>JARDYH010000010.1:9707500-11040000 GCA_029215795.1 Anniella stebbinsi | reverse complement strand
GCAGAGAGATTTACAGGGTGCCCAGCATTTGGCCGTTGCATTTGCTGCCTGCCATTATGACATCATCCTGAGCCAGCCCAGAAATTACAATGGATAACCCTCCCCCTTGTGTGTGTGTGTGTGTGTGTGTGTGTGTGTTGCATTGTATCTGAATGATTTTTCTCCTTTGCCGTTTCCCCGAGCGCTCACCATAGCGTATCCGTTCTCCACCCCAGTTCCATCTTCAGAACACATCAAAAGAGCTTGTTGTTAGCCCCAGACAAAAGGTGGGTTGAGAAGGAGAGGAAACGTGCAGGGATAGGAGCAGTTTTCCTCTCGTGCTGAAGCCGTGGAGTTCGAAGTACTGCTCATGCTTGCCGCTGGCATGGATCCCAGGAGGGGTGTGGGTGGGTGTGGGTGTGATATTTTCCTCTGTGGCATGGGAAAGCGCTCCCTCTGGAACTTGCAGGCTGACCTGGATGTGTAGGCATGGAAGCATGGTCTTCAAGGCAGCGTGCCTCACGCCTCCTCCAAGCAGAGACCTCCATTCCCTCTCCTTTCGTAGAGAACCATATGTCATCACGATAGACTAGTACCTCCCTTGCCATAAATACGGATACGATTCCGCGTCAGTCAGTGCAGCCCTCCAGTCGTTCTCAAACTCTTGTTAAAATGCTACTCCGTGCGAACTTGGGCCTCTGAAGCATGGCTCTTCTTGTGGGGACTAGGGATGGGAGAGAGTTCTGAGGCTGGCTGGATATCACCATCATTGTTAAAATCACGCTTGCATATCTGCGTCCAAAATCTGGTGAGCGTTAACATTCGCTCGTGAATGCTGATCATTCTCAATGAATTTTGCAAATGTCTAATATCTTAAGACACAAAAATCTTTTGACTGTTGCCTCAATATGTTTGCCAGCATTCATTGGTATAGATCCTTAAACTTGGGGGGAATACATATCTGTTTTGGACATTCACAACAACGTTCTTTTGACACCATTCACAACATTCATCACTTTTTGGGTTTTTACTGTAGCACATATACTATCAATTACTATAGTAGTTGCTATTGAGCAGTAGTTGCAACCACTGCTAAGGCCTGGAGGAGTGTTAGCATGGCCCAAGGGGAAGGGAATAGTATATACATAACCAGCTACCACTATATACTATTGTCACTGCCTTGTACATCTGCAACCAATATCTCCAATGATCACAAATGGCAAGCTTGCTACTGTTAGTGGTATTTGTTTATCTACATAGACAAGTGGGACCTGCTGCAATGTGTGGCAGTAGACTTTCATCCCTGCTCCTTTTCAGAGGAGCCATACCCTCTTCCCAGGATACTGGAAGCTGCAAGGAGCTCAAGCAGGCAATTCACACACGCACCCTGTTCTTCATCTCCAGATGACACTCAAATGAGCCCATGTTTCCCATGGCTCCTGGAGGCACTGTGAGCAGGCCCAGCCCAAACATATTTTGTACTTCTTCACGCCTCCAGGTTTCCCCTGAGCATGCTGATACCTCTCTTGGTTTCTCAGTTGCTCCATTTCTGTCAGCACTCACCACCTGACATCACAGTTAGAGGAAGAGATGATAAGTCCTTCCTTAGATTGCCATTTCAGAGGTGGTGGGAGGGGGGATTCATTCGTTCGTTCATTCATTACATTTCTGTACTGCCCAATAGCCAAAACTCTCTGGGCAGTTTGCAGCATGACAAAACATCATATAAAACCTTTACTATTCAGTCAGCCAGAGCATGCACAAGAACAGAGTTCGGAGGACAAGGGAAACCCCATACCTGCTCTTGTAATGCCTCTGCCAACTTTAGAACTATGAATCTTGTCTAGCAGCCACCACCTTCCAAAGGATTCTGCTTAATAATCCCTGCACCCTAACTTGATGAAGACGGTAGGACACACAACCCCTGCTGTTATCAAGCTGCTTTATGTGGTCCTTTTTCCTCATCTTCGGCGGAGGACCTCTTTTGTCCATTGACCAGATAGAGCCTTTATGAATCCTCCTCCTTCATATGAATTTCCATTTATACACTGTCATATCTTGATGCCTCAAGGCAACTTACAGTATTTTAGCATCTCTTTCTCTTTGCTTATGCCACCCCTTTTTTTTTTTTTACATTCCCTACTGTTACCCTTTTAAAAACAATTTTCAGAGGGATAGCCATTCTAGTCTGTTGCAGCAAAAATAACAGAGAATCTTATGGCACCTTAAAGATTAACAAATTTATTTATTCTGGCACCAGTTTTTGTGGACATTGTCCACTTCATCAGAATGCATCTGATGAAGTGAACAGTGTTCACGAAAGCTTATGCCAGGATAAATAAATTAGCTAGCTTTTAAGGTGCTACAAGACTCCTCAATATGATTATGATTATTATTTTAGAATAATTAGAAATATTGTCAGATCCATAACCTGTTCAAAAATTGGAACATTTTGACATTTGCTTTATACCAAGTACAATTTAAATATACAGATTTGACAGACAACCACAAACATTTCAACTTTTATATTGTATTTTATCATGTTTTATTTTATGGTTTTAATTGTTGTGAAGCACCCAGAAAGCTTTGGCTATGGGGCAGTATAGAAATGTAATAAATCAGTTAATTAAGAAGCAAACAAACAAACATATAGCCAATGGCTTCAGCCTACAGCGCTGGATTCTATCCAGCCTAGCTGCTTAGGGACCTAACTGCCCAGTGCTCTCTCTCTCTCTCTCTCTCTCACACACACACACACCTCCCAGAGCAGCTTGGCCAGGTAGAATCTGCCTCCCACCCGCACATGCTCATGTTGAAGAACCTGGTAGCCACTTCTCACCCCTTCAGTTGAGGCCCCTCCATCTGGGGAATGGAGGATTACCAGAGAGGCCCCTGTGTCGGAGCCATTTTCTGTTGGAAAGGGTATTAGCCAGGTAAGAACCATCACATCCCAAGTGAGAAGCTGCCCCATTCCATAGTGCAAGTAGGAGTGTTGGGGCTATAAAAAAAATCCATGGCAGGGACCCAACGTGTCTGATGGGGGGCAGTCTTGTAACCCTACTATCATTATTCCCTCTCCTATTGAACTTGGGAGGCTCCCATGTCTTTTAGTTGGGAAGGGAAAGAGAGTTGCCCCAAAACAAGGCTGTTTTCTGCATTCTCGGGGGGTTCCCCATGTATGCAGAAACATATTAGTTTGTGAATTCAACTTCAGCACAAGCCAAAATGGCCCAACCGAGAAAGAGGCTCAGTGGCTTCCAGCACCTATGGAAGCCACTGAGCATAGTTGGCTCAATGTTGCTTGTTGGCCTCTAAATTTAGACTAAAGTGCTGAGGATGTCAGTTGAAGAGGAAAAAGTGGGAAATGGAGGGGTGTTGGCCTGCCTGAGCTCCTATGGGGATGTGTGCTACGAGGTCAATAATTTCTCCACCCCAGACTATATGGGGAGGTTTGAGATGTGACACTTTTTCCTTTCCCACTTTCCAGAGACCTCCCTCCCTTCCTGCTCTCAATAAAAGCAATAAAACAGGTTTGCAGCTGGACCCCAACCTGGGTCCCTTAGGGCTATATAGCATAGTGAGGGGAGGTTTCAGGATATGGAGGGCAGGGGGGGGAGTGCCCTTTTTTCCTTTCCTTCCTCCTGAAACTTCCCCTCTTCCTCAAGAGTTCTGGGCTGGCTGGAGCCCTGAACACAAGCTCTCCTGCACATAACGGGAATATGTTACAACGTTTTGGTGCAGGTCTCCAGCTATTCCTTCTAATAGCAAACTTGGTGGCCCCATCCCAATCAGTTTTGAAGCAAAGTGGGAGGAGGCATGAATGTGGTAGTAGTTTCTGCATATTCAGGACTCTCCAGATGTGCAGAAATATATTAACGTGTAATTTAAATCAAGGGAGTGGGGGAGGGAAAAGACACAAGGCCAGGACTGAGGATGTTCATTGTCCTCCAGGAGCTGTGGGTTGTCGAGGGTGTTGGGCAGGGGGGATTAATGTGGGGGAGAAAATGGCCTGCTTTAACCCCACAATAGCTTATAGTCCCAGAACCCCTCCCCGCTATATTGCAATACAACATTCTGGTTCACAGCCAGAAGTCATTCCCAAACCTTAGAGCTATACAGCTCAGAGGGGGAAGGTGTCAGGAGTGGGGGAATCAAAAAATGGTGTCCTCTGTCCTCCTCCTCCCCTCCTGAAACCAGACCACCCATAAGCTCTGGCTAGTGCCACAAAGCTCCAGTTCCTCCCTTGTGTGTTTTGTTTCTGAATTCCGCCAAACAACCTAAAACCAGCAGTCTTCAGTCACCCCTTCCCTTCATCCATCCCAGCGGAGTACCATTAAAACCTTGAATCCCCCCTCCCACGAGCAATCTCTAAACAGCCAGCAGTTTTAGGTGTCACCCTATGACAGCTATCCATAGGGAAAACAGGTCTTTAAGTAGCTCCTGTGAAAATGGGGAGAGGTTGCCCCAGTCGGACCTACTCAGGTCAATGATGGGAGCTCCGGGTGAGAACTCTCTCTTCTCTTGCCATTGCAGTGTTCCTCCATTTGCTCTGCAGTTTTGCTGAAGTTTGAGCCATTATCATTTGGGTTTGGCCGCTTTGCTTTCGAAAGAGCTCTTTTCTGATGGTTCCACCCTCTGGTTTGTGGCATGCCACCAAGGGAGAGATCCCAGGTGCCACACAGTCCAAGGTCCATATTCAGTCCTCTCTATCTCCAGTTGAAGGGTTGTATGTTGACAGGGGCTGAAAGAGATCTCTCGATCTCTCTCTGGGACCCTGGAAAGGGCGGACAGTGCTGAGTGAGGTGCACTGTTCGGCCTGACGTGATAAAAAGAAAGTAAAAAAAAGCGCTCCTTGTATCATTTTGCTTCAAAAGCTCTGCGTAAGGGTCTAGTCATTCATTTTCTCTCTCCGTGAATCATTCTTTCTCTCCTTTCCATATCAGGTTTTAAAATCCATTCCTGCTGTTCCCTTAGGGACATCAATGAGGATAGCAGGATTGTAGTAAAGCTAAATGAGGTGTTTGTGTATGTCCTCACAAAAGAGGTCACCAAAGGAGGGAGCCTCGTATCTGAACTAACCCTCTCAGATGGCAAAGCCTGTAAGCGATGTGCCCAGAGAAGAGTTTTTCTGGCAAGTTGATAGTATTGTTACCAGAAGGACGAGGGCATTAATATCACAGGTGGGCAACTTCGGGCCGTCTGAAGACGAATTCTCAGCCCCCAGACTCTCCCCCCCCCCCCCGGATCACACTCCTGCTCCTGCCTTTGAAGTTTGGGGGCAACGAAGCAAAAATATTGGTGGGCTTTTTTGCTGCCGCCACTGAATTTCAGTGGCATGGGGGTGGCAGAGACCACAGCGAGGCCACAGGGGCCGCATGTGACTCTTGGGCTGCATGTTCCCCACCCCTGATTTATGTAGTGCTTCAGAGCAGGGGTGGGAAATTATTATTATTATTATTATTATTATTATTATTATTTGCCAAGGGCTTCATTTCTTTGAGGGTAATCTATCAGGGGCCACATTCACCCCCTTTTGCCTTTCTCTTTCTGCCACTGCCTTCTCTCTTTCTCCACCCAGGAAGTTGGGGGAGTGCTAACTTGCTCTTGACAGAGTTCTGAACTGATCACTTGCAGAAGCCTTTTGAAACTAGGGCAAAGGCCACTAAAATTAGAACAAGGACCACAGGTTACCTACCTGTGCTTTCGAACCGGGCTGGGGAACCTATGGCCCTCCAGATGTTATTATTCTACCACTCCCACCATCGAGGCTGAGAGAGAATGCCTCCCCTACAGCCACCTGGTGAATCTGTACTAGAGGTGAGTTATGACCCAAGGGCTTCTTGATTCATTGCTCCCTCTCTTAGCCACAATGCTACACCTGCCATGTGAGCTGCCATGCAGTTAGGCATTCTAAGGAAGTTCAGCGTATTAATTAATCGGCCTGTAATTTTGCCCTAAAAGCATCCTTGTTTTTGGAGATTAGAGGATGGCTTATGGGGCACCAAGGCTCTTGATTTCATCCTGGAAACTACAGGCCAGTGATCCTGATTTCAATTTTGGCAAATTGATAGGGGCTATAATGAAACGCATGGCCTTGCAAATCTAAAATGTTTACAAGCCAATCACCTTAGTAAGGCAGGGTGTTCTCCAAAACATTTTCAGCTTGGGCCTCTTGCCTAAATTTGACCCGTTTTCCATCCTTTCCCCACCCCACTAATTCACTTGTGTGGAAGGAGAACATAGAAAGATCCTCACTCATAGACACACGTGTGAATCCCACTTGCTATCAGAGTGACAGTATTTTAAAGACCAGGAGTGCCTCTCTTACCTGCATTCTTGCATAGCTTCAATCCTGTTCACTCTGCAGTTGAACCTAGCATCAGATGGCATAAGAGAATCCATTTCTATTAGTTCTGGTCATTAGAATCCCTTTTGGAGGGTGTAGTATGTCTCCATGTAAAAAGAAAGGCCTTGGTTTCCTGGGATCCTTTGCTCTGTCTGTGCATGGATAGAGAGACTGCTGGCAATGAATGAGGCTTGCAGTGAGGGAGTAGACTAGGAGCCCCATTTGAGGCTTCTTGTGTATGGATGGTGAAGAAAGAAAGAGATGTCCCAAGGTGGGTGCTAATAGCAGGTGAGGTGTAATACTGACGTCTGCTTATTTGGAGGGCCTAGCAAATGGAGGACCCACCTCATCAAGGCAGGTGAATAGGCCCTGAGGGGAGAGGAGGAGGGTAGTGGTGATAATAGGGCAGCCCTGGCTGCTACATGCATTGTCTCAAAGGGCAGGGACCGAACTGAGCTGTTGCTTGCAGATCTGTAGCAGCAGCTTGGGTTTTTTTGGTTTTTTTTTGGGGGGGGGGGGCTTGCCCTTCCAGAGTCCAGTCATTCTTATACATCCTTTTGCAAGCGGTTCGCAGTTTCTCAAGGGAGTCCTGCCCCAATGTTTGAGAGCATAGGTTGCACAAGTGATCCAGTGGATTTTGTGTCCTTGATAGAGCTGCCTTTGGTTCCTGGAAAGGCGCAGATTCTGGATTACAAAACCAGTGGCAGAGAAAAATGCATACTTTTTGCTTTTCCAGTGCCTGCGCTGGTGAGCGGAGGCACCAGAAGAACAAGGAATGTCAGGTTCATCATTCCCTGGCTTTCCCCTAAATCTAGTACTGTCTTGCATTACTTTCCCAATTAATGTTGTTTAGCTCTGTTACTTCCCAGTGAGTCAGTAAATGTTGAGCTTTGAGATTAAATTAGTGATGGGCAGACTCGCTCAACCTCCATCCGTAATTAATCTAAAAATGATAAATTTAGAGCATATCTAAAAATTAATCCATTGTTTTCTGGACTAATGGAGGATTGGTGATCCCTCCAGGCTCTATTGCTTGCCCAGTGAAGTCACTAAGTACATGAAGTAGTCTGGATGCCTCTGTGCACTCTGGCTGCACCCCTCCTAGCATAAATAGGACATTCACTGCTTACTGGGGGTGGGAATAGCAATGGTGGGGTCCTGTGTGCACCAGAGAGGGTATAGGCTGCTCGGAGATCCCGGATACTCCCACAAATCTGACCTTCTCTTTCCCTACCCCTCCAGTAAGTAGCACAATTGGGGAGGGGCTTGTTTGTGCCAAGAGGCCCTAGACAATAAAAGGAAGGACTTCTTCACACAGCCCATAGTTAAACTATGGAATTCACTACCACAAGATGTGGCGATGGCCACCAATTTGGATGGCTTTAAAGCAGGGGCTGGATAAAACCCCGGAGAAGAAGGCAATTCATGTCTGCTACTCCTGATGGCTCTGTGCTACCTCCAGTACCAGAGGCAGTAAGTCTATATACACCAGTTGCTGGGGAACATGGGCAGGAGGGTGCTGTTACACCCATGTCCTGCTTGTGGGTTTCCTGTTGACAGCTGTTTGGCCACTGTGTGAACAGAATGCTGGACTTGATGGACCTTCGGTCTGATTCAGCATGGTGCTTTTGTTCTTAATTCTGTGTATGAGTGATGTCTCTGGGGTGGCTACAAAGCAGGAGAAATACAATTCCTATCATGCCCAACTTCCTTGGATGAATCATCAATGTAAGGGAGCATCTGAGGCCATCTTGCTTCTCTCTCGGTGAACATTGGACCCCCACTGCCAATACCCCACCTCCAGCAAGTAGCACAAAGCAAGGGTGGAGAGGGTCTGATCCATGCTTTGAGGGATACAGGGCACACAAAATGACTTTAAAGTTTATGTGGTGGCTGTGATTTTAAAAAAAAACTTGCAGAGGCACAAAACACTCAAGCTGTTTCAGGTTATATTAATAGGAGCATTTCCTCACGATTCAAGGAGTAATAAGAAGACTCTAGTCAACACTTTTAAAGCCACATCTGGAGTAATATGTTCAAGAAGAAAAAGGGTTTGGAGAAAAGTGCTGAAGATAGGAAGGGCTCTGAAATGCATGTCCTGCAAGGAAAGGCTTGAACTAGGGAGAGCTGATAAGCAATGGCCAAGTCATTGTCTCTAGGAGAGGCTTGGTGGAGATTCCATTTCATTTTGTGCTGTGGATCTAAGGGCTAGTTCATAGACAGTCATCGAACAGGAGCCAGGATCTGTGGGTCGAGCTGGGGGTTATGCCAGGGGTGGGAGCCAGGAGGTCAAGCTAGAGAAATGAATCAAGAGTCAGAACAAGAGCAGGCTGCCAGGACCTTGATCCTGAGCGGTAGCCAGGACTCTGACACAGAGGAGGAACCGGTGATACAAGCCATGGAGGTACTGAACCAAGACACCAACACCCTGCCACAGCCCATTAGCCAGGAATCCCTTGAGCCAGAGCCCCCCGTTTAATTCTGGCTTAGTCTCTGGTTTAACCGTCTGGCTCAACCAACAACACTGGCTCCAACTTGATGACTCTATGAGCCAGCCCTTAGACCCATGGCATGAATTTAAACTGGATCCACCAATTCTGGCCTAGAGACAACTTCCCGTGAGTCAGATTCCCCTGAGAAACTTTATAGCAGGGTCCTCATGCTCCCTGTTGATTGCTCACTAGGTCGGTTAACACACAAGGGAGGAGCTGACTGAGAAGTGATGGAGTGCTTGCTCCTAGACCAGAGGACGAGCCCTTTAAGGCTCTCCAGGAAGAGAGTAGAGCCTCATAGGGGCAGTCTGGCCCAAGATAAAAGCCTTCAGTTGAACTCCAGACTTGGTCCGTTTAGAGTGATCCTGCAACTCCATCTGCCTGCCTGCCTGCCTGAGCCACCTTTGGGTGTGTGTCCCATTCATGGTCAGGAATGGACAAACGCTACCGTTGTCCAGGCAAAGTTGCAGCCTGAAGCCTTTATTTCCCTTCCTGTCGAGAAGCGCCAGTGGCCAGTTTGATGCAAAGAGCCACTCCAGTACCTGGAAATCCTGTACTGCCAATCTATCGGCTCGCCACAAGGCTCTGGATTCCTGGTTCTGGCCTCAGCAGCTCCTGACAATGCACATTGCTTGATTATTATTTTTTCATCACACAGTAATGCCACACTTGGAGCCACTTTATGTTTCGGAAAATGGCATGGGAGCTGCTGCGTTACGGCTGCTTCTGGTGACATTGAAGGAAGCAGATCATGTTGATGGGGACAGTACTATCCCTGCCTGTGTGATCAGGGTCCTTCAAGCATTGTTGGACAGAGCGGCCACATCGCAGCAGCCCCTGCACCATTCCTGGTGAGGTACAAACAGGACCTTGATTGCCAGCTGTGGAATGTGCAAAAGAACTCCATTGAAAAGTATTACACTTGAGGTGGCATCTAGCCATCCGTAGAGTTAGTTCTGTATCATTTCAGATTAGGCAATGAAGCATCTTACTCTCTTTTAGTGTCTGCTTATTTCACATACATTCTGTTCGGGGAATGATTATGCAGCATGGAAGTGAGTTGCTGTGTCCAGGATCTTTCTTTAGGACAGAGGACTGTATTAGATTGTCTTCATCCTACTTCTAGGTTTAGGATTTTAAAAAATCTAAGCATTAAAGGGAAGCCAGAAATAAGAGGGTGTCAAATGCTTCACCCCCTCTGCTAAGCTTGAACAAAGAAGACATTTTATCTGCCCCCACCCAATATGACCCTACTAAATATGTCAAGATGCAGTCATCATCTTGCACACAATTCACTTTTAAGACGATAAAGATTGGGACTCTAGGTCTTATAGATGTTTTTGTATTTTGTTCTCTTGTATGTTCAAGAAAAAGCAAAGTAATGCTGCCAATCTGTCTCCTGTGGGGATTTTAAGGAAGTAGATTTGTAAACACCCTTCAATGATCTAATGCTGTAGAAGCACATGTGCTCTCTACCTGTGACGCTCTTCCAGCCTCTAGACTAGCATCTGGAGAACAAAGTGGGCCTCCAAGAATACAATTTGGGCCAACCCTGAGTTAAAATTTTAGAGAGAACATCCTAACCATAGGAGTGTTTTGGCAGTGGACTAAGCTGCACGGAGACAATGAATTCCCATTCTGGATTCACAGCTCACGAAAGTTTTCAAGCAGAAGCTGAAGAGGTATCTTCCTGGGAGACCTTACATATCTGATATTCTGTACTGAGCCAAGAGATGGAAAACATAACCTGATAGATCTCCCTTTTAAACAACCATTTATGGTCATCACCTTGTTGGTGAAATGTCCATGCATTTACTTAGGCAATGGCCTATATAGACATGAGTATGTTTCCCCCGCAATTAATATTCCTGACATAACCTGGGCTGTTACTTCTCCCCTTCCTCAAAGCCATGTGTGTGCAGTTTTATCTGGGGAATCAATGTGCAAGTTGTAAAAGTGGCTGCACATGGATTCCCCAGGTTTTGCAATCTACATATCTCCTCATTCATGCTACAAAACAACATTCCCTTGTTTGGGAAATGCTTGGAGTCTATGTTCATAACCCTTCGTCTCAGTGGTGATGTGATGCACTGAGACTTTGTCCTAACAAAGTAATTCCTAAAGACCTATTTAAATAGAGAGAGTGAAACTGGGATCTTGCAGCGTTGCAGAAGATCACACTGAAGCAGCCTTAACATAAATGTTAAGTTGTTGCGGTGGGTCAAGGCAGTTGCTTTAGGGATTGGAAATGTAAGATTATCCTTTCAGAAAACGTTTCGAGGCGGGCGGGATTTTGGAAGAATAAGAAGAGGATCTTGAAAAAGTACGAAGTAGATGGAGAGTTTCTTAAATCACAGGTATATGGGGGTGCTGCAGGACTTTCAAGTAATCCATTTTCTGATGGAACATACATCTTTGGGCACAAGGGCACTTCAATGCTCTTTCCCCACTCCTCTCCATTTCAGTGGAGTTGTTCACCATTGGATTTCTCAGTGGATTGTGATTTTCATGAAATAATGTAAACTCTGTGGACTCGCAGGCTCTGTAGAGAGTTGAAGCCAATTTAAAAGCATCTATAAGCATGTTGAAACATGGTTTATATCAGTCCACCTTGCACTTCATCTCTGAGTGAAACAATCCTATGGCTACTTCTGTTTTATCACCACATCACAGCTCACCATGCATCTAACCTCTGGGCCATTTTATGCCCCATTAAGATTTGAGTTATGCTTGGACCTTGAAGACCTAGGTTCATTCCTACTTTGTCATGGACTCCCTGTGTTTCCTTGATATTCAAAACCAGATCAGGGTCAGGACTCAAAAGAAAGGAAGCAACAGTTTGGACCATGGATGTGGAACCTCCAGCCCTCGAGCTCAATGTGTCCCATGCAGGTTCTGCATACAGCCTACAGAGCCTCCTTGGGTTCCTCCAGGGAGTCGGTTTCCAAGCCCCAGCCCCTGGAGGAATCCCTGCTGTTATTAGAGATAACAATGGGCATGTGAGTGGCTGGGGCTGAGAGAAGGGGATGAGGTGGGCTGCTGAGAACTCCAGTAGTGCTAGGAGGAGTGGTTGCTCAGCCTCGAGAAACGGATGGGGAGAGGACAATGACGTGGCCACACCCACTGATACCCTCTGTCCCATGGAGCGCAATGCCCCCCCGCCCATGCAAATTGGTTTGGTGCTCCTAATTTAGACAGTATCCTCACACCAGAGGTGAATTGCTCAGCCTAAGCTCTGAGGCCTGTGCTTTATAGGGCCTGGTGGGAAAGGATTGGCTCTTGGGGGTAAGCTGACCTGATGGTTAGTCAGGCTGGCACTTCAGTGTAGAAGCCGCCCTCGAAGCCCAGGATTCAGCCTGCCATGCTTGCAGTAGAAGCAGGTTGCTAGTATTGCAGAAGGTAAGAAACCAGAACCTTACTGCTCTTCCTCTCTTCCTCTCTCTCTCTCTCTCTCTCTCTCTCTCTCTCTCTCCCTCATGCATACACACACAAGTGCCTTACATCTTGTCATTCAGCTTCAGTTTTCCAGTGATATAGTGGGAATATTATTGGCTCCTGGGGAAATAACCACAAGGGATGTTGTGAAAACAACCAAGAGTCTTGTGGCAACTTAAAGACTATCAAAGTTACTCTGACATCAGCTCCTTTCATCAGAAGAGATATTGTGAAGACCACACACAATTAAGAGTGAAGCCTTTTATAAATTTGAAGTATGTCTGCAAGCTTTAACTGTTAGATTAATCAATGAAAGTTTTATTTAATGAGTGACAGCAGATTTTAATTGGTAGTGCTAAGAGTTAAGGACACACGTATTTTAGGCTATTTGATTCTGTGTTAGCGCAGTAGGAAATGAAAAGGCAAATATTAAAGATGGCCTTTCCTTTTAAAACTGAATGTTAATTTGAAGTATAATATTTAAAAATTATCTCATACTTCCTTCACTGTCCTCAACAAGGCAACTACAAAGTGCAATTTGGTAAAGTGCAAATTTGTTTAAATTTAATGGGCTAAAATGGGAATGGCAAATTAATAAAAAGTTCCTAATTGAAAGCCCTCAATAGAAGCAGTATATAAAAGTGTAGTAACAACAGTGCTGTGTTCTGGAGGGGCCTTCAAGTAGTAGCTGTTTCAGGAATAGCTGAACTGCAACACATCTTGAGTCTACCCTTTAACTTGATTGTTAGATGGAAGATCATTGATGAGATAAATAAGAGTTTTGGGCTGAGGAAGAGAGACGTGTGTGTGTGTGTGTGTGTGTGAAATAGGCAAAGAATGTGCACAGGTAGCCAGAAGATGTCTTTTCTATTATAAGGCTAATACATAGCTGGGTCTGCTTGAAATAAGCCTGACAAGCAGTAGAGAGAAGTTTGTACGATGGCATCGTATTCTCCCTGGCCTCTGTCATTGAAAGGGTTTAGGATGCAGGTTTCCACTATCAGTCAGAGATTCACCATGGTTTGGGACAAATCAAGTTTCTCAGTGAAGCAGGAACAGAACAGCACTATAGAGAGTTTCAAGTGGAGCTAGAAGCCAGACAAGCTTGTCTGTAAGACAAGCTTGTCTGTATGCTGCTCCAACAAGCAGCAGTTGAGACTGAGCCTTAAGTGGGGTTTTGACTTACTTTAGCCTGGTTGGCCCCACCTCCATACTGATTGAGGCCTTTTGTCTTAAACGGCCTGGATTATTTGGCTGTAGCATGCGGGTGTCTTCAAGGTTGGTGCCCTCAGAGTCCGAGGATGGCAATGTGACAGTCTCTGGATACAGGAGGTCGTCCCTCAGTCTTCCTGGAAAACTGGGTCCTGGGGAAGTGGAAGCCTGGTGATGCCTTTATGTAACAGAATCTTATCCCTAAACTGTTAACTCAGGAGCCTATTCTTCTGAGGATGAAGGGTTGGGATCCTCTGAGGATTTGTCTTTGCTTAGCAGGTGGCTCCCAAGGTTCTTGCTTTGACCTGTTCGTGCTCCACAGCATTAGGCTATAGGAAGAATATATATTGGTAAATAAGGACGTCGTGGGCCTGCCCAAGTATTAAGATCATCCTAAGAGGAGAATCCTCCAGATATCCCCTCCCTTGAAGGTGAGGCAGGCAGTGACCAGAGATAGGGCCTTTTTGGTTGTGCGCATGGTCTCCCCAGGGAGATTCACCTGGTACTGAATCCGATGTCTTTTTGGTAGGAGGTGAAGACCTTTTTATTTCCACAGGCTTTTAAGATCCTTTTAGATTTGTTCTAAGTTTTCATCTTCTGGTCTTCTGTTTTACAGCCAAGACATTTTAGCTGCTCTACTGCTTAACTGACCATATTCTATTGATTTTGTTCTAATGTTGTGTTAAATTGTTTTGTAAGCCGCTCTGGGGTTCCTTTAGACTGAAGAGTGGGATACATATATTCCAAATAAATGAACCATTTTAGTTTTCATTGGGGGGAGGGGAGAGCAAGACTCAGAGGGAGCTTCAAAGGCAGGCTCTTGGACCAGTCCAGGGGTAAATTGGAGGGAAAGTGGTGTATTTTAAGTACATTTCTTGTAACTATAGCAATGATGGAGCCAGTAATCTGGCCAAGGATATTGCTGCTCCTGAGAAATAATCACATATAGAAAGAAATATAGGGGGGGAACTCCCTACCCATTCCTAAATTACCCCCCCCCCCGGTTTATAAGGGGAGGGCAAGCATCTCACTGGGAGAAAACCCAAACATTTGGCTCAATTCCTATTTCTCCCTTTCATCATTTGTTAGAGATCCCTCCCAGATGTCTGACAATCAAATGAGAGGCTGCAACTTCTACCCTTGCTTTCATTTGTTCTCAGGGATTTTCAGAGTTATTGATTTTCCTTCTTTCCTTGGGCTGGGTTACCTGTGAGGTCAAATCTATAGAGTGCACCCATAGCCAAATTAAAATGGCTCATAGTTGGCAATTCTTAAAAATTCCCTCTGAGAACGCAGAGTTGGCAGACATATGGATCTGGTACAGAGCAAGCCTTAGCCGGCAAAGCTAACTCTTTAACTCGCTTCAGCCTCTTGATTTGTTTATACATTCAGTGGGCAAGTTGAAAAAGCCTGTAACCTCTGGCACAATTGGGTTGTTTGATTGTTTTAGCAGACTTCGCTTTTATCCTGGAAAAAGTTATCATGTAAATAATAGCAGGGTTCTGAAAGTTGTAATTCACAATTCCACAGGTCCCAACCTTAACCTGTACAGGAGCCAAAACCATCTTGCGAGAGGAGGAGGAGGAGGTGGGGAGGCACTTATGCCAGGATAACAACTGTGAAATAACAATCTCTGGTTCCCAATTGGGTTTTGTAAACAAAATCTCCATGATATTATTAGACCTTCTATCCTAGTTCTTGGACCCAAGATCTTTTCTTGTGCCATTCTCCTGCCAGTATATTCATAGGAATGTAACCTTTACAGCATCAATAGGTTAGACTTCAGGCTTGCAAGATCTACTTTGCATCATCATCATCATCGTCATCATCTAGTGGCAAGGTAGAGGTGAGACACTTAGAATTAAGGAGCAGAATGCTGTTGAGCACATGTTCAGCTGAGAAATTTGTTTTCAGTACAAGAACTGAGCACATGCTCCTTTCGTCCCAAAATCCACTCTTGGTCCTCCCATCTTGCCAGCTTTCTTCATTCTAGCAGCCTAATTTGGGGTGGGGTGTCGTTTTTGTTGTAGCTATTTGCTAAACAGAATTCAGAAACCCTTGTCAATCTGCTGCAAATCACCCAGCAGATGCACAGTAATCAGGGCCCAAACTAGAGACCTAGACTTTACATCCTTAGGTCTAGCTAGCAACCTGGGAGTTGTAGGGTCAGAGAGCTCACGTCACCACTTAGGACCTAAAAACCCATCTAGAGATGAGTAGATGACAAATGTCATTGAGCTCCAATCCCACCACATCACATGGGGAATTGAGTTCCAGCCATCCAGATCAAGGTCAGCCAGTACCCTCTGAGAAGCCACCGCACCACATGTCCAAGATCTCCCTCACCCCAGAGGTGACAAAAGTGCTAAAGGGGTGATAGACCCCTGGCCAAATCATGCCCCTTTAAGAGATCCACCCCTGTCCAAAGGTGTAAGGCTTGAGAATGTCTTTAGGACATGGGTGCAAGATGTGCATATCCCCTCCACCAAACCCTGGCTTGAGCCCCCTCCCCCAGCATCTGCTGCCTCTGAAAATAGAAAAAAGTGGAAGCACTATAGAAGTTCTCAACCCTAGAACATCCCTGAAAATAATATTTGAAGGGTCCCTGCCTGTTTCCTAGGACGCTCCAAGGATGCTCTAGGAATGAGGCTTCTGTGACAGGAATCCTAGACCCTGTTCCTGGACTGTTTTCTTCTTTTTAGGGAAGGGAAGGGTTGACACTGTGAGTGAGTCAGTGTGTGCTTGTGTGAATGGGTGTGGAGGGAAGTGACTGTGAGCAAAGGGTGGGAATGAGGGAGTGGATGTGAGTGAGCTGTGTGTGTGTGAATTGTATGTGCATGAGTGTACATATGTCTGTGTATGCACACGTCCGACCCCTGCCACTCCAGCAGACACCCAGTGCGGCCTTCTGGGCTGAAAAGGTTATGCTTTAGGGTCTGCATCATTAGATAAGGCTCAGTTCTGTTTTATACGTTGTTATTGCAAGTTTTCTATTTGGGAGCTGTCCATAGTCCTGCAGCTTTCATATCCAAGTGACTACCTGTTCTTGCATTTGCTTTCCCTGTCAAGATCTTCACTGGCTCTAGCCCGTATCTTTCCCTCGGCATGGCTCTATCAAATCCTCAAGGGCTCTACCAGGACTACACAAACTTGGACTAGCCAAGTCCCTTTCGCTATAGTAAGGGACAACCTGTAGAAATCATAGAGGTTCATAAGCAGCACTGCCTATGACTGCTAACATTGCTTGCAGCCCCCTCTAGATGGCAGGATGCTTAACATGAAGCAAATACTCATTGTTTGTAAAAATGGCCAGCAAGATGTGTGAGAGGAAGTGGAGAGGCAGTGGGCGTGATCAAAACTGCCTGTCAATCCAGCTTACATAGCAGTAAGCGCCATTCAATACTGTGGGACTTGATTCAGAGTAAACGTGTGTAGGTTTGTGTTGTAAGTGATATTCTGTATCATTGATGGTGTAAACAAGCCTGCATCCACTTGAAACCCAAGGCCACACAACTAGTGGAGATTATCAGGCTGGGCACTGGGGAAGATATAGGCCTAAAAGCAGCAAGCATGGTCGGCCAATGCACAGGCATGGGTGCAAGTAGCAATGACCTAAAGTTCTCTGATTGGTTTGACCTAAGGGAGTGGCTGTTGCATGCTATGTTTTGGCCAATCAGGCATTTAGGGGAGACGTGTTTGCGTGTCTCCTCTTTCAAAGTTCCCTCTCTCAAATGAGTCCTGGGGAAGTCTAATCAGACTCGACCCACACTCAAGGAGACCAGACACATCCATTGATCTCTTTTGGGGTCTGATTCCAGACAGGAATTAGGGGCAGAATGTTTTCATCACTAATTTAGTATTAGTGGAAGGAACTTCAAAGTCGGGGAGAAACATGAATCACCCTCTTGAATTTCAGTCGTTGGCAAGAACGATTTCAAGTTGGGTATGCTGGGTCTTGAGTTCAGTTATTTTGTCTGTTTTAGCATTGTGTCATCATCTCTTCCTCCTCCTCCTCTCTTCCAAAGATGGTGTCTAGATTGCCGCTGCAGGCACCATAAGCACCATTCAGGAAGCAAGTGGTGGTTCATCCTAGGAATGTCCTTTGCTGGGAAATCTGGCCCTTTTAGGGCTGGCCGGTCTTCTGCAATGCACCCAGCTCAGCTTGTTTTTGCGAGCTAAGCTGTGTGGTTTCTCCAGGTTCTGGGGACTTTTAACGCTTTTTTTCCTCTCAGCTGTAATTGGCACAGAGATTTGTGCAAATTTCAGCCACAAATCATGCAAATTTGCATGATTTGCACATTTTTCAGCTGTAATTACGCACATTTGTGCCCAAAATTTGTGCAAATGTTCTTTTGCGCACACACACAAGATGATTTATGAAAATTCTGCAGCTCACCCAACTCCTTCCACACTGCGTTGGGCCAGCTGGTGGAAGGCAGAACAGAGTCTGGGAGGCCGAGCCGACGAAAGCTCATTGAGCTTCACCCCACAACCAGATTCCTCTGGCACCCCTACTTCCACCTCATTTATTTATTTACATTTATATACCGCCCCATAGCCGAAGCTTTCTGGGAGGTTTACAAAAATTAAAAGATTGAACATTAAAAATTCAATATATAAAATTTTAAACCATAAAACATAAAACAACTGATATTTGAAACATTTAAAACTTTTAAGCCTGGCCAAAAATTCAGTTGAAAATCTCAACTTAAGCTGTTGAAATGCCTGGGAGAAAAGAAAAGTTAACTGTGTTGGCGCCAGGCGGGCCTAATTGGAGGGATCATTCCATAATTGGGGGGACCACCACAGAGAAGGCCAAAACAGCCCTCCGACAAAGCTAGCTGCTTATCAGGAACTCAAGGGCTCAAGGCCCAATCCTTCCCTCTGGATTGGATCTATGCAGCATTGTAAAAGGCCTTGCCGTTAGCAGCCACTCCCCTGAATAAATGGCCACCGTTTGCCCCCCCCCCCCCAGCTTTGTTGTCTGGGATGGTTCACATGGGTTTTTGTTAGAGCATTTCTGGACTTCCTCCTCCATCGAGGCAGCGGCGGAAAAAACGTTGTCCCCTTTGATGACCCTTAGGTTACAAGGCAGATCCATGAGCATGAGCAGGAGAACGAGTTGCGGGAACAGATGTCAGGATATAAGCGGATGCGGCGCCAGCACCAGAAGCAGCTGATCGCCCTGGAGAACAAGCTGAAGGCTGAGATGGACGAGCATCGCCTCAAGCTGCAGAAGGAGGTGGAAACGCACGCCAACAACTCGTCCATCGAGCTGGAGAAGCTGGCCAAAAAGCAAGTGGCCGTCATAGAAAAGGAGGTGAGCCAGGAGGAACTGTGGTGCTCTGGGGGCCCAATCTACAAATTACTCTGAATGTGGTGGTAGAATTGTAGACTGCTGCCACATTAGACTGTGAGCGGAGAGGGCGCCATGTTTTCGAATGCTCCCCGGTATAAGCTCTCTACAGGTGGTAGACTTCATTTTGTCTCCGTTGAGAAAAGGTAGGAGATATGCAATAAATAATCAATCTATTTTTTTTAAAAAAGAAAAGAAATAGCACAGGAGTAATCTGTACAGGTCAAGCGGATGTAACTTTGGCTCCTGCAGGTCCAGTTATAAAGGATACTTCCGATTTGTACAGCAGGAGGATGTAAGGATCCTTGGAGAGGTGAAGACTGCCACTTTGTAGAAGCAGCCAGATGGGGACTGGCTGAGTGGGGTAAGGGCAGCAGTGAATGCCTCATTACGACAAGGTGGGATTCCGTCTTGCCCAAAGGAGGCGGTTCTAAGGCCTTTGTTAAAACAGCAGCAACAACAAGCCTCCCTGAACTCTCCTGTATTGGTTAAGACCGCTTTGGTCGCCTCGGTGGATGATCTACACTGGGATCCGTACAGGGGAAGTATGTCCCTCTTAGTTCTACTCGACCTTTTGATGACTTTCAATAGCATTGACCATGGTATCTTTCTGAAGCATCTGTCTGAGATGAGGCTAGGAGGCGCTGTTGTGCGGTTCAGTCACAGAGACCATTCTTTGCATGCAGGATGCCCCAGGTTTGATTCCTGGCAGCTTCAGTTAAAGCAGGGAACCAGTTGTTTTTAGTCTACAACTCCCATCATCCCTGCTGGCTGGGGCTGGGGAGAATCAGACTGCAACTACACATTGAGAGTCACTGGCTCCCCACCTCGTGTTAAAGCATCTCAGGTTCAGATCTTGGAAAGAAGCTGTAATCAGAGTAAGTAGGATTAGGATGGATGGATTCATGGTCTGACTCTGTCTGTGATCAGGAGCTGGGTTATGGGGAAAGTAGAGGAGTTCTGAGAGCAGAAAGACTGCATATTTAGGTGGAAACAGGCTCAGTTCGGACAACGTGTTAGTTAACGCAGTGTGAAAGCTCCACTCAGCAGTTGAGTTTTTAGGAGGTACTCCCCACACAACACGTTCCAACTCCACCGTTGTGTGACTGTGGGCTACTGTGGAGTTGAGTAAAATCCATTGCGACATTTGATTGACAGTTCCTCTACCCTCTCTCCTCCTCTGGTCCTCCTGATGGTATTCCATGGCACTCCCTACTTCTGCTGCTCTTGCCAGGGAACCCTGCAGCCAGTGGAAAAAGTCAACTCAACGCAACAAAAAACTCCACAGAGCCCGCCACAAAACACGCAACACAACGGTTGTGTAGGAACTCTCCTCTGCACAGTGTGGATATTCTGCATGGAGTGTTTAAAAAAAAAAACACCTCTACAGTTGCATGGAGTTTTTCCACCAGAAATCACATTTCTTAACTGTGGTGTAAAAACTCCACTGTGGAGCTCTAAAACCACTGTTGAGAAATGTGTTGTCTGAACTGAGTCACAGTGTCCGGCATATAGCAGCACAAAGGGTATGAAAGCAGCAGAAGACAGTGTTGAAAATACTGGTAACATTTTAACAACGCTTCCCATTTTTTAATTTCGTTTCTTTGTTGGTTTCCTTTCAGACAAAGGCAGCGGCAGCAGATGAGAAGAAATTCCAGCAGCAGATTTTGACTCAGCAGAAAAGAGATCTGACCAATTTCTTAGAAAGTCAGAAGAAGCAATACAAGATTTGCAAGGAAAAGATTAAAGAGGCAAGCAAAACTCCTCCTGATTTTATTCTAGGTGAAGGCCAGCGTATCCAGGATCGTAATGCTGTGAATGAATCTGAGACCATTTCAGTAGTTTTGCTTATAGTATCATAGGGCAGGACTTCATTGGGAAGCTTACCAATAGCCTCACTGGATTTCCCCCCTTCTCATTTGAGCTTATATACTAACCTCTCCTAAAGGTTCAGGTTGGATAGTATATTAAATTAAATAATAAAGAACACTGAAATGCCATGCATTTTACATAAGCCATCATCCTTAAGCCAAGCCTCCAATTCCTCCTCTTAGAGCAGCAGTAGGCAAGTTGAGTCCCACCAGATCTTTTGGCCTACAACTCCCAGCGCGCTGTTGACTATGCTGGCTAGGGATGATGGGAGTTGTAGGCCAAAACATCTGGAGGGCTACCAGTTGCCCACTGCTTCTGAAATTGGCTTAGTTGAATCCAGAGGGGGAAGGAGTTTCATAAATACACAGCCACTCCGTCTTCCTGGGTGTCCTTGAGGTGCGAATTTCATGCATGGGTAGTGGCTCAAAGGCAGGGCTTTATACATTCATGAATGTAAAATACCATATATTAAGACAATCCAGTATCTGCAACACAAAAGCTGAATTCTTCCACCTCTATGGATTATGCCAAAATTATGCATGGTGTGGAGCATTTTTCTCCCTCTCCCATAATACTAGAACTCAGTGGAATCATCCCATGAAGCTGATTGGTGGGAGATTCAGGACAGATAAAAGGAAGGTCTTCACACAGCACATACACTATGGAATTCACTGCCACAAGATGTAGTGATGGCCACCAGTATTAGTTTTAATCAGTTTTATGTATTTTATCATGTTGTTGTTCCCCGCCTCGATCCAGATGGAGAGGCGGGTAAGAAATAAATTGTTGTTGTTATTATTATTATTATTATTATTATTATTATTATTAGAGGCAGTAAGCCTATATACAGCAGTTGCTGGAGAACTTGGTCAGGAGGGTGCTCTTGCACCCGTGTTCTGCTTGTGGATCCCTGGTCAACAGCTGGTTGGCCCCTGTGTGAACAGAATGCTGGACTAGATGGACCCTTGGTCTGATCCAGCAGGGCTCTTCTGATGTTGTTATGCATCCCAATGCAGACATGTTTGCATTGGGAATTGTGCAGTTTGTCTTATGGATTTGGTGACCTGCAAAGCAGTTCCCAGTCCACTGAACAACAGTACAGATACATCAGCCAAATGTATGTTGGAAGGGTATGTCCCCAGCAATAGAGAGAGAGAGGCTGAGGCTATGAGTGCAGGGATGAAGCTCCACAGAGCCCTTGACAGTCCATCTGCAAAGTGTTTGCTATCCATGAGCTAGGCAATTAAGGGCTCCTGCACTCTTTAAGTTTTAGTGTACATGTGTAAAATGTCATGTGTCATACATGTTTGGAAACACGGGTATCATATCGAAACATGCAGAGAGCCAAGATTGTTTGCAATTCCCTGTCAAGTGGATACTTAATGGCAAACCCAGATTTCCCCCCTCCCCAAACTCTATGGAATGGCACTAATTGTTTTAAGTCCACGTATTCAAACCAGGTCTCTCTGTCTCTGGATCACCATTCCTTTTTGTAACTTGGGATGAGCCTACCACAGATATTATTGCCTTCTGCCCTCTTGCTTTCCCCCAAGAAATGTTCTGAAATATTGCAAACCATACACCCTCTAAGCTCCTTCCACCATATAATCTTCCAGATAAAATGAGGACATTGTGCTGTGAAATTGCTGCAAACATATTTTTTTTTAAAAAACATCTTATTTATTTTTTAAAATGTGCTTTACTAAATACCTGCAGCTAAAGAGCTTTTAGGATAATTGCATTAACTTCCCAAGTTGCGCTGCTTTCTTCCTTTGTGGCTTGGCTGTACGAGCCTATTTTAGGTACTTGGCTATAAAATGCATTTACAGCGCAGACTCAAAACTAACTCAGCCTCCAGGTGCGTTTACTATTCTACATTGAGGAAACAAAGACACAGGGGAAAGTTTTCACAGGCAACACTTAACAGAGATTGATTTTTAGTCCCATGATCAGCTTGTACTGATCCTTAGACACAAATGTGCAAAATAATCCCTGCATTCCAAATGATGAAATATAGGATAAGTTAACAGTATGGAGTAATTAATTCACAATTCCCAAAATAGATTAGGACTGTGATGGCCCATCACACATGTGGTGAACACATTGAACACACACACATATGTACACATGAATCAGAGGGTGGTTGTTGTGAGGATAAAATGGAGAGGAGGAGGAGGAGGAGGATTATGTACGCCACCTTGGGTCCCTTAGAGGAAAAAGGGCAGGATATAAATGCAATCAATCGCTAAATAAATTGGCCCAGAAATGAAAAGTTGTAACATGTAAAAAGTGTCATTTGCAATGGCAAGACCAACACTTCAATCACCACTCTCAATTCCATCTTTGAGACAAAAAGTCCCTGGTGCAAAGCTCATAGCCACATGAATTCACCAGGTGGCCTTTGGCAAGCCACTTTCTCTCAGGCTTTATGGGGATAATAATACCTTAATAGGTTGTTCTAAAGATTTCTGAGATAATGTATGTAAAATACTTAGTAGTAGTAGTAGTAGTAGTAGTAGTACATCAAAGTCCTTTAGGGCTCCTAGTCCATTTCTGATAGACGTGGTGTGAGCACTACAAGATTAGTATTGGCCATAGTTGTGTATGTGATACTGGCATCCTAGGTTTAGGTCAAGAAATAACAGCTTGGCACTCTGCTTCTCCTACCAAATAGAAGAGATTTCCCCTAGACATTGTATTGTCTAGCCTACTCAGTACCATGTATAGCAAGGAGTGTCCCTGTTTAGTTGTGAGATTTGCAGTATCCATTTTTTTGTGTATTGGCTAAGGAAACGTTGATCTGGGTCAGGAATGTATTGGAGCAGAGGTTAGTTTTTGGGGGGGTTTAAAGAAATGAATATAGTTGTTAAAGAGAGGAATACAGAGGCTTTGGCATACTTTTAACAGCCACAAATTGTGGGGACAGGGCAACTGCAGGAAAAGGACTTGTCTGCACAACCCAGTTCCCAGTCACATGCTTCCACTCCCACATGGATTTAGCCTGTCACTGCAGAAACTATTTTTCAGATATTTGTACTGAGAGTTGTGGGGAGGCATGTAGAATCCCATTTAGAAAATTCCAGCTACTATATTGGCCACTCAAGCACTTTTTATTTCTCTGGCACCAAAGCCAGTTTGCACATTGTTTTTGTGATGGAAAACGTAGCCATGGAATAGCTTCTCCCACTTGATTTGTGGGTGGTCAAATGATATTTTGGAAATCACCCCCATGGGAAATTGCAGGGGGCTGCCTAGACGCTCTGAAAGCCCCTCAGTGGGTGCGCAGTGGCGCCTGCGGTGGCTATCCGACACAGCAGCCACCTCACAGCCATTGCAGAGCTTTCCTGCAAAGCTGCGAGTTTAAAAAAGTCCGGAATTTACCCTGACTTTTTGCTGGAGCAAATATGGCGCATTTGCCTTCTAACCTTGCTCCGGCATCGTGGTGGAGGCATTCCCAGGTGTTCCCTGATTGGTCGTCATCCGCCAGGACAGAGGGTGGGCCTGGCGAGCCAAATGCCCGACTGAAAGCCCGCCCCCTCCCTCTGCATCAGGATTAGCCGCCGCCACCCCGCAGCAGAGAAAGAGCAGGGTTGCCCTAAACGCAGTGGCAACCTGGTGACATCCAGACAGCTCCCTAGTCTCCAGATCTGCTTTGTAATTTTCCTCCCCACTTCCCTGGCCTAAGCTTAGACCTAAACGCAGCATGTTTAGCAAGCCCTCTTTTTGGCCTCATGTGCCAGAGGGAGGCTAAAACCTGTTTTTCTTTATCAAGATGCACCATAAACATGTATCAGCTTTAGACCACTTCAGTTGTCATAGCTGCCACCTGGGTCTTCTAGTTTAGTGAAGGAGAGCTCCGTTTCAAGTCAAAGGTTCCTAAGTTTGGTTTCTAGATTTTGATTCCAACACGTTCTCTGAGCTTTAAGTCATTTTCGCTCCCTCTTCTTCGGAGTCCCTTTACATTACATATAAACTGATTAGCTCCCAGCAGGGGGACCTTGAGGGGTAATGGGCTTAAACCCTCTTGGAAGGTGATTCCAAGGAGTGTCCTGTGTTTATTGTTAAGCAGGGGGACAGTACATGTTTTCTCCCTGTCGTGAAAGCAGGCTACCTTTAATCAATGGCTTTGGTTCTCGTCCTTTTCCTTTTTGTACGCGCAGGAGATGAACGAGGATCATAGCACACCGAAGAAGGAGAAGCAAGAGAGGATATCCAAACACAAAGAGAACCTGCAGCACACGCAGGCTGAAGAGGAAGCCCATCTTCTCAGCCAGCAGAGACTCTACTATGACAAAAACTGCCGTTTCTTCAAGCGAAAAACCATGATCAGGAGGCATGAGTTGGAGCAGCAGAACATTCGGGAGGTATCACCCCTTAGTCTTCTCTTCCTCCCCATCCCTGCTCCAAATATATTGGGGGCAAACGTAGGGCAGAATACAGATCGCGGTAACTTACTGCGGTGTGCATGCAACCGCTTGATAAACCTGTTGTCTGTATGGTCCTGCCAAGTGGCAAATCTTACCAAAGCCTATTCGAAAATCCGGGATGTGGAACCTGGACCGGGATAAAACTTATTTCACCTGGTTTATTTATATTCTAAGGGGGGGGGGGGGGAACTGGAGAATAAAGGCTGCAGCAAACTGGGTACCAATGAATGATTCACCACAGGGGGACTTAACAGGAAAAACAACTCTGCAGTGTCTGTGTTTCAGGGAGGAAACTTTTTAGTTCGGGGCAGAGCCACTGCTTTGCATGCAGAGGTCCCAACGTTCAGTCTCCAACATCTCCAGGGAGTGCTGGGAAAGGCCCCTGCCTGAAATCCTGGAGAGCTGCTGCCAGTCAGTGTCAAGAGTACCGAGCAGGCTGGACCACTGGTCCGCTGTAAGGCCACTTCGTTTGCTCATATATATATATATATATATATATATATATTCAACATGCAAAATCCTCCTCTAATCACAATTTGCACATAGAGTTCTAAGCACCATGCGCCTCTGGCCGGAGTAGTTTCCCACTTGTATGTTTTACAAATATCCAAAGTAGCTTTGCAAATGTACACCCTTTTCAGGGTGAAAACTCGTAAATTCTCTAGCTTAGCCTTCCCCAACGTCGTTTATTTATTTTAGATACCACTCCCATCATACCTGACCATTGGCGATGCTGTCTGGGGCTGATGGGAGTTGTAATCCAAAACATCTGGAGGGTACCAGGGTGGGAATGCTGACATAGTTTACCTGGACCATGTCCTTAAGCTTGCAGCCTCCTTGTCCTTGCTTGTGTGTGTTGCCGTACTTTGGTTTTCATGAAGATTGAACCATGGAAGGTTTGGGACGAGTGCCTCCCTGCTATCTCCAACAGGATTCCTGACACAGGGGAGGTTGAGAGAAGGATTCTCATTACAGCCTGCCAGGTCCATACAGATGACCTCACCAAGTGGTCACATGCACACTGTAAGTGTATTACTACTTCGCGAAGGGTCCTCTGTATCCACCCATTGGACCTGTTCAGGGAACACACTGAGCCCTGGTTAGGCCACCAACCCTTTTGCAACAAATGGCTAGTGAGCGTGTTTAAACCATGGTTATGTAGCCATCATGGTTAGGAATGGTTCACACGACATGCTAAGCCAAAATGGGCCTGTTCAGACAACACGTTAAGCCGTGGTTAGGCCACTAACCCTTTTGAAGCAAATGGCTAGTGAGTGTGTTTGAAACATGGTCAGAAATGGTTCTCACGACATGCTAAGCCATAATGCTCAGCTCAAAATGCTTAGCCACCGTGGCTTAGCGTGTTGTCTGAACAGGGTCAATGTTTAGCTCAAAATGTCTAACCACCGGGGCTTAGCATGTTGTCTCAACAGGGCCATTGTTTCCCATTTCTCCTTTTTTTAAAAAAAACATTGCACAACAGCAGCACTCACAACCTGACGTGCTGGTGACAATCTGCTTGTATATTGTGCAGCTAGCTCCCAATCTACTTCGCATATCCACCACAAGCTCTCCTAGGATAGCCATTCACCACTGCATTATCTACCAGCCACTGCTGGAGCTAGCAAATGGTAGTGGCTAAGGCCTGGTCTATTCATTGGACATAATAAGTTGGTTGAGTGGATTGTACTAAGTCAGACTGCAGGTGGAGAGGATGCCATTTTAAATGTTCCCCCATGTTTTTTGTTTGTTTTTTTAATCTCCTTGCAAGTAAATAACCAAAATGTGGCACATCATAGAGGTACTAATCTGGTCTGTACCCTACTGTGCTGATTTTTCACTTGCAGGAACTTTGTTTGGTTTGTTGGTTTGTTTTTACCTACGGGAGCATTAAAAAAATGAGACACCCTTACCTCCATTCTGAAATGGTAGAGTCCTCTGCTGCATGAGTAAACGAAGCCTAAAGCTGCAGTCCTATATACACTTACCTGGAAGCAAGCACTATTGAACTTAGTGGGACTTACTTTTGAGTAGACTTGATAGCATTGTGCCATCAGAGTGTGAACTAGGAGGCGATGGAATTCCCTAGTTCAGAACCATGAACTTCCTGGAGTTGCCTTAGACAAAACACTCCTGGGGTGCTTCCAGACAAGGCTTTTATTGTGCAATCTTATTCACGGTATTTTACGGGGTCCAGATGATGCCGTTGTCAATTTGTAGCCCTCCCTTGTTTTCCCACTACCATTTCCATCTTTTTTCTTACAAGAAAAAAATCTGTTAAAGAGCACCATCAGCCTTTTTGTAAAACTATACTTGTCTGTCTCACCATGTTTTACATGGTTCACTGAGATAATGTGTGTAAAATGCTTCAAACAGTTAGGAAAACACCTAGAATGTATATATTAATCCTTACTGAAGGCGTGGGAAGCTCCCATACTGAAAATAAGGCTGTAACGGACAAACGTCCACCCGTGTTTATCACTAAACCTAGAATAACATTGTGCAGGGAGTTCCATCAAGATATGTAATCCATGTTCATTTCTGATTCGCGTGAGATGATCATCTTGAATAGTAAGCACCTATTGCGTATAAATGACATGTGCTGAATTTGCATCTAAGACTGCAACTTACTTGCTAACCCAACTATGTAGCTGTCTTGGTGCTATCTGTCTTGGGAAGTGAACTTCACTCTATTGCTAGCGGCTACAATTCTGAAAGTTTAGGTGGAGCTGTGCAATAATGAGAATGCACCTATTTATAACCCCTAAACATGAAAAAGGGGTGGGGTGGGGTGGGTGTTTTGTATTTTGTTTTTGCGTTCTAGAGAAATGTATTATTTGGTTCATTTTAAACACACACTCAAATGGAAGCTGTTTGCTCATTTTGTAATTTCACTGACACACAGACTTGGTTCACACATAAAACTAACCCAGAATTTATTTGACCCATGAGTTGCTGAATTATGGGTTGGGTTATATGTACTCAGCTGTACTAGCAAACCATTTTTTGTTAACCACAATCAACTCAGAGACCCTGTTCGCACATCACAAAAAATCCTGGGTTTTTTAATCCAGGAATTGTGGAGATTGATCTCTATTGGAAGGTGGACTTGAGTTTCTTTCTCATCTCCAATACATGGACCCACTTCTGGAGGCAAAACCACAAAAAGTGTGTGTTTGGGGGGGGGGGGATTATGTACTTTGCAGGGCTAGATAAACCGTTGGTGACTCCAAAGTATGTTCTGGCTCGCCCTCAATTAGTCCCTCCAATCCTGTGGTGACTGTCATTTTGGGTTAACAAATCCTTAACTCTTCCCGTTTCTAGTGAAAGAGTGTTGAAGCCAGAAAGAGAAAAACAAAGCCTTCTTTAAATGTATAAACAGTAAAGAGTCTTATGTCACCTTAAAGGCTAATGAATGTATTCTGGCATGTGCTTTCATAGATCACGACCCACTTCATCAGATTCATGAAGACTTATCCAGAAATTCAGGGATGTATAGTACACATGACTTGGGTTGGGGTGTGTGTGAATTGTAAACAGTGTCAGAGGAAAATTATATGCAGAAAGTATTAACAGTAGCCATTCACCAAAGAATCAGTGTTGATAACACAAATATCCTGGCCCTGGATAAGCCAATTAACATAGGTTATGTGATTGATTGATTGATTGATTGATTGTTTGATTGAAAAAAATTGAAGCCCCTGGAGAAAGAATTGAACTTCTTGATGAATTGTAACTCAGCAGTCTCTCCTTCTAATCTCCCTTTGAAGTTTCTTTGTCCTACATAGAACACAGAAGGGCATTGCCAACAGCCCCTGATCTAAAACAGCTACTCCTTAGCCACAACAGGCTACATAATAAAGATTAAAAGACGGACAAGATCTTCAACAAACCCAGATGCCAACTTTGTGCCCACTCTGAAAACACTGTTACAGGATCTGATAATGTCCCCTACAACATCAGAGGGTTTATTCACTTGCTCATATTCCAGTGTGTTATGTGCCATCATCTGTCAGGAACAACCTTCCGTATTGTACATAGGACAAACAGGCCAGTCTGCATGCAAATAATAAATGGACATAAATCTGACATCAATCTTCCCCTGATATAATAAAAACAGGGGAAGAAAACTTCACACTCCCAGGAGACTCTGTTACTGACCTTAAAGTGGCCATTGTGGAGCAAAGGAATTTCAAAGGGAAACTGGAAAAAGAGACTACGAGGGTTACATTTCATCAAGAGGTTCTTTCTTTCTCTAGAAGCTTGAATCAAAATAAAGGGTTTTTTTAATCACACTGCATGCGATAATGGATTTACCAGGATGTTTTCATTACAAGCAACAACTGTTTTGAGAAAGGCCATTGTTAATAACTTGGTTTTAATTTCCCTCTGACCTCACTGTTTATAATCACCAGCGCTACAATGTGTACTGTATATATACCTGAAACTGCGTCTGATGAAGTGGACTGTAGTCCATGAAAGCTTCTGCCATCATAAATGTGTTAGTCTTTATGGTGCCACAACATTCTTCTTTGCTTTGGCTGCAGCAGAAGAACATGGCAACCCCTCTGGATACTCTTTAAACACATGGAACAAAATGGGGACATTTTAGCCCTTCAGAAAACTCCTTCTCATTGCCTCTTCCTCTCAAATTGTTTACAGGAAGTATTAACTTCTGGAGTTCATTTCCACAGCATGGTTGATGCTCATTGTCTTAAATGGGTTTACGGAGGATTTGAGAAATTCAGGTCTGTCGGAAACCCTTAGTCATGATAGCTGAATGAAACCTGTGTTCAGAGGCTATATATTCAACACATGGTGGGAACAATCATTAAGCTATCCACATGATACCCTTCTTGTGAGCTTCCTAGCAGTGACTAAATATATGTATGCATTAAATAAATAAACAAACAAACTGGGTTGCTGGCATCAGAAACCAAGTTGCTAGGCCAGGGATAGGCAATCTGGTGGTCTCCAGATGTTTGGAATGCAGCTCCCATCAGCCCCAGCTAGTATGGCCAATGGTCAGGGATTCTTGGAGTTGAAGTCCAGCACATCAGGAAAGCACTAGGTTGGCTACCCCTATGCTAGGCTTTAATCTGATCCAGCAAGGCAAGTCCTCTGCTGTATGCGCTCTTTTTTTGTAGTACAGCTGTGTGGTATCAGCTTCAGTGGCCCAGTTCAGATGTAACAACAAGCCATAGTTTGTTAGTACGAGCACAAACCTTGGACATATATGCTCCCCCTTTTCTCCTCCTTTTCACACAAGTGGAGGAAATTGAAAGCATCTGCTTATGCTTTAACTATCCACCATTAAATCCTGGTTTGCTTAATTAACCATTGTTAGAATAAACTACAGTTTCCTGAGTTTGGACAGAATGGGAAACTGCATTTGGACATAATGGGAAGCTTTCAGTTGCCTCTTTTCACACATAAACATTGTTTATTTAAATTGTTTTTAGCTGTTTACATTGTTTTAATTTTTCTGTGTTAAAATTTTTTTAGACTATTTTTATTATGTTGTATTTTGTATTTTTATTAATTGCTGTAAACCGCCTAGAGAGCTTTGTCTATGGGGCGGTATAAAAATTAAATTATTATGAACAACAACAACAATGAAAAGAGTGGGATGGGGTGGGAGGAAGCGCATGAACACAAGGCTCATGCAAGATGATGCTTGTAATAACAGACCATGCTTTGTTATGATGTCTGAACCCAGTCATTGTCTGGAGAGGTGAGAGCGCTGTATTGTCCACTTCAATTGCACCCTAAGCCTCAGGTGATTGGGTGGATGTGCAAAATACTCTCCGCTCATAGGGAGGGGAGGTTTAAACCTCCTAATCTCTGCAGACTGAGATGAAGAAGGAAGTGTGTGTGGGCGTGCATAAGTGCAGAGGTGTGTGTTTTTGCACACTCTGGGGCCCCTAACCTGCTTCCCATCAAAAAATATAGCTCTCAGGGGCAAAGGGGCTGTCCACCCCTGCTTTTACCCTATTGTTATTATTTCTGTTACTATATACAAAAATACAGGTCCTTGCCACAAGGAGTTTGCCGTGTATGATTTCACAGGGAAAGAAGGGGGGGGGGGGGGGACAAGGAAAGAAGATGCATTCGGTTCAGTTGCACATACATTGGCTCTTGGTTTCAGCAAGGCTGGGGTGGGGAATATGCAAGCCTTGGTCTACTTTCATGCAGCCTGCAGGGATGGAATGTCATACAGGGCAGGAGGATGTGATGGTACAATAAGAGAGAGAGAGAGAGAGAGAGAGAGGTATATATTCCATCAATGGTGCAAACCTGCCTGCTAGGCTTTGACCACTGCAATTTCTGACTCCACCCGCAGTTGTCATGGGGCCTCTGGCATTACCCTAAGACAATGCAGCTTCCCAAAAGGAAAAAAAGTTTCTCCACCCCCTGCAGTACAGGGAGAAAACAAATAAGTTGTTCCAAAGCCTCCACAGAAAAGTGGGTTTTGCGGACGGCTTGCAAGAACAGAGAAGCAGCAGCATGAAGGTATTATTTATGAAAGGCCATCTTAGTCATAACGGCTCTTGCACAAAGGCAGGAGGGACAAAACGTGGAATTTTTGAGGGAGCAGGAGCCTTTCAGATCATTGAGGGTGGTGGAGCAAAGATCAGCAGCAGGATCTGGTTGGGGACAAGAGGAATGCTACTGTATGTGGATGCTGTTGCATCTGAACTCCCATCATCCCCCAGACTTCATGGCCAATGGGAGTTGGAGTCCAACCACCTCTAGAAGGGCACGGATTCCCTATCCCCGATCGGATTGATGGGTCTTATTAACTGTATTTAAAATGCTTCTTCACCACATTTACATAGTAAAAAAAGAAGCCAAGTTCTGAGTAGAAAGAAACCTCAGTTCTCCAGTGGAAAGTGTCCAATGTTACAGGACTTCTGTCTGTAAAGCCGTGTTCATGTCACTCCAGGTTGCCACCTGCTGGGCAATGTGCAAAAGTACACAAGAGAAAAGATTTCTGGGTATCTTGGAAATAAATGAGCAGGCTTGCTTTGAACCCCACCCACCCAAAGTAGATTTGCAGTGGGCTCAGCCCAGACAATGAAAGTACTTCTTCACACAATGTACAATAAATGTATGGAGTTTACTATCGCAAAATGTGGCGAAGCCCATTGGCTTAGGTGGCTTTTCAAAAGGATTAGATGGATTCGTGGGAGAGGAGAGATCTATCCACCGCTATTAGAATATAGCTACATGTTCTGTTGGGGGCGAACAACGAAGGCCAGCAACTTCATGCCCCTGCTTGTAGGCTTCCCAAGGTATATGGCTGGCTGCTCTTGGTAGCAAAATGCAGGACTAAACAGACCTTGGTTCAAGCCAGCAAGGCAACTCTTAAGCACAGTAACTCTGTCAGCAGCCCTGCCTTGGACACCAGGGTAAAAGATTCATCGAATTCTTGCCACTCTTACTATGTGTGAGATATTGGGGCTTGCTGCCTGGTTTCAGGTTTGCACCTCACTTGGTTCTTCTTTTCCTTACGCTGTGCAGGAGCTAAACAAGAAGAGAACCCAGAAAGAGATGGAGCACGCCATGCTAATCCGGCACGATGAGTCGACACGGGAGCTAGAATACAGGCAGCTGCACACGTTGCAGAAGCTACGTATGGACTTGATCCGGCTGCAGCACCAGACTGAGCTTGAGAACCAGCTGGAGTACAACAAGCGGCGGGAGCGGGAGCTGCATAGGAAGCACGTCATGGAACTGCGGCAGCAGCCCAAGAACCTGAAGGTAATAAATAGGCAAGGGTTCCGGGCGAGCTGGAAAGGGTATAGTGGTGTAAGCTGGGTTGGTATAAGATAGGCTGTCTGACCTTAGTACCCTGCCCTCTTAATAATTCCACAGGTGCACACTCATTCCACCTTTTGGGGCCGTTGTTATTTGGGGCCATGTTATTACCCACAAAAGGATTACAGGGCTCAATAGTTCCGTTGTTATAATGTAATAGATAATTACCTTCCCTTGGATCCAGTAACCGTTCTTCTATGTGATTTAAAGAGAAAACCAGAGAATGGTTATTTAGAATCAGTTATAAACTTAGTATGTGCTGCAAGATTAAATATGGCAGAGTATTAGGACTCTTAATATTTTATGGCTTTCTCACCAAAAAAAAAAAAAAACCCTTGCAAATAGCTGGAATTCTGAAATGCTGATGGGAGATAGACTATCATTTTATGGAAAAACAGGCAGAGTTTTCCATGGAGTCCCCCTGTCACCTCTGAAGATTTGCCACTTTTGAAACAGTAGAAAAACAAGTAATACCCATTTCTCAGAGGCAAAAGTTGAATGAGTGTTCACTCCACAAGCAGCAATCCCTTTTTCAACCCATCTTGAACTCTCTAAAAAAAGCTGTAACGCATCTTCAGGCACTCTAATATTAAAGACAAAGGAAGCTACTAACGGACAAATTTATGAGCCGTGCCTTGCCCATTACAGGAATGATACATATATACATCCACACAGACATGGGAACCATTGTGGGGAACTATTGTGGTGTAATGGCTAAGAGTGTTGGACTAGAACTTGTGAGAATTGGGTTCTAGTCCCCACTCGGCTATGGAAGCTCACTGGGTGATTTTGGGCCAGGCACATGCTCTCAGCCCAACCTACCTACCTCACAGGGTTGTTGTTGTGGGGATGAAATGGAGAGGAGGAGGATTATGTATGCCGCCTTGAGTTCCTTAAGGAGGAAAAAAGGCAGGATATATATGTAATATAATAATAATAATAATAATAATAATAATAATAATAATAATACACACCACTGGCCATGGAAGTTAAAGAACCATGGCAACAGGAAAAGGTCACAATTATCCTGTTAGTCACATCAGTCACTGGCATCACATCAAAAAACTATACAGAAAACCTTCAGAAACTGGGCCTTCCAAATACATCAACACCAACATCCAGAAAGCAGCCATACTTAAAACATTGTCAATTGTCAGGAAATTCCTGAATATGTAAAAGACAGCATGACCTGGCAAAGCCTGCCATCCTTCTAGAAAAACCACCATGAGCGAGAAAAGAGAGATGATGATGATAATGATCATGATAATAATAATAGCTACTACTAGTACTTATATACTTATACTGAGTTGTTGCCTTTCACTACAGGCCATGGAAATGCAGATCAAGAAGCAGTTCCAGGACACATGCAAAGTGCAGACCAAGCAGTATAAAGCACTCAAGAACCACCAGCTGGAAGTGACTCCAAAGAGTGAGCACAAAACTATTCTGAAGAGCCTGAAGGACGAGCAGACACGGAAGCTGGCCATCCTGGCTGAGCAGTATGAGCAGAGCATCAATGAGATGATGGCATCACAAGCGGTGAGGGCAGCTCTTGGCTTCGGAGCCTAACCATGTTCATTCCTGAAAGCAGCTTGCAGACTAAAAAGGGCCCCAAATTAAATAGATAGGGAGGTGCGCTTGGAGGCATTTAAGCAGAAACTGCACAGCCATCTCTCAGGGATGCTCCTGCCTTGCAGATCCTCTATTGAGCAAGAAGCTGGGCTAGGTGACTGGCAAAGGTACCTTTCAATTCTGTTATTCCATTTTGCTTAGCGTCCAACCTGAGGGAGAATTCCAAAACATTTGAAGCCCTAAAAATGTTTTGCCATGCTGTGTAAATAATGAATGAATGATGAATGAATGAATGAATGTACATTGTGATGCACGGATTGATGTGATGAGGAAGGCATCTATTAGCCAAGCTAATGTGATGTCTTGGAATGTTTACAAACATTCCAAGTGATGGGAGCATGAACCAGGCAACAAGGAACAACAGCATTGGTTTAAAGACTGAGCTCCAAATCAGGAGGTTTGAATCTTTTCTCTTGTCATGAGCTCGATCAGCGGCATTAGGCAAGCCGCTTTATCTCAGTCTCAGCAACCCCATCTGCATTAGGGGGTGGGGGAAATAACACTGACTTACCTTACAGGTTTGTTGTAAGGATTACAGCAAGATAAATGCACATGAGGCCCGTTTGAGTGCTTGAGAGCTCTTTATAAATGTAAAATGTTGTTAAGTGAGGGCTCAGTTTTGCTCAGGTTAAAACCTAGCCATGATTCTAGGGGCAGGAGTGGCTACGTGAACAGAGGAGGGTCAAAGGAAAAAGAACAGAGTCTGTAGTCCACTGAAGTGCAAGAATGTGTGCGAAGGAGACAGGCCTGATGAGAAGGTAGGGGAAGAGGACACGGAACTGAGGAAAGGAGGGAGTAGCTAAGATGCAGGAGGAGTTGGGTGTTGTTTTTAAACCCTACACAAGGTGAAAGGGAGGAGGACCATGTTCATGAAGAAACGGGAGTGCTGAGACACAAAAGATTCTGGTTGGAGGCCGGAATGTCTGAATGAGGCAGGGTTGGCAATGCAGTGGGAGGAAAAGAAAGGGGGGAAATGGATGGTAGAGGTGAAGAAAGGAGTGGCCAAGGAGAAGGCAGGCTGGGGGACAAAATTTGTTCAGAAGAACAGGAGGGGAGCTGTCATGAAGGGATGCGTGGAGGCTGTGAGCCAATGACGCGGCCACACTTAGAATACTGTGTGCAGTTTTGATCACCACTCCTAAAAAAAGAACTCCCTCGAACTAAAACGATCGAGGGAGCTGGAGCATCTCCCCTATGAGGGAAGGTTACAACAGCTGGGATTGTTCAGCTTGGAAAAAACGGGGGCTAAGGGGAGGTGTACAAAATTATGCAGGGTGTGGAGAAGGTGGATAGGGAGATATTTTTCTCCCTCTCGCATAATATTGGAATCCAGGGTCATCCCATGAAGCTGATTGGTGGGAGGTTCAGGACAGACCAAAGGAAGGACTTCTTCACACAGCGCATAGCTAAAATATGGAATTCACCATCACAAGTTGTGATGATGGCCACCAATTTGGATGGCTTTAAAAGGGGTTTGGATAAATTCCTGGAGGAGAAGGCTCTCCATGGCTACTAGTCCTGAAGGCTATGTGCAACCTCCAGTATCAGAGGCAGTAAGCCAGTTGCTGGGGAACGTGGGTGGGAGGGTGCTATTGTACTCATGTCCTGCTTGTGGGTTCCTGACGGGCCACTGTGTGAACAGAGTGCTGGACTAGATAGACTTTTGGTCTGATCCAGCAGGGCTCTTCTTAGGTTCTTACCTTTCACTACTCCACGTTGCAGTGCCTAGTTAAAGCCAGCATGTCGGCCACTTGGCTCAGCATTTGCTCCATGTTTTGCATTTTCGTCCTTCTTTGGCATCTACCTTTGCACTGATCTCCTGTCTTAACTTTGTATTTGCGTAATGCAATTATAGCCCGCCCTAGGATGTCCTACAAATGGACTAGAAAAGCCCCCTTACTCTCAATTTTTTCCCCCAGCTGCGGCTAGATGAGGCTCAGGAAGCAGAATGTCAGGCCCTGCGGCTGCAGCTTCAACAAGAGATGGAGCTGCTCAATGCCTACCAGAGCAAAATCAAAATGCAGACGGAAGCACAGCATGAGCGGGAACTCCAGAAGCTGGAACAGAGGGTGTCGTTGCGCAGGGCACATCTTGAGCAAAAGGTATGGCGGAGGATGAGAGGCTATCGCCAGCACTTATCAAAATGGCAGGGAAGATCTGGTGGTGACACACAATTCAACAAAAAGGAAGCTCCACGGAGCAGCCTTTTACAGGGTCGGTTCCTTGTGAAGAAAGTACTGGGGCCTTACATCACTTTGATAAAACGCTTGTATGTACTAATTGAGCATAGGAAAGCAGGCAGACTTTTTAAAAATCAACTTTGAGGCTTGGGTCTACAGAACTCCTTGCCACAGTTGAAAATAAAGTTCTCAAATAGGACTCACCACGACAAAATGCTGTATTAGCTGTAAAACCTTTTAACTGCTGCCACTAGAGTAAACCCTCTCTACCTAAAAGAAACTCAGTAGCCAGGTTCATATAGCCAGTCAGTCAAGTTTATTGCTTTTGGCCAATGGCCTTTGCATAAAACAAACAATAACAGTACAACCACCAAAAAATAAAAATTATTATTATTATTAATAATAATAATAATATTAAAAACACACACAAAGGTTATTCATAATGTATATAGACATAATGCATATAGTACATAATATACAAATTTTAAAAATATAGACTGGTATGTCATAGGTGATTCGTCAGTGATGTAATATAAATTGGACATGCATAAGCATGGGATTGTCACCACCACTAGAGACGACCTTTCAAAATCAATAAAAAATACAGTGTTCTTCAAATACTTGAAAGGTTGTCACATGGAGGAGGGCCAGGATCTCTTCTCGATCAACCCAGAGTGCAGGACACAGAATAATGGGCTCAAGTTACAGGAAGCCAGATTCCTGCTGGACAGCAGGGAAAACTTCCTGACTGTTAGAGCAGTACGACAATGGAGCCAATCACCTAGGGAGGCTGTGGGCTCTCCCACACTAGAGGCCTTCAAGAGGCAGTTGGACAACCATCTGTCAGGTACTCTTTAAGGTGGATTCCTGCACTGAGCAAGGGGTTGGACTTGATGGCCTTAGAGGCCCCTTCCAACTCTACTATGATTCTATGATAGAAATTATTTGCAAAAGAGAATAAAATGTCGCTCTACAAATAAAAGCTTGAGATTGCTTAAAAGTACTTAAATATGTTTTGTTACCGTTCCTAATAGGTAAAATAGTCTTTCCCAGCTAAATGAACTCTCAATAGCTTTTCCTTCACACCAGTTTTACCTAAACTCCACCCCAATCAATTCCTCACAAACAGGAATAAATGCTGTATACCAGTCTTCCTCTGCCTCCAGCTCTTCTGCTGCTTCTCGTTTCTAGGATATTTCAGAACCTCCTCGCTGAAGTTTCCTCTGGTCAGACCTAAAATAGGAGCCTAAAATATATTATGAATAACTTGGTTGGTTTATGATATTACTACATTTGGTATATTACATTTCAAAGTATAGTTTATTGGGACAATAATTAGACATTTTTTAATTTTAATGAGAATTTTATGAGCAAACCCAAGTTGTACATAATATATTTTATATTCTTTAGATGGCAAAGTGACTTTATATTTCTTTCACACCCGCACACAAATTTCCGTTTATATCTGGAAAAACTGTGTGTGTGTTTTTCACCATGGCCTCAACATTTCTGGAAATTTTACATTTCTACTAATAATTACAGTAGTGCTTTGCCATATGTACACTCCAGACATGAGCTGTGTTTATGCTCAACTGATTTTTGGCTCTTGTTACGAGGAGCAAGATAAATTCTTCCATAGTTAAAACATTTGGGAAGTACTGCGTTATGGAGATGCACAGCAAAACCCAAACCATAACAGGAATATCTCCCAACCCTTAGAAATGTGACATCAAGCAATTGGGTTGGACTTAATGGTGATAATGAATATGATTAAAAACCAAATCTGAGAATAATATTATTTATGTAGCTAAAATATATACATAAAAACAATAAGAAAAAATACATTGACCCTGTTCCAAAACACACTAAGCCATGGTGGTTATGCATTTTGAGCCAAGCATTATGGCTTAGTGTGTTGTGTGAACCATTCCTAACATGGTGGCTACATAACCACGGTTTAAACATGTTCACTAGCCATTTGCTGCAAAAGGGTTAGCGGCCTAACCATGGCTTAGTGTGTTGTCTGAACAGGCCCACTGTTATTGTGCTGTAAAAAAATCATACATCCAGCCAGTGAGGTTAGATGTAACACAATGTTGGTGAGTTGCAAAGACCTGACCAATACCAATACCAATACCAATAATTAATATCAAATAAACCAAGTGCATTTCGACATACAGTCTTCCTCAGTGGTCTAGTAACAGGGATATGGTCTAGTAAATAAGAGGTATGCCAAAAAAAATAAACTAACATATGTGTACAGACATGTTGTATAAGACATCATCAGCACAATTACTAACAGGACGCTGTAGTGTTATGACTAATTTATTCATCTTGCAAATCCTTCCTCTAGAACATGTGCCAGCAGAATGGTGTGCATGTTATAATAACAGATAAACTGCAAGGGTCCAATAAACTGCAAAGGTGTGCATGTTATAATAACAGATAAACTGCAAGGGTCCAATAAACTGCAAAGGTGTGCATGTTATAATAACAGATAAACTGCAAGGAACTGCAGAGGTCATACAGATGATAAGACTGATAAAAAATAAAATAGCTCTGGATGCTGCCCGAACAGGGCCTTGCAAGCTGTCTGCCCTGTTGGTTCAGATGCACAGGCCCAGAAAGTGGTCACCCGCAGCCTGAGGAGTTGGTGGTGGAAGGGTCTGTTTCTATGAGACTGACTCATGCTTCAGTGCAGATCTTGTAAAACAAGAGGTGCTGGGGCTCACACTTACCTAGACGTCCTGGTCCCCTAAGGTCCCAGAATTAAGGGGCTGACTGTTGTTACTGATGAGGGGGATCCACTCCACACACAATAACCCGTGGGTATTAATGCAATGTATGCCTCCATTTGTGCCTTCAGATAAAGGCAGAACTAGACGTTAACTCAGCAAACGCATGTTCCCAAACCCTTGGCAGCTGATGTTACATGCAAGTCCCCTAAACATTACCAATTAGTAGGCATAAGAGGTGATGAACCCTTCAAATGCTCTCAAACTTGAGTGTGCTTCTATTTTCCATTTTGTGGGGAAGGGGATCAATTAAAAATTACCATGGGGAGAGATGAATGCAGAGGAGAATCCAGCAGGTGAGGGAAGATGTAAGCCTCTTTCTCCTACTCCCCTGTTTCCCCTGCCAAAGGAAGGGAGTGGGGTGGTTACCAGGAAGAGGGCCTTTTCTGCTGTGGCACCCCAGCTGCAGCATGAGCTTCCCAGAGAGGTTCACCTGGCACCTACGTTGTACTCCTTTTGGTGCCAGGTGAAGCCCTTTTTACTTTCCCAGGTATTTTAGCATGCTAGTCTTTTAGCTCTGCTGTTTTAAATCTGTATTTTAAATCTCTGCATTACTGCCAGTTTTTATTCTGGTTGTACTTTTATATAGTAGTTTATTTTGTTTTATTCTGGTGATTTTCATGTTTGCAAACTGCCCAGAGAGCTTCGGCTGTTGGGCGATATAAAAGTGTAATTAATAAATAAATAAATAAATACAAGGTTGGATGCGCACCCGCTAGACCTACCCTCTGGGTGTGGGGTTCCAACCCCCTGTTCTGGTCTCAGACTCAGGCCAGGAACCGTTGCGAAGTCAGAGCTTGCTGAATTGAAGGTGTGCCTCCCTCTGCCGTTTCAGATTGAAGAGGAGCTGGCCGCCCTGCAGAAGGAGCGCAGTGAGAGGATCAAGATTTTGTTGGAAAGGCAAGAGCGAGAGATTGAAACTTTTGACATGGAAAGCCTTCGAATGGGCTTTGGAAATTTGGTCACATTAGAATTTCCTAAGGAGGACTACAGATGAGATTAAATTTCTTTTGCCATTAAAATAAAATTGCAAACAAAAAAAATATCTCAAATCCCAACATTCCCCCCATGTTAACGGGTGTGCTCTCTCTCTTTCTGTCTCTCTTACTGACATCACGTCGGACTTAGTGCCTGTACATTCTTACTCCATCAGGGGCCCCCCTTCCCGCCAAGTGTCATGTTCCGGAGCTGGACCACGCTCGGAAGTCTCTTGAAATCTCATAGTGTCTCACAGTATTGATGTCTCTGTGCAATGATTTTTTTACGGAAAAAAAAATATGTTTCAGTGAAAACTTTGGAGACAATTCTAATGAATCAAAAAAAAAAGTGGATGTATGTTTGCTTTTGAGCAATCACTCATTTTTTTTTGCCACCAACCAATGAAAATACAAGCAAAAAAATATATATACAAAATTTAAAAAGAAAAAGAAGTCAAATCCCCAGGGGGAGAGAGATGGATATCGCAGCCTTACCTTAATCAGCTGCTGCATAACTTTTAGTTTTTAATTTTATTATTATTATTATTATTTCTTTTTTTGGTATTTATTCATCAGGAATAATTAAATAAAAAAATAATAAAAATTTTATTAAGAGATCGAGAAATTTGATACATTTTACAGAAAATATGAATTCTGAATTGTGCTGTACATATCAGTGGTGGACATATTATTACTTTGGGGGCGGGGGGAAAGGGAGGGGGTTGGGAAAGAGGGAGAGCGTGATTTTTTTGAAAAGGCCAGGCCAGTCCAGGTGGGTTTTTTGGCCGTGGTCTTTGGCACATTCTTGATTGTATCATAATCATTTTCTGCTGTAGCAGAGGATGTGAATACACTTAAAAATAAAAAAGGAGCCCAGAGCATCCCAGGAGCACAAATTGGGCCTTGTCAAATTGTGTATTTTGTGTATAGAAGGAAATTTAAGGAGAAATTTACTTATTTTCATATTGTATTTTAACTGTTTCTCTGATCAGAAGTTTTTTTACTACCTGCCTCCTTTTCCTCCCACCCCACTCTCGGCCACGACACCCCCCACCCCCACCCCCACCCGCCTCTTTTCCAAGTCAACCTTTGGAGTTTAACACTGTCTCTCAGTCTCATCACCTTGATCCCTCCTCCTCCCTCCCTCCCCCCTCCCTATAACCCATCCTTTACCTTTGGTTTCCCCCCTCCCATGATCCCCGCTCTTCCTTTCCCCGATGATCTTGGTCATAAATATTGCATTATTCACACTTTCAAACTGTGTATTTTCTTACAATAAAAAAGGTTAAAAAAAAGGCTTTACTTCTTTTGCATGCACTTTAAACACACAGAAAACCAAAAGGAGGAGAGCATCCACTCAGGGTAAAAAACGGAAGAGAAGCAGGTTCTCAGAATGCTAAGATACTTCATTGTTCACGCCCAACCCGTTTCGGCCTATGTTGTTTTTTTAAGGCCTTCTTCAGGGGGCTGTAACATCAAGAATACATTACATTATGTTTATGGGGATAACACATAACATCAGTTTAGGGGGTTAGTTAGGCATATTGCCTCAAAAGGCCTGTGCCCATATATAAGTTTCTTAATTTAAAAAAAATTAATACAATATGAAGGCTCTTGGGCCTGGCCACATTATATATTAACATTTCTATAGATCATATAAAACATTTTATGATGTAAAAACACTTTTAACAAAAGTTCAATATATTGGTTCTTACTTGGTAAGAGATGTCTGCAGAAAACTCTTAGCAGGATGATAGTCTCCTATGATAGATATTCACTGGCAACTGAGGAAATGCAATCATTCCAGGGCCCTCTTTTTATTATTCTAAATCGCCTTTTCTCAGTGTTGCATCATTGTTTTGGTCATTTTTTTTTTTGCTTTGCCAGGTGTTTCCATGTGGAAATGATTACAAGGTCTCACAATACGTCATTATTGCTACCGTTATTCTTGTTATGTGGGAGTCACTGCAGATAATTACTGAGTCACAGGAGTTGCAAAAATTCGAGATCTGAGTTTAAGCCACTGGGGTTTAGAGCTTTTAACTTTAGGATCCATTCTGTTTCCTTTCTTAATAACAATTTGTTATCCTGCCTTTCCAATTTTTCGAGTGCCCAAAACTATAAATCTGCAAAAGAATGATTTTGTGCCAAAAAATGATCTAAAGGAGCACCTGATCTGTTGTTCTTTAAGTTACTGAGGTGCTCTCCTATACATTTTTTCAGAGGTCTAATTGTTTTGCCTGTATAGATCTTTGGGCATTTGCACTGGATGGCATAGATGACAAAAGGGCTTTTACAGGTGGTAAAATGTTTGAGGAAATATCTTTGTTGATCAGATGGATTTTTTTTTAATTCTGTGACTTTGGGGGTGTATTTGCAGTAGCAGCAGCACTGTCCACAGGGATGGTGTCCTTTAGGCATGGAAGCACCTGGTAAAGAATTGAGTAAACTTCTACTGTGTTCTTTGTATTCACTCCTGATTAAAAGATCTCTAATGTTCCTGGTTCTTTTAAAGGAGACCATGGGCTTTTCCTGGCACCCTGGGATGTGTTGGACAATGTTCCAGTGTCTCCTTCTACTTCCTTGCAGATGATTTGTTATATGGTCATATGTTAGACTACAATTGATTCATTCTGGGGCTGTTATATTCTTTTTTGGGAAGAGCTCTGAACGTGGTTTAGCCTCAACCTTTTTCAGGCCTTGTGAAATTACAACATCAGGGTACCCTCTTTCTTTTAACTGCTTGGACAGTGTCTGTGATTCCTGTCTGAAATCTGATGTTTTGGAAAAGTTAAGTTTAAGTCTTAGAAATTGTCCATATGAGAGATTATTTCTTAAAGTGTGGGGGTGGGAACTATCATATCTAAGATATCTAGAGACATCAGTGGGTTTTCTATAGATGGAGGTGATAAGATGTTCTCCCTCCTTCACTTTTAGATCTAGGAAATGAATTTCTCTAGTGTTAAACTGGATGTCAAATTTAATATCATTCTTGGAATTTACCCACATTATAAACTGTTGTAGATCTTCCCTATCACCCCGCCAAATGGAAAATACATCATCAATATATCTCAACCATATCAAAAGATGTTTTGCATATTGCCCCCTCTGATGTATAAAGTTCTTTTTCGTATTCTGCCATATACAGATTGGCTACCTCTGGAGCCATGGGACATCCCAATTGTTATCAAATTGGAAATAATTCTCTCCCTTGCAGAAATAGCCTATGCAAAAAATATTTCCAATTTGACAACAAATTTTATTGGCAAATCAAGGGGGTAGCCATTATTGTATTAATTAAACAAAATTAAGAAACATATATATAGGCTTGGAGGCAATATGCCTAACTAAGCCCCTAAACTGATATGTGATGTGTTATCCCCATAAACATAATGCAATGTATTCTTGATGTTACAGCCCCCTAAAGAAGGCCTTAAAAAACAACATAGGCCAAAATGTGTTGGGCATGAACAATAAAGTATCTTAGCATTTGGAGAACCTGCTTCTCTTCCTTTTTTTACTTTAAACGCACACACACACTTTTTCAAGTTCAAAGGAAGAGCATGATAAGTGTCAGAGCTTTTAATTATATTTGTAAATAAAAGTGTTGCTCACGAAGCCTCGCTGTCTCATTGTAGCACAGGGAGCAGCTTTCCCCCCCCCCCCCCGCGCCATCCCAGCTCCAGTCAGCCACGGAGGACGTTTGTGTGGCTACCTTGGTCTTTTTGCATCCGACAACAGGAGACACGGGCTATACGGGTTCTCTCCTTTGTGCTAGGCGGCAAAACACCACAAGGCACGCAAATCAACTACTGATATTTCATTGGGTCCTCAGCCTTGAACTGGAAAGCAAGTGGGGGGAGAGGAGCATAAGGAAATATTTGTGCAAAGGATTTATGTTGTATAATGTGCTCACGATTGCATAGGTACAAGTACAATGCCTTTATTGGTGGTCAGCAACACACGTTTGGAACTCTTAAGATGAAGACAGATATAATATTTATGTCCTCACTGTATTCGCTCCAAAGGTACCTTTTTGTGAGCTGCCCAGAGAGCTTCGGCTATTGGGCAGTATAGAAATGCAATGCAATGAAACCTTTGCTTTCCAGGCTCAGGAGTGGCAGAGCAGGGGGCGGTGTGTGTGTGGAACTATCCTGTAAGTCTGTTGCAGAAATTGGCTGTTCATGGTGCTCATTGGCTGGTACCCGTGATGTCACCAAGGAACACACATCCCAATCCCTAGAGAAATGTTATACTTTTAAATGTTTTTGTTGTTGTTGATGATGATGATGATGATAATGATGATGATGATGATGTTATTGTGGTTGAATCCATCACTGGATTAAACATGCATCTGATGCTTTAAAAATAACTTAAAAGACAACAGCTCACCTGCAGCATAGGAAGAAGGACGAGATTGGTGGCTGAATTAGCATTCAGTTCATTGGTATGTAGATCTGTCATTCAAATTGCTAAGCTGGGATGAAGTTGGACTCTGAAGCAGAGCCGAGGGAACAGTTGTGAGTTCTTTTTTCATATCTTACATCTGTCTTCACTCTCTTTTCATATCTTACTTCTGTCTTCACTTTCACTGTTCCAAAAGTCATTTGCTGAGGGGCACGGGGAATGTCTTGTGGTTAACACTTTTAATTCGGATGCATTTCACTTGCAGTGGCTTCTTTTCTGCGTGTGTTTCTTAATTCCCATTTCTGACCTTCCCATTCCATCCAAAGGGACCTCGAGGGAACTGTACGGTTTCAAGCCTGGCACAAGTGTGTGTTTTCTCGGCTCTCACAGTGACTAGAAAGTGATTTTCAGTCCACTGCTTGAGAACTTCTATCTTTATGTAGCCAACAACTTCACAGACACCTTGGGCCAGAATGCCTCTGTGATATTTTTGCAGCTTGTATTTTAATTGTAATCATTATTGTTCTTGTTAATATTAAGATAAACGTAAAGGCACTAAATGATTTTTTAATTATTATTTTTTTGCATTGTGCGAGCTTGAGCTAGAACTTCTATAAGGTTTGCCTAACATAGGACTAGCTTAAGCCTTACTCCATTTGATTCTCACAATTTGATTATTGCAAGGCAACAGTCATTTGGTGGTGCAGGGGAGTAGGGAAGATGGCAAAACAACGCAGGTCTCAGTTTCCCCACTGGCTATAAGGCTGGGAGATGAACCAGCCAACCCCCATAAGGAATCACATGACTGTTCCAGTTCTGCCAAGAACCAGGGAATTTTCTAACTGTTGCATCCTATTTTGAGAGATTCCCTCTTTCCATGCCTTCATTTTCTCACTACTGGGTGTCGTATGTTTGGATTGCTGTTCTAGGGGATGATAAAAGGCACTGTTTTCATTTCACTTTTAAGAAAGATCAAGACTAGAGCTCCACTATTGTTTTATAGCGGTATTGACATGCACTGATAACTGTTGGGGCACAATCCGCATTCCATATACCGCTTTCAGAAGCCAGATCCACGCCAAGCAGGATATAACACTTTGAAAATGGTTTGAAAATGGTATATAGAATGTGTCATGGGCCTCAACAGTTGTCAATACCGTTATAAACCATTATGAAGCAGTAGTATAGATCCTGCCATAGTGTTATTTTCTGCTTTTTATTCCACATCCGTAATACCTTGACACAAGGTGTAGATCTGGCCAAAGTCACATTCTTGCTGCGCAAGAATTGTCCTGCTCTGGACACTTTGCAGAGCAGCTGTATCCCAGTTGTTGTTTTTTGTAATACCTCTGCTCAAAATTGAGGGGAAGGATGCTAGCTTAGTGTGTAGCACACATGTGTTGTGTCAGGATTAGGCCCCAGTATCTTGGATAGACCACTTCCTCTTCCTCCAAGTCTTAAAGCCAACAGGGCTTGGGGCATCCGTATCAGAGGAAGAGGAAGCTGTTTTATGCTTACTGCTCCAGGCTCTGCCCTTTTCGCCAGCCTGCTGTTGGACTACAGCTCCCATCATCCTTAGCCATGGTGGTTGATTATGGGAATTGTAGTTAAACATTTGGGGACCCTAGGTTAGGAAAGCTAAGGACTCTGCAATATAGACAGAGGGGGATTCTGAAGAGAGAGAAAACCCACCCCCAAACTCTGGTCTCAATGCCTGCCATACTGAAGCACTAAAAGATGTAAAAGAAACTGAATTAGGTCAGATAGAGTCAACTGTTGCATGTTCCACTGGAGAGCCAGTGTGTTGTAGCGGTTAGAGCGTTGGACTGGGAGTCGGGAGATCCGGGTGCTAGTCCCCACTTGGCCATGGAAGTTCACTGGGTGACTTTGGGCCAGTCACAGACTTTCAGCCCAACCTACCTCACAGGGTTGTTGTGAGCATAAAATGGAGAGGAGGATTATGTACGCCACCTTGGCTTCGTTAGGGAGGAAAAGAGGCAGGATATAAATGTAATAAATAAATAAACACAGGAGAATGTCCCGTCCCACAAAGAGGAAGAGTATTTCCAGATCACCACACTACGGATCAGTGGTGTGATGTGCTGGAAACACAAAAGTGGCTGACTGTGTGTAGGAAAGGAGTAGGATGTTCTACATGCAAAGCTGTAGGGAATTCAGGATTGGTGTAGCCTACAGAGAGGTAAAAAAAATCGGTTGGCTCATTTTTTGATACGAACTTATAAACAATAGCACATTTCTTTGTATGTAAGATGGGGAGGAAAAAACCCTGAGATACTAAAAATTTGAATGCGGAACTGACAGATTTATCTATCCTAAATTTGTCTGGGTTTGAATCCCTCTGTATTCAGCCATGCTTGTGGAGGGAGATGTTTTTTCATTATACGAAGGGGCATCCCAGGAAACTGCATAGTGGGAGATTCAGGACAGATAAAAGGAAGGATTTCTTCACACGGCGCAGCGTTCAAGTCTGAAATCTGCTACCACAAAGTGCAGTGATGGCCATGAACTTGGATGGCTTTAAAAGGGGCTTCGACAGGTTTATAGAGGATAAGGCTATTGATGTCTGCCAGTCATGGTGGTTGCACATTATTTCCAGCACCAGAGGCTGCACACCCCTTAGTGCAATTTGCTGGGGAGCCTGAGCAGAAGAGGACTATTGCAGGTTTCCCATGGGCCTCCAGTTGGCCACTGCGCACACAATGCTGGACTGCTTTTCTTGTTCTTCTGTTCAGATTTGTACGGTAGAACAAGTATGTTGTGTGAAAATATTTTGACCATTTTTATTATAACAGACCTGAAGATGGCTACCAAAGCAGTACAAAGAGAAAGCCGGCACAATCTTTTCCGTTTGTTTAATCGTCTTTATTCAGTTGCGGTGCAATTTACACGCTAGGCTCTTTTACATTCAGTTGCTTATAAACCTTTGGGACAAAGCTGTCCCACTCAGCCTGATAGCAAGCTCCTGCCACAGGGGCACCCAACTTGTACTTCTTGCGGAAAGATGAGGATCGGAAATTCTCGCGCTTGGCAGCAGTGACTTTGTTCAAGATGGGTTCATCGCAGGTCAGTTCCCGTGGCTGCTCATAGAGCAGCCATACGTAGCGGTGAAGTCCTGTGTTGAACAAAAACATAAGGTAAATGGGTGAAATTATGTGTTACTTTTTGGAGGGGAATGGTTTTTTGTGGGGGCAGTTGTGAAAAGGAACCTCTTTTAATATGGGGTGATGATGATGATTTAGAAATGCTTATAAAACAGTTCATCCACTTCTTTACATTGCCATCTTTCCCAACTAGCTTCATTTACATTGCCCTCTTTCTCAGTTGGCTTTATTGTCTCTTCATTTGAGCCCTCTGAAGTGCCCTAAGCCTCCCACTGTGTTTTTTTAAAATAAAATTTAAAGGCAACTGGGGTCATTTCAAAGCCAAGTGAAAGCTTCTAGCTGATCCCATCTTCTTTTCCCATTGATGCGCCTGGAACATGTGCAGGGCTCAGATGCATTCTTAGGAAATCATAAGAGTTGGAAGAGACCTCAAAGATCATCTAGTCCAACTAGCTGCTCAATGCAGACTCTGCATTGCAGAATACAGATACACCATCCATGACAGAGGGCCATCCCTCCAGCCAAGGAGAACCCATCACCTCCTGAGGTAATCGGTGCCACTCAGTGGTGGCTGGTGGTCAGAACACTAAAGGAGCTATCCGGGGACTGGAATCCAAAGAGCTCTCCAAGTTCCATGCCTTGGAGAACTCCTTTAGAGTTCTGATTGAAATCCGCAGCGGATTCATTACCCCACTGAAATCGGAGCTACCAACCTCCAGTGATTCAACTGCTGAACAGCCTCTGTTAAGAAGATTATCTTAATGTTTCCCTGCAATTTCCACCTGGTGGTCCTAGTCCTGCTCTCGGGAGCAACACAGAACAACCCTGTTCCATCTTCTTCTGCATGACAGCCCATACGGAAGCCTATTCTCATGTCTCCCCTTAATCTTTGCATCTCAAGGGGACAACATGAAAGGAAGAAAATTAAAGAGGCAAAACCAAGCTTCGAGACGGTACCAGGCTTAAAAGAGACTTTACTTTTGCTTACTCCGTGGAGGAAAGAATCTGCATTAGAGGAAGTGTTAACAAGAGTTGGGCCCAACCCCTGAGGACCCAGTCAGCAGCTCCAGAAACAAGTCCACTCTTGGAAGGATCTCTTCCATGTGTATGATGGTTATGTACAATTGAAAGGGAAGGATCATGGGGCAGCAGTTGAGCTGGCGTGGAATGCAGCCGCAATGTGGTGCCAACAGCAACTCAAAACAAGACTTAGATTAGAAAGCAGAGAGGAAGCGTGGGCAAAGCAGCTTCTCGAAACTGAACAATTAAAGGCAAAGATTGCTAATTCGGTAACACGCCTATTTGCAAGACAAATCTCAAGCCCCAAGGAGCTCATATGTGAATTTAAAAGATGAAGCAGAGAAAAATTGAGAAATTGGCATGCAAGGTCAATTGGTCAAGAAGCTCTCCCCAAAACCCAAGGTAGCACCGAAGAAAGGCTTAGAGTATGAAACAGAGATTGCCCGCCTGAAATGCCTGCTTAAGAAGGCGGCAATTCATGTGGCCAGCCTCACGGGGGAGGAAGACAAAGAAGAGGGAGTAGGAGAATATGAAGGGAAGACGGGGGCTGGAGTTGAGGGGGAAACACCCCAGTTGCTGCTCTCACCCGCGTTCAGTCCCAGAGTACTGAAACACCAACGGAGCAATGGGGACAATGTTGTCTGGGAGGAGACCAGAAAGCTACTGCTAGAACAGAGGTACCCCTATCCACTTTAGAGATCTCCGCGCTTGCTAAAGCGCTGGGACCTTTTAAGCCTGAGAATTCTGCCCGTTGGTTGACGGATCTGTGATTTGCGATCCGAGACAATGATATGACTCAACGTGAAGTTGAGCAGTTGGTTGTGGCTTCAAGCCCCGGGCAGGGCAGCGTCATCAGAGAAGCGATACAAGGGCAGCGATGGCAACGGGTTCTCTGTTATGCAGTCTATTATTACAGAAATGATGCCCACCAAAGAGGTGAAGAGATACTTGTCTCATGTGGAGCAACAATAAGGCAGCCCGTATGGAACGACATTCAATCCCAGGCAGTCCTTCCCTCATTCAAGCCAAACATGGGTCCGGCCACGGCTAGTGACAAAACGTTGACAAACTACGTTGGAGTCCCAAAAAACTCAGGAGCTCACGGATGGATTGTCAGACTGGTGGCGAACGTGCTTAGGAGACCTTGGCCCACTGGCCAACCGAGGGATTGGCAGGGGATCAAACAAAAGATTCTGGGAATGGTCCATTATTATGGGGAACCAGCAGGAAAAAAGGTTGAGCATGTTGCAGCCCTCTGGCCTTTTAGAGAGGAGAGGAAGGGAACAGCAAAAGCCCCCTCCTATTCAAACAGAGGGCTGGAGGAGCGAGCAAAAAGGGGAGGAAGGGGAACTCCAACCGTGTCAGCCCGGCTTCCAACCCTTCCCAGGAGGCGAGCAAATGGATGCGGCTACCGAAGCCTTCCTGCACAAACAAGCATGGAGGACTCTATGGAGCCTGAGTGAGGAAATGCTCAAGTGAGATCAGAGATCCACTTCTGAGATTCTTGCCCGAGTATTACATCTCACGAACAACAATTCAGAAAGGGCTGCCTGTGTTGCGGCCACCCGAGTCATCCTGAAAAAGCAGTTGAAAACAAAAGTCAGAAGGAAGCTCTTCAGGGCAAGCCCTCGTCTCTCAACAGCCTGCACTCGTGTTGAAACACCGCTGCGGCCGTGAGCTTTTCATCGCCGTGGCATAGGCTGTCTTGTTGGCCCACAACGTCGTCTCCAACAAAAGGGGCATTCATGGTGCGAGGGGGAGTGCAAGTCGAGGCATTTCCCGTCGGGGCTTTGGAGAGTTGGCAGTTCTAAACTGATTTCCCTTTTGGCCAGGGTGGTTGCAAGGCTCAAAGCATTGGAGAGGAAAAGCCAGATTCAAACGTAGGCGTGCCATGATCAGCAGCGGGACGGTGGTGAAACTTCTGGCAATGACTGGCTCAGCTGTTCTGAAGTCACCGCAGAAGAAGAAGAGCGAGAAGAAGAATCTCTACAACATGAGCTGAGCTTCCCTGATCCTTTATTATCTCCTTATTGTTTTTCTATCCTCTCTCTTTTCCTGTTACAGGGGACCCAAGGGGGCTTACATGGTCCTCCTCACTTCCATTTTATCCTCACAGCCAGGGCACCTCTGGGGAAGGCTGCCCTAGAAGTTTCTGCCTGCTCCACCCCTCTCTAGTGTGGCATAGAGGCTGGACTGTTGAGTTCCTTTTGTCTTTCATTCCTCTTAATTTTTTATTGTTCCCCACACTGGAATCTGTTTAGATGTGGGGCAGTATATAACTGTTGTAAATAAAACTAAATGAAGTGGCCTATAGGGTTTCTCCCCATGCGTACCCTTTCCCCCACCTCACAAGACGTGAGGTAGGTTAATCTGGATCAACTATGTTGGGGACGTGTGGAAATGACATCCGCATGGTCTGGTTCCCCCCCCCCTCTGCTCAACACAGGCTTCCTGGATGATTTGGGGACTCGCCAGCTTGACAGAGATGTGCCCCACAGAAGCCCAGGGCTACCGCGTTCCTTTGGAAGAAACATTCCCATGCCGTTATGCCAATCTACTAGGCAGAGAGCCAAGAGCTTGTCAGGGAGGGCAGGGCAGGGCCCTCCCAGTACTTTTCCTCCCCTGCCCTTGGAACTGTGTTTGAATGTCAGAATCGAGACCAAGCAAACGTCACGTTGCTAATCCCTTAAAAGCGAAAACATCGACCTGCCCAAAAGCAAAGAATGTGCACTGATCCTATTTGACGTCTGAGTCCCCAGCACCGGGCCAAGTCTCTGCTTGTTTTTGACTAAACAGCCTTCTCTTGCTTGGCTTCTTATAAGTCTCATAAGCTCAGCTACTGACTTCCACACACTCGAAGGTGCAGGAGCCACATAGGTTACCGTGAGAGATGCTGCCAAAGTCTCAGCTCAGGATATTATGAGCGTTGGTGACTTGTAATGCTCGCTCAAATACATCGCGACCCCTTGATTTCTGCTACGGCTAAAAATATTTTAATCCGAGCCAGAGAAGAACACAACTCCTTTCTCCAGTCTTATCCCCTCCCTCTCTTCCTAAGGGCTTCTCTACACAAAGCTTTTCTTGTGCACTCGTGATCGCTCAGTCATGGTAGTTTGCAAGTCTTTTGCATGACATCATCAACTTCCAGGGCCTCCCCCATGCTTTCTGACCAATACTGCAGCTTTTTCTTAACAGGGAAAATGCAGTATTTAATTTTAACGGCGCTTTGAAGCACTCCAATGACCTGTGTATTTCTGCTATTATGCTATCACTATCTGGTGGTTGTATAATGAAACACAGAATTTGCAGAGAAAGGAAATATCTGAAAAAGCACATGTAAAGAAGGCAATCTTAATCCCACAAAGAATCTCGAAGCACAAGCCCTGATAAGGGTGCAGGATAAAAGGCTGGTGTGAGTCTCCAACCTCCCCTCCCCACTGCCAGCTTACCTTGCTGCTCCACTGGAGCACTCCTACCACCCATTCTTACCCTACAGCAGGGATGCAAAACCTCAGGCCCATGGGCTGGATACTCTGCATCCTGCCCATGGAGCCTCCTGGAAAAACCCTATGGAGAAAGCTCTGCTCTGTGTTCCACACCTCTTCCCCTGGGTCAGCCTTCCCCAACCAGATGTTTAGACTACATTTCCCATCACCCCTGACCATTGCCCACAGTGTCTGAGGCTGATGGGGCTTATAGTTTGAAGAACATATTATAGAGCTAACTGGGCTCATCTGAAAGGAGCAATGGTTTGCCTACCTGTTCCTTTGGCGGGTGCCGATCCAACATAATCTGACAGGATACATCCACTGCTGATGTCGTTGCCTTTCATGTTGGTTACTAGGAAATGGTGCCATTCTCTAACGGAGGGAAAAAGCAGGGCATAAACACTCCGAATTCAATACCCAAACTAAGAGCTTTTCTACACAACACTTTTAAGCCACTGTATCTACTTTTGATATTGTTGCAGAATTGAGATCTGAGCTCTACACAAAGTTCGTTTCCTTTCCTGTTTTCCCACTACATAACCTTTAGGTGGTGCTGTGCTATGGCTGAATAACACAATTATCCAAATGGGATAATATGTTTTCTTTCACTTCCATAAATAATATTCCATTTCCCTTTCTCTAAAATAATAATAATAATAATAAAAATAAAATAATCTACGAATGTCTCTCAAAACCAGAAGTAAAACTGGAGAGTATACTCCATGAACCTGCCCAGCCCCCTTGTGAGGAAACAAACATCTTCAGCACATTTTGTGTTGGTTCTTAGGTATACAAATGGCTGCTTTCCATTTAAAAGATCGGGTTATTGGGAGTCGAGAGACTATTTGAAGGGGCTTAAATTCATTGTAAATAAATTAATCGATAAAATATTCTTGCCTTGTTCTTTTGCAGCAGGAGTAGGCCAAAGACAGAAAATATCCCCACTGTCATGGTCACTCACCTGAGCTTTGGATCTGCCCTGCTGGGAACATCAAGGTCGGTAAAAATCAAAGTGTAGAGTTTCTCTGGGTCGCAGCCATTCCATTCAATAGAAGTCGGACAGTTCTGGACCTGCAGAGATAAAAGTCACCATTTTAAGGGTGCGTGTGAAAAACATACCTCCCATCAGGGCTTTGTCTCCCATAGCAGTGAAAGCTGGTGGCTCCGAAGTCAGTGGGGTGGTGAATCAGCTCCAGGTTTCAGTCAGAGCCAGTCAGAACTCTAAAGGAGCCATCCAAGGTGCTTTGCAGACTACTGACTGAAACCTGGAGCAGATCCACTGACAATGGACCCCCCCAGCCTGCACTGTTCCGTAGCCACCACCAAAGAAGTACATGGATAGTTTTGTATTGGAGGACCAGCGGAGCCATAATTCAATGGTAGAAGGTCCCAGGTTTGATCCCCAACGTTAGGCTGACCATATGAAAAGGAGGACAGGGCTCCTGTAACTTTAACAGTTTTAGAGAAAAGGGAATTTCAGCCAGTGTCATTTGTATGCAATTAGTTCCTGGTGAAATTCCCTCCTCATCACAACAGTTAAAGTTGCAGGCACTATACTAGAGTGACCATATACAAAAGAAGGCAGGGCCCCTGCACCTTTAACTGTTGTGATGAAGAGGGAATTTCACCAGGAACTAATTGCATACAAATGACACTGGTAGAAATTCCCTTTTCTATACAACTGTTAAAGATACATGAACCCTGTCCTCCTTTTCATATGGTCAGCCTACCCAACGTCTCCAGGTAGGGCTGTAAAAATTCCTGCCTGAAATCCTAGCCAGTCACTGCCAGTCGGTGTTGACAATACTGGGCTAGATGAACCAAGGGTCTGACTCAATATAATACAACTTGCTATGTTCTTAAGACATGCAGGGCCTCGAAAACTGTGAGTTGTATGCAGAAACAAACGTAGCCAGTGCAAATATTTTAAGCACTAGTCAAAGAGGTGGACCTAGAGGCAAATCATGGTTATAACCTGGCTGGTGTATCCTGAAAGACTTGAAGGGTAGAATCCAACTAAAGTACTACTGAGAGTAGACCTAATGAAATGAATGGGACTTAGGTTAGGCATGGCTAACTTAAATCCAATTCATTTCAATGGGACTATTCTTAGTTGGATTCTACCGGGAGCTTCCCAATGTGACAATTCGTTCCATTTGCCTTTTATAGGTGACCATATGATAAGGAGGACGGGGCTCCTGTATCTTTAACAGCTGGATTGAAAAATAATTTCAGCAGGTGCCCTTTGTAAGCATGCAGCACCTGGTGAAATTCCCTCATCACAACAATTAAAGCTGCAGGAGCTATACTAGAGTGACCAGATACAAAAGAGGGCAGGGCTCCTGCAGCTTTTAACTGTTGTGATGAAAAGGGAATTTCACCAGGTGCTCCATGCATACAAATGACACCTGCTGAGATTACCTTTTCTACACAACTGGTAAAGATACTGGAGCCCTGTCCTCCTTTCTATATGGTCACCCTACCTTTTAAGTTGAGCCGACCTAACTTGCACGTCCCTAAAAAACGTGCAAACTGGAACGCAGTTATCCTTCGGTTTGCGCACTTCTCCACTGCGTGATTGCGGTTCTTTAATCGAAAAAGATGCATACCAAAATGTTATACAAATGTGTATATTAGGGGAAATGGGCATTCAAATAGGCATATACCTGGAAACATTGCTTGCAAAAATGAGGATAATGGGGGGAAATGTGGGTGAATTTTCGTGAGAACTTCAAAAATAATTTTAAAAAGGCAAACTGATGCTGAAACAGGAATGTCACTTAACTTGCGATGGGGGGGATGTGAATGTCACAAAAAGTAAAACAGATAGCTTGATCTATCCCTTAGCAGCCCCTCATATAACTCATACGCAGGCAGGATCTACACTATTGCTTTAAAATGGTTTATAACGGTTTTGACAACTGTTGGGACCCATGACACGCTCCATATACAGCTTTCAAACCGTTTTCAAAGTGATATATCCTGATTGGTGTAGATCTGGCCCCAGTAATGCCACCATACTGCTGAACATGCACAAGCAGAGAGAGAAATGCAGAACAGACGAATTAAACCAAGAGGTTTGGCCAGCAAGATTCTCCATGCCAGACGTACTTGGAACTGAGGACTAATTCAGTAACACAATCCAGGTGGCTGGCTCCTACAAGCGGGCCATACTACGCCAAACGTGCCCCCGCCTCTCTGGCCTGGAGGGAAATTCCTCCGAGTCGGAATGAAGCAATACTTTGGAATAATCACGCAAGCAGACCTTGATTACACTTTCTTGCAAAAGGAGGTTGGTTGTTTGTCTTTCCTTCTTGCCCACCCCAAGGAAACAGAGCACGGGCACAATCCAGCCAAAGCTAAAGGCATTCGTGTGGATTGATTTCACGAGGGAAAAGGGTGTTGGGTACGTGCACTGAATTTTCCAGTCATCAGTGAGCCTCAACAATAGGTTAGGTTTGGTCAAAACATGGCTCTTGCGGTGGGCAGCCTGGTGGCCTCCAGATGTTTGGACTACAACTCTCATCAGCCCAGACAACGTGGCCAATGATCAGGGGTCATGGGAGCTGTAGTCCAAAACTTTTAGAGGGCACCAGGCTGCTGAAATACTTGACACGTGGCCTCAGCATTCCCATACTTATATAGCGACGGAAATGCCTCACAGACCGACATTATTGAGTAGCCTCCTGGGCTATTGTTCTGCCCAGCCAATCGCAGACCTCAGAACTGGCCCCTCATTTGAATGCCTGCCCCTATATAAGGGCATGGCTTGTGTGAGGTCGCCATCATTTGCAGGTGGGGCAGCTGAGCTGAACAAGAGCAAAACAACAGAGCCATGGCTGCCATCAACAGAAGTCAGAAGGCCGACATTTTGAGAAGAGGCCAACAGGGCAGGTCCCAAAAGGCCCCAGCAAAGCGAGGGAAGCTCCCTACCCAACCAAAGCGGAATGTTTGCATGATCCGGTTCCCGCGAAGCAGCTGCTTAACAACCTGCCCCCTGGTTTCCTGGTATTTCAACCGGCGCATGCGAGATGGTCTCCTTTCATTACGGAAGGGCAAGCACATCTTAAGTCCCTGCATGTGCTTACCCCATCCTAAGATGTCCTCATGGCTAGATAAGAAGCAGCCACAACCCGGCCGTAGGTGCCCGGATTTCCTACTAGCGGCCCTAAGGCAGGTGGCGAGCAAGAAACGAGCCAAGTGGGTGGTCGCCTCCACCAAAAGGAGAAGGCGTTACTCCGATGACGAGATCTTCTACAGGTTGGCAAACCCCTCCGGAATGGAAGATGCCGAAGATGGTGGCTCCATCAGCAATGCAGAGCCTGAGGACGCCCCTGGGATACCCCAGCCAATTGCAAGTGAACTGCAAGAGGCGTTAAGCTAGAGGAACATCCCTCCCTCTTCTCGGAACAGCCAGCAGGCCTGAGGAACAGCCGAAGGAGAAGAGAGAGGATCAAGACGACATCATCAGCCTGCTCAAAAGATCCATGCACCTTGAGGAGACCAACTGTACCCATACTTCAATCCTGAACTGAAGCAATTTTGGCCAAACCAATGAAATTAGTCTTATCGATTCTTGGGGACAAATGGAAAGATATTTGTGCCATCGCATGCTTAGTGAACGACGGCGTGGCCTGGAAGTCTCAGAATCCATCCAAAGAAGATTCTAACAAGATGCTGAATAGGAATTGGCCATTATGAGAAATCGTTGTAGCATCTAAAGGGTCCCCTGATGGCCCCAAAAGAATTATCAAAGTAATAATAAAGCTGGATCTTTTGCAACTCATACATTGCGTCATGAAAATGTTTAAAATGTCTCCTTTTTTGTTTTGAGTTTTGCACTTCTGGTTTCGTGATGTTCAGGAGATTTGGGGAAAGGAGAAATAGAGCAATTGCCAGGTTAACATTGCAAGAGAAAGATGGGATGAAGCCAATGGCCAACTTGTACCACCTGAAAGGCACAAACTCCCATCATCCCCAGTCAATGGCAGCTGGGAATATTGGAGTTGTAGTCCAGTGCATCTATATGGCACCAAGTTGTGGAAGGCTGCCTTCTGGTATCAAAGGTGGATGATACCATAAGGGGGGGCATTGCTAAGGCGTCTTCTAGACTTGGAACTGGGGGAGAGAGGCGCCATTTTGTGCTTCGTGTCTGGCAGCTTAGGCAAGGACTGAAAAAAATGGGTGGATGTGGCCTGAAAGGGATTTTTTTTTAAAGTGATTATATAAATGGTACTACACACTTGTTAGAATTGCCAAAAAGATGTATCCTAACAGGTCGGGTTTATGGTGGATGTGGAACATTTGCCTTCCTTTGTTGAGAATGCCCTCAGCACATGAAGTAGTAGCTAGATGTTCTTCAGGGTAATAGAGATTTAATAGGATATGATACAAAAATCTGTGCTCAAGAAGTACCTTTCTTATGATAAACAAAATCTGGAAAAAAAAATACGGTCAAGATTTCAAGATCTCCAGAAATCTAATTAAACCCTCGAACAATGGCAGAGAGAAAAGGGATGTGTCACAAGGGAACACATAGTATTGGTTATGTATATGTTAATTACAGCGTGTATATTAAAAGCATGGAAATCGGATCTTTTTACCAATCCTTGGTGGATGGACAAGGAAAATCTTGATTATTATGTTAAACGAGCTGCTTAAAATACTTTTGGGTAGGAGGAAATCAATGAAGACTTTTCAGAAGAATTGATTCAATTTTGGAATCAATGTAGACCAAGGCTAGATCTATACTGCTGCTCTATAGCAGAATTTCACTGATAACTGTTGGGGCACAATCCACATTCCATATCCCGCTTTCGTCGTGTTATTTCCTGCTTTTTATTCCACCGTGATTGGACTCGATGGCCTTATAGGTCCCTCCCAGCTCAACCATTCTATGATTTGACACAAGGTATAGGTCTGGCCTAGCGATGTAGCACCCATGAACATTTTTAACAGTTTGATGCAAGGAATTGAGCCAGTAACACACCCTGGACTGAACAAACTCTTTTGGAACTCTACACTCTACCTGCATGGTATATGCAAGTGTATTTGTGAGTATAAAAGTGTTTTCTTCACTAAGGTGTAGTCTCCTTTTATGGTTCTAAGATAACCTGTGTACATGTGGGACTGATAAAGGCTCATTCTCTTTTGCCTTTTTGTTTTTTTTTCTCTGCTAATTGCCTAACAGGAGGCATCATCACTAAATAGATCCATTGTTCAGCACTCATGATGAGTAAAGGGGTCACTGAGGAAGGGCTGCCCAGTAGACTTTGGTAGCAATTACTCTTGAGAAGTCAGCAAAATTATGTTCGTATGCTTGCGTTTATTTAATTCAATTATATCCCACTTTTCTTACCAACCCCCCCATTATATACATCTCCCCTTCCTACAAGAAACCTCATTATTTAGTCACTTCTCAAGTAGCATCCCCCACCCGCACTCATAATACCCCTCAATATCCCACCATGCAATGCGACGTGTTGCAACAACCCAGCTTTATTAGTATTTTAAGAACAGTTCCTTGAGGAGGGGCTGGGGGGGCACACCTTGGGTACCACAATCTTTTACACTTTTATTTCCACTGGGGCCAGTTTCTATTTGCCTCTTTTTAGCAAGGGGGGGGGAGGGGGGAATCATCTTTGGCTGGCTTCAGAGAAACTTCTTGGCAACGGCGTTCTTCACTAAGCTCAAATCTCTCTCTTTCTCTCTCCTTTCTTTTCCTCCCAGGCATTGATAAAACTAATCTTATTCGTCCAGCCAAAATTGCTTCAGTTCAGGATCAGGATTGAAATATGGGTGTGCAGATGGTCCCCTCAAGGTTCTTGGATCTTTGGAGCAGGCTAGTGGTGTTCTTTTGACCCTCTTCTCTTCTCTTCTGGTTGTTCCTCAGGCCTGCTCGCTGTTCTGAGAAGAGCAAGGGAAGTCCCTCTAACTGAAGACCTCGCATGCAGTTGGTTGGGGTGCCCCAGAGCAGCGAAGCAGCGTGTCCTTGGTCGCTGAGCTGTTGGCGGAGCCACGGCCTTCTGCATCTCGCGGTACACGGGGCTTTGCCAGCTTGGAGGAGATCCTGTTCTCAGAGCAACGTCTTCTCTTTTTGACAGAGGCAGCCACCAACTTAGCCTTTTTCTTGCGCGCCATCTGCCTCAGGGCGGCTCGCAGGAAATCTGGGCATGGGCGGCACATGTAACGTGGCTTCTTCCTCACATCACCTGCCCCCAGGGGCATCCAACGATAAGCACCGCCCCTACTGAATGGCATGGTACGCTTGGCCGTTCGGGACAGAACACCGTTGCCCCTTATCCACCTGTCAAAACACCAGGACATGAGGGGGCAATTCACTCGGTCGCCATGTCTAGGAAACCTTATGATACATACATTCTCCCGTGATTTGGGAAGGAGCTTCCTTTTTCTCGTCGCCATCTTCCGGGGTTGGCTTTTCTGGCTCCTCCTCTCCCTTTCCTGGCTCCTCCCCTTCTTTTCCCGGCTCCTCCCCTTCCTTTGCTGGCTCCTGTTCCTTTCCCAGCTTGTCCTACTTGCCCTCTTCCCAGTTTTCCTCCTTTTTGGACTAATTCTCCTCTTCCTGCTCAGAACAGAGGCCTTCCTATGTGTTTTGAGAGCAGCCATGTCCTGACGTTTCAATCTTTGCCCTTCTCTTTTGTGCCGGCTTTCTTTCACATTGCAAATTATGGTGACCTCTTTCCAGGAAGCCCCTTATATAGCCTCACACATTCAAATGAGGGGACTAGCCCTGGGTCCTGTGATTGGCTGGGCGGAACAATGACCCAGCAGGCTACTCAATAATGCCAGCCTGTGAGACACTGGCTGCTGTATGGATTTACTTACTTATTTAAGACAGTTCTTGGCTGCCTTTCAGGGCAGAAGTCCTCACAAGGGAGCTCACAACAAGAAAATGCATCAAGCCTAGGGTGACCATATTTTGGAAACCAAAAAGGAGGACAACATGGCCGCCCCAAGGGGGCATGCCCACCAACATGCCCAGTCCCCAAGGGGGCGTGCCCACCTGAACATGGCCTTGATCACATGTCTGGTTTCACAGACACAATTAAGACAAACTGTTCTATGTAACATCTTAATGTTAAAATCACTGATATAAAGAACAAGTTAGACATTCATTGTATCTGAAATTAACTTCACTCACTCCTACTTTTTTTTAGCTTTTGCTGTACTTTGAAGCTTTTGCTATACTCTGTGTGATACAGTTTCCCTTTCCTTCAAATATCTTTTCCGACTGCAAATCCTTCACTGGATGACCATAGTCTCACCTTTCCTAACATTTAACACTCTTTCTCCATTACCTTTCTCATACCCATACTCACAGATTCAGCATAGTGCTACCACTGAACAGGTGCAGTAAAATCTAGTACAACAAACTAGCAACCTAGCATTCAGAAAGAGTATAAAATATAATTACCCTGTAAACATTGGCCATGGAACAAAATGGACTAAAGGCTTGCAGTCACTTCTCAGTTTAGCCAGATCCACACCAAGCAGGATATAGCAGTGCGAAAGCAGTATATAAAAGGCAGGAGCCACACTATTGCTTTATAGCAGTATTGAAGTGCACTGACAACTGCTACGGCCCATTGACACATACCATATCCCACTATATCCTACTTGGTGTAGATCTGGCCCTTGTTTCAAGTTCAGGTTTATCAGTGAGAAACTACTCTAAAAATGTGTCGTTATATCTCTGGTTCATTAGCCATGTAAACAAGACCATGGTTAGTAGCTATACAAAGAAAGGTTGGAACAGTTGCCCATTATCACAATGCTAGCTAAACAAGGATCTTTCCTCCTTTTATCCAAATATTTCTTGAATTTACACTGCCTCAGTGTGCAGAGAACAAAAATCCCATTCAGGGACCCAAAGAAAACTGCCCAAATAAATGACAGGTACAAGTCCTATTGATTTCAATAAAGCTTACTCCCAGATAAATGAATATAGGATTGCAGCCTCTTCACATCTGTTCACCTTACACTAGCAAGTGCAAGCCTGTCAAGGACAACCATGCATTTACAGAACCTGGACTCGTGGATCATATAACCAACAGGTGCTCTCCAGAAAGATGCTTTCAGAGCCTAGGAGATCCAGACACACTCAAAGAAGTCAAGCAAATCCACGCTAGGCACTCATAGCCTACCATCGGGGATTTTACTGAGGCAACCGCCCCATCATTCCAGATGTTCTTAAATGAACTAAAGCCTAAACATGGCCATGGAAGCATCCGTATCAGAATGAGATAAAAATGCCGACTAAAAGTGGTAAGACTGACCAAAAAATAAAGAACCAAGCTACACAGAGAGGAATACAGTAAGGATTGTCCATACGTAAGAAAAGAGAGATTATGAAGGGCACTTCAGCCTTTGCAAATGAGTTGAGGGTTACTTAGTTAGATTTAGACTTATTTCAATATATACGTGTGCAATCTTATGCATGTTTAGACAAAAAATATAGAGAGAGTAACTTTGTAAGAGGTGATTTGGGGTGGGAAATCTGCAGCTGGGGGTGGGGATTGCTGAACTCTACATGATCGTCATAATACAAATGGTTTGCATAACATGTAAATAAAGCAACACTGCCTCCCAACAAATAGCACTCCTGATGGCCTAATAATAATAATAATAATAATAATAATAATAATACTTTACAAGTATGAGCTGTAGAATTCACTCAGAGGATGCACCATCCATTCTTCCTAGGCTAATGATTTGTCAGCTTGAAGTTTTCTCTCTGGGAGCTCCCCACACACCCATAGAAAAAACTGAATTGTGGAATCTTTTCTTTGTGTTTTGGGTATGGTGACCATATTTTGGAAACCAAAAAGGAGGACAACATGGCCGCCCCAAGGGGGCGTGCCCACCAACATGTCCAGCCCCCAAGGGGGCGTACCCACCCAAACTTGCCTTGGTCACATGTCTGATTTTACAGCATACAATTAAAACAAACCTGTTCTACATAATATCTTAACGTTAAAATCACTGAGATAAAGAACAAGTGAGATATTCAACGTATCTGAAATTAACTTCACTCACTCCTACTTTTGTAGCTTTTCCTGTACTTTGTTGCTATACTCTGTGTGATACATACTCCCCTCAGATATCTTTTCTGACTGCAAATGCTTCACTGGATGATACCATAAACTAATCTTTCCTAACATTTAACACTCTTTCCCCATCACCTTTCTCATTCCCATACTCACAGATCCATCATTTTGCTACCACTGAACAGGTACATAAAAATCTAGTACAACAAACTAGCAACCTAGCATTCAGAAAGAGTATAAAATACAATTACCCTGCAAGCATTAGCTATGGAACAAAAATACTTCTGGTTTATCAATGAGAAATTCTCACAATGCCTGCCAAGGATCCTTTCCTCCTTTTATCCAAAAATCTCTTGAATATTTGGATTCAAGAAATATTTGGAAATTCTGTTTTCAGTGTGTAGAGAACACAAATCCCAATCAGAGCGCTCTGCCCAAAGAAAACTTCCCAAAGAAACCTCAGAATAAAGCTTCAATAAAGCTTATTCCCAGATAAATGAATATAGGATGCAGCCTTAAATGAAGGTGCTTACAGGGCCATTACTATTTTATTGTAGTTCGTGATAAATCTTCACTGTGATAGAATTTAAGCAAGTTGAACAGTGCAACGTTATACATGTCTACTCAGAAGTAAGTCCCACTGACAGCAAAGGGCCTGCAATCCTAAAGTGTTAACATAAACGTAATTACAAACACAAAACAGGACAGAATTAGGAAGGGGAAGTTTCTGCAGTTGTGGAGCAAGTTGTCTGTCACACACAAGATGAACATAGTTTGCATAATTTGTGAGTCTTCAAGATGCCACAAGACACTTTGGTGGCTTTCAAGCACAAAAGAACAAGAGGTGCCTCTGCTTCTTCACATCCATTCACCTTTCTCTAGCAAGTGCAAGCCCCTCCTGCTGTCAAGGAGAACTATGCACCCACCAGAACCTGGCCTCGTGGCTCATGCAACCAGCAGGTGCACTCCAGAAAGATGCTTTCAGAGCCTAGGAAATCCAGACATATAAGCCCAAACAAGCCACCCTATGCACTCACATATTACCTTGCCCCTTAGTCCAGACATTGCTGCTCACATCCCTGTTTGGCTGCAAAACCACTTCTGTCCCATCCCAGATAAGGGACCTGGGCCAGCTTGAAAGAAGCAACAGGTGAGGAAGGCCTCTGGCACTCCTGTGAACATGGCAGCAGCCAGTGTACCTGCTCAACCCTTGCCAGGAGCCTCACAGTCTTCAATGGCAAAATGCAGTGCTTGGCTGCTGGGCGCCTCTCACCAGCTAACAATAGTGTTGTGACGCAATTTTGGATGCTGGATGTAATGGTCGTACAGCCCCCTTTATAACTTAAAATGAATCATTTCAATTCCACATTGCACAGCTGCTACATTTGTGATGCTAGAGCAGTAAAAATAACTTCTGGTTTATCAGTGAGAAACTAATCTAAAATGTATCATTACACCTCTGGTTCATTAGCCATGTAAACAAGACCATGGTCAGTAGCAATACAAAGAAAAGCCAGAACAGATGCCCATTATCACAATGCTAGACAAGGACTTTTCCCTCTTTTTACCAAATACCTCCTGAATTTACACTGCCTCAGTGTGCAGAGAACACAAATCCCATTCAGGGATCCAAAGAAAACTGCCCAAAGAAACCTCAAGAAACAAGTCCCATTGATTTCAATAAAGCTAGGGTGACCATATGAAAAGGAGGACAGGGCTCCTGTAACTTTAACAGTTGCGTAGAGAAGGGAATTTCAGCTGGTGTCCTTTGTATGCATGCAGCACCTGGTGAAATTCCCTCTTCATCACTGTAGTTAAAGCTGCAGGAGCTATACTAGAGTGACCAGGTACAAAAGCGGGCAGGGCTCCTGCAGCTTTAACTACAGTGATGAAGAGGGAATTTCACCAGGTGCTGCATGCATACAAATGACACCAGCTGAAATTCCCTTCTCTACACAACTGTTAAAGATACAAGAGCCCTGTCTTCCTTTTCATATGGTCACCCTAATTTAAATGGAATTTGCTTCCTTCCATGCACTTAAGCATGCTTAAGGAACGTTAGCAAGTGTTCCTTAAGCATGCTTAAGTGCATGGAAAGAAGCAAATTCCATTTAAATTAGGGTGACCATATGAAAAGGAGGACAGGGCTCCTGTAACTTTAACAGTTGTGTAGAGAAGGGAATTTCAGCTGGTGTCATTTGTATGCATGCAGCACCTGGTGAAATTCCCTCTTCATCACAACAGTTAAAGCTGCAGGAGCCCTGCCCTCTTTTGCATTTGATCATTCTAGCTGTACTAGCTAGCTATCCTGCAGCTTTAACTACAGTGATGAAGAGGGAATTTCACCAGGTGCTGCATGCATACAAAGGACACCAGCTGAAATTCCCTTCTCTACGCAACTGTTAAAGATACAAGAGCCCTGTCTTCCTTTTCATATGGTCACCCTAATTTAAATGGAATTTGCTTCTTTCCATGCACTTAAGCATGCTTAAGGAACACTTGCTAACGTTCCTTAAGCATGCTTAAGTGCATGGAAGGAAGCAAATTCCATTTAAATTAGGGTGACCATATGAAAAGGAAGACAGGGCTCCTGTAACTTATAACAGTTGCGTAGAAAAGGAATTTCAGCAGGTGTCCTTTGTATACATGCAGCACCTGGTGAAATTCCCTCTTCACTACAACAGTTAAAGCTGCAGGAGCCCTGCCCGCTTTTGTACCTGGTCACTCTAGTATAGCTCCTGCAGCTTTAACTACAGTGATGAAGAGGGAATTTCACCAGGTGCTGCATGCATACAAAGGACACCTGCTAAAATTCCTTTTCTACGCAACTGTTAAAAGTTACAGGAGCCCTGTCTTCCTTTTCATATGGTCACCCTAATTTAAATGGAATTTGCTTCTTTCCATGCACTTAAGCATGCTTAAGGAACACTTGCTAACGTTCCTTAGGCATGCTTAAGTGCATGGAAGGAAGCAAATTCCATTTAAATTAGGGTGACCATATGAAAAGGAAGACAGGGCTCTTGTATCTTTAACAGTTGCGTAGAGAAGGGAATTTCAGCTGGTGTCCTTTGTATGCATGCAGCACCTGGTGAAATTCCCTCTTCATCACTGTAGTTAAAGCTGCAGGAGCTATACTAGAGTGACCAGGTACAAAAGCGGGCAGGGCTCCTGCAGCTTTAACTACAGTGATGAAGAGGGAATTTCACCAGGTGCTGCATGCATACAAAGGACACCAGCTGAAATTCCCTTCTCTACACTACTGTTAAAAGTTACAGGAGCCCTGTCCTCCTTGGTCACCCTATTGAAGCCCCAGCAGGTAAGTGCCCCGCGCCCCCGCGCCGCCCCCCCCCCGCCGTGCGCCCCAGCGCTGCCCCCCCGCCCCGCGCCCCTGCACGGCACCCCCACCCGCCCCCCCCACACCCGCCGTGCGCACCCGCGCCGCCCCCCCCACCGCACGCACCCGCGCGGCCCCCCCACCCGCCGCGAGCACCCCCGCCGCACGCACTCGCGCGGCCCCCCCACCCGCCACGAGCACCCGCACCGCCCCCCCACCGCGAGCACCCGCACCGCCCCCCTGCCGCGAGCACCCGCGCGGCCCACCTCCGCCGCGAGCACCCGCGCCGCCCCCCCCGCCGCGAGCACCCGCGCCGCCCCCCCGCCGCGAGCACCCGCACCGCCCCCCCGACGTGAGCACCCGCCCCGCTGCCCCCCACCCACCGCGAGCACCCGCGCCGCCCCCCCACCCCCCACGCACTCCTTGCCTGCTGCTGCTGGGGCGTCCGTTTCCCTCCGTGCTTGGAATCTACTGAGAAACAGGCTTCTTGGCCTGTCTCTCAGCAGTGCGCCGAGTGATGACGTCATCACCCGGCGCGCTACTGAGGGATAGGCCGCGAAGCCTGTTTCTCAGTAGATTCCGAGCACCCAGCAGGTAAGTGCCCCCCCCCGCCGTGCGCCCCCGCGCCGCCCCCCCCGCCCCGCGCCCTTGCACGGCCCCCCCCCCCGCCCCGCGCCCCCGTGCCTCCCCCACACCCGCCGTGCGCACCCGCGCCGCCCCCCCGCCGCGAGCACCCGCGCCGCCCCCCCCCGCCGCGAGCACCCGCGCGGCCCCCCACCCACCGCGAGCACCCGCGCGGCCCCCCACCCGCCGCGAGCACCCGCGCCGCCCCCCCGCCGTGAGCACCCGCCCCGCCGCCCCCCACCCACCGCGAGCACCCGCGCCGCCCCCCCACCCCCCACGCGCTCCTTGCCTGCTGCTGCTGGGGCGTCCGTTTCCCTCCGTGCTTGGAATCTACTGAGAAACAGGCTTCTTGGCCTGTCTCTCAGCAGTGCGCCGAGTGATGACGTCATCACCCGGCGCGCTACTGAGGGATAGGCCGCGAAGCCTGTTTCTCAGTAGATTCCGAGCACCGGAGGGAAACGGACGCCCCAGCCGGTAGGTGCCTCGCGCCGCCAGCCTCGCGCCACCGCCGCGTGACCCCCCGCTGCCCCGGTTTGCCCCCGCCACCCCGCGGTTGGCCCAGCTCGCCCCAGGGCCATCTGGTCACCGTTTTGGGGGGCTAAATTTCCGGATTTGGCCCCCCAAAACGGTTTTTTCCGCCCGGATGCGGATTTGCACCCCATTTCCCGGATATGTCCGGACAAATCCGGGCGTCTGGTCACCCTAGTTTTGGGTGGCTGGCAAAGAGTTAGGGCAAAACCCTTCCACTCTCTGGAGGCTTAGAAGGACACACCTACCCATAAGCTGCTTTGGGGAGTTACTCTTAAGATCTTGATTAAAGTTCAGTCTGGAGTCCTATGCTTGTTTAAATGGGAAAATGTTCTTTAACTCCCAGCCAGCCATGCCAACTGGGGAATACTGGGACTTGTAGGATTTTTTTCCTGTCTAAACCTGGATAGGATTGCACCTTTGTGAAATAGTTTTTATTTTTAAAAGCAACTTGTCTCAACTTCTGTTTAGCTGGTTATAATATAGAACTGGAAACTGAAGCGCTGATGCTACATTCTTGCCCTGGAAGTTTCCCATGCACCCCACATTATGAGCAAAACAACATATATTTAACATAACACATCTCCAAATACCTTATAATATATATTGAAATATACATTAAATTCTTTATGCTCACATATTTCCATCAGAGGTGGAAAAGTTGTTCCTATGAGCAATATTACGGTGCAAACATTATTACATTTCATGCTATCTGTAAAATGCAACACAAACTTGGGATTTTAATTATAGAAAACTTATTAAGTCTCCTGGGGAAGCATATCTACGCACCTGGCTGCTTTGTTCTCATTTGTAACCCAGCTAATTACTTCCTCTGTCAGGGCTCATGTTCCTGGCGCTGCCGCGCTCATGCTCCCACTGCCGTGCTTGTGCTCCATGTGCTCCTGCCGCGGCGCTCCCCATGCTGCAGCGGTGCCGGCGCCACTCGATTCCAGAAGTGCAAAATCGGGCCTCTGCCGCATGCGCTCTGGACTTCTTGGGCTTGTCGCTGTGGCGCCAAACCCCGAGGAGCCTGAAGCATGCTCAGAAGAGGTGGCAGAGGCCCAATTCCAAAAGTGACGAAATCGCCCTTCCCCCGCTTCTTCTGCACGACCTCTGGCATCCTCGAGGTTTGTTGCAAAAGCTACAAGCCCCGAGAAGGCTGCAGGCCGCGCGGAAGAGGCGGGGGAAGGGCGATTTCGTCAGTTCCAGAATCGCCCCCCCCATCTCTCCCGCGCAGCCTCCAGCCTCCTCGGGGCTTGTAGCTTTTGCAACAAACCTCGAGGAGGCCGCAGGCCGCGCGGAAGAGGCAGGGGAAGGGCGATTTCGTCAGTTCCGGAATCGCCCCCCCCCATCTCTCCCGCGCAGCCTCCAGCCTCCTCGGGGCTTGTAGCTTTTGCAACAAACCTCAAGGAGGCCGCAGGCCGCGCGGAAGAGGCGGGGGAAGGGCGATTTCGTCAGTTCCGGAATCGCCCCCCCCCCCATCTCTCCCGCGCAGCCTCCAGCCTCCTCGGGGCTTGTAGCTTTTGCAACAAACCTCGAGGAGGCCGCAGGCCGCGCGGAAGAGGCGGGGGAAGGGCGATTTCGTCAGTTCCAGAATCAACTCCCTGTCTCTCCCGCGAGGTTTGTCACAATAACGATGCTAGGAAGGACATCATTATAGAAGGATCCACATGGGCCTTTCTAGGCTCTCTGGAGCAGCGGTCTGGGCTCCTGGTGGGTCGGCGTGATGGCGGCGACCCACCAGGAGCCTAGACGGGCGGCGGGGTAGGCTGGAAAGGCCCGTGTTGATCCTTCCATATTCGGCCCTTTTTAGCTCCACCCACGCTACGTACGTGCTTTTTGAGGTTCGTCGCCATTGCGCCAGCCCCCACAGAGCCCGTATGTAGCGTGGGCGGAGCTAGGAAGGGCCAACTACAGAAGTATCAATACGGGCCTTTCTGGGCTCTCTGGAGCGGCGGTCTGGGCTCCTGGTGAGTCGCCGTGATGGCGGCGACCCAGCAGGAGCCTAGACGGGCGGTGGGGGAGGCAGATTTTCCGGATTTGGGGGCTGAAACAAGGATTTCCGCCCGGATCCTCATTTCCCGCCCATTTTCCGGACTTGTCCGGGGGTTTCCGGTCCTCTGGTCACTCTAATCAAGCCAGTTAAAATGTTAAAAGCAATAAAAACCACTATCACAATAAAGAGGCGATTTAAAACAATAAAACCAATAGTAAAACCAGCAAGAACAGCAGCAGCAACGAAACTACTCATCATGGGAAGGCCATGGTAAAATAAAATGTTTTCAAGGCCTTCTTAAAAGCCTGCAAGGACGGAGCATGGTGGACCTCTGATGGGAGATTGTTCCAGAGGTGTGGGGCCACTGCAGAGAAGGCCCTCTCCTGTGTGGACACTCACCTGACTGCTCTCACAGGTGGGCAAATGAAAAGGGCCTCTCTTTCTGATCTTAAAGTGCAGGCAGGCTGATATTGGGCGAAGGCGGTCCTTCAAGCCACTAGGTCCCAAACTGTTTAGAGCTTTGAAGGTCAAAAACAGCACTTTGAAGACAGGGATGTGTGGCTAAAATACAGAGGGGACAACTCCACCCCACAATGAAGGCACATGTTAAACCAGCGCATTTCATTAGAGAATCAAGTATGTACTTGGTGCCGCTCCCCTGTGAGCCCCAAAGGGTTTAACTTTGTCTGGATTGTGTCCTTATTGTGTTTCTTGACCTGTTTGTGGTGTGTGTGCTGCTGTGTGACGCAGTGGAGGCTGGTGGCTCTGACGTCAGTGGGGCAGTACATATGCTCCAGGTTTCAGTCAGAACTCTAAAGGAACTATCCAAGGTACTTCCGCACCTTGGCTAGCTCCTGTAGAGTTCTGACTGGCTCTTACTGAAACCCGGAGCGGATTCACGGTTCCCACTGGCGTTGGAGCCCCCAGCTTTCCTGGTGTGACTTAAGATTTAATTTTTTAAAAAATGCTCTTCAGCTTTTTCCAGCCCACAACAAATACTTTGGGAATAGTGTGAACAGTTTTCAAGGAATCACAGAGCTGGAAAGGATGCCAAAGGGCACCTGTTTTAACCCAGCTCTCTGCCAAGGGAAGGATCACTCTGCTGCAGCATGCCCAATAAATGCCAATTCAGCTTCTGCTTAGAAACTTCTAATAGAGGACAGTCCGCAATCTTCCTAGAGAGTCTGTTCCATTGTCAAACAGCTTTTAACATCAGGACATTCTTTCTACAGTTTAGTCAAAAGTACCCTTTCTTGTCATTTGAACCCAGCATTTTGGAGGCTACCCTCTAGAATGATAGAAAACAAGTTTTGTGTGTGTGTGTGTGTGTGTGTGTGTGTGTTTCTGTCTGTCTTTTGGTATCCCCTGTCCATTGGATTCTGTTAATCTCTTTAACAAAACAAAAGGATCTGAACAGTCTGGAACAAGATATTATTTCAAAATGAGCAGATTCAAAAGTTTGGGGAAATTTGCAGGCAATGAACCCTTCTAGAGATTTATACAGAGGAAAGCTATTTCAAACAAACAAACAAACAAGCAAAAATCAAAATGGGAATTAAGGTGAGTTACATATTGTAAACCACCCAGAGAGCTTCGGCTATTGGGCAGTATAGAAATGCAATCAATCAATCCATCCATCAATCAATCAAATTATATTGAGTGAATAATACGTTAACTAATGTCTCCCATGGGAAAAAAGAAAATAACACACCAGCTCCTATAGAAGACTCCCCAAAGAGATAGTAAATGAGTTTCTACTAAAACTGTGATCACGTTGGCCCTGATTGCTATGGTGTAGAAAATATACTTGAAGCACTAGCCAGAGGATGATCAGGGGGTCTGGAAACAAAGCCCTATGAGGAGAGACTGAAAGAACTGGGCATGTTTAGCCTGGAGAAGTGAAGACTGAGGGGAGACCTGAGAGCACTCTTCAAGGACTTGAAAGGTTGTCCCACAGAGGAGGGCCAGGATCTCTTCTCCATCATCCCAGAGTGTGGAACGCATAATAATGGGCTCAAGTGACAGGAAGCCAGATTCCAGCTGGACATCAGGAAAAACGTCCTGACTGTTAGGGCTCCATCACGCTTTGCGTTAATTGCACTCTGAGTCCATCTTTTCCAGCTGACTCACATGACATTGTCCCTGCCCTGCACTATTCTCGCCTTTTTCTTCCGTTCTCGCAGCTTATTTTGTACCTGGGAAAGTCCATTTCATCTTGGAAGTGCACAATGAAAACCCAAATGTGAACCAGTAAATCTGCTTCTGTGGTTGGGGTGGGAGATGTTTTGAAGGCCGTTTTCGGTGACAAAAGAATAGGGCATGCTTTTAATCCGCCAGGGCATTTTTACAACTTATTTCTTCCTTTTCATCTCTGGACACGTTAGGAGTTGGAAGGAAGGTTTCAGTGCCCCAGCTCCCTCTTTTGGGGAGGGGGTCCTTACTTGTTTTGCTGAACCCGTCCTGTTGGAATCCCAAAACTTCACCCTGGCGCCTATCCACAACCTTTCAAACCACTCTGATCCTTCCTCATACATCCATTTCTGCCCACTTCCATCACCCCTCCACATGCCTTATAAATCCTACAAGTGGTTCTCTTCCGTTTTGTATAATTATTCTTCCTCCTATATTGTCCTATATTATCCTATATTATCCTATACCGCGGGAGTGTTAGATAAGTACGACAGTGGAACCATAGACCTTGGGTTGGTCATGGGCTCTCCCACACTAGAGGTCTTCAAGAGGCAAGCTGGACAACCATCTGTCAGAGATGCTTTAAGGTGGATTCCTTAAGGTGGACTCGATGGCCTTATAGGCCCCTTCCAACGCTACTATTCTGTGATTCTATGAAGTACAGACATAACTTCAAATGCCTTGAAACACATTTGGGTTGCTACATTGTTTAAAGAAAATGTCAACCCCAGGAAGGAACTGTGATTGGTAGGGGACTAAGGAGGCTTATTTGTCCCATATTCAAGTGGTCCGGGGATGCTATGGCTGTTACTCATCACTTTCAGAAAAAAAAAAAAAAAAAGGCTTGTCTATTTCATTCAGTACCATGTCAATGCCTTCCAGACACTCTGGCTGTGTAACATAAAACTATGGCTTAACTACCACAGCTGCGAATGTGGAGGGAAAGGCACCGTAGACTAATGATGAAGGAGGAGGCAAACTCCGGTGCTCAAAGAAAGAAAGAAGATTTATTGTGCTCTACATCTTTCAGAGAGGCTGTCTCCTTCTTCAGGAGCTATAAAACAAATAATTACATTAACCATCAAAGTAGTATCGTATAGATAACACCCTCATTCTTTTTATCGAAGTTTTAGGGGCTTATCTACATAAGAATTCTACATTTTCTTAAACACTTTAAAAGTGCATTCCCACTTCCAATATGACATACATTGCTCCTAGCCAATTTTAGACAGTAGTGAAAACAACACCTTTTTATATTCACAAATCACTTTCAACAAATACACTCCTTACATAAATCATTATTACCCTCTCAAACCCCATAAACATAAACATAAGCCAAGCTGTTTTTGGTTCTTTTGAAATTCCTTGACCACAAGAACGACAATATTTTCTTCCTTTTTAGGTGATTGCACACACTGTTCTTTGAGCGTTTGTATCTCATACCAGAAGCAAACCTTTGATGTGTCTTATGTACCATGGGTGGTTCTTAACCAGACTATTGCCAGTCCTAGTCCAATAGTATCTACCTTGGCTGGCAGCATTTCTTCAGAAACTTAGGCCGAGATACTTGCCATGAATGCTAGCTAAGCTCTTTTTAACCCAAGTTATTCTAGCTACAAGCCTTCCCCATAAATGCAAAAGTCCCTTCTTTTATAATCACAAACAGATGTGTGCTCTTTGGGCAACATTATTTTCATTCCACATGCTCCACTTTCTCAAAACAAGAGCCATGTTTTAACTATTAGGGCAGTCAATTCGGGTAACTTTCGGATAATCAAACCAACCCTGTTCCAAAAGGCAGGAATAGATTTTTGACCTTCATGTAAACTTGCAACTTTCCTGTGTTCCCCAAAAGGCAAAGAGAGCAGCACATTGGTGAAAATTATTATTATTATTATTAATAATAATAATAATAATAATAATTTATATACTGCCCCGTAGCCGAAGCTCTCTGGGTGGTTTACAAAGATTAAAACATTGAACATTTAAAACCAATATACAAAATTTAAAACTATAAAAAGCATAAAAACAAACTACATACCGACTATCCAGGGGTCAGTTAAATGCCTGGGAGAAGAGACAAGTCTTGACCTGGTGCCAAAAAGATAACAATGTTGGTGCCAGGTGAGCCTCGTCGGGGAGATCATTCCATACTTGGGGGACCACCACTGAAAAGGCCCTCTCCCTTGTTGCCATCCTCTGAGCTTCCCTCGGCGTAGGCCCTCGGAGGAGGACCTTTGATGTTGAGTGTAGTGTATAGGTTGTTTTGGAGTTCTGGTGCACAGCTTTCAAAATACCCAGACACACTACAAAATCGCCAGGGAAAGCCACAAGATTTTCTTCCCCTTCAAATGAATTAGAGTTTGCATCTCTCCTTTCCTGCCATTAACAACACTTGCTCGGTCATCGCATCAACTTCACTATTAGGTCAGCCTTGTCCAATTTGGTGCCCTCTGAATGTGTTGGTGCACAACTCCCAGCATCCCTTGCAAATGGGGACTGCATGCTCCAGACTCCCTCGCAGGGTTGGTGCAAAGGTAAAAAGTAACAAAGAATTCTGAAATGCCTTGAATGCTCCAAGGATAACGAGAAATGACTAAAGCACATCGATGGAATTAGAAAGGCAGAGAATGGACGGGAAATGTTTCACATGCGCTGTCTCAGCGATGGCCTTTGGGAGACTTGTGTGAAGACCATAGCTCAGTCTTCCTCCAACTTTCCAGATGTCTTGGACTACAACTGTCCATGCTGAATGGGGGTTGCTGGGAGTTGTAGTTAGGGAAAGCTGGATTTGATCCACAATTGGGTAATACCTTTATGAGGACCAGTCACAAAATAGTGTGCAAGCTTTTGGGTACTCCAGAACTCTTCATCAGGCTAAGGGTACCAAGAGCATGGGATGCGAGCAGGGACACAAAAAAGTGCCAAATTTAGAGCGGATTTTTTGGGGGGGCAACGTTTGAGAGGTTGGGGCCTGCAATTTAGACTCCGTTTCAACACAGAGACTGCTAGGCCCTTCAAGTATCAAGATACACCTGGGACAGAGACGCAACGGCTGACACACGCACACACCATACACAAACACACCACCATTTCTGAAAGCCAGAGAAAGATCTGGATAATGATGGGCTGGGGATGATGGGAGTTGGAGTGCCATACATCTGGAGAGTGTCCATTTGGGGAAGACTACATGGGATACATTCAAGTAGGTCAAGCCTCCCCACAGCCCCGAAGGATGTCAGATGTGCCTTGGTGGTTTAGTAATCTCTGTCTAATCCAGAATTTCGTTCCTACCTGCTACCCATCAGATGCCTCCAAGACCTTTACAAGCAGTTCATGGAAAGCAAGATATCCCTTCCCGTTGCTTGTATCTGAAACTAGGAGAGGTATATTTCCTCTGGATGTGGTCAGGGACAGTGTTGAGGGTAGGAATGGCTGGGCACATGCCAAGGGCCCATAACCCAGGAGGGGCCCACGGACAAGAGACCCCTGGAGTTGCTCCTCCTCTTCACCATGGCAACCTGCTTGTTCACCTGCCTCTCACTCTGGCCCAGACAATGGTGGCTGTGAGGAGGAGGAGGAGGAGGAGGAGGAGGAGGAGGAGGAGGAGATGCCATGGCCTACCTGCTCCCTGGCTCACTGCCTGCCAAGCAAGCAAGTGGGAGCCATGAGGAGGAGAAGGAGGAGGAGGAAGAGAAAAAGCAGCTGATGATAATGGTGGCAAGAAGGTAGACTCACTGAGGGAGGAGGCTCACTGGGGGTGTCTTGCCCAAGGCCCCTCCAAAACCTGGCATTGGCAGCGGTGTGGATGTTTCATTGAGCCATCACAGCCAACCGCTGCCAAAAGACCCATCCTCCTCCAAGCATTTGTCTGATGGATTTTCAAGCTGGATGGGACAATAACTGCTGGAGTTATTTACAGGCTGAATAAGTGGGGAACAACTGAATGACCTTTGATGTTCAGGGGCAGTATACACCCCCCCAGCCCCCCTCACACTCAGACCTTCATCACACCTAATCCCCCCATTTGCCTCTGTGCTTTTTTACCTGTGAGGCAGAAGCGCGTCAAGCTTATTCCTTTCACCTGAATAGCTGATCTTTTGCTCATATGCTCCTTGGCCCATTAGCTACTCCACCTCACCCCTCCTCTTCTCTTTCTCCCTCCAGTCAGGTCCTGTCAGATGAGTCCTTCAACCAGACCGCCTTTCTCCTAGGCAAAAATGGAACAACCCTTTAGTCTGGCTCTTTGGGGGCATTGAGGGAGTACAATGCTGTCTCTGCAGAGATTCAGGTGTTGCATGATCTTTAAAAAAGGCTTTGGAGCCTGAGATGCAAGGTTTGGGTTTTATATTGAGGCTTGGAGCCGACTGCTGAAAGAGATCGCTTTTCACTGCCAGGACCTGATGCAATCCATTCAAGCCCCCAGTTCCTTTAAAACTACACAGAGATGTAGGGCGCATTAAATGCACTTAGGGAAAATAATCCAGACTTTTAGCATTCGAGGAAAGGCTGGGGAAGAGGCGGGGTGTCAGCAGGACAGGCACAGTGTTATGTGACTACCGTTCTGCAAATCCCCACACCAGGCATGGCGAGAGTGCACTAAATCACTGGTGTGATGGTGCTCTCACTCAGTATTGCAGATAAGCAACTGGGGTTGTAAGCTTCCAGAGGCAAATTCAGCAAATCCCTACCAGCAACAGAACGCCAGAGCCAACATACTGGCTCTTTTATGATCGGGTACTCTACCCATGCTCAGAAACACCACACATCCCTCCAAGCAACTCGTCACCCTACAGGCCAAGATATTTGGGCAACTTTCAGAAAGGTTCCTACTTTTTTGCTGCTGTGGTTTTGCCCTGCTATCGAATTGTGATTTAAACTCTTGTAACCCGCCCTTGAGAAAGGAGCATAAATTTAGAAAGGAAGAAAGAGAAATAAAGATGAGAGAGAGAGAGAGAGAGAGAGAGAGAGAGAGAGAAGGGGGCAAGAAAAGTTAGAAAGAGGGGGGAGGAATTAGAGAATAAGGGAGAGAGGGAGAGAGATGGGGGATAACCATATATGTGGGGGGGGGGGGAAATAATAGAGCTTCATTCAGTAGTAAATCTGTTTGATAATTAAAATTTTAAAAAGTTACCATCAAACAAAGAGAAACAAGGAAAGACAGAGTAGTGAGAAAGAGGCAGGATCTACACTACAGCTTTATAGCGGTATTGAAGTGCACTGACAACTGTTGGGGCCCATAAGACACATTCCATATACCGCTTTTGTCCTGCTATATCCTGCTCGGTGTGGATCAGTCCAGAGACGAGGGATAGATCATGCTGTTCTCTTTTCAGCGCCAGGTCAAGACTTCCCTCTTCTCTCAGGCATTTAGCAACCTCTGATGAGCCTGGGTTTGTTTTTGTTCTTTAGGGCTTATAGCTTTTAAAGTTATTATCGTGGTTTGAAATGCATCTGCATATTGCATGTATTTATTTATTTATTTAGTGTAGTTTTAATTTCTGTATATTGTTTTTAAGTGTTCTAGTCTTATGTAAACCGCTTAGAGAGCTTCGGCTATGGGGCGGTAGACAAATGTAATAAATAAATAAATAAATAAATAACTGAAAGAGAGAAGGAGAAGAAAAGGGAGAGGGGGAGAAAATGAAAACAGGCACGAAAGGAAAGACAGAAAGAAGGAAGGAAGGCAGTCAAGCAAAAAACTGGGTTTGGAAGAAGTCAAAGAATGTTATTTGTGCAGTTCTAAATGTGTCTGATAAATAAAACCAGGGTATCAAAAACGGAGGAGGGGAGAGGGGGGGGGGGGAAGGAAGGCAAAGCCCGGCGAGAGGAAACCTGGATCCTGACACCGAGGGGAGGGGAGGGGTTTTGGGGAGGAACCCTGACTCAATCTTCGCAGCCCCTACCTGGGTGGGGGTGAGCACTTGGCCCAGCTCTTCGAGCTCCACAGCCCCATACCGCACCCGCAGGAGCTGCGCCGGCTTCTCGTCCGCCTCGCCGAGGCACAGGGGCCCGTCCCAGGCGTTCAGTTCCAGCGGCATCCTCGGGGCGGAGACCGTAGCGAAAGCGAGGCTGCGGCGCCAAGATTGTGGAAATCTTTGCTCAGGCTTTCGCCACGGCCAGGAGCGCGCGTTCGCCTGCTCCGTCCCACGGCGGCTTTATGAGGCGGCCTCGGAGGCTCCAGGGGAAGAGGCGGAGGGCAGAGAGAGGGAGGGAGGGAGGGAGGGAGGGAGGGAGGGACCTCAGCCCAGCCCGTCCCGCCTGAAATTCGAGGCGTCCCTCTCGATCAGTGGAGGCTGGTGTCTCCGACGTCAGTGGGGCTGTGCATCCGCTCTGGGCTTCAGTCAGAACCAGTCAGAACTCTACAGGAGCTATCCAAGGTGCGGAACCCATTTGGGACCTTGCATTCAGTACCTTGGACAGCTCCTTTAGAGTTCTGACTGGTTCTGACTGAAGCCCAGAGCGGGTGCACCTGCTAGCAATATCACTTGCTGGAGGACATGAGTTAGAGGTGCCCTTAAAAGCATAAGAACATAAGAAGAGGCCTGTTGGATCACACCATATAGTCCTGCACTCTGTTCACACAGTGGCCAACCAGCTGACGACCAGGGATCCCCACGCAGGACACGTTGCAACAGCACCCTCCCACCCATGTTCCCCAGCAACTGGTGCACATAGGCTTGCTGCCTCTGATACTGGAAGTAGCACATAGCCATCAGGACTAGTAGCCGCTGATAGCCTTCTCCTCCAGGAATTTGTCCAATCCCCTTTTTAAAGCCATCCAAATTGGTGGCCGTCACCACATCTTGTGGTAGTGAATTCTGTAGTGTAACTATGCGCTGTGTGAAGAAGTCCGTCCTTTGACTCCTCCCAAAAGGAGTAATGGGGACCATTAATTACATCAAAAGATACATGGTCCTCAACTCCATAATAGCATGGCCATGAGAACTTGAAATACTCCCAAACTGATTTCTGAGTGTTCACACATCTACCGAAGTTGGATCAGGTCTACGAACGCTTATGTGAAAGGGCATTTGTTAGTCTTTAAGGAGCCACCAAAGTTTTTGTTGTTCTGGTAGGGTTCGTGTGTGTTAATTAAAATTGGAAGTTTTTTCATACCTCCTTCAGTATCTGAAAATGATACCTATATTGAGGGTTTGGTAATATGCACATTGATATAAATAATGAAGAGTCTTGTGGCGCAGGAAAGGCTAACATATTTATTCTGGTGTAAGCTTTCGTGGACGCTCTCCGATTCATCCGATGCACGAAGAGTTAACCTCAAGCGGAGAGTGTCCACCAAAGTTTACGCCAGAATAAATGGGTTTGACTTTGAGATGCCACAAGATGCATTGCTGATTTTGCCGCAATGGACTAAGATGGCAACTCCTCTGGAATTTATGTAACTGTAATCGATTGGTTACATGACTGGAGATTAATTATCTACATTAATTCTTTAAGGGGTTGACAGTTTTATGCACGTCACAAATCCTGAGCAGAAGAGGATCCCCCGTGCATTGATAACATGTGACCAGCAGGGGGCAGTATAAAGCCACAAGTGGCTCCTTAGCCTTGGTATAAATAGCTTGCAAAATGAGGAGGCCTTTTTCTCCTTTATCATCAGCATAAAAAAACCAAAACCGTTCTTTTGCACGGGGTAGAGGACCTCGCTGTTTTCATTTGTGTTCTGATAATCCCAAGAAAGTCTCCCAAGTACACCCTCCTAGGATAAGGGTTCGAGACCCAAGGGGCGATACCAGTATAGGCTGATATATCAGCTATCCTTATCTGGACAGAGATAGCCTAGCTGTCATTAGCATTGCTCTGGTAACCTCTACGTGAGGCTGCCTTTGAAAATGGTCTGGAAACTTCAGCTGGTCCAAAACAGAGCAGCGTGACTGTTAACAGGGACTGGCCAACGAGATCACATCATGCCAGTCCCTTTCCGTCTACACTGGCTGCCGGTCCAGGTCTGGGCCTGATTCAAAGTAATGGCATTAATACTGAAGGCCCTAAATGGCTCAGGACCAGCTTACCTGAAGAATCGGCTCCTCCCACAAACACCTGCCCAGACCCTAAGATTATTTTCAGCAGTCCCTTTTCAGGAGGCCCTACCAGAGGAAGTGAGGCAGGTGGCTACCAAGAAAAGGGCCTTTTCTGCTGTGGCACCCCATTGTGGAATGAGCTTCACAGAGATGCTCACCTGGCACCTACATTATTCTCTTTTCAGCACCAGGGGAAGATCTTTTTTTATTTTCTAGGCATTTTAGTTTTCCACTTCCTGTGTTAAAGCTTTATATTGTGACTAGGTTCTATCTGGTTCTTATTTTTTATACTGTCATTTTAAACTATTTTATTTTATTGTATTTTATTATCGTGTATGGTTTTCATTGTTGTGAACCATCCAGAGAGCTTCGGGTATCAGGCAGTATAGAAATGAAATAAATAAATGAATGAATAAATAAAAATTTTAACTGTCTCTTTCGCCAAACAAAATTATTTTACTTACATTTAAGTTTTAACGTAATGATCACAGTCTGTGTTTGTCCTCCTTCCCATTTCATTTCCCTCTGACCTCGCCGCTCAGTCTGCTGTCCAGAGGCTATAGCCGATGGGCAACGTAAACACCCCTGCTCCACTCTTCCTTACATATGAACGTAAGAGCCAGGCTGGGTCAGACCCAGGGTCCATCTAGTCCAGCATTCTGTTCACACAGTGGCCAATCAGCTGCCCATGGGAAACCCACAAGCAGGACGTAAATGCAACAGCACCGTCCCACCCATGTTCCCCAACAACATGTGTATACAGGCATACTGCCTCTGATACTGGAGGTGGCACCTAGCCATCAGGACTAGTTGCCATTGATAGCCTTCTCCTCCAGGAATTTGTCCAACCCTCCTCTTAAAGCCATCCAAATCATTAGCCATCACTACATGTAGTGATAACAGATTCCATAGTTTAATTACGACATGTGAAGTCCTTCCTTTGATCTGTCCAGAATCTCCCACCAATCAGCTTCATGGAATAAACTTGGGTTCTAATATTATGTGAGAGGGAGAAAAATGTCTCCCCGCCCACTTCCTCTACAGCATACATAACTTTTGTACACCTCTGTCAGGTGTCCCCTCATCTCTTTTCCAAGCTAAACAATCCCAGCTGTTGTTACCTTCCTAGGCTGGCCATATGAAAAGGAGGACAGGGCTTCTGTGTCTTTAACAGTTGTATAGAAAAGGGAATTTCAGCAGGTGCCATTTGTATGCATGCAGCACCTGGTGAAATTCCCTCTTCATCACAAGAGTTAAAGCTGCAGGAACCCTGCCCTCTTTTGTATCTGTTCACTCTAGTTTAGCTTTTCTATACAACTGTTAAAGTTGCAGGAGCCCTGTCCTCCTTTCTATATGGTCACCCTAAACCTTCCTTCAAAGGGGAGTTGCTCCAGCCGCTTGATCATTTTAGTTGCCCTTTAATGAACTTTTTTCAGCTGTACAATATCCTTTTTTAGGTGCAGTGACCAGAACTGTACAGTATTTCAAGTGTTGCCACACCATAGGTTTGTATAAGCGCAGTATGAACTTCGCAGTTTTATTCCTAATTCCTTTCCTAATTATGCCTAGCATGGAATTTGCCATCTGCTCTTATAGTTCTCTGTCTTTAAACTGGACTTGGATTGGGCAGTCCTTCAAATAAAATGGGAAGGGATAGAGGACCATGAATGCTGCATTAAACTCCTTGGAAGAAGGGTAAGATGTAATAAGAAAGAAAGTGGAATAGTCTCCACAGGTTTTCCACTTGATCACAGCAGAAAGTACAGGTGTTTCTTCCAAAACAGGTGCCGGCTGTTGGTGTGATGATAGGGGGAGACAGGTGGAGCCTGCAACAAAAGGTTGCAGCATGAGTGATTCCTGTTTAGGGTTCCAGACATTTCATTTTATTCTCTCTCCTCCTGCCCTCTGCCCCAGTTTCTATGCTCCAGGGTTCTGAGTGTGTCTGTTAGTAACTTAATTGCCATACCGGTGACAATTTTCAAGGGAGGGTGTAACTGGGCAGGAAAGGGTTAACTCTCCCCTTTCTAACAGCCCCCCTCCCCAGGCCTTCCCCTCCATGGCCATTAAGCTGAGAAGGTTTGGGAATGGGGCAGGGTGCAAATTAATTGAAGGATTTATTTCCCTTGGCCTGATTTGGATGAGAAATTCAATACCTCTTGTGAAACCGAAATAAATCCCAGTAATTAATTATAAATTTGCATATATAGTTGTAAAATTAGTATTTGCAGAGTTGATGCAGATTTTTGCCCAACAGGCTGGTCTATTGCCAAACGATAAGGAAAAGAATCCTGCCGTCTTCTGGCTCTTTCCCGGGATATGTGATCAGGTGCAGAGGTATGGCAAAATCCCACCAGTTGGCAGGTCAAGATCAAGGGGTGCTATGTACTATGGTTATGTAGCCACCATGGTTAGGAATGGTTCATATAACAGGTCATGGTTCACACGACACACTTAACCATAATTTTTAGCTCAGTGCTTAACCACTGTGGCTTAGTGTGTCATCTGAACATGGTCTATATCTGATAATTTACCTCTTGGTAAATGTATATAATATAAAAGCTAATATAAAAGCTGTGTTAGCCTTCTCTAATAAAGAGCCAGAAATGTGTTTGATGACATCTTGAGATTAACATTTTAGAAGCACAACCCTATTTGTGTTTAGGTGGGGGGATGGCCTACAACTCCCAGCATCCCCCTGCCAGAATGGTGGGAGTTGTAGGACTTTTTCCCTCTCAACATGGATAGGATCGCTCCCTGAGTTAATTAAAATATTTCTCACTTACCCTATAGATGTCAGGGTAGGATACTTAACAAAAGCAATTCAACAATTTGATCTATTATACTGATCAACATATGGTTTTAATTACGGGACAAATTATTGTTATTGCTGTTGTGGTTACAACCTATTGTTGGTAGATTGTCCTCAGGTTCGGAGCTGGAACAGGAGAAAGCAAGGCAGAATCACTTGGTAAATGAGAGGTGGGGGGGACAACAACGTGGTCTGTACATGCTCAGAGGTAATCTTGAGGATTGCTTCATACAGGTGCCGGAGCTCTGATGAACCTGGCCTGAATCCAGTGGAGGGAGGCAGGGAGGACCGGGCGGCCGGCTCGTTGCGGTTTCTGGCCGCCTCCATGGGAGGGGCGAGGGATTCCCCCCTCCCCTCCCCTCCGCCTGTCCCCGCGGCTGCATCCAGCCTGCGTCACCCGAGCTCTGGGCCAGTACGCGGGGCTAGGTAGGTTGGGAAGGGGAGAGGGGCCCGAGGCCACCTGGCGACGGGGGGTGGGGTTCCTTGCTGCAGGCCTAGGCGGACCCTCTTTCCATCCCCCCTTCCAGCTGCTGAGAGGAAGGCAATCTGCCCCCCTCCCGCCCGCTCCCTCCCCCTGCCTCCAAACCTCCCCTTGACACGGTCTCTCCCTCTTCAGCAAACGATGCGCTTTTACGCGTAGAGCGCGCACGGGAAAGGAGGAAGCGGCGTCTGCCCGGCTTGCAGAGCCGACAGAAACGGGCAAACTGGGCCCCCTCCGGGTTTTTCCGTCCCCTCCCCCGCGCACTCACCCACGCCGCGTTCTCCAGCTCCTCGGATCCGCTGAAATCCCAACGATTCGAGGGCCCCTCCTCCCCACCCGGTCTGCCGCCGCCGCCTTCCCAATTCTCGCCCTTTGTGTCTGGCTCCTGGAAATTCATAGCAGCCAGGTAGGGAAAAATTGGGGGGAGGGTCTTTTTCTCCCCCTCCCCTTCCCCATCTTCATGTCTTTCTGGCCACCTCCGTATCTCTCGCTACCTTCTGGGGGCTGGCTGGCTAAGCAAGGGGACAAAGGAGAGGGTTAGCGCCATGAAGAGTCCCCCCCCCCAGCTCCCCCCCCCCCCCCAGCAGATCTCTCCCGGGGTATAAAAGACAGTGGAGCGATTTGGGTTATTTTGGGAGGGGGAAGAAGGGTGTCAGACGCACAAAGGGGGAGGCAGGCAGTGGATTGGGTTCTCCACTAGACATATTCGAGAGGTGGTGCCACCGCTGCATGCCAAGGGAAGCGGGGGTGGAGAGGCGGCGACCCACCGGTGTGCATCCATGATCATTTGTGGCTCTTTCCCATTCTAGCCTCGCTCCCTCCAGCCCCTGCGTCGGGAGCAGACTGGGGACTGGGCTGTGGAAAAAGGAGGAAGGTGACACAGCCTCGGGGGTGGCTTACCAGGAAGGAGGTCACCCGCCTTGCCAGAGCCAGCAGGGTCTCCCACACCTTCTCAGCCAATGCAGCCCCCTTGCCTCAACCCGGGGCCTATTGACCTGGCTGGAGCAGCCCTCGACAGCATATCTGTGGCCCTGGCCACATGCCCTGCTTCGGAGGAGCTGGTCGTTCTCGCAGCCTGACTGTCCAGGTTGAAGGGGCAGGAACCCGCTGAAGCCGGCTGGAGGTCGCCTGGGTCCCCTTCCCCATCTAAGCTCAGCCCCTTTCCAAGGCCCGCAGGAGCCTTCACAAGGGGCCTGCAGTGGCTCATGAAGTGGCAACATGCTTCCGTGAGGGAGGACTGGTCCGGTCTGGGCTGTGACGGCTGGAGAGGTGTAGATCAGAAAACGGAACAGGCCTGGGCCGTCTGAAAGTGAGGCAAGGAGGGGGACCGGAGGTTTCTCAGAGGCCTTGCACAAAAAGAGCGGAGGTCTTCATTCCAGGTAACTGGCAGCACAAGGAGAAGGCGAAGTCGACCGTTTGAGCATCCCTGGGCCCTTTGAGAAGATGCACATGCATTGACGGTGAGCTGTGTGCTTCTCAGTCCCCGGCGATAGCAACCTGGTCTGGAAACGTCCCATCCCTCTCCTCGGGTTGCCCTTTGGGGCGATCGAACAGTTTTGTTTGCTCCTCACCCCAATGCTGTACCCTCCACCCTAAACAAAATAGTCAGATGTGCCACCAAAACTCAGCTCCAGTATCTTTCTACGAGATGGTTTGGTCCTGAGAAATAAAAGAAAAGGGTCATCTCTCCCGCTTTTGCATTATTCCTCTTATCGTGCACGAAGACGGATCGGGGAGGTGTTTCTGCTGGGGAGACCCTCGAGCTCTGAAGGGTTGGACCAAGAGGTGGGGGAGATGTTGCCTTCGGAAGTGCCGTGAGACAGGGAACGTGCTCCTCCGGCGCTCCCCAACGGCTGGCGTGGACGCCGGCCTGGTGACCCCGCCTGCCTTCCATGCCCGGCCCGCAGGAGCAACCACCATGGCACGGCCTGGCACAGGGACGCTGGTCTTGGCGAACGGACTGGGCTTCCCCCCGAATAATGTGGCCCGCGTTGTGGTGTGGGAGTGGCTGAACGAACACGGGCGCTGGCGGCCCTACACGGCAGCCGTCTGCCACCACATCGAGAACGTCCTGAAAGAGGATGCCCGTGGGAGCGTGGTCCTGGGACAGGTGGACGCCCAGCTCTCTCCTTATATCATCGATCTGCAGTCCATGCATCAGTTCCGTCAGGACACAGGTAGGCAGAAGTGAGCACAGCGCCGGCGTCCGGGGTAGGCAGGGGCGGGCATCTGCCGTGGCCCTGCAGCCCAGTAGGGGCCCAATAACAAGAATGCCCTGGTCTTGCTCCTCTTTTTCGCCATTCACCTGCCTCTCACTCTGGCCCAGACAACCATGGTGGTGAGAAGGAGGAGCAGGAGATGCCTCGGCCTCCTTGCTCTCTGGCTCTCTGCCCGTCAAGCGAGCAAGTGGTGGCCATGATGAGGAAGAGGAGGAGGAGCAAGAGCTGGCGGTGACATTGATGGAGAGGAAAGTAGATCCAGTGAGGGAGAGGATCCATGAGAGTGCCTTGCCCAAAGTGCCTCAATAATCTGGAGCTGGCACTCAGTGAGGAGTTAGCATTCTACAGACCACAGATGGGCCCGGACGACCAGGGCATACATTCAGTAGAATCAAACAGTTAAGCTTTTCTAAAAAGTATATCACTCCAGATTGCAATGTGGCATGTTTGGATATTTTTTTAAAAAAATAAAAAATGAAAAGTCCACCTCCCTACACATAGAATAGCAACCCCAGAGGCTATGCAAAACCCATTCCTTAGCATGCTAGACTTCTTTGTGCAGGGAGGTTTTTCATTTATTTATTGAGTTATACCAAAGTTCTTTGGGCGGTTCGTAAAAATTAAAAGCATAAAACTCCACGTGATAGAGCATACTATTAAACCATGCCAAGTTGAAAGCAGAATGAAAGCAAAATAAAAAACAGAGTAAAGTTCAGCAGCATTGTAAAGCTCTAAAAACACATTAACATGTATTGTTGTTGTTGTTTTTTTAAAGTGAAGGATGAAAAAGGCCTGGGAAAATAGAAAGGTTTACCACTTAGTATTGAAAAGACTGCAATATAGGAATCAGTCAAGCTTTTTTTCCGGCAAGCTATTAAAACAGCTTTTGCCTATTTGAGTTCCTTTGGAAGTTTTGACTTATAGCTCCATCATCCCCGATCATTGGCCATGCTGGCTTGGGCTGATGGGAGTTGCAGTCCAAAACATCTGAAGGGTGCTTTGCAGAAGGCTGATTTCAATATCCACTCCTCGCCCTGTGGTCTGAAAGGGGGCACAGGCTATGAGAAGCTTTTGTCCTGTGATTCTAGTGAATATATAAACTGGCCCAGCGACTGGGCTGGTGGATCAGCTAGAGAGGACCTGGTGTCTGGTGCAGTGGGCTGCATTTGTTCTGCTCATCAGCGTTGCATTGCCAAGGTTCTGATCCTGCACTTGTTAAAGAGCCCTATAAAACGCAGGCGCCTTGGGGATTGTTCAGAGCATCTTTACCTTAATGCTGAATAATTGCAGCTCCCCCTTCCCCTTGGCTTTCTGGAGTTAAGGCACAACTTCAAGAAAGGCCTCAGCCCCTCTCTGCATCTCCTTTTCCAAATCAAGCACTGCAGAGGCCAGTCTGGGATCTGCAGGGACATTGCCGGCCATGCACCATATTTACTTGGAAGTAAGTTCCCCTGCCTTCAATGGACTTACTCAGTAGTTCAGTGAGGGTGGGGAACCTCTTTCAACCAAGGGCCGAATTTCGGTTTCGGAGAGGCTCTCAGCAGGCTGCATTCGGGCAGTGGGTGGGGCAATGGCAAAAAGGGACAGAGCCCCAAACTGAAAAATATACCTGCCTATTTTCACCTAAGGCTCTTCCAGCCAGGAACGAAGCCTTAAAAGAGGTGTTCCAGCCTTTTTGAATGGGGCCGTGGGTTGGGGGAACGGGCAAAAACTGAAAAGCCTCCAAGCAGTCAGGGAAAGAGCAGGCCGGAACTGGCCCAGAGGACCTGATGTTTCTTACCCCTGCTGTAGTTAATATGTTTCGGAGTGCTTGGCATTTCAATTGCGTCATATGAGCAAGTGTGGGCTGCTTTCCGGTCTTCCCTTCCATTCAAAATTTAAGCAATTTAGATTGAAGGGAAACCCTATTTCTTTTTAAAAAAATCAACAACAATAATAGTGAGTAGTACATTCATTGGGGCATAAGCATTTGTGGACTAAAAGAACCCGCTTTGATGCATGAAATGTTCTCAGTTGGCACACACACACACACACACACACACACAGATATAGAGGAAAAGATTACAAGAGCCTTATGTGTAGGCTGACCAGATAAAATCCAGGTCAAGGCTCATGTAACTTTAACAGTTGTAGAGAAAAGGGAATTTCAGCCAGTGTCATTTGTATGCAATTAGTTCCTGGTGAAATTCCCTCTTCATCACAACAGTGAAAGGTGCAGGCACTATACTAGAGTGACCATATACAAAAGAAGGCAGGGCCCCTGCAACTTTAACTGTTGTGATGAAGAGGGAATTTCACCAGGAACTAATTGCATACAAATGACACTGATTGAAATTCCCTTTTCTCTACAACTGTTAAAGTTACATGAGCCCTGACCTGGATTTTATCTGGTCACCCTACTTATGTGGCTCTCTAAGATGTCACCAAGTTCCTTTCTGTTTTGTTACAGCAGGCTGACTTGATCCCCCTCTGGAATGGAAAAGGAAAACAGTTACGATTCTAGATCTCATGACTGGGGTGGGAGGGGGGGCGATTAACCCTGCTATACTGAGAATTTGATGCCAACTTGGAGCACAAAGCAGATGCAACAATAACTTTATAGCTGTCTCACTGCCCTGTCTCTGCTCCACTGTTTTTCACAGCTTGAAAAAATATATACCTGTACTAGGGTGACCCTACGGAAAGGAGGACTGGGCTCCTTTAACCGTTGCCTAGAAAAGGGGATTTCAGCAGGTGTCTTTGGTATACCTGCAGCCCCTGATGAAATCCCCTCTTCATCGCCACAGTGAAAGCTGCAGGAGCCCTGCCCCTGTGTCCAGATACAAAAGAAGGCAGGGCTCCTGCATCTTTCACTGTGGTGATGAAGAGGGGATTTCACCAGGGGCTGCAGGCATACAAACGACACCTGCTGAAATACCCTTTTCGAGACAACTGTTAAAGGTCCAGGAGCCCTGTCCTCCTTTTCATAGGGTCACCCTACCTGTACAGGAGTTAATGCAAGTCAGGGGTCATCAGGAACCTGTTTTCAATGCCAGGAATCCAATCTGGGGCAAGTAAAATAATAATAATAATAATAATAATAATAATAATAATAATAAAGATAGGAGTGCCTCTGAGGACATGTGAAGCGCTACTGATGAGACACAGTGAACCTGTTCAGATGACGTGCCAAGCCATGGTGGTTAAGCATTTTGAGCTAAACATTGGCCCTGTTCACTCTAAACCATGATGGTTAAGCATTTTGAGCTAAACATTATGGCTTAGTCCTTAATGTGTCATGTGCACCATGACATGGTTAGCATGTGGTGTGAACCATTCCTAACCATGGTGGCTACAGAACCCAAGTTTAAACACACTCACTAACCATTTTCTGCAAAAGGGTTAGCGGCCTAGCCCTGGCTTAGCATGTTGTCTGAACAAGCCCTGTGAGACTCCGCACTTCTGAGATCAGTTATAAGTGTACTGAGGCAAAAACAACAACAACCACAACCCCCCCCACACACACACACACTGTTTCAGGGCTGAACTCCAATATCTATGATCAAATTTGTGTAGCGTAGTATTTTGAGTGTTGCACTGGTGAGACCTGTGTTCAAATCCTTGCTCAGCCATGAAGCTCCCAGTGGGCCAATCGCTTCTCTCCGCCTACCCTGTTGTTGTGAGGATAAAATGCATTGTGTCTGTGTGTAGAAGTCAGAACGGATATATTTCCCCAAACACCTTGCAGGAAAGACGGGATAAATATGTCACAAAGAAATCGCAGAACTTCATGATCTGCGTTTCTTAACTGTTCCCCCCCTTTCCCCCCCAGTTGGGTCAAATCAACACCACCTTTTCTGTTTTGCTTTCGCCTCCCAGGTGCAACAACCCGGAGGGACAGGGGCGTGTCGTCTGCGCAGCCCCAAGCACAGGCCTTTTGATATCTTTGCCTAGAGACAGCTGCTTGTTTTTCAGAGAACCAAAAGCATGGCACTAAGAACTGTGGTGGAGTATTACATTTGGGAGTCCAGGCACTCATCAGGATGGTCCCCGCAGACAACCCTCCCCACAAAGGAGAGTCTCAACTTTCAAGCAGCTGTGTGGATCCATATCAACAATCCAGTTCTAGCACTTCCCATGTCCATCAGGAGCAGGGCTTCTGCAAAGCGCATGGGTCTTAGTTGCCCCTTCAAGACCAAGAGGCCCCCAAATACTTTGCTTTGCAACACGGATAGATGGTGGTGTAGTGGAGGCAGGGCTCACAGGGACGTAGCCCTGCCACTTTTTTAGTATCAGGAATGCTGACATCATCTGCCACCCCACTAGGACTTCCCTGTTCCCTCTGTGTTTAGCTGCTCACAGTAGCTGGGCAGGGGGAATGATTCCCCCCCCCCCCAGCAATAACAGATTGTTCTTTCTTGCAATGCAAAGCATTTTGGGGTGGCTTGATTTCAAACAGGAAATTAGGACCCACGAGCGTTACCAAAGACCGGTTCCTGGTGGAGGTGAAAAGCCCTAGAACTGGGGGGGGGGGGGGTTGCGACGGATCTGCCTGCATTTTGGGACTCTCCTTGAGGGACATGGTTATGGGGACTGTCATGAAGAAGCGCCTGCCCTTCAAAATTGACCCCGACCCCACTGCACCAGATCCTGGGGTGCATTTACAAGGAGCTTCCGTAGCTCGGTGGTAGAGCACCTGCTTTGCATGCAGAAGGTCCCAGGTTCGATCCCCGGCTGGAGAAGCTGCTGGCTGAACCCCAGGGAGTTGCTGCCAGTCAGAGCTGACAATGCTGGGATAGATGGATCCATGTTCTCACTCTGTCTAAGGCAGCTTCCTATGTTTCTGTGTTTGCACACTAGCCTTCCTCGCAGGTTTGAAGGGCCCTTGGCAAAACGCTGTTGGGAGGTCTATTGTTGTTGTTATTATTATTTATTATATTTATATGCAGCTCCAAAGTTGAAGTTCTCTGGGCGGTTTACAAAAATTAAAACCTTGGACATTAAAAACTGATACACAAAATTTTAAACCATAAAAGCATAAAAACTGACAACATATAAAAACAGTATACATTTTAAACAGCTGCGAACTCTCAGCCAGGCCTAAATATAGTTCTGGGGTCAATTAAAACTCAGTATATGCTGTTAAATGCTGGGGAGAAGAGGAAAGTCTTGACCTGCCGCTGAAAAGATAACAATGTTGGCGCCAGGCGGGCCTCGTGGGGGTGTTAGTGTGACCAGTGGAGGCTGGTGGCTCTGATTTCGGTGGGGGCTGTGAATCCACTCTGGGTTTCAGTTAGAACCAGCCAGAATTCTAAAGAAGCCATCCAAAATGCTGAAACCATTTTGGGGATAGGTTTCGGGATAGCTCCTTTAGAGTTCTGGTTGGTCCTGGCTGAAACTCAGAATGTATATATGTATGTATTTCTAATATCCCACCCTTTCTCCTTTCTAAGAACCCAAGGTGGCTTACACAATCCTCCTCCTTTCCATTTTATCCTTACAACAGCCCTGTGAGGTAGGTTATGCTGAGAGTCAGAGGCTCAATTCGGACGACACAAACAACTGTTGTGGGGAAACAATCGTCAGTTGTTTTTACTATTGTGTCATCCGAATGCTGCCATAGTCAACTCAGCGCTGATCCTCATCCACACCACAGTTGATTATTTATTACCATGTTGTGTGGGGAGTGCCCCCTAGGGTTAGCGTGAGGGTTAGGGTTAGTCAACCCACCATTGACTATCGTGTTGTCCGAATTGAGCCAGAGACTGCTTCATGGGCAAGAGGGCTAGCACTTGGACTTCCTGAGTCCCAGTCCAACACTCAAACCACTACACCACACTGGCTCCCAGTGCAAGGGGTGGATACTGCCATTACATAGTTTAGTCACTAGGTGGCACTGGACTGACTTGTGTCGTATGGAGTCAGGTGTTTCCTGTGGCTGTTCTGTTCTTGTTGGTGGGAGACCATAAAGTTCTTGTTTAGCTCCTTGATTGATGAATTCCTTTAAGTCAGCAGTGGGGAACCTCAGCCCCGGGGGTCAAATTTGGCTCTCCTGGTTTCCCAATCTGGCCCTCCAGGATTCCTTGGATGGCCCTGCCCCTTCCCCTGACCCCACCCCTTTCCCCCCAGCCACCAATCGTTTCACAATTTCTGGCTTTTCTGCAGCTTCCCCTCCCCCCCCCCATTCTAAAAGGTTGCAATTCTTCTCCTAAGGCTCAGTTGCCGGCAGTAAGGGATTGAAGTTAAAACTATGCTGGTGTTTTGGCCCCGCCTTCTTTGCCTTTAGCCCTGCCCACCACTGGAAGGCAGCCCCCGAGAGTTTCTCCACAACTGAGTGCAGTCTAAACCTTTGGAAACACAGAGGAGTTCCTCCACAGGTGCGCAGGCGCTTTTCTCAGCAAGCATCTCCCAAAGTGCCAGGTGTTCAAAACCTCCCTCATCTTGTTGCCTTTGATTCCGTCTTGTTCGTCCCCCAGGGTATCTCAATTACACGGCCTCATTAACCATCTTCCTGCGGAGGCTTCTCCTACGTGTGTGTGTGTGTGTTTCAAGCAATCTCCCTACTCGGAAGCCCAAATGCTCCATAGCCGAGTTGGTACAGCTTGAACTTTGAGCTGGCTCACTACCTCCAAAATGTCAACAGGTTTTGTAGGCCAGTGAGTCCTGCTGGGTTAAATGACGATGGAAAAACGATAGTTCCCCCAAAGCCTTCAGTGGGCAGCCAAGAACTAAGGGGCCATGATTTCCTCTGTGTTTGAAGCAGAAGGCCTTCCTTCAGGGGAAAGAGCTAGGTTTATCTAGCAATTGGTACTGTCACTGCAGGTACTGCAGCTCAGCGGTAGAGCATCTGGTTTGCAAACAGGAGGGCCCAGGTTCGAATCCCGGCTTCTCCAGATATGGCTGGGGAAACTTCTGCCTGAAATCCGGGAGAAACACTGCCAGTCACTGTTGACAGTATTGGGCCAGGTGGACCAATACTAGGCCAGCTGGACTCTGTAGAAGGCAGCTTCCTATGTTCCTAATGTTAAACCAGTGAAGACTCGTGGCTCAAATTATTATTATTATTATTATTAATCATCTTTGTATCCCGCCTTTTGCCCAATACTGGGCCTCAAGGTGGCTTTACAAAATTAAAACATATTCCGTTGAAAGCTATAAATAGAAATATACAAATGTTAAAAATATAATTAAAGAGGTTTCAATGTGAAAACATTTCCACATTTAAAATACTTATTAAATTTTAAAAACCTTAAACACAGATGGAGATCCACATTATTCACCAAAGGCCTGCTGGAATAAGAAAACCTCCGAAAACCGATCCAGGAAGGAGCAAGTCTAGTTCCAGAGCCTTGGAGCAGCTACCGATGTCAGTAGAGCAGTAAATCTGTTCTGGGTTTCAGTCAGAACCACTCAGAACTCTAGAGGAGCTCTCCAAGGTGCTGATCCCATTTTGGAGATAAAGTTCTGCACTTTAGAAAGCTCCTTTAGAGTTCTGGCTGAAACCCAGAGTGGATTCACTTCCCCACAAATATCGGAGCCACCAGCCTCTACTATATTAGAACCTGGATTTCATGATCTTACCTGGATTTCAGGGTCTTGAAGTGGCCATGTCTATGACTTCAGTTGTGAGGCACACATCTAACACCTCTCTTCTCCCCACACCTCTGCGGCCATTCTGTGCTCCACAACCTCTCCTGCATTCCTGATCTGTTAGAGCAAAAGTCAAAGGGACAACCTGTTTGCCAAATCCTGATTTTAAAAAGGAATGTGCCCTCTGAGCATGCGCTCTTTCACAGTTTCAACTTCCATAGCTCCATGGTGGAGCATCTGGTTTGCATACAGGTGGTCCCAGGTTCTCCAGGTAGGGCTGGGAAAATACCTGGCCGGAACCCAGGACAGCCATTGCTGCCAGACAGTGTCGACAGCACTGAGCTAGATGGGCCAAGGGGCTGACTCAGCAGAAAGCATTTTCCTATGTTCCTAAAAAAGGCAATTCTGCTCAGCAGTCAGGGCTAGTAGCCATTGGTAGCCTTCTTTTCCATGAATTTGTCTAACACTCCTTTTAAAACCATCCAAATTGGTGGTCATCGATACATCTTGTGGAAGTGAATTCCGTAGTTTAACTCTGTCCTTCCTTTGATCTGTCCTGAATCTCCCACCAATCAGCTTCATGGGATGACCCCACTGGGTTCTAGTATAAAGAGATGAGGAGACAAATATCTCCCTATCCACTTTCCCCACAGTGGTATCGTTCAACGTTATGATGTGTGTGTATAGCAGGGTTGGTCAACCTGGTACCCTCCAGGTGTTTTGGATGGCAACTCCCATAACCCCTGACCTTTGGCCAAGCTGGTTGGGGCTTATGGGACCTGTAGTCTGAAACATCTGGAGATCATCAGGTTGCCTATCCATTGAGTAGTAGCCTGGGTTTACCTGTGGGGGATCTGAGTTCAGCTATGAAAATTCACATGGACCAGTTGTGTCCACATCTGCTCTAATCTACTTCGCAGGGTTGGTGTGAAGGTAAAGGACAGAAAGAATTCTGATTTGCTCCAATGATAAATAGAAATGATTACAGCTCCTACCCAGGAATTACACACACACACTGACCCCGTATTGGTTTCGGGGAGACATGCTTTCAGACCTTAGTTAGTCTCCCCCATCCTGGCATTCTCCAGATGTCTTGGACTGCAACTGGCCATGCTAGCTGGGGATGATGTGACTTGTAGTCCAAAACATCCGTAAGGCACCAGGCCAGAGAAGTCTGTGACTTAGTTTTTAGAAACTAAATGGCTGAGCATGAGTTGTTACTGTTTTCTTGTAACTTTTCCTTCAGGAAATTTTTGTTACGTTTTCAACTGAATCACACAGACCCTCTTTTGTCGGACACACTTTAGACTATATAAATTATAATTATGAAATATAAATCTATACATTAAAATATAAATTAGCAAATCAACATCAGGTAAAGAAACCAGAATAATAGCCAAAGGTAGGACAAACATTTGCTTGGGGACAAAGATGAAAGAATTCAGCAATAAATCTCTCTCTTTTGTTCAACAGAGAGAATCTGAGTGGTATTTTGTGTTTCCAGTTAGCTGAGTCAATTACATTTAGATCGAACCAGACACCACTTTTCCATCAATCATAATTAAATCTGGGATTAGCGGTAGCTTTTCATTGACGCAAGATCTCATCCATAGTTAAGAGTTCCCAAATTTTGTCATACCATCCTTGGGTAATCGTAGGCTTTTTATTTTATTTTTTTCCATTTTGCTGCAAGTTGGAACTTTGCCACTATTTTTAGAAAGGTCTCTCTGCTAATCTGCCGTATTGCTTCCTGGCCCATAACAACCAGGGCTGGTTTTAAAATCGGAGAATTGGCTGACTCTGCCGGTTGGGAGATAGGGTGGTGCATTTTATGCGTAGCGTTCAGTTGTCACATGTATTTTATTGTCTTAGTTGCTGCTAAAGCGTTTGGGCTGGGCAGCACTGTCTTTAGGCCAAAACAGATTCTCTAAGAAAATGATTTGATTCTTTTAAGCTGCAATCCTAAACACTCTTAGTAGGGTGATCGTAGATGGACAGCTCTTATCAAAATATATTGTGCAGTGATTCTGTCTTTCTATCCGTAAAAGGTTTAATTTTTTTTGTAGTAGGATGAAAGAGAAGGGAAAAAAACAGTAGGAAAACATAGGAGGGTTAGAGAGATGGAAGACATTGTTGTAAAATTCTGTGAATGAGGCACAGTAAAAGCTTTGTTTATAAGGACTTCAGATAGAGAAATGCCTTAGAGTGTAGAATTTTGTTTGTTCTGTGCTGAGTTAACATTTTGTCTTTAGGATAAGGGGATAATCATTACCTTCTTAATACGACTAGATCAACCTTTGGTCTGATCCACCAAGATATTCCCTTTGTTCTTCTGCTTCCTGATTTCTAATTTCATGTTTTAAATTAAAACAAAAAAGAAAATGTATCTTGATTGAATGTCCCTAGGCATTCAGAAATAGAATTGAGAGTTGCCCTGTTTCAAGAAAAACAAGGGTTGTTTTTCCCCCAGCCTGAAGCTACTGAGTTGGAATATTTTTACAGGTTTGATGCTATCAGACCTGGGCTCAATAGAGACTAGGGGTGGTTCATTCACTGAAGAAAGCAATTGTCTCTGTTTCGGTGTTGATGCGCGCACTTATTCATCTTGTTTTGCTGGTTTATCGCCAATTGGGAGCAGATCGCACGGTGCCTGAATCTGATGAGATCTTTTACCCTTTCTGACTGGGTGTGTTTTACGTTTGTGCACTGCATAGTAATGTGACTACTGCTATCCCTTGTTTGCTAAACTTTCTGGCCTCAACACTATGATAACATTTCCCTTCTTATTTGTGCACCCAAACTATCAATATTTGCCAGCTCACAGTAACAGTTTGCGTATCCGATGAACCCGACTCTAGTCCATGATAGCTTATGCCGTAATAAATGTGTTCACCTTTGATTTGCCACCTTTGATGCTGCTACAAACTAACACAGCTGCCCTTCTAGAATTTAATATTATATCTCTTTCTCACTCATGGCGTTTTTCTAGATGGACATAATGGGCTTTGCCAGGTCATGCTGTTTTTTACAGATTCAGGAATTTCCTGACAATTGAGCATGTTTAAGTATGATTGCTTTCTGGATGTTGGTGCGGATGTATTTTGGTAGGCCCAGTTTCTGAAGGTTTTCTATGTAGTTTTTTGATGCGATGCCGGTGACTGATGTGACTAATGGGATAATTGTGACCTTTTCCTGCTGCCATAGTTCTATAACTTCCATGGCCAGTGGTGTATATTTTTCTGTCTTTTCCTTTTCCTTTTCTACAACATTTCTGTCACTAGGTATTGCTATGTCAATGAGGTATGTGTGTTTTTCTTTTTTTTTGTCTATAACCATTATATCTAGTCAGTTTCAAGATATTGTCTTGTCTGTATGAATTGTTCTGTTCCAGTATATTTTATGATCTGCATTTTCAAAGATTGTTTCAGGTGAATATGTATAATATGGTGTAGGTTGTTTGATGAGGTTGAATTTGATGGCCAGTTGTTGGTGAATTCTTTTTGCAGCTGTATTGTGTCTGTCCGTATAGTCCATTCCTGCCAGAAGTAATAACAATAATAATGATTAGTTGCATTTTTATCTGGGCGGTTCACAAAAGATTTAAACATTAAAATTTTAAAAACAATATACAAAATGGACACGAAGACTGCATACATCTAAAAACAATCCTTGATCTGTAAGCCAATATTTTAAAAAATGTCTGGAATCACCTTAATTTTGCTGAGAATGAGGCCATTGGGTGGCATTGTGGCCTCTTTTATAGAGGGCAGTCCTCTATTCAACGGGGCGCCAGAAGGGAGATCTGGGCTTTGAATTTGCCCGTCAGCAGCACCTGGACATCAGACTGAGCAAAGGTACACACATCACCTGGGCACAGTCTTCCATATGACACTGGGATGCCCAGAATTTCTCTTTAAATTATCATCATTATTTCTAAATTTGCACCTATTTATATGAATTAGCATTTGCAAATTTGATGAAAAAGAGCGTCCTCTTTTTTTGGAGATGCAATGCCTTCTTTTTGGGTGAATCGCAAGCAGCTCTCACTGTTGGTGATGCTTTCTCTGGATTTCCTGCATTGAGGTGGGGGGGGGAAGCTGGACAAGAGCACCTTCAAGCCCCCCTCTGGTTCTGATGGCCCCTATGACAGAGGTGGGGCGAATCCACTCCAGGTCACCTCCCCTTTGGCAATGTTTAGATTTAGCTATCTATGTTAGCTCTGTATACCACCCAAATGTCCTCGGGGCATTTTGCAATCATAAAACAAAAAAGAACAGCAAAACTCACGGAACGAAAGAGACGACGCTTAAAGCATCAAAATAATTAAATATTAAATTTTTAAAACATCTTTAAAATAATCGAAACATGAAGGAGCTGGCAGTAAAATCAATAATCAGAGCAACAGATTAGAGAACAAATCCCTGCAGGACAAGGCAGGTCTTAACCTGGTGTCTAAATGCGTACAGTGAAGGCTAGAGGTGGGCTTCCCTGGGGAAGGCATTCCATAGACAAGGGGCCTGTACAGAGAAGGCCCTTTCTCTGGAAGATAACCAGCATCATCATGGTCAGCAGCAGCAGCACCCAGAGAAGAACTTCCAAAGATGATCTTGGGCAGGAACATGTGGGAGAAGGCACTCCTTCGGTTATTCTGCAAGCTCGCAATTGTCCTCTTGCACTCTGTAAAGCATGATGCACATTGAGCTCAATGGGGCTTACTCACAAGTAAGTAGGGCCAACTTTGGGGCCTTAAAGTAGTTGATACCAGCATCACCAAGGGCTGACCCAGAGCATCACTACTGTTTGAGATCCTGAACAGCCAGTGTTTGGGCACTGTGGTGCAGTGGTGAGAGTGTCAGGCTTAAGTCTGGAAAGACCCAGATTCAAATATCCATGTGGCCACGAAAGCTCACCCGGTGACTTAGGCCATGTCCTACCTCTCAGGGTTGTTGTGAGGATAGAATGTCGGGGTGGGGGGGAGGACTCTCTGTGTTGCCTTGAGTTCCTTGGGAGGAAAGGCAGGCACCAAAATAAGTTATTTTTCTAAGCTTAATTACCATGTTGGGTGGGGGCAGGGAATTTGGGAAGACACATCGCACAGAAAGGGGAGGGTTAACGAAGGTGACCCTATGGAAAAGCGGACAGGGCTCCTGTATCTTTGACAGTTGCATAGAAAAAGGAATTTCAGCAGGTGTCATTGTTATGCATGCAGCACCTGGTGCAATCCCCTCATAATAATAATAATAATAATAATAATAATAATAATAAATTTATTTATTTCTTACCCGCCTCTCCCTCCGGATCGAGGCGGGGAACAACATCAAATATAAAATACATAATACTTATTAAAAGCACATAAAACTAATACATTATTAAAATACCAATAAAATACCAATATATATATATACTATATATATTGGTATTTTATTGGCTATACTAGAGTGGTCAGGTATAAAAGAGGGCAGGGCTCCTGCAGCTTTAACTGTTGTGATGAAGAGGGGATTTCAACAGGTGCTGCTGAAATTCCCTTTTCTATGCAACAGTTAAAGATAGAGGAGCCCTGGTCACCCTAGTTAACTCTTCCTTTCCCAACTGTGATCTCCCTGAAAATCCTCCCCTCCTTCAGCATGACAACTGGGCTTCCAAAAAGCCTCTTATTGGCACAGCTGCTGGTGGGGGGAGGTGAGGTTGCTGAATGTGGGAAAGGGAGCGTTCATCCTTCCCTCCCCAGCTGCAATCTGCCATGAAAAACACTGCCCCGTGGCAGTTAAATGGTGGAAGGGAAACGCCTTTGGTTGGCACCCGTGGATACTTGGCACCCTGGGGAATAAATCCAGGGCCTGGCTCCCTGTGGGCCCTGACCTAGTAAGTTACACCCCTGCATCAGTAGAGGCTGATGGCTCCAATGTCAGTAGGGGGATGAATCCATTCCAGGTTTCAGTCAGAACTCTAAAGGAGCTATCCAAGGTGTGGAAGCTCCTTTGGAGTTCTGACCGGTTCTGGTTGAACCCCGGAGCGGATCCACCACCCCACTGACATCAAAACCCCCCAGCTTCCACTGCCCTGGATAGGAGTGTCATAAGCAAATGATATTGCTGGCACTCCCCGCAACTTGGACTGGGAAGGGTGATCGAGGTTGCAGGTGCTGAATTCGGAGCAAGGATATGGCATTCTGCTTGCACACAGCTCTCTGCCTGTCGCTGCCGGCGCAGCGGGGAAGAGATCTGATGGTATGAGGGCTCCCAGAGTGCTGCATTGCTTTCTGAGCCAGTATTGCAGGGGCTGTTGGCACGCTCGCTCGCCGCTTGGACGAGAAACGTGGGTCACCGGAGGAGGCTGCCAAGGGCTCGTTTTCAATCCAATGTTCTTCTGAATCCCGTCCTAAGCCTGTCTCCCCAAGGGAGGTGCTGTTTCCGAGAGACACTCTTGTCAAGTGGCTCAGCCGGGCCTGGACTGTACCACTCCAGGCTGCAGGTGTTAAGCTAGCGTCCACAAACTATCATAGACTCATAGACTCATAGAATGGTAGAGTTGGAAGGGGCCTATAAGGCCATCGAGTCCAACCCCCTGCTCAATGCAGGAATCCACCATAAAGCATCCCTGACAGATGGTTGTCCAGCTGCCTCTTGAAGGCCTCTAGTGTGGGAGAGCCCACGATCATTGTCAGACTGCTCTAACCATCAGGATGTTTTTCCTGATGTCCAGCTGGAATCTGACTTCCTGTAACTGAAGCTCATGATTCCGCGTCCTGCATTCTGGGACGATCAAGAAGAGATCCTGGCCCACCTCTGTGTAAGAACCTTTCAAGTATTTGAAGAGTGCTATCCTGTCTCCCCTCAGTCTTCTCTTCTCCAGGCTAAACATGCCCAGTTCATAGAATCGTAGAATAGTAGAGTTGGAAGGGGCCTCTAAGGCCATCGAGTCCAACCCCCTGCTCAATGCAGGAATCCACCTTAAAGCACACCTGACAGATGGCTGTCCAGCTGCCTCTTGAAGGCCTCTAATGTGGGCATTAGAGCAAGTGATCAGGACAGGACAAAACCAAGGATGCAAGAGTAAAGGGGCAGTGCCTTAGGAAAGGGGGTGGAGCCTGGAAAGGGAGGGTGGAGCCTTTGGGGGCTCAGAGGACATAGTCTGGCTGATCTCATGGCAGCACCTGTGAACATGAGGACAGAGTGAAGCAGAAAATATCTGGCCCCATCGAGTCTGGCCTTTCCTCCTGAAATATGACTCTTCTCCCTGGCGATCCTCCTGGAGCCCTGACAACCCTGAGGCAGGGAAGGAGGTGGTGGGAAACCTGCCTGTAGAAAACTATCCCGTCAGTAAGCAGACTAGCTCAGAACTCATTCCAACCAAGACTGCTAGTTTTCTACCTGCGTGGAAGTTGCCCTCGTTTCGTATGGAGGAGGATCCACTCACAAACGATTAAATAGCCATGTCAATACATCTCCTGCCTCCAGGTGGAAGGGGTGCAGTCCAGGAGCAGTTTTATTTGGGATCTGCTACTTGCTTAGAAAGCTAGTGAGATCCTGGTGAGATTCCACTCATGCCCCTCCCCAGTGCCAGCTCCAAATTTGACAGGGGGGCTTGTGGGAGACATCCTCCGTGGGCCCCCCTCACTCAGTAAAGTCTACCTTCTCACCACCATGATCATCAGCAACTCCTCCTCTTTCTCATTATTGCTAATGCTTGCTTGCTTGACGTGCAGAGAACCAGGAACCATGTAGGCTGGGCGGCTTCTTTTCCTCTTTCTGACACCACCATTCTCTGGACCGGAGCAAGTGGCAGGTGGACAAGCGGGTGTTAAAGGGAAGGAGCAACTCCAGAGGGTTCCATCCTGCCCCACTTGCTGTGTAGGGACCAGGTCTTGAAATATAGGCTCAGAGTTAGGTTACTTCATTTCCCGCTTTAGAGTACGACTTTGAGCCATTTTTGAGAAAATCAGAGAAGTACTTCAAACAACTAAGAAGAATCCCCAATACCACTTTTTAAATAAAAAAATGTATAAATTGTTTTATAATATGGCGACCCCCCTCCCCCATTCGACATTAGGAAAAGGCGCTTGGAAATAATGTGTGTGTGTGTGTCAAGAGGCTGTGCCAATATACTACAATTTACAACTTCTGCAAAAGGAATATTTGACATAATTTTGCCCTCATTTGCTAATCGCGAAGAGATGCAGGGAGCTATTTAGGACAGGGATGAGCGGAAGGATCTCTGGGCGATTCGCCTGAGATCAGAGCAGGTTTGTGATTCCCAGTTGTTTAACAATAGAAAGAAATGAGAAGGCCCTTTTAACGGTTCAAATTAAACCTCCGAAATGAAGAACGAATGAACGGTGGGGTGAAAGCAGGAATGGCTGTGTGCGCAAAAGAATGATGAATTCGGTTCTGGTACTGGAAGATTCCTCGGATGAGCACATGCTCAGAGGAACCCTGTTCCTCAATTTGAACTGAATATCTGGCCACAACGCCACTGGTTTGTTTGTTTTTCATTTGGGTCCATTTCATGGATCTTGGGGCAAAGGCAAAAATCCAAATAGATCCTGTAAGCCTAAAATCTGCCCACCCATGACTTAGGACATGAAACCCACAATTTCATGCATGTTGAGACAGAGGAAAAGTCTTTTATTTGTTGCATGTATATCCTATCTTTCATTTAAGGCGGGGATAGGGAACCTGGCGGCTTTGACATGTGGCTGGACTACAACTCCCATCACCCCTGATCATTGGCACTGTTGGCAAGGAATGATGGAAGTTGAAGTCCAACAAGATCTGGAGGGCCATGTGCTCCATACCCCTGCTCTAAGGAGTTCATGGTAGCATACGTGATCCCTTGTATGTTTTATCCTCACGGCTACCCTGTGTGGTAGGCTAGGCTGAGAGGTAGTAATTCGACCAAGCAGTGAGCTTAATCACCATGGAAACCCTATCTGCCATAACCTAGCATTGTTGGTAGTGCTTTCAGGAATTCTGTCATAGCTCATGTAGACTAGAAACTTGGGCCCCCTCCACAAGGATGCGCTTTTGCGCCCGGTTCGGGGATTATGCGCATTATCGCGGAGGCGCATTTACGCCTAATCCCTCTGCACGGGAGGCGGCGAGAGGCGGTGAAGCGCATTAATTGATGTCCAAAAAGCGCTTTAGAAGACGTTAATGCGCATAATCGCTTGTTCACACGGCGAAAATGCGCTTTAACGGCCGGAGCAAAATAAAAGTCGCTATTTAACGCGCATTCGAAAATGCGCATTATCGGGGAGATAACGCGCCTGTACGCCCGTTTTGCGCTCCGCTGGTGTGGAGGTAAAATTTATAATGAGCCTTCAAGGCTCATTAAACGTCTCGTGTGGAGGAGGCCTTGCTCTCTCCTTTTCTTTTTTTTATAAACAAAAGCGGAGATTCTTGAATTTTGCAGCCAGTGCTGTTTTCTGCACTTGGCCCTAATAGCTTCTCAAACATACAGCCTTGACCATAACCGCCTACTTACTCCAGCATGTTGACTGAATAATTTGTTATAACTAAACCGTAATTGATTAATTAATTTTTAAATTTATTTTTACATTTCTATCCCATCTTTTTCACCTTTTGCAAGGAAGCCAAGGCGGCTTACGTGATCCTCCTCCTCCTCCGTTTGATCCTCACAACAACCCTGCAAAGTAGGTTAGGCTGAGAGACCATGAATGGCCCAAAGTCATCCAGTGAGCCCCATGCGCAAGTGAAGACTAGAACCCAGATCTTCCAAGTCCCAGCCCAACATTCTGACCACTGCGCCACACTGGTTGTAAATATCGGTCATGGCTAATTTGCTCTCTCCGCCTGCTTGGGTTCAGCCTTTGCCATGGTGGAGGGCTTGGCTACACAAGGCTGCCCATCCACAGAAGCCCGCTTCCCCGGGCCGTCCTACTCCCGAGGAGCAGATGTGCTGCCTCAACAAAACATGCACGTTGCCTAATTCACTTCATCCATCCACTCCCCACCCCCTGCTGTCAGGCCGCTCAGAAAGTGCTTGATGAATGGCCATAATTACAGTCATTAATTGGGCTGGACAAACCGGCACAGAGAGCTTTTTTGTGGGCACGCTGTGGCCAGGCCAGGCGGGGGACCGAAGCGATTTAAGGCCGGAGAGGGGGAAAGGGGAACGCGACGGATCTGGCCCGCTTAGGGATGGGACAGGACCTCTTCTGTTGGATGCCAGCGCGTTGCTTCTGAGTTGGGTTGAGGGCAAAACGGGAAGCAGAGGGGGACATTTCCAAAGTGGGTGGTTGAGGAGTAGCCCAAAATACTGCATTGAAATTGACTCAATGGCAGCTCAAGTTTAGAAAATACGGAAGAATCTCTCTATGGCAGGGCTGCAGAAGCTGAGGCCCTGAGTCACAATTTGGGGTTCCCCAGACATTTTCACCCCCTCCGCTGGTCTCATCCTTTCCCAATGACCGCTGATTGCTTTGTGCTTTTTGGCTTTTGAAGAGTCCCCACCCACCCCCATTCTGAGAGGTCGACATACATGTGCTAAACACTTAGTTTCTTTAAGCTAAAAGTTGCTGGTATTTTGGGGGTTTTAGGGTGTTTTTAAAAAAAATAGTTTTGGCCACACCTCTTTTGCCATTGCCCTGCCCACCATGCACCCCCCTCCCCTAGAGCTTCTCTGAAATTGAATTTGGCTCTCAGGCTGAAAAAGTCCTGCCTCCTTGCTCTATGGCCCATTTCGCACATAACACAGCACTATGGCTTAGCAGTACAGTATCAAACACAGTGAGCTTTGGCCTCACGTGCTCCCTTCCCCTTCATCTCCTTTTCCTTCGGTGCAGTTTTAAAAGTGTTCTTGTTACATCCGAAATGGATGGGAGGTATGGGGAGTGTGGCGGGGAATCTCTGGTTACTTTAAACTACGGTTTGTTCAAACAAGCCAGGGTCAGACCATGGTTTATCATCCTGGCTTGTTAACAAACCATCATTCAAAAATGAAGCACAGTTCCCAGGGAGTGTTTGTAATGAGGGACTTGAGATACTTTAGAACAGGGGTGGGGAACAGTTTGGGCTTTGGGGGGCTGAATGACTCCCATTTGGCCTTTCGTGGTCTGGATGACATCAGGGGATATGGCCACACACCCCACACCTCCATCATCTCCAGGTGGTGCTTCAGCTGGGAACCCATTTCGCTGCATTCGAGCTTTCCCCATCCAAGGTGGGTTCAGAGTGCCATCTTGGCGAGGATCCGCTTCACGACTTCCTCCGCAGGGGAGGCACAGCACAGGCAAATCCTTGGCTTCATTTCTATGGAGTACGCCTGGTGTTCCTGTTCAGGGTTCCAGCCAGCCAGATATGCCTACTCAAGCAGACTCCAAATTCATTTTTTCTCCCTGGCTTTTCATGTGTCTCCCCCCCCCCCCGCCTTTCACAACAGACAGACAGTTTTCCATGCCCACTGAGCCTTCTCAGACTTTGTACTTCTGCAAACCTCAGGAGACAGCGTCCAATGATGTCCTTCCATTAGTACAAATGATGAGCGAGCAGAAAGTAGGTTCTGAACCATGCGCAAGAGGAAAACCCAACTAGAGTTACATGTGTGTAAGCATGGTTGCTCCAGCGGGTGCAGAGCCAGTTGCACAATGGAAAGATTTGGAGGAAGGAACCCCACTAGCACTAATGAAAAAAGCACCCTTGGATGCTGCCCAGGGTTCCCCTGGTTTGCTGACCCCTCCCTCTTGTACATGAGTGGTGCTGTTTTGGCTATATGCAATGGCATTCACTTTAGAAATACGTCGGAAATGGAGGGGGTGATGGTTGCGAATGAGCCAGTTCCATCAAAACGGCAAGCAGACCCTTTTGAGTAAATGTAGGCACCTAGGCAGTTGCCTTATACCGAATCAGTTCCTCGGTCCATCTAGCCCAGTACTGTCAACGTTGACTGACTGCGGCTCTCCAAGGGGGGGGGGTCTGTATGGCTTATTTAACCCATTGTAGCCACGTAGTTGTGCTACATTGTCTATATGACGCAGCCACCAACTTGCAGCCACATTGGGCTTTTACCTCCGAAACTGTGCTTTTTCGCAGTGTCGTCTTGCCGTGACTTTTTTTGTTGCTCCGAGGTCACCACGTTGTTTCTCCATCCAGTGGTCTCAGTTCGGGTTAAGCCAGTGGGAATGCAGGGCAGCAGGCAGGCAGGGGACAGGGCGGTTTTTCTAGCTCAATAGCCCGCGCTTCTTCCTGCCATCTAAATTTATCATTCCCATCTCACAGCAGCAGTGCTGCGGGGTTTTGAGGGAATCAGCTACAAAGTGGCATCATATACACCCCTCCACAAAGGCTTTCAGCTAGGAGTTTTCCCAACACTACCTGGAGGTACCAGGAATCGAACCCGAGACCTCCTGCAAAGCAGGTGCTCTAGCACTGAGCTACAGCCTGTCCCCCCAAAATATGGAACGCTTCACAGATTTGTGTATCATCCTTGCATAGGGGGCCATGCTAGCCTTCTCTCATTCCAATTTTACTAAACGTGTCCCCAAAGCAAGAGCAAATATGAGTTGCCGGATATATCTGCAACCCCTGAAAGCACATTCCCAGCTTCTATTTTTCAGTATTTTCATTCTGTTCTACTAAAATGTAGGTGTAATCATTAGCACGTAAGCGCACTAATTGGATTTTGCTTTCTGGGCAGGCTTCAAAATAACTTGAGCTGAGCCAGGGTCCAATGGGTAGAAATGCGCCATTCAGCCCTGCGGTGGTTGGGACCTTTAACGAAGTTCCCTGCCAATGCGCAGAGGTGTCGACGGAAGAATGTCTCCCCCCCCCCAAAATAAAAAGTACAAACCCAAGGAGAGTGGGTAGCGCTTACGTGTGGCGCATTCCCATCTCTGGCTTTGTTTGAAAGCAGTTTTCATTCCAGGAGAGGCTGCAGGCTAAATGGTTAGTGGGCCTTAATTAAAATTAAGGGAGGGCTACTAGAAGCAGATAAATTTGCCTCCCAGGGGCTAAGAGTTATCCATGTCCGGTTGAGCAGTTCAGCTGAGGTTTCAGCATCGGCTTTAGGTTGTGGGAGGGGTTGGAGAAGAAGGTGAAAAGCTTTGGAGCAGATATGGCTGTATGCAGCGGAGAGGACTCCCAAGAGAGATGCACCTCGCCTGAATCTCTTTGATCAGAATTCCATTTCGGAGAAGCCCTCAGAGGCTGCATGCCAGAGGTGAGCGGGGCAAAATGTCAACCCAGCGTGCGGCTTCTGTAAAGAAGGCCAACTCCATGTGAGGCTTAATTAGAAAAGGAATCAAGAATCAAACTGCCAGTATCCAACTGCCTTTACACAAATCTATGCTGCAAGCATACTTAGAATACTGTGGTACAGTTCTGGTCACCACACCTAAACAAAAGAATATCGCAGAGCTGGAAAAAGTGCAGAAAAGAGCAACTCAACTCTCAGGGGAGTGGAGCGTCTTCCCTGTGAGGAAAGGCTACAGCAGCTGGGATTGTTCAGCTTGGAAAAAAGGAGGCTAAGGGGAGACATGACAGAAGTGTACAAAATTATCCAGGGTGTGGAGAATGTGGATGGGGAGCCATTTTTCTCCCTCTCTTAATATACTAGAACGCAATGGGGTCGTCCCATGAAGCTGATGGTTGGGAGATTCAGGACAGATCAAAGGAAGGACGTCAGTTCATACAGTGCATAGTTAAACTCTGGAATTCACTGCCACAAGATGTGGTGATGGTGATGGCCACCAATTTCGATGGCTTTAAAAGGGGGTTGGATAAATCCCTGGAAGAGAAGGCTATCAATAGCTACTAGTTACTGGTGACTATGTGCTACCTCCAGGATCAGAGGCTGTAAGCTTGTATACACGAGTTGTTGGGGAACATGGGTGGGAGGGTGGTGTTGCCCTGTGTCCTGCTTTGTTGGTCCCTGGTCAACAGCTGGTTGGCCACTGTGGGAACAGAGTGCTGGACTAGATGGACCCTTGGTCTAATCCAGCAGGGCTCTTCTGATGTTCTTAAAAATACTTGCCTATTTTAGCTTCAACTTCCAATAACTGCGCCTTCGGAGAAACATTTCTGTGATGAAGAAGAGATGCAGGTCCAAAGAGGTATTGTTAGTGGGCCCCTGATGGGATGTGAGCCCTCGGCAGGTGCCCAACCATACCGACCCTGAACGCTGGTCCTGGAATGGATAGTGCCGTTTTGGCTAAATAAGAATTGGTATTTGAAGAAAGTGTTTGCTGTTCTGTTATATCAGAAATAGGGGACCTTTATTTCTGTCTAGGACCCCCTCTAGATGGATTCCGTTTGACGCCTGTTCCTCCGATTATGCGCATCTTCTCGGAAGCGCTTTTATCGTAAATGCTTGTATGCAGGAGGTAATTGAGCACTCAACAGGTGACCTTACCGGTTGTTTCAAATGCACTTTACAAGTAGTTAATGCGGAGAATCGCTTGTTCACATAGTCAAAATGTGCTTTAACGGCCGGAGCAAAATAAAACTCGCTATTTAACGCGCATTCGATAATGGGCATAATCGGATAGATAACACGCCTCAACTCCCGATTTGCACTCCGCTCATGTAGAGGTAAAAATTTTAATGAGACTTGAAAGAGCTTTAAATGCCTCTTGTAGAGGCAGCCTTGGGCTGCATTCCCTCAGGAGTAATGCATCGAGGTTGCACACTGATAGTAGGCATGGCTGAAGCCAGTGGTAGGCAGGGCCAGTGTCAAAAGTGGGCAGGGCCATTGCTTTTCTCTCTGTGTGTTCCTGCCCTCCCCTCTTCTCTTTTTCTGACCTGCCCTTCTCTCTCTCCCTGTCTCGCTTTCCCCGTCCCTTACCCTCCTCCCAAAGCAGACTCATTGCTGTTGCCAGAGGTTTGAATTGATCGCTTGCAGGAGGTTTCTGAAATGAGTCCAAGTGTTCTTGAAACCGATCCAAGGGCCACAGGTTTCCCACCTCTATTGATGGACCTCTAATCCCCCTGGCCAGTAGCCAGCACTTTATCAATGTTTGCAGGCATCTGCTCACCTGCCATTGAGAGGTAGTGAGGAGTAGTCATTGGGGGCTCTTTCACACACGCATCCGAGCCAACCCCGTCGTGCCCGAGGCCACAGGAAGAGATGCCTGCAGCATTAGATCTGCAATGGCTCATTCCCATGTGCAAGTTATCTCTTGGTGCTACAGTTGATAGATATGCATCCGTGAACACGCTGGTGTGATCTGAGAACTAGGAAGTCCCTAGTTTATCTCTGCCATGAAATTACTTGGTGGCCTTAGGCAGGCCGCTCCTTGCAAGCCTCAGGCCTCTCCCTTATCTGCAAATACGGATAATAATACCAATCTACCCTGTAGAGTTTATTTATTTATTTATTTATTTATTTATTTATTTTATTTCTATTCTGCCTAATAGCAGAATAGAAATAGAAATAGCTCTCTGGGCAGTTCACAAAAATCAAAATCACTAGGTACAGCATATAATACAAAACACAGAAGCTGAAAAACGCAAGGTAAAAGTACATCCGGAATAAAACCCTTTCCTTAATAAGGAAAAACATCCTGATGACAAGGTCTGTACAACAGTGGAACAGTCTACCTACAGAGGTTGTGGGTTCTCCATCTCTGGAGGTTTTTGAGGCTGGGCAGCCACCTTTCATGGATGGTTGAAACGGTTTTCCTGCACATTGCAGAGTGTTGGATTAAATTATCCTTGTGGTACCTTCCAGCTCCACCGTTCTATGCTTCAATGCAGAAATTTAAAATGCGGATTTAAAACAGCAGCAGAGCTAAAAGACTAGGATGCTAAAATGCTAAAATACCGGGAAAATAAAATGGTCTTCACCCGGTGCCGAAAGAAGTACACTGTAGGTGCCAGGCGAACCTCTCTAGGGAGCTCATTCCACAGCTGGGGTGCCACAGCAGAAAAGGCCCTCTTCCTGGTAGCCACCCACTTCACTTCCTTTGGCAGGGGCTCATGGAGAAAGACTGCTGAAGATGATCTTAGGTTGTAAGGCAGAGGTGGGGAGACCACAGGTTTCTGGGATCTTCTTTGTTTTCTTTTGACTTGAATCCCAAAGTCTACCAACTGGAGCCAATGGCACAAAAGTCGCTCATGCTTCTTTCCATTTCAGAGAAACTCCTGGGCTTCGTATTCTCGTGGTGGGCAGAAACAAAGTTAAAAGGGGTGGAGCCACAGCCCAAAGGGGGTGGGGCCCAAAATCCAAGCATATGTTAGCTTAAAACTCCTTCTTGTAAATAATGATACTTCGGAGAGGCTGTTGACCCTTTTAGAGAGAAGGGGGGAAAGAAACAACACCACCAAACTGTCAGTGGTAAATGCTAAGTGTATTATTCACGTCCATAGTGATCTCTTACACATGTCCCTAGAACCGTGGCATTTACACCAAACAATGCCTCGGCAGAGAGTTTTTTTTTTTTTAAATGCAAACATCTTTTGACACATGGATAAAGCTTCTCAGGCTCGTTAACAGGAAGAGCTTGCGGCGGACTTTCCATCAGCAAAACAGGGGAGGACCAGCCTGTCTCAGCCCCGGGTTATGAAGGACAAAATGAGGCTGGCCGGCAAAGCTGAGGCTAGCTCAGAACCTTGTGCCGACACCGGCAAAGTTGTCCTCACGACAATCCTGCAAGATAGGATGAGTCGAGAGCACGTGATCGCCCAAAGGCAGATTGTGAGCTTCGTGGCTGAGCAGGGACTTCTGAGCAGACATGTAAAGGAGAGACATGCAGGGCAGGGAGAAAGCTGCAGGTCTCTGGGAAGGACCACCCAGTTTAGAACCCAAAGCCGGAAGAGCCCAGGGTGCAGTCGGCATTAGGATAAATAGCACCCTTTGGTTCCCTCATCCCTGCGGTCACCTTTGCGGGGCAACCCAGAGGGTGAATGGGGCCTGGTGCAGGTGTGATGTTGCACCCCCCACACACACACCTGCGTTTGGCTCCCTTCCCCTGCAGCTTAGCTTGGCTCCCCCAGGGGGGACCTTGATGTGAGCCACCACCATTTAGCAGTGCCCGGCACAACAAACTGAGCGGCCCTGAGGCAAGTCACCTGATTACAGGCTTCCCCACTGTGGCAAGATGGATGACGCTTCCACTGAAACGGTGGGAAATATTTCCAAATTTGCCTCTGGAATCGAGAGGGCTACGTGGAAATGTTGTGCAAGTCGGCGTCCTTTCTGTCCGCTTTTTTGGGCAATGCCAAAGCGGCCACTCTAGATTGCACTTCTAGTTGTGGAAAAAGAAGGGCTTCCGTCCTCTGCATAGGATTCCCTCTCAGTGACTTCTGAGCAAACAGGCGTCAAACCGGGTTGTGACCTGGTGCGCCCTCACAAGGGAGGGCGCATGATGGAATATCGTGGGACTTACTTTTGAATAAACGTGTGTGTGGACGTGGGCAACGTGGGTTTAGTCTTTCTGAATCAGACCGGGTGGGGTGTGCATTAAGAACTAAGATCCGTGGGAAGAAGCCGGAGAGAATATAGAGCCCTCAAAGCGTGATTCGGCCTCCCTCCATCTAATGCTGAACTCGGACGGACAGCTTCGTCGCCAGCGTGAGGCCACTGAGAAAGGGAAGGGAGGGTTATTTGCATGCTCAGGTTTGCAGAAGTACATACAGAAGTGTTTTGGAAATAACCTTAGAGGGAAAGCCCCCCCCCGCCACCGCCACCACCACACCCACCCACAAAATACCGGAAAAGGGATGCCTGCTCATGCATGAATTCGCATGGAGAAAAGAGGAAGGGGCAGGCAGTGAATAAACATGCAACCCAACAGGTCCATTATTTGGGCTCTGACCCCTCCCTTCCTGGCTCACAGTTCTAATTCTGTGCTCCGCAGCTAGACCTGTATGGCAGGGGTGAGCAACACAGGGGCCAATCCGCAACGTTGCCTCCCTAGTTTTGCCTCCACCGTATCAGTGGGGAAAAAATTGGAAGGGAAGGAGTAAAATGGTACCCTGTAGAAGCTGGAAAAACGAGAGGCGAGCTCTGGTGCTTACTAGAAACAGTTAAAATCTTTAATGATTCTTTTTCTAAAATGGCTCCAAGTCTGACCAACATAGCTCCATTTTAACTGTTTCCGGTAAGCACCAGAGCTCGCCTCTCTTTTTTCCAGCCCTCCAGTGGTGCTTTTTTCCCTTCCCAATTTCTACCCTGTAGAAGCTACCAAGAGCTAAAAGGGTCAAATTTGACCCCTTCGTACCCTTTTTTGTGTGCAGTACCCTGTGAACTAGATGGAGCCCCCTCCATGCAGTGTGCCTCACAGGGAGGGAGTCCAGGGGAACCAAAATGGCCCCCTGGAGCTCTCACAGTTGCCCATCCCTGCTTTAGGGGGAGGTTCAAGAGGGCAGACCCCCTCACACAGACACACAACATTTTGCTGCAGGGACTACTTGTGACTGTGAAATGGACCTTCCATGTACAAGAGCAGTATACCAGACACTGGAGATCAATACAAGGGCAAATCGCAGGCGTTTTGCCCAGCTTCTGAGTGCTGCAGGACCTCTCTCTCTCTCTCTCTCTCTCTCTCTCTAGCTAGTGCTGAAAACAGAGAGCTGGATCCAGACTTAGTCATACTTGGAGCAGACCCATTGAAATCAAGTATAACTTAAACAGCAGAGGCTGGTGAGTCCAATTTTGATGGGGCTGTGAATCCATTCTGGGTTTCAGTCAGAACCAGCCAGAATTCTAAAGGAGCTCTCCAAGGTGCGGAACTATTTTTAAGGGATAGGGTACAGCACTTTGGATAGCTTCTTTGGCGTTCTGGCTGGTTCTGGTTAAAACCCAGGATGGATTCACAGCCCCACCGAAATCTGAGCCACCAGCCTCCACTGAACTTAGGTCCCATTATTTCAACACACTGGATGTTGGACCTTACTCTGATTCAGGAAGTACGGCCCGGGGGTAGAATCTCAGAACCGAGGGCCATATCCATCCTTCTGGGGGGCCCAATCCCACCTCCAGGGTTTCCCAGAAGGCCACGCAACTGTTCCTTGGCCTCATTCACTTTCCCCCGACTCCTGATAATTCCCAGCTTTTGTGCTGTTTTTCCTATCTGCTTCCAGAACGCTGAAATACCTCTCCTAAGGCTGCTATTTTTGGATATATGTTTTGGCTGCGCCCCTTTGACATTGGCCACACCCCTTTGGCCCTGCCCATCACCGGAGCGCGCCCCCTGCAGGTGTCTCGGAAATGGGCAGGAAGGGATTCTGCAGCCGGGCCCTCTGTTCTTCCTTAGTGATGTGCCTCAGCATCCTCTGCTGTGCATCTGCTGAGCTTTTGGGATGCTTCTTTTCCGTGGGTTGATTCTGGTATGTTGCCCTGAACAGCCTCGGCCAAAGCAGCCTGAGATGACGAGGAGGACCCGATTGCGCCCCTTCGCTGTGGAGGAACGCCGCACGGGCCCTTGGTGCATCTTGCCCGCGGCTCCCTGCCCGGCAGTGCCGCAAGGCGAAGGAACTGTCGGGACGCCTGCCAAGCCAGCCTGGCTGGAAACAAAACACCGCGGAAACCGCTGGCGTACGGCCGTTTAGCTTTATGGGTCTCCAGGGAGGGATGCGCAGTTAACGTAACACTTTAAACATAATTATTGATTGCATGCACAGCCTGCTGTTCTTGATGCACCATCAGCAAGCGAAGGGGGAGGGAGGAGAAGCCGAGCCAGTGAGGGGGTGTGTGTGTGTGTGTGTGTGTGTGTGTGTGTGTGTGTGTGTGTCTGGCAAAGTGTACCCTAGACCAGAGGGATGGGCAAAAGATACATCTGGATCTAGCAGTAGTTCTCCGGATGATTTGCAAGTAAATCAGCAAGGGTTTCCAACTCCCAGTTTTTTTCAAACAATGACACCTCACCCATGTGCCCTAAATTATACTGCTGAAACTAAAGAAAACGCCATTCAGTTCTGGTGCTCAGAACAAATTCCTGGGTGCAGAGTTCTGAGCACCAGAACTGAATGGATCTAATTTGCACTGGGCTCTGGTTTTGGTGGATCTGGAGCTTCCAGGAAACAGCAAAGTCAATCCCTCTAGCCTAACATCTGCCGTGTCCTGCTCTAGACTGAGTCCTCCTGCATGCGTGGGAGGCCGCAAAAAGTGTTGGCGCCTGGAATTGGTACCATCGGGCATCTGCTGAGGTCCATACCCTAGCAGGGCACCCCAGTGTTGATATGCTGGTCCTCCCCTATGCTGTTGCTGCCTGTTCATCCCTCCTCTCTGAGTGTGTGAGCATGGAAGAACGCACAGCGGTCTCCATTTGCCTTCACTTCTCCTGGGCACCGGTTGAAAACGTGTGTTTCCCCCATAGGCTAAAGCATGAAAATGGGCTGTGGGGGAAAATTTGCACATTGGGAGGGGTTGCGCAGTTGCGCAAATGCGAATTTGCGCAAAAATGGAAAAACCTGAGTTTATCAGTGAGCGGATGATAGAACAAAAAGTACCTCACAATCCACAAAATGTAGACAGAATGGACTTCATGAAATCAATACATCCCTCATGTTTTCTTAAAAAAATTTAAAACTGGATTTGGACTGGAGAGCCTTTCAGACAGAGAATGCCTTCAAAGAGGAGGACAGTCCTCTGACAGGCCTTCAAACCGAGGACTGCCCTCTTTAAAAGAGGATGCATGGCCATCCTGGCTCAAGAAGCCTGTGGTGCAGCTATGTAGGGATATGCTATGAGTGGACTTTGAAAGCTCGGCTAGAGAAAGCTCGGCACCTCCATGTTCAGAAGCCACATTTATTTATTTTATTTATTACATTTATATACCGCCCCATAGCTGAAGCTCTCTGGGCAGTTTACAAAAATTAAAAACACTGAACATTTAAAAACCAATACACAAAAATCTTAAACCATAAAAGCCTAAAAACAAACTACATATCATTTAAAACTGTCCAGGGGTCATTTAAAAAGCTCAACATATGCTGTTAAATGCCTGGGCAAAGAGAAAAGTCTTCCCCCGGCATCGAAAAGATGATAGTGTTGGTACCAGATGAGCCTCGTTAGGGCCACCACTGAAAAGGCCCTCTTCCTTGTTGTCATCCTCTGAGCTTCCCTCGGATTAATCACTCGGAAGAGGACCTTAGATGTTGATCATAGTGTTCGGGTAGGTTCATGTCGGGAGGGACGTTCCGTCAGGTATTGTGGTTCCAAGCCGTGTACCGCTGGATACTAGTTCCTGGGAGGAATAGCAGAGAAGTATTGCCTTCATGGCCTGCCTTTAGCATCTGGTTCATGGCATCTGGTTAGTGACTGTAGGAAGCAGGATGGTGGACTAATTTGACCATTGGCAGGGCCAGCCCAAGACTTTTTGCTGACTCAGGCAAAGTACAAGATGGCACCAAAAGCTGACTAGACTGTTTCTTCAACATTGGTGATGGAACAGCAACCTCCATTGAACCTGAAGGCGGCATCTGAGCTTAGGGCACATGGCACCCGCCATGAGGCGCGCAGCTCTCTTCTCCAACACATCTTGCTGCCACCTCCCAGCATCTGCTGCCTGAGGCGACTGCTTCACCCTGCCTAATGTTAGGGCCGGCTCCGACTATCGGTCTGATCCAACAGGGCCATTTTTTAAAATGTTTTTGAATGATCTTATGATATTGTGCGAGATTTGATTTCTATATTTGATACTTGATATATTTAGCAGCTGAAAACATTTGCTAGGTAGCTTTTATTGGTATTCGCAATATTTGACCATGTAATGAAATTTCATTTAAAAAAAAAAAAGCAACACTTTTATTTTGGTATATAAAATACGCATAAACTTTCAAGAAATGTAACTTTTTTTATTTTAAAAAACTGCCCTCTCAAGATGCAAGTCCTCCATCGCTAGAGTTGAAGAAGGATTCAGTGATCAGGCTAGTTGTCTTCTGTACTTGGAATTGTGAGGTGGGGTGGGGGCACCTTTTCCTTTTTCTTAGAGGGTCTTGCAAGTTCTGCTTTTAACCCTTTCAAGTCACCGCTGCCTCTGATGTCCCTTTAGCCCTAAGAGCGTGATGCAAAGGCAAGCACCAATTGTTCTGCGTCAGGATCCGCCCTTCCCAAACGCCCGCCCTGAACCCAAGCCACCTAGCCAATTTGGACTGGGCTGCAGGTTAGTCATACGATCCTGCTTCCCGGCTACAAGGACCAGCCCGTCCGACCCAGCGATTGTTCTTGCTCAGTTTCCCCTTAGAACGCCAGATCCTGACAGCCCTGGGCGAGCCGGCGTCTTCCTGTGCACATTTCCACAGACCCGATAGAGGGAGAAGCCCCTGGCCTCTGCTCGGATGTTCCCGGCAGGAGTCACCCTTCTGTTTGATCTCTTTTCCGTTTTGTGTCTCTCGCCCCTGAGCAGATTCCATTTGAGGTCACAGCTGGAGCGGGTTGTGTGTGTGCGTGCGGTGATGAATTATTATTTTTCTCTTTCTTTTTGTCCTGCAAAGAGAGGTTCAGACTTGAGGAAGAGGGTATTTCCATTCAGCAAAAGGGAATATACAGTATGGCATGTTAATTTGCTCGATGAGAAATCCTGGGCAGGGCTGGCTCCAGGGCTGTGGGGTTTGTTGGGGGGGGGGGTTCTCCTCTTCCCCCACCAACAACTACAAGCTTAGCAGGCAGCAGAAGTGCCCCGCTGGATCCGACCCAGGGTCCATCTAGTCCAATACTCTGTTCACACAGTGGCCAACCAGCTGTCGACCAGGGACTCACAAGCAGGACATGACTGCAACAGCATCCTCCTGCCCATGTTCCCCAGCAACTGGTGTAGATGGGCATAGTGCCCCTGATACTGGAGGAAGCATATAGCCTTTGGGACTAGTAGCCACTGATAGCCGTCTCCTTCATTAATTTGTCTAATCTCCTTTTAAAGCCATCCAAGTTGGTGGCCATTGCTACATCTTGCCCTAGCGAATCCCATCGCTTAACTATCCAGTGAGCAACTTGGAAGCTGGTCACCATTTACATTTCCAACAGGGCCCTGGAGCACTGAGAATAGTATTGCTCAAAGTCATTGTGGGGAATTTAAAATGCCCCCCCCCCCAACCCGGTCGACGCCTCCAAGACCCAAACATGCTGGGAAACAGCATCACGCCTGATCCTATGATGCAAGCCTTCCTTTGAACCCTCTCGAGTTCTGATCTTGCAGGGCAGTCATTTTCAAAATGTCAGTCTTCCTGGAATCCCCATCCCATTGCTGGGAAGGAAAAATATTACCCAACGCCATAAAATCCTGCTAATCTGGAACAGGGTCCTCCAATAAGTTTCTTGCAGAAACTGGGCTGCTCTTTGCCTCCCCAAAGTTGCATTTGGCAATACATTTCTGGCAGGCAGGCGACTGACATAAAAGCCCTGATCCTTATTGAGAGAGCTCTGAGCTGTATTGAGACCTGCACGGCTACTTCTCCTTCAGAATAAAAGCAGCAACATTTTAAAAGAAAAAAGAAAGAGAGAGAGAGCGCATCATCTGTAGTTTTGTCCTCAGGAGAGCTGCTCCCTGCTGCAAAAGATAGGAACACTGCCTCTCCTAAGAATACCACCTGCTGACCATGATTTTGTAAACACTTCCATTAAAAAAACGCCATAACACTATTTAAGTCATTATGCGTGTGTGCTTTTTTACTGTATTTTTAATTTGCCCAATAACAGATGCTCTTGCAAGACAAATGGTTAAAAGAATGCAATACAGAATAACACACAGCACAGGATTTGTTAAGAAAAGTCATAACATTGAAAAACCCAGGGTAGGACCCAAAGTTAGTTCTACATAGAGTAGACCCATTGAAATGAATGAGACTTAAGTTAGGGCGCAATCTATGCATGTTTAGATGGGTGAAAGTCCTAGAACTCCCAGCATTCCCCAGCCAACCATGCTGGTCAGACTTGGAGGACGGCCGGCATGGTTCCTTCCTTGCCAGACACAAGGGGGTGGGGAGGGGTGGGTCAGATCTCCATCTCCCCCTCCTGAAGTCGGAGCGCTGTCTCCGATCTCAGAGATGGGACTCTGAACAATCCTTTGATCCCTTGGATGCCTGCACGGGGACCATAGGATTTCTCTCTAACTTAAGTCACAAGTTAAAATTAAATTCATCAACGTAAATCCTAATCTTTTCAATGAGTCTAATGTACTCGGGGGTAACACTGGATGCTATTTCAAGTCTCCAAAATGCTTGGGAGAAAAGAAAGGTCTTTGCTGGGTGCCGAAAAGATTCTCCTGAGGGAGAGCAATATTTTAAAGAACCTACCTCTTTTTTTTCTTTTTTTAGTCAATCAAAATATATTTTTAGAATCATAGACTTTTATAGCTGGAGGGGACCTTGGAGGGCATCTAATCCCACCCCTGCTCAGTACCAAATGCAGCTATAGCCTCTGCTTAGGCTCTGCCAACCTTCAACTCTATCCAACCACCTTGCTTTTAGTTGCATAGCTGCTTAAGAGCTTTATTATTTAAGTCATTTATCATGCGCTCGCCATTCCCCGTTCAAGATGGTTTCCAAGTTCTTTAAATAATGTTGAGACTCTCCAGTTTCGCTTCTGAGTCTAATGAGACAACTTTTTTAAGAGCAGGGACAATGAGGCATTTAATTGTGAAAACGAAAGAAATTGTGATTTTATCTTGTGTATTTGCATTATTCCACTATGCCGCAGTGCCATCTAGAGGTCATGTAGCAGAGAAACAGGAAAGGAAACACTAAACACAGTATTGTACTATTTTTGTTGTAACTAGAATTGTTTTTAACATTGTGTTGTTTTTTTAAAAAACACACACATTTTAAATCTGATTTTAATATTTATTGAAATTAACTTCTTAGGGATTTGATTATATTTAACAGTATATAAATATACAGGCAAATAAATAGATAGTGTTTGGATCTCAATTCTGTGACCAAAGCGAAAATAGATACATTCTCATGTAAAAGAAAAGCTCTTAGTTTACCTGTCCGGTCTTTCTTCTTTGTTCTCTCCCAGGGACGATGCGTCCAGTGCGAAGGAACTTTTATGACCCCTCCTCTGCTCCCGGCAAGGGGATAGTGTGGGAATGGGAAAACGACAACAACTCCTGGACGCCCTATGACATGGACATCGGCATCACCATCCAGAACGCCTATGAGAAACAGCACCCTTGGCTGGACCTGTCTTCGCTGGGATTTTGCTACCTGATCTACTTCAATAGCATGTCCCAGGTGAACCGGCAGACACAGCGGAAGCGCCGTCTCCGGAGACGCATGGACCTGGCCTACCCACTCACCATGGGCTCCATCCCCAAGTCCCAATCCTGGCCCGTGGGCACCAACTCCGGGCATCCCTGTTCATGCCAACAGTGCCTGCTAGTCAACAGCACCCGAGCAGCCTCCAACGCCATTCTGGCCTCCCAGCGCCGGAAGGTGTATTCGGGCAACGTCAATGGGACGCTGGCTGTCCGTCAGAGCAATACGTTCAACGGCACGGCCCTGTGGTCTTTGGGGACCGTGCCAGCTGGTGGGACAGCCAAGATCGAGCAGGTCCGCTCGGCCAATGGGATGCAAGTGGCCACCTTCTCGCGAAGCCAAAGTGCTCCCAGCAACACCCAACTCCCTGGTCAAAACAACCTGAACCGGCCGGGTACTCAACGAGTGGCCATTCTCAGTACCAGGGCTTCCATCCCACCAGGGTAAGTCATTTGGCATCCCTTTAAACAGGCGAGTACTTTCTCAAAGTGTAAATCCAGAGCAGTGGGGTGCCGAATTGTTAGGGGTGAAGATCATTGGCATGAAAAATGAGACATTTGGGGAGCACAAAATCTTTACTGAAAGTCCTGCCAGAAGCATACTTTTTTAAAAAAAGTCTCTTTGCCTCCTGTCTGTGGCCCTGCCAACAGCCGCTATCTAAAAAGAAATCTTCCTGCTGCTTTCATGAGCCCAGCCAATCAGGGACCATGACACTGCATAGCTAAGCACAACTCTGTGATTGACACCACGTGTTCAATCAGATTTGGTGAAGTGGTGATGACACTGAAGGCAAACCAAGCTTTCACATTGCTGTCTTTCTGAACAAAGGGAAAAAGAGGGAACATGTTGGCCATTGTCGAGGTCATTGGGAGAAAGCTCCCTGTCTTGCCCCAGTGCACTGGCAGATAGTGAAATCACGGCTGTAGTGCAGCAAGATAGGTCGCCCCAATCCAACGAAGATCAGTGTTTGGAAACTGCTTATTGAATCAGGAGCCATGACTTAAATCTGTCAAGACGCATCCAAATGTGTGTTTGAAGTGAATGCTGTCCCTTTGCAGTGCGTGGCGTTTTCAGAGTTAAGCTGCAGCTGCGGATCTAGAACTCATTCATTCATTCACTCATTTTTTAAATGGATAAACTGCCCTGCCACTGAAGTCACCCCTCCTTGTGAGGGCATGCACCCTTTTACCTACGCTAGTAGCCATTTCTCTCTTGGTACAGTTACTCCTCTAAAAACTGCACAGCCATGTGGCCAAAGCTTCCAAAGTAAGAGGCCCAATGGTCACATCAGACCTGCAGAATCTCTGCCACGGAGCCCACTGCCTTGCCCTGTGCCGCTCCCATCAATTCCCTCTGTAACTTCATCATTCTGTTTCTAGTGGCCCACAAGCAACTACGCATGCAATGTTCAGGGTCGGGGGAAAAATCCCAGTGCACATCATCAAACATGGATGCCTCCATCCCTCTTGATTTGTGGCAGCCATCTTATTTATTTTAAAAACATGCAGATATTGGGTTTTTAAAATTATTTTTAGAAAGCAAGCACCAGGTTTGCACAAGAAAACAGGAACCAGACATGATGTGAGTCATCTGGTGTGTAACCTGGTCGCTTTTATTTTGGAGAAGAAGCTGCTACTGGCCTCCAATCTGGGACTTCCTTCTGATCCAGATGTGGGCCCATTGTTGGTTTTCTGCTGAAAATCGCCCCTGACTTAGCTACTTTTTGCCCTCAAAAGTACAGTTTACTACAAATAGCACCTTCATGTGCAAAAAAAAAAGCAGCCAGGTTACATACAATTGTTTAAATGCATGACTACCCCCGTGTGGTTCGGTTCTGAGGTCATAAAACAGCAAGTAACAGAAACAGATATCTATTGTTGGTGCTGCTTATGGGCAGTAATGTAAAATAATAATTTTTATTCTAGCAGGCTGTACGTGTGGGGTGGTGGTGGTTAAGTTAGTGGTGCTGGTTATGTTTTAGTCTGCTAGTGCTGGTCTGATTTTTATATCTGTTTGTTTTGTTTTATTGTTAGCATTGTTTTTACTGGGCCTGTTCAGACAACACACTAAGCCATGGTTAGGCCGCTAACCCTTTTGCAGCAAGTGGTTCATGAACGTGTTTAAACCGTGGTTATGTAGCCACCATGGTTAGGAATGGTTCACATGACACACTAAGCCATAGTGTTTAGCTCCAAATGCTTAACCATCATGGTTTAGAGTGAACAGGACCAATGTTTAGCTCAAAATGCTTAACCATCATGGTTTAGTTCATTGTCTGAACAGGGCCAGCATGTGTGATACTACCATGACTGCCACTGGCATTTGGGATTGAGATATTTTAGGTCAGGAGGCAGGTTGTCTCTTTGATGGAGTAATACTGTCGTCTGCTGTCACCAAATGTCACTACTACTAATGATAGTATTAGTATACAAATCCCTATACAACTCAGGACCAGGTTAGCTCAAGCAATGTTTCCCCCTCTGAGGCCACTACAATCTTCAGAGCAGGCCCTCTTCATCCATGGATTATGGACTTCCGTTGGGGGAGACGCAGAGACAGGTCTTCTCGGTGGTGGCACCCTGTGGGATGGTCTCCCTCTGCACTATGTCTGGCCCCAACACTGACATGTTTAGGCATTTATTGATAATGGTGGGCTTGTTTGTTTGTTTTTAAACAACTTTGTCTTTCCCCTAGCAAGGAGCTGTTTTTGACTCTCTCTAGTTTTGTATTATTATTTTGTATTTATTGAATAGTTTTACGGAAGGATGGTGAATTTGTGAAAATGAGAAGCAATATAGAAATATTTCTAATAAATAAATGTGTTATAACAATACCATCATCACTCTGAGGCAAGCTCGGAGGATGGCAACAAGGGAGAGGGCCTTCTCTGTGGTGACCCCCCAACTTTGGAACAAATTCCCCGATGAGGCTCGCCTGGTGCCAATATTGTTATCTTTTCGGCGCCAGGTCAAGACTTTTCTCTCAGGCATTTAACAGCATATGTTGAGTTTTTATGGTTTTAAATTTTGTATATTGGTTTTTAAATATTCAATTTTTTAAATCTTTGTAAACTACCCAGAGAGCTTCTGCTATGGGGTGGTATATAAATGTAATATATAATAAATAAATTATTGTCATTTGGGATGGGGGCGGTTCAGGTCAGGAGCCAGCTGCCCTGTCTACCTGATGGAACAATACTGTGCTATGCTATCCCTAAAATTCATCATCATCATCATCATCTGGGATGGGGGGGGGGGTTCATGTCAGGAGCAACCCTGCCTGCCTGCCTGTCTGATGGAATAAGACTACCTTATGGTGTCACCAAATGTCTAATAATAATAATAATAATAATAATAATAATAGCAGCAGCAGCAGCATTTCGGACTAGGATTTTCAGGTCAGGAGCCAGTCTGACTGTTTGATGGAGTAATAGTTCCTTATGCTGTCATCAAATGTCAATAAAATAATAATAATAATAATAATAATAATAATAATAATAATAATAGGAACAGCATTTGGAAATGGGATTTTTCAGCTCAGGAACTTGCCTGCCAGTCTGTTTGATGGAGTCTCACTGCCTTCTGCTGACACCCTTCATTTCCCCCCATCTTTCTTTGTACTGCCTTCCCGCTGGCACAGGCAAGAAGGAAAACAGTAAGATGCCCCGGAATAAGCGCTCCCCCACTCCCGACGAGCTTTGTGAAGGAGCCGGCAGGATGCTTGGCGCTCTTGCGAATCCTGAGCAGTAGCAGTGGGCAGAGGGAGAGCAAACCTCCCCCATTCCTCCCAAAACGCCTTGCGAGAGACCAGCGGGGTTGCCGCAAAGCCTCCGCTCTTTCTCTCACCAAGGAGGGTTTAGCTCGGCTAGGAACCCGGAGAGCAGGCCTTGTGTTGCCACGGCAACCAGGTGGCAACGCGGAGGATGCACTAAGAAGAATTGAGCCTCTGGGGTGCAAAGGCTCCCCCCCTCCTCTCTTCTCTTCTATCATTCCTTCCTTCCCGTTTTACATCCCTCACCTTTATTCCGGGCATCTTTCTTCTCTATCTATCTATCTATCTATCTATCTATCTATCTATCTATTTTTATTTTTTCCATTTGCAAATACAACAATAACAACGACGACGTGATATGAAAGAACCTATCCTAAAACATTTCCATAAACCAGGGGTCCCCAACCTTTTTGGACCCATGGGCACATTGGCGGATTTGTGAAACTGCTGTGGGCACCACCACAAAAATGGCTGCAGTAGAGGATGTTGCTAGTCACATAATGGTTGTCGTAGGGGCCCAACTAGTCAAAAGTGAGCTAAAGCGGGGGTGAGGGAGTGAAATAGCATGTCAGAGTCCAGGGGCTTCTCTACGTGCTCTATATACCCTGTCGTGGCTGCGCAGTTGCACCCCATTGTTTATATGACGCAGCTGCCAACTCGCATCCGCTGTGTGCTATTTCCCACGAAAATGCGGTTTTTCAGTGTGCCATTTCACCGTGACTTTTTACATTGCTCCGACGTCACCGCAGTTGTTTGCCTGTTGAAATTCCCTCTTGATCACAACAGTTAAAGCTGCAGGAGCCCTGCTCTATTTTGTATCTGGTCAAGAGTTCCGTGTGAACTGCCTCAACGCTTAGTATTCGGGTATGGAATACCTGAAGAAGGGAGGTTTGAGGACAAAATATACCTCAGCAGCATCCCTTCGTAGAGGTGGAGGTAGTGGAGGTGGCGAGGAGCTTTGTCTCACATGACAGATATCCCAAAAAGAAATAATGGTATATTTGACTGAAGTATTCTCATCCTAAATACGTTTTTTTAAAAAAATCTGAAGTACACCCTGTCGGTTGTGTTAGAGATAACTTTCAAGCAAATGCGCGGAGGATTCCAGCCTGTTCTTCATTTCCAGTTTGGGGTACAGTTTTCATTTGCCTGTGAATAATTTGCATCGTATTGGCAGTAGTCCAGCGATGGAAGAAGACCTTGCGCTTCCTCCGTCTGGCACCTCCCATGCTTGTGAGGCCAGAGAGAAATTGCACGGAAGCCATATCTGCTGCTAGCCTGCATTTCTGATTGATCACAGGGCATGATGTATTTTATGTATTTATTATATTTTTATCCCAACCTTTCTCCAAGCAGCTTGGAGAAAGCACCAAAAACGGCCCTCTTTCCCCGTTTTAGTTTCACAACATCCTGGTGAGGTAGGCTAGAATTGGAGACCGTTGCTAGCTCTTGACCAGATACAAAAGAGGACAGGGCTCCTGCAGCTTTAACTGCTGTGATGAAGGGGGAGTTTCACCAGGTGCTGCATGCATACAAATGACACCTGCTGAAATTCCCTTTTCTATACAACTGTTAAAGATACAGGAGCCCTGTCCTCCTTTCCATAGGGTCACCCTAATGTCTTATAGGGATCAGTAATAAGAGGGTCCCTGCCTTCAGATTTATAATCTAAAAGCAACAACACAAAAGGAGGACGGATTGGAAGGGAGGAGGAAACCTAACTAACTCAAGCACGAAGTTTCGGTTACAAACTAAATTGGAGTTTCAGGGTTGGGTATGCACACCAGGGGCTTTGCATATTAGACACTTCTGCTTCTGCCTGTGAGTTAGTAGTAAGACCGGAAACGAAGAAACTTGCACTATTAACACCTTTGTAGCAAATCTGAATCGTGCCCAGGAATAAGCAACCAAGCTTTCAGGGTGATGGTTTGTGGTCATAGTTTGCATGAGCTTCCTTCTTCCGTATGACGTCGCATTTTGACTTTTTGGAGTTAGTGCTGAGGCAAGTTAGAGCTCACGCATTACCCAGAGGCGTCTGCCCTGCAAAGTTTGTGCTTCCCATGGACAGGTAAGATGGTTCTGTTGGTTATGGTTCTAGTCAGTGCCAGGAAGGTTAAACTTTAAGGTGACCATATGGAAAGGAGGACTGAGCTCCTGTATCTTTAACAGTTGTATTGAAAAGGGAATTTCAGCATGTGCCATTTGTATGCATGCAGCACCTGGTGAAATTTCCTCTTCCTCACTACAGTTAAAGCTGCAGGAGCCCTGCCCTTTTTTGTATCTGGTCAAGAGGGCAGGGCTCCTGCAGCTTTCACTGTTGTGATGAAGAGGGAATTTAACTGGGTGCTGCATGCACACAAATAATACCTGCTGAAACTCCCTTTTCAATGCAACCGTTAAAGATACAGGAGCCCTGCCCTCCTTTCCATATGGTCACCCTAGTTAAACTCTCTGTTAGACAGCCCCAGGTTGTCAACGGTTCGGTTTGATGGAAATAGAAATGCCTGTTTGGGGGAGTGATGCTAAATGCTTTGCCTCTGACCTCTTCCAAACCCCAGATGTACAGAGTCTCAGGTGGCCTCTAGCAAGTCTAGTTGCCAGCCAGCATTTTGTCTAGGTGACCGGATGCAGAGAGAAGCAGCGCTCAGGTCCCTTTAAGGGTCAAGCAGGAGAAGGAAATTTCCCCCATGGGCAGCTTGTTATGTTGGAGTACGGGGAGGCCATGCTACGGTTAAAAATGCAAGCGTCCTCCCTTCCTTTGCATCCCGTCCCACAGGTTGTGCAGCTTTTGGTACGTCCAAGCATGCGGCTCTAATCTTTGCTTTTTTTTAAAAAAAAAAAGCTTCAAATGATGTTTGCGGTCCTATCGTAACATTTCGTATTGATCGAGTGTATCCAGCAGCAAGTCACTGTGATGCAGGGTGGGCACCAAGGATAGGATAAAATTTTAAGTGTTTTATTGGTATTTTATTGGTATTTTAATAATGTATAAGTTTTATGTTCTTTTAATCAGTTTTATGTATTTTATATTTGGTGTTGTTCCCCGCCTCAATCCGGAGGGAGAGGCGGGTAAGAAATAATAATAATAATAATAATAATAATAATAATAATAATAAGGCATGGGTGGGCACCTGTCGAGAGCTCACACCCAGCAGGGGCCCACTGACAAGAGCCCCCTGGAGTTGCTCCTCCTCTTCCCCATTGCAACCTGCATGTCCACCGGCTTCTCCCTCTCGCTGAGACAACGGTGGTGGTGAGAAGGAGGAGCAGGAGATGCCACGGCCTCCTTGCTCCCTGGTGTCTGCCTGCCAAGTGAGCAAGTGGTGGCCATGATGAGAAGGAAGAGGAGGGGCTGGTGAAAAGGTTAACTTGCTGAGGGAGGGGGCCCATGGTCCAACAACCCTCGCAAACCTACAGCCTGTTTCCCCATTCCACATACGGAAGCAAGCTGGACTGGCAATTGAATTTTGCTTCAAGACTGGGGGTGCCAGGACAATGTCCTCCACTGCACGTGAGAACAGAGGCTGGTTTAGAGAGTTGAGGAGCATCCGGAGCCTCTAAGGCAACTCTGTCCTCCTGCGGAGGAACAGTGAGGGGGCTCCGGAGAAATGGCCAGAGGGCTGACACTGCTGCCCCTCTACCCCTGCTGCCGGTGATGGATGCCTCGCTCTGCCTAATGGTAGGGACGGCCCTTGACTCCAGCCCGCTCACTGCCATTTTGTAGACGGACACGCTTGTGTACTTCTCGTACCAAAATTACTGCCAAAACGGCTGTTCTCTCTCTCTCTCTCTCTCTCTCTCTCTCTCTCTCACACACACACACACACACACACACACACACACACTTTCTCTGTTACACACAGCCAAAGCCTCTTCTCTTTGTGGTGTAGGCTATGGGTGTTCGTTCTTTGGATTAAAGATATGCTAGCAAAGAAATAAATACTCAGGCCACAATTGCCTTATTCTTAGGATTATTGATAACATGTTGACACACATTTGTCAGCAACTGCCTCAAAGCGAGCGCCAGCTGCAGGGCGTGAAATGGCAGGGTGTGCCTTGGGTGGCACCTGAGCGTTCATGCATGTGAGTTTGGGGAAGGCGCTGGCCTTGCCGACAGAAGGATCTCAGGCTCAGTACGGAGGCAAAGGCTTCCCTTGCATTTCGGGAATGCCGCCCCTGAGCTGAGGGTGTGTGCCCACACGTCTGGGGACCAGAAAGTCTGGCCCAGCATTCCCTTGGGGAAGGGCCACAGTTCAGCGGTTAAGGACATGCTTTGCGTGCCAAGGGTCCCTCGTCTAATCCCTGATGTCCCCAGATTGAGGTATGAAATGGGGGTGGGGAGACCATTGCTTGAGATTCTCGGAAGATGCCGCGGGCCAGAGCAAGCAGTACAGACCTAAATGGATAAATCATCTGGCTGATCTGGTTTAAAGAAGCCCCCTATTTTTCTAGCGGGCACACAGACACACCCACACCACATTACTGAAGGCAAAACTGAGCCAGTGATTTACGGGGACAGCATCATTATTATTATTATCATATCTCTTTCTCGCTCGTGGCGGTTTTTCTAGACAGACATGACAGGCTTTGCTGCCTTTTACATATCCAGGAATTTCCTGACAAGAGCATTATTATTATTATTATTATTATTATTATTATTTGGTTTTAATTCTTGCGAATCGCCCAGAGCTCTTCGACTATTGGACAGTATAGAAATGTAAGAAATAAATATTTACTGCATTCTGCATAAGCGTGCATTTCATTAGGGCGTGCACCCAGGGAATTTTATGGATTTATTTTTAAAGGCGAACATTTATTGAATACTCAGTCATAAAGGACATTATTTTTATTTGTTTATTTATTCATCGCAACAGACACTGGTTGCCCCACTCCGTGTTTGGCTTGCCTGATCGAAGGAGGGCTGTTGCAAGGTCAGGGCTCCTGTAACTTTAACAGCTGTAGAGAAAAGGGAAGTTCAGCCAGTGTCATTTGTATGCAATTAGTTCCTGGTGAAATTCCCTCTTCATCATAACAGTTAAAGGTGCAGGGGCCCTGCCTTCTTTTGTATATGGTCACTCTAGTATAGTGCCTGCACCTTTAACTGTTGTGATGAAGAGGGAATATCACCAGGAACTAATTGCATACAAATGACACCTGCTGAAATTCCCTTTTCTCTACAACTGTTAAAGTTACAGGAGCCCTGACCTGGATTTTATCTGGTCACCCTACCTAAACTCAACCTTTTCCCTCCCTAATAGCTGTTTTATACCTACAAGGAGGTCCATTCCCTTACCGTCCCCTACTCAATAAGAAGAAGAAGAACAGCCCCTCACAAGTCTCTTCCTTTCTTACTGACCAGGTCAACGGCTGGTCTTTCTCAAACACGGCCCCTCCTTACACGGCCGTGAAATTGCCAGCAGGGGAATCGTGCTGTTCCGTCACTTCAGTAGGCAATTAAGCTGCTCCATAAAGCCACCTGACCTGCCGGCCTCGTAATCCAGATCCAGGGAGACTGCGCAACCTTTCTCTTTGGTTTGCAGTTTTTTGTTCTTTCTCAGAGGGTGGGGATGGGCATAGACAGCAGCCATGAAGACCAAGCTTCCGATGAGGTGAGTGTGCGCTGTGCGTGGAAAGCCGGATTCCAAGGGCCTGGCACTGGCCGAGGGCCCACAACCCACTAGGGACCCATGGACAAAAGCCACCTTGCAACCTGCTTGTCCATCTGCCTCTCGCTGTGGCCCAGACAACTGTGGGGGTGAGAAGGAGGAGCAGGAGACGCCACGGCCTACCTGCTCGCTGGCTTTTTGCCTGCCTAGGAATGCACGAATCAGCAAACCTTAGCATGCCAAAGTTCGGTGAATGCTCTCTTGAAGCTTGTTTCGACCCGAGTCTGTATTAGATCGTGAGCTGCATTGTTTGCTTTTCGCTTGAAAACCCGTGCATATGTTTTCCAAAGGTAAGCATCAATTGGGCACATTTGTGAAATGCGGGCCTTCTTCTCCCATGGAGTAAAGTGTATTCGCGTACATTTTTCAAAAGGATTCATTCTTTTCACAGCCATTATTTCCAAACATACATATGCCATCAAACACATTTTGTGGTTCGTGAATCGCTTTGCAAGCTCAGAAACTTACAGACTTCGACAGTCAATTGTGTCCGAATCTGTGTTCGGTCTGGAACTTGCGAACTGGGTAAAATCCTGATCAAAAACCAACTGAAAGGAATTCCTCAGACATCTCACCAAGTAAATGAGGAGAAAGTGGATTGGGAGCAAGAGCAGCTGGTGGAAATGCCCACGAGACGATAGACCTGTGTGTGCGCGGGTCAATGCGCATTGGCATCCCGGGATGGTTCAGAACAGTGGAGGCTGGTGCTCCAATGCCAGTGAGGTAGTAAATCCGCTCCAGGTTTCAGTCAGAACCAGTCAGAATTCTGTAGGAGCTATCCAGGATGCTTCAGAGGCAAGCGTTCACTTCTCAGCCGCGCGACGGCTATACTGGTCTACCTTGTGGGGTTGTTGTGAGCATGACGCAAATACTGGAAGCTCTTTGAAACTGCTTATTGATAGCTAAATGCTATTATTCCTCTTTAGTTTGTTCCGAGAGGATGAAGAAGGTGAGGAAGACTGGGGAGCGGAGGGGTGTCTTCAGCTTTAGTAAGGAGTCTGTGGCGTTTCCCCACTTTTGCAGAAAAATAGAGGTGTCAGAATGCTGCTCTCCCAAATCCCCAAACAACCAAGGGTTAGGCATGCGAACTGCACTTCTGCTTCCAGGAAATCACTTTGAATTCGGGGTGGTTGAAGGGAGCCAGTAGTTTGCCTGTTGTTTTGGGAGGAGGGCCATATCTCAATGGTAGATCCAGTCAGAATAGAAAATACTGGGGAAGTACAGGGATCCTCAACCTTTGGTGGGTGGACGGCACATTTAGAATGTTGTGAGAGTGCCCTGGACACTCTCACAAAATGGCTGCCATAGGGGCGGGGCTTTCCCTTTCACAAAATGGCCACCCACACATGTGTAAGAGGAGGGCAGTAGTACTAAACGTCTAATAAATGAAATGGGTTTTAGATATCTGTTGTCTCTGTATGCACTACTCTGTTTATATGTAAATAGTATTGCACTTAGTATAATGTATTTTTAATGGTTTTTAATTTTTGCAAACTGCCCAGAAAGCTTTGGTTATGGGGCGGTATAAAAATATAAATGAATAAGGTAAGTCTTTAAGTAGGGTGACCCTATGGAAAGGCGGATAGGGCTCCTGTATCTCAAAGAGTTGTGTTGAAAAGGGAATTTCAGCAGATGTCATTGTTATGCATGCAGCCCCTGGTGAAATTCCCTCTTCATCCCAACAGTAAAAGCTGCAGGAGCCCTGCCCTCTTTTGCATCTGGTCACTCTAGTATAGCTGTTGTGATGAAGAGGGATTTTCACCAGGTGCTGTATGCATACAAATAACACCTGCTGAAATTCTCTTTTCTCTACAACGGTTAAAGATACAGGAGCCCTGTTCTCCTTTCCATAGGGCCACCCTACTTTTAAGGATTACTGATGTAATGTAGGCAACGGATTTGGGGCACTTGGACCCAAACTGTAGTTGGGGAAGGCTAGTCTATGAATACTCCGTACTGCTGAAGCACTGCTCACAACAGCGGGCCAGTGTTTTTCCATTTGGTGGCTCCATGCCCGAGCAGAATCCAAGCTGCTTGTAAGCGCTCCAACCTAGTCAGCCAAAGCTGTGCCCAGAGTAAACAAGGCTCAACAGGTTTCTGAAGCGTTGGGTGTTTCGGCTACCAGCCAGGACAAATAGAAGGTGGTTTATGTGTGTAACAGCAATATCAGCTCTTCTTCCTCAATGCAGGGCAGGGCAAGTCAGAAGCCAGCCAGATCCCATAATGTGCCTTGTCCTTCTCCACATGTGCTGGAACCCCCATGGTGGAAGAGCTTATCCTCCCATTTGGTGGGATTTCAAAACAGGGAATACACATGGAAGCTGTAATGCAAGAGCAGGGAACCTTCCTGTTGTTGGGCTGGAACACCCATCCTCCCTGACCATTGACCATGCTGACTAGGGCTGATGGCAATTGGAGTCCAAAGCCAATGTACACTGCTGAGGACCTCACAGATCAGGTGTTTTGTCCATGTAAGGGCTCAGATAGGGTGACCATATGAAAAGGAGGACCGGGCTCCTGTATCTTTAACAGTTGTACAGAATAGGGAATTTCAGCTGGTGTCATTTGTATGCATGCAGCCCCTGGTGAAATTCCCTCTTCATCACCACAGTTAAAGCTGCAGGAGCCCTGCCCTTTTTTATATCTGGTCAAGAAGACAGAGCTCCTGCAGCTTTAACTGTTGGGATGAAGAGGGACTTTCGCCAGGGGCTGCATGCATGCAAATGACACCTGCTGAAATTCTCTTTTCTATACAATGGTTAAAGATACAGGAGCCCTGTCCTCCTTTTCATATGGTCACCCTAGGCTCAGACCACACCTCTACCTTATACTTAGGTTCTAGGGCAACTTCCTTTTTTTTTTTAGTCTCAATAATTTGCCTTCTGGTAAATGAGTGTTGTAACTGGCCTTGCCCACCATGACAGCCATTTCATGAGTGGGACCCCCCGGCAGCCATTTTGTGAGAGCACCCATGACACACTCAAAATTCCACTGACCGAAAAGGGTTAGGGATCCTTGATTTAATGGAATGACAGTCCTAATAATGATACAGGAGTTATGTGAAAATGGACACTGGTTTGATGACCATACTCTTATAATACTTTTACCATGCTTGGAAGTGTGGCATAGTGGTGAGAGTGCTGGACTGGGGCTTCAAATCCCTACTCTGCCAATGAAGCTCACGGGTTGACTTCGGGCCACTCATGGACTCTCAGCCTAACCTACCTCACAGGGTTGTTGTGAGGATAAAATGGAGAAAAGGAGGAGGATCATGTGTACTGCCTTGGGCTCCTTGGATTAAAGGCAGCAGATGAATAAAACCAACAAATAAACAAACACTGATGGACTTCATGTTCTTTCTCTTACAGGGTTCCTGCCCTCCCAGTCAAGAACCTGAATGGAACTGGTCCAGTCCACCCTGCCTTGGCAGGTAAGGAGAGCACAGATGATGCCGCAGGGATGAAACCCATAGGTTTGGGGCTGGGGGGAGGGGAGTTCCTTGTTCATCTGGGGATTGCAGGCAACACCCTCAAGCCTCAGAGCCAGGACTCTGAGGCTCCGCATAAAGCTGAGCTAGTCCTTCAGTAGCAACCTCTCTCTCCTTCTCTCTCTGGCCTAGGGATGACCGGCATCTTGATGTGTGCTGCGGGTCTGCCCGTTTGCCTCACCCGAGCCCCGAAGCCCATCCTACACCCGCCACCTGTCAATAAGAGCGACATGAAGCCAGTGCCAGGCATCACCGGGATTTGCCGGAAGACCAAGAAAAAGCATTTGAAAAAGAGTAAGGGCCTTTCTCCGCATCACGCTCTCAAGGAGCTGCCTTGCTCTGTAGCGGTCTCATCCCTCAGGTGTCTACATTTAGGGCCGGTACTTGGCACGTGCGGGTAACTACCAGGGCCCCAGCAGGGCCCACCTCAGGCCCCGGTGCAGGTAGCTGATCGGAGGGCCGCCCACCATTTAGAATTTCCCACAATGCCCCAGAGTGATGTTATGTCAGGTGCTCCGAGGCATTGTGGGAACTTTTAAAATGGCAAGCGGAGGCCCATCGATACAGGACGGGGGTCCACCTTGAGTCAGCCTTCTCAGCAAAGAAGCACACACGCACACCTGAATGCGTGTTGGTAAATGTTGGCCATTTTGAAGCTCCCTAGCGGTCTGAATTTTGGTGGCAAATGGCCAGGGGGTTTTGCCGCCTCTGCCAAGAGGAGGATGTGAGGGTGTTGTGCATGCAGCCCTCCGGGTATATGTTGATCACCTATGGCGTACTGTGTACACATCTAAGCCGATCCAAGTCAGGAAGCCTACACTAGGGAAGGACGGATTTTGTACATTCCATCCCGTCGGCATTTTGCAGATTGTCAGGTGTTTTTTCTTCCATTGTCCACTCACTGGCGGAATCCAATTTTTCCCAATTTCCGGAATTTTTGCAAATTCGCGTTTGCAAAAATGTGCAAATCCCCTGTTTTAGCTTATGTGGGAAATATGCATTTTCGGTCATTTTCTAGCAAGTTCCATGGCATGTACGACTTGATTTGTGTTTGCAAGCTGAGCTGCAGGCTTTCCCCCAGGAACTTTTTGGGCGCATTTTCTCCTACAGGTACCACAGGTTGTGCAAATTTCGAAGCAATTTGCGCAACGTCCTCTGAAATTTGCGCAAATTGCGGAACTGGCAGGGCGTCCCAGTGGGAACCTGAATGAAGTCTGAGGGGGACAAACCTAGGAAAACCCATTGAATTCCACCCCCCAAACGTATTTTTCTGACTTCCCTAATTTAAGCAGAGGCTGGACAGGGATGTGAGGGTTGCATCCTGCATTGTAGATCCTGCATTCAGCAGGGGGTTGGATTAAATGACCTTCAGTATCCGTTCCAACTCTAAATTGCCTCACACGGGGCACAGCATGCAAGGACAGGCCAGCATCCATAGAAACACATCTCCAAGGAAGCTGCCAATAAACCATGTCTGCGGATTCATTGAAATCCCGGCGTGATTTTAATTTAAGAAATCTCTGCATGAATTAATTTCAAGCCACAGTCTAATTCAGCCTTCCCCAACCTGGTGCTTTTCCAGATGGCTGGGACTACAACTCCCATTATCCCCGGTCAGCATGGGCCTTGTGGGGTGGGAGGTGTACAGCAGTGGCCACAGGAGAAAAAAAAAATCACACTTTTGACTGATTCCGAAGAGAGGCTAGGACCAGACGCTGCTTGCCTTCCCAACTCTGTGCACTGTGAAATCACAGGACGTCATGTAAATCAAGATGCAAATTCATAGGAGAGCCAGTATGGTGTAGTCGTTAGAGCCCTGGATTCGGGTTCAAGTCACTCAGCCATGAAGCTCGCCAGTTGACTTTGGCCCAGCCGCGCCCTCTCAGCCTAAACTACCTCGCAGGGTTGTTGTGAGGATAGCCAGACGTTGTTCATCTTCTTCGCAATCAGCAGGGTTGGAAACGGCTCAACGAGAGGAAGAGCCGAGCATTGCTGGTCTCTCAGCTGAGCTGATGGAGCAACCCTGCTTCTGGTCTCTCCCTCGGCTGCAGCCTGAGGGAGTGGTTGGGGGAAAGGCAAAGCCGGAGGAAGCTGTGCCTTCTCAGCAGGGCTGATGTTGGCCCACCGTGCTTCCTCTCCAACCTCTGCAGCCTGATGGAATGGTTGCTGGTAAATATTTTAAATAAGCAAGCAAGCAAGCAAGCAAGCAAAGAAATGAATAAGAAACTGCAGCTGGACTGTCCCCCGCCCAAAGAGACCGGCATCAACGGCCCTGTGGGAAGGAAGGAATGAGGGGGACAGGAACAGGCAGAGAGAACATCAGGGCTTGTGCCAATTGGACTGTCCCCCCTCTGCGCTGAGAGCGTGGAGAGAGTAGCATTCTGCTAGCCCTGCTGAAAGTCTACTTAACTTTTTCCTCTGCTCTCCCCACCGCTATTTCCTTGTGTGTCATGTCTTTTTTAGATTGTAAGCCTGCGGGCAGGGCTGGTCTTATTTACTGATCCATTGTAAGCCTGCCTTGTCTGGCTGAGGAGCAGGATTAAAATATTATAAATGAATAAACCGTTTCTAGTTCTATCCTCCTTTTGCTCCGTACAGGCAAGAACCCTGAGGATGTGGTGAGACGTTACATCCAGAAGGTGAAGAATCCTCCTGATGAGGTGGGTCTCTCCCTCGCTCCCACAAGCCCATCCCAAAAGTAGTGCCAGTCAATATGGCATACTGACTGGAGTAACAGATAGGAGTGGGGACACTCACGTTTGAACTGAAAAGCAGCATGGAGGGGGAGGCGGGGGGCAGGAAGATGAAAGAGGAGGAGGAGGAGGAGGAGGAGGAGGAGGAGGAGGAGGAGGAGGAGGAGGAGGGTGGCTGGAGAAAGAGAGGAGTTTAGATTGAAGTGAGGGGTGTTCATGGTGGCAGCGGTAGGATTGCTGTGGGAGAAGCGAGGGGAAAGCACTGGTTGCTAGGGGTGTCACAGGGTGCCCAACTGGGTCCAGGCATCTAATGGACTCTCTCACATCTGCCCCCCAACCCATTTGGGCACCCTTGGCTTGTTCACGTGCTCATGGGTCGAGCGCCTGTGAGCCCGACAACCACCTGGCAGCTGTCTACCCTCATCTGGAACATCTATTGTGCATGACAGTGGAGGCTCCAGAAATTATGTAATTTCCCCTGCTGCGTGAATGGCGGCCGTAAAGGAAATGTGCCATTTCCGGAGCCTCCATCACGCACGGCACAGCACCTTTACTCTCGCATAAATGGGGCCTCAACGGCCACCATTTACACAGCGGGGGAAATGGCATCATTTCCGGTGCCTCCGCCGTAGCACACATCCGAGGCTCCGGACGAGGGCGACAGCTGCCGGGCGCTCGCCCAACGCTCTACAGGGGTGGGTGGTGGCAGCAGTGTGATGGGCGTCTGTTGAAATGGAACCAGGGATGGCATGCCCATTGAGGTGCCCAAGTGCCCAGAGACGCCCTTCCTGTGTTTCTATATGCTCCCTTCTCTTGGTATTCAGCATGTTTCTCTCCCTGCGACAGGACTGCACAATCTGTATGGAGAGACTGGTGTCCTCGTCAGGGTATGAGGGCATCCTCAGGCACAAAGGGGCCAAGCCGGAGCTGGTGGGGAAGCTGTTGAGATGCGGCCACCTGTACCATCTCCTCTGCCTGGTGGCCATGTATAACAATGGCAACAAGGTGAGATTCGAGGCAGGCAGGCCTCGCACAGATCCCTCTTTGAAAAATCACCCCACTGCCAATTAGTTTCCAGGCAAAGTAAAAAGTGTTCGTTATAAAGCCCTACGTGGTTTGGGTCCAGGTTACCTGCGGGATCACCTTCCCCCATACAATCAGGTCCTCTGGGAAGAATTTACTCCAGTCAGCCAAAACTAGGCTGACAACCGTTACCCAGAGGACCTTCTCTCCTGCCGCTCCGAGGCTGTGGAAAGGCCTGCCGGGAGAGATTCGTCAACTTAATGGTCTCTCTGACTTTAAGAAAGCCATAAAGACTGATCTCTTCTGGCAGGCCTACCCAGATGAATTTTAAGATACCTTTTAATAATGTATTAGTTTTATATGTTTTTAATCAGTTTTATGTATTTTATGCTGTTTTGTATTTAATGTTGTTCCCCACCTTGATCCAGAAGGAGAGGCGGGTAAGAAATAAATAAATGTATTATTATTATTATTATTATTATTATTATTATTATTATTCAGTCAGAACTCAAAATTTTTGTATCTGGTCAGGAGGGCGGGGCTCCTGCAGCTAAGCTCAGAGGCAACAGGGAAGTCAGAGGGGGGTGGCAGATGATGTCAGCAACCCTGTTCATAAAAACGTGCCGGTGCGGCATCCTTGTGAGCCCTGTTTCCACTACACCACTGGTCTTTGGGGGATTGAAATTGGCCTGAGTTTCTGCACCCCACCTCTAAAGAAGCAACTTGAAATCTATGGCTGGAAAGAGGCTAAAGAATGAGTGTTCATCCCTCACCCTTTTTCTAACCCCCCTTTCTTCTGCCTGGCAGGATGGCAGCCTGCAGTGCCCCACTTGCAAGGCCATCTATGGGGAGAAGACTGGGACTCAGCCCCCTGGGAAGATGGAGTTCCACATTATCCCACACTCACTCCCTGGCTATGTGGACTACAAAACCATTCGTATTGTGTATGACATTCCCACGGGGATCCAGGTGAGAGAGAGAGAGAGAGAGAGAGAGAGAGAGAGATTTGCAGTGTCAAAGCTCTGAGGATGCATATCGGGGAGGGAAAGGTGCCTAAGAAACTATGTTTCAAAACCTCTCTGCTTTGGAGGACTCCAGACCCCTTTGAAGACAATTTGCTTGTCTGGGGAGGGACAATGATTTATCGAGGAGAATTCTGGCCTGTGCCACTTCTCCCATCACTATAGCACAGTCTTGAGAAAAGCTACACTCACTAAAATGATCCCTTTTCAGCCACAATCCAAGCTGCAAGGACCCCTACTCACTAGGGCTGTGACTGGATCCGGATCCCGGATCTGGAGCAGATTGGGCTGATTTGGACCTCCGGATCCCGTATCCAAATTGGATTGGATTGGGCCCAGATCGGATCTGTGATCCAGATCCGGTCACAGCACTCCCTCCTGCTCTCCCCGCTCTCTCCCTCCCTCCCCCCACTCTCCCTGCTTACCTGCTGCCTCCTCCACGTTGTCCCTGGCATCCTCCGCATCGTCCTCCTTCCTCGCTGTGGGCCAACCACTTTCCTGCTCGCGGCAGATGATGTCATCACCCGGTGTAAGCGGGAAAGCGGCTGGCCCACAGTGAGGATGGAGGAGGACGGCAGGACGACGCAGAGGAGGCAGCAGGTAAGCAGGGAGAGTGGGGGGAGGGAGAGAGCAGGGAGAGTGGGAGGGAGTGCTGTGAACAGACCTGGATCGGATCCAGATGCGGATCCAAGTTGGATCGGGCCCGATCTGATCCGAGTCAGAATGGACCTGATCTGGACCTGACAGATCCGGATCCGGATCGGATTGGGGATCCGTTCACAGCCCTACTGCTCACCCTCATAAGATGAGGCAATGGGTATTCACCTTATGATCTCTGTCAATGGAACACCTAACTCTGGCGTCTTGCTTAACTAGGGTCCAGAGCATCCAAACCCTGGGAAGAAGTTCACTGCACGAGGCTTCCCACGTCACTGCTACCTTCCCGACAACGAGAAAGGCAGAAAGGTAGGCCACTGCTTTGCCCGTGAGTGCATCCGCTGGGATTTATACTGGACCGGGGCTCCTCACTGTGAAGGCAACGTTTCCAAACTCCTCTCTGGAAATCCTGCTTGGACACACACTGGGCTTCTGAGATTGCACCACATGTTTTCAAGCTTATCTCTGGAGTCATGAGGACTAGAAACATGCTGATTTTTAAAGGAGAAGAAAAAGAAGGCTCAGATCCTCAGAATGCCTGATCTGCCGTGACCTTGGTGTGCTTTGGGAAGGACAAAAGCAGACATAGTCCATGGGTTCGGTTAAGTAGAGCAGGCTAAGATGGCACACGCATGCATGTGTGTGTGATGTGCCTCCTAAGGGGCAAATGCCTGTCCCTGCCTGACTCTCCAGGGTCAAGATCCTACTCCTGGCAATGAAATGTTTAATTCATGGAATAGCTGGCCCAAGATATGTTGATGCCCAAGGCAGAAAATCGAACCAGCACCCAGTGTTCCCACAGTGAGGAGGCTTAAAATCTAAACCAGGAAACCAAACTACACATGACACTAAATGAGTCACCTGACACATTGTATATTCATTTTTTCTTAAAATACCTCCCGCCAAAGGTAGGGGACAGAGGGCAGGGCTCCTGCAGTTTTCACGGTGGTGATGAAGAGGGAAGTTCACCCGGTGCTACACGCATACAAATGACACCTGCTGAAATTCCCTTTTCTATGCAACTGTTAAAGATACAGGAGCCCTGTCCTCCTTTCCATAGGGTCATCCTAATGCAGCATGACCATCTAGAGGATGCAGAGAGGGCCGGACTGGGACGTATTTGGCCGCCAGACATAGATTTTGGCACACTGAATTTCCGATCACGGTCGGCGGCCTCTCCAGCAACTGCTGTGCAAACTAAATGCAAAGAAATGGCAACAGCTTAAATTCATGCATTTAGCCAACTCCGTCGCTCCGTGGTAGATCCGCCTTGGTTGTTTTGTAGTATTTATCTTTTTAATTCTTCTTCCCTGCCCTCTTTCCCAGATCCTGAAACTGTTGATCGTGGCTTGGGAACGCCGGCTCATCTTTACCATCGGGACATCCAACACGACGGGGGAATCCGACACGGTGGTGTGGAATGAGATCCACCACAAGACCGAATTCGGCTCCAACCTCACGGGCCACGGCTACCCCGACCCAAACTACCTGGACAATGTCCTGGCCGAACTCATGGCCCAGGGGGTCTCGGAAACCCACCTAAAGGACTGAGGAGGGGTCTCCGCTCTGCCCTCGTTTCTCCTGCCCACACTTCGCCATGTGCTGCGTGGAAGCGTGAACACTGCCTGCGTCTGCCCGTCCTTCCGTCCGTCCATCCGTGTGTGCGTCTGTTTGTCGATCCGGCTCTCCACCAGCATTCAGGATAGATCCCTCCATCCTCCCGTGTTGCTTCTGCTGCCTTGACTGCAGCATCGCCCGGTGTGGCCAAAGGAAACCACAGGACCGCTCTTCTCCTCCCGGAACAGAGCTGTTTGGATAACCTCCAGTTTTCCCCACTGGAAGCGCGGCAGGAAGACCACACGGAACTGCGCAAGTGAGCAACTGATACAAATACTCCACTGTTCTTTTCTTTTTGATATATATATACACACACACACACACATATATATATATATATATTCTTGGCAGTCTGCAATATTCCTCTTGCCTCGACTGTATATGCGTGCACATAAGACACTCTGTGCGACAACGCTGCAGCTCTTGTACAGGATATCTGATGTCATCGAGGAGAACGGCGAAGCCAATCCTGCTTTGTCCTGTCCCACTCCAGCGCCTCGCCCTTGGCTCCTTCTGCGCCTCTTCCTCATGGCTCCCTGATTCTTCCCACGATGCCTTTGCCGCTCTGCCAGGAGGGCAGCAGGAAGGAACTGCAGTTTGGGAAGCTAGGAAGGGTGAAGACAGACATAACGTCTTAACCGCGGGCGCGGCGGGCTCCTGTTTGCTTTGCAGATTGCCTTACACCCACCCATGCCAATGGCTGGTTCTTGCTCCTACGAGGAGCTAGAAGGAATTGAGGAGAGGCCATGGACCTCAGTTTCGTCTTCTTCCCCACAGCTCCAGGGCTAGATCCCCCCCTCCAGTGCCGCCAAGACTGCTGGTGCCGCGCCACCGATTTTGCTGCTGAAATTCAGTGGTGTGGCAGCAAATACCGCCCTCCCAAACAAGGCACTCAAAAAGCACGCAGCTTTGCATCCCAATCCTGCTCTACTTTATTTTAATGGGAAATTGGAGCAGGGAGGAATGCAACCAGCTGCATGCAACCAGCTCTCCCGGGCTTTTGGCCGCAAAGTGACAAACGTGATGTCTAGTTTTGCCCTTCGACGCCCGGCTTCTCCTGCACCCAGCCGCTCTAACAAACCATGGTTTGTTAACCACAAACAACCCATGAAGAGAACCCATGGTTTGCTGTTGGGTGGTGGATTGTGGGTAATTCAAGGTTTAACAAAGCATGGTTTGTTAGCGCGGCTGGGTTCACACAACACAACAGCCCATGGTTCAACAGTAACCCACGGTTTAACCCATACTCAGCCTTGAGTGTGGGTTCTCATGTTGTCTGAAGGCAGTCTGTGTGGTGGCACGGGAAGCATGCCTCATTGCTCTGGTGACTAGAAAGCTGCTTTCCCTGAACAGGCTCCAGCCGCCCAGTATCGGCCACCACTTCCAGTGAGGGGCCAGCGTCCCATCCCCCCACAAAATACTTAAACTCAGTCATCCTTCAACTTATTTTTTTAAAAAAATTGAAAATGTTTTTAATAGCATTGCAATCAGGGACAGAAACATCCATGTTTGCATTGAACACAGGATACTTTCAACTCCCCCTGTCGTACTCCAACTTAAAATGTTAAAATGCTAATGTCTGTCTTCATCCAGGTTTACATCTCGTACATTCTAGGACAGCTGTCCGCAACCTGGTGCCCACCAGATGTGTGGGACTACAATTCCCAGAATCCTCCAGCCAGGGATTCTGGGAGTTGTAGTCTGACACATCTAGAGTACGCCAGTTGGGGGAAGGCTCTTCTAGGATCTGCCTCCCCAAGAGCTTTCACACGGTGTGTGCTGCCGAGCCCTGTCAGGAAGGCCCCATAGATTTGACTCCGCCCTAGGTCCGCTAGCCTCCTGTGCCTTACCCAGCACAGCGGAGAGGGGTTTTTTGGCTGGTGCAGATTCTCCTGCTACACTGCAGGGCACAGATGGGAAAAGCTGCTCCCAAACTCTCCCCTTGGGGCAATCGCTAAAAGTACTAGAATCTCTTCCTATAGGGAACGTCTGATGCCCTCTCATGGTTGCACTGATGGGGGAATTTTGCCTGGTGCAACTTCTCCCATCGCCCTCCCTTCCCAAGTTGCTCAGGCCACCCTCATCCACAATTTTCCAACTTTCTGCTCTTTCTACAGATCAAGCGAGGGAGGGACGATAGTTGCCCCTTAGGGATGGATTCATCAATATGCTCTGTACTGTGTCATGGAAAGGCCCTTCTGAGCAGGGTTGCTGCACCATCTGGAGATTTCCTGGGCACAATCTGTGCCCATCTTGCTCCAAACTAATTTGACATGCCTGCCGCTTACAGTTCAGTGGGCTAGCCAGCATTGAAAGACAGGCAGGCACGAGCAATTGTTTGTTTGTGTGTTGGCAAACGCAGGTGTCCGCTCCAGCAGAGCTCAAGGACAGGGTGAAGCATTGATGTGGATTTGGGGGTCCACATTCCCCCCCACACGCACACACACACCTGTGGCGTAAGGCTCCTCGGTTTCATTACAGAGGATGTTTTGGTTCTCCGGCTGCCAGAACTGAATTGGGGCAAGAAGCCTCCCCCAGCCAGCAGGAAGGGGGAAATTGATTTAGGAATGTATTACATCTGTGTGTGTGGCTTCTGTCCACACCAGGCAGATGCAATGAAAAAACGAGACAAGAGCAGAGCTGAGAATTGGTTTCCTTGCAGGAGGGACCCTAAACACAGCAGGGCTGGCTTCCCACATGTCAAAGTACATAAAGTAAGATACGTGCGAGGGGGGTGACGGATGCAAACGACCATTCCGTGTCAAAATTTACTCAGCTGTAACACTGTCTGCTGGCCAAAGCTGCATGGGACAGACTCCCAGTTAGATAAGATGTTCACCTAGGGGCAAACTGAAGTCTTCCACCTTCTCTGACCCGGGGACCCACCTTTAGCCATGGCTATGATGGCAGTGCCATTGGCGCTACCCTCCTTAGATCATGCCACCCAGTTCTGAGTCCCAAAGGCCAGTGATTTGACAGAGCGCCAACTGTGTATCCACCACCCAAAATGGCAGCCATGCATCCAGCTCCTCTCCATAATGCTTAGCGCTACTTATGCAGTGACTTCACAGTGTACCATGTTCACCCACAATGCACCATGCTTACCCACTCCTCCCAACAGCCAGAGCCAGTAATGCAAGGAAGGGAATTGTAGAATTCCACGATGTCATGACCCAGACCTGTAGTACTAGACCTGGGGTGGAGAACCTAAAGCCCAGTGGCCAAATCCAGCTCACCTGAGGTCCCAATCCAACCATCCAGGGTTCCGCTGGCCCCAAACCTTTCCCCTACAACCACCAATCGTTGGGTGGTCCCCACCTTTTGTGCTTTCCCCCTCCCCATTCGAAAAGGTTGAAATCTGTCTCTTAAAGCATTCAATTATACTGGGAGCTTTAAGCTACAAATAAGCTGGAGGGGTTGTTTTGTCTTTTTGACCCCACCTACCGCTGGAATGTGCCATCTACATCTGTCTGTCCCCCCCCACCACCACACTGAAATGGAATTCAGCCTTTAGGTGGAAAGATTCCCCCCCACCCCCCGCGTACTAGACATTGCAGAGAAAAGAGAAGGCTGGACACGCAGCTGCCATTTTCAGCGGTGGATGCGTGATTCATGTCACCGCTAGTATGGTCCTCGGGATCAAAGTAAAATAACTGTCCAGAATTGGGAAGCAGAAGTAGGCCTAGTACGGTGGCATCATTCAACAAGAGGAGTTTGATATAGGATTAATGTCAGTCGCCAAGGCCCAGGGCTTTCTCCGAGCCTTTCTCAAAAGGGGCTTCCCACAGTTCAGCTCCATCGCCCACCTGGAGGCAAAAATGCTTCCCGACTTGCTGGAGATTTGCGTTGCGCCTTTAGAACAACCCAAGCAGCTGCCGTGTCTCCTGCCTCTTCCCTTCCCTGCTCCTGCTGGGTGCGGCACCTGGAGCCATGATTACTGCACTCCATGTCGTCAAAACGGCCGCATCTGGCACTGCGTCAAAACATCCCCCAGCCTGCTCTGGCCATTCCCATTTGGCACATGGGGCTCACCAAGGCTTAATCTGAACCGGAGCCTAGCATGACGCATTCTCTTGCCTCCCTAACCCCGCCTTTGGTGGTGGTGGAGGAGTACCATTGGCAATTGACTCTGGAAGAGGGGGAAAGCACAACAAAGGAGAATGCTTCTGAGGGCGTGCAAAGTGCCTTTCTCTCATCACTGTGCAACCACAACACGCCATGCATACCCGCATCCTGTATGCAGCCCCACATCTGGGGGTTCGGTTGCAAACCTTCCTGGGATAGGGGTCCCCATGGGTAGCCCCAGTTTGGGGGATGCTGCGCTGGGAATTGGCTTTGGGGTAACGCTGCTTAAGCTGAATGAAGAAGGCCCACCATTTTGCTGCTTTTCATCCTCCTCCCTTTTCTCTTTTTCTCCGTCAGTCTGTCCCTTCTGTTATCTGGAACAGTTGCAGCAGCCTTTCCCCCAACTTGAGCAGGTTGAGAAACCCTCTTTTTTTGCAGAATTAAAATGGCAGGCCCAATTTCACTCTTCCATCCGGTTTTTAAAGTGCATCAGAATCGCCTACCTTCAAAGGAGTCTGCCTGTTGTGACAATGGGTGAGTCCCTGTCCTAGCGAGCCTATGTCACTGCAGTGGGGAAAGACTCAATGATGCTATCAGGCTCCCAGTACAGAGATGTGACAGAGGTATGAACCCCTGGCGGCAGCTCCCTGAGAAGAAGCCTGTGACTCATGGAGAGAGGTGGCCGGCAACCTCCACCACAGGTAGATCCTTCAAGCTCCTGGGACCCTTGATTTAGTCAAAATATACCCTGACCCAATTTGTCATTTCCAGCAACACTGGGCAACTTGTAGCTGGCCATGGGCTATGCTGGCTAGGGATGATGGGAATTGTAGTCCAAAATATCTGGAGGGGGCACAATTTGCCCTCGCCTTACAGTCACAATTCCCCGGCTTCTTTGTGGGCATATTTTTCACATTCAGCATCACATGGTAAAGTTTTTCATTGACCGTATGATTTCGGGCTGTTGAGTGGTGTAGGAGGGGGGCAGTTGCACATTCAAATGTTCCCTCATCATGGGAATAACTGATTGCAAGAAGAAAACCAGCATATCAAGGAGAAGGGTTCAGTCAGCTCTCTGATCATGCTATTTTTCTACCTGCAGGATTCATTTAATTTTGGGCCTGTTCAGACAACACGCTAAGCTATGGTTAGGGCCACTAACCCTTTTGCAGCAAGTGGTTGGTTCTGGGCATCACACTTCAAGGAGGATGCAGACAAGCTGGAGAAAGTTCAGAGAAGGGCAACGAGGATGATCAGGGGTTTGGAAACAAAGCCCTATGAGGAGAGACTGAAAGAACTAGGCAGGTTTAGCCTTGAGAAGACTGAGGGGAGACAGGATAGCACTCTTCAAATACTTGAAAGGTTGTCACACAGAGGAGGGCCAGGATCTCTTCTTGATCATACCAGAGTGCAGGACACGGAATAATGGGCTCAAGTTACAGGAAGCCAGATTCCGGCTGGACATTAGGAAAAACATCCTGACTGTTAGAGCAGTACGACAATGGAACCAATGACCTAGGGAGGCCATGGGCTCTCCCACACTTGGAGGCCTTCAAGATGCAGCTAGATAGCCATCTGTCAGGGATGCTTAAAGGTGGATTCCTGCATTGAGCAGGGGGTTGGACTTGATGGCCTTACATGTCCCTTCCAACTCTATTAATCTATTATTCTATGTAGCCACCATAGTTAATGGAAAACGCAGTTTACATGACACACTAAGCCATCATGGCTTAGCTCAGAACACTTTGCCATCATGGCTTAACGTGTTGTCTGAACAGAACCTGTCTGTTATTGGGGAGAGGGCAGCGAGGAAGCATTCGTGTATGCAATCTTCCCATTGCAGTGAGAAGTGACGTATTTTCAGAACTGGTTCCATTCCAAAAATGGCTTCCACCCAGCTGGTGCCCCGGCTTCCAACCAGGATGCCAGCTGGCATATGAATTCCTCTCCTTGCATTCTTGTGATGCTTGTCAGTAAGTAACTCACCACCGGCATCATCAAGAGACCTGACAGAATAATGATGAGGCTTCAGCCTCACACGGAAGATTGGGGGGGGGGGGGTCGATAAACAGCAGCAAATGGTCACATTGAAAGTATTTGCTGCTGCTGTTCTTCTTTTTGAACTTTAAAAGCTGATCCGACATGTAGATCCGTCATGTTCCCGATTGGGTAAGAGGACACCCTTTGCTATCATCTAATGGATTTTGCTGCATCGCGGTCATGGGAAATAATGAAACCAATGTCCCTATAAGTGCTGAACAAGACGGCGTGGCTGCAGCAATGGCTGGCAGCATGAGAGACCGTTTTCTACGAGGTCAGACTAGTTGTCCGTTTTGTCTAGTCTTCAGGACATTGTAGAATAGTGACTCCGCTATTAGTGGGGCAGTGAATCCACTCCTTGGATAGCTCCTTAGAGTTCTGAGTGAAATCCGGAATGGATTCAACGGCCCACTGACATGGGAGCCACCAGTTTCCATTCCTCCAAGATCTCAGGTGGGGAAGAGTTTTCCTTTTAACTGGAGATGCCAGGATAGAACCTACAATGTCCTGCATGCCAAGTAGGCGCTGTACCATTGAGTGACAGGCCTCCCTGAGAGGGATTTATGTGTTCCATAAGTTTGGGAGAAAACCAGCCCCCTTCCAGCTGACCTACCTGGAGACCAAAAATTCTTGGAGAAGCCCTGATGCGCCATCCCATATGGAGTCTCATTGCTCAGGACTGGCTCAAGACGATTTGCAGCCGGAGGCAAAGGTGTGCAGTATCCCTGAACATGCGCAGAACTGAAGTCAGGGAACAGGTTGTGACGCACAGCGGGTCCTGCGCTTTTGACCACGCCAGAGCATAAGGACTTTGTAATTATAAAAGGCCTGGCCAATCAGAAAGGTTCAGTGTCTCTCTCCCAGGGGGGCTGGGAGAAATGTAAATGGCGTCCCTGATTGAAAAGGCGCCAATGTGGCACCAATCGGAGAACAGGGCCTGTGACAGCAGTACCCCATCAGGGTGGTCACTGGTACAGGAAGGGGCCCAGTGTTGAGGATCCCTTCGAAACCAGAGCCAGACCAGACTGCAAAAAGCATGCTAAGGGAAGTGACTCCTTGTCCTAGCAGTGGGCTGAAGGGGAATCTTGACTAGGCCGAAGCCTCTTTTTTGTTCTCTGCCGGCAATGCTAAATATCTTTGTCACTGAGGCAGGATCTACACTATTGCTTTAAAACGGATTATAACAGTAGTGACAACGGTTGGGGCCCAGGACGCACTCCATAGACAGCTTTCAAAACATTTCCAGAGTGTCCTATCCTGCTTATCGGGCACTGTTGGTGTAGGATGGGGGCACAGAGACTCAGGCCTGGGGCCACCTGGCGCCTTCTTGTGGTCCCAATCTGGCCCCTTGTGATTCCCGAGACAGCCACGCACTTTCTGCCTGGCCCTACAGCCTTCCACCAACCATTATTGGCTGGGTGGCTTCCTGGCCTCTCCCCCACCCCCCATTCTAAAATGCCTCTCCTAGCGCTTCGTTATCGGCAGTAAGACTTTTAAGAAAGAATATGCTGGCAATTGTGGCATTTTGTCTACGCCCCTTTTGTGTTTAGCTCCACCTCCTCTTGCCTTTGGACCTGCCCACCGCTAAAAGGCGGCCCTCGAAAGCTTCTTCAAAATGGAATTCCTCCCCCGCAGTCTCAAAGAGGTTCTGCACCCCAGATGTAGAGTGATCTAAGCTCGCCTAAGTTGCACCGAACTGCTCATCACAGGCCCAATTTGTGTACAAACAGGTACAAGTTTCCCATATTGCTTCTTTTTCCCCTTCTATACTTTGCTCTCTTCCATTTCCCTGCTTTCCCCCTTTAAACCATAGTCACTCCTTTGGGGTTCATCCCTGCCCCCCAACTCTTTCCCCCTCTGCAGGATGCAGCACTCCTTCTCGGAAACAAGAAACAATTGGGGAGGAGGAAGAAATACCCTAATCTGACCCAGTTTCCCAGCCAGCTTTCATCCATCCTTTGTGATGTTGAATGAAAGGTTGTGGATAAATCTCTATTAGGGTTATCGGAGGAATCTGCAATGGATTCAAATGAATTTCGATTTCGATGACTCCAAACTGCGGATGCCATAGCAGACTGGCTTTTTCCGAGCCATGCGGATGCCATGGACTTGGTTGGGTACTTTGGAGGAGGCAGAAATTATGTTAATTTGTATCAGAGCTAAAGTACGCATCCGCGCAACTGTGCATTAAGTAATGCACTGCTGTGGACTAGTGCTAATGTGAATTAGTGCAAGTAGAACGCAATTCTGGTTTTTAAAAAACCAATTCCATCAGTGAGTGGATGATGGAATGAAAGATGCCTGACAATCTGCAAAATAAGGATGGAATGGATTTAACAAAATCTGTACATCCCAAAAGCTTGTTTTCGCCATGCGGGTTTTGTTGCCTGCAGATGGCAAGCGGTAGGCGAGTTGAGATGCTCAAAATCTAGCCTGTCCCAACCTCTGCTGCTTGTTGGCCTTTTTCTAGAGTAAAAAAAAAAGTGGAGACCCAGTTAGGTACCTAGTGCAGACACAAGGTTTAGCCGTGGTATTGGCATGAGCTGTAAGCGTTTGCTTTCTAAAATCTTGGAAGAGCCGCATGGGGCATCGTGACTGGGGCTGGGCCGGGGGACAGGACACCATTTTCTCAGTGGCTTGGGAGAGTCCATTGCATCTCTCATTTGGAATCACACTGTAGTTAGATCACCAGTTTCTTTAGAGAAGGGACATGGGCAGAGATGGGAGGTGGCCGTGGTAAATAGGTGGGGTTTAAGACCAAGACCGCACATACCTGTGGAAGGTTTTCTCCATCCTTCCATCATGAATCTTTTCAAACTTAGAGAACCATCCTATGGTCCTTGGGTGAGCATTTCAGGGACCATAGGACAGCTCAGGACACCATTCCAAGGTCAAAGACAGTCCGGCCTCGGAAGGGAGAGATGGAGACCTCTACCCCTTGCAGCTGGTGTGGAAAGGAATGTGCTGGCTGCTTCTCTGAAGTTGGGGAAGTGAACTCAGAGGAGGGGGAAAGAAGGCATTCCGGTGGGCAAGGAGGGGAGGAGAACAGAGAGGCCAGGATACAATTTATCCCAAACCTCCTCCAGTCCCCTTCCCTCCCCCTCTGAAGCTCTTTCACTACACAGGCTGAAAAGCCTGTCTAGTGATACTAGATGAGATCACCTCCTCCTGGCCTGCTGGTTTCAGCCTGATAGTGCAGAGGAAATGCAGAAGTCTCTGAGTTCGAGAGCTTCCAAGCTGCAAGGGTGCAATTGATAGGCTTGCACCTTTAGAGTTGACTATTGAAACTACAAAGAGAAAAGGCTGTGGTCTAAAACCAGGCATTTCCCCCACTTAGGGTTATAGAAGGGGAGGAGGGCTGTTTCTGAACAGCCCAGGGCGGGACAGGTTGTGTTATCTGCATCTCCTAGCATGTCCAGTTCTAGCTAGAGCTACTGGTACCAGAGGAATGGTCACATCAAAAGCATGGTCAATCAAGGTTCCTGTCTGGAGCTCCGTAAGGGCTTTGTAATTTCCTTTGTGTGTGTGTGTGCCTCTCTCTCTTTCTCTGTGTTCATGCTCAGCATGTGTTGATATCTTTACAAATTTATGCAGTAAATGTGGAATCCAGATGCTCCTGGTGTGTTGCATTTTATTGTATTACCACTATAAAACCCTGGGCGCCGGCAGCCCTGCTCCATTCCCAGCTTTTTGCCCCTCAGTCCCCTCACCCCAGAGGGGCTCATGAATAATGCCAACCTCCCCACGGTTGGCAGCAACCTAACTGTGCAGCTGTGCCCAGCGCCCGCCTTCACACCACACCGATTGGCCAAGCAGGGCTGTCATCCCGCTGTTTGGCACAGAGGACATTAATTGCTATTAAAGCTCGAGCTCTGAACTTTTTCACACTTTCAAAAGTTTCTGCACATCTACACTGCTCATGTTCCCGCTTAAAACAAAAATGAGCAAAATCTGTCTGGTAGATCTTGAGTAATAAGCCTTATTATTATTATTATAATTATTATTATTATTATTTATTACACTTATATACTGCCCCATAGCTGAAGCTCTCTGGGCGGTTTACAAAAATTAAAAAGATTGAGCATTAAAAAGACAATATACAAAATTTAAAACCATAAAACAGCTGTCATTAAAACACTTTAAAACATTTTAACTGTTAAGCCTGGCCACAATGTCAATCAAAACCACAACTTGAGCTGTTAAAATGCCTGGGAGAAAAGAAAAGTTTTGACCTGGTGCCGAAAAGATAACAGTGTTGGTGTCAGGCGGGCCTCATCGGGGAGATCATTCCATAATTGAGGGGCCACCACAGAGAAGGCCCTCTCCCTTGTTGCCGTCCTTTGAGCTTCCCTCGGAGCAGGCACCTGGAAGAGGACCTTTGATGTTGAGCGTAGTATACGGGTAGGTTCATGTCGGGAAAGGCATTCCATCAGGTATTGTGGTCCCAAACCGTGTAAGGCTTTATAGGTTAAAACCAGCACCTTGAATTGGGCTCGGAAACATACAGGAAGCCAAATGCAAGTGGGCCAGAATCGGATGCTATTGTATCCTTATTTAAGATTATTTTCTTTTAATCCCTGAGCGAAGCACCTTGCTAGATGGAACTTTGATTCGATTTGGTCCATTTTCTTCGTTTTTGACCATTGCTGGCAAAATGGCTGCCAGAAGCTCATGAGTTGGGTATGTTGGCTGGGAATTGGAGTCCAGCACATCTGGAGGGCATCAGGTTGGGGAAGGTTGCTCTGTTCCTAAAGAGCTCTTACTCTCAAGTAGCCCTTTAGGCCAGGTGTGGGCCATTTGTGTGAGTTTACAACTCCCATGATTGCCTCACCATTGGCTATGCTGGCTAGCGTTGTTGTGGAGTTGTAAGTCTAAACATCCGGAGGAACGTATCCCTGATTTAAAGTCACCATACTCACATCAGCTGCACCATGTGGTAAAGCTTTTCCTGGACTGTACCAATTTGGTTTGCAGAGTGGGGTGTTTAGGTTGCACATTTGAATGCCCATGGAAATAACTCATTGCATGGAGAAAAACAGCATATCAAGGAAATGTTTGGCCTTTGCTCTGATAGTGCTTACTTTTCTACATGCAAGATTGTATCTTATTTTATTGGGGAAGGGGCATTGAGGAAGCATTCAAACATGCACTCTTCCCATTGCGTCCAACACAGCTGAAGTTTCCGAACACTCTTCACAGGCAGCCCTACATAGAGCGCATGACAGTAATCCAAACGGGATGTAACTAAGACATGTGTCACTGTGGCCCGGTCAGTCATCTCTAGGAATGAGAGAGATTTTTGAACAAGGGAGACATGGCTATTCTGAGGTTTCCCAGTCCCTCAGGCAAGCAAACTCACACGGCACACCCAAATCAGTGCGCTTTATTGCAAGGAAATCTAACGGCAAAAGCTTAATGGTTACCCTCTTCAGAAACCATAAAGCTGGTGGGCAGTAGGCTCTAAGAAATTCTAGAGCAGTCAAAAGCTGATCACTTTCAAGCGTGACTGAGATCCTCATCAACATGGTTTCCTCTTTGTCATCTCCACGGTTCCAGTTCTAAACCTGGACATGGAATGGGGGTGATTTTTAGCAGCTACCTTTAAAATACAGGATGAGGAGAGCAGGTGGAACTCCAGATGTTTTGGACTTCAACTCCCAGAAGCCCCTGCTAGCATGGCCAATGGGAGTTAAAGTCCCAGAACATCTGGAGATCTACCTTCTGCCTTTCCCTGCTCTAAAAGTGGGGTGACATCTGGTTTTTGCCAGGGCCCTCAAGACCAGAACAGGACAACGTTTATGCAGCCATGGTGGTTGGTATTCACACATGAAGCACCAGAGACGTTTAAATGTAGCCCCAACGAGTTCTCACGGTTCCCGCCTCTTTCATCCGGCCCAAGAGCACCCCAAAATCCTGGAGCATGCCTCAAAGGCCCGCCGGGGATTCCACTTTAAATCAACGGGGGAGGGGGGGGGCAGAAAGAAAAGTCTGGATGCGAATGTGCAGCTGAAATCTGAAAAGCGTCACGTCAAGGCAGGTTGTTGTTGTTTTTAATTAGCAGTTTATTTGTTAAACTTTCCCCCAAAGGGTCAGGGAGAGTATTGCCATTTCGAAACAAGTAATAAAACACTTAAATTTTAAAAGGAGCCACTAAAATCCACACATTCGGAACAAAATTGAATTTCAATTGGCAGCATTAGATACCAACAGCTCAGCAGTTCAAGTGGCTTTATTTGGTCCAAAATTGAAATTTATGCTTATTGGTGTGTTAAAGAAACAGAAGCAGCTCCAATTCAGATGGGGGCACCCTGCAAAATGCCCTAAAGTGCCCCCACCCATACCAGCACACACACCCCTCCTTGTGACCCCTGCCACACACTCCCCTGACTATTGGCTTACCCGGTACTGAAAAGCCATCCACCATTTTGATTTCCCTGGAATGCTCCACCACGATGCTACATCAGACAGTTAGGGCATTGTGGGAAAATCAAAATGGCGGATGGCTTCCCAACCACTGCTGTCCTGAGCCTGCAGCCAAGAGAACAGAAGGGCCAAACAACAGCATGGGTGAGCCCTGCCTGGGCACTGGGGATTCTGGGTTCTGCTTCCAGACCTAGGAAGAGAAAAAAGGTGAATATTTACATATTTATTTATCACATTTCTATCCCTCTCTTCCTGCAAAGAGTTCAGAGTGATGCACACGGTTTCTCCCCCTGCGGCCATTTTATTCTCACAGCATCCCTGTGAAATAGTTTAGGCTGAGAGTGACCAGCCCAAAGTCAACCAAGAGCATCTCAGCTGAGCAATGGGAATTTTAACCCTGGTTTCTCTTATCCACATTTCACACTTTATAAAAGTGCATTTGTAAACCCCAGCATCCTCCAGCAGTCATGATGGCTAGGGCATGCTGGGAATTGTATGGCCAATGCCAGCCTTTCCCAACCTGTCCCCCAGATGTTAGACTACCATTCCCATCCTCCCCAGCCAGCACGACCGATGGCTGGGGATTATAAACATTGTAGTACAACCTCCAAGAACCCCCAGGTTGGGAAAGACTTGCTCTATGCCAGGGGTGAGCAACTAGTGGCCTTCCAAATGATTTGGCCACCAGCTAGCATACCCAGCCAGAAGTGAGGGATCATGGGAGTTGCAAGCCAAAACATCTGGAGGGCCAACAGTTGCCCACTCCTGTTCTACACAGCCTAGCAACAGCTTTTACATGATTGAGGAGGAGTCCTTCCCAGCTCTACCTGGGGATGCCAGGGCTCGAACCTGGGACCTTATGCATGCCGAGCGTGTGATCTATCACTGAGACACGAGTTTTTTCCCGAAAGATTGCAGCTTGGTTCTTGGAGCCTTTCTACACAAGGCTTTATTGTGTGCTCATGCTTCCTCACTCACAACAGTCTGTGGGTCCTTTACCCCATGCCATCCTCCAGGGCCTCTCCCGTACTTTGCAACCATTATGACGTGTGTATGTTTTTCCTAACGGGGAAAGTCTAGTATTTTTTTCTCAGTAGCCTTATAGAACCCCCGTGCACTTGCACAATTCTGCTTCACCCCAGCGCCACCTGGTGGTTGTGTAATGGAACATACATAAAGGCAGAGAAAGAAAAATGGGGCGGGGGAACCATGAGCAAAGGAGCCGACTTTAATCCCGCAAACAATACAGAAGCAGAAGCCTCCACAAAGGTGCAGGTTAAAAGCCTCATGTAGAAAAACTCCAGAAAGACACCATTAAAGAAGCTTGTGAAAAAGGACCCACCACTTCTTGAATGGGCAACTTCACCCTAGAGGATTTAACCGTGGATTGGGCCCCAATTTAATGAGTTGGGGGCAGTGCTCCCTAGCTTTTTCCACCTCAGGCCCCCAAATCTCCAGTTTTGCCTGGCCGTTGTGGTTTCCTCTAACCGCTTTGACCCAGCTTGTGAAACCGCTTCGGGCTTGCCGGACGATTCGGAACGATTCAAGATTTGGGAGCGATTCATTTGTGATTGAGGGGGAAGGGGACTCATTCCCCCAGGGCCCAAGGCTTCCTCAAAGGACATTTTTGCACATGCACCTTGGCATAAGGCAGTGATTTATGGGGCCTCTTTAGCGCTGCAGCAGCATCAGCGTCCCTGGGGAGCCAAGCTTCACGGCTGTTGCTGCACTCGAAAGAAATAAAAATGGCTCGTGAAGCAAAGCTGGTGTCCTATCCATCCCAAAGAAGCCACCCAGTGAGCCAGGTGCCGGACAGCCTTTTCACTACCCTCAGTCCAGAAGATCACTCCAATGATAGAGTGCGTGTGCATGCGTGCCATGGAGCTATTCTGCCATTCAGGTTTTATCACTGTGGGCTGGCGGCCAACATGTTGGCTGGCATAAGCCCCACATGATGCTCCTTGTGCAAAAGACACCTGCTTCTGTTTGCTTGTCCTAGCCTGCCCTCGGGGTGGGGGGTGGGGAACCTATTTAGTCCATGCTCTGGACTACACATGAGTCACGCATGTGCCCGCATTATAGTAAAGATAGACGGAATGCTTTTCAGAGCGATGGAACACCGTCGCTGCTCTTGGAAGATGCAAACATTTCTTTCTCATTGGAGAAATCAACAATCCAGCTCAGTAGGTTTGCAGCAGGATTCAGGTTAAATCAGCAAAAAGCCACCTTAGATTGGTGTCTATTGGTTAGTGCTCAAAACATCACTGACAGCTGTAGGAGTATTGAAAATTGCCTTATACCACATTATACCAAGTTAGGCCTCATCTTAAGTACTGCATCCAGTTCTGGGTGCCCCACTTCAAGAAGGATGCAGATGAGCTGCAGGCGGTTTAGAGGAGCACATTGAGGATGATCAGGGGTCTGGAAATAAAGCCCTATGAGGAGAAACGGAAAGAACTGGGCATGTTTAGTCTGGAGAAGAGAAGTCTGGGCTGAGACATGATAGCACTCTTCAAATACTTGAAAGGTTGTCACACAGAGGAGGGCCAGGATCTCTTCTTGATCATCCCAGAGTGTAGGATGCGGAATAATGGGCTCAAGTTACAGAAAGCCAGATTCCAGCTGGACATCAGGAAAAACTTCCTGACTGTTAGAGCAATACAACAATGGAACCAATTCCCTTGGGAGGTCGTGAGCTCTCCCACACTAGAGGCAGCTGGACAGCCATCTGTCAGGGATGCTTTAAGGTGGATTCCTGCACTGAGCAGGGGGCTGGACTCGATGGCCTTATAGGCCCCTTCCAACTCTACTATTCTATGATAAGTCAAGGCATCTGGTCCAACTAACTTTGGGATCTCCAATGTGACACCAGTAAATCCCAATGTGCCTGCAGGACACCTCTCTCGGCCCTCACCAGGCTCCACGCTCCTCCCAATTTTATATTATTTCTTAAGGTTTCGTTTTTGCATGCTGCAAAGCAACGTGCTGCCCTCTGGCATCAACTTTATTTGGGTTCAAAAGAGTGGTTTTGTGTTGTGGAGCTCAGACCCCTCCCCCCCCCGCCTTTTACTTAGATTCTAGGAGAAATTTCTTTTAGTTTTACCAGTGTAGCTTCTGGGAAATGAGTGGTTTGAGACAGGCCATGCCTGCCATTTTGTGAAAGTGCCCATGACATTCTCTCCAAATTCCAAATATGCCCACTGAACTAAAAAGGTTGGGGATCCCTGATGTAGTTTACAGGACTCACCTACCTGTGACCCATCATAGGGTATTCCCTATTCCTTCCAGAGCAGTGATGTAGTGGAACCAGGGCTTGCAGGGATGATGTTCATGTCATCAACCCCCTCCCCCTCCGGAAACCTCTCTTCCCTCTAAGCAGAGATGAAATCCTCACAGGAGCCGGGGAAAAGATTTTGCTCCTTGCTGTAATGCAACGTATTTTCAGGCGGCTTGGAGTAGAAAATTATGCATGGTGTAGAGAATGTGGATGAGGAGACATTTTTCTCCCTCTCCCATCATACTAGAATCCAGTGGGGTCATATCCCATGAAGCTGATGGGTGGGAGGTTCAGGACAGATAAAAGGAAAGACTTCTTCACACAGCACAGAGTTAAAATCTGGAATTCACTACCACAAGATGTGGTGATGGCCACCAATTCGGATGTCTTTAAAAGGGGGTTGGATAAATTCCTGGAGGAGAAGGCTATCCATGGCTACTAGCCCTGATGGCTAAGTGCAACCTCCAGTATCAGAGGAGGTAAACCTGTATACACTAGTTGCTGGGGAGCATGGGTGGGAGGGTGCTGTTGCACCATGTCCTGCTTGTGGTTCCCTGGTCAACAGCTGGTTGGCCCCTGTGTGAACAGAGAGCTGGACTAGATGGACCTTCGGTCAGATCCAGGTGGGCTCTTCTGATGTTCTTAACAGGCAATTAAAAGCCATTAGCTGTACAAAAGGCCAGCTCCTAGTGGAGATGAAAATTGCTAGAGACGGTTTGTTGATAGGGATCAATGCAGCTGCCTGCAAATGTTGGACTCTCCTTCGGGTAGTGGCTATGGGGGACTGGACAATGAGCGCCTCCACTCAAAAATGGACCACTGCACCTATTCCAGAGCCATCCGCCACTCTAGAAACGGATGGTTTGGATCTGTGAATTGCTTGATGTAACTTATGCACCCTTTACCATGGGGGAGTCCCGTATATTCCCACGTATCTCGAGATAACTCAGACTGAACATTTCAGTTATTTCAGTGGGGATGGTACCTGTTTTCTCACCAGGTGCACCAGCTAAAGGGCAGATGAAACCCCAACCTAATAACACATCCTGGCCTCCAAAACAATACCTGTGCCGGCAGAATGCTAGCAATTGTGTTCCCACGCTGCCAGCTCCAACGGCTCTTTGCTGTTTTGAAAAGTACGGCATTCTTGGCGCCTTGAAGGGTCAAAGGCAAGAAATCTCGGTGTAAAACGAATGTGTGCTTTCCTGGTGGTAAGGCAGGCAGGGGAGGCGAAGGATGCTCATGGGGAAGAACCATCAGTGTGCCACTTATTATCTGTGATTGCTCGGCCGATGGCTGTGGCGTTGCCTCAATCCACAGCTTGCGGGCCAGGCAACTAAACGGGTCCCCAACCAGGCAGAGATTTCGTGGCGTTCTGCTCCATTACTCTCAGGAGAAGCCTGCTCACCCCTAACTCTGGAATGTGGGTGGCATTTGCATGGCAAGGAATAGAGCAAGAAGGAAGACGGCACTATGAAACTGGCGTCGGGGATGGCGCATGTATCCCAAGCATGAAAAACACGAAGGGAAATTCTGAATTACACAGCAAGCAAATCCAACCTCCGTGTCAAGGACAGCTGTTGCGCAATTGCATTCCATATCATTTATTCTGCTTTCAAAGAAACAACACCCACTTTGCACAATTTTATTGTCATGGGGAGCGACACAGGGGCACCAACGAAGCTTTATCCTGCGCCCAGCAACGCTCCTATGAAGACAGCCGCCTGGCTTCTGGAACTTCAAACGGGTATTGCTCCTGCCCTTTCGAGCCTACGCTCACAGTCATCAGGACTAGAAGCCTGCCATTGTTAGGTGTTTAACTTCGCTGAGATGGTGGGGACGCTGAACGTTGTGCGAGACGCTGCAGTCTGTGCTCCTGCAGATTCGCAACACACACACATACACACACTGCCCCGGGCTTCCTCCCTCGTAAGCAAAAAGAGGTCTCGGAGGACACACTTTGGGAGCTTCTGCTGGAACGCATCCAAGCGACGGGCTCAAGGAGGACACAGAACGGTGTGCAGCCACACGGAAGTGAAAGGCTTTCATTGTTTCTGTGTGACGCCCCCTCTTTTTCTCTTCTTCTGAAGCCAGAGACTTGATGGGGTGGCCCCACAGCAGCCTCGAAAGCCACGCCACTGGCAACAAAGGTGAAGGATCCCAGCACCCCACAGATGTAAACACATTACAATACAGAGAAAACACGACAGGTCCTGAGCGGAGTTTCCACCTAGGTTTGGGGTGCTGCACTGGCTGCTGCCTTCTCTTCTTCTGCTACTCGGTGCTCAAAGGCAGCGTGGGCCCGATCCAGATCTTGGATGACTTCTAAAAGGCGGGTAGCTGCTCTCATCCTCCGGCCATTTGTGTCTGGGGGTGGCAGAGAACAGACAGAGAAAACATGGGTGGAAGGCAGTGGAGGCTGGTGACTCCAAGGTCACCGGGGTTGTGAATCTGCTCTGGGTTTCATTCAGAACCATCCAGAACTCTAACGGAGCTATCCAAGGTGCTTTGTAATTCAGATGCTGCTTTTCCCCCGGCATTCCCAGTGGGGGAGGTAGGGCTGGACCTTGGACCAAAGTCTAGGGCCCTGTAGCCCAGCAGCCCCCAAAATGACCCTCCCAAATTCCCAAATTAGTTAACTGTTATTGTGAAATAAAAGGCAAATGGTTCACTGAACTGTTCTTCTCTTTGGCGTTTAGCCCTTAGCATCAGCCCAGACCTGAACTTTTACCCCAGGGCTGTGTACTTGTTTTAAAAAAAAATTAAATTAAAACAGAAACAAAGCAACAACTTTTACAGAGTTGGTAAAGAGAAGCTTCCGCTCGCACAATGGCATTTTCGGCTTCATTCAAAATTTGACAATATTTGCCCGTGGCCAAATCGTAAGTCATTTGTCGGCATTTGACCAGTCAAATTGACCAGCAGGACAATCTTATAGCGAAGTGTTGCAGGATGTTAGAGTCACTTCTTTGCAGAGACACGCTCTCTTGCCAAACACAACAGGGTGAAATGGAAGAAAGGGAAGTTTCTTCTTTCTTTTTTTGATATGCAAAATGACCTTCTCTCAAGGGGTTGGTGTCATTTGCTTGCTTGAACATGCTAACTTAATGGCCAACAGCTGTTGGTCATAGCTAGGAAACACACCCTGACTGCGTGTGTGTGTGTGTGTGTATGAAGGAGACACTACTGAAATTTGAACCGCATGCACACACGCACACACAGAAAGAGAGGGAGAGGAGAGAGGGAGGGAGGGAGGGACAGAGAGATGGATTGGCAGAGAAAAAAAGGGAAGAGGGAGAGAGAGGGGGACCGAGACAGTGGGAGAGAGAGAACGGGAAAGAGGTGGGGTGGCAGAGAGAGAGAGAGAGAGGGAGAGAGGAAGGGAGGGAGGGAGGGGAGGGGGGAGGGAAAAAGGAGGAGGAAGACAGAACAGAGGGATGGGTTGGCAGGGAAAAAGAGGGAGAGGGAGAGAGACAGAGAGAGAAACAGAGGGATGGAGAGGCAGAGGGAATTAGAAAACAGGGGAAAGGTTGGGTGGCAGAGAGAGAGAGAGAGAGAGAGAGAGAGAGAGAGAGAGAGAGAAAGAGGGATGGGTTGGCAGAGAAAAAGAGAGGGAGAGGGAGAGAAGCAGAGAGATGGAGCCGCAGAGGGAGATAGAGAGTGGATGGGGAGAGGTGGGGTGGCATAGAGAGAGAGCAGGAGGGATGGGGTGGCAGAGAGAGAGAGAGAGAGAGTGGGGGAGAGAGAGATACAGAGACTGAGACTGGTTTGCACCTAGCAGTCTCGGAAGGCTGCACTACAGATGTTCGCTTCTCAAGCTTGCACTTGCAAGAGGTGTACCTTTGCAAATAAACAGATGCCACAAAAAGGCCAGAAGCCTCCAGCGCTGTCTCCTCACCAGGGAGCGTGACCTTGTAAAAGGCTCTCTCCTCCCGTTGAGGATCCCCACCATCCGGGGAACTGGGGAGCATGAAGCAATACATTCAGGGCAGGTGTCAAGAGTAGGCATGGCTGGGCACCTGCTGATGGTCCACACGCCAGCAGGAGCCCACTGGCAAGATCCCCCTGGAGGTGGTGATGAGGATGTGGTGATGAGGAGCAGCAGGAGACGCCACGGCCTCCTTGCTCCCTGGCTCTCTGGCTGTCAAGCAAGCAAGTAGTGGCCATAATGAGGAAGAGGGGGAGGAGCAAGAGCAGCTGGTGACAACGGTGATGAGGTGGTAGACCCACCGGGGCGGGGGGAGGCATTGAGGGTGCCTTGCCCAAGGGACTTCCAAAACCTGGATTGGGCCCTGAGGAAGAAGATGGAAGAAGACCTGAAGGCACCACCTCTGCCCACAGACTGGGGACAGGTGTGTCCCTCCACTGTGATGCAGCCTGTCAATTCACACCTGGTCAAACAGGCAGAAACTGAGTGGAGATGGTAGATCTCTCTAAATCCAGCTGAACAGATGGCTCATGGAGACCACAACACCTACATCTTACAACCCGTTGGGGCTGTGAAGTGGGCTATATAGCCCACGGTTCCCAGCACGGACTCGCTTCCTGCTGGTCTCCTACAGCAATCAGCAGATCTGATTGGACCTCAGGTCCCCTCTACAAGGATTTGCTTTTGCGCCTGGTTAGGCGATTATGTGCATAATCGCTGAAGCGCATTTACACCTAATCCCTCTGCACGAGAGGCGGCGAGAGGCGGCGAAGTGCATTAACGGATGACCAAAATGCGCTTTCCAAGTAGTTAATGCACATAAGCGCTTATTCACATAGTCAAAATGTGCTTTAACGGCCGGAGCAAAATAAAACTCGCGATTTAACGCGCATTCGATAATGCGCATAATCGGAGAGATAACGTGCCTCTACGCCCGATTTGCGCTCCGTTCTTGTAGAGGTAAATTTTTTTAAGCGCCTTGAAAGAGCTTTAAACCTCTCTTGTAGAGGCAGCCTCAGAGAAAATCTCATCCCATTGGGCTATTGTTAAGCCAATCATCAGGGGTCTCCCATTTTGTCCCTCCTTATGAGCTCAATGCTTTTCTTTTTTTGGCCTTCCGGCATAGTGAACATTGGTCATCCATCCAGGAGAAGGCATCCTTTACACTTGATTAAGGATGTACAGAGCCTTTATTGTCGTGTGACAGGAAAGAGGAAGGGAGCGCTCCCATTCCCATGGGTTTGGGAGATGGAAATGTCCATATTTCCAGCTTTTGGAAGGACGAGGGAATGCTAACGAGAGAATATGGTTCTTTGTCGAATTTGTGGTGGGCACACAATAAACTGTCACGTAGCTAGCTAGTTGGCCTTTCGCCTCGCGATATCCATTGGCTGAGCTGCTGTGATGTCATGCAACATTCACAAACGTTCCTAGCAGCTGGGGGAGAAGGTTCCACAATAGAATGTTGGCAAACGGCAGCCTTTTATCAAGAGGGTGAAAGGTCAATTTGCTGGGAGCACATCAACATGCATCTATATACTGGTAGCACAATGGGTCTCAAAAGGTAGGCGTTACTGCAAGACCAGTGACTCATTTGAGACCTCTGGCCTCTCACCATTTCAGGTTCTGCCAACAGGCGAGAAAACAGGGTGACCATATGGAAAGGAGGACTCAGCTCCTATATCTTTAGCAGTTGTATAGAAAAGGGAATTTCAGCAGGTGTCATTTGCATGCATGCAGCCCCTGGTGAAACTCCCTCTTCATCACCACAGTTAAAGCTGCAGGAGCCCTGCCCTCTTCTTTTGAATCTGGTCAAGAGGGCAGGGCTTCTGCAGCTCTAATGGTTGAGATGAAGAGGGAATTTCACCAGGTGCTGCATGCATGCAAATGACACCTGCTGAAATTACCCTTTCTATACAGTTGTTAACGATACAGGAGCCATGTCCTTCCATATGGTCACCCTAGAGAAAAGGTCCTACCTTTCTGAGCTCCGTTGTCTTGCTCCCGTGCAGCCCCTGTGTTCAAAAATTCCTGGTGCTTCTCACTGTGGAAAGAGAAGGACAATTTGTTACGGGCCTCCAAGCTGTAAACGCCAAATGACTGCTGCAGTCAATCAGCCACATTGTTAACAGCAAATTTTAAAAGCGTAGCCTCCTAGAGAGCAATCCTTCTCTGCACCAAGAATTCCCTTTACTTAAGGCAAAGAAATACGTTGTTTAGATAAAGAAAACCCTGTTTATTCCTAACCATTTTTTAAAAAAACAATCTGTTTTTATTATTATTACAGTTCTGCATTCCAAAAGGACTTAAGGCCAAATCTGGCCAAACCAGCCGTCAACTTATGTGCATAACTGTAGCAAATCAATGCTATCAATTACACAGCTAGTTCAGCGGAGAGCCATGACACGGTAGACAAACAACTCAAACGGCAATCCAAAAAAACATTATTAATCACACGGAAGACCTTGGCTCTCTGCTTCTCCCTAATGTTTTTTATTTGAATTGACAGACGATGATTAAACTCAAAAACAGGAGGGAATCGCTGTTTATTTTATCGTCCGTCCCGGTTTCTTTCAACGGGGTGGGAGGTGACTTCTCAGGAGGTGGGCTGTGGTTTGATCTCCAGCAATGTCTCCAGTATTGAGAAGGACTTTGGAGAGTCACTCCCGATCAAAGTAAAAAATATTGGGCTAGATGGGAAATACTCTGACCAGGTATAAGACAGCTCCCTATGAGGCGCAAGACTTCCGCTGAAATCAGCAGCTCCGCAATTGCTCCTCCTCTCTCCCCCGGTAACATGGGACAAAGAAACACAAGGCATGACATCACTGCACTCTATGTTTCCTTGTCCCCACAGCAGGGGTGCAGATCATCTTTGGGTCAGATTCCTTTTTGGGGAAGTTCTTGGCGCGGGTGGGGGGAGGGCATTTCTTTGGCCAAAGGCTAAAAAATTGGGGCCAAGTGTATCAAAACTTCCAGCATAGTTTAGGTTAAAGCCCTTACTGCCAGTAAGTAATCCTTAGTAATCTGAGACATTTCGCTGCCAGAGGAGACAAACAAAATGGTGCCTCTCCTGTTTCCTGTCGAAAAGCTGACTAGATTGTTTCTTCAACACTGGTGACGGAACATCATCCTCCGTCGAACCTGAAGGCAGCATCCTAGCTTGGGGCATAAAGCAAAGGCTGTGGGGCACACTGCTCTCTCCTCCAACACCCCACTGCCACCTCCCTGCATCTGCTGCCCGAGGCGACAGTTTCACCCTGCCTAATGGTAGGGCCGGCACGGAACCTTAGGAAAGGCAGTTCAGCTTTTCCGAATGGGGTGAAAACATGGTGCAAAAGCTGGGAAACTACCCAACAATTGATGGTTGGAGGAAACGGGATAGGGTTAGGGATATAGGAAAGGGCATGGCGTTCAGGAGAATCCTGGAGGGCTGGATTTCCCCCATCTCACCACCTGGGCCTTTGGTTCTGCACTCCTGCTCCACAGCAACAGATCTTATGTAATGTGCAGTTCCACCCAATGATCCGTAAACACACATTTCCCCCCTCTTATGCAAGTTCCTTGAGAAAAAGCAATGGCAAAATCAGTCCAGACCAATGTAGATGGTGTATGAAGGCCAGTAGAGAGTAAATAGGCATATAAGGTGGGTTTAGACCAGGGCTAGATAACCCTTTCAGCCCAAGGGCCAAATTCCATATCTGAGAAGCTCTCGGGGGCCGCATTCCAATGGTGGGTGGGCCCAAAGGCCAAAGGAAGTGGGCCCAAAAAGACCCGCATTTTAGCTTAAGGCTCTTACTGCCAGTAACAAAGCACAGGCATTTCAACCTTTTAGAATGGGGAAAAAAATCTGCACAAAAGTTGGGGGGGGGGGACCAAGCTGGATGGGGAAAAGGAGAAGTGGGCTTGGCTTCTAGAGGGACCCCAGAGATGTTCTACACCCCAGGTTTAGACCACAGATGAGTCCAGATGAGGCTGTTTTTTGCAGCTTGGGGGTGCTCCTGGATCCATCGCTCCAGATGACAGCCCAGATAGATGCAACGGCCAGGAGTGCCTACTAGGGGTGTGCACGGACCCCCCGGATCGGATCGGGACCCGGATCGGGACCTCCAATTTTGTCCCGGACCGGTTCGGACAAAATCGGAGGCCCCCCGGACCGGATCGAGTCCGATCCCGACCCAAAAATTGTACATTTTTGGATCGGCCGCCATTTTTTTCCCCATAGACTTGCATTGCAATGCAAGTCTATGAGGAAAAAATGGCGGCGGGTGGGTAAGGGGGGGCCTAACTCCCTCCCCCCCCCGGGGCCGTCCGCTGTGGACGGCCCCGGCAGGTAAACCCCCTCCCCCGCGCTCCCTACCCCCCCTGGGGCCGCCTGCTTCCATCCGCTGGCGCCCGCGGGCGCCAGCGGATAGAAGCGGACGGCTCCGGGGGGGGGGGTAAGCCCCCTTCCCCGCCACTTACCTTCTCGGCACGTCCGGCGCCGGCGGCTACTACCAGCGGGCTCCGCGGCCTACTCTCAAGTAGCGCGCCGGGTGATGACATCACCCGGCGCGCCACCCTGGAGCAGGCCGCGGAGCCTGCTGGTAGTAGTAGGCGCCGGCGCCGGACGGGAGCCGCCGGGCCGGGCAGGTAAGGGCCCCCCTCCCCCCTCCGCGCGCCCCCTCCTCCCCTCCACGCACCCCCTCCTTACCTTTCCGGCCCGGCGGCTCCCGTCCGGCGCCGGCGCCTACTACTTCCAGCAGGCTCCGCGGCCTGCTCTAGAGTAGCGCGCCGGGTGATGACATCACCCGGCGCGCCATCCTAGAGCAGGCCGCGGAGCCTGCTGGGAGTAGTAGGCGCCGGCGCCGGACGGGAGCCGCCGGGCCGGAAAGGTAAGGGCCCCCCTCCCCCCTCCGCGCGCCCCCTCCTCCCCTCCACGCACCCCCTCCTTACCTTTCCGGCCCGGCGGCTCCCGTCCGGCGCCGGCGCCTACTACTTCCAGCAGGCTCCGCGGCCTGCTCTAGAGTAGCGCGCCGGGTGATGACATCACCCGGCGCGCCATCCTAGAGCAGGCCGCGGAGCCTGCTGGGAGTAGTAGGCGCCGGCGCCGGACGGGAGCTGCCGGGCCGGAAAGGTAAGGGCCCCCCTCCCCCCTCCGCGCGCCCCCTCCTCCCCTCCACGCACCCCCTCCTTACCTTTCCGGCCCGGCGGCTCCCGTCCGGCGCCGGCGCCTACTACTTCCAGCAGGCTCCGCGGCCTGCTCTAGAGTAGCGCGCCGGGTGATGACATCACCCGGCGCGCCATCCTAGAGCAGGCCGCGGAGCCTGCTGGGAATAGTAGGCGCCGGCGCCGGACGGGAGCCGCCGGGCCGGAAAGGTAAGGGCCCCCCTTCCCCCTCCGCGCGCCCCCTCCTCCCCTCCACGCACCCCCTCCTTACCTTTCCGGCCCGGCGGCTCCCGTCCGGCGCCGGCGCCTACTACTTCCAGCAGGCTCCGCGGCCTGCTCTAGAGTAGCGCGCCGGGTGATGACATCACCCGGCGCGCCATCCTAGAGCAGGCCGCGGAGCCTGCTGGGAATAGTAGGCGCCGGCGCCGGACGGGAGCCGCCGGGCCGGAAAGGTAAGGGCCCCCCTCCCCCCTCCGCGCGCCCCCTCCTCCCCTCCACGCACCCCCTCCTTACCTTCCCGGCCCGGTGGCTCCCGTCCGGCGCCGGCGCCTACTACTACCAGCAGGCTCCGCGGCCTGCTCTAGAGTAGCGCGCCGGGTGATGACATCACCCGGCGCGCCACCCTAGAGCAGGCCGCGGAGCCTGCTAGTAGTAGTAGGCTCCGGCGCCGGACGGGAGCCACCGGGCCGAGAAGGTAAGTGCCCCCCTCCTCCCCCCCCCCCCCCCCGCTGTCCACTTTCATCGGCGGGCGCCCGCTGGCGCCCGCCAATGGAAGCGGCGGTGGGCGCCAGTGGGCGCCCGCCGATCCGCCGATCCGCCGAACCGGTTCGGAGCTTTTTCGGACCGGTTCGGATTGGATCGGCCGATCCAGCTGCGGGATCGGAAATCGGATAATTTATCCGATTTCCCACTGGACCGGACTCGGATCGTGGATCGGGTCCGATCCAGTGCACATCCCTAGTGCCTACTATCAGCTTCGGCTGTTGCGACAGCTGCGCCACTTCCTAGAGTTGGAAGACCTAAAGATGGTAGTGCACACGCTGGTAACTTCGAGGCACAACTTCTGCAATGCGCTGTACATAGGGCTACCTTTGTGCCTAGTCCGGAAACTTCAACTAGTTCAAAATATGGCAGCCAGATTGGTCACCGGTACACCTAGGAGTGACCATATTAGATCAGCATTAAGATCACTTCTCTGGCTGCCAATTAGTTTCTGGGCGAAGTATAAAGTGTTGGTTATTACCTTTAAAGCCCTACATGGTTTGGGTCCAGGTTACCTGCGGGATTGCCTTCTCCCATACAATCCGCCCTGCACGCTCAGGTCCTCTGGGAAGAATTTGCTACAGTCAGCCAAGACTAGGCTGACAACCGTTACCCAGAGGACCTTCTCTTCTGCCACTCCCAAACTGTGGAATGGCCAGCAGGGAGAGATTTCTCAACTTAATAGTCTTTTTGACTTTAAGAAAGTTATAAAAACCGATATCTTCCGGCAGGCCTACCCTAAGAGTTTTATCTGTATTTTAATAACGTATTAATTGTATATGTTTTAATCAGTTTTATGTATTTTATGTCATTTGTATCAATGTTGTTCCCCGTCTCGATCCTGAGGGAGAGGCGGGTAAGAAATAAATAAATAAGCTGTTGTTATTATTATTTTATTGTGCAATCATCCTGCTTCATTCACGGAATTTTATGGAGGGTCCGGACACTGCTGTCTTCAATTAAAAACCCTGCTGGGTTTTCCCGTCGCTCCTTCTGTGTTTTTTTATTTCCACAAATAATCCATTAAGGAGGAAATGGTGGAAGAACAGCACAGTACCTTATGAGTTGTGGCACCTTCATTTGCAAGCACCCAGAACCTCGCTCTGCTCTGGATGGCAGAAGGTCTCTAGGGGCTCAGGAAGAAAAGAGTTTTCCATCACCTGTGCACTATCCCTTTTAACTGGGGGATGCCAAGAATTGAACCTGGGACATTCTGCATGCCAAGCCTGCACTTTAATACTGAGCTATGACACTTCCTCCAAGGTTTAGGCCATGATGCCATCTTGGCCCTGACGATGTGCAAATCTTGGCTTCTCTTCTTCTTAGCAAACAGAAGAACGGCTTGTTGTTTTACGCTGAGCCTATGAAAATTCCTTAACATTGAGGGTCCTCTGGTGGGGACAGTTGGTAATGCAGGGCACATGCCTCCAGATAGGGCCTTTCCGGCATTGGCACCCGTCTCCGAAATGTGTTTACCAGGGAGACTTGTCTGGTGCCAGCTTCCTTATCTTATTGGCAAGAGGTAAAGGCCTTTTAATTTGCCCAGTTTTTTTTTAAAAAAATTCTTCTTTTTGTAGATATTGTCTTAACAAGTGGTTTTAAATGATACCAGCTCCGTTTCTAATATTGGTTTTACGGTTCTGCTCATTTAATTTTCAGTGCATTGGCAATTTAATCATCCTTTTAACGGGTTGATTTTGAAGTCATCCTAGGAACCCCTTTGAGGTAGAAAAATGGGATAGGAATTGCACAAAATAAATAATAAGTTGCCCTGAAGAACACAAAGGCCAGGGCAACCTGGGTGCTGCAATTTCATAGGGGCACAGAATAGCTGCAAAATGTGGTATTGGCTGCAGATTGAGATTGCTAAGAATCTCAGCCTTTTTTTAAAAAAAGGGGGGGGAGTTTCTAGCCCTAATGATTATGAAAACAAGTCTGGAAAAATGTGCAAGAGACACACCATGAAAGCTCAGAAGCCGGAGGAGTTGCTGTATGTGGTTTCCAGTGATTTGGGAGGGGGGTTCAGTGCCTTATATAACTCCTTGCCCCTCCCCGATAAACAAAAACAGTTCTGTGAAACAAGAGAAATCATGCAAATGTGTCTAACTGGCATAATTTATACGGGTCACAGAATCCCGCATTTGCTGCTGTTGCCGGATCTTGGATGCAGAATTCTGTGCTTTTTTGCTTTTCTTCACATGTAGCACCAATATCCCTGCTCAAAGGTCTACCGCAACTGTCCACTGTGGACCAGTTAATACAAAGAAATGGTTCTACAGAATCATAGGAAGCTGCCTTATACTGAGTCAGCTATGCAAAACGAAAAGGACAACATCTCCAATAACAGTATCAATACAAACACTCCAGGTGTGAGACACCTGCAACACAGCACTAGGCCAGGTAGTTACAAAATGTATAATAATTTGAGATACAATTGTGAGAATCGGTTTACAGTAAAAAAAAAAAGTCAGTCAGGATTTCAAAGCAACTATATCAGTAATGCTGGTTTCTTTCAAAACAACTATATCAGTAATGCTGGTTTCTTTCAAAACAACTATATCAGTAATGCTGGTCTATTTCAAAACAACTATATCAGTAATGCTGGATTTGTTCAAAACAACTATATAAGTAATGTTGGTTTGGTTCAAAACAATTATATCAGTAATGCTGGTCTGTTTCACAACAACTATATCAGTAATGCTGGTCTATTTCAAAACAACTATATAAGCAATGCTGGTCTATTTCAAAACAACTATATAAGCAATGCTGGTCTATGTCAAAGCAGCTAGATCAGTAATGCAGGTTTATTTCACAACAACTATATCAGTAATGCTGGTCTATGTCAAAACAACTATATCAGTAATGCTAGTCTATTTCAAAATAACTATATCAAGTTATGTCTACAGAATCCGGGTATATTTTCGTTTTGACTCTATAAAGTCTTCATCAGGTACTCCTGTAGATCTAACATGGTCAGTAACAATTTACAATTGCTGATCACGTTACAACGTTATTTTGAAATAGACCAGCATAACTGATATAGTTGTTTTGAAATCTTGATTGACTGTTTATAATAGTAAAAAAAAAAAAGCCAAAATTCTACTTCTAATTATTATAAATGTTGCAACTAACTGGCCTAGTGCGGCATTGCATGTCACTCACACCTGGAGTATTTGTATTGATATTGTACTGAGTCAAACCGTTGGTCCATCTAGCCCAGTATTGTAAATACTAACTGACAGCGACTAGACAGGGTTTCAGGAAGGATTCTTTCCTAGTCCTAGATAGAGATGCTGACGACTGAACCTGGGACCTTCTGCATGCAAAATATGTGCTCTACTACTGAGCTACAGTCCGTCCAAGTGGCACATCTAATATTCTCTTTGCCATAATCAATCACTTCTCTTCCATCCACCCGATCTGGCTTGAAGACTCCATGCCTCCACCTGAACACATCACTTTCCACCACCGTCCACATCACCGTTTACAAACCTGAGCTTGTCTCTGCCTAGCAGAAGCTGCCTGTACACCATCTGGGCCTCGGTGTCCGGATCCAAAGGGTCACTCCAGTCGCCGAGGGTCACAGCAGAGTGCGTGCGGCTGCAGCCGCGAACTGTAACCAAACCACAACCACGGATGGTCCTGTAAGGTGAAGGGACGGACGGCCACATAGAGTAGGGTGTGGCCTGGTTTGGGGCCACGAGCAGAGCTTAGAAAGAAGGCTCTAAGGCAGAGACAGGAAGCCTTTTCAGCCCAAGTGCTGAATTCACTTTGGGAGAAACTCCCAAGGAATGTATTCCGGGGTGGGCATGGCCGAAGGCAAGAGGGTGTGGCCTAAGGCAAAGGGGTGTGGCCAAATTACAAAAAAATATCAGCACACCTTAAGTGAAGCATTTTGACGTTTTAGAACGCCAGGTGGGGAGTGCACAAAAGCCGGCAAACCGCTGAATAATACAATGGCTGCTTGTAGCCACCTGGCCCAGTGGGGCAAGGCATGGGGTGAATGCCAGTGGTCTTTGCAAGACGCAGGAGTCCCAACCGCTGCCCATGGGTGATAGGCACCGACCCTGTGCCTGCAAAGATGGGATGGCAGGCGATAATCCCGAGAGACAGGTCATACTGGAACTGGAGAGTTTCAATCCACTACCAATAAAAGACTTCCATCAATTTTGTGAAGACACTACTTGTGCAAAAAGGCCTAAGGATGGCTCTGAAGTAGCCATGAGCCACCTTCTTGTAGGCCCCAAGCCGGCCTGCCTGGGTTTCCCAGAGCTTGCACGCTCCAGTCCCCACCAATATGCAGTGAATCTGAGCTGCTGCGTTACCCGTGCGGTCAGTCTGTAAGCAGCAAGTCCAGCGATTGCCACGGAAAGTGCCCGGGTGGCAAAAGGGAAGCATGCGCTCGTTTGAGATGGTCGCTTTCCGGATGGCCGAGAGCCACTGGTTGAGTTCGTTGACGTTCTGCCAAAGGAAGGAAGGAAGGAGAGGGCGGATCACGAAATGACAGCGTTGCCTCCAAATTATGTCTTTACTGCATTTCTATCCTGCCTTTCTTCCAAGGAGGTCAACGTGGGGGGCGTGGTTCCTCCATCCCCAAGATGATCCTCTCGAAAACTCCCCGAAGTTTTCGAGAAAGGGTGGTTAACCAACAAACGTCATGCCTGGGTTGGGACTTGAACCTGCTCAGTCCTAATCTCACGCTATGGCCCTGTTCAGACAACAAACTAAGATATGGTTAGGCCGCTAACCCTTTTGCTGCAAATGGTTAGTGAACATATTTTACCAAGGTTATGTAACCATCATGGTTAGGAATGGTTCACACAACATGCTGAGCCATATTGTTTAGCTCAAAATGCTTAACTACCATGGCTTAACGTGGTCTCTAACTACTATGGCTGCCAATTAGTTTCCGGGCGAAGTATAAAGTGTTGGTCATTACCTTTAAAGCCCTACATGGTTTGGGTCCAGGTTACCTGCGGGATCGCCTTCTCCCGTACAATCCCCGCACGCTCAGGTCCTCTGGGAAGAACTTACTGCGGTCGGCCAAGACTAGGCTGACAACTGTTACCCAGAGGACCTTCTCTTCTGCCGCTCCCAGACTGTGGAATGACCTGCCGGAGGAGACTCGTCAACTTAACAGTCTTTTAGAATTTAAGAAAGCTATAAAGACTGTTCTCTTCTGGCAGGCATATCCAGTGTAATTTTTAGAATGTTTTTAGGATGTTTTAGGATGTTTTAATGATGTTTTAGGATGTTTTAATGCAGTTTTAATAATATTTGTCATGTTTTAATTAGTTTTATGTATTTTATCATGCTGTTGTTCCCCGCCTCGATCTAGATGGAGAGGCGGGTAAGAAATAAATCGTTATTATTATTATTATTATTATTATTATTATTATTATTATACCAGGGTTTGGGCAGCAGGTAGATTTCCAGATGTTTTGGACTTTTCCCAGCATTCCTGACCATTGGCCATGTTGACAGGGGCTTCTGGGAGTTGAAGTCCAAACCATCTGGAGATCTACCTTCCTCTGCCCCAGAGATCCACAAGTTGCCCTCCCCAACCATTAAAAAAAAAGGAAACCTAAATGCAAAACAGAGAAAATACACACCTTGCAATAAAACAGGGAAATGCTCTAAAATCAGGAAGGGTCATGAATCATGAATCACTATAAATTCAGTGGAACAGTACAGATTTTACTAGTTGCCTGAAGACCAATATTGAGGAAGAAAACCCATCCTATTTGGATCCAGGGGCCATGCAACAGCTGCACAAGCACAGAATCTGGTAACTGGGTATTAATCTTTATCAGCACTAACGTGAAATTAATTTATTTCCCCCTTTTTCCTTTCCTTAAGTACTCAAGTGTCTTAATAGCTGTGTCAACAACACAGCATCTGGGAGCGATACTTTTCTGTTCCATGGTACTTTAACTCAACATAAAAAATCCCAGCAAGAACTTGATGATAAAGAGACATAGCTTGACCAGGAGTGTAAATAGACATCTAAAGAAAGATAATGCTTTTTATAATGAATTAGCCATTCCCAGGATTTGTTGAGACTAAAAGTCTACAGGGTTGAACTTGCTAAGTAGTTTTGAATTGGACAGCTTCATGGCCAGATCTACACCAAGCAGGATATAACACTTTGAAAGTGGTTTGAAGACGGTATATGGAATGTGTCTTATGGGCCCTAACAATTGTCAGGGCACTTCAATACTGCTATAAAGCAGTAGTGTAGATCCTGCCAAAGTTGGAACCTCCCTTTGACTTGCTTCCTCCTTGGAACACAGTCACTTGTAAGGTCTACTGCAGGACTGAAATGCAGCCTCAGTGGTTTCTGAGTTACAGTTTTGAATGTTTCATTGGGTTCCGTTCATAGTTTTGTGTCTGTAGAAGAGCCCAGGGCTTGCATCATGCACGGTCGGGCATCTGCTGAGGGCCGTTACCCTAACAGGGGCCCACTGATAAGACCCTCCTGGAGGTCCTCCTCCTCCTCCTCCTCCTCATCATTGTAACCTGCTTGTGCTTCGGCCTCTCACTCTGGCCCAGATTGTGATGATGGTGAGAAGGAGGAGCAGGCAATGCCATGGCCTCCTTGCTCCCTGGCTCTCTGCCTGCCAAGCACGCAAGTGCCGGCTGTGATGAGAAAGAGGAAGACGAGCAATCAGAGCTGGTGGTAACGGGGATGAGAAGGTCGACTCACTGGAAGAGGGGCCTCATTGAGGGGGTCTCGCCTAACGGCCCTCCAAAACCTGGAGCCACCCCTCCCTGTTCCCCCTAGCTATGTTGGACTACAACTCCCATCAACCCCAGGCAGCACGGCCAACACATCCAGAAGGCACCAGGTTGGGGAAGAGTGCCTGTAGAAGCTGAGCTGTTTGGGCAGTGTCAAAGGCAGAGCAGCCCTGCTGGCACGCAGCGGTGTCCCATCGCATTCGACACACAGCCGAACAACCCAATGATGGAAATGCTTGATGCCTGGTGGTGCTGCAGCAGCGTCACCTGCAGCGAGCAGATATGAAGACAGAGCCGGCGGCAGGTTTTTCTGTCTCTATTAACTGGCCCAAAGCTGCTGGAAACCATCTACTCGAGGCTGGGAAGCTGGCTGAAAGCCAGGGCAGGGTTGCTACCCAAAGCGCGTGAAAGATATAAAGGCTGCCATATATTCACATATGAATAAGGGGTGGCTTAAACCTGTGGAAACGGAGGGATCTAATCAGCACTGATAATGATGTAGACAAAAATTGGTAAGGTTTTTTTCAGGACTGTACCACTTCAGTCTGCAGGGAGGGGACGCGGGAGGCTCCATAGCGGTCAGATTATTTTTCTATGAAGCTCTGTATTGTCTAGACTAATGGCACCTCCTCTCCAAGGCCTCTCCTATCACCTCCAATCTGGTCCTATTTTTTTATTTTTATTTTTAAGCTGAAAATGCCAGAAATTGCGCCTGAGGCCTTCTCTTCGAAAGCACATGGTTCTGCACAAAGGGGTGATAAAGCTGCTATTATGATTATCATTGCATGATCCATTATCATTGCATTTGTATCCTGCCTTTTTCATTTTGCAAGGAACCCAAGGAGGTTTATGTGGTCTTTCTCCTCTCCCTTTTATCCTCACAACGATCCTGTGAGGGAGGTTAGGCAGAGAGTCAGGCGCCACAAGAGGTGGTGATGGCCACCAATTTGGATGGCTTTGAAAGGGGGTTGGATAAATTCCTGGAGGAGAAGGCTATCAATGGCTGCTACTACTCCAGATGGCTATGGGCTACCTCCAGGATCCGAGGCAGTAAGCCTGTGTGTACCAGTTGTTGGGGAACATGGGTGGGAGGGTGCTGTTGTACCATGTCCTGATGGGTCCCTGGCTGACAGCTGGTTGGCCACTGTGTGAACAGAGTGCTGGGCTAGATGGCCCCTCGGTCTGATCCAGCATGGCACTTCTGATGTTCCTATGACTGGCACAAAGTCACCCCATGAGTTTCATGGCCAAGTGAGGACCAGAACGCAGATCTCTCGAGTCCTAGTCCACCACTCTAACCACTACAGCACACTGGTTCTCAAACCATAGCAGACAACACTCACCTGTAGTCATCCGTCCCAAGGCAAACCCACGCAAACCCAACAGCATGTATTTGCTGCCATAAAACGACAGTCAATATTGTCGACTACATCCCCACGTAAAAAAATATATATCTCCCTGCCTATTAAAAAATTATAAGTTGGAGGAAGGCTGAGTTGAACTCTTCTCCATTGCATGGTTGTTTTCTACATGAAACATGTTTTATCCATGAAGGAATATTCAAACTTTTAGCCCTACCCCCCCCCCCCCACTTGATCAGCAGCCTGATCAGGAGACTCTTTACTACTTGGATTTTACTGAGTCCAAGTACAGAATTAGGAGGAGGTAGTTTAGCAGAGCTGTGGTCTCTGTACGGGTGGGGAATAACATGGAAGGCTGCCTGTAGGCACAGCTGAAAAACTTGTGAACGTAAGAACAGCCCTGAGGCTGGGTCAGACCCAGGGTCCACCTAGTCCAGCATTCTTTTCATGTAGTGACCAACCAGCTGCCCACGGGAAACCCACAAGCAGGACATGAGTGCAACAGTCCATGTTCACCAGCAATTGGAGTACATAGGCATACTGTCCCTGACACTGGAGGGACCATATAGCCATCAGAACTAGTAGCCATTGATAGCCTTCTCCTCCATGAATTTGCCTGCTCTTCTTTTAAAGCCATCCAACTCGGTGGCCATCGCTGCATCTTGTGATAGCGAGTTCCATAGTTTACCTATGTGCTATGCGAAGAAGTCCTTCCTTTGATCTGCCCTGAATCTCCCACCAATCAGATTCATGGGATGACCCCATTGGGTTCTTGCATTACGAGAAAGGGGGGGAAAGGACTCCCTATCCATGCCCTCCACACCATGCATCATCTATCATGTCTCACCTTACTTGTCTTTTTCTCTAAGCCAGACGGTGCCAGATGTTGTAACCTTTCCTCCTCCTTGTGCGTTTATGCATTCGAGTCCCAGCAGCTGTCTTAGACACCCAGCATGTTTACTGATCCTGCCTCCTCCGGGAGAACATTCACAGCTTCGGAATTACACGATCTGGGCCCGAATACGAGGTCAGGCCTTACCTTACACTGAATGTACATGGTGAACAGCTGCCCTCCATTGTCACGCGTCGTGATCTGCATCATATGCGACTGCTGGAAAGCATTGTCGTCCACACGCTCTACGGCACAGATCCGCTGGACAGGGATGGATGTGCGCACCTGGACGTAGGGGGACAACACAAACCCGCCGCGTGATTCTCAATTGCCCAACCCCTCTTTGGGAAACATTTCCCACAGAATCTCAGCTCTGGTGAATTGACACGCTACCCATTCTCCAACCAGGATTATAGGGCCTGCTGAATCGTAAAGGCAAACAATTCAACAGCCTCAGATGTCAACTTTCTAGAGACACCTGCCACAGCTATGGAAATGTCTTGAAAGCGAGAGCCGGTGCCCGTACTTTTGGCAAAGGTTCTCTCAGACAGCTTGTCAACTGGACAATTTTAACGGAAGGAAGGAAGGAAGGAAGGAAGGACGGACCATTCCGTCCAGTTCTTAATCATTAAGGGCGTAATCCAATGGAGATGGGCAACCGCATTTGAAATCAGAGGCTGACAATGTGAATGGCTTTGGTTCTGAATCCAAATCCCCAACCAAAGCAGCACGGTTTGGACTGAATCAGCCCAAGTCTGAATTGAGTCCGGATCAGTCCAATCGCTTCGGACTGATCCAGAAAATTCAGATGCCCTGATAGGAATGGACAGATTCACCACCATCCAACATAGGCAGCCACCCACTCTTCTATGCGAGATACCATTTTTACAGAAAATGGGGGCTCTGTATTTTTGTAGATCTAATGTTGTGCCGTCAAGGAAACCTGGTCTTGAAGAAATCTAAAGAAACCTGTGTTCTTCGAGTCAAGGGTCTCCAAGCTTTCTGGGCTGGTGAGCACATCTGGAATTGTGGGTGTCATGGATGCTTTCACAAAATGGCTGCTATGGGGGCTTGCCCATTCACAGAACTGCTGCCATGCTGGGCACGGACAGTCACAAAACACTCATTTCCCAGAAGGCAAACTGTTGGAACTAAAAGAAAAGTAGTTTTCCCAAGAACCCAAGTAGAAAACAGAGGTAGGGTCTGAGCTCTGAAACATAAAACAACTCTTTGGAACCCAAATAAAGATGGTACAGCATGTCAGCATCTTAGTTTACAATTTTTTTAATCTTAAGAAATAAAATATAAACTGGGAGAGACAGGGAGCCTGAGGGGCACCAACAGAGGAGTCTATAGGCATATTGGTACCCGTGAGATCCATATTGGAGACGCCAGTCTTATATATACATCTAATTTTTTTGGGGTAACACAAGGTACGTTTGCCCACAACCTGCTATGCTGGGCTCAACTCCTGCTAGCTCTGCCCTCCCAGGAGAGGTGACCACCTGCCAATCGGGAGATTTAGAGTAGGAGAGGGTCTCGTTGCTCAGCCAGAAATAGCGTTTCTTGAAAGTGAATCGCGAGACCAAGTGGAGGCCCTCTGCCTTGCGTTTCTGGAGGTAGCCCTCTTTTATGATGGCCGAGGGCTGGAAGAGTGTCCAAGGCTGCTTCTCGCTTGCTTCTAAGGAAAGAAAAAGAGAGACATTTTCATCTCTCAGCAAGGCCGGCCCAAGACGTCTTGCCACCTGAGGAAAGAACAAAATGACACCCTCTCCCACTTCATGTACAAAAGCCGACCAAACTCTTCAACACAAGTGATGCAACAACACCCTTCATTGAACCTGAAGGCAGAAGTCTAGCTTAAGGAGCATAGGGCAGAATTTGAGGCACACAGCTCTCTCCTCTAAAACCTTGCTGCTACCTCCCAGCATCTGCCGCCTGAGGCGACTGTTTCACCCTACCTAATAGTAGAGCTGTCCCTGTCTCTCAGATCCAGTAGAAGCACCAAATGACTGTGAACATTCTCCAATCGTTGCTTTGGCCAGAGCTAAAGCCCATTTGCACCCATGTCCTGCTGGTTGGTTTCTCATGGGCAGCAGGTTGGCCATTGTGTGAACAGAATGATGGACTTGATGGCCCCTCGGTCTGAGCCAGCATCAGGGCTCTTCTTACGTTCATGTTTGTAATTTCTGCTCCGCTCTACTTCCAGGACAGCAGAACATGAGAGCTCACCATTCTCAGAGTTCACATCAATGAGCTTGTCCAAGAACTCCTTGACTCGTCCAATGCTCGACAGGATGAAGGGGTGCAAGGGCTCCATCCACTGCTCCTTCCCATGACCCAACTGGAGCCCTAGGTTTCCAATGCTCTGCACCGCCTGGCAGGAAGAGAAGCAGGCAAGGAAGTGACTACACAGGAAGAGAAGGGGAAGAGAGGCCTCGTGCTTTCTTGAGATCAAATTTATTTTATTTGTTCAGTATCTCTGTATTCCACTTTTCCTCCAATGTACTCAATATGGCTTATAAATTTCTGGGAGGGGCCCTCACAAGAGCATCTACTGGGCAAGGCCTGGGACCCTAGTAAGACCTGGTTATCTCTATGGAAACCACGACTCTTCCTGTCCCTGTGGTTGGCGATTACCATGGCAACAGGGCCTAGGCCCGACACAAGCCTAGCAAGGCCCAGACTAGAATCATGCATGCTGGATCCTACATGGATCCCAGACTGACCAAAATTTCACGGATGCAACATGTCAATTCTCTTCTCAAGGACACGTCTTCCCCAAGCCACCTTGGGAATCATGTGGTAAAAAGGCCGGGGGAAGAAGAGATTAAAAGTTTAGGGTCATGTCATGTAAAGTCACCTCAATCCCATTGCATTAATATGGAGCCAGACTTATTCCCCAACCCTATGGCAATGGCGGACAATACCTTGGCCAAGAGCAAGAGAGTGCGACTAGTCTGTGTGTCAGCATGCTGGTCTCGCAGGTTGAATAGCTTTGGGGTCAGGATGGCAGGGGCGAAGAAACGGAGGAAGAGGAACCCGCTGATGGCAATGTATTTTGCATCCTGGATGGAAAACAAGAGAAACCAAACCTCAACATGATTCCGCAAGAAGTTATGGTGAATCACAGTTACAAAAAGTTCGCTACTGCAAAACATCCATTGTAAAAACAAAGCTCTGAAATGACAATTCTCGTACATCCCATCAAGCAGGGTTGTTGTTGTTTTTAAATGAATTGTTGTAAAAAGCTCAAACGTGTTTGAACTCCATCACCTGCTTCAGTGGCTTCTTTTTGCTAGGAAACCATTTCCCACCAGGCCTTTTAAAGTTTAAAATGTTATACGAGCATGTGTTCGATGAAAATATTCGCAAATTATCAAATATATGCTCGCTTTCATCCTGTCCCCAATTCTGGTGCCAGGTGAAGACCTTTTTATTTTCCCAGTATTTTAGCAATTTACTCACCTAATCTTTTAACTCTGCTATTTTAAATCTGCATTTTAAATCTCTGCATTGCTGCTCAATTTTATTCTGGTTGTACTTTTGTATTGTGGCTTTATATTGTGGTTTTAAGGTTTCATATTAAATTTTATGCTGTATTTATGGTTTTAACTTTTGTGAACGGCCCAGAGAGCTTCGGCTATAGGGCAGTATAGAAATGAAATAAAATGAATGAATAAATAAATAAATAAATAAATATAAATAAACAAACAAAGCATGCCCCAACTACATCTTGGCATCTGTGTCTGGGTTATAAAATGGGACAGGGCATTAAGTCAATCAATCAATCACCTTTATTTGCAGTCAATAGACCAAGGTATATAAACATGATATCACATATATACATATAAAAACAGAATTAAATAACTCATTTTAAAAATTAGGATGGTAAACCAGGGAAGAATATCAGTATATATATATATATATATATATATAATCACAGTTTTTAAGGAATATATCTAATTCCCCCCAATCAGCCGACCATCTGGGCCCTTGTAAGAATAGCCAGGTTCAGGAACTTGGCAACCTGTATCGTTATGGACTTATTTGTACCCTGCAGCAAAATAGTTGTAAGAATTAAGTCCTGGATGATGTTTCCAAGCCCTGCTGTTCAAATAGTAGAATTCCAGAAGTGCAAAACCTTAGGACCATGGTCCCAATACGGCCCTCTGGTGCTTTTCAGAGGGCCACGGCCCTTCTCTTTCCCTCATCCACTGTGGTTTTCTGGCTTTTGTGCAGCTTTTCCACCCCATTCCTAAAGGCTGAAAGGTCTCCTCTAAACTTCTGACAGTTCAATTAAAATATCCTGATGTTTTGGGTATTCTGGCCCCACCCCTTTGCCTTTGGCCTCATCCCTTTGGCCACACCCACCATGGGAATGCGGGCCCCCAATTGCTTCTCCAAAACGGAATTTGGCTGAAAGAGCGTCTACATCCCAATATCCTGTTTTCAAGCCCTCCTGCTGCAGTCCGCCAAGTAATCCACAAAGCTTTATTCAGCAAATAAACTTCTCTTCTCACCTGAAGAGAGTCTAAACACTAGGAACTTTCCTCTAGGCAAAAGCTATGCAAACTAGGCGAAACAATTGGCCTTTCAACAAAAGGGAAGGACTTTTCCCTACGTTCCTTAACTTCAGGGAGGCTCCCTCTGAAGAAGCCTTTGGCGAGAAGCTAGGGAAACTGATTGCCTCTTGCCTTCTTTGAGTTCCGCCTGTTTTATTCTACGGTAGACTCTGGGATCGGTCAACTCAGAAGTCCCTTTCCCCCTCTGAGATCTCACAGACTTTGATGTTAATATTTTCACTGATAAGGTCTAGTGAAGATTCATCCCTGGCTGGAGAAGAGCCTAGGAAAATCTCTCCACCCACTACCTGTGCAGATCGGTATTTGCCTAGTTGTATTTCAGAATCTGATTCCGATTGACAGCCTGAAACTCCTGCCCCCGCACTTGAAAACGTTGTACCTGGTCCTTGGCTTCCCGGAAGCGCTCATCCACTCGCTGGTGCAGCTGCTTGAAAGCAACTCTCATCGTAGGAGGGCATTTTTCCATCGAGCTCACAATGGACTCCACAATGTCCCCCAGGTACCCCTTCAGCATCCCCAGACTGCTCTCCCGGATCTGGGCCTCAGACAGGGAACCTTTGAAGGATATCCGCCTAAGAGAAATACAAGACCAGGGAGATGGGGGGAGGAGACATGCGTAAGAGCCGCACCGCTGAACAATGTTCTCGCCTGTATTTCTCTAGCGCAAGTTCTTACCCTCCAACTTTTGGCTGGGAAAAGAGCCCAAAGGGTGCAGAAAGGTCCTCAGCAAAACACCGTCTCAAGATGCATTTGCAAGAACAGAGCCACCAAACGGAACCCAGCACATTTTAGGAGCCTCCTGGTCTGTCGGTTTTGTTTTACTCTAGCAAATTTGTGCTCCACTTTCTCATCAGAGAAGGCTCATGGCTGTGGTTAACAATGTTTGTTAAGATTTAGATTCGGCCCAATGGCTTTCACTGCCTCAGAGTTCCCTTTGCTTTTGGAGACACTTCCTGAAGTTGCTATTGGAAGCACTTATTTCTGTGCATCGTGACTCCTGAACCATGCCTGTGATTGATAGTCTGTTTCCTGACCATTTGGATTGCCCAATGACCCTGCTTCTGGACTGCGTCACATCCCTGACTGATTTGCTGCATTTGACCTCTTGCCTGTTATCATGATCACTCCTGCTGTTGCCCGATCCTCTTCTCTGATGTGCTCTGGCCTCTGCCTGGACTTAATCTACCTCTGCTGTAACCTAAACTCCATCGGCTTATTACCGGTAGGCTTGACTATTTGCTGATTCCGTTGCATTTAGAGCTTGCTACGGCCAAAGCAGGTTAGTTCTTGACCCTCTACCTGTCTGGCCCTTGTCTGCTGCATTGCCTTGAAACCTTATTGCCTGTTACCTGGACGGACTCAGACCTTCCACCTGCCAGGCCCTTGTCTGCTGTGTTGCCTTGGAATCTTGTTCCCTGTTAGCCGGACTATTGAGGCCTTGCCTTTTGCCTGATCCCTGTTTGTGTTGAACACCATGCAACCATCAGCTGCTAAGCTCAGACTCTGAAAATGTGACCTAATCCTGGGTCAGATACCCAGGGAGCTGCTCTTGAGACTCCTCGCCACCATGAATCACCCCCAATTTAAGTCATTCGGGCTAAATTCTCGGTGCTTTTCTTTGCTCCTGAATTCATGGCTGCAAACTGCTTTGCTTTCTCACAAACTCCTGCAGAGTACCAGGATACCATCTGTAGATAGATTGCTCGCTGGAGGGGGAGGTGTTGTCTCTTAACTATTAGCTCCCAGTGAGCAGTCATATGACCTAACAAAATGTGGCTTCCCAGCATCCCTAGCAGGAGATACCTGTGAGGAATAATAGGGGACCGAAACACCAGCATGGGGCTAGCACCCCAAATTCCCTCTGCGGCAGGGATCACCAACCTGTGGCCTTCCAGATGTTATTGGACTACAAAACCCATCATCCCATCCATTGCTCATGCTAGCTGGGGCTGATGTGAATTGGAATCCAACAGTTTTCTCGCCTCGTCTCTATTGCCAGTAGGAAATTTTGAAATGCAGATGCTCATCATAACCATCCCTGTAACCACCACTGCCCTAGCGGATTTCATCTCCACCAGGGTCTTTGGTAAAGCCCATGGGTCTCAATTGCCCATTCCAGATCAAGCAAGCCAAGAAAATGTTGCATTGCAACAGGGGACAATGTTTTGTTACTGGGGAAATGCATTTCTTCCCAGTTGGTGGGAGGATTGCAGCTAAGCTCAGGGGAACAAGGAATTACGAGCAGGTGGTGGCAGATGATGTCAGCATCCCTGCTAATCAAACACCCTGGGCCTTCATCCCACTGAGCTCCATTACACCGCTGTGCATGTCGATGAGCAAATATTCTGTAATTTGCCCAGAAAAATCTGTTAACACCCCCAAAAGCCTCGCTAAGGGCCTCTTCGATGTTACTGATCTGGTCCCAGATCTTCTCCACCCATCTCTCCATGAGATGCGGCCACTGAGAGTTACCACAGGCAGGAAGAATGCTTTCCCACGGCCAAGCCCTGGTTGAACATCCCATCCCCATGCCAGGCTTGATGTAGCGCCACGCTCTCCCTGACAGCATCCCGGAGATGGTGTTGCTTAGCAACCTGCGTGGACACCGCATCTCTCCCAAGAACACTGCTATCTTTGGAGCAGCTGACCACATGCTCTCCTCGGCACTAATGCTCCATTCACCACCTCAGCAGAAAATCCCCACTCTCGGTATGTCACACATCTCTAGTCCCAGCTGAGGCTGCTGCTCCTCACATGAAATAAGTAGGTACCCACACAGGGATGCTTGCAACATTGCAATGCCCTTGCCACATGAAGAACACGTTTCTCTTCCCAAGGCGAGATCTTTTGCTTTTCCCATGCCCCCTTCCTCGGGCTGAGCTTCACATTCTTTCACGCAGGTAGCTTACCACCTATTACCACTGTTGGCCCTAGACCTGTTGAACTGGTATAGCTAAAATGGGGTTGGAAACAGTAGGTATCACCCACCTCACAGCAGCAGTAATATTGGCAGCAGGAACACTATATAGTGGGCTCACCCGACATTAGAGGCTTTCAAGATGCAGCTGGACAGCCATCTGTCAGGGATGCTTTAAGGTGGATTCCTGCATTGAGCAGGGGGCTGGACTAGATGACCTTATAGGCCCCTTCCAACTCAACTAGGCTTCCATTATTCTATGAACACTCAGTGGACTGGGGAGAGAACTCCAAAGAACATCTGCCTTCTCTCCCATTCACCTAAGAACATAAGAGCCTTGCTGGATCAGACCACCTACTCCAGCACTCTGTTCAAACAGTGGCCAACTAGCTGTTGACCAGGAACCCACAAGCAGGACATGGGTGCAACAGCACCCTCCCATCCATGTTCCCCAGCAACTGGTGTACATAGGCTTACTACCTCTGATAGTGGAGGTAGCACATAACCATCAGGACTAGTAGTCGTTAATAGCCTTCTCTTCCAGGAATTTATCCTACCCCTCTCTAAAGCAGTCCAAATTGCTGACCATCACTATCATCTTGTGGTAGTGAATCTGACCCAGCATGGCTCTTCTCATATTCTCTTTTGGCAAGGTTTTAGTGTTTGATTATTCTGTTCCGGTCTCTGTTTTAGCCTTATTATTATTATTATTATTATTATTATTATTATTATTATTTATTACACTTATATACTACCCCATAGCCGAAGCTCTCTGGGCAGTTTACAAAAATTAAAAAGATTGAGCATTAAAAAGACAATATACAAAATTTAAAACCATAAACATAAAACAGCTGTCATTAAAACACTTTAAAACATTTTAACTGTTAAACCTGGCCACAATGTCAATCAAACCTCAACCTCAACTAGGGCTGTTAAAATGCCTGGGAGAAAAGAAAAGAAAAGAAAATGTACTTGATCATTTAATTGTATTTTATGCTGCACTGTTATATTTTTGATGTAAGCCACGGTAGCCGTATTTGCACATCACGCTAAGCCATGGAGGAGCATAACATTGGGCCACTGTTTTAAAGCTGTTATTGTATTTTAAATCTCTACATTGCTGCTAGGTTTTATTTTGTTTTTCACTTTTATTTTATACTGTAAGCTTTAATCTTTTATTTATTTTTTATAATGTATTTTATGCTGCATTTTGCAGTTTTAATTGTTGTGTACCCCACAGAGAGCTTCAGCTAATGGGGGAGGATATCGAAATGTCATAAATAAAGAAGGGAAAATTAAAAGTAAATATCACCATAGTCCTCCTCCAAGCTACACCAGGAGGAGAAGGGTATGTGACCCCCAAGGTTCATTTGGGCTTGTTCTGGCTCATGCACGTCACACTAAACCATAGTTTACTGTGATGTGTGAACCAAGCCTATGAGTACAAATGCAGAATCGTGTTGTTGTGGTGGTGGTGGTGGATGATGATGATGACGACAACGACATCAACATACACCCATGAATCTGATTTTAATATTGAGGAGAGAGAGAGACACACACACACAAAATATTGTCAAAAAACAACAACGATGCATGGTTTCCCCCAAAGAACTCTGGGAACTTTGCTGAAGCGAACCTTAGTCCCCTATAATTCTCAGGATTCCCTGCAATGCAGGAAATATTGATATGCAAGTGTAAATCTGTAATGCAGACATATCCTTATTTGTCCAATTGTGGAGTCACGTTCTCTAGAATTCTACTACTATCATCCCTGCAGGCCAGTAGGGCATTGGGCCAAGGATTCTCAAAATGGCAATTCTCCCAGTTTGCAAGACAGCATGTGGCTGTGACCAAAGGCTAAGTGGGACAGGCAGGTGGTATTCCATGAAAACCAAATCATAGAACCATAGAATGGTAAAGTTGGAAGGGGCCTCTAAGGCCATCCAGTCCAACCCCCTGCTCAATGCAGGAATCCACCTTAAAGCACACCTGACAGATGGCTGTCCAGCTGCCTCTTGAAGACCCTGCCCATACTAAAATGTGAAATCGCACCCACCCACCCACCCTAACCCAACCCCATAGTGATCCAGGACCCCGTCAACCACATAGAACTGCCCAGGGAGATTCAGCTATTGGGTGGTATAAAAATGCAATAAATAAATAATAATAATAACAATTTTAAAAATGAAACTCCATGGCTTATGTAACTGGACTGCAGCAACTGGTAGTACCAGAAGGCACTGGTTTGAACCCTCCCACTATTCCCATTATGTTAACTGCAATGGTGTCAGAGTTGGGTTTTTTCCCATGATGATCCCTTTCTGGAAAACCTACAACCACAGGGGCAGGACCAATTACAGTAGGTATCAAGCAATAAGGTGCCCTGTCTTCCTTTTTCTGCTGGATTCCCTCCCTGCTCGACTTCCTAGAGCTTCCAGGCATTGCTGCTGACACAAATTAGACCCCGAATCGTTGTTGATCTTGGCTGGCAACATTCTGCCTAATTATTTTTAGAGTCATACATCATCCCCCCCAGCAAGCCTTGCCATTTCTGCTTTAATTAGCACCAATGAGTGAGAAAAGCTACTTGCGAAAGACACCGCTCCCCATGCGCCACTGTTTTAATCGTTTCTCGTTGCATTTGGCACTTCTCGGGGGATTCAGTGTCTTCTACCGTCTTCTTAAAAACTTATGACTCAAGTCACACTCTCACACGCTCCTATATATGCTTCTTGGCTTACATTTCTGATACCCCGATATGGCTCCTTCTTCCCTATTTCTTCCCACCCACCTTAAAGGATGACTTGACAGGCAACATCTTGTAGGCTTGCATGGAGCATGCCCTGATGTCTGGACATGACACACTTCCAAGCCCTCACCGGACCCCTTGTAAGATGTAGGGAGGGGCAATCTCCCCCGAGTTCTGTCGGTACTCTGCTTGCCGGAGTCTCATCGGTGTCCCAACCCCGACGTGCGTGCAGGGCGAGCTGCCAGATGGTCTGTGAGCACCTGGCAAGAGGTTGCATCTTTTCTTACTTTGTCCATGAGCTGCGATTTGCACAAATTGGCAGCTAGGAAATATTTATGGGAATCACAATTTGTGCAAAATCACAGCCATAAAATGGCACAATTTGTGTAAGGATGTAGACATGAAAAAACATTTACACATGCAATTTTGTGTAAATTATGCAATTTATGGCCACGGTTTTGCACAAATCATGATTTCCATGAATGTTCCCAGCCTCAAATTTGAGCAAATTAAGATTTGCACCCACCCCCCAAAACACCAGGAAACTGCAAGCTTGCTCGAACTAGCAGGCACAGAGGCAAGCCACCTCAGGGATCAACAAGCTGGCATCCGGGAGGCTGAGCTGGCAAAAACTCACCAAGTTCCACCTTCAAAATGGATTCCTCCGACATCCCTAGTAAGATGTCCCCATACAGAAAGGGTTGTAATTTTTAGTTTAGCACTAGAAAAAACCCATCTTTCAGGTGCATATCAGGATATACTTGGGTTCATTCCCCTGACACCCAGGAGGATCCTTCAGATAGAAACCTGCCTAAGTGAAGCATGCCACCGTCCTGTCTTCCTTCCCTCCTGGTGCTCCATCCCTCACCTGGTCCGGCTTGGCTCAATCTTGCATGGATCCAGCTCTACGTACTTCTTCTCATCGAAGATCCGGTTGATGATGGACTTCAGTACTTCGTGGAGATAAGGCATTCCCACCACCTGGAAGAGCAGAAAGAGGACATGTTGATTTGGAAAGAAGTAAGGACTCGTGTTGGGGGGGGGGGGATTTTGTGCTGGCATACTCAAACGGGCATGTGGTTACTACCAAAATACTGGGGTTTTACATCACCTTGACTGCCTTGGCCTCCTCCAAAGAATCCTGAGATTTCTAGTTTGATGAGGATAAAGAATTGTTAAGAGGTTCCCATCCATAGCCCTGGGAACTTCAGTTTCCAGGGCTCCCTGGGAAGAAGGGATGACCATGAAACCAGATTAAATCTGTGATGTGAATCTATCTCAAACATTTTGATGGCTTTACTTCCTGAGCTCTTAACTCCAATTCAGACCATGTCAAGCAAATGAGCCTGAATAGCCTATAATGGATTTCTACCAGTCCCAGAACTCACAGTTATTACATGCCTTGCTCCAACTGCTAGGCTCCTAATATCACAATGATTTTTTTTTTTTAGTAAGGATTCTATGGTCCTGAAAAGTCTTCAATACTTGGAGCCCCCAAGGTGGGCTCTTCTGCAGAAAATGTTTCTCATAACCACCTTGAGAGTTTCTTCTCTCTTAAAGGTGCTTATGAAAACATTTTAAAGAAGTTTATAAAATTGTTCAAAACTGATACGCTTACCTGAGAAAGTATATATTTACAGAACATCCTGCATAAAGACAACAGAGGAGTTTTATGGTACCTGTCTAAAGACAACCAACAAGGACTCTCTGAGGCAATCTCAGCCAAGCAGGGATCACAGATGCGATAACCTTGTGCCACATTGCAGCCAGAATTGGCTGTGTGATGATGTAGCAAAACCAAAATGATAGCACACAATCTCCCATTCTTTAAGCGAAGTGTTTGCAAAGACAAGGGAAGGGCTTATGGCAAGAAAGGCTACTTTTTATAAAGGACCCCTCGTCTTGCCTTCTGGCAGGCGGTAGGGATGGGCAAACTCCCCTGCACTCTGCTCGTGCTCTGCTTGTTGGACTCCAACCTGTTGCACAACTATGGTGTGCATGCAGAGTAATAGTCCGCAGGTGTCTGGCAAGAGTTGCATCTTTTTTTGTCCCCAAGCTGCGATTTGCACAAATATGTGGCTGGGGCAATTTATGGAAATCAGGATTTGCGCAAAATCGTGGCCACAAAGAATTCCATTTGCATAAAAATGCAAGCATAAAGGACCATTTAAGCCTGCAATTTTGTGCAAATGGCAATTTCCATAAATGTTGCACAATTTGCGCAAATTGGGATTTGCATAAATTAAAAAGGGGGGAACCACAAGTTTGCTCCACTCAGCGTGTGCCGAGTTGAGGTAGCTCAGGGATTTTGTGAGCTGGCATCCAGGTGGCTAAGCTTGCGAAAACTTGCCATGCTCGACCCTCCAACATCCCTCGCAGGATTTGCCTCTCTGCTCCATCTGAAATGTGTGATCTTTCACACCAGGTATCAAACCCCATAAACTCTGGATGCTTCCTCTTGCAGACTTCTTTCTAGCAACTTTGGGACAATCCCTCCTGCTTTCTCCCCACCCCCACGCCCTTCCTTGCATGGACTCCCTACAAAAATTCCAGCCGCCCCCTCCGCTCCTCACTCACCTTCATGAATTGTTCCATGGATTTGGAGGCCAACGAATTAGAACGGAAGAGGGTGTTTGGATCCGCTGAAAGAACACACAGGGGATTCACCATTCTTGCTTTAAATAGCCCAGAGGAGTGAGAAAAGCTACCTGCGAGGACACCAGTTCCCATGTGCCACTGTGCTAATCATTTCTCATAGCCTTGGCCGGCCGGCCCCCATGCCTCAGTGGAAGGAGTCCCTTCCATGGTTTTGCTCAAAATGAATGATTCGAATGTGCACGCAACACACCGTCCCCCCTCTCTTCTGGGCTTACATTTTGGATGCCGCAACGCAGCTGCCCTGAGATAGCTCTGCTCTTTCCTCTTGGTTCCCACCCACTTTGGAGACTGACCAGATGGTACACTATCTTCCAGATCAGGGGTGCACAAACGTTCCAACCTCTTGGGCTGCATTCAGTGTCTGCTGGGATGGAGGGAGCCACACACACACACAGTGTAAGACAAGGATAGAAACTTGCGCTGCATTTCCTTGGGGGGTCATCTGTCAGGGGGTGGGGTCCCCCATCCCCCCTTTGCTCACACAAACTACCCCCATTTATATATCCACATCCACTCAGCTCCTGCTCACCCACTGGCCGGGTTCGCTCAACACACCAATCCACACCGTGGTTGAGTGTAGATTGTTGTTGAACCGTAGGTTGTTTGTTCAACCCTGGGTTAGTGTGTTGTTCGAACCCAGGACATTTTCCACAGGGTGGCTTGTTAATTACCCTAAACAACCCAACAGCAAACCATGGGTTCTCAAGGTGACTTGTTTCAGGAAAAGAAGCCACACTTCCTCCCCACTCTGCACCCAGCATTGAAAACAAGTGGGCTGTGAGAGAAGGTAAACTCTGTCTTCCTGGCTCAGCATACCAACGCAGTGGAATGCTGGATCGGGTACTGAGTTCTCCGTCTCTCCTTTGCTAGCTCCCAGCAGGCTAGCTAAAAAAAACCCTTTTGTCAGCTTATTTACAAGGCTGTATTACCCAGCACACTTTCAAGCATCTTTTCTCCCTCACCTTGAGGGCTAGAAACTTGGCTCTCACTTTAAAAATGAAAGCTGAGCTTTTCAGGAACCAGAATTCCATGGCTTGTGTTCATTCCCATGGAACTGCAGCGCTCGAACATAGCCCTGGTCATCTGGCTTTTCAGGCTGTGTTCCTGTGTTACCAGCTGTGGATCATGCTCAACCCACAACTTGATGAACGAAGGAACTTACTAGTCCGTGAAACCTCGCGGAGGTTCAGGTAGTCCAGGAAGGGTACCACCAGGCCTTGCCCAAGAAAGATCTTGATTAGCTTGGTGGCCACATCTTGGCGACTCTCCACTGAGCACACGTCTTCCAGCAGGGTCAGGGGTGTGACGTCATCCTTCTCCTGCAGTGCAGCATAACATTCGCAAGTAAGGTACGGAGGAACGTGTGTGTGCATTTAAAGTCTGCCATCCCTACTGCCAAAGATGGATTTGTGTATAGTTACTGGTACTGAAATGACATCTATGACTAATTTGGTGGGTGCATAGAAACAGCTTTTTGAGCAAGTCGATGGCTCTGGGGTGGAAATAGCTCTATTAAGCGTTGGATTTTGTAAGAGCAACTCCTGCTCTCCACGATAGCTCTCCAAGGTCCTGAAATCTCTGACAATGGATGCATAGGACTCTGGCTCTTTGCTGTCTGCACACAACCTGATGGTTGCCTGCCAGGACTAAAACCAAGAATCTTCAGCTCTGTGTGCAACTGAGCTGCCCCATGTGGTGAACTATGATTGCAGCTTGGAACATCTTGGCGTATTCTCAGGCTCACCCATACAGGCTGGCCATTGGGCTATTTTAGACAGGAAGGGCTATAAAGAGCTTCCTTTCTGGGCTTGGGACATTGCATGAACAACATGTTCTTCCTGGCTCCGTGTAGCCATGGGGTGGGAAACCTCTTTCAGCCTGAAGGCAGTGGGGGCTGGGGGCTCCAATGTCAGTGGGGTGGGGTGTCTGCCCCAGGTTTTAGTCAAAACCAGTCAGAACTCTAAAGGGGTTATCTATGGTGTGAAATACCTTGGATAGCTCCTTTAGTGTTCTGACTGACACCCAGAGCGGATCCACTGCTCCACTGACCTCGGAGCCACCAGCTTCCACTGCCTTCGGGCCAAATTACATTTCAGAGAAGTTCTTGGCAGTCCCAGTCCACTGATGGGTGGGGCCAAAGGCAAACAGGGTGGGCGTCAAAGCACACACAAAAAATCAGCATATTTTAGCTTAAAGCTCCTTTCGACAGTCACTGAGCCTTAGGATCAACATCTCGACCTTTTAGAATGGAAGGGAAATGGCATTTTAGCTGCCTTTACCTATTGCTTACTACCCGATGGGTTTCAACCTTGGTAGGACCAGACGCCCTGCTTTTTCTCCCTTGGGAATGCCTCCCCCGCTGTACCCGTTCGTCCCGCCGCATTCAGACCCCGCCTCTTTCAACCCCGCTCCCCTCTCACAAAACAGGCTAGACATCCAACAAAGTTTCTCCAGTTTGTCTGCGTCACTCCGGTCCAAGTACCCACCTCTGGCGGGCACAAGATGGATTCCACCAGCAGGTCTATGAGCGGCTGGTAGTACCTGGAAGGCAGGATCCTATCCTCGGCGAGTCGAACCCGCAACCTCAGGGCCCCCAGCTTCCCCCTGCAAGCAGAGCACAGTGGCACACCCATGGTCCTAATGCACAGGCCACACAGTTTTGACCTGCAGGACTTATGCTGTGCAAAGAAGCTGAGAAGGATCGCAAGAACAGCTCTCCAAGGTAGCCTTGGCCGAAGAACAGGAAAACTGCCCTACTGGATCCTACAAGGACTAACCAGAAGCTTATGAGAAGCCCAGAAATCAGGGCAGGAAGGCATTGGCCTTTTCCTGTTTTTCCTCCCCAAGAAACGGTAGTTCAGAGGCTCCATCTCAGCAAGTAGCCATCCTGCGGCAATGAGTTCCATCAGTGAACCAGGCACTATGTCAAGAAAGGCTTCCTTTTATCCACCTTGGATTTCCTGCTCACCCATGTGCCGCGCATTGAGTTTTAGCAGTATCGGAGGGAGAAAAACTCTGCAGCATCCACTTTCTCAATGCTGTGCATCGTTTTATAACCCTGCCTCACGTTACACATCCTTAAATGTGACTTGATCCTAAGGGCTCCCAATCTACCGCTACTGATGGCCTCCAAGAACTGTTTCTGGGGCAGGGATGGCCGTCAGGGGGAAATCCAGGGCTTTTTAGGTTCGCCAGATTTCCTTGGCCTGCTTCGCATTTGCAAACCGGGCTGTGGACGTTTCCCCAAAATGAGAGAAATCTTCTCGGGGTTCCCTTTTTCTTAAATCGGCATTTACACAAGTTGCAGTTGCAATCTGCATAACTGCACAAATTTCAGTCAGCGTTTGCACCATCTGCCACCATGAGTTGCTTAATTTGTGCAAGTTGCTAATTATTTGTGCAAATTATTTGGTCTGCAAGTTGCAGAAACTATGCAAATTATTGGCGTAAATGTTGATTTAAGGAGAGAGGAAAAAAACAACCTGAAATTTCACGAGCTGACCTGACCCGATCTGCATCGAATCGGGCCAGTTTGCAGGTAAGACAGCCGAAGTCTAGGGTGCCTAGCTGATGAAAGTTTTGCTATCTTCACCCCCTGGACAGATTCCTCCAACATCTGTATTCAGGAGACTCTGAAATAAGACAAGGGAGTCTGGCCTTTTGAACAGAGAGTTGAGCCAGAAAAGCCTTTGAATCCCTTTCAGTATAAAGGCGTCAGAGAAATGGGGTCTTGAAATAGGGCATCTAGGAGCAGTGGTATCAGGGTAATATTTTGAAGTGCAGCCGCTCATGATGACAGTCCCCCATAGCCATGCCCCCCAAGGAGAACCCAAACTTGCAGGCAGCTGGGTCGATCCAGATCAGCAAACCAGTTCCAGCTATTTTATCTCCATCAGGAGCAGGCCAATGGGTCTTTATTGCCCATTCAAGACAAAGATATCCCGAAATGCTTTCCATTAAAACAAAGGAAAATATATGTATTGTTGTGGGAATATTCTGAAGGGGCTGGCAGATGACATCAGCATCCCTGCTAATAAAAAAGTGTGGGTGCTACATCCCTGTGAGCCCTGGATTCACTGCACCACTGCCTAGGAGCCAAACTCCAATGCCTCCTGTGCCGCCAACGCCAACCGCAAGCCTTGCAGAATGAGACCTGGACTTCAACGGTGCCACCGAGGGTATCTCACCAGCCCTGTCACCTGGGTGAGTATGGTGTCAGCTGACCCCGAGAGCCAATCCCTGTCCACTAGCCTCTGTCTGAGCAATCTGTCTGGCTAAGCATCTCCTCGCTTTTCCGGTACCACTCCCTTCTAGTACTTGGATGCCGTAGCTGCTGGCCTTGGATTAGGCTGCCCAGGGCCATCCCTAGCATTAGGCAGACTGGGGCAGTTACCTCAGGTGTAGTGGAAGCTGGTGGTTCTGAATTCGGTAGGGCTCTGAATCTTTCTTGGTTTTTAGTCACAACCAGCCAGAACTCTAAACAAGCTATCCAGGTTGGATAGCTCCTTTAGAGTTCTGGCTGGTTCTGACTGAAAATCAGAAGGGATTCACCAAAATCAGAGCTACCAGCCTCCATTGCTCAGGCTGCAGATGCTAAGGGACAGTTGCATTTGAGGGCTTTCAACATTAATACCAGCACTTTGAATCGCAAAACCTGACCGCCTGGGAGTCCTAATCCCATTGGCCTCGGACACTCTGTGACTCAAATGCTTGAGAAGAGGTGGCACGCTTACCCAGCATCCTCCTCTGCGCTGGGGAAGGGCAGCAAGCGGAACCAGTCCTTGGCAGGGGCCTTCTGCATGTCATCCAAAGAGAACTCCACCTGTATGGAGCAGAGAAAGAGGCAGGTTGGTGCAGAGGGAGGGGCCATCAAGGAAGAAGGTGGACAAGGAGGCGAATACCTGAGTGACGCTGTGCCCCTCGATGGTGACTCCAAGGGTGAGGCTACAGCAGGGATGTTGAAGCATTTTCGGTCCAAGGGCCAAATTCAATTTTGGAGAACTTCTCTCGGGGGGGGGGCGCATTCCAATGATGGGTGGAGCCAAAGGAAAAAGAGGTGTGGTCAACCCCCCTCCCAAAATACTAGCATATTGTAGCTTAAAGATCCTACTGCCAGCAACTGAGTCATAGGAGAGGTGTTTCAGCCTTTGGGAAGGGGGGAAGGGGGAACGGCACAAAAGCTGGGGATTACAGGAGTTGCACGAAACACATCTGGACAGCAACAGGCTGGGAATTATGGAGGTTGCAGCCCCAAACTACTGCGGGGTGCCTGACTGGGAATTATGGAGGTTGCAGCCCCACATGCCTGGAGGGCAGCCCTAGGAGCTTGCATGGTCCCCCAGTTTGGATCGGTCTCCTCCAGGCCATGTGCATGTTTCCTCTCCACCACACACCTCTTGCCACTCACCCGACCCAGGAAGTCATTCTTGCCCACCATGTCCCAGTCCCACACTTCCACCACGAGGGGGGTTTCTGCAGCAGCCCCCTCCTCCAGGACAAACTCCAGCACCTCGTCCCAGTGCGGAAAACGAGTCTTCTTGATGATCTGCGCAGACACGAAAGAAAACGTCAGCGGCCGAGCGCCCAATGGACAGCCGGCTTGGTGGCCTCCTGCATCTCACCTCTACGTGGCACTTAGGCATCTCCTCCAGCGTTGTACTTTGGGGAAAGGTACGTGCATCCGGGGACGGAATATGGATTAGGGGAGGAAACTGGGGACTTGTGGAAAGTTAAGGGCCGCTGGGTTCATGGGGCAGTGAAGGGGGGGAAGGAAGAAAGAAACCGATCTAGGGGATCATTGGTTTCCGTGCTTTTGTGCACTTTTGTGAAGGGCCCCCCTCATTTCAAAAGGTCAAAATGCCTCTCCTAAGGCAGGAAGAACTTTAGAGAGCAATCCTGTGGCCCCTGGACAAGCGTTCAAGCCTCCACAGGAGTATTCTGATTCCCCTTTCTGGGTTTTGAGACAGAGCTCCGACCTTTGATGGGGTGGGGGGGAGGGTTGGTGATCCGACCATCCTTTCTGCCCCCTCGCAGCCAGAGAAGTGACCTCAGAGGAGAGAAAAGAGGGTGTTTCCATGGGCGGGGAGGGGGCCCCGGGGTTGGGAAAGGGAGGAGACCAAAGAGGCCAGGATCCGAGGTGTCCTGAGCCTCCTCCGGTCTCCTTCCCTCCCCCTCTGAAGCACTGATGATCGGATGCCTCCAAGTTCAGGGGCTTCCAACCACCGAGGATGCAATTGGAAAGGGATAGCTTGGCCACAGTGGTATGGGCATTAGTAACCTCAAGTCTGGATTACTGCAATGCGCTTTATGTAGGGCTGCCCTTAAGACTGCTCCGGAAACTGGAGCTAGTACAGAACTCAGCAGCTTGGCTGTTGTCAGGAGCTGCCATAATTATTATGATGATTATGATGATTATGATGATTTATTACATTTATATACCACCCCATAGCCGAAGCTCTCTGGGCGGTTTACATATAACTCCTTTGCTGAGAGAATTGCACTGGCTACCGGGCCAGGCTTAAGGTTTTGGTACTAGTGTACAAAGCCCTAAACAACTTTGGACCAGGATACCTGAGAGAGCACCTTCTCCCTTACCAACCTGCCCAATCACTGAGGTCATTGGAGGACGTGCTCCTGGTGGTTCCAGCTAGACCTATGGCCCAACTGGAATCCACCAGGAGAAGAACCTTTAGTGTGGTGGCCCCTCCTCTGCGGAATTCTCTGCCCCTGGAGGTCAGGCAGGCGCCAGCACTGGGCTGCTTCTGGCGTCTCCTGAAAACAATTCTGTTTCAAGAAGCCTTCCCCAACTGACATCCTCCACTGTATTTCTGGTTCCTTTGTTTTTAAATTGAACAATTTAAATTTGCTTTTTACTCATCTTTCTTTTATTGTTTATACCGATGTGGAATCTGTGTTAGATAATTGAGTGGTATATAAATACTGTTGTTGATAATAATAATAATAATAATAATAATAATAATAATAATAATAGATAGGATTGTGCTCTTAAATTCAAATATGGTGGGATTTTTCTCCCATTCCTTATACCTTTGCTCCCCCCCCCCCGCCCGCACATCCACTGGAAGGCGCTCCCCGAGATCTCCAAAGAAAATGGAATCTGGCCCTCAGACAGAAAGAAGCATTGCACCCCTGTTATAAAGATTTCCCATTCTGGTTGTGACTTTGCCTGGGCGATGATGACTCAGACCTGGCTTGGACCCTACCTCTTGGCTCCCCCTTGGAGGCTCAGTGCTAAAACTCAGCACGAGTCGTACTCACCGCGGTTTCCAGGGTCTGCCCATTCCAGTGTACGCGGGCAAAGGGATCCGAGGTGCCGGAGAGATCTCGTGGTGCCAGGTCTCTAAAAGGAAGAAGAGGGAAGCTAGGGTGTATTTGGGGAGGGGGATGCTAGGCTTGTTGTGACATTTGAAAAAGGAATGCCATTCCTAGCAGTGGGGGGGGGTGTTAATTTCCACCTCTGGGGAGGGACGGACACTCAACCCCCAGAAGGGATGTGTGCTCTAGTCACCCATCATATAAACAAGGAGTGGGGAACTTCAAGCTGGGGTCCCAATCCGGCCCACCTGGGGTCCCAATCCTGCCCTCCAATTCCCCAGAAGCCCCCATTCCCTTCCATTTACACCACTCCAATCTCTCCCCCACCCCAGTTTGTTTGATGGTCAGTGAGAGGTCCAAAGTCGCCCAGTTAGCTTCATGGCTGGGTGGGGACGAGAACCCAGATCTCCCAAGTCCTAGTCCAACACTCTAACCACTACACCACACTATCTTTCTAATCTGTTCTCCATACAGATGTACTCAGAGAGGCTAACAGCACAGGTCATCATCAAATACAAGGCAAATAAGCCATTGACTCAATCGGGCCACTTTAGCAGGTTCAGACGGAGGGAGATGAGAGGGGGGCCGGCCCCAATACTACCAGCTCTGCTTTTAAAAAACACTCAGTTTCGTCCTCTTCCCTCCCCATTCCTTTTTCCTTGCCTCTTGTATCTTTTAAAATTGTAAGCCTGTGGGCAGGGGCAGTCTTGCCAAACTGATTGTTTGCAAGCCGTACTGGGAACTATTTCAGCTGAGGAGCGAGCTAGAAACACTTTACATAGAAGAAATAATAAAAACAGAAAACAGGGATCAGCACCTGCCTGATCATCAACAAGGTAGTGAAAACAATAATCTGAATAAAGGTCCCCTGAGCATGTACAGAGTGCCTTTCCCCCTCACTACTGATCAACTGTAGTCTGTGCCCCACACAGGTGGAATGAAAGAGCAGGCCTGAAACCAGCTATCTCTTTTTGCAATAGAGCATTTCCTTCGCAGCGTTTGGAGAGCTTGGACCAAAATAAATAGAACCTCCCCCAAGGGGGGAGTTTTAAAGCTTACAGTGACACACCCACACCACCACTAAACCTTATGTACATCCTTGACCGCACCCGCATCCCTCCTCTCCTTCTGCGCCCCCCCCCCACGGTTATCCGCCTTGCTATTGGCCGCTTGGTTGCCTAGGCGCCCAATTTCGGTTTCTAGGGAAAGCAGGATGCTTACTTGGCTCTGATGATGAGCTGCCCGGCCACAGTTCCTTTTCCAAGCCCTCTACACCCACCCACGCACATACGCACACAGAGCATCCCGCAGCATCGCACCTGCGAAGCCGAATAGTGAGAAAAAGAGACAGAGACCTCGACCAAGGTGGTACCTCCTAGCACTTCATTTCGAAAGCGAGAGATGCTGGAACATGGTGTGCCTCCTCCTCCTCCTTTGAAGGCATGCTTACTGAACTTGAAGCCCATGGCTTAAATCCCAGACGTGTGGCATTTGAAATGCAAACATCGGCGCCTCGCAAAAGAGGCACGGTGGCGTTGCTGCGTTGTCAACTCAGTGCCTACAGAAATTCGGCCGAGTGGTGCGAAAAGCTTCCTCATCCGCCTACTTAAACGTTTTTCAAGGGTACTGGATTCCCCAAAGAGCAAAAAAGAGAAAGAAAAAAACAAGACCAACAAACCCAGTTGCATATTGTCTTTTCCTCCCAAACTCTTTTTTTTTTTTTAAATCAAGGGCAGTTTCCTGGTTCGTAATAATAATAACAATGGAAAAATAAAACCTAGTTTGCATGATCAAATCCTTTGCTCTTCCCTTCGTGCAATGGGCAAAACACACCGGGAAGCCACACTTAATTATAGCTCCTTGTTACGTGTAAACGTGGAACTATTGTTAACGGCTTCCAAACAAACCCAGATTCGGAAGCCATGGCTTCGTATCCTGGCTTGTTCAGAAGCATCCCCATGGAAAGCTATGTTTACATGAGACATCCTGACTTGTTTCACAGCTTTCATGAAGCAAAGTAAAAGCCAAAGGGGTGCATATGAGTGTGTCTAATTAATTAAATTAGGATTTGATCATCCCGACACAGCCTCTGAAAAGCAACAGTCAATATAATAAACCATCTTCAGAGAGACATTCAAGTACAGAGCCATTATATACCTAATCAATACGGAACCATAATATACAGGTAGTATTGTGATTGTGTATAACTGTGGCTGTATGATAAATGGGCTGGATCCAAACTATTTTGAATAGTCCCACCAAAATTAATGGGTCTTAAGTTCATCAGCCAACTGATCTAGGACGACTTGGAGGTGGCAACACCTGTCTCTCAGGTATAACATCATAGCAAGGGAGAGACCAAGCTGGACTGATATATCAGCCAATGAAAGGACGGCTTGCTTTGCCCTTCACTACCAGAAGGAACACCATTTTGAACTGAGACCAACTTCATTCCATCCACCATCCAGAGGAGGAGCTGCTGTTTTCCTCTTCCCTCCCCTGTCCTTTCCCCTTTGGTATTGTGTCTATTAGACTGTGAACCTGTGGGCAGGGAGTGTTTTATATGGCAGTGTCTGTACAGCACGTCGAAAATTTTAGGTGCAAGAAGAAGAAGAAGAAGAAATTGTTTTTACGAAGTTAAGTCCCATTGATTTTAAACTTCAAATACTTCAAAGGTTGTCACACAGAGGAGGGCCAGGACCTCTTCTCGATCATCCCAGGGAGCAGGACACGGAATAATGGGCTCAAGTTACAGGAAGCCAGATTCCATCTGGACAGCAAGAAAAACTTCCTGTTAGAGCAGTACGACAATGGAACCCATGACCTAGGGAGGTCGTGGGCTCTCCCACCCTAGAGGCCTCCAAGAGGCAGCTGGGCAGCCATCTGTCAGGTGTGCTTTAAGGTGGATTCTGGCATTGAGCAGGGGGTTGGACTGGATGGTCTTATAGGCCTCTTCCAACTCTACTAGTCTATGTTTCTATGATTTCAATGGCTAACTCAGGATCTAACCCAACGTCTGTTCGAATGCAGTTCATTGTATTGGGTGTTGCTTTTCTGAGTGCCCTGATTTTTCTCGTGTTTTTGGTTTTTACAGACCAACGTCCCTTAGCGAAGAATGCTTTTTGAAACACGTCAGGGATCCACCGTTGTGTGCAGCTGCCCTTTTTATTTCTGTGTGTGTGTGTGTTTTCTTATACTTATATCTAGACCCATTTCAATTGGGTTTCAGGCCTGGTTTTGGAATGGAAACTGCCTTGGTTGCCCGTTGCTGAGAGAGGGACAGGGGGAGTTCGACTCGGTTGATTCTCTTGCACTTCCTGGTGGCTTTCGATGCCCATCAACCATGGTATCCTTCCAGATACATTGTTCAGGTTGAGAGGCACTGGAGGTCCATATATAGCTACACAGACCCTAAGATCTTCATAATTGGTCCTTCTCTGGGAGCTCCTGTCACAGGATGCAAGGCGTGGGGCTGCTAAAAAAAAGGGGGTATTCTCTTGTGGCACCCCGGTTGTAGACTGAGCTTCCAAGAGAGGCTCACTTGGCGCCTACATTGCGCTCTTTTCGGCACCTGTTGTAAACCTTATTTTCTCCGGCCTTTCAGTCTTTCTCTTTCTGTTGTTTTAAATCTGTTACTGGTGTTTAAATCTTTGCATTGCTGTTGGGGTTTTACTTTGGCTTTTATTTTGATTTGATACTGCAGCTTTAAACTATTACGTAGCGTTTTATCGCGTTGTATTTTATGGATTGGATTGTTGTGAACCGCCCAGAGAGCTTCTGCTATTGGGCAGTATTGAAATGTAACAAAAAAATAAATAAACAAATAAAATTTGATCCCCCCTCCCTTTTTGTGTACTTGCCTACTGCATATCCACCTATCCCCCCCAAGCTGGTTTGCCTCCACATTTTGTACCTCCGTTTCATAAGCGCGTCAAGCTAATGGTCCCTTAGACGTGGGTTTGTGGCATTGCCCTGCACCGTAAAGCCTCCCTTTCGCTTGTTTGCTCTTCCATTCCATTCCGCACCTTCTCTTTCCTCCTCCAGTTCATTGGTTGTGGTACTTCGATGAGCATGGGCTCTTCCACCACCTCACCACCCCGCTCTGGCTTTGTTGTTTAGCGATTTACTGACTTAACGTTTCATCAGCTGGGCTCCGTTTCTGCAGGCAATGAGGGTGGGGTTGGAGCAATGAAAAGTCCATTCAATCGAATAAGCACAAGTCTCTTCGTTCGTCGCGGAGTGCTGAAGGAGGAGAACTGCCCCGCCCTCCCCTTTCATCAGCAGGACTCCATTCAAAGCACACGCCCCCCAACAAAGGAAAAAGCGAGAGGACAGCAATACATGGAGGCTTAAGGGCACATTAAATCCGCTTGGGGAAAATAATCCAGACTTTCCCTGCACCAAAATAATATGCAAATCAGAGGAAAAGAGGCGAGATGGGAGCGGGACAGGGATGACACCATGTGAGTCCCTTGCTGCAAAACCAAATACCAGACATGGCGAGAGTGCGTTAAACTGCTGTGGCGATGGAGCTCATAGTTGCCCACCCATGTCTTCTTTCCAGTTTTTTCAAGTTTTCTTGCATGGTCGCCTCTATGAGCTTCTAACTCGTCACAGGCAAATGGCTGTTTGTAAATTTGCTTGATCGAAATTAGGAACAGTAGCCCAGTATTCTCTACCCTGATTCTCCAAGCTAACAGGTGGAAAGAAGCTAGCTACTTCCATCACTTCCTGCCCGAAACTGGAGATACTGGGAACCGAAGGTAGGATTTTCTGCATTTGGCTCAATAATTAAAACCTGAGAATGACACCTACCATCACTCTGTAACACACCCGTTCATCCTGCCTATATATTTGTGAGCTGTGTATATTTTGTCATGGAAAATAAAGTCTGCATTGAAAGTTCAGCCAAGACCACAGATGTTCAGGATAACTTTTGAGTTCTTTCCCCCGCCTCACTCACTGCCAAAGCTCTTCACAGTTCTGTGTTCGTGTTTTTTTTTAATTCATGAGCTGTTAATTATCTCACTTTCTAAGGGACAGGGGAGGGTGGGGGGAAAGATCGCAGGAGAATTCACGCTCCGATTTAACAGCCGCAACACCTTTTTATTACAGCACCCTCTATTCTCACTGGCCAGGGGGTGGGGGGAGCGGAGGAAGGGAGAAAGCCACACAGGATTCTAAGCTCTCTTGAAGTTTTAAAAAGGAGACAAATTGGCAAATATCAGCAAAGAAAATGCTCCACAATCGTTTACGGCCATTTTGTGAACTTTTTTGCATTTGTTCCTCCGAAAGCATGGTTAAACTATGGAATTCACTACCGCAAGCTATAGTGATGACCACCAATTGGGATGGTTTTAAAAGGGGGGTGGATAAATTCAGGGAGGAGAAGGCTATCCATGGCTACAAGTCCTGGTGGCTCTCTGCTACCTCCAGTCTCAGAGGCAGTAAGACTATGTACATCAGTTCCTGGGGATCATGGGCAGGAGGGTGCTGTTGCATTCATGCCCTGCTTGTGGGTGTCCCATGGGCAGCTGGGCAGCCACTGTGTGAACAGAATACTAGACTAGATGGACCCTTGGTCTGCTCCAGCAGGGCTCTTCTTGTGTTCCTAGGGCTGAGGGCTCTCCTTCTTCAGTGCTGGGGTGCATAGTTTTGTGGATTTTTTTTTTTATAAGCCAACAATAAAAATTATTCACCCTCTGGGTGTAACCAGACATTTCAAGTAGGGACGTATGGCTTTTGTAAGGACCGTTCTGTCTGTGCTTTCTGGAATGACGGCACCTTTCATCCCGTTGTCCGCTCATGGACGTTTGTGCAGTAGCGCTGATGCGTAGAAATGCATCAATGCATTTCTACGCATCAGCGTAGAACTCAGAAAAAGCCAGTCCATGGTGGAATGCACAGGTCAGATTCATTGAAACCCAAACTCATTTGACTCGGTTGCAGATTTCTTAGACATCTCTAGTTGTAAGAGATACTGCTGCTGCTGCGTCTCTTTGCCTCCTCCCCGTTTTGCTCATATAATATTTAGATCGGGGGTGGCCATGCGCCCCTTCCCCATCCTTTTTTGCACATACACACCCGCCATTCCCAGCTTGCTACCGCAACACCGGCAAATTTTGTCTGCAAGAAAACAGCTGCATTTTCATCTTTAAAGCAAGGCATGCGGGGAACGTGAGCCTCGTTTTAATGAAAAATCGCTTCTCCCCCGGGGCTTTGTTTAAATGAATTTTAGCCCCCTGAATTTTAGCCCCAAATTCCAGCCCCTGCTGCATCGTTGCAGGGAAGAAGGGAGGGAGAGTGGAGGTGACTGAAAGCGAAAGATTAGGTTAGCAAGGAGAGAGAAAGAGAGAGAGAGAGAGAGAGAGAGAGAGGGAGGAAACGGGGACAGCCCCAATTTCGGTCCTGCCCCCCACCGTCCCTGCTGGTACATGACCATCCCTCCGGACAGGTTATTCCCGAGGGAATGTGGTCCTTGACAGAGACTCCCCACCCCTGATCTAGAATGAGAGAGATCCCATTTTTGTGAACTGCCTAGAAAGCTTTGCTTATGGGGTGGTATAGAATGGAAATAAATAAATAAATAAATAGCATCCGCTTCTACCTGGCTTCAATGATGTAGCAGCAGAGCACCCGTCTATTGGCTTCCTCCACCACTCGCAGCTCTAGGGAGATCTCCCCTTGCACCTCCTCGTTGGGGTCAACACGGCTCAGGTTGATCCAGCTGTCAATTCCTGCAGCAAAGGTGGGGGTGGGTGGAGGGCAACACATCAGAGTTCTGTTCCAGCCAATAGCCTGCAGGCCATCAAAAGAACATCAGAAGAGCCCTGCTCCATCTAGTCCAGCACTCCGTTCATTCAGAGGCCAACCGGTTGTTCACACACTGGCTGCATTCGGACAACACATTAGTCAATGGTGGGTTGAGTAGCCAACTCACAGTTGGTTATTTTGCAGGTACTCCCCACACAACATGTTCCTACACAACTGTGGGTGGTTGGGGCTGGCATTGAGTGGACTAATTGTCAACCCAGCATTTGACTGATACAACGCCCGCCCCTCTTCCCACCCTCCCTCCTCCCTCAGTCCTCCCAGTTCTATCCCAGCAGCCTCTGCAAGTTGCACCAGTTGTGGCAGAGTGGCAGCCGCCGCTTTGGTCACTCTTGCCGCCTGCCTCTATGGGATTGTGTTTTAACCCATTCACCGCACGCCATTAACACACTCACCCCTCCACACAACACTTTAAACAACTGGCTTTCAGCTAAACAACTTGCAAGACAGTTGTTTCTCTCAGTTGCTTATTTGGGCGGAATAGCATACCATCAATAGTTTGTGAGTGGCGTGTTACCTCCCACACAACACAGTAAGCAACACAACTGACGATTGTTTCCCTCCCCCCAGTTGCTTAATGTGTTGTCCGAATTCAGCCACTGTGTGATGAATTCCTTCAGAACATAAGAAGAGCCATGCTGGGTCAGGCCAAGGGTCCATCTGATGGCCAACCAACTGTCAACCCACAAGCAGGATGTGGTGCAACAGCGCCCTCCCACCCATGTTCCCCAACATCTAGTGTATACAGGCTTAATGCCTCGGATACTGGAGGTTGCACTCGGCCGTCAGGACTAGTAGCCATCGATCGCCTTCTCCTCCAGGAATTTTTCCAACCCACTTTTAAAGCCACCCAGTTTGGTAGCCATCACCCCATCTTGTGGCAGTGAATTCCACAGTTTGACTCTGTGCTGTGTGAAGAAGTCCTTCTTTTGATCTGTCCTGAATCTCCCTTTAACCTGTGCAGCCACAAGGGTTAGGGTTAGGGTTAGCAGTCTGATCAACAAAAATGCCCAAGAAGGACCAGCCAATAAAGGAAAGCATCAAGAATGAGGGGCTGTGTGGTGTAGTGGTTAGAGTATTGGACTGGGACTCGGGAGACCCGGGTTCCAGTCCCCCAGTCGGCCATGAAGCTCACTGGGTGACTTTAGGCCAGTCCCTGACTCTCAGCCTGAGCTACCTCGCAGGGTTGTTGTGAGGATAAAAATGGAGAGGAGGAGGACCAGGGAAAGCCGCCTTGGCTTTCTTGTGAGAGGAAAAAAAGGCAGTATATAAAATGTAATATTTTTTTTTTAAAAAAAAAGGAAGCGAGTAGCAAAGTTGTGATTAAGAAAAGATTGGTTGCAATGGGTCAAAGTATGACAAAGGAGGGGGAGTATAAAACAAGTTCTGAAGAGTTGCGACATACTTTATAAACAGCTCCTTTATAGACAGGGGTGGGAAATTTCCTTCCTGAACTCACCAGGAGCTACACCCCCCCCCCCCCCGCTGGCTGACTTTGCTGCAGTGGTGGCCAAAAACTTGTGTTTTTGCACAAAAACAAGGCTCGTGGAGCAGAGCTTTCTTTAGCAGGAGAATCACCCTCCCTGGAGATTTCGAGGAACACGATTCTGCTTCTAAAAACGGCACACGCTCCCTCTGCGTCTTATGCTGCTGGAAAAACTGGAGGGTTCTGTTGTTGGTGTTTGGCCGCCACAGCAAATTCAGCAGCAGCGGAGGCTGCAAACTTGGCATGGGAGGGCCGCATGCTTCCCGCCTCTGATCTAACAGAAGGTGCTGCCCACAGCCAAAAGCACTAGCCCAGCGTAACACTAGGGGGCGCTAGATTCTTGTATATAATTGCTCTATTGCAGGAAGTCAAGGGTAGTCATATTGGCCCATGGGGGGGGGGGGATCCTTTCTTAGGGCAACCTGAATTCCTCAAAAATAGTGAGCAAGGTTTTGAGTTCTGCAGAGCTCTTCATCAGGATAGATGTTAAACAAAGTGGAAGGGGTGGGGGAGGATGTTAGGCAAAGCGGGGAGGGGAGATGGGAAAAGCTTACTGACGTGAGAGCCAGTGTGGTGTAGTGGCTAGAGTGTTGGACTGGGAGTCGGGAGATCCGGGTTCTAGTCCCCACTTGGCCATGGAAACGCACTGGGTGACTTTGGGCCAGTCACAGACTCTCAGCCCAGCCTACCTCACAGAGTTCTTGTTGTGAGGATAAAATGGAGAGGAGGATTATGTATGCCGACTTGGGTTCTTTCGGAGGAAAAAATGCAGGATATAAATGCAATAATAAATAAATAAATAAATATGTTGAAGGCATGAAGGCATGAAGGTCTGCATTTAGTCACAGTCTTAAGATGTGGGAGAAAGGAGCAGGCTCTACTAGGATCAGGAATGGGTGAAAGGTAGATCAGAATCTACATGTAGATTTCTGAGAGATTTGCAATAGATCATCCAGAGTTTCTGACTCCCAACTGTATAACACTAGCAACAAAATGATTTTTTTACCACCTAAGTTACAGAAATGCAGAAAGCTTGAGGTAGCCAGGAGGAAGAACCATGTGCTCAGATCTGGGACTGGAAATTAGGAAAGGGGAAGAGACTTGTTTGGTTCACACATGAACCCAACGGATGTGCACTTCCTGAACCAATATGCAAACCGAAACGCAGTTATCCATCAGAAATCTCATCCAGTTTTGCGGTGCAGTTCTCTGAACAAACATTGCATATAAAAAATGCCATTATGGGGGTGGAAATGCACACAGAAATGTGTTCAACAATAAAAATAATGTAGAAAAAACACATATTTGGGGAAATGGCTTGCAAAACTGTGCACATCCGACAAAATTGCATACAAAAAATGGGACAACAGGACCTGCTTTCTAATATTTTTAATCGTGTGTGTCCATATTTCTTCTTCCTTTTCACTTTTTCTCCCTGTCTTTCGTTCCCTTTCTCCTTTCTTTGTCTTTCCCTTGTTCTCTGTCTTTCTCCCTCTTTTCCCTTTTCTTCAAAATGTAAACAAACACAATGCTGTGACCCAACATACATCAGGGCATGAAGCTCACCACCTACCTGTTGAAGCCCAATACTCTGTATTCCAATGTTTTCAATTATATTTCAATGGAATGTTCCCACGACTTTTGACCACTGGTCACCTGCTGGACGAAGAATCCAATGCTGGGGAACTCAAGACTCTTTGAGTACTGGACCCTGAGATCCTGAGTCAGGCCTCCTCAACCCCCTTCTAGCAAATCGCAAGTTGGCACCAGTTAGAAGCAAGATCCCACCCGCCCCCGGTGTTAGATGCAAGGTACCCGCCAGCACCTACCTCGTGGATGGGAAGAGATGACCTCTTTGCTGAGGGAGACCTTGCCAATGACATCATCATGCCTGCAAGGACAGAAGAACACAGACAGTGCAATATGCTACCCAAGACAAAATGGCGGCCTCTGGACAGGCAGCTGAATTTTACTTCAAGGCTAATGATGGGGCAGCATCCTGCGCCATGCCTGATGGCAGCAAGCTAGCCGTGGGGCTGCAGGGCTCTGCCCACAACACTTCCCCACTGTTGTACGCCCCCTCCTGGCATCTGCCACTTAAGGCAGATGACTCACTCTGCCCAATGGTAGGGACAGGAGGAGGAGCAGCATCAAGACTGTAGTAAGGATGTTGGAGGAAACCAGTTGGGGGGTGGCGCTTGATGAGCATTCATCAATCCGGTCCCTTTGGACTTCGCCTCATCTTCCACTAACTGGCCTGACTTGGTCCTCAGCGACTTAGGCCAGCTATCAAATTTGCCATTTTTAAAATTTGCGTAGAGATTTGTGCAAACTTGGGAGAAACTACTATAGGCACGCAGTGGCATCTCCCCTAAACCAGAGGAGAAAATCCCATTTAACTACAGGCAGATTTCGAATCCATCCACATAGAATTAAAATATAATGACGTATTCGGTAAGCTTTAGTTATTTATTTTATTTGGGGCTAAAATAGTGTACATATATCAGTTTTCTGACATATCGCTTTGGGATCAACTTCATGCAATGTTAAATTCATATCATGCAACTGATCCTCGCCCTTTTATTTACTTCTGTGCAAGAGCACGGGGGCCCCATCTTGATCAGGGCCACTGCTTGCAGGCAATGGTGGTTTAAGATGTCCCACCCTGTCACTTTTTTTCTTTAAGTTTGCTCTCTCTCTCTCTCTCTCTCTCTCTCTCTCTTTCACTCTCAACACCTGTGGGGTTTAAATTTCCAGAGGCAGCAGGCCTGGAAAAGTTCCCCCTCTATCAGAAATCTAGGAATGATGCTGCCAGGCAGAGTAAGCATTACTGAACTTGATGGACCAGAACCAGATGTGAGCAAGGGGAGCCCAGTCTAGGTAGAACAGTCAAGTCTAGGCAGGTGAGGTTGTCAGATAAATAGATAAGTACAGCAGGTTAAGTAAACACAGAAACCCTCTTGTGTAAAGGACAGCTGAAACAGGACCACGGATAGCTCCAAGTGAGATTTCCTGGCCAGCACTTTCCCCTAATCGAACCATAGAAGAATGTTGTCTCAGCGGCAAGCTAAAGGCGATGGAAGCCTTATGTAGGTGGCCACAATCTGTAGTGTTCCACCCCCTTTGGAGTCAACTCTATCCTCTCTGAAGCAGCTGGCTGGACTGTTAAAGGACCCTTGCCTGATTTTGTAGTCTCAGATTAATGCAAGGCAGGGGAGGTTGAAGTTCTGCTGTGGGTTCCTCCAATGACTCAAGGTCATGTCTTGATGGGGGTGTTGTCTGTCCTCCTTCTGGAAGAACAATCTGGTTCTCATCTTTGTCAGAGTCTTCTCCGGTACCCTTAAAAGGCCGGGGGTCATGACAGCATTCTACCGTATGAGCCTGCCAGGACTGGAAGATGCTCAGGGCAGGCCCTACTGTCTGTCCTGCCACCATCAGAAGCACATTTGGTAGGGACACAAGAGAGGCTCAGGGGCTTCTCGTTGGCTGCTCCCAGGCTCTGGAACTCCCTGCTGGGGTGGGGGTGGGTGCAAACTAGCTCCATTTTTGTTGTCCTTACACTGACTTGTTTGCTGAAGTAGATTATAACTGGTGGGTGTATTTCTGTTTTTCTTAGTACCTCAGGAAGCTGGTTTTACCCTTGGTCCATCTAACCCGGTATTGTCAACACTGACTGGCAGGGGCTGCCCAATGTTTCAGTCAGGATTCTTTCCTAGCCCTACCTGAAGAAACTGGGGGTCTGCAGGAATGCCTCCTCCCATATGTACCTGCCCAGACCCTAAGATCATCCTTGGGGGCCCTTCTCCGTTGGTCCATCTAACCCGGTATTGTCAACACTGACTGGCAGGGGCTGCCCAATGTTTCAGTCAGGATTCTTTCCTAGCCCTACCTGAAGAAACTGGGGGTCTGCAGGAATGCCTCCTCCCATATGTACCTGCCCAGACCCTAAGATCATCCTTGGGGGCCCTTCTCCGTGAACCCCTGCCAAAGGATGTGAGGCAGGTGGCTAACAGGAGGAGGGCCTTCTCTGCTGTGGCACCCTGGCTGTGGAATGAGCTTCCCACAGAGGTTCGCCTGGCACCTACGTTATATTCTTTTCAACGCCAGGTGAAGATCTTTTTATTTTCACAGTGTTTTAACCTTGCTGTTTAAATTTGTATTTTAAATTATGTTTTTATACTGTCATCGTTTTATATTTTGAATGGTTTTTATGGTTTTAATTTCTGTAAACCGCCCAGAGAGCTTCAGCTATTGGGCAGTATAGAAATGCATGTTAAGTGGATGCCCTACGGCTTCCCCCTTTTGACATGTTTTAATTGATTTTATGTTTTATTTTTTTTTAAAAAAAACTGCATTTTACCTGTATGTTATTATTATTAGTCACTCTGCACATTATTTTTAATGAAAAGGGTGGGCTATGAACTTAATACATTAATAAATAAGGGCCCTACAGGACCCCTGCAAATCTCATAGTGGTGGAGAGTGGTATGTTGGGCGTTGTTCATGCAGTGAACTCCCCTTATGCTCTGCCTATCACAAAAAGCTGCAAGTCTCCAGTACCTCATTTGAAAGAAACTGAAATCCTGGTTAATGATCACACCTCTGGAGTTCTCGCTGGGGTGTGACAGCGTAACCCCATGCACCCTTCCACTTAACTAAATCCCGCTGAGCACAGTGGGATTGATTCAAGAGCGAATATGTGCAGTGTTGCACCACATTAGGAGTTTCTTTCAACATGATGTTTTACGCCGGATCGTCCTACAAATAAGCAACACGACTTCCTCCTCACACAATAGGATTACCTTCCCAGCCACCCCTCCGGCGCACACCGGAGGCACCTCCGCCTACCCACCTGCCCAACAGAAACAATTCTTCTTGCCAGAAGTTTAGAGAAGAGGATTAAGCTAGCAGCCTGGCAGGGAAGGGTCTGCTCAGAGCCTGACTGTCAAACTTGTATCGTAGGGCCTTATAATCCCCTACAGTCTTGTGCAGGAATGGGACTTAAAGGGGGGGGGAACATTAAACTAAAACAGAAGGTCTGGGATTATGTTTCACGCCTCTCTTGTGCATTCCTCTGTTCTTTCTACCAGGGCCAAAGCCACACCTGAGGGAGCCCTAGGAGTAGTGCCATGGTGGACTTCCTCCTACCCCAGTACTCTCCTGTCATCAGCGCTCATCCAATCAGTGGAATCAGACAGCCACCAGTTTTAATTCTCCATAATGCCCCCGTTGTAGGGATGTCCATTACTGGAACATCCCGTCCTGTTTGGGCTCAACAGAGTTCTGCAGTGCGTACGACTCACTTTTCATCTGTGAGCCGAACTGCAAGCTGTTCCCCGAATTCCGGGAGCTTTTTTGCACTTTTTTGGGAGTGGGAGGAAGGTTCTGCAATTTGCACAAATTTCTGGGCAATCTATAGCCGAATGTCTGCAAATTATGGCTGAATTTGGGGAAATCATGCAAATCCGCCCATGATTTGTGCAAATTACGCAAATTCAGCCACAGTTTGTGCAAATTACATAAATTTGGTTGTAATTTATACAAGTTGTGCAAATTCTGCCAGAATTTGCACAAATTCAGCCGTAAGTAGTGCAAATTGCTCTGACGTTTACACAAATTGTAGAACCTCCCCCCCAGTGCATGAATTTCCTAGAAAATCCATGAACTGGCCCAGTTCACTGCAGATTGAGTCGGATCCCACAGCAGAAACTGAAATGAAGTCAATGGGGCAGAACCTAAGAAAACTCATCAAACTCCACCCACCCCAAGCGGATTTCTCCGACAGCCTACCCTGATGTAGTGCTGCTCTGAAACATTGTGGGAAATCAAAATGGCTGCCCCATTGGGCATTGTGGGAAATTAAAAAGGTGGTCAGCTAGCACAAAGCATCAGGAAAAAAAGAAAACATTTCAAGGGAGATTCAGCGTAAGGATCAAGCCTTGCTGAGGTCCTGATAGCCACATAGTGAAGTCAGACCTCTGTCTACCAATATTCCATCCCTATGTGAGCTCTGGGACCAAGACCTGCCATTTCCGCATATTACTGTTTACACCATTTACAATGATAGCATTATGAAAGTATTTTAAATAAATACATTATATTATTATTATTATTATTATTATTATTATTATTAAGAACAACTTCCTATAATAACCTAGGCTGAATGCCCAGCTATATCCCTCACTCTGTCTTACTTACCCGATGGTGTCTTCATCCAGAACATAGAAAGATAGGTTGTGGAATCCCATTGGGAGGTGCAGGGTATATTCCTCCCCCCAAAAAGGGTTGAGGTTCTTCCACACAGTTGCAGTCCTGCGGAGTGGAAGCAGAGGAGATGTGAGTTCCAGCTGCGTAAGGTGCGCTGTGATGGCACAAGGCCAGGCTCTTAACCTCTATCCCAGAGTCCAGCCAATACAAAAGCTTCATACTGCTTGCCAATCGCAGGGGCTGATGCTTTGGAACGCCGTCCCTCCCTCATGATATTAGAAGTTGGAGTCATCTGGTGAAGCGGAACAGTGGGAGACGGAGGGCAGCCAAGAGGAAGTACTCCACGACACAGCTCATGGTTAAACTGTGGAATTCACAACCGCAAGATGTAGGGCTGGCTGCCAACTTGGATGGCTTTAAAAGGGGATCAGACAAACTCATGGAGGATAAAGCTATCAGAGACTTTTAGTTACAGCTTCCAAATTGCGCAAAGCACTTATTCCCCTCTATTCAGCACTGGTTAGGCCTCATCTTGAGTATTGTGTCTAGTTCTGGGCACCACACTTCAAGAAGGATGCAGACGAGCTAGAGGGAGTTCAGAGGAGGGCAACGAGGATGATTAGGGGTCTGGAAACAAAGCCCTATGAGGAGAGACTGAAAGAACTGGAAAAGTTTAGCCTGTAGAAGAGAAAGCAGAGAGGAGACATGATAGCACTCTTCAAATTCTTGAAAGGTTGTCACACAGACGAGGGTTAGGATCTCTTCTCGATCATCCCAGAGTGCAGGACGCAGAATAATGGGCTCATGTTACAGGAAGCCAGATTCTGGCTGGACATCAGGAAAAACCTCCTGACCATTAGAGCAGTATGGCAATGGAACCAATGACCTAGGGAGGCTGTGGGCTCTCCCACACTAGAGGCCTTCAAGAGGCAGCTGGACAGCCACCTGCCAGGAATTCTTTAAGGTGGATTCCTGCATTGAGCAGGGGGTTGGACTCGATGGCCTTATAGGCCCCCTTCCAACACTACTCTTCTATGATTCTATGACCATATAACTATATAAAATAACTCCTGGATTTCATCTAAATGGGGCGTGTTTTCTGGGAGGAGCCAGGAAGCAGTTGAGGGCAATGCTCACTGCTTTTGGCCTGAGGAGAGAGAGAGAGGCCACAGCCTGAGGGAGCTCTACAGAGTGGGGTTTTGTTTAAAATAAAACTTGGAGGTTTATTTATAATGCAAAGTCTGTTTGGTTCTGTTGGGTGCAACCCACTAACTTTGGAACACATCTCTTCCCCACGAATAAAGCTGTGGACCATAGTCCATGCCCTCAGCACCAACTCTTCCTCACCTGGTTAATCGTCTACTCATCCAAAGATAAATCCTTCTAGCTCACTCTTTCTATGGTCAAGCCTCATGAAATGTCATTAATGTGCTCTTGAGCAAATATTTGAGGAGGGACAAGATGACATGGGAATATCGAGGCTGTGGATGGCATTGGCTGAGGCTCAGAGGATCCTGCCAGCATTCAACACAGGAAGAGCAGGACACTGTTCCTTACACCCTGGGGCACTGCCCCATGTCAAAAGACTGCCAAACTGTCAGTCAGGTGGCCAAGCTTCCAGTAAAGTGAGCCTTCCACACCCATTTCGCAGAAGGGAAAATGGAGGCAGAAGGAATCGCCACTTCATATGCTGTACTGCAGGGTTCCCCAAGGCATCACCTATGAATGGATCCAAATGTGGTCCCTTTATATATATTTTTTCCATTTTTTAAAACTTTACATATATGGATTTATATGAAATGCAAACAGCTTTCTAGCAAAATAGATGGACTGCAATAACAAAAAATGGATCAAATATCCAAGTAAGTATCCATTTGAAGGTGGTGTCTATATGCCAATGACTTAGGGAGGTTACGGGTTCTCTCACACTAGAGGCCTTCAAGAGGCAGCTGGACAGCCATCTATCAGGGATGCTTTAAGGTGGATTCCTGCAGTGAGCAGGGGGTTGGATTCGATTACCTTAGAGGCCCCTTCCAACTCTACTATTCTATGATTCTATGCCATCCTTTCAAATATTGAAAGTCTGCAAAGATCTTCAATCCACTGAATTATAGGAGGTGAAAGTTTATCTTACCAATGTTGTAATATCAGTCTTACAGCTGCAAAAAGGGTGCACAGACTCCATTTACGCTGACCGTTTGTTAATTTCCATGACGCAGGTAAAATAACTTAAAAGAGTATTACCTCAGTGGATATTAAAGATACATTTTCTGTGTCGTAGCCTCCCTGCAAAAAGAAGCAACTAGGCTGACCTCGGTGGGAAGACCTTCCCATAATCGGGGGCCACCAGTGAGCTCTCTCCCCCCTCCCCAGAACTTGCGGATTCCTGCCACTTTGTGTAAGTCTTTCCTTCTCATAGACTCACATGCAGGAGCGGGGTTGCTGTGTGCAAATGGAGGATGAGGGGGACCTATTAAGAGGTTCCCGGAGGCTAATGGATCCAGATGGTTTCCACTGGGGCCCTAGGTTTTCCTGCTGATATGGCTGGTGCTCCTGTCAAAACCCAGTTTGATCTGTGGAATGCAGAAACGACCCGGGCAGTTGACACGATTGTTCTTCAACTCTTATGGCTCCAAGGGATGGCATGAGCACCTGTCTGGGTTCGGGAGCTATTCCTGGCCTCCCGGACCCCACTCCATGAGCCACCACTCCTGCTTGGAGAGCCCTGTGAGCCCCCAGAACTTAATGGACCTGTCCGCAAGTGTCTGGCAACTAGGGCTGGGAAGCGGATCGGGGTGATCTGGTCCTCCCAGATCCGGATCTGAACCAGATCGGGGGGAGGTCCAAATCGTTCCAGACTGGATCGGATCCTTCCAGATCAATCCAGATTGATCCGGAGGCCATTGGCCTTCCAGGTCCCTGGGTGCTGGCTGCGCAGCCGTCACCCAGGGACACCAGGCCCTCCCCCCACTCTTCCTGCTTACCTGCTGCCTCCTCGTTGCCACTGCCATCCGCCACTGCCATCCGCTGGCTGCCGTTGCTTCTGCTCTATTGAGAACCAGGTCTCACAGCCTGGTTCTCAGTAGAGCAGAAGCAGCAGCAGCGGTGGCGGCAGCAAGGAGGCAGCAAGTAAGTAGGGAGAGTGGGGGAAGGGTGGTGAGTCCTTTTCCCCATAGACTTGTAAGTCTATGGGGAAAAGGAGTGTCTCCGGAGACCTGGATCTGGATCTGAATATGGTTCCAGACCAGATCGGGGGAGGCAACCATCCATCTCTTCAGGAGTCGCCATTTGCATAAAAACGGCAACTTGTGTATTTCCGTAAACTGATTCTTGCATAAATGGCCGCCGTAAAGCAGCCATTTCTGCAACATTTTACACAAATGGCGACTCTCTAAAGAGATGGCCAGCTGCCAGGTGCTTGCAGACAGGCCCGGTAAGGGCTGAAGTCTCACGGGTGGGTCTGGTGGGGGGGGGGGGTGCGAGTGGGGCAGCAGCTCACTGAGCACCCAGAGAAACTGGATGGAGCCGAATCTGTCCATCCTTTATGGTTCCATAGTCTACAAAATAGGAGATGGCATGAGTTCAGATGGAGGGAAACTCCCTGCAGATGGAATTGAACATTGGTAAGTGCATATACTCAAGCATACCCGGGGGCTTTTCAGGGTTGCCTACAGCTTTTTTCATGCTGGCCCTAACGACACTGTCAATCCATCAAAGGCCTGCTGCAATCTGTTTGCAAGGCACTTCCAGGATCAAATCTCTTGCATCCGCCAGGGCTTAAGCCTCCTGTGTTACAGCAGGTGAATCAGGTGAGGTATCCAGAGTACAGCCTTGTCCAATTTTGTTGGATGAGCTCCAGTTAGTGCAGCTCGAGGATGTTGACAAGGGGCTTAGAAAGGTTCAAACAACCACTTCCGCATTGGATCCTTCCCCTCATGGCTTATAAGAACTAGCAGGGAGGGAACAGCCAGCTGGGCCTTGTGAGATGGAGAGACCACTCCTGAAGAAACCCTCCCTGGACCTGGGAGACCTTAATAATTTTAGGCCAGTGGTAAATGTTCCTTTCCTGGCCAAGGTCCTTGAGTTGGTGGTGGCGAAGCTGCTCAAGACACTCTTCTATGAGACATTATCTGGATCCATTTCAGTTGGGGTACTGGCCAGGTTTTGGCACAGAAACAGCCTGGGTCGCCTTGTATGATGACCTATGTCAGGAGAGAGACAGGGGGAGTGTGAGCTGTAGCCCCTGCTTGGTGAGCCATGTGAGCCCCCAGCCCTTTCTGGACTTGTCCATGAGTGCCCGGCAACTGATCTCCTGCCAAAGATGCCAAATGACCAACTTGGTCAAGGTGTTAAGAAAACGTGGGTCCCTTACAGTGCAATCCCTGTGCATGTTTGGACAGGGAAAATCCTACAATTCCCAGCATTCCCCAGCCAGCTGTGAAGGAGTTGCTATCCAACACAACTAGAAGGAACCAGGTTGTGGGAGGCGGGTGTAAAATTACCTAAACGGATCAGCACCCACCCTCCACTCCAAGGCTATTACTACTTGTTTGTTGCCTATACATCTGAATCTCTCTGTTGGCTGCCAGCATGTTCCAACTGCCACAGTTCTGCCTGAACCGCCTTGGGCAGCCCCTTGTTATTCATAATCCCTGTGGAAGTGAGTTTAATATTTTGCTCAGAGTCCCAGTGGTGTGCATCATGGACAAATCCTGGATTTGGAGGCCTGGTGACCAGGAACTTTCCCTAAGAGACACGAGCAGTGGAAGTGAAGTCCTGATCCAAGTACATTTTGTAACGTTGTCCGGAGGGATCTTAAAATGCATGTGGAGACTGTAAACACCGCTCCTCCTTCCCTGCTGTTTTGCCCCTCAGTCCCTTACCACAGAGGGGCTCATGTCTAACACAACTGTGGCCCATGAATACTGAATTCCCCCTCCAAAATTTGCATGCAGCACCTCCCTCACACACCCCAATTGGCTGCCTCCATCCCCTTCCCCCTCCACGCTGCCAGCAACAGCCTAAGTGCGCAGCTGCACCCAGGGCCCACCTTTGCGCCACAGTGATTGGCTGAGCAGGGCTGTCCACCAGCCCGCCAGCGGAGGGGCTGCCCTGCTTGTTTGGTGCGGAGGAAATTAATTGCTATTAAAGTTCAAGCGTTGAACTTTTTCAAACTTTCAGAATTTTCTGCGCGCCTACCCTGCTCAAGCTTCAGTTCAAAACAAAAATGAGCAAAATCGGTCAGGTAGATCTCAAGTAATAAGCCTTACACTACTGTATTCTTATATAGATAATGATGATGATGATGATGATGATGGTGAGCATTTCTATACCATCCCCTAGCTGAAGCTGTCTGGACCATTTACGAAGATTAAAAACATTAAAATACAGTATACAAAGTTTAAAAACCATTTACATATTCACAAAGACAACATATCTCAAAAACAACGTCAACCGGTCAACCCTAACCAAAGGACAGAGCCAGGACTGCTCAACATCATACGCTGCCAAATCCCTGAGAAAAGATAACAAAGTTGGCACCATACTGGCCTCATCAAGTAAAGCAGGGGTGGGTGGGTGGCTGAGCCAGAGGATGCTATGGCTCATCTGCCCTGCTTGAGGGAGTCCCATAGATATTTGGTTGGCCACAGTGAGAAAACAGGATACTAGGCTAGATAGGCCTTTGGTCTGATCCAGCAAGGATCTCCTTATGGTCTTACCAGAAGAGGGGATTCAGATACAGGTTAAAGGGGAGATGGCAAAGGTCAGGAACACAGCTGCCTTATCCTGATCAGAGCATCGGTCCATCTTGCCCAGTATTGTCAACACAGAAGGGCAACAAAGGCTCTCCAGGATTTCAGGCAGAATTCTTTCCTAGTCCTACCTGGAAAAAGCCAGGGATCGATCCTGGGATGTTCTACATGCAAAGCAGGTATGCTCTATCAATGAGCTATGGCCCTCCTTAGAGAGGTGCATCCCACCCTGCAGCTGTAATTTGTAAACGAAGAGCCAAACAATAAAACCCAGCTTAGGGTGACCATATGGAAAGGAGGACTGGGCTTCTGTATCTTTAAGAGTTGTAGAGAAAAGGGAGTTTCAGCAGGTGTCATTTGTGTGCATGCAGCACCTGGTGAAATCCCCTCTTCATCACAAAGCTGCAGGAGCCCTGCCCTCTTGACCAGATACAAAAGAGGGCAGGGCTCCTGCAGCTTTAATTGTTGTGATGAAGAGGGAATTTCAACAGGGGCTGCATGCATACAAATGAAATTCCCTTTTCTCTACCACTGTTCAAGATACAGGAGCCCTGTCCTCCTTTCCATAGGGTCACTCTAACCCAGCTTAAACTGGCCATTTTGTTCAGGGGTGGGGAGCAGGGGTGGGGCCCCATGGAGAACATACTGCCAATTTGGATTGGGGCTCAGTTTCCAACCAGATTTCTGTTGAAAAGAATCTCTCTCCCCCACCTCACACCCCGGGTACAGTTTGTTCCCAAAGAAGCACAGATTTGTCTCCAAAACAAAAGTGCGTTTTCTTCAGAGTCTGAGTGTATTTCAGTCTCCTTGCAAACCACTGAGAGAAATAGTTTGAATATGGTAAGCGGTGTATATACATCGATTAAATAAACAAATAATAAAAGTGAGTTTTCTCCAAAGCCAAAGTGAAGCAGGCTATTTATTTTTTAAAGGGCAGATAACGTCACGTGTTGTGTGAGGCCGAAGCAATAGTTCGGGGTAGATGGAAGGAGAGATTTGGAAGTCTGAGACCTCCAAGCCCACATTTTCACATACCTGGCCACCACTTCATTGTCGACCTTGATGATGCAGTAAGGATCACTGGTGCCGGACCTTTGGGGAAACAAGCAAAACCTGGATGAGGATTAAGCCATCCGCCTGCGCTCTGTACAGTTTAAATAAGGAAAACATGAAAAGTACCTGCTGGGCTGGCATCAAGCGTTCTAAAAATGCCAAAGTGATCCTGGCATCACGTGGCCCACGTGGATGCCAGTTTAGCCACACAAACCTAGATGGGATTCAACCCCCAAAGTACTACGGTCTCCATCTTGCAGTGCAGGGTTGCAGAACCTCAGGACTGGGGCCTATGTCTGCCCACCCACCCCCCATGTTCTTAAATGCCCCATTCCATCATGCCCTTTCCTAGGGTGACCCTAGGAAAGGGAAGACAGGGCTCCTGTATCTTTAACAGTTGTATAGAAACGGAAATTTCGGCAGGTGTCATTTGTATGCATGCAGCACCTGGTGAAATTCCCTCTTCATCACAACAGTGAAAGCTGCAGGAGCCCTGCCCTCTTTTGTTTCTGGTCAAGAGGCCAGGGCTCCTGCAGCTTTCACTGTTGTGATGAAGAGGGGATTTTAAGATGTTTTTAATAATGTAATAGTTTTATTTGTTTTTAACGTTTTATTTATTATATTTTATGGTCTCTGTATCTATATTTATTGTTGTTCCCCGTCTCGATCCAGAGGGAGAGGCAGGTTAGAAATAAATATATTATTATTATTATTATTATTATTATTATTATTTTCACCAGGTGCTGCACGCACACAAATGACATCGGCTGAAATCCTCTTTTCTATGCAACTGTGAAAGATACAGGAGCCCGGTCCACCTTTCCAAAGGGTCACCCTACCTTTCCCCCAAGCTTTGATATTTTGGCCCCACCCCCTTTTGACTTGAGCTCCACCTACCACTGGAACGTGGCCCCCAAAAGCTGCTCTTAAATGAAATTCAGCCTTTGGGCTGAAAGAAGTTCCCCACCTGGCTGTAGTGGATTGCTTCTGGGGAGAAGGACAGGAGAAGCGTTCTGCCCCATCAGGAGGGGCTTGTGAAGCCCCCACTGCTGTTGGCAAATGGGAGGGGCACAATCTAGGAGAGGGACCATTTTAATGGCAATCCAAAGTGAAACCTGCCCTTTGTGATGGCATCGGAAGAGCAGAAGCGCTTCTAACAGAAGAGTCACCACATTGCTGTAGCTCAGTGGTATGTCACGATCAGGGCAGGTCTCCCTGGTGTGTATCCCAAATTGTATTCAGAGGAGGAGGAGGAGGAGGAGGAGGAGGAGGAGGAGGAAGAAGAAGAAGAAGAAGAAGAAGAAGAAGAAGAAGAAGAAGAAGAAGAAGAGCAGTCAAGACAAGAAGCAGGGGAGGAAATTCTCCAAGACTCTCCAGGAGCTAAGGAGGAATCTTCCTAGGAGCTTATCAGACAGGTGGCCCAGGCTCATAGATCATCCTCCCCGCCCCTGAGAACTCAGTCTTTGTCGGAGGGGGAGGGAGCATCGGAATTGACAGATCTGCAGCAGGGTCAAGCAGGCAGAGTTGAGAGGAGGTGGGAAGGAGTCTGCTATGCTAGCTACTCGCCAGAGGTTACAACTTGAAGACCCTCCCTGAAGGAGGGCTTCGATAATGGTCTAGGACACTGTGGGGGGAAACCATCCATTGAGTTCATAGGCAACTGCCTTGCTTTTTTAGTCTAATAAAACCTAGAGGATAGCTCCTAGCCTTCACTCTCCCTTCAGGTGTGAAGAGGTGTCTATTTACTGTATGAAGCTTTGTGGACTGTACAGCAGACCTCTTTATTGTCTCGCATTTTGACGGGAGGGCACAGAATCGCAACATGGTAGAGCATCTGCTTTGCATGCCGAAGGTCCCAGGTTCAATCCCCACCACCCGTCAGTGTCAACAACACCGGGCTAGATGGGCCAAGGGTCTGACTCTGTATAAGGCAGCTTCCTAGGTGCAGGAACGTTTTGCACCATTTGGGTAACAGCAGGAGCTCTGGACCACATGGGAGGAGTCCACAATATGTCTCTTTCCTGTGCCACAGCAGCCGAGAGCATAGTTTACCTCCCGCCCCCAAGTGCCATGGTGTGGGTTCTGCATTCAGACCTGGCACCACAACCTGGCATCCCAAGGCAGTTGCCAGGGTCCCATTGCTCTAGGAGGCACACCGGTGCTGACAATTTCCCCAAGGAGGAAGGATGATTCGACCCATTCTGGTTCAGAAAGGATGGCCCAATTTACCCTTCCATGGGTTTTCTTTTATGTATAAGTAAAACGCCACTCAGCTTTTTTTGTTTGTTTGTTTGTTTTCAACGTACTATTTACAGGATACTAAATTCGGAAATTGTTCAACGAACGGAATTTGGTAGACACTACCACCTTTGTAAGCATGAGAGTGACCTTTCGAATCATTTTAATTCCTCGCCTTCTTCTGCGTTGACACAAGCGTTTGTGGGATTACGTTTCCAGGCTATGCCTTCTCATCTGGATGGGAAGTATGTAAAATGTTCTCATATTCCACCGTCTTTATGTACTGGCAGGGGAGAGGGGGAATAGAGACTATTAAACTTTATGTATTTTGCGTGTGTGTGGTTTGAATCCCAAGATTGCTTGTACCTTTTTTTGAAAGGGATATCTGATAGAACACCGCTTGAGCAAATTGATTGCGGATACAGATCCTTATGTGATGAATCGAGTTGCTTTATTTGCTATTGCTGCCCAAAAGATTAGAGCGAAGGTTTTAAAAGCTACTGCTATAAGTTCTGCATATAATGTGGATTGTTTTGATCGGTATGCTCATTTCCCCTTTTATTTATTTGCTGTACTTTTAACCTCTTTGCGCCTGTCAGTTGTGGAAGGTCGCTTCCAGACAAGGCTTTTATGATCACCCTGCCACATTCAGACAATTTTACGAGGGGCCCAGATTACAACATTTTCCATTTATTTATTTATTTATTGCCGCCCCATACCCAAAACTCTCTGGGTGGTTTACAAAAATTAAAAACAGTGAATAAAAAACCAATACACAAAGTTTAAAAAGCATTAAAAAAATCATAAAAACAGATTATAAATACAATATCCATTTAAAACAACTATTCTGGGTCAAACGACAACAACAACAGGAACCCTCAGCATACGCTGTTAAATGCCTGGGAGAAGGGAAAAGTCTTCACCTGGTGCCGAAAAGACCAAGCCTCGTCGGGGAGATCGTTCCAAAGTTGGGGGGCCACCACTGAAAAGGCCCTCTTCCTTGTTGTCATCCTCTGAGCTTCCCTCGGATTAATCACTCAGAAGAGGACATTAGATGTTGATAGTGTTCGGGTAGGTTCATGTCGGGAGAGGCGTTCCGTCAGGTATTTGTATCCGTCCTGTGTTTACCAGTTGTTTCTGGTATTTTGGCAACACCCCTTTTGCCTTAGGCTCCGCCCACTGCTGGGATGCGGCCCTGAGACCTTCTCCAACATGGAATTCGGCACTCGACCGAGAGAGGTTCTGTTACCCCTGCTTGAAGGTGGGAAAGGCAGAATGGCTGCTCAATGCCTTTTGACTGGCAGCGTTGGGAGCCTTCCATCCAATGAACCAAGCAATACATTGCTAGCGTTTCCTTTTTCAAGGTTTTGAACTTTAAAAAAAATGCCTCAGGGCTGCGATTGAGTTGAGGGGGAGATGGTATCCCTCTCCCTTTCCCTTTCAAGTGGCTTGTCCCTTCAAAATGCACCCTCTCCCAAGCAGCTTTCTTACCTGCGGGGAAAAACAATGGGGCTTCCCTTATCCTTTTCATCCGTGGGAAGAAAAACATTCTAGGGGAAGATTTTGAGCAGGAAGGGAAAGGGTTCAGGAATCCCATCTGCCCCCTTCTTCCATTTTTCATTATAAAAAGAAGAAAAATATATAAAATCACACAAGTGAGAGTGGCAAGAAAATCTCTTTGAATACTGTAAATCTTCAGTGACTCACAAACCTGTTCATACATTGCTGCTATGCATGGATTGCTACTCGGATAATGAGTTTTCTATTAGACTAATATGTTACATCTATTATTATTATTATATTATTATTATTACTCTTTCTCCCTTGTGGCAGTCATGCTGTCTTTTACTGATTCAGGAATTCCTGACTAATGAACATGTTTCAATTATGATTGCTTTCTGGATGTGCATGTGGATGTATTTTGGCAGGTCCTGTTTCTGAAGGTTTTCTGTATTGAAGGTTTTGATGCGATGCCAATGACTGATGTGACTAACAATAATTGAGACGTTTTCCTGTTGCCATAGTCCTTTAACTTCCATGGCCAGCAGTGTCTATTTTCTCTCTCTTTACCTCTTCCTTTTCTACAACAATTTTGTCATTAGGTATTGCTATGTCAATGAAGTAGGTGTCTTTTTCTTTTTTGTCTATAACTGTTATGTTATAGACAAAAAAGGTATTGCAAGGTATTGTCTTGTCCGTATGAATTTTTCTATCCTGGTATATTTTATGATCTGCATTTTCCAAGATTGTTTTGCATAAGTATGTATAGTATGGTGTAGGTTGTTTGATGAGGTTGAATTTAATGACCAGTTGTTGGTGAATTATTTTAGCAGCTGTATTGCGTCTGTCCATATAGTCTGTTCTTGCCAGGATTTTACATCCTCCTGTTAAGTGATCTATTGTTTCTTGGAACTGATGATATTTCCTACATAAATCTGTTGTTGCACTATTATCTTTATTGTGTATTTTGGTAGCTCTTGGTTGCTATGACTTGATCCTGTATGGCTATTAGGTATCCTTCTGTTTCAGGAAATAGCTCACCTTTCCTATGCCATTCGTATGATTATTCTTTGTTTATTTGGAATTGATGACACTTCCTTCATGAATCTGTTGTTACACTGTTATCTTTTATGATGTATTTTTAGTAGCCCGTGGTTGCTATAAATTGATTCTTTATGGCTATTAGGTAGGCTGACCATATGAAAAGGAGGACAAGGCTCATGTAACTTTAACAGTTCCTGGTGAAATTCCCTCTTCATCACAACAGTTAAAGGTACAGGCACTATACTAGAGTGACCATATACAAAAGAAGGCAGGGCCCCTGCAACTTTAACTGTTGTGATGAAGAGGGAATTTCACCAGGGACTAATTGCATACAAATGCCACTGGCTGAAATTCCCTTTTCTCTACAACTGTTAAAGTTACATGAGCCCTGTCCTCCTTTTCATATGGTCAGCCTACTATTAGTAATCCTTCTGAATTATTATTATTATTATTATCATTATTATTATCCCCCTTTTTTCCTTTTGCAAGGAGGCCAAGGAATAGCACATGATCCCCCTCCTCTCCATTTTGTCCTCACAACCACAGCCACCCCATGCCGTGGCCATAAACACACCCCATCTTCTCCCCTCAACGTGATCTCTATGTAGAACATGGATTTCTTTATTTGTTATCTTCCCATCCTAACTTTCCTCCAAGGAGCCATAACCCTCCTCCTCTCCATTTTATCCTCACAACAACAACCCTGTGAAGTAGGTTCGGCTGAGAGCCATTGACTGGCCCAAAGTCACCCAATGAATGTCATGGCCGAGTGGGGACTAGAACCCAGATCTTCCGAGTCCCAGTCCGATACTCTAACCACTACGCCACTCTGGCTCTACATAAAGGAGAAAACCAACATCCGCTTCTCTCATGCTCCCCTGTGCATGTGTGGCTGAGTTCTTGCTGACTAGAACTGCAGCACAAGATATTATTATATCCAGCTCCTCCTCCTTCTCCCTCCATTATTTATACATTAATATCAGCCTGAATTGTAACTTGATATCTAATAATAGTAATTTGATTCAGCCTTTAGAGCTATAATAGGACAGGCCTGGCAACGCCAGATCACCAGGCAAAAATGCAAGGATTGTTGCATAGGAATAAACAACAACTACAATAATAATTTTGTGCAGAGCTTTCAAGTGGTCAGAGCTTTGCAGGTTCATTCTCTAGTTGTGGTCCTGCACTTTTATCGCTGCTGGTTTTACGTTGGTTTTACGTGCTGCAGCGTTTGTGCTGTCGAATTTATCTTGGTTTTTATTATGAGCTTTTCAAATTTGTTTTTTAATTGTTTGCATTTTATGGGTTGGATCCAGTATCTGCCTTCTGCAAGGGGAAAGGCCCGATTTGCCGAAGGTCCCTCTGTCAAATTTTGGGGGGTCCCCCCCTCGCTCCCCCACAACTCACCCCATTCAGTAGGCTCTCCCGACAACCCGTGTAGCACTTTCAAGGGGCTGCCATAGGAAGGAAGGGGCAGGGAACTCAACTTCCACCAACACAGTTGTTCCAGCATACATTTGGATCCGGACCCAAATTTTTAGCTTATCTTACAAAGCCCACAGAATTTGGGTTAGCAGACAGTTGAAAACGTATAATTGAGAAACAAATGAAATCCTTACAACAACCCTGTAAGGTAAGCTGGTATTTTCACTGCCGAGAGATTTTATTATATTCAGCGGTATATAAATGCCTCGGAGAAATAATAAATAAAATAAAATAAAATATTAATCCCCAACCCCCAATATTGCAGATGAGGTTCCTGAGGCTGCGGGTGAGGAGAGCTGTGAACTAGGAAAGCCTGGATTCACAGAGCACATGGCAGAGGCGATTTCCCGATCCGCAGGTCCGTCTCTTCTTAGCCACTGCATTACACCAGGTCAGAACGTTCTATGGAACTCTACAGGGGCCCGCTGTTGCCACGCTTGAATGATTGGTCCTTTAAAGGCAGCATTTTCTGCTCCTTCCCCTACAATCTGGTTAACCAGCCTGCGAAGCAAGCAGCGCATAGAACTGTCACTACATCCATGGAAACAGCAAAATGCCACAAGCCAGATTCAACGCAAAGCAGCTTTCCACTTAGCTGAGAGAATGCGCGTGTGTGTGTTAGTGTGCGCATGGAGGCGCACGCATGTGTACGTGTGTCTGAGGCAAGCCATTTGTTCTGGCCCCAACCAAGCTGTGGGTTTTAAATCTTGTCCATGAAAACATAAGCGTTGCCTTATGTCTCCACCAGCGGCCATTCAGATTTCTTAGCTAGGTGGCTAAGAGCTGCGCATCGACCAGTTCCCCTCTATGAATTTTGATACAAAGCCATCTATACTTTAATACATGGGCGGGCCGCATTAAAAAAATTAATTGAAAAAAATTAAATTGAAACATTAAAAAAAAAAAATTTTTTAATGCACAAAATGGGGCCCTAATGGAGCACCAAAAAAAGGTCAGATTTAACTTACAAGCAAGCTAAATTTAACGCTTTTCTCACTATAGAGCATGGCAGAGCGGTTCGCAGCCGAAGTTCAGAGACCAAAAGTCCATCTGGCCCAGCAATCTGTCTCCAACGCTGCCAAGCCAGACACTTAGAGAACTCGTATGAATGGCATGATGGATAGGAACATCTATCATGCTTTCCCCCTCTCCAAAGTCCCATAAATAGAGGCATTTACGTGGGCAAGAAGATTCCATTCCTTGCCGCAGTGCCTGTTTACCACAAATAGACAACTAAATTTATACAATTAATCCTCTCTTTTTAAAAATTCCAGTAGCAATTAGTTCCATAGGCTAATTAATCCTATGCCACCATGGTTTCCTGTTATGAATGAGCCATGTCTCAAACTATTAGCATGTTGATCTAAGATCTAAAGAGCACCTTCAGTTCATGGCAGAGGTTTACATCAGCTCAGGGGGGTTCGAACACTTTACTTTCCTCAAACAGCAGTCCCCCCTGCATTCCCTCCTTGCTATACCACATCCCCCTGTCAATTTCAGAAGCAGCTTGCCATATGGCACAGAAAACCTGCTGAGCGAGATAAACACATCTCGGGTTCTTTGAATCCTGTTCCTTATTGGATGATTCTAAGATGATATTAGAATACTGCACGGCATTATAAGCAAGATATTTTAACTTTCTTTTCTGTCTTCCCTTTCCTGACGAATCTGTTGAGCCTCTTTTTCAGTTCCATGTGCAGCGCTTAATGTATGCTCAGTGCTAGGCTGACCATATGAAAAGGAGGACAAGGCTCATGTAACTTTAACAGTTGTAGAGAAAAGGGAATTTCAGCCAGTGACATTTGTATGCAATTAGTTCCTGGAGAAATTCCCTCTTCATCACAACAGTTAAAGTTGCAGGCACTATACTAGAGTGACCATATACAAAAGAAGGCAGGGCCCCTGCAACTTTAACTGTTGTGATGAAGAGGGAATTTCACCAGGAACTAATTGCATACAAATGGCACTGGCTGAAATTCCCTTCTCTCTACAACTGTTAAAGTTACATGAGCCCTGTCCTCCTTTTCAGATGGTCAGCCTACTCAGTGCTATAAAAGTAATACTAACGTTCGCATCAAAAGCCACGGAACCTTTCAGTCCCCAAGTTCCGCCCACGGAATTCCTATTTTTATTATGTTCATCGCATTAACAGGCAGGCCTTCCCATTTTATCCTCACACAACAACCCTGAGAGGTGGGTTAGGCTGAAGGATACTGGCTAAATGTCTCCCGGTGTGGTTGATTTTGGATTTGAATCCAGGTCTCCCCATCCGAAAGCCAAACACTCTGTCCACTACTCCTAGACTGAGTCACTCCCTATCTGAGATAAAAGAAGGGACTAATCTTCCAAGATGTAAGCGTAAGGCAGGGGGAAAGCCTTATGTAAACACTGATGGAACCCAGTATACTGTTTCCAGCAGGGGCTAGCCAAACATCTCCAGGCAGACCACATATGCTGAGCACGAAAGTGACAGGCTTTTTTTTCCTGCTGAAGACCCTTCCCATGAAGCCTGCTCATCCCTCAACTATACCCACCAGCAGCCAGTATGGAGGGAGATGAGAGGGGGAAATATGGCCATTCCACCAGCCCTCCTGGAAGACTTATTTTTTTCCTCTTCCCTCCCCATTCCATTTTCCTTGTGTGTTGTGTCTTTTTAGATTGTAAGCCTGCAGGCAGGGGGCATCTTGACTAACAGGCCTCTCTTAGCATGAATTTCGCTAATCCGGCCTTACCTGACCTGGTACTCTCCAGGTGTGTTGGACTACAATTCCCATGATGCTCAGCCAAAATGATTAACTAGAGTTGTAATATTCAACACATCTGGAGAGCAGCAGGTTGGACAGGCTGCTCTAATCCCTTTTAAAGGCCACGTAAGTCAGTATCCCTCACCGTGTCTAGCGGCAGAGAGTTCCACAAGTGGATGCCGTGTTTTGTGAAGACGTCCTTTCTTTGACCTGCCCTGATTCAATGGCCCATTTCTTTCACAGGGTGACGCAGGTTCGTGCGAGTGTTATGTGAGAGGAAAGGGGAAATATCTCTGTCCACCTTCTCCTTGCCATAGTTTGACCCACGCCTCCCCTCCTATCTCTCCCCAACCCTCCAACCCCCAAATGCTAGAAATCCTCAAACATGTTAGCTTTTCATGTAAGGGAAGGTGTGCGCCCCAATACGTTTTATCATCCTGGCTGTGTCCAGTATGAGATAAAGACAGTGCTTAAGAACATAAGAAAAGCCCTGCTGGATCAGACCAAGGGTTCATCTAGTCCAGCATACTGTTCACACAGTGGCCAACCAGCTGCCCGTGGAAAACCCAAGCAGGGCCTGAGCGCAAAAGCACCTTCCCACCCATGTTCCCCAGCAACTGGTGTCCATAGGCCTACTGCCTCTGATCCTGGAGGTAGCATAGAGCCACCAGGACATGGCTAGCCTTCTCCTCCAGGAATCTGTCTAACCCCCTTTTAAAGCCATCCAAACTGGTGCCCATCATCACATCTTCAGGTAGTGAATTCCATAGTTTAACTATGCGCTGTGTGAATAAGTCCTTCCTTTGATCTGTTCTGTACCTCCCACCAATCAGCTTTGTGGGATGATCCCACTGGGTTCTTGAATGATGAGAGAGGGAGAAAAGGGTCCCCCTATCCATGCTCTCCAGTCTCCACATCACAACCACTCTGGGCTGGTGGGCCACTCCAACCAAAAGTCAAGGAGAAGGAAAAGACGCCTAAAACCAGCGCCTTAAAACCTTCAGCCTAAGTAAGCATGCACAAAATTGCTGCTATTGTCCACTAAGGTGCCAGAGTGTTTGCTGGCAATGAGGTAGGGTGACCCTATGGAAAGGAGGACGGGGCTCCTGTATCTTTCACAGTTGTATAGAAAAGGGGATTTCAGCAGGTGCCATTTGTATGCATGCAGCACCTGGCAAAATCCCCTCTTCATCACAACAGTTCAAACTGCAGGAGCCCTGCCTAGCGTGTCCAGATACAAAAGAGGGCAGGGCTCTTGCAGCTTGAACTGTGGGAATGAAGAGGAGATTTCGCCAGGTGCTGCAGGCGTACAAACAACACCTGCTGAAACTCCCTTTTCTATACAACTGTGAAAGATACAGGAGCCCTGTCCTCCTTTCCATGTGGTCACCCTATTTGAGCAGTAACGCAGCTTGGGCCCAATGGCTGCAGGAGGGCAAGCAGGCGACAGCAGGGAGGCGGGGAGTGCCCCCCTTTCAGTTAGACATTTCAAAAAGCTTTCTGAACTCATATTTTGCAAAAAAAATGACAAAGAGCCTTGTGGTGCCTTAAAGACTAACATATGCAAGGCATAAGCCCAGCCTCCAGATGGCTTGGACTACAACTCCCATCAACCCCAGCCAGCAAGGTCAAGAGTTAGGGCGGAGGGACTTGTAATCCAAAATACTGCTGCAGGGGGTCACACGCAATTGCAATCAGGTCTCCACATTTTTGAGGATCTTTAGTCCCCACGTGTATAAGCCAACCAGACATAAACCTGTACACATGTAAACATAACGGGTCAACCAGCTCCTCCTTTTTTCCCATTGTTATCCTGCCCTTGCACTCAGGGTGGTGTATAGGGTTTCTCTTTATACAAGCTCTTTTTTATCCTCACAACAACCCTGTGAGGTAGGTTAGGTTGGTCCAAACAAGTCAAATATAGCCAATGGCCAGGCTGGCTGGGGATGATGGAGTCCAATGTAGCCAGAGAGGGCTGGGTTGGGGAAAGCTGGCATAACCTGCGTTGGACTACATAGCCCAGTAGTCCATGTAAGCTTATGCAATCATAATCCTATGGTGTAATCCTCTGCATTCTTAGACAGAAAAAAGTCCTACAACTCCCAGCATTCCCCAACCAGTCATGCAGGTTGGGAGGATGCTGGGAGTTGTAGGACTTTTTTCTTTCTGTCTGAACATGCATGGGATTGCACCTTTTTAAGGCACAAGACACTTTGATATTTTTTAGCTGCAACAGATTAAAATGGATTTCATTTTCAAGCCACTTTTAATTGAAAAGATTTTACATGGGCCACGATGTTGCTGATTTAATTCCCATGGGTATTTTTATTTTATTTTATTTTATTTTTTGCAGAGTGGGGGGGGCATATAATTTGTGCTGGCCAACTCATACTGCAATGTACTATTGTATATATTTTTGCATTCAATTTTAATTTTAAAGTTTTAACAGAATGGGACACGCATGCCATTGTATGTTTAGATTGCTGTCTGCTACCACAAGAAAACCGGGTCCAGAAAAGTGGCTTGTACATATTTCAAACAAATCAATAAAATATTGTCCCAGTGCCCCCACCCCAAGGGACTGGAATTGCAGAAAGGCTGTGTGGATGTACCTCCCCTTCTAATTCTAATCTGACCCAGTCTCTAGTCTACACAACATCCAGTGGAAGCTGGTTGCTCCGACGTCAGTGGGGCTGTGAATCCGTTCTGGGTTTCACTCAGAACTAGTCAGAACCCCAAAAGAGCTATTCAAGTCCCTAAACCCAATCCCCAGAATAGGTTCATCATCTTGGATAGCCCCTTTAGAGTTCTGACTAGTTCTGTCTGAAACACAGAACGGATGCACAGCCCCACCAACATCTGAGCCACCAGCCTCCACTGGTGCATCACTCCCTGGCAATGGTCATGGGAATGGATCCACCGGCAAAGGGCAGGTCCGGCTGGAATTATAGAGCTGGAATTACAAAGGGGCGGTGTGGATGTACTCTTCCTCCTAATTATGTAGTTTACTAGCCCTGACCTCCTGTCTAGCGGTCGTGGGGATGGGGAAAACGGGCAAAACGCAGGGCCAGCTGGAATTACAGAGCGGCGATGTGGATATACCCCGCTCCTAATCACGGAGCTTTCTAGCCCTGACTCCGTATCTAGTCTAGTGGTCGTGCGAATGGGGGACACGGGCAAAGGGCAGCGCCAGCGCCTACCTCTCGCCTTCCCGGTCCGCGCCGTCCTCGGCGGCCCGGAGATAAAGCGCTCTGCTTTGGACCGCAGCGTCCGGGCGCTAAGCGGCTCTTTTCCCGGGGGGGTAGGGGGTGCGCAGACACGCGTCGGGGGCAGCGAAGCCAACTCACACGTCCTTGGCGGGCAGCTCCTTTCCCTCCACCACGCGGAAGTGCAGCGACGTGTTCTTGGCCATGGCGAGAGCGCCGGCGCGGTTGGCAAGCTGGCTGTCCCCGCGCGGGGCTCATGGAACGGCGACCCTCGACGGCTGGGAAGCCGAGACGCCGCCGACGCCGCCTCCCGATTGGAACCGGGTCGAGCTTCGCAGCTCCCAAACGCCGGAAAGTCGCCAAGCCAAGCAGGTCGGCGAGGGAGCGGGCGAACCGGTCGGCCCAGGTGGCGATCCCCGCGGAGCCTCGGCGCCTGCCCGCCCGCCCGCCCGCCCGCCTGCCTCTGCGAGCGGCTCGCTCTGCTTCCCTCGTGCTGGGCGAACTCCGGCGCGCCTGCTGCGGCTACAGGTTGCCCGGGCGAGGGAGGAGTGTGGAGCTGGCCCGCCTCCTAGCGGCCGCGCGGGGGAACCGCCCTGGTGCCCGCGGCCGCGCAACACGCTCCGGGTGGGGGGAAAGTTCTTCGGAAGAGGGGACCCCGTTCCCCGCCGCTCCGCCCCGATGCTCTAAACCCAGAGTTCTGTTTCCAAGGGCGGACAGCCACGTGTCCCCCCCCCCCCCCGGGGAAGCCCGCGAGCTGGGCGCGCGTCAGCCCCGGGCTGAAGATTGACCGGGCCTGCCGTCTCCAGATTTGGGGATGAGGGTGTCCATGGCAAAATGCCAAGCAGAGGGCTGCTGCTGCCGTAGAGGCATGCAAAGGGTCTCAGGTGCACTGACCTCTCCAGGTGGGGCTGGAAACAGTGGAGGCTGGCGGCCCTGATGTCAGTGGGGCTGTGAATCCGCCTCGGGTTCCGGTCAGGACTCTAACGGAGCTACCCAAGGTGCTGATCTTAATTTGGGTACTGGGTTTGGCACCTTGGATAGCTCCTTTCGCCTTCTGACTGAAACTCAGAGCGGATTCACAGCCCCACTGACATCGGTGGCCACCAACCTCCACTGGCTGGGAAAGTCACCTGCCTGACACCCAGCTAGATCATGGATGGAGAAGCTCAGGACCTGGGTCCAAATCTGGCCCACCTGGGGTTCTCCAGAGGACCATGCCTGCTTGTTCTGCCCCCCCCCCACCTCCTCCAACCACTGATAATTGATGGTTTCCTGGGTTTTGCTGCAGTCCCCCCCCCCCCATTCTAAAAGGTTGATGCTCATGGCAGTTAGAGCTTTAAAGTACAAGAGGCTGGTATTTGGGGCTCACCCCTTTTGACCTTTTTCTCTCCCCCCCCCCCCCCGCAATACGGCCCCTACAAGCTTCTCCAAAATGGAATTTGGCTCTTGGATTGAAACACTTTCCGACACCCCTGATCTAGATGGACCAGAACCTCTTTGCAAACCTCACTGCCACACCCACCCTGCCAGCTATTTTACGAAGGAGCAAGCCCCCCCCCCGTGACAGCCATTTTGTCAAAGTGCCCATGGCTCTCTCTCCAAATTTCAAATGTGCCCATCAACCTAAAAAAGTCAGCGACCCTTGTCCCAGGCAGAAACCCCCAAAGCGTGCTTGCTTTAAGGCAGTCTTTCACAAACTTCTGTACTGCAAGAAATTAATAGAAGGGTTCAGGTGGCCCAAGTAATTGCTCGCAGAGGAGGCTGCCCATTGGGCCTCTGTAATATGAGTTGGTGCTTTGAGCCTGCCTCGTTCCAGACAGGAGAAACAAACTCAAGAACTGTGACTCTGCAGTCGCATAACACTGCGATTGGGCTTTTCTTAGGATGTGCCAGTTGTCATCTCATGCCCTCTAGACATAAAAGCGTTACGGGTATGAAAGTAGAGTATGCTTCCAGATTTCATATGGATTTGAAAAGTGCAGTTTGCTTTTCAGAAATCCGGGAAGCACTGCTTTAAAGTTACTGTGTGGTCAGGGTTCCAGCCAGCCATGCCCTTTCTAGGAGGCTCCATTTCATCCCCAACCCCAATAGACACTGTGACCACTGAACATGCTGTTGAGCTGTTTGATCCGGCCACCTGAGTTCCCCCCACCTCTATTTATTTATTTATTTTTCTTTCTTTCTGTAGCCTGGGGGATCTCTTGATGCTTTACCCCCTTTGTGTGCCTTGCTGAGTTGTTTGTGTGGCATCCAAGTTTGCTATATGCTTATTAGTATGTAGGATGTCCCTTTGATACACCAGCATGTTGGGAAAGCAGTACTGTCCAGCCCTCTCTGTTTTGGGGAGTGGGGGTTGAATGCAGCAAGATGAAGGCGCAAGGACATGAGATTCTTCCATCTCCCTTAGCGACTGTTACCCTTCCCTAGGGAGGCCCCACCAAGGCACTGTTTTAGTGGGATAAAGGCTATTTACATTTCAGGCTTTGAAATGATGGCAGGGAGAAAGACAACAGAATTGCGTCAATGAGGAGGCTTGACGGTGAAATTTTCCTTCCTCTCTTATAAGATTCAGACTCGAGGATTCCCCCATTCCCAATGATACGAACGAGCAGAAGGAGGGACTTTGTACAACTACACAATTCATTTGTGGGACTCTCTGCCACAAGAAGTGGTGATGATCTCTAGCTTAGGGGCACAATCCTATGCATATTTAGACAGGAAAAAGTCCTACAACTCCCAGCATGCGCCAGCCAGCCATGCTAGCTGGGGCATGCTGGCTGGGGCATGCTGGGAGTTATAGGACTTTTTTCTGTCTAAACATTCATAGGATTGCAGCCTAGATCACTTTAAAGGGGGGGATTAGACCAATTCATGGAGGACACATCTACCCAAGGTTATTAGCTGAGAGACCTAACTAGAACCTTCAGGTTTAGAAGTACTGTATCTCTGAATAACAGTTGTGGGGCGGGTTGGGCAGGGAGTGGTATTGTTTTTATGACAAGCCACATGGCTTTGTGGAAGCATGAGAATGGCCCCATGCAAACAAGACTCTATGTTTACTCAGGTTTACTCAGAAGTATCATAAATTCCCAAGTGTGCCTATTGGTTCAAAAAGGTTGAGGAATCCTTGCTTATTATATGCCTTTTGATTATAATCATATAGAATTTTAGAGTTGGAAGTCATCTTGGATGTCATCTAATCCAGCCACCTGCTCAGCACAGTGCAGGATGCAACTACAGCACCCCTGATCGATAACCGTCCGGCTTCTGCTTAACCGCCTCCAGCAAAGGTGTGGCCCACCATCTCCTGAGTCAATCTTTTCCACATTCAAACAGCTGTTAATGTGAGGAGGTTCTCCCAATCCTGAGCCAAAATCTGCTTCCCTGCAATCCCCACCCCCACCCCCACCCCCGGTTCTTCTTCTGCTCTTTGGAGCAACATCAGTGGTGTAGTGGAGTCAGGGCTCATGGGGAGAAAAACCCAGGATCATTTGATTAGCAGGGATGATGACATTATCTGCCATGCACAGCAGACTTCCCTGTTCCCATTGAGCTCAGTTGCAATCCTCACAGTAGCTGGAGGGAAAAATTATTTTGCCAGCAGCCACATATTTTTGTGAGCTATCTCTGTTGTGATGCAACCTATTTTGGAGTGGCTTCATCTTGAATAATAATAATAATAAAAATAATAATCGAGGTGGGGAACAACATCAGTACAAACAATGGGCAGTTAAGATGAGGAACACATACAAAGGACATGTATAATACACAGAGAGAGATCAACACAGCTGAATGTGTGGACTCTGCACTTCAAAATTCTCTCTGCACCACTGAGCTGCAGAGAGCAAGTCCACAGCATCTTTTGTATGGCAGGCCTTCCTTCAGGTACTTGAAGACACCTATCATATCCAGATTAAACGAGTTCTTCAGTGATCAAAGAAGAAGTAGGTAATAGCAGGCTGCTATGATTTTGGCTGCATTTGATTGTTCTGGCTTGAGGTACAGGAGGGGATTTTAAACGCACAAATGATAATTAAAGTATTTACTTGCTAGTCTTTTGAAACTGGAGATGATCTGGAAAGAGACACCAGAAAGCCACAAAAGGAAGGATGCATGCCTTGTCAGATGCTAACAAATCTTCCGTTAGCAGGACTCTCACGCTTGGGTGCATCTTCTGAAGTTTGGCATCCACCCACAGCAATTAAGAGTGCCACTAATGATGAGTGAGAAATGGATGCCAACCGGAAAACCAAAAAGAAAAAGAAAAACACAGGATGTTTGTACCTGTTTCTTCCTGCTGCAAAACATCGCAGAGCTAAATGCGGAGCCAGGTGTAAGAAAGTGAGAGTGAATTCAATTGACACGTCTTTCACACCCAGACCGTGCTGGGTAAGTCAAGAACAGCTCTGCAGGTGCGCCAGCGGTGTGAGCGAGAGATTCGATTCAGGAGCATAAAAAGGCAGCAGCACTAGATAGCAAAATGTGGCTTCCTAAGACTCCAACTTTCAATGGAAGGCCTTCGCCCACCAAATCTAACTGCAGCGTGCGTGCACCGTATACATGTGCATGTGTGGTGTGTGGGGATGTGCGTGTATGCGTGCGTTATGTGTGAATTTGTGTGTGCATGAATGGATTGATGTGTGTGGTGTGAGAATGTATGTGCTGGTGTGTGGTGCGTAGGTATATATGTTTGTGTGTGTGTGTTTGAGAGGAAAGAAAGGGAAAGTGTGGGAGAGCGTGGAGTCGCCCCTTCCACTTCAACATAGGCACCACCTGCTTTTGCACACACACACCCCCTAATAGCATGCACCCCTGGAAGTTAATGTTGCCCTTTGACTTTAAGAAGTCTTCAATTCCCCCCCCCCACACACACACACATATAGGTGTGCATATAGGGTGTGCTGGGTGTGCCCAGGCACACCCTAATTTCCCAGGACACCTCTACTTTCCTGCCCCCCCCCCTCCAAGGGGCTGGAGCATTTCCCCTGTGAGGGAAGGCTACGGTTGTATGCACCAAGCAGGCTAGGCGGGGCTTGCACGCGCTTTCTCAGCCTCCCGGACGCGGTGGCCATGGCAACAGAACGTTGTGCTGGCCGTCTCCTCGGCAACGGGTGGGCGGGGCTCCCGGGATCAGAGAAGTCCTGCCAGCTGTTGCTTGCCTTCGACCGGAGGAGGGAGATTTGGGGGACGAGCCCGAGCAACGATGGCTTCGGACCTGGAGGAGAGGGTGCGCGCGGCTTTCAGGGACAAGCTGCAGCTGATGTGAGATTTGGGGAAAGGGAATGGGGGGCCAGGCTTGGAGAGCCCCATCCACCTCCCTGTAGCTAATAGCAGCCCAGGGCGGGGATTTATTTGGGGAGGCGGTCTGGACAGTGGTGCAGCGAGGCGAGCTCGTTGCAGGCCCTGGACAAGTTTTATTGGGGGAGGGGGGCATTTGGTTTTGTGTATTGCTTCCTTGGGGCAGCACACAACTCATATTTCTTCCCCACCCACCCAGAGCTGCTCTCCCTCGCTTGACAGCTGCTTTTACATAATTTCTACCTTAGAAAGTTTGCTAACGCTGGAGGATCAGGGAAAACCTCCCACCAACCCCTCTGGGCACGTGCAGTTTTGCATTTTAATAGGGTGACCATATGGAAAGGAGGACAGGGCTCCTGTATCTTTAACAGTTGCAGGAGCCCTGCCCTCTTGACCAGAGACAAAAGAGGGCAGGGCTTCTGCAGCATTAACTGTTGTAATGAAGAGGGAATTTCTCCAGGTGCTGCATGCATACAAAGGACACCAGCTGAAATTCCCTTTTCTCTACAACCCTTAAAGATACAGGAGCCCTGTCCTGCTTTCCATGGGGTCACCCTACATGTTAAGCTATCATAGTGCCATCAAGACGACAAAGGTGATAAAATGGATGGTTTTTTTTAAATCAACATTTTGTTATAAATTTCAACAAAGCAAAGAAACAAAAACGCAAAAAATAGCTGCATACTTAAAAGACGTCAGTTTCAAATATTACAACATAAAAAAAAAGAGTCTAGCAAAATGGAGTTTGCTTCTGCTGCCTTTATGCCTTCATCACCTGCCACTTTCTGGGTGGTCGTTCCCCCACTACCCTGGCCTGCAGGGCCCGGCCTGCAGGGCCCTGCATTTTGGCCAAGATCCAGCCCTAATTGCACCACTCTGCACAGGAGGAGACAAAGGGCATAATTCTCTGCATGTTTAGACAGAAAAAAGGGTCCTACGACCCCCCAGCATCATGCTGGCTGAGGCATGCTGGGTGTTGTAGGACTTTTCTGTCTCAACATACATAGGATTGCTTCCAACGTTCCTTAGAGTTGGGGAATGAGAGACCCAGCTCAGTGGCAGAGCCCTTACTCCTATGCAAAAGGTTCAATCCCCGGCATTTCCAGGTAGGACTGAGAAAAGACCCTTTGTGAAACCCGGGGGGGGGGGAGGGTTGATTGCTGTCGCTAGATAGTGGAGGCTGGGGGTTCCCATGTCAGTGAGGCAGTGAATCCGCTCCAGGTTTCAGTCAGAACCAATAGGAAACCTGAAGCGGATTCTCCGGTCCACTGACATGGGAGCCACCAGCCTCTCATGGAACTAGATGGACCAATGGTCTAGCTCAATATAAGACAGCTTCCTGTGTTCAGAATTCTGGAGGAGAAACTGAGTCACCGTTCCCTCCCAGGTGCAGTTTTGCTTGCTGTCTTCTGGAAGCTAGGGCTGGTTTCTATGATAGGGAACCTTCAAGGCCCTTTGAGATGGGGAAGGGGGGGAATGTCCCGCTTTCAGACTTTCTAACCAATGCAGTCTTAGGCGGTGTACACATCTAATTGTGGTTTGCTCAACCTTAAAGGGGGGGGGGGGTTGTAAGGATCACCATCATAACAAGTAGGATTGCAACAAAAAGTTGCAGCACATTCTCCCTCCTGACGGCAGTGAAGCTGCTGTAGAGTGTATTGTGTTCCTTCCAAAAGCGGCATTCTATTCTTTCTCCCTAACTGCCCACTCTTTTCTGTATTTCTCTTCCAGTGGACAGTTTTCAAATAAAAAGCTTGCTTCAGTCCAAAGGTCCATCTAGTCCAGCACTCTGTTCACAGAGTGGCCAACCAGCTGTCGACCAGGGACCCACAAAGCAGGACATGGTGCAACAGCACCCTCCTGCCCATGTTCCCCAGCAACTGATGCACACAGGCTCACTGCCTCAGATACTGGAGGTAGCACATAGCCATCAGGGCTAGTAGCCATGGATAGCCTTTTCCTCCGAGAATTTATCCAACCCCCTTTTAAATCCATCCAAATTGGTGGCCATCACCACTTCTTGTGGTAGTGAATTCCATACTTTAAATCTGCGATGTGTGAAGAAGTCCTTCTTTTTATTTGCCCTGAATCTCCCCCCTAAGCAGCTTCATGGGACGACCCCATTGGGTTCTAGTATTATGGGAGAGGGAGAAAAATGTTTCCCTATCCACATTCTCCACTCCATGCCTAATTGTGTACACCTCTATCAAGTCTCCCCTTAGCCTCCTTTTTGCCGAGATGTTGTGCGCATGTGTTGTGGTTGATGTGCGCATGTGTTGCAATAAGCATCATCATAGAAGTGCCCCCCCCCAAAAAACACTCCACCACTATCTCTCTCACACAACATGGAGAATGCCTCTTTTAAGATAGCGCTTGCGCTCCACATTTTTGAGAAGTACTTGGATTAATTTCTTTAGCTGCTGCTGCCCGATTAATTGGGGCACCTTTTCTAGTTGATCAAAGCACCCTTTCATCGACGCATCTCCTAGACCAGTGATGGCGAACCTATGACACGCGTGTCAGCACTGACACGCGTAGCCATTTCTGATGACACGCGGCCGCTGAGGTGGCCGGTGGCTCGGGATTTCCCGGAGGTGGGGGAAAACCGGGGTGGCGGGGGGTCACGCGGCGGTGGCAGCGAGACCCGGTGGCGGTGGCAGTGGCGGTGGCGGTGGAGGAGCCCGGGAAGCGGACGCCCCTGCAGGTAAGCACGAAGGGGGGCACTTACCTGCTGGGGCGGCCGCTTCCCGGGCTCCTCCACCGCCTTCACCACCGCTGCCAGGGTCGTAAGGCCAGAGGCCGCGCGGAAGAGGTGGGAGAGGGCCAGATCCGGAAGTGACGTAACCGGCCCTCTTCCGCGCGGCCTCTGGCCTCCTGGGGCTCAATCGCGATGGCGATGACCCCTGAGGAGCGCGGAAGAGGCGGGCGCGGGCGTCCGGGCTCCTCAGGAGTCATCGCCATCGCGATTGAGCCCCAGGAGGCCAGAGGCCGCGCAGAAGAGGCGGGAGAGGGCCGGCTACGTCACTTCCGGATCTGGCCCTCTCCCGCCTCTTCCGCGCGGCCTATGGCCTCCTGGGGCTCAATCGCGATGGCGATGACCCCTGAGGAGCCCGGACGCCCACGCCCGCCTCTTCTGTGCGGGTGGCGATGGAGGACCCGGCGCGGGCGGCGGAGGACCCGGCGCGGCTGCGCGGGCGACGGAGGACCCCGCGTGGGTGGCGGAGGAACCTGGCGGTAGGTCCAGGCTCGGTTTTTTTGGGGGGGTGGCTTGGTGGGGGGTTGTTTTGGGTGGGGGGGTGGGGGGGGACCGGGATTTTGATTTTTAAAATCTGGTCACCCTACCGCATGCCGAGAAGGATGTTTCATCCTCGAGTAGCCGAGGATGAAACATTTGCTGCTCCTGAGGATGAAACATTTGCGACTAGAGTCTTAGAGTTAGAGACTCTAGTCGCAAATGTTTCATCCTCCCCTATTAGACACTCTGTGCCGGAGGTCTGTAGGCCAAAACAACAGAAGTCCGGCACAGAGCGTCTAGTTCTGGGACTTCCGGTTAAGCCGGGATCTTTGCCCTCACTTCCGCCGGCAGAGCAGGGAGCAGCGGAACGCAGCGGGGGACGCATCTCTGGGGGCCCTGCCATTACCAGTAACCAAATAACAGTTAACCACAGCAACCATTATCTACTGTTCTGGGTTGTCATGGATTTCTAATCCATCATTACTGAGATAAGTGAGGGGGAGGCTGGGAGAGGCGAGGGCCTGTGGCGTGCTATGGGTGCCGTTTCCCGCCATTAGAAATAGCGGCAGCCATTTTAATTCACATAAGGAACACCATCTTGCTCCATAGTGCAGACTCCATTTCACCACTATTACTGTTGTGCATCCTTATTAACCCCTATTTCTGCTTATTACCCCTGCCCTTTCCTAAAAGACAGTTACATGCACCATTTTGTGGTTAGTTAGGCTAGTTAACCCCTAATTGCCTTCAGGCCTAACAAGCTATCTATAATTCTATCTTCTGTCACTGCCCCCCTGATGGAGAACCCAAAAAATAAAAAACTAAGGTTAAGTAAAGGAAGTGGTAGTAGCAGTGGCCGACCCTTTCAAGAGACATGGACCGAGATGTATGGCTTTATAGAAAAAAATGGCAGATCATTTTGCGTTCTATGTACTGAAACGGTAGTAAGCAGAACGTGGAATATAAATAGACATTTTGAAACTAATCATTCCCAGCTCTTGGAAAAAAGGGAGGATGAAAGGAAGGAATACATTTCCAGGCAGCTACACCTTTATAAGAGCCAATCTAATTCCATCCTTAAATTTATGAAAGGCTGTACAAAGTTAACATCTGCAAGTTTGAGCATTGCTCACTCTATAGCTCAGCATGGAAAAGCGCTCAGTGAGGGAGAATTTATTAAAGAAACTCTCCTAAGATGTGCACCAGTTCTATTTCACGATATGCAGAATAAAGATGCAATTATTAAGAGAATATCTGAGTTACCACTCAGTAGAAATATCATAAAAGACCGAATAATGAGACTGAACACAAACGTACAACATCAATTAAAGAGAGACATAAGGAAGTGTAAATATTTTTCGATCTCTCTTGATGAAACTACTGATGTCACATCACATGCTCAGTTGGCCATTATTGGTCGATATTCTGATGGTCTCACAATGAGAGAAGAGTTGATAAAGTTAGTATCAGTGCCAACAAGTACATCAGGAAGCGAAATATGTAAGGTTGTTATACAAACATTTCGTGACCTAAGCATTGATATCTCTAAAGTTGTGTCAGTGACGACAGATGGGGCACCAAATATGGTGGGGAAAAAAGTCAGATTTGTCAAATTGTTTACAGAAGCTATTGGACATCCGATTGTGCCTTTTCATTGTATTATCCATCAGGAGGCTTTATGTGCCAAGGCAGGATTCACCGACTTAAACGACTTAATGTCAGTTGTTACAAAAATAGTTAATTTAATAGCTGCTCGCCCCCTTCACAAGCGAGAATTTTCGGCACTTTTACTGGAGGTTGATTCCACCTACAGTGGACTGCTGATGTACAATAATGTAAGATGGCTGAGCCGAGGCAAAGTTCTTGAGCGCTTTGTGGAGTGCTTTGAAGAAATTAAGGTATTTCTTGACGATAAGGATCTGGGAAACTTTCCTCAGCTTAATGATGATAAGTGGGTCAACACCCTGATGTTTTTTACAGATCTCTCTGTTCATATTAATGAACTGAACTTAAAGTTACAAGGTTTTGGCAAAAGTATTGACGTTATGTTTGGATACATAAAAGCTTTTGAAAGTAAAGTTAAAATTTTCAAGCGAGATGTAGAAACTAAAACTTATAAGTATTTTCCTCGAGTAACAAAGTATTTTGAGAAGGCCAGTGCAGCTGTACAAAATGAAATGGAACTCTTGCATATGAAGTACCAGCATGTTTTAGACTCGTTACTTGACCAGTTTAGTGATAGATTTAGTCAATTTAGAAGTCTAGAACAGACCATGAAAATAATTAAGTATCCTGATGTAGTAGTCTACAGTAGTTTGGAATCAAATGGTTTCCAATGGATGCAAATTGATGATTTGGAGATGCAACTTGCAGAATTTCACGAGAGTATCTGGGCTCAGGTGTTTGTCGACTTGAGGTCAAAGCTTGAGAATCTGGAAAGGTGCCGCTTGGAGAATCAAGAGGAGTGCCACTACGAACAGGAAATTTGGAGTGCCTGGAACTGACTACCAGACACTTTTAGCACCCTGAAAAATATAGCAATGGCTTTACTCACAATTTTTCCCTCTACATACTTTTGTGAGGCCTTATTCTCAGCGTTAAATAATATCAAAACCAACAAAAGAAACAGATTGACAGATGAAGTTAGTAGCGCTTGCTTGGGCCTGAAGTGTACAAAATACCAACCTTCAATTGAAGATTTAGCCAATGAAATTCAGCAACAAAAAAGTCACTAATAGGCAGGTTCGTTAAAGAATTCCCCCTCCCCCTCACTTATCTTAGTTCACGGCACCCCACACAAGCTAAATAATATCAAGACCAACAAAAGAAACCGACTGACGGATGAACAAAGAAGTCACTAAGCAGGTAAGTTAAATAATTAGTTTTTGGTTTATTAAATACAATTATATATAACAATTATACATTTATGTTATTTAAACTATAAATATCGCGAAATAATGTTTTTTCCTCAAAGTGACACACCACCCGAGTTATGCTCAGTTTTTTGGTGAAGTTTGACACACCAAGCTCAAAAGGTTGCCCATCACTGTCCTAGACGAATTGATTGAAATCTTGCATAGCCTCGGACGTAATGGGTTGTAGGCGCAGAACTCTCTGGGGTCAAGCGCTGGCATGGAAGACATGGTTGGCTGACGTGTATAAATTGGATCCCCTTCTTTAGATCTCCTTTCTTGTTTCAGGAAAATCCCTGAAAAAGAAGGTGGCTTTTTGCCTCCCGCCTGTTGCTTGTTGGAGAAAAGGAGAGAGTTGGTTCAGGTGGAACAGGCTCTGCTGGCCCAGAAAGAGGTAAGAACCGACTCCTCTAAGAATCTCTCCCTCAAGGGCTTGTAGATCCTCTGCTCCATGCAATCATGTTACTCCACTCTTGAAATCCCTTCATTGGTTTCCAATTCACGAAGAATCCAATATAAGCTCCTCCTGTTGACTTTCAAGGTTTGTCACGGTCTCTAGCTCCTTCCTATTTTCTCCTATTTCACATTATAGCCCCGTTCGGACCCATGGAACGTTACTGTTCTTACCCGCCCAAAGGTTTCTACTTCCCTCTCTCGGCTTCGTCCGTTTTTTCTCGCTGACCCCTGTGCCCGGACTTCCCTTCCATAGCATTTGTGGGCCATGAGTTCAATCACGGCCTTTAAAGCTCAGCTGAAAACTTTTCTTTTTTCCCCCCAAAGCTTCTGGAACTTTAGTTTGATCTTACTGGTTTAGAATGTTGTTTTCTTTTCTTGTCCCCTGTGTCTCTTTGGCGCATTCCCTTCTCTTTCTTGTTGTTTTCTTGCACTTTTATCAGAATGTAAGCCTATGTGTCAGGCCGTTGCTGTTTTATTGTTTTACTTTGTACAGCACCATGCACATCAATGGCGCTATATAAATACTCCTCCTCCTCCTCCTCATAATAATAATACAGGAGAAACGACCTATGCAGACTTAGGAACAAACCTAGGAAGCTGGCCTTCTACCAAGTCTGACAAACTCGGTATCGTCTGCACTGGGGATGCTGAACCTCACAGTAGAGGCGGCTCTATATTAGGGGCGAATGGGGCGGTGCCCTTCTGCCTCTCTCCCATTCACTTGTGGCTGATAAATCCCCCCAGAACCAGGTGCATTTGCTCCAAAGCATGGCAAGCAGCTGCCGATGGCCACGGATGATCTTCTTCTGCCCTCTTCCGATAATCTCAGTAGAGTTTTGGGTATCTACCATGCCCTCCGCCCCACCGGCCCCAATGAGCGTCTGGTGTCTCAGTCTGGCCTCCCGGAGGCATGCCCCTTTCCTCTGACTGCCAATCATATGGTGGTTTCTGGCTTTCATAAACGTTTCCCACGTTCTAAAAGGTTTAATTGCCTCTCTTACAGCTAAGTTCCTGGCAGTAAGTGGTTTAAGGCACAATCCTATGCATGTTGAGACAGCGAAAAAGTCTCACAATTCCTAGCATTCCCCAGCTAGCCACCAGATACAAATGAGGGCAGGGCTCTTGCAGCTTTAACTGTTGTGATGAAGAGGGAATACCACTAGGAACTAATTGCATACAAATGACACCTGCTGAAATTCTCTACAACTTTTAAGTTACATGAGCCCTGTCCTCCTTTTCATATGGTCAGCCTATTTAACAGTTGTATTGAAAAGGGAATTTCAGCAGGTGTCCTTTGTGTGCATGCAACACCTGGTGAAATTCCCCCTTCATCACAACAGTTGAAGCTGCAGTGGCTATACTAGAATGACCAGATACAAATGAGGGCAGGGCTCTTGCAGCTTTAACTGTTGTGATGAAGAGGGAATTTCACCAGGTGCTGCATGCATGCAGATAACACCTGCTGAAATCCCCTTTTCTATACAACTGTTTTATTTTATTTATTTATTACATTTACATGCCACCCAATAGCCGAAGCTCTCTGGGTGATTCACAAAAATTAAAGCCATCAACAAAACAGTATAAAAACACGATATAAAAATACAATATAAAAACACAACCATGGTAAAAGAAACCACACAGCACTGCAGATTTTAAATACAAATTTAAAATACAGGTTTAAAACGGGGTTAAAAGACTACAATAACGAACTGTTCAAATATTGTGAAAACAGGAAGGTCTTCACCTGGTGTCAAAAGAAGTCTAATGTAGGTGCCTGTTAAAGATACAAGGGGCCCGGTCCTCCTTTCCACACGGTCACCCTCATTGAGCCTCCTCAATTGACATTCTCTTCCCCTCTCCCAGGAGTTTCAGGTGAAGATGGAAGATTTGCAGCATCGTCGGCAGGAGCTGGAGCGCAAAGAGGGGAAGCTGAAAGTGGCCATCTTGAAGTTTGACAAGTTCCTGAAGGTCTGTGGGCAGAAGATGGAGGCAGGCAGCTCCTTTTAGTCCGGAGGCCAGACTGCGGGCCAAGCATCATCAAGAGGGTGCGACCAGGTCCGGCCTCAAGGGTCGGCGTGGTTGGGCAGCTGCCGAGGGTCCACACTCCAGCAGGGGCCCACTGGCAAGAGCCCCCTGGACTTACTTCTCCTCTTCCCCATGGCAACCTGCTTGACCACCTGCCTCTCATCCTGACCCAGACAACGGTGGTGGTGAGAAGGAGGAGCAGGAGATGCCGCGGCCTCCTTGCTCCCTGGCGCTCTGCCGGTCGAGCAAACAAGGGTCAGCCATGGCGAGAAAGAGGCTTGAGGAGCAAGAGCAGCTGAGGACAACAGTGGCGAGGAGGTTGAGGGGAGGCTGGCCATTGAGGCTGTCTTGCCCAAGGGACCTCCAAAACCTTGAGCCGGGACTGGGTGGGACTTCTCCCAAAGCCCCATCTGCTCCCATAATATCATCTGGCCCCACCCAGAGAGAAGCACACAGGCAGGAACTTGGATGGCGCTTACAAGATCTCTCCCAGGGGAATCTCCATGTTATCTCCGACCTTTATTTTATTTATTTATTTTATTTTATTTATTCCATTTATATACTGCCCCGAAGCTCCCTGGGCAGTTTACAAAAATTAAAAAACTGAACATTTAAAAACCAATATACAAAACTTTTTAAACAATAAAAGCCTAGAAACAAACTACATATCATTTTAAACTGTCCAGGGGTCAGTTAAAAAAGCTCAACATAGGCTGTTAAATGCCTGGGAGAAAAGTCTTTACCTGGCGCCTAAAAGGTGACAGTGTTGGTGCCAGGCGAGCCTTGTTGGGGAGACCGTTCCACAGTTGGGGGGCCACCACTGGAAAGGCCCTCTACCTTGTTGCCATTCTCCGAGCTTCCCTCGGAGGAGGACCTTGGATGTTGATCACAGTGTACGGGTAGGTTTGTGTCGGGAGAGGCGTTCCATCAGGTATTGTGGTCCCAAGCCGTGTAAGGCTTTATAGGTTAAAACCAGCACCTTGAATTGGGCTCGGAAACGTACAGGCAGCCAATGCAAGCAGGCCAGAGTCGATCTTATACGTTCGAACCTTCTGGTTCCTGATACCAATCTGGCAGCTGCATTTTGCACAAGCTGCAGCTTCCAAACCGTCTTCAAAGGCAGCCCCACGTAGAGCGTGTTGCAGTAATCTAACTTGGAGGTTAACTGGAGATAACACCATTTGCCCTCCCATTGGAAGGGGGAGCAATGTGAAAGTGAACCCCCTTTTTATCTCCACCACCTCCTCCCCAGGCCCCTCTGGTAGCTTCAAGGCCAGAGGGCGGGGCCATGGGGATTGTCCCACACTCTGCATACTAGGCTGGGAACCTCTGCCAGCTGAATTGGGCCTGGTGAGGGCAGGTTCGCTCCTGCTGTCGTAAGGGGGAGGAGTCAGGTGCAGTGGAGGCTGGTGCATCTGATGCCAGTGGGGTGCTGAATCTACCAAAGGTTCTTTCAGAACCAGTCTGAACTCTAAAGTAGCTTTCACATTTTTTCGTTGCCAGGCTTTTAAATTAATCCTCTGTATGCTGCTTTTATGCTGCTGGGTATTTGCTTTTCATTTCACGGACTGCCCCCCCCCCCCCCCAATACAGCTCTTTTATATTATGATGTTTTAATGTTTTAATTTTGATTTCTTTTCGTGTAATTTTAACTTTTTGAAAGCCGCTGTGGGAAGCTATCGAAAGGCAGGGTATAAATCGAATCAGCTGAGCAGTAGCTGGTCGGGGGCTGAGTGACTGGGTTTGTGAGCCATCTGTCATTTTAGTTACCCACCATGCCTTGCAGGACACATTACATCGGGAGCATTGTGGGGAATTCAAATAGCAGGTGTCTCAAAATGGCCTGACGCAGGTCAACATCCTGCGGTGTGTACCTCCAGCGAAGGCAGATCCACGGGGACAACGGACAGACATGCGCTCACACACAAACAATGTATGAGGGTGCCCATCAGAGGGCGCTTTACTGTACCCCCCCCCCCAAATTTGCATCTGACAGGGAGAGGCTGGGGAGGTGGCTGATGGTACGGTATGGGGCAGGGGCTTTGTAAATTGGTGTGAAACAGCAAAACCCAAGCACTAGCAGTTTGATTTGTTTGAATTAAATACCTTATTTATTGAACAGTTTTTATTACATCTATTTATTTATTTTTTAAAAAAAATAGTTTAAGAATGTCCTTGCCAATCATCCCACTGCCTTTACACTCATTGGCCAGAGCCCTGGAGGGGAGGGAGCAGGTTTTCTTCTTACTGAGCAATTGGGAGGAATAGCAGCCTGCGGCGTTTCTATTTATCTCTGGACATCAGGGGTGCATAACCTCTTTCCATTTGTGCTCCTTTGGGCCTGCTATGAACCTGCAGCTGGTCAATTTCACTGGCCAGCCCCCAACCTTTAGCATTCTGAACTGCAAACTGATATCACGTAGTTAAGAACATCAGAAGAGCCCTGCTGGATCAGACCAAGAGTCCATCTAGTCCAGCATTCTGTTCACACAGCGGCCGACCAGCTGCCCATGGTAAACCCACAAGCAGGACAAGGCTGCAACAGCACCCTCCCACCCATGTCCCCCAGCTTTCTGCCTCTGCTACAGGAGGTAGCACCTAGCTATCAGGACTCATAGATGTTGCTAGCTTTCTCCTCCTCCAGTTCTCCATATGGAGTGGCTGTTCCATGTTCTCAGGCAACCGGTGTGTGTGGGGGTGGACATGAAGGGACCGCTCCCTTGGCATGATCCGTAGTCCCTCTCTTGCAGGAGAATGACGCCAAGAAGAGCAGGGCGCTGCGTAAGGCTGGCGAGGAGCAGCGGCAAGCAGCTCAGAGAGGGGCAGAAGTTGAGCGCCTTCGCCAGGAAATTGCCCAGCTGCTGATGGTGAAAGAGACGTTGCGTCAGCGCCTGGCGGCCCACAAGGCTTTCCCCGTGTACCTGCAGAAGGTTCTGGAAAAGTCAGAGCAGGTGAGAAGCCGGAGCCAAGGTGCTTGGAAGAAAAACCCCGGGCAAGGTCTTGGGTGTGCCAGTCAAGGCCTGCAGCAGAACTTTTGTGACTGTAGGGCTGAAAGAAGGAGGCAGCTTCAATAAAAATGGCCAAGGCTGCCAACTAATCCCCACCCCCACCCCCCAAAAACCTGACCAGGCCTCCTATTTTAATTTTTTTATTGTTATTTTGGATTTGGGGCAAATTGTCAGAAAAGCAAGAGGGGAGGCAGCTCTTGGTATGGTGGGTTGTTGTTTTTTACATTAGCATATCTTAGACTTCAACTCCCATCATCCCCAGCCAGCCAGGCTAATGGATGTGCTGGCTGCCACCCTCCTCCTGAGAAGCCTGGGCTGAACAGAGGCTGGAGTGACAACAGCAGAGTGGAGAGGAAAAGAAAGAGGCAAGCAGGACATCATAGCCTTCCCCTCCCCCACCCTCCTCCTGAGAAGCCCGGGCTGAACAGAGGCTGGAGTGACAACATTGGAGCCAGCTGAACGGCAGTTAGAATGTGTCAGGGAGTGGCAATTTGTGTTGTGCAGGGCAAAGGGAGATATAGCGATAGCAGGGCGAAATGCCGTTACAAGGGAAGGAGAGATAGATATCTAACACCTATCTTACCTTCCAGTCGCCCTGCTACCCCGGGGATCTTGGAGAAAGAACCAGGCCACCCACAGAACCTCTCCTTGCTCCTATGCAATGCCAGGTCGGTTAAAAATAAAACAAACATCATCCATGATCTTCTTCTAGATGAGAAGGCCGACCTGGCATGTTTCACAGAGACCTGGCTGGGAGATGACAGTGGCCCGACATGGGTCCAGGCCCTCCCAGCTGGGTACTGTGTCAGTGAGCAGGTGAGGGAAAGTGGGCGGGGGGGGCGGAGTAGCTGTGGTTTACAAGGATAATCTTAACCTGACCAGACTTCCTGTCCGTGAATTGAATCACATCGAGTGTGTGTACCTGAGTCTGAAGACCAGGGATAGACTAGGGATTCTGTTAGTGTACCGGCCACCCCGCTGCCTATCAGACTCCCTGGCCGAGCTCACGGAACTGGTCTCGGAGCTGGTGTTGGATTCGCCCAGGCTTTTGGTCCTGGGCGACTTCAACATCCCATTCGGGACCAGTTTGTCAGGTGCAGCTCGGGAGTTCATGGCATCCATGACAAACATGGGCCTATCCCAATTGGTCTCTGGACCTACACATTCAGCAGGTCACACTCTCGATGCTGTTTTCAGTTCCGAACAGACAGATCTGTGGGCGGAGGTGCTAAATACCTCCGTGTTGTCATGGACAGACCATTTTCTGGTCAGGGTTAGTATCACGGCTACCACCCGCCCCTGCAGGGGTGGCGGACCGATTAAGATGGTCCGCCCTCGAAGGCTGATGGATCCTCTTGGATTCCAGAAAGCCTTAGAGGGTTCTATGGCTGGTATCATCGACGATCCTGTAGAAGCCCTGGTTAACAGTTGGAATCAAGATCTAACTAGGGCTATCGACACGATCGCCCCCAAACGTCCTCTCCGACCCGCTCCTAATCGGGCACCTTGGTATACTGAAGAACTCAGGGAGTTGAAGCGGGAAGGACGACGACTGGAGCGACGATGGCGGAAAACTCGACTTGTATCTGACAAGACACGACATAGAAAACATCTTCGTTCCTATGGAGTGGCAATACGTGCAGCGAAGAAAGCTTTCTTCTCTGCACGCATTGCGTCTGCGAATTCGCGTCCAGCAGAACTGTTCAGGGTGGTGAGGGGTCTAACTCAGGCACCTTCCCCCCCGAACCCGATTTTACAGCCTTCGGCAGTTCGCTGTGATGCCTTTAATGACCATTTCACAGATAAAATCTCTCGGATAAGAGCCGACTTAGACGCCATCATTATAGCAGAGGCTGACAATGGAGTGTCCAGTAACTCCGCGATTGGAATTACACTGGATCAGTTTCAGTTGGTGAGTACTGAGGACGTGGACAAGCTGCTTGGACAAGTGAGGACGACGACTTGCCCTCTCGATCCCTGTCCTTCTTGGCTTGTTGTCCAGGGAGGAGATGCAGTTCGATCACATCTACAATGTATTATTAATGCATCTCTCAGGGAGGGGAGTTTTCCAACATGTTTAAAAGAGGCGGTAGTACGGCCGCTTCTAAAAAAGCCCTCCCTGGACCCTCTGGACCTTAATAACTACAGGCCAGTATCAAATCTTCCATTTTTGGGCAAGGTGATCGAGAGGGCTGTTGCCTCCCAACTCCAAGCAGTTTTGGATGATACAGATTTTCTAGACCCATTTCAAACCGGCTTCAGGGCAGGATACGGAGTTGAGACTGCTATGGTCGCCTTAGTGGATGATCTACGCCTGAGTATTGACAGGGGGAGTGTGTCCCTGTTGGTACTCCTGGACCTCTCAGCAGCTTTCGATACCATCGACCATGGTATTCTTCTGGAACGCCTGAGGGGATTGGGAATCGGGGGCACTGTGCTTCAGTGGTTCCGGTCCTATCTCTCGGGCAGGTTCCAGATGGTAATGCTTGGGGATAGCTGCTCTTCAAAGAAGGAGCTGCTATGTGGTGTACCACAAGGTGCCATCCTTTCCCCAATGCTGTTTAACATTTATATGAAACCGCTGGGAGAGATCATCCGGAGGCATGGGGCGGGGTGCTATCAGTACGCTGATGACACCCAAATATATTTCTCTGTGCCTTCGACAACATCGTCAGCTAAGGATAGTGTGTCTCCTCTGAATGAATGTTTGGAGGCGGTAATGGGCTGGATGAGGAAAAACAAACTGAAGCTGAATCCAGACAAGACGGAGGTGCTTGCTGTCAAAGGCCACAACCTGGGTTTGGAGGTGTGTCAACCAGTTCTGGATGGGGTTACACCCCCCCTGAAAGACTGTGTTCGCAGCTTGGGGGTACTCCTGGATCCGTCGCTCCAAATGACAGCCCAGATAGATGCGACGGCCAGGAGTGCCTACTATCAGCTTCGGCTGATACGCCAGCTGCGCCCCTTCCTAGAGTTGGAAGACCTAAAGATGGTAGTGCACTCACTGGTAACTTCGAGGCTCGACTTCTGCAATGCGCTGTACATAGGGCTACCTTTGTGCCTAGTCCGGAAACTTCAATTAGTTCAAAATATGGCAGCCAGGTTGGTCACCGGTACACCTAGGGGTGACCACATAACACCAATCTTAAAATCACTCCACTGGCTGCCCATTAGTTTCCGGGCGACGTATAAAGTGTTGGTTATTACCTTTAAAGCCCTACATGGTTTAGGTCCAGGTTACCTGCGGGATCGCCTTCTCCCGTATAATCCGCCCCGCACACTCAGGTCCTCTGGGAAGAATTTACTCCAGTCAGCCAGAACTAGGCTGACGAGTGTTACCCAGAGGACCTTCTCTTCTGCCGCTCCCAGGCTGTGGAATGGCCTGCCGGAGGAGATTCGACAAATTAGCAGTCTTCTGGAATTTAAGAAAGCCGTGAAGACTGTTCTCTTCCGGCAGGCCTATCCAGTTTAATTTTAAGATGTTTTTAATAATGTATTTGTTTTTATCTGTTTTAACGGTTTATCTATTTTATTGTTTTATATTTATATTTGGTGTTGTTCCCCGCCTCGATCTGGATGGAGAGGCGGGTTAGAAATGAAATTAATAATAATAATAATAATAATGGTGTCATGGTGGGGAAATCTATCTTAGGAGAATGGGCTGCTTTTGCACTGGGCTCCCTCCATACCTAAAGGACTCCATCCCCAGGCCTTACCTGGATAGAACTGTTTTATTACCAGACAGGACAACACTTAATCATCAAACCCTAAATGTAAGCAAGTATAATAATTTATTAAACACGTTTATTTGAAGCATTTTTACCCCGCCGTTCAACTGAAAAGGCTTCCAGAGTGGTGTACAATAACAAACAAAACAGCCCCTGCCAGCTTATGATTTAAAAGACATGACACAAAAGGAAAGGGCGGTGAGGAGGGAAGAGGGAAAACAAGCAAACTCAGGCACTGGTTCTTAAAGTTACGATGTTCTTATAGTTACCAGCTTGAATGGAAACTGATTCAGGGAGAGGAAGGGCCAAATGGATAGGGCTCTGCCTCTGGTCTTTCTGCTCTTGCTCCAAAATAATAATAATAATAATAATAATATCAACTGGCCATCAAGTTCAACCTTATCAAACAACCTACATCATACTATACATACTCACCCAAAACAATCTTGGAAAATGCAGATCATAAAATATACTGGGACAGAACAATTCATACCTTGACAAGACATTACCCTGCAACCGGCCAGACATAATGGTCATGGACAAAAAAAAAAACACACACACATACCTCATCGACATAGCAATACCAAGTGACAAATATGTTGTTGAAAAGAGAGACAAATATACCCCACTGGCCATGGCAGTCAAAGAACTATGGCAACAGGAAAAGGTCACAATTATTCCGTTAGTCACATCAGTCACCGGCATCACATCAAAAAACTATACAGAAAACCTTCAGAAACTGGGCCTACCAGAATACATCCACACCAGCATCCAGAAAGCAGTCATGCTTAAAACATGCTCAATTGTCAGGAAATTCCCGAATCTGTAAAAGATAGCATGACCTGGCAAAGCCCATCATGTCCGTCTAGAAAAATCGCCACGAGCGAGAGATGAAAATAATAATAATAATAATAAATTAATAGTAATCAGGATATAGAGTTGGAAGATGAAAAGATGACAGCGTTGGCAGGAATTCCTTCTGGAAAGTGAAGCAGCAACAACACCCTTCCCAATCTAGGGCCTGATCTACACCAGGCAGGATATGACACTTTGAAAACATTTTGAAAACTGTGTGGAGCGTGTCCTGGACCCCAACAGTTGTCACTACTGCGATAAACTGTTTTAAAGCAGTCGTGTAGATCCTTGCCCAGGTCTAACCACACCATATCTGAGAACTGTCTGCTCCTGATTCCGTTTTTGCTCTCTCATCCGCTTCCCACCCTGCAGTTTCACGAAATCCCAGAGCTGATCAGCCGGTTCCAGGCCCTGTGGGCCACCCAGGCTGCCTTGGTCCAGAGGGAGCTCACCGCCCGTGAAGCCGTGGAGGAGGAGCGCGCTTGTCTGCAGCAGTTTGTGGAGGAGAGCAGCAACCAGATCTTGCAGCAGAACAACCTGGTGGCTGAACTGCAGGCCCAGCTGGAACAGACTCGGGTCAGGGTGCACGAACTGGTAAGGCAGTGGTTCACCAGTGGGCCATTAACCATGATCCGGTGGGGGGGTGCTTGTGCCAGGGGCGCGTGTCCAATGTGACTCAAACGTGGGGTCCCGTACTGCCATGAAATGTTTCCGGTTTTGCATGCCCTCTGTGTTGAATTTGGGTTCTGGTTCTTCCTGCGCAACTGGCTTGGAGAACCGGCTTTGGCTCAAAGGGACGGCTTCTGTCTATCGCAGGGCCTCCAATAGACACCCAGCTACGAAAGCTTGATTAGCCGGAAGGAGGTGCGAACTGTCTTTGCGTTAAATAGTCTGTCTCCATTTCCTATCAATAAACTGCCATCTTTTTGCGCAAGTGGCTTGCTTTCATCTTGATAACCAAAAAGAACCTGATTGAGGACTTGGACCTGGCAGAAACAGAACCCAAACTCAACGCAGCCTCAAACCGTTTTGGGATGGTTGCCTTTTAAAGGACGTGAACCGCCCTGTCCTTCATAGCGGAATAGCAGATACAGACAGACAGCTGGAGGGGTTTCATTGCTGACTCTCCAAGCGTCCCCTGTTGGTTTTTGTCCGTGACGGGGCTGTAGAAGCACAGAAGCCACTCGTGTAGTGGTAAATTTGGAAGTGCATGACAAATTCACATAGCCATGCCCCCAAGGAGAGTCCAAAAATTCAGGCGGCTATATTGATCCATGTCGACAAGCTGGTTCTAGCAGTTTTCATCTCATAAGAACAGAAGAACCCTGCTGGATCAGGCCAGGGGTCTATCTAGTCCAGCCTTCTGTTCACACAGTGGCCAACCAACTGCCCATTGGAAACCCACGTTCAGCAGCACCATCTCACTCATGTTCCTGAGCAACTGATGTTCATGGGCATCCTGGCATCAGGACTAGTAGCCCTCGATAGCCTTCTCCAGGAATTTATCCATTCCCCCTTTTAAAGTCATCCAAATTGGTGGCCACCACTATGTCTTTTGGTAGCAAATTCCATAGTTTAACTATGCGCTGTGTGAAAGACTTCCTTTTATCTGTCCTGAATGTCCCACCAAGCAGATTCATGGGATGAGCCCATTGGGTTCTAGTGTTATGAGGGAGAAAAATGCCTCCCTAGCTACATTCTTCACACGATGCATAATTTTATACACCTCCAGCACCCTCCCGCCCATGTTCCCCAGCCACTGGTGTAGATCACCACCACAAGCAGATCTTTTGCATAGCTGCTGGGTCCTAATTGCCCATTCAACATCAAGCCGCCCCAAATAACACGACAACGGGGGACAATATATTGTCGTTCGGAAAAGTCATTTCCTCGCAGCTACTGTGAGGATTGCAGCTATCCTCAGAGGGAACAGGGAATTCTGAGGAGGGAGTGGCAGATGATGTCATTGTCCTTGCTAATAATAAATCGTTGGTGCTACATCCCTGTGAGCCCTGGTTCCACTACACCACTGACAGAATCTCTGTGCGTGGCAACCCTAAGGCTGCATGTCAAAGATGAGCTTTCCCCTGACCCTCTCTACTGCCTCCCCACCACTACAGGAGTCTAGCTGGGTTTGTATCCAGAACACAGCTGCTGACAAGACGCTGGAGCTTGGGCAGATCAAGCTGGCTGCCTTGAACCTCTTCCAGATGGTTGCCAAGCACAAGAAGTTGCCAGCCGACGTGCCGCTGGAGGACACGGAGGCCCAGCTTGGTGCGGTCAGTAGCAATACCTATTGATTTAAAGTCTTTTTATGCCGCTCCTCAACCGGAAAGGCTCCCAGAGCAGCTTACCTAGAATTAACGAAACAAGAAAAAGACACGACACACAAGGAAAAAGGCATGGGGAGGGTAGAGGAAACAGTAGTGGTTCTTTCAGCAAGGCTGGTGGAATGGCCTTGCTCACCCTCTCCTCTCCCTCTGTACAGCCTGCTAGGAAGACTGGTATCTTAGCCCCACCCCTTTGCCTTTGGCTCCATCCCCGTTGCCATTGGTCCCGCCCACCACCGGAATCCAGCCCCCAGCTGCTTTTCTGCAATTGGGTCGAAAGATGTTCCCAACCTGTTTAACCATATGCTGAGGATGGATTGTTGTGGCTTACGTGGATGGAGGTGCCCAGAGAATTCCACCCGTTACTCCGTTGATTCCCCTCTTTCTTCCACCATGGAAGTCAAGCCAGAGAACCTAGGTGGTCTCCCATCCAGGCCCTGACCAGACTTAGATCTGCATAGCTTTACCAAGGTTGATGTCACCTTACACCTTCAGGCCATGCCTTGGGCCCTCATCAGCACCAACTCCCATGTTTTCATAGGTCCTTGCAAGGCCCCCCTGCATGGGGCCCCTCTCTCAGTGAGTCTACCTTCTCCCCACCATGGTCACCAGCTGCTCTTGCTCTTCCTCATTGCTCCCACTTACTTGTTTGACAGGCAGAGAGCTGGGGAGCAAGGGGGCCGTGGCATCTCCTGCTCCTCCCCCTCCCCCCCACCCTCGTCCACGCCAGAACGAGAGGTGGGGGAACAAGCAGGTTGAACTGGCGAAGAGCAGGAAGAATGCCAAGGGGCTCTAGTCAGGGGGGCCCTACTGGGGTGTGGGCCCTGGGCAGGTGCCCAACCATGCCTACCCTTGACGCTGGCCCCAGTCCTTATTTATCCACTCACTTCCCAGACAGAATCGTTCTACAAATAGGTTTCCCCAATTTCACCAGGTCAAGCTCTGCATTGCTGACTTGTGCGATATCCTTGCCGACTTCCGCAAAGGGGAGCCGATGCCGACCACAGCGCCCCAGTCTGAGCCGGAGACCAGCTAAACCATGTCCACCATCTGGGGTGAGTTTAGACCCACCCATCGGCTCATTCCGTGACTCCCAATATTCTCACTTCGGCTTGGCAGAAAATTGGCATGTTGCCTGCATTGTCCCGTGACCCACATTCCACTGGAGGGTGGGGCAGAAGGCAAAGGGGGTGGGGCTAAAATACCAAAACTGCCAACCTATTTTAGTTGAAAGCTCTTCCTGAGCTTACACAGCCTGGATCTTCAGGTAGTAGCCGTGGCATGCTTTACACAACGACATCTGTGCACCTGCTATGGCCATTCCGATCCGGCAAGTTATCCATGCCCGGGTTACATCAGTTAGACTACTGCAATGCGTTCTATGTGGGGCTACCCTTGAAGAGTGTCCGGAAACTTCAATTGGTGCAAAAGTAGGCTGCGAATCAGTGCAGGGGAGGATGATTACATCACCCCAATACTGAAAGATCTGCACTGGTTGCCAATTATTTTCCAGGTTCAGTTCAAGCTGTCACCGTTCACCTTTAATGTTCTAAGGGCACAACCCTATGCAGGTTTAGACAGAAGAAAGTCCTACGTCTCCCACCATTTCCCGGCCAGCTTGGCTGGCTGATGAACGCTGGGAGTTCTAGGACTTTTTTTCTGTCTAAACCAGCATAGGATTGCACCTAAGTGGCTTAGGGCCTGGCTATCTGAGGGAATGCCTATCTTGTTATAAGCCTGCTCCGAAAGGTCGTTTTGAAGACATCTTGGTTTGCAGAAGCCCATTTGTTAGGCACGCGGGAAATGTTTTTGTCTTGCACTGCTGCCGAACAATGAAAGGCACTCAATCTGGAGTTGAAAGTGGTCCCTGCTCTCTCGCTCCCTCTCTCTCTCTTTGCCTTCAGGAAGGGGAACAAGGCACATCTTTTTCATTCAGCTTTTTGAATGGGCTTGTTACGTTTTTTAAGGATGCTTTTAAAATTGCAGTAAGTTTTTATTTATGATATTTATTTACTGGAGTTTTGGAAACCTGCCTTGAGCGGTTCCAGAAAGGTGGCCTAGAAATACAGGACGTGCATAAACTGGGTGCAACGTTGAATTGCGTTTGGCTGGTAGGCGACACTTTTGACCAGGTGTGTCCTAATGCAGTTCAGCAAGCGGGAGCCTAGTTGATGAGAATAGGGGCCAAAAGAGGACTGGATTCCAAACTGATCCACAGAGAGGCAGGACAGATGGGGTGGGTGGGTGAGAGTTTGAACTTGCATATCAACTAGCAGGAAGTAAGAAGGTCAAAAACGGTTTAATCTTTCCTTCCGGACCCAGAGAGTTTACACAGTCAGCAATTGACCGGGGGGGGGGGGGGGGGTGGTCCTGAAAGCTAGTTGGGTGGGCACCGGACGTTTACATCCTCTTCCGCATCTTGCCTTTCTTGGCGGTTCCTCGCCCAAAAGCCGACCGGCGCATTTCTTGGATGCGCTGGCGGTTGTGGGACTTCTGGCGTTTCAACCCTCCGCCCTGCAGGAAACGTTGCTTGGCCACCTTCTTCCGCTGCTTGAAGATCTGCTGCTTTGTCTTCAGCTCAGAACGGACCTGGCCCTGGTGGGGGCCGCCTCTGCCGTGGGGGGACTGTGCTGGATGGGCTCCTTTGGAGAAAAAACAGAGTTGCATTACTGGAAATGCCCTGTCTTTTTGCTGGGTGTGTATGGGTGTGTTTTAGGCAATAAACTGCCATGGTACCCCCCCACCCCCACCCTCAGCAGCAAGTGTGGAACAAGGTATCTGCTCAAGTTTGCAGCAGCCTGATGATCTTTCTTTTTTAAAACCAAGTTTCTAGTTCTCATGGAGGTAGTGAAATATTTGAAAAACACAGAGCAGTTGCAAAAGGTTCCATTGTGCGGGGGATTCCCCCCCCCCCCCCAATGATTTCAAGCTTCTAGTCTGGGACAGGGAATGAAAATTATACTATTAGATATTCCAAATTCAGCAAACATTTATTTTTATGTGTATGAACCCCACACAGTGATCCAGTAGATTCAGCTCCTCCCGACACCTATTTCTCTCCACAGTGACCTCTGCAAAGAGACTTCAGACTCCATCGGGCAGAGAACCAAGGGACAGTTGGAGGCTGCAGCCCGCTTCCTCCCAGGATAAACTTCATGGCAAGGGGGAGACCTACCAAGCCCTACACATCAGCCAGAGAAGGAGCAGCTGCAAGGAGCTTGTTTTCATAGAATCATAGTAGAGTTGGAAGGGGCCTCTAAGGCCATCCAGTCCAACCCCCTGCTCAATGCAGGAATCCACCTTAAAGCACACCTGACGGATGGCTGCCCAGCTGCCTCTTGAATGTCTCTAGGGTGGGAGAGCCTATGACCTCCCTAGGGAATTGGTTCCATTGTCATACTGCTCTAACAGTCAGGACGTTTTTCCTGATGTCCAGCTGGAATCTGGCTTCCTGTCACTTGAGCCCATTATTCTGCATTCCGCACTCTGGGATGATCGAGAAGAGATCCTGGCCCCCCTCTGTGTGACAACCTTTCAAGGATTTGAAGAGTACTATCCTGTCTCCCCTCAATCTTCTCTTCTCCAGGCTAAACATGCCCAGTTTTTTCAGTCTCTCCTCATGGGGCTTTGTTTCCAGACCCCTTTCCTGCCAGAAATAACACCTATATGAACTGGTGTCTGAGTTTTGCTTTTTTTCCTCCTCCCTCCCAATGCCTTTTCCCTCGTGTTTTTCAGATTGTAAACCAGAGGGCAGGGACCTCCTCGTTACTCATCTTTGGAAGCTGCTCTGGAAGATTTTTCAGGGCTGAAGCGCAGGGTAAAAACACCGCGCATCAAATTAATTTCCAGTAGGGAAGCCTTCAAATTGTGCTAGTTCTCGGTCTGCAACCTCAGGGGGAACAATCTGGGACTGACAGTCTCCAGTCCCCCCCCCCCCCCCCGCCCCGATGTCAAAATCTGAAGCAGCGCACGGGGAAGCGGCGCACGCATCCTCGCTTGCGCCAATACTCACCTCGGCCCCTCCGAGGCTTCCCGCCCCTTCGCTCCCCTTCGCCCTCCGCGTCCGAATCCTGTTCGTCCACCTTGTTCTTCTTTTTCCATTTGTCGTAGCTGCAGCGAGCGCGGTCAGGAAGTCCAACAGCTGCCTCGATATTCATGCATTTCTATCCCGCCTTTTCCCCTCTTGCAAGGAACCCAAGGCAGCTCACAGGGTCTTTCTCTTCCCCATTTGATCCTCACAACAGCCACCCTATGAGGTCAGTGACTGGCCCAAATTCACCCAGCCAGCTTCATGGCCCAGTGGGGACGAGACCCCGGATCTCCAACCCTCTAGCCACTGTGCCACATGGGCTCTTTCATACCATGCTTTGTTATTATGCCTGAGCCACATCAGTGTATGGAGAGGTAAGGGTGCCATATTCTCCACAGCTGGTTTGGGCCTACACTGCCTCTATCTTTTGCCAGGCCGCCCTTTACTCCCAACTGACGGGTTGAAAAGCATGCTGGGAAGGAACCAATGGGGCCTCCGTTCATGGGGCAGTTTGAAGGCCAGCAAGGCCACCCTGCTAATCACAGAAGGAAAGCCAGAACCAGCGCATGCGCCAGAAATGGCTGTCCAGTCTTTGCATGAACATCTCCAGCGAGGAAGAGCCCGCCCGCCCCTCTAGGAAATTGGTTCCATTGTCAAACTGCTCTCACCGTCAAAGACAACCAGCATGGTGTTTTGGTTAAAGTGTTGGACCCCAGGACACAGGAGATCTGGGTTTTAATCTCAACTCAGCCCTGAAGCTCACTGGGTGCCTTTGGATTGGTCACTGACTCACAGCCTAACTTACCTCACAGGGTTGTTGTGGTGATAAAATGGAGAGGAGGAGGATCGTGTACATCTCCTTGGAGGACAGGCGGAAGAGAAATGCCGCCAATAAATAAATAAAATACAGGTTGTTTCTCCTGATGTTCAAGCAAAATCTACTCTTCTTAGAGCTGCAGCCCATTAGCCAGAAGAAAACAAATCTTCTCCCTCTTCTAAGTGATGGTCCTTCTCTCGGTCCCACCATCATCACAGGCACGCCTGGTGGGAACTCAGGAGAGGGCCTTCTCGGTGGCTGCTCCAAGGCTCTGGAACTCCCTTCCCAGGGGGGCTAGACTGGTTCCCTCCTTGCTATGCTTCTAGAAGCAGACAAAACCATTTTTGCTCTAGCAGGCCTCTGGGGAAATAGTCTGGGCCTCTTTTATGCATTGTATTTTTTATTGTTATTTCTATTTTAAATATTTTAAATGTTTCAATATTTCAGCAGGTCTAATTCTATTTTTAACTTTTGCATATTTCTGTTTTTATGTTTTAATTGCACATGTTTTAATTTTGTAAAGCCGCCTTGACTCCCAGTATTGGGGAAAAGGCAGGATACAAATATAATAATAATAATAATAATAATAATAATAATAATAATAATAAGGCATTTGAAAAGGGCTATCATGTTCCCCCCCAATAGCAGGGGAGCAGCTATTTTGGCCAAAGAGTTGAAGAATTCCATGTCAGAGAAGTCCATGGGGGCTGCATTCCAGTGGTGGGCGGGTCCAAAGGTAAAAAGGGTGGTGCCTAAACTATCAGCATAATTTAGATTAAAGCTCTTACCACCAGTAGCTAAAGGCTTAGGAGAGGCATTTCAACCACTTTGAATAGGGGGCGGACTACACTTAAGTCGGGAAATCACCAAATGACGGGCAGTTCGGGAAAGGGGGAGTAAGGCCCCCTGCCCTATCGTGTTCTCTTCTCCAGGCTAAGTATACCCAAGTCCTTTTCTCTGTCCCCGAACCAACAGCGAAGAGGGAGCATGATGTGCCTGCTGCCTGTCCATCTCTCCCCTGCAGCCCGCTGCTGAACCGCCCAAGCTGGAAGGATACAGGTTCCTTTTGTAGGAGCTGTTGATGTATGCCCCGCTCTCGGTCCGAATCTTCTTCTTATCCTCCTGGCCTGTCTGCCCCACAAACCGCTTCCTCTTCCGATCCCTGAAGCATAGCAAGATGGGTGTGGGAGAGAACAGAGCATAAGCCACACAGGAGTTATTGCAGGAAGGGTCGGTCATTGACTGAGCAAAAAGCAACTCTTTGGGATCGTAGAATCATAGAATAGTAGAGTTGGAAGGGGGCCTGTAAGGCCATTGAGTCCAGCCCCCTGCTCAATACAGGAATCTACCTTACAGCATCCCTGACAGATGGCTGTCCAGGTGCCCCTTGAATGCCCCTAGTGTGGGAGAGCCCACCACCTCCCTAGGTCATTGGTTCCATTGTCGTACTGCTCTAACAGTCAGGAAGTTTTTCCTGATGTCCAGCTGTAATCTGTCTTCCTGTAACTTGAACCCAATATTCCGTGTCCTGCATTCTGGGGTTGATCGAGAAGAGCTCCTGGCCCGCCTCTGGGGGACAACCTTTCAAGTGTTTGAAGAGTGCTATCATGTCTCCCCTCAATCTTCTCCAGGCTAAACATGCCTAGTTCTTTCAATCTCTCCTCATAGGGCTTTGTTTCCAGACCCCTGATCATCCATGTTGCCCTCCTCTGAACCCCCTCCAGCTTGTCTGCATCCTTCTTGGATGGGGCCTAACCACCAGTGCTGAATAGAGGGGAATCGCGCGATTTGGAAGCTATACCTCTATCAATGCAGCCCAAATAGCATTTGCCTTTTTTGCTTTTTTTAAAATCAATGTTCCTATGATTCAAAAAAGGGTTGTGGCGAGCAGAGAAGTATGCAATCGGTGGGCTGCAGCGTATGCGTGTTCAGGGTTGGGATTTGCAATGCTAGGAATCCTGTCCCATTTAAGCCTGATGGGATTTCACAGTGTTTCCATTCCAATAAGCGATAGCTACACTCCCCCCCCCCCCCCCCCCCCCGGACAGGGGCATTTTCACAGCTTCTGCCCAGCAACGACACCGTGGATTCTGGAAGCAGGAAAGCTAAAACACTGATAACCTGAAGCAGTGTGGTATAGTGGTTAGAGTGTTGGACTGGGGCTCAGGAGAACACGAAAAGAGCCTTGCTGGATCAGACCGAGGGTCCATCTTGTCCAGCATTCTGTTCACACAGTGGCCAACCAGCTGTCGACCAGGAACTCACAAGCAGGACCCTCCTACCCATGTTCCCCAGCAACTGGTGTACATAGGCTTACTGCTTCTGATACTGGAAGTAGCATATAGCCATCAGGATTAGTAGCCCTTGATAGCCTTCAGGAATTTATCCAACCCCCTTTTAAAGCCATCCAAAGTGGTGGCCGTCAGTACATCTTGTGGTAGCAAATTCCATAGTTTAACTACGTGCTGAGTTCTAGTCTCCACTCAGCCATGGAAGCTCACTGAACCTAACCTACCCCACAGGGTTGTTGGGAGGTTAAAACAGAGAGGAGGGGGGGTCATGTAATCGACCTTGCGTTCCTTGCAAAAGGAAAAAGGTGGGATAGGAGTGTAACAAAAAATTAAATAATCAGTGGTAGGAGAGAAACGGCCTTAGAAATGGTGTCATCCTGACCTCATAAAACGAGGTGGCCATCTCAACACGTAAAGCATGGAGTGCTTCCATTTCATGCACAGCACGCTCTAATTCATGGAGACAACATTATTAGGACAAATAGTTTTCAGCACCCTGGTGCCCTTGATGAGTCTAAAGCAGGGGTGAGGAACGTCTTCCAGCCTGCGGGCCGAATCCAATTTGGGGAAGCTCCCAAGGGCCGCAGGCAAAAGGGGCGGTGCCAAACTACCACCCTATTTTAGCTTAAAGCTCTTACTGCAAACAACTAATCCTTAGGAGCAGCATTTCAAACCTTTTTTAAAATGGGGGGGGGGGGGAACACGCCAAAACTCAGGGGGAAGGGCATGAGGCCTTCTAGGGAATTCCAGAGGACCAAATTCGGACTCCCAAGAGGGACAGATTTGGCCCATGTGCCTGAAATTCCCAACCCCTGCTCTATAGATTTCTGAAACTGACTCATCAACAAACTTTTCCTATCTGTGCAAAAATACCACTGCAAAAATACCCATTTCTAGTGGACACTGACCATCTCAGGAGGTGCTTGTTCTTGTCCATGCTCCTGTTCTCGTCGCCCATCAAGTCCAGGACGGCGCCCGACGCCTGCTGCTCAAAAGCGCTGCCTTCACTGACGCACAGCCTGGGTGATCAAGAGAGGACGGGGCGTTGGGAATGCGGGAAGCTGACGGATTGCCAGTCCCACTGTTTGCTCCTCTGGCCCCATAACTATCGGTTCTAAACGGCAGAGGTTCTCCAGCGCCTTTTCCCTGTTCCCCGTTACCAGTTTTAGCAATTTACTATCCTAGCCGTTTAACTCTGCTATTTCAAATCTGCATTTTTAATGCTCTGCCTTGCTGCTCGGTTTTATTCTGGCTGTGCCTTCGTAGTGTGGTTTCAAGTTTTCATGTTATATTTTAGGATGTACTTATGGTTTTAACTTCTGTGAACCACCCAGAGAGCTTCAAGCTATTGAATCACAGAATAATAGAGTTGGAAGGGGCCTATAAGGCCATCGGGTCCAACCCACGGCTCAATGCAGGAATCCACCTTAGAGCATCCCTGACAGATGGCTGTCCAGCTGCCCCTTGAAGGCCTCTAGCGTTGGAGAGCCCACGACCTCCCTAAGTCATGGGTTCCATTGTCATACCGCTCTAACAGTCAGGAAGTTTTTCCTGATGTCCAGCCGGAATTTGGCTTCCTGTAACTTGAGCCTTTTATTCCACATCCTGCACTCTGGGATGATCCAGAAGAGATCCTGGCCCTTCTCTGTGTGACAACTTCTCAAGTATTTGAAGAGTGCTATCATGTCTCCTCTCAAGTCTTCTCAAGGCTAAACATGCCCACTTCTTTCAATCTCTCCTCATAGGGCTTTGTTTCCAGACCCCTGATCATCCTCATTACCCTCCTCTGAACCTTCTCCAGCTTGTCTGCATCCTCCTTGAAGTGTGGTACCCAGAACTGGACTCAGTATCCAAGATGAGGCCTAACCAGTGCCGAATAGAGGGGAACCAGCACCTCGGGCGATTTGGAAGCTATGCTTCCATCAATGCAGCCCAAAATAGCATTTGCTTTTTTTGCAGCCACCTCACACTGTTGGCTCATATTCAGCTTGTGATCTACAGCAATTCCTTCTCGCTCGTATTGCTGGGCCAAATATTTGGCGGTATAGAAATTAAATAAATTCCGCCGTTCCTTTTTAAGTGGAGATGCCGGGGTTGAACCCGGGACGTCCACACACAAAGGTCCACTGAGAATGGGCCCCTCCCTTACAGAAAAGGCCCCGCTGCTCAGATTGGGGACTGAGGCGCCCCCTCCCGGCCCACCTCCCATCACGTACCCACGCTCGGAATCAAAGTCTTTGGGCCGGTAGGGGATGTAGAACTCTTGGTCCTGCGGCGCCCACTGTTTTCTCTTCTTGCCATCGTTCCTCTCCGCCGGGTCTGGCTGCTGCTTCCGTTTCCTTCCCACCACACTGGAGAAGACATGCTGGGGCAGAAGAATTAAGACAGGTGAGAGTCCCCCAGCCCCGTCAGGATCATGCACCAGCATGACTCAATCCACTGGCCCTCGTGTGTTCCCGAGCACACAGTGGGCTGTCAGGAGTCTTCATAACAAGGCTGCGTCTGCAGGAGAATCGCAGAAAGCAATACTGGCCATTGATCCTTGAAAATGTCCGCTCACATCCAAAACAAAAAAGAGGCTGGGTTTCTAGACCATACGACTTTGAGTTGCAGAGACGAGGGATAGGCAGGCTTGAAGGAGCCCTGTCTACATAAACATGATTGCATATAGCCATAGGCCTTTACAGTATATAAAAAGAGACCTTTCCCAGTGCAAAACTTGGTTTAAATTAAAACTGCAAACACGACAAAGCTGTTTAGAACACACTGCGTTTGCCATCCACTAAAAAAGTTGAGGACTCAACTCTAAAATGGTCAGATTTATAGTACATCCTATTTCTTGATGTGGCGGGACCGCAGCTTCTTGGCTGCCAAAGCAAACTGGGCTACCAAGTATGTGATAAATCGATGCCTATCGGCTAGGAGTTCTATTACCACTTCCAGTGATGTTTAATCTGAATACAGCTGAATAATAGATGACAAAAATTTGTCTCTGGGATCCACATCCAAAGGACAGAACAGCAAGTAATGAACTCCATCTTCAACCTGATTGCAACCAAATATACATTTCCATTCTACGACTGGGATTCTTAGATCTCTCCCATCAAGGTAAGCAAAGGGCATCAACTGGAACGGCAATTCCATAAAAGCCCTTCAAAGCTGTGCAAAGCTCCACGCCTCGAAGTAATGTGATCTTGCATGATTGACCTTCAAGGAGCAAGTTTTTTTTTTAACCTAAGATCCGCCAACCAGAATCATAGAATAGTAGAGCCGGAAGGGGCCTATAAGACCATCGGGTCCAACCCCTGGCTCAATGCAGGAATCCACCTTAAATCATCCCTGACAGATGAATGTCCATCTGCCTCTTGAATACCTCTAGTGTGGGAGAGCCCACCACCTCCCTAGGTCATGGATTCCATTGTCGTACCGCTCTAGCATTCAGGAAGTTTTTCCTGATGTCCAGCCGGAATCTGGCTTCCTATAACTTGAGCCCATTATTCCGTGTCCTGCACTCTGGGTTGATTGAGAAGAGATCCTGGCCCTCCTCTGGGTGACATTTGAAGAGTGCTATCATGTCTCCCCTCAATCTTCTCTTCTCCAGGCTAAACATGCCCAGTTCTTTCAATCTCTCCTCACAGGGCTTTTGTTTGAGGTGGTGAAAAATAAACATTGAGCCCGTTCACACCACACGCTAACCCACACTAAGATGTTCTGACTTTGCCTTTAGCTAGTTTCAGTTGGTACGTCAATTTTTCTATATAGATCTTTAATCCTCCCCATGGACAGCAGAAACAAAGCAAGTGAAGCAAACCAAGACGTCATGCATGCCAGCGTCCTTGATTTGCATAATGGCTACGGATCGCAGAATCCAGCTTTCTAAAGTCATGGAATATGGGCTCCCCATGCAAAGCGTAACCCCAACGCCGGTCAATAACCAACCTGAATGTGTTCTTCCTCCTCCTCCATTTCTTCCTCATTGGCAGCCGACACAGCCTGGTCTTGGGCCTTCGATGCTGTCGCCGCCGCCAGGGACAGCCTCTCCTGCTGCTTCCGTTGGTGCCGGTCAATGAGCGGGCGGTCCCGGCTACGTTTGGCGCGCATGACATCGCTGGCCAGCGTCTTGTTGGTGGCGTTGATTTCGAAGATGGTCTAACGCAAGGCAGAAGCAGAGGAGCGACGGTCGTCAGCAGTGGCGTATCGGTGAATTTTGGAGGGGCAGGTGCTGGTTGTGACAATTCCCAAGGGAAGTCCCAAAATGCAGGCAGCTGGTGCGGATCCGTATCAACAAACCCGCCCTACCAGTTTCCATCTCCACCAGGAGAAGGGTTTTGGTAAAGCAAATGGGTCCTTGTATTGGATTTGGCTGTGGAAGGGCGGCGAGGGGTCAGGTGTGAACTTACCCAGAGTCATCTGCAGTGTCTAGCAGCGTATGTATACTTATTTGGCAACTATGAGGAAGTTAGGGTTGGTTCTTAAGAGTTGGGAGTGAAGGGCGGTGCTTTTTCCTACTAACGAAAGTTAGATACTGCGCAGTAGCGGTCTTGCGCAGTTTTCGCGCTTTCCAGATGAAAAGAATATTCCTTTCTCGGCTGTGAAAATCTTTCCTTCCTGCCAAGAAATTAATCCCCCCACACACACACACTTCCGCCTCCTTGGTGAAGGGAGGGAAGTGTGGGTGGGAGCGCCTTCTGACAGTCTGAAACTTCGATAAAATCCTGGGCAAATCGGTCTGTTCCCTGTTCTGATCGGGGGGGGGGGGGGGGAGAGGTACAGCACCTGCTTGGATAAAAGCCCCCAGAACAGCCCCTGTTGATTCAAGGGAACTGGAGTAGCTACAGCAGAAAGCTGAGGGGTAAAGCGTTCCTTTGCTTTTTCTGACCTGCATCCATTTCCCATCAATCAACTATCTCATTCTATTACACAAGTGGACAGGGCTCATATTGAATCTGTTTGAATCTGTTGAGTGTGGGTGCTGCCTAGATCAGGCCCCAGGTTTCGGAGAAGAGCAACTGTCCATTCGAGATCAAGCTGCCCCCAAATACTTTACATTACAGCAAGGAACAATATATTGTTGCCGGGGCGGGGGAGGGGGGGGGAAGATTCAATTTCTTCAAGCCACTGGAAGGATGGCAGATAAGCTCAGAGGGAATTCTGAGTAAGGTCATAGATAACATCAGCATCATGGTCAATAAAAAAGTCACGGGACTGCGTCCCTGTGAACTTTGGCTCCACTACACCACTGCTTGTTAGGGAAAGGTTGGGGTGACCCCAGGCTCAGCGTCCGCATAGGGCAGCTGCCGGGGCTCCAGAACTCTGGGTGGGCCCACAACTGATGTTTGGGGATGCGTGTTCATTTTTCAAAACAATTTTTTTAAAAAAATGCGCTCCTGTTTGCATTCAGTTGCGCAGCAGGAGCTGGTGGCTCCGATTTCCATGGGACTGTGATTCCATTCCGGGTTTCAGTCAGAACCAGCCAGAACTCTAGCTATCCAAAGTGCTGAGCCCCATTTGGAGCTGGGGACTAGCACCTTAGATAGCTCCTGGTTAGTGCTGATTGTAACCCAGAATGGAATCCTAGCCCCAATGAAATCAGAGCCACCAGCCTCCAGTAGAGCTGCCAACAGGGCAGGCTTGGAAGATTTGCGAACTGAAACTGAATTCTCACACGTTGCTGGAGCTACTGTTGGTGTTTCCCCAACCAAGCTTCCTGACAGGTGGTTGCTTGTGGCAGGAAACAGGGGACTCCCGGGGTCAGGAGGCCTGGTGAAATGGACGCAAAAACACCCTTGAAGGCCAAGGATCGCCGAGCCACAAAAGGCAGGAAGGAGCAAGGCCCAGCGGTGATGCCAGGAGTAGCAGGAAGGGAGGGCACTCCCACCGCAGCAGAGCGGATAGGCTTGGGATACTTACAGCCTTGGACCGGTACGTCTTGATGCTGTCCACGAATTTTAGCCGCTCCATCTCCTCTCCCTCAAAGCGCAAACCTTAAAAAAGACACAGAGCAAAAGGAGGAGGGAAAGAGGTCACCGGTGCGGTGGCGTGAAGGGACTAGTGGCCCAGACTAGGTCTTCAGAGTCCGAGAGGGGGGATCCGCTGCATGCTATGCAGTTCATGTTCTGTAATTTACAAACCGCCCAGAGAACTTTGGCTATGGGGCAGTATAGAAATGTAAATAATAGTAACACCAACAGCGTAATGTGGACATTTGACACGTTCAGGCATCCAAGCAGTGGAGGCTGGTGGCTCTGATGCTAGTCAAAACTCTAAAGGAGAGATCTAAGCAGGTGTGTTGGACTGCAATGCGCCTTGGAGAGCTCCTTTAAAGTTCTGGCTGAAAAACCCAGAGCGGATCCAGCGCCCCACTGATATCTGAGCCACCAGCCTCCACTGGTTCCAAGTCCATTCCAGGACAAGGAACTAAACCAGGAGTCCTCACCCCCACCCAGAACAAGGCAGTCATAGCACTCAAACACACACACACACACACACACACACACACATGCATTTCCTGGCGAAGATTGCACTCACTGAACAACGGGTGAATGCCCAGAAGGCTGAAGTCCATCTCTTTGACCCTCTTGATGGACTCCGGCGACGGACCAGGCCGTGACTTCTGGTACTGCTTCTGGGCGTTGTCGGAGACGCGGCGGAGGTTCTGTAGTTCCAGGGAGCGCTCGTGATCCGTCTGCAGCAAGCTCTCCTCGTCGTCGATGATGCTCTGGGGGACGCGGCCGAACACGCCATCCGAGTCTGAAGCGGGGAAAGAGGAGCGGTCAGGTGTCCCGAGGGGAGAGGGGGATGCTTCCGGTGCCACTCCCGTCTGAAATGCAGCAAGGGGGCCGCCGTGGGAAAGGCCTTCTCAGTGGGGGCACCCTAACCTGGCAAGGATGGCCTTATAGGCCCCTTCCAACTCTACTATTCTATGATTCGATGAATGCTTTCCCCAGGGGCCTAGCTCAATGTCATTTCAACACTAGGAAAAAAAACTTCCCAGGCTTTTTAAATCTGATCTGTTACCTTGTTTTTATGTTCTTTTTTGTTTTGTTTTTAATTTCTGCTTGCTGTTTTGATTTCCTTCTCCGAAAACAGTGTTATCAGTGGCTTTAAAAATGTATTTTATAGTAAATTTGTTTGGGGGGAACCTGTTGAAGAGTGGGAGAGAAATCCCTGCAAGAAATAAAATTAAGCAAGGCAGAATTCTCACACGACAATGTGTCTGTTCAGACGACACGCTAAGCCATGTTTAGGCCGCTAACCCTTTTGCAGCAAATGGTTAGTAAGTGTGTTTGAACCGTGGTTCTGTAGCCTAGGAATGGTACAGACATGCTAAGTCATGGTCCATATGACACGCTAAGCCATCATGTTTTGCTCAAAATGCTTAACCACCGTGGCTTAGCGTGTCGTCCGAACAGGGTCCATGGCTGAGTGGCAGAGCAGGCCAAACAGACCAGCAAAGGTACCTCAGCCTTGAATCAAACAGCTATCAGACAATTGGGATAGGCAAACTGGTGAAGATAAAATATATATACATACAGAAATATCTGACAATATTATTTTAACTATGCAGGTTAAGAACATACGTTACAAGACAATAGAGGAAAATACTGTGCTATATTATCCAACGATACCAGGAGTATCCGGTACCAAGCAAAACCAAACGCGTTTTGATCTGAAGTCCCTAGCGGTGGCCCAGTACATAAAAATGGTGTAGTGTGTAAAAAGCTATATGAGAAGTTAAAAGGGCTTATACACACACACATACACATTTTTACAATCTAGGTTCCTCACTACTATAAACAATATAGGACGCTGCGGTGCTGCCACTTCTGAATATAAAAACAATTCCAATTTTTTTAAAGAGCTTTTTATTAAAAAAACCCAAAAAACCACCTTCCTAAATATATATTAAAACACACAAATCTATTATGCGTTAAAATGCACCCGGTTCAATGCTTTATATTATCAGATATCTCTGCATGGTTGGCTGGGGAATGCTGGGAGTTGTAGAACTTTTGTCTGCCTTAAACATGCATCGGATTGCACCCTTAAATATATATATATATATATATATATATATATATATATATATATATAAACTAAAGCCAGGCAAGGTGGCCTTTGCTGCCTGAAACTTCTTCCTCCCTTTCATCTGCTAGTACAGAGGGAGACTGGACTTATTACGCAATGAAACAAAATATATGCAGTATTTGTTCCCCTTGCATTACTTATTAAAAGTGCAGAATTTTGCTTGCCTTGGGGTTTCAGAAATTCAGTTTTATACTTCTTTCCTTTTATTTATTGCATTTATATCCCGCCCTTTTTCCTCCAAGGAATCCAAGAGGGTGTCCATAATCCTCCTCCTCCTCCTCTCCATTTTATCCTCACAACAACAACCCTGTGAAGTAGGTTGGGCTGAGAGTCTGTGACCAGCCCAAAGCCACCCAGTGAGCTTCCATGGCCGAGTGGGGACTAGAACCCGGATCTCCCGACTCCCAGTCCAACACTCTAGCCACTACACCACACTGGCTCTCTTTTGCTTATAGCATGGAATATATATAGTTTTGCTTATGACTCAATGGCCAAATTCACAAGTCCTGTTTCACATAAAGGCTTAAGAAGAGGCTCTATGTGATCAGAAGCCTCCAGCTAACAGTAGCAGCCATTGGTTTTGATAGCTACTATACTCGGCTGGAAAGTCCCGTTCCAGCCCTGTCCAGCTGCTGCCGCCCCCTCAACCTTTGGCAGTGTGGTCGTTTCTTTTGCAGCACCTGGGTGGAGCCAGAGTCACACTAGACTTTCTACCAGAAGCAATGCCTAGATGACCAGTCTTGCAAACGAGTCTACGAAATTTACTAAGCTTGCCCAACACCAGTCACATGGGGCCTAAAAGAAAAAAAAAACTTTTGTAAAGCTTCTCTCCCTGGTCACCTGGGGCTAATTCTTACTTGCCATAGGCGATCAGGTCAGTGGGAGTTTATAAGGCTAGCATGCACTTTCTCCAAGGAGCGGCAACTACAAAGCAAGAGCAGTTGTCCTGGCATGCACAGCTTCAAACCCTAAGAGAGTTTTAAAACAAGCATAAGATTGCTGTCGCTCCAGACTTTGGATGTCTTACCTGCAGGCTTGTCATGAGGACTGGCGAGGAGCAGCGGCCGGCCTAGAAACAGATGCAAGTCAAAAACGTAGGGGGTCTCATCCGGCGCCACTAGAGAGTAGGCGGTACCACTCCTCCCAGCTCGGGCTACTCTGCCTGGATAGCAGGAGAGAAGAAGAAAGGTCAAAATGGCAGGAAAGTTCATTTAATGTACGTTACTAACCCCAGCAAAGCTTCCAAAACCAGTAATAATATGGTAGGAAACTGTACAGCATCCAGGCTGAAGTGGTCTGATGACCACGTCCTGTTTCCAGGTGGCCATTTGGGTGTGGACCAATGCCAGGCAAACAGGGCTTACCCCAAGGAGGTGAGCGGGTAAAGCAACCTTTACCTGTTTCGTTACCTGCACAGTGGGCCGCAGGTAGCCCCCGGGGTGACATGCCCGTAAGGATTAGGCCAAAAGTCTTTACAGAAGGCGCAGGAAATGATTCAGAGTCAGATGAGGAAAAGGACAAAGGCAGTGGTAGAACTACTAAGGTCGCAGGAGATAGGGAAGGCTAATAGTGGCAGGGAAGGGGCTTTCCAGATGCCAGCTGATCGGTCAGTCCAAAGCCAGACGGAGACCTCTCCATCCGTGGGAAGGCAAGATCCAACAGTGGGCGAGGCGGGGAGGGTGGAAGACCAAAGAATCAGATGTTGGGTGAGGAGGGAGGAGCAACTTCGAGATGTGAAGCATCCTAAGAAGTTGGCTGCTCAAAAAGGATCTTTGGAGGAAGGCCCTCCCTGACGGTGGACTAGAAAAGCTACTCAGGTATCATACCATCAGCGGGAGCCAGTTTTTGGTGCAACTTCCTATCACGGTATATTTATTATTATTATTATTATTATTATTATTATTATTATTATTATTATTATTACATTTATATACCGCCCCCTCTCTGGGCGGTTTACAAAAATTAAAACTTTGGACATTAAAAATCAATATACAAAATTTAAAAGCATAAAAACAAACAACACATAAAGGCAGCATACATTTAAAAGGACTGTGAACTCTCAGCCAGGACTGAATATAGTTCAGAGGTCAATTAAAAACTCAGCATATGCTGTTAAATGCCTGGGAGAAGAGGAAAGTTTTGACCTGGCACCGAAAAGATAACAATGTTGACACCAGGCCGGCCTCATCGGGAAAGTCATTCCACAATTGGGGGGGCACCACAGAGAAGGCCCTCTCCCTTGTTGCCGTCCTCCGAGCTTCCCTTGGAGTAGGCACCCAGAGGAGGGCCCTAGATGTTGAGCGTAGTGTACAGGCAGGTTCATGTCGGGAGAGGCGTTCCGTCAGGTATTGTGGTCCCAAGCCATGCAAGGCTTTACAGGGTATATTCATCAAAAGTAGCTTCTTGCAGTCTAATATTATGCACAGCTGACTGGACAACTTAGCTCTGCGTTGCTGTATGAGCATTAAGTCTGTAACTTTGGGACCAGGACGGCAGAGGGAGCACCTTCTCTCTTACCAGCCTGCCCAGTTACTGAGGTCATCGGAGGGTATGCTACTGGTTGTTCCACTTGGACCTATGGCTGGACTGGAGTCCACCAGGAGAAGAGCCTTCAGTGTGGTGACCCCCTTCAGACAGGCGCCAACACTGTGCTGCTTTCAGCACCTCCTGAGAACATTGTTATTTCAGGAAGCCTTCCTTGAGTGACCGGCCGCGGACTTATCAGAACTCCGTTTTATCAGAACTGTTTCTGTTTAAAATATATTGTTTTAACGTGGTTGCTGTTCTTCCGCTGTTCAATGCTCCAAAATCTTTAGATGTGGAGCAGTATACAAATATTGTAAATAAATAAAATAAACTTAAAGTGCAGCTCGCTTGGCTCCGGCTTGCATAATAAAAGTTCATTACTAAGAGATCGTCTTCATCGTGTAACTACAAAGGCAACCAGAGGCTTAGCCCTCAACAGTTCCCGATCCCTGCCTTATGAGTCAGAGCAGACAATGCTTGGCTAGATGAACTAGGAGTCAGCACTGCAAGTTAACCTCTGCAAGGCGCCAGACCTCAAGAACTCACCCACGCGGTGCAGGAAGAGCTTGGGCTTGGCCGGAAAGCTGTAGTTGATCACGTTGTCCAGCAGGGGGATGTCGATTCCACGGGCCGCCAAGTCGGTGACGATCAGCACCGAGCACTTGCCATGGACAAACTTGGCGACGTTGATCTTGCGCGCCGTCTGGTCCAGAGAGCTGTAGACATGGGTGCAATTCACACCCTGTGCCGTCAGCAGCTGCAGAAGCGACGGGAAATGAAGCAGGGCCATACGTCAGCAAGCCAAGAGAAAGTGAAGTACGGCTCACATTCCCCAAGCCTCCGTGAGCCACAGCACTTTTTACTGACATCCCGCCACCACCTTTTCCTTTTTGTGTTTATTTATTTAACGAAGGGTGCAAGTTTCTAGGCCTCATGCTGACACAAAGGGGAAAAAAATAGCTTGGGAACTATGCCCCTGCAAACCTGTGCAAGCAACCCTTAAAACAGGGCTGGCCCACACAAACGGGGCCCCTGCTGCCCCCGAATGTATTTATTTTTTCAAACTCACACAGTGGTCCTCTGTAGCAGCTACAGAGCACTGCATTGGGCTGAATTTAGTTTGAGGGCAAGCTAAAGTTGTCCGGTTTAGCGTTCCACAGGGGCTACAAAGCGCTAAAAGTGTCATTGACCTTGTTCAGGTGACACACTAAGTCAGAGTGGTTAAGCATTTTGAGCTAAACATTATGGCTTAGCGTGTCATGTGAACCAGGACTTAACAGGCCTGTTCAGACAACACGCTATGCCAAGGTTCAGCCGCTAAACCTTTTGCAGCAAATGGTCAGTCAGCACGTTTAAACCGTGGTTATGTAGCCACCATGGTTAGGAATGGTTCCCATGACACATTAATTAAGCCATGTTTAGCTCAGAATGCTTAACCACTGTGGATTAGCGTGTTGTCCGAACAGGGTCAACATGTCATGTGAACCATTCCCATACATGGTGGCTATGTAAACACTGTTTAATCGCACTCACTAACCATTTACTGCAAAAGGATTAGCAGTTTATCTATGGCTTAGCACGTTTTCTGAACAGGCCCAAGCCATTTGCTGCAGTTTGAGCTTGCAGAGAAGCTAAACCTAACCATTGTTGAGCTACTGAGCCTGTTCAGACAACATGAAAAGCCACGGTTAGACCGCTAACCCTTTTGCAGCAAGTGGCTATTGAGTGCATTTAAACCGTGTGTCTGTAGCCACCATGGTTAGGAATGGTTCACACGACACGCTCAGTCAAGGTTCCCATGACACGCTAAACCATGTTTAGCTCAAATCGCTTAACTGTCATGGTTTAGCGTGTTGTCTGAACAGAGCCACTGAGTGCAAGGGAGGGCAAACCAGTGATATAATTACTGATGATGATGTATGCTTTTACCTAGTGTAGCCTGCAGGGGGAAGGGCCGGTCTGGTGGGGGTGTGAAAATGGTCCCTAGAATAGGATGAACCTAAGGAAAGGAGGACAGGGCTCCTGTATCTTTCACAGTTGTATCAAAAAGGGAATTTCAGCAGGTGTCCTTTGTATGCATACACAGCACTTGGTGAAATTCCCTCTTCATCACCACAGTGAAAGCTGCAGGAGCCCTTCCCTCTTGACCAGATGCAAAAGAGGGCAGGGCTCCTGCAGTTTTCACTGTGGTGATGAAGAGGGGATTTCACCAGGGGCTGCACACATACAACAGACACCTGCTGAAATCCCCTCTTCGATACAACTGTTAAAGATTCAGGGGCCCTGTCCTCCTTTCCATAGGGTCAGCCTACCCTAGAACTCCAGGAATTGTGCACCCGTGCCTTAAAAATGGAGGGTGAATGCAAAGGGGTTGAGTCAAAGGAGCTTTATGGAGGACGGTGGGGTCCGAGGGGGAATTTCAACTGAGAATGACAGCACTACACTGGTGACCTGGGAGGGGATCACAATGGCAACACATCCTTGTCCCCCCATCCCCCACCGAGACACGTACCCCACCTACCTCTCTCAGATATTCAGTGTGGTGCTTCGTGGCAACGAAGACGATGGTCTGGTCCTGAGGCCTTACCACAGTCCTCAGCAGATACAGCAGGAGGGCCGGCTTGTCATCGGCACGCACGTGGTAGAAGGACAGCTGGGGAGCGTTAGACTTTATTTAGGGCAGAATGCTATGCATGTTTAGACAGAAAAGAGTTCGACACCTCCCAGCAGTCCCCAGCCACATGCAGAGGTCTGCACCCTCACTGGCCACAGATTGCGCCCTCACTGGCCGCAGATTGCGCCCTCACTGGCCGTGGAACTCAGAAGGGGTCCAAGCCATCCTCTGCAGATGGGGAAAGTTAACAAGTACTTCCTGTTTCCTCCCAGCCTGAGGGGAGCCGGCATCCAAAAACATCATGGGAGAACCAAGAGCCGCCTACCCACCCACCCACCCACCCGTCACCCCAATCTTAGCAGATTCCAATGCACTACCAACCCCTCCCCCCACCCCCCAGAACCAGCATTTCCAAGGACTTCACAGCTTCCCCCACCTTGAGTTGCTCACTCAGCTTGCTCTCCACGTCCAGGCGGATCAACACTGGCTCTGTAAGGCCTGAGCAGGGGGAGGAAAATTTTTAAAAGCATGAGTGTACGTCTTGCCAATGAGAGGAGGATCTAGGATGGACAAGGAAGTGGAAGGATTTCGATTTTGGGGGGGGGGGGAATCCGTAATCTTTCCTCACAGGGGAGCTGCTCCATCCCCTTGATCCTTTTAGTTGCCCTTTCTTGCCCTATTCCCAGCGTGGTCGCGCCACAGATTCGTATGGTCTTTCCTGATTATGCCTAACATGGAGTTTCCCTTTTTCACGGTGGCTGCACCCTGGGCTGACGTTTTCATCCAGCTTGTCCATCACAACCTCAAGATCCCTTTCTTGGTTGGTCACACCGCCAGGTCAGATCCCATCAGCTTGACCACCACGCACTTCTACCCGCCCTCCCCCCTCTGCTCCCCAATGGGCCAACCTCACGACACCACCGACCGGGCACCCAACGCCAGACGCCCAACGCCCTTACCGGCTCGGGCAAACTCCACCAGAAGTTTCGGCAGGGTGGCAGAGAAGAGCACCGTCTGGCGGTTCTCGGGCAACCGAAAGATGATCTCCTTCAGCTGCTCCGCAAAGCCCATCTCGAAGAGCCTGGCGGAGAAAGAGTAAATGCGACGTTGAGTGGTCAGGGAAAGAAGAACGAGCAGGATCTTCCCGGGGGCAACATCATCGGTCTTCTCCAACCTGGGGCACTACGACTCCCATCAGGAAGTTGGTCAGGAATGCTGGGAGCCGTCATCCAGAACGTATGGCGGCACCAGGTTGGAGGAAGCTGCTGAGGGAGTTTAAATTGAAATCAACCGTGTGCTGAGGCTTCCCTCTAACCAATTTTGTGGGGACCATTGCAGCAGTCCAGGCAGGGCTGTGTCGAGGTAGGTATGGCCGGGCCCCCCTGCCAAGGGACCACACCCCAGCAGGGACCACTGACAAGAGTCTCCTGCAGTTGCTTCTCCTCTTCACCACGGCAACCCACTCGTTTACCTGCTTCTCGCTCTGGCTCAGGCAATGCCGGTGGTTGGAAGGAGGAGAAGGAGATGCCAAGGCCTCCTGGCTCATTGGTGCTCTGCCGGCCAAGCAAGCGAGCGGTGGTAATCAGGAGAAAAAGGATGAGGAGCATGAGGAGCTGGTGACTATGGCGGTAAGGAGGTAAGACCATCAGAAGAGCCCTGATGCTGGATCAGACTGAGGGTCCATCTAGTCCAGCATTCTGTTCACACAGGGGCCATCTAGCTGCCAGCCAGGATCCCACAAGCAGGACACTCCCGCCCATGTTCCCCAGCAACTGGCGCACACAGGCTTATTGTCCCGCCCATGTTCCCCAGCAACTGGGGCACACAGGCTTACTGCCTCGGATCCTGGAGGTAGCACATAGCCATCAGGACTAGTCGCCATGGCTAGCCTTCTCCTCCCGGAATTTATCTAACCCCCTTTCAAAGCCATCCAAATTGGTGGCCATGACTACATCTTGTGGTAGTGCCCTGCACTGTGTGAAGAAGGACTTCCTCACCAGGGGTATCGAGGCGCATTGCCCAAAGTCCCTCAGAATCCCAGAGCCGGCACTGAACCCAGGAGCCAGAAGTATATTATTGTGCCACAAAGACTGACCTCCTCTATAATAAATTTGGGACCATCCAGCTAAAAGAGCAACACGACTGATGGGCTCCGTGTGCCCGGACTGCAGCAATTCCACTGCTAGCAAATCCCATAAACGTTCTGCAATTTTTAAAATGTTCTTTTCTAAAAAGAGGCGGAATTCTGCGGGGCAAGAGAACTCAGGCCAATGTGCCGCATTTGCGCAATTCATACAGGGTGCTGAACCTGTCTCATCAGCTGGGCACTGAATTTGGGTGACTTTGGCACAGACTTTTTCTCCTCTCTTTCCGAGGGGAGAGTAGGCGCCAAGAGTTAAAGCACCTAAAAGAAACACACACGTAACTGTGGCTGCGTCTGAGGTCCCCCACCCCAAGCCCCAAATATGGAGGAACTGACGGGACTTGTCCTGATCCCCCTTGGACACCCATTGCAAGAATACACGCCCTCCAAGTCAGGGAACCAAGCGGACCTGTCGGCCTCATCAAAGACCACGTATTCCACGCTCTGCAGCTTGAGCTTCATCTCCACAGCCACGTGCATCAGCCGGCCAGGGGTGGCAATGATTCTGGGGGGAGAAAAGAAAGGGGGGGATCAGACAGGGCGACTGCTTGCAGCAAGGAGGAGAGGGAGCTGCCTTCCATTGCCTGCCTATGAGGATCTGGGCTACATTAAGCAAAGCTGGGCAACCCAACAGCCAAACGGTGAGCCCCAAGGGTCTAGTCCTCATTAAGGCTGAACCGTGCTACTTTAGGGGTGTGGCCTTCTGGAGAGCCAGAATGGGAGACCAGGAAGGCAGGATTTGGTCCCTGGGCCTACGGCTCCCCACAAGCCAAGGGGCTCAACCTAAAATTGACAAGGAGCAACTGTGACCTTGGCTCCAAAGGGAGGTTTTCGACAGAGGCAGGTGGCAAAGGGGTCCCCGCTCACCCAGACCAGGCCCGACAGTCAGTGATCGATCCCCATTCAAAGCCCACCCACCCACTCCCAAGCACCAGACCCCATCGGCCCACGCTTTCAGACTTACATGTCCGGGTTTTCATGGAGAGCTGCAAACTGGTCTTCCATCCTGGAAGAGGAAAGGGAAATCTTGGTCACAGGAGACAGAAAACCCAACTTGTACCCGCAAGTTCGATGCCCAAACTCAGATTCTGTGGCAATTCAAAGCTTTCCCAGGGGACGTGGGCAATAGATTTAGAAAATAGCAAGCAGGGCTCTCCTTCTTCAATAGGACGGCTTTGCTCCTCCCCACACTTAAGTCCCCCTGTACACCCCCCATCCCTCTAAAAGCCACTCCTGAGAGTCAAGGGATGGGGGCACTGGAGTGTATTGCTGTGGGGGGGGGGGAAATGAATCAGAAGGAATTGGTGAGGTTGCCTTGCAGAAAGGCCTTTCCGCTTCTGCGATAGGCCCCCGGATCCAAACCTTTATCACAATCAGCAAGTGGCTTTATTGAAGTCCTACGCCCTTGAGACGGAGCAGAAGAAAGAGATGGGTAAATGCCTTGGGGGGGGGGGGGTGGCTTCAATAGCCAACTTCTTTTTTAAGAACATAGGACCGGAGAAGTTCTGGTAGATCTGGCCAAAGGCCTGAACAGTCCAGCATTCAGTTTCTCAGGAATCAACCGGAGGCCTGCAGGAAACCTGCAAGTGTGTTGATTTGGTTGGTTTTACTGCATTGCTTAAAAGCTTCCTTCCCCAACCTGGTAGCCTCTAGTGTTTTTTTTTTTTTAAGGGTGGTGGGACTACATATTCTCTCAGGCCTTTCAACTTGCTATTTTTGGGTGCTTTTCTGGATACATTTTATTTGTCTAAGGCACAAAGGCCGTTACAACCGCAACAATAAATCAAGAGATCCCTGTGACAACCAAAATTCTTACAACCTCATAAGGAAGAAAATGCATATAAAGGAACTAAATGGAGAGAAAAGGCTGAGATTTATACTGTTGAAAAATGATGCAAACCCTAGTAGCAAAAATCCCAGAAAATTATAGCAGGTGGTCTCCTCTGCAATCTACACCTGATTTCTTTAGGAAATTTTGGCGGAATTTTTAAGCTGCTACAGCAAACGTTGCAACCTTGACTGTAATTGCTTTGCTGTGATCTGCTAACAGATCACAGATAATATCAGCAGAGTTCACATAAAAAAGATATAATGATCGAAGAGAGTATACACATTTATTAAATAAACCAACTGAAAAAATAATAGAGCCTCTGTGTGCGGCAGAAGTACTTCCAAACGACAGATGCTAGACGGGGAAGCTGTGTGTTTTCTGGAAACATACAGCTGCACGCTCTTGGAAACTGGAAGCTGGGCCAGATAGACTTCTGGTTGGTTCTAGCAGAGCTCTTCTTATATTCTTGATGAGTTGGGAGCTCAACTCTCATAATTCCCAGCCAGCTGGCTGAGAATTATGGGAGTTGCGGTCCATCTGGAAGGGGTCCGGTTGGGGAAAGATGTTCCAGAGGTTGTTGGACTCCAACTCCCATAAATCCCCACCAGCACAGTCAAGGATGACAGAATCTGCATTCTCACAACATTTGGAGAGCCATTCAGAACTCTAAAGGGCAGAAAACTTACTTGTCTCCTCCAAGGATCAGAGCCGTTTTCAAGCCTGCGTATCGGCCGAGCTGTGGGCCAAGACGAAGGGAAGTTAAACACCAGCATGCCATCAAAATTTGCATCCAGTCCTAGATACCCTCCATCTCCCTCCTAAGCAAAAGTGAGGCAAGAGCTTGACTAATCTTCCTTCCACTCAGTCCCAGCTAGGAATGTAAAATCCATTGCATACGCGCTGAGCGGATCGTCAGGTGCGTTTTGTTCTGTCGTCCGCTCATTGATGGAATCAGATTTTATTCCGGTTTCCCAAATGTGCGCAAATTCACGCTTGCGAAAATGCTCAAAACTCCTCCCATGTGCATTTTCATACTTTAGTCTATGGGGGAAATGCGCCTTTTCAGCCAGTGATTTTTTTTTAATTTTGCGCGTTTTTCTATGACGAAATTGGCATAAAATTCCAGGAAGTTAATGATAATAATAATAGTACAAAAACCCAATCCATAAATCCTCATAATCCGTGCCACTCGGGAAAAGCTGGTCAGATGTGGACTCCACCAGTTGGATTCATAGAAATCCAAACTATCTGATTCTGTTGCAGATTTCTCTAACATCATTGCCTTCATCGTGCCAAAATCTTGTGGCAGTATGTTCCACTGGTTAATAGCACATCAACCCTGGCTCTCAACAGCCTCAGAAAGCTTCGGAATTGGCACAAACGTTTGTAAAATTCAGCTACGGAAGATCTGTCTGTTACTCTTCAATCCTAGACTTTGCCATCCCCTCCCCACCCCATATCTTTAAAGTACCTCCTTGGTGAACTTGAGAGTCTGCAGGGCAAGCTCCCGGGTTGGCGACAGGATGAGGGCCCGTGCTCCAGTCTTGGCGCTATGCGCCTTCAGCTTCTCAAACATGGGAATGAGGAAACAGGCCGTCTTCCCGCTTCCGGTCCTCGCCATCGCGACCACATCCTTGCCGTCCAGGATGACAGGAATAGTCTGCAAAAACCAGCCAGCACCGCATCAAGAGAAGAAACTCTAGCCACGAGCCATAACGGCTTTCAACTTGGTGGATAAGGCTTATGACGGGGGTGGGCAGATGGTTTGGACCTCAACTCCCAGAAACCCTTGCTAGACTGGCCAGTGCTCAGGTATGCTGGGAGCTGAAGTCCAAAACATCTGGAGAGCTACCTTCTGCTCATTTTTGCCTTATGGCATATCCCACCCCAGAAGGTGACAAAGCAATCTACACAAGTCTCCTACTACGAAGCAATATAAAAGTAGCAGGCAACGAACAAAATAACAAGTTAACATTTGAATGTATGTATCAATTTGTCATATTTATTCATCATTTTATTTGTAATATTTATTTATTTATTCATGGCATTTACATCCCGCTTTTTTCTCTCCAAGGAACCCAAGGCAACATATATATTCCTCCTTTTCTCCATTTTATCCTCACAACCACCACCCTGTGAGGTAGGTTGGGCTGAGAGTCTGTGACTGGCCCAAAATCACCCTGCCAGCTTCCATGGCCAAGTGAGGACGGGATTCGGCCCACGGGCTAAAAGAGGTTCTGCACCCTATTTTAGGCAGTTAGCAAATTAATCAAATTGAAACAATTTCAATAAAACATGCACGTGAAAAGAAAAACCCTTCAATATAAATAAAAAGCAAGGTGTGGGACTAGAGAACATATTGCGGGGCTCTTCCTGCATTCTTACCTTCCTTTGAATAGGGGTAGGTATTTTATATCCTTTCTTCATAACGCCTTTGAACACCGGGTAGCTCAGACCTGGGAGAGGAAGCAATTCAGGGAGATTCACCACCGTTCCTATTCAAATTCAGGGGGCTGCAGGGGGTTCTGAACTGAAGTGCCTGCCAAATTACTGCGAAAATCTAAGCCCCTAGTCAGGAAAATTAAAAAAAAAATCCCGACAATACTGAAGGCAACCTCGGGGACTCTAGCTGTTGTGGACTACAACTCCCATCTTCATTGGCCGTGACTGCAGGGGCTTATAGGAGCTGTAGTCCCAAACACCTAGAGTGCACCAGATTGCTGTGTGCCATGGAACATGTGGAAAAATACGAGCCGCCTGACTACAAGGTTTTCGGAAGAGCACGGCCCTGCTCGTTCCCTCTCGTGTAGTAGGGAGGGAAAAGAGGCAGTCAGAGAGGACCACCATGTTCTTGTGGCGGCTGCCATTTTGTTTCCCCGCAGGGGCATGCATTTTGCATCAGCCTGGAGCATTGTGGGGGGAAACCAAACAGCTGCCATCCAGAGGAGCTCCTCCTCACCTTATAACAGTTTCAAAGAGACAGGAAAGGTTAAACACCAAAGATGTTTTGTTGCACTACAACATGGTTGGGGAACGTGGAAGGGTTTTCCCACCCTTGCGCCACAAGGTAAAACCTCCTGGCATGGACTTTAAGAGAGCCAATCCACAAAGAATGCTTTGCTGAGCAACCCCCCCCCCCCCCCAAAACCTGGAGCCAGCCCCTTCTCAGCAATCTAAATCAACAACCAAAAACCATTCAAGGAACGAGCCCCTCACTCACCCATGGACTGAAAGCCGCCCGATTTCTTCTTCTTCTTGTTCTGGGCCCGAACCATTTCCTGGGTGTCCAGCTCAACATCAGAAGCGCAGTCAGAGGCTGGGAAAGTGGACACAGGCATCTCGTAGCTCTTTGAACACGGCCAGAAAAAAGAGGATGGGGGGAGAGGTCAGATACAAAGCAGCACATCATGCTTTAAGGCGGTTCTTGAGCGATGGCTCACTGATGGTGTCTTAAGAACGTAAGAAGAGTCCTGCTGGATCCGACCAAGGGTTCATCTAGTCCAGCACTCTGTTTACAGTGGCCAACCAGCTGTCAACCAGGGACCAACAAAGCAGGACAGAAGTGCAACAGCACCCTCCTACCCATGTTCCCCAGCAACTGGTGTATATAGGTTTACTGCCTCTGATACTGGAGGTAGCACATAACCATCAGGGCTAGTAGCCATGGATAGCTTTCTCCTCCAGGAATTTACCCAACCCCCTTTTAAAGCCATCCAGATTGGTGGCCATCGCTACATCTTGTGGTAGTGAATTCCATAGTTAAATTCTGCGCCGTGTGAAAAAGCCCTTCCTTTGATCTGTCCTGAATCTCCCACCAATCAGTTTCGTGGGATGACCCTCCCTATTCTGGGAGAGGAGAAAAAGATCTTGCCTAAGTGCTCCAAAACCTGTGTGAAACCTGTGTGATATGTGTATGTGTGTCTTTAAGAGGTCTGCAGCTGTTAGTCCCTTGCTCTCAGTGGAAGCCTGGGCAGGGCAGCTGGTTTATGCTTTCCCTGTGGATGTGAACCTAGGAGCAGGCAATTTGATGTATGGCTTCATGCAAGTGTTTTAATAATAAAAAGAAACTACAGTACCTAAAGCTTTGGAGTCATTGCTTGGCAGTCAAGGCCTGGGTGAGCTGTAAGTTGAGCAGGTAAGCTCGTTTGTATGCTTTTTATGGTTTAAAATTTTGTATATCGGTTTTTTAATGCTCAATGTTTTTAATTTTTGTAAACCGCCCAGAGAGCTTTGGCTATGGGGCGGTATATAAACAGAAATAATAATAATAATAATAATAATAATAATCTGCACCGGAGGGACACAACAACCTGGATCTAGCTCTGCTGTAGTCCTCCAAACAATTGCTGGACTACAGTTCCCATCATGCCTAACCACAGGCTATGGTGCCTGGGGCCAATGGGAGTTGGAATCCCATCGGTCTCAGCTTGGCATAGCATGGATTGGGGCCATAGCTCAGGGTGGTAAGAGCACCTGCTTTGCATACATGCAGAAGGTCCCAGGTTCGATCCCAGGCTTCTCCGGGTAGAACAAGGAACGGAGTCCTGCCTGAAACCTTAGAGAGCCCTTGCTGCCAGTCAGTGTGGACAATACTGGGCGAGATGGACCAAGGTCTGACCCAGCATAAGGCAGCTTCCCAGGTTCACTGGCTCCTGGCCTTCGTAGGACCCCCTCTCTCTTCTCCTGGCGGTCTCCCAGTACCTGTTGCTCGTCCTGGTCCCGATCCTTGCACCGCCGCTGCCTCTTCCTCCTCCGTCCCGAAGCCTGAGCTGGAGCCATGAGGACTAGACACTTGAGGACCAAAGAAACGACTCCGTTCCCGGAAGGGCAAAGCCACGTGCGACGAAAGGGGCAGCCCAGGGGCGGGGCTTAAATGGAATCACAGCTAGGGCTGGCCATGGATTGGTTGGGCGAGTGGGTGGAGCGTCCCCTAAGTCCCACCTCTCTCACAGCTGCTGCACCCGGAATGGCTAGCTTCTCTGCCATTCACGACTTGGACGTCGGTGGTACCATAGAGATAAGACGGGTAGAATAACCCAACCTATTCTTTTGAGACGGAACCTCCGGGTTCAATTGTGCCCCAGTTTTGTGGGCTCTATTGGAATCAGCGGAGAGCGGCTTACGACAGCCCTGCAAGGTAGCCCGTTGTTAATATTGCATTTTAGAAGTGAGGTTTAAGAGTGGCCGTGTTGCTTTTTCAAACCCCCGCCCAACAAAACTCCCCTTAAATTGCAACAATAGAATTATTACTATGTATTTTTTACAACTAGCAGCAGAATTAAGTCCTTCCATGTAAATAGTCCCCTCTGATCGCCTCCTAACCCGACTCCAACTTTCAGTTGCACGCAGGAGCCCTTTTGCTCCATTACCCTGCATGCAGACATGTTGCGCTTTTAAAGGCGCAGTCCTGTGCATGTTTAGACACGAGGGTGGGGGGAGTCATACAGCTCCCAGCTGACTTTTCTCTGTCTAAACATGCATCGGATTTGCACCCTAAATGTTTTAAACCCTTTAAAAAAAACCCAGAGTTCTTAAGACCTGAGATAGCAGAAGCCTTTGTTGCTTCTTATTTATTTATTTATTTATTTGGATGGTGTGGGACTGGGGAATTGGCTGTGGGTAATCACACCCATCCTAAAACCTTGAATGGCATCTCCTTTCGCTTTTATGGAAAGCTCCCACTTCCAGTCTAAGTGAGGGAGCCTAGTAAATTAGGGGGAACTCATTCAGATTGAGCGAGTCTATCTATTAATTCTAAACTGAGGTCCTCTTGCGACGTAGCATCCCCCCTCCCAGGAATGGTTTCGCCCAATCCGGGTTTTTCCCCTCTCAAGGGCCTTCAGTCTCATCAGTGTTTTCCACATACTTCCGGTTCTGAGTTGCAAGGCGTTAGGATCTTCCATGTGCGTGGCAAGAGGTGAGTGTAGCAAGCATGCGTGTCGAGAGTCAGGGTCGGAGGTGCCTTCTCGTTGCAGGGCTTTGAAGCGGTCAGTTTTCAAAAGGATATTATTTCGTGCACCTTTATCGCTGCCTTCCTCAAAGGAAGGGCATAGCCCCTCCTCCATTTGAACCTCACACCAACCCTGCAAGGTAGGACATGCTAAGAGAGCAAGCGGATCAAGACGGCCCAAGTGAGTGGATGTGGTGACAGAGGGTAAAATCCAACACAAGTCCTGCTTAGAGCAGACCCATTGAAATGAACAGGACTTAAGTTAGTCATGCCTTACTCAAGTTCCATTCATTTCATTGGGCCTACTCTATGTAGGACTTGTGTTGGGTTTTCCCTTGAGCCAGGACCCAGCCAGTCTCACACACTTTTGCCACGCTCCACCTTTTGCTGCTCTGTTTCCAACAATGTAGAAAAGAAGTGACTTTCTTTTTACCTGGCAAGGCTCCTGTGTCCTTAAAACCTTCCTGGCAGGCAGAAATCCAACAGATCAATTCAAAATTAACCTACTTGTTTCATCTGAGTAGCTGTTTGTTTGTTTGTTTGGGAGGGGGGGGGTTATGAACTGCTAAATTAACCGGTTTGTTTCATTGGAGGGCTTGTTTGTTTCTTTTGGGGGGTTATGAACTTTCAAATTAACCTTTCTATCTGAGAAGTTGTTTCTTTTGGGGGCTTATGAACTTCCAAATTAACTTGTCTGTTACATCGGAGGGCTTGTTTGTTTCTTTTGGGGGCTTATGAACTGCTAAATTAACCAGTTTGTTTCAACTGTAGGGTTGTTTGTTTCTTTTTGGGGCATATGAGTTGTTACATTAACCAGTTTGTTTCCTTTATAGGGCTGTTTGTTTCTTTTCCAGGCTCAGTGTTTCTTTTTGGGGCATATGAGTTGTTACATTAACCAGTTTGTTTCCTTTATAGGGCTGTTTGTTTCTTTTCCAGGCTTCTGAGCTGCCAAATGAACCTGACCCTTTCATCCGAGGAGTTGTTTCTTTCTTTTTGGGCCTTATGAACTGCCATCAGCTTTGAAAGACAGTCCATAACCAACAGCATAGTTGAGCCAGGGCTCACAGGGGTTCTGCTCCGGGGACTTCTTGATTAGCAGGGACTCTTACATCATCTGCCAACCCCAGAGACAATATATTGTTGTGAGTTCCCCCTGCTGTATTGCAAAGGATTTTGCCGTGGCTTGGCCCTGAACAGACAATTTGCTTTAGAAAAGACTTACAAATGACACATACCAGCCTGCCTGCACTTTGAGGTCATCGACAGAGCCCTTCTCATTTGCCCATCACCAAAGGCGGATAGGCTGGTGAGTACAGGGATGAGAGCCTTTTCAGTGGTAGCTCCGGACCTTTGGAATCTACTTCCCTCAGGGCTTCGTCAGGCCCTTTCTTTGCAAGCCTTTAGGATGGCTCTGAAGACCGATTTGGATGACTTTTAAAGGGAGTTAGTTAGACAAATTCCTAGAGGAGAAGGCTATCAATGGCTACTAGTCCTGATGGCCATATGCTACCTCCAGCATCAGAGGCAGCATGCCTGGGTGGCCCAGTTGCTGGGGAACATGGGCAGGAGGGTGCTGTTGCACTCATGTCTTGCATGTGGGTTTACTGTGGGCATCTGGTTGACCGCTGAGTTAACAGAAAGCGGGACTAGATGGACCCTTGGTCTGATCCATTATGGCTCTTCTTATATTCTTAATACCCACCTATTTTCTCTGACCTTTTGGTAGACTGTAGTCTGCAGTTTTTAGTTATTTAATTTGTTTGTATAGTGTTTTATAGTGTTTTATTGTCTATTTATTTATTGGTTATTATGTCGTTGCTTTTTTATATAGTTGCTTTTTTATATAGTTGCTTTTATCCTGTGTGCCGCCTTGAGAGGATTCTATCCTTAAAGACGACCCCAAAATAATTTTAAATAAATATAAAATAGAATACAGAGAGATGGATCAACACAGCCGCCTGCATTTTTAGACTCTTGGGGGGGAGAGATATGGGGCTGCCGTGACAAGCACCTGCACTTTTAAAATTACTACACACCTTCGCCACTGACTATAACTCAGTCATAGACCACAAGGTTTCCCCATAGAAGAGCCCCGATCCAGTCTCTGACTTCTAAATAAAAGGATCATGTACTGGTAATGGGAAATGCATTATTCTTTTATTTCCCTGCCTGAGTTCCTGGAGCAGGGAACACCTGGCTCCTTAGATGTTGTTGGACTGCAACTCCCAGTATCCTTTACCAGTGGCTAGGGCTCATGGGCATTGTAGTCCAACAACAGTTGGAGGTCCACACTTCCTCCACCACTGCCCTGGAGAGATGTTGGCAGGCAGACAAGGCTAGGTAATCTTGGGCCCAATGGATCTGGGAGCCTGTATTGGTTTGGTCTCAGGCAGGTTCTGACGTTTACATTTCTGAACACGGCAAATGGGAACCGGACGTAGGGGCGGTGTTGTCCTCTTTGGTTGGAGATCTCTTTGGTTGCCCTACGTCCAAGGAAGGGAAAGCCACGGTGGAGGGAGAGCAGAAGCTGCTGCAAAGCCGTAAGAAGGGGAGATGGGACGGTTTGCGGTGCGTTGGTGGTGGCAGTGTAGGAGAACCATGCATCTTATCACCCAGGCTTCCTTTGGCCCAGCTGCATGCAATACTGTCTCTTTTGCAACTGCATTTCGCCTTCAGATGAGGCTGTGTTGCCTGCGTCTCCAGGGAGGCAAGATGCAAACAATTAAAAAAGGATATAGAAATGGGGTCCCTGTCCAGGCTGATCCTATCTCTGCATGTGCATTCGGAAGTAAGCGCCACTTGCCTTTGGTGGGGTTTACTCTCAAACAGGGACGTGGCGCCACACTCAAAAGATTCGGTTGCCCCAGAGGATGCCAATATACATAAAATGTGTACGTGTTTATTTGTGTTTATACGCAAGCATAAAAGATAGGGTTGATTTACGTTTCTCAGGAAGCAACGGTGAGCAATTGATTTCTTATCCAAATCATTTCTTATACGTACAATAAATTCTTTCATTCTGTTTGCACCTTGCCATAGTTCATCCCTAACCAATGGGGAAAAACGTTTTTTTAAAAACCCCTAAGTTGAATTGCCATGGAGGGAGTGTTTTGGGGTGGGGGGTTAGGAGGGTGTTGGGAGGGCAGTGTTAACCCTTACCTCCCAGCAGGGTTCCTTGAAAATCGCACAGTAGTTAAGCTAAAAAAAGAAACTAACAAAACCTTCCATTGGCACAAGCAGACACTCAGGGCTATGGAGAATAGATTCGGAGGCCAAGACCCCCGTGGGTCCAGGCCTCTCAACGCTCCTGCTCGCAAGCAACTGTGCATAGGATAAGAGACCTGATCCTATGCATACTATTTGGAAGTAAGCGCCGCTTGGTTAAATGAAGCTAAATCACAAACGCGCATAGGACTGCAGCTGGTAAAGTTCAGTTCCGTGCGCCTTGACTCGTAAGTAAGTCCCATGGAAGGCAAGGGGGATTTCTACCGAATGAATCTGCACAGGTTTGCAACCCCTTGGCCGCACTACGGTGGCCGTTCCCATGATAACGCTGGCAATGTTGAATGGAAAGCATAATAATGCTTCCCCGTGCAGCCATAGTGTCAAGAAGCAGTCCCGGCTTCAGGTTTTGGAGGGCTGTCAGCGGGTCTCTGTTCTTACCATCTGCTCTTGCACCTCGTCCTCTTCCTCATCATGGCCTCCACTTTCTTGCTTGACAGGCAAAAAGTCAGGGAGCAAGGAGACCGCGGCATCTCCTCCTCCTCCTCCTTCTCACCACCCCTGCTGTCTGGGCCAGGTGAGAGACAGGTGAATCAGCAGGTTGCAATGATGGAGGAGCAACTCCAGGGGGTTCTTGTCTGTGGGCCCCTCCTGGGTTATGGGCCCTCGGCAGGTGCCCAACCATGTTTACCCGTGACAAGACATCTGTATTACACGCACTATATTAGCAGCATCCTATTGAGCGCATGTGAGAAGTCTGGCTAGAAAGCATTATGTCAGTAGCTCAGTAGGTACGGAGGGCTTTTTCTTTTGCAGGCAAGGCTGCCAAACATCATTGTCTTCATCATATATATATATATATATATATATATATATATAATTTGTTACCCTCCTCTCCCTCTGGATCGAGGCGGGGAACAACATTAAATACAAATATAAAATATATAAAACTGATTAAAAACATATAAAACTAATACAGTATTAAAACAGCAATAAAAGTCTTAAAATTCAACTAGGTAGGCCCGCCGGAAAATGTGTAGCTTCCGTTGCTGTGAATTGCCCGAGAGATTTGAAAATATGACAAATGTATTCTTATATAAGTCTATGTACTTTATAAGAAATGTATTCTTATAATGCCACGTACTTTATATATAAAGCGTGTTATTTTAAGCCTGTTTTAATTCCAATAATCATTTCAACTGTTCATTTAACTATTTTATTTATGTATTATTTGTTAAAACATTTGTATCCCTTCCTATAGTGCACAGCTAAAAATGTTTTACATTTTTAATAAACTAAAACCAGTAGAAAGGTTTAAAAGCAATAAGAACAATGAAAACATTGAAAACCCTGTGCAACATTGGAGAATTTTAGTTTTCAAGGTCTCTAGTAAAAAGCTATGTCTTAACTTGGCGCCGAAATGAAGCCAGAGTTGGCGCCAGACGGGCCTCCAAGGGGAGGATATTCCTTAACTGGGGTGCCACCACAGAGAAAGTAGTGATTACTGTATTCTTATGGAAGTTTTTGTCTGTTTGGTTTCTTGGTTTTGTGTTGCTATGGCCTAATGACTAATGGAATAAATGTTATTCATTCTCAGAGCATCATCAGATGAGTGTTTTATTGCACACTTGCTAGTCTCCACTTATGGATGTTTGTGGGTTCTTTTGGCGATGCTGTCCACCTCTCATTTTTTTATTATTATTATAATTTATTACATTTATATAGCGCCCCATAGCTGAAGCTCTCTGGGCGGTTTACAAAAATTAAAAACATTGAACAATGTATAACCAATATACAAAATGTAAAACCATAAAAGCCTAAAAACAAACTACGTGTAATTTAAAACTGTCCAGGGGTCAGTTAAAAAGCTCAACATAGGCTGTTAAATGCCTGGGAAAAGGGGAAAGTCTTCACCTGGAGCCGAAAAGATGACAGTGCTGTCACCAGGAGAGCCTCGTTGGGGAGATCATTACACAGTTGGGGGGCCAACACTGGAAATGCCCTCTCCCTTGTTGCCATCCTCCGAGCTTCCCTTCGAGTAGGCACCCGGAGGAGGACCTTGGATGTTGATCGTAGTGTATGGGTAGGTTTGTGTTGGGAGAGGCGTTCTGTCAGGTATTGTGGTCCCAAGCCGTGTAAGGCTTTATAGATTAAAACCAGCATCTTGAATCAGACTCGGAAACGTACAGGCAGCCAATGCAAGCAGGCCAGAATTGGTCTTATATGTTCGAACCTTCTGGTTCCGGATATCAATCTGGCCGCTGCATTTTGCACAAGCTTCAGCTTCCGAACCATCTTCAAAGGTAGCCTCACGTAGAGTGCATTGCAGTAATCTAACTTGGAGGTTACCAGAGCATAGACAACTGAAGTCAAGTTATCCCTGTCCAGATAGGGACGTAGCTGGGCTACCAACCACAGTTGGTAGAAGGCACTCCGTGCCACCGAGGCCACCTGAGCCTCAAGTGACAGAAATGCATCTCCTGCTCCTTCTTGCCTTCTTTCCACCACAACATAGACCCTTTTGAAACCGATTTTGTTTTTGAAACAGAATGTGCCACCATTTCCTGCAGTATGCAGGAAAAGCGGTGCGATGAGAAAGGCCACTGAATGGGCCACGTGGTCATTGTTTGCTTCCTCTTTCTTCCTCTGTGTGAAGAAAGAGGAAGTATTGTAGGACAGAAGTGGGGACGAAAGCGATGCTCAGGAAATGCGATTTCTCCCCACCCACCGGTCTGATGACGCTCATAGTCCAGTAGGGCTGACACAAATTTTTGCATTTGCCAAGCACGATAGCGGGCTTGTATTATCTCACGATGAAGCAAAGATGGCTGCAGCTGAATCAATTTGGCTGTGCATTCATCATTCCATTGTTTGTGCAGGTGTCTATTTCACACTCCTAGCCGCCTGCAGACGTGAATGGCCCTTCGTGCTGCCGCTCGGTGTGGTCGGATCCATGAAGGCTTCTGAAGACCTGGGAATCCAGGCCCTCCAGGCGCAGCGTAGGGGGAGAGGCTGCCGGGTCAGAGCCCGGGCCTCCTACGTGGATGAGTCGCTTTTTGGCAGCCCAGCTGGGCGTCAGACCACGATAACAGAGTTCGATCCCCCGTGGGTGGATAACAAAGCCCGTTCCCAGAGACCCCTGCTATGGAGCCCAACGCCAACGCGATGGGAAACAGATGCCAGCCCCTCAGAAGCCTCTCCGCCAGCAAGCACTCCGAGAAAGAGAAATAAATACAGGTATGGGAAGTTTTGGAAGAGATCTTCTCGCCAGCAATGAGGTTGCCACGTGACGCGGTTCTCCAATGAGGCTTTGCCCCAATATAGTGTTTCTTTCTTTATTTTAAATTTTTATTTCTTTCGTTTTTATACCGCCCAATAGCCGAAGCTCTCTGGGCTGTTCACAAAAATTTAAACCATAATATGAAAGCTGAAAACCACAATGGCAAATTACAATACAGGAGTACAACCATAATTAAACTGAGCTGTAATGCAGAGATTTAAAATACAGCTTTAAAATACATACAAGGAAAATAAAAAGGTATTCACCTGACACTGGAAGGTGCTAAGCAAACCTCTCGCAGGAGTTCATTCCACAGCTGGGGTGCCACAGCAGAGAAGGCCCTCCTCCTGGTAGCCACCCACCTCACTTCCATGAGCAAAGGCTCAAGGAGAAGAACCCCTGAAGATGATCTTAGGGTCCAGGCAGGTACATATCAGAGGTGATGCTTCAGATAACCTGTCCCCAAGCCGTTTAGGGTTTTGAATGTTAGTACCAGCACTTTTAAAACGTATGGCATGCTTTTAAATTTAGGAACATAGAAAACTGCTTTATACCAGGTAAGAAAGTTTATCCAACTAGCTCACTCACTATATGGGCACTAGTCTGAATGACAGCGACTTCCCAGGATTTTGTACAGGGCGGACTATCCAGTGTTAGTTCCTATGTAGAGTAGACTAGGGTGACCATATTTGGGAAACCAAAAAGGAGGACACCCAGAGGGGCAGGGGGCGGGAAAGCGCACTTTCCAGGGCCTCAAGAAAGCGTGTCATTCCCCCTGCCATGCCACTGACAGCTGCCATTAGTGTGGCAGTTGTGAATGACATGCTTTCCAAAGGCCCCAGAAAGCAACCTTTCCCCAGAAAGCGTGTCATTCCTGCCCCCCACACTGATCCAATAGGGGCTTCCAGAAAGCACATCATTCCCCCCCACCACACTAATGGCGGCCTTAAAGGGGAAAGCGTGTCATTCCAGGACATTATAGAAAATTACAGAAAATCCCCCCGGACACCCAGAATAGAACAAAAACCAGGACAAATCTGGGGAAATCCTGACAGTTGGTCACCCTAGCAGTAGACCCATTGAAAGGAATGGGACTTAACTTAGTTTCTCATCCTTCAAGGGTTTGGTGTAGGACATTCTGCACTCAGAATATCTGCTCTACCACTGAGCTATGTTTTCTCTCTTTCTTTTCAATAAATGACCAAAGCTCTTAACAACGCTATTAAGATAAACACGTAAAGCTATAACAAATGAAACCAGACCGCAACAATCTGGAAGAATACAGATGTAACTTCTAGCATTAACCTAGAAGAAGTCTGTCGCCAAAATATAACCAGATAAGAATTTGCAGATTTAGCAAACCGACTGCATAGTAAGACAATCAAAGCTGGAAAAAGGTGTTTGATTCAATGATCATACTTTTTAGCTGAAGACACAAAAAACTTACTGGAGCATGTCAGGGAAATGCCTTGGGCAAGGTAACTGTCGGTGAGGCTTCAATATTATCCGGAGACTGCAGGATTTCGCTCAGTTCTTTTGTTTCCTTACTTTGGGGCATTTAAATTAAATTAAAATTTGCTCAAGTTCTTGTCTGGGCTTCTTTAAGAAAAGTTGCTCTGGGTTGGCTTTTGGGATCAGAACTGAACCCACCGACGACAAGTTCTAACAACACAATGTGATGTTTAAATACTCCCCTGTCCCAAACCCTTAGGAGTGCCTACTGTCAGCTTTGGCTGATACGCCAGCTGCACCCCTTCCTAGAGTTGGAAGACCTAAAGATGGTAGTGCATGCACTGGTAACTTTGAGGCTCAACTTCTGCAATGTGCTGTACATAAGGGCTACCATTGTGCCTAGTCCGGAAACTTCCAACTAGTTCAAAATATAGCAGCCAGGTTGGTCACCAGTACACCTAGGGGGTGACCATATTACACCAACTTTAAAATCACTTCATTGGCTGCTAATTAGTTTCCAGGCGAAGTATAAAGTGTTAGTTATAAAGCCCTACATTGTTTGGGTCCAGGTTACTGTGAGATCGCCTTGCCCCGTATAATCCGCCCCGCACACTCAGGTCCTCTGGGAAGAATTTACTTCAGTCAGCCAAAGCTAAGCTGACAACCATTACCCAGAGGACCTTCTCTTCTGCTGCTCCCAGATTGTGGAATGGCCTGCTGGGAGAGATTCGTCAACTTACTAGTCTTTCTGAGTTTAAGAAAGTCATAAAGAGTGATCTCTTCCGGCAAGCCTACCCAGATGAAGTTTAAGATGTCTGATTGTTAATATTGTATAAATTTTATATGTTTTTTAACCAGTTTTATGCATTTTATGGAATTTTTGTATTTAATGTTGTTCCCCACCTCAATCCAGAGGGAGAGGCAGCTAAGAAATAAATAGATGATGATGGAGCAATAAGGCTGCAATCCTATGCATATTTACACAGATAAAAGGCCTATAACTCCCAGGAATGCTGGGAGTTGTAGGACTTTTATCTGTCTAAACATGCGTAGGATTGCGGCCTAAATTGATCATTTGCCCCAACTTTGGCAGGATATACACTACTGCTTTAAAACGGTTTATAAAGGTTTTGACAACCGTTGGGGCCCATGACACACTCCATATACAGTTTTCAAATCCTTTTCAAAATGTTATATATCCTGCTTGGTGTTGATCTGGCCTTTGTGCCTTAAGGTCATGGTCTTCAGAGCAATCTAAAGTAATCATAACTTTCTCTCTTTGTTTCTTAATGAAGGCTGAAAAGCCACGCCCCGTCCTATTGTGACGAGACCCTGTTTGGGTCAAAGCCAAGGGTACAGGAATGGTCTGCTCCCTGGATGGCGAAACAGGACGTGGCTAAGCTCCGCCCTTTGCTTTGGACTCCGCCTTCCGCACTGAGAGACCAGTCAGTCCTTTCCCTTCCTCCAAAGGAGACGCCGCTGAAAGCTGTTAATCAGGAAATGCCAAACTCGGCAGGAAAGGAAAGGTTTGGAGCACAGTACAGAGGAGAACACTCTTTTTGGAAATATCCGGAGAGCTACTCAGACACGGCCAGCCGGGATGTCTCTGGAAGACCACGTTCCCAGTCCCTTACAAGGCTGTGTAGCACTTCCGATCAATTTAGCCCCTCGATACGCAAACCAAGGACATGTATGCTGCAGGATCAACACCTCCCAGTGTCCTCCACGGGGCCTCTGTCCAGGTCATATTCAAGAGCTCTTTCTGGGTCATCATCCGCCAGGATAACCAGAGCTGCAAGCGCATGTAAACCCAAACCTCCCTGGAAATAAAATTGCTATTCTCACGTATGCCGCTAGTGAAACCTGGATGGAATTAGCTGTGCTGGTTGTTGTTCCCGCATTCATGCATGTACGTCATGAAAACTTTGCTGACCGGCCAGTTAACTTTAGGAGCCCTTTTCCTTGGTGTTTGAGATCCGTTGAGTGCTGGTCATGCAAATAGATCTGAGGGGAGATTGTCAGGGCTGGTTTTGTGACAGAGGCATCCATGACTTCCTAAAGCAGGGAACCCGTACAGTTCTACAGAGGAGGGGGGTCTTTCCTCAGTGAGAGAGCGTCACCACTCCCCTCCGCCATGCCCCTGCAAAAAAATCTGTAATCTTCTCCTCCTCCTTGGCTTTCCAATGGTACCTCTCCTGTCCACTGCAGTGAAAGCAGTTAAAGAGTATATTTAGAGGGGAAAGATATTGGCAAATGTGTAGATGTTTTATATTAGAAAATAATACACCATAAAGCAAATTCTCATGGCCAGTGCAAAGAACAAAACCAAACCCAAGTGTTTGAGGTTTGTTCCGCAGAGAGGAATCTGGAACATAGCTGGAGACTGTGCCAATGAGGGACCCTCTTTGATCAGGAGGGCTGCTGTCAATTTTGTAAGGAGACAAGAAATGGGTTCTCCGGATGAGTCAAGATCACAAGTATGATCCTGTTCTATTTTTCATTGTTCGTGTCAATTTTGATGAAGTCGTGGGCAGTGATTGAGGAGCTAGGCAGGATCCTGGAAAGCCAGCTCCAAGGTCAGGGCTGGCAAACTTGTGGGGGGCTCCAGTGTTTTGGCCTACAACTCCCATCAGCCCCAGCCGGAATAGCCAATGGGGAGGAATGCTGGTAGTTGTGGGCCAAAACATCTGGAGGGCCAGAAGTTGCCCACCTCTGTTCAGCCACCAGAATTCTATTCAGCAGGCCTTTGGGTTTTTGAAAGGTTTTCAGCAGGCACTGACCATACAATATTCTTTGGCCAGAAAGTCTAAAAACTTTGGCTTAAAGAAAAATGAAAGCTTAGGGACCGACCAGGCAGGCATGTATTGGGGTAAAAAACATGAGTGGTTCGGTGGGTTGGTTTTTCAAAATTTTACTCTAACTGGGAGGGAGACATACCTTCACCTTCCTGTGTTCTGCTGTTTGAAGCAATTTTCCTCTAGCCCAACTAGCTTCTGGAATCAGAGCCGAGCTAAGGGGAAATACTTCAAACCATTTGGGGGGATGGAGGGGAAACAACTTTTGCACCCTCACCCCCCTCTGTTTAGTGTCAAAGGTCACTCCCCACTCTCTCTTTATAGCCAAATATTCTAGTCTGGCTCTGAGATTCTCAGGACAGCTGAATTCTGCACGAAACACCCATAATGCTGTGCTTTTTCAACACTTGCATGTAGGGGATGAAAGACCACGAAGATTGGCTTGTGTTGATGCAAGGACCTGGAACTTGGGCCTGGAAGACATGGGTTCAGATTCCCGCTCCACACACAATGGCTATTAGCGGATCGTCTTGGGCAGATCCCTCTCTCGCTCAGCCTAACCTGTCCTGAGGATAAAATGTTGATCAACTTGGAGGAGGAGGCTAGGGAACCTCCAGCCCATGTGTTGGATATGACGCACAGGGCTTCCCCACTCACCCGGCTCACCATCCTCACTAAAGGACCCGACCCCTCTCCTCAAACTTCCCTTTCCTGATGCTTTTCCGTGCTGCCTCTTTCAGCCACGCAGCACAGAAATGCAGCAAGCTGCCATGGGGTAGGAGAGAAAATCTCTCCCTCCACGGGCAAGCAGACGCCATTCCGTGTGTTGCGTGCGCGCGTCCCACCGAGCAAAAAGTTTATTGTATCTCAGCCAGTTGCCATTTTTGTATCTCCGTGATTGTTCCGCCAAGGACATCGGGAGCCATGTGCCAAGAATGGGGCTAGCCCCGCCCACTTTGAGCTGTGGCTCCACCTCCCCGCTGGCATGTGGCCCCCCTGGTGTGCTGGTCTGTTCGTGGAGTATCTCCCCACCCTGTTCCTGGAGTTTTGCCTCTGCAGGCCTCGCCCAACCAGATGAAGGGCGAAGGGATGATCAAATGTGGATGAAGCTCGTGCCCAACTCTTGACTGAACCTTTATTAGGGAATAAAGCTCCCTCGGGAGTGTTAAATAACTCATCTGAGCTCTCCGGGGCCGTCTCAGCCGCCTGCGTACGAGAGGCAGGGATGGTTCCGGGCTCACCTCCTGCCCCCTTTCTTCCCTTTGCCCTTCTTCTTCCGTTTGGACCGCAGGACCGACCTCACCAGGTAGCCCTTCCACAAGGCCTGGATCAGCGTGGCGGCTCGGACCAGGATGGCCAGCTCCTTCTCGGCTTTCTCCCTCTGCTCCCGCTTCACCCTCCGCTCCTCCCGGATCTGGCTGTACTCTTGATCCAGCAGTGCGAATTTCTCCCGCAGCTCGGCCAGCTGTTCCTTCTCCACCGTGTAGACCACATCGATCTCCTCGATCTCCTCCTGCGGGGAGAGCGAAGACCCCAGCATTTTCAGAGTGGAGCACTGCCTGGCCCGGCCTCGTCATCCGTGCAAGGGATGCGCCATTTGTGGCCTTCCAGATGTTTTACCTACAATTCCCATCAGTCCTAGCCGGCACAATCAACGACGAGGGGAGTTGCAGGCCCAAACATCTGGAGGGCAGCAGGTTGCCCACCTCTGATCTATGAAGCACATTTTTAATGGGCCATATTTGGCAAAGGGATGGAGGGCCACTGACCTGCCCGCATGCAAACCAAACTAGGGGAAACAGACTCTGGAATACTCTTTCTCCCAAAGGGCCTGTTCAGAAGACACCTTAAAACCCTGCTGGTTAAGGCTTTTTTGGCAAAAGCAGGGTTTAAGGCATCTTGTGTGATGCGTTTTGCTAAACTCTGCTCACTCGCTAACCCCAGTCGGACCGTCCGCAGCAGGATTGGCGGCTCTAACCGTGACTTAAAGTGTTGTGCGCGACACCACGGCTTGTGGTTCGTGCTCACCCCTGAGAGCCACAGTTTCCCTAACCACAGAGCCTGGAGTGTCGTCTGAACAGGCCCAATGTCAGCAGCACATCAAGCCTTAGCAGAACTTTTCCTTGCGTACCCTGAGAACGCTCCCTAGCGGGTCACAAATTTAAGTAGTGAAAAGAGGCATTCACACGTTTTGAAATCCGTTCAGACTGAAACTGGTTTCTGTGTTAGCCCTCAGCTAAAAATATGCTAACGTGAGTAGAAAAGGCTATTATTATTATTATTATTATTATTATTATTATTAACCTGCCTCTTCCTCTGGATTGAGGTGGAGAACGACATTAAATACAAATATAAAATACATAAAACTGATTAAAACTGATTACTGCTGAAAGAAAGACAAGTTCCTTTCTTGAAATGGCCAGGTGTCCTGCTCATCTAGCAAGTGCCTTTCAGGAGTGTCCTCTAGTTGCCCAAGACTGAGAAAGTGAAAGTTAAGATCAGAAGAATCCAACGAGGTCAGACCAAAGGTCCGCTAGTCCAGCCTCCTGCTTTCCAGAGTAGCCAACCAGATTGTCCCAGGAAGCTCACGAGTAGGGTGGGAAAACAACAGCTCCCCAGTTCCTGCCCCACAAGCAACAGTTATTTAAGGGCATAGGACTGCTTGAACCTAAAGGTCACATTAACCTGTAACGGCTGATAGCCATCAACAAACACACATCAACTGGTCTTACAGAGCAATCCTCAGATGTGCGTCCCATTGAGTCCAATGGAGCTTACGGGCGCAATCCTATGCATGTTTGGGTAGAAAATGCCATAGTTTATGCTGCTCCCGAAGAGCTCCAAGCTCCCAATTTATCTCATGCCAAGGGGTGGCTACACACAATCGTTTACCAAAGATCTAAATTTATTTATTTTAGTGCTTTATAATATTTATATACTGATCCATATCTAAAAGTGTTCAGTTTAAAACAAAGGACCAATAAAAACAGTGGCTGGTCAGTTGAGGAAGGCTTCCTGGAGTAGAGCTGTTTTCAGGAGGCACCAGAAGCAGCACGGTGTTGGTGCCTGCCTGACCTCCAGGGGCAGGGAGTTCCAAAGAGGAAGGGGCCACCACACTCAAGGCTCTTCTCCTGGTGGACTCCAATCAGGCCAAAGGTCCGTGTGGAACCACCAGGAGCGTGCCCTCCGATGACCTCGGTGTCTGTATTTCTGGTTGTCGTACAAACACAGCTCCTGGCTTGAAAAGGGGGGGGGGGCAACGGCAGATGAAGAATGCTTTTGTTGAGGTTCAGTTCACGGAGGCTGTACCGCCAGACCAGCCGGCCCAACTCTTCCCACTAACTTGTGAGTGGAATTACAGCTTGCTGTCCGAGGTCGCAATCTTGGAGGTAGAAAATGGAACCCAACGGATGCAAGGGAGGAGAGAGAGAAGCAATCCCATACATTTCAGAGGATTGTGTTGGGTAATGGTTGTGAAATAGCCTCTCAAGCGAAAAGTTGGCGTGGCGGGGGGGGGGGGGGGAAGGCTCAGACAATGTCTGCAATAACAACAATACCTGCTTTTCCAACATCTCGATATCGTACTTCTGAACCCAGTTCTCTATTTCTATCTCCACTTTGTATTTCTTCTAAAAGAAACGAGAAAGGAAAACAAGATTTTCAGCAGAAACCTGAGATCGTCTTTTCTGTTTTCAGTCAGGGCTGCCTGCCCTACTAGCCTACGATCTTTCCCTAAGTGCGGGGTATCAGTGCTTTTAAGATGATAGCTGGCAGCAGTCCCTCCTGCTGGCTTTCGGGGATCAGATATTCCGGGGCCTGTTGCAGAGTATGTGGCCGGATTCCAGATGGATAGACTTTTAGCTCCACAGATGGCAACCAGCGGAGTTTCTTTGCCTGGGACAGCTGCTGATTTATCAAGGTACTTTTGAAGGTCAGGATTCTTCAGCCAGCTGGCCAGGTTGGAGGTCTGTTTTGTCACACAAACTGAACCCCCCACCCCCCAAAAAACAAGTGATCAAGTGCCAGCAATGGCTTCACAGTTAAGGCAGACATGTCTGAACTTGAGCATGCCCCAATGTGTTCTGAACATGTGAATACTACCCCCCCCAAGAGAAACTACTGTCAGTGAAGTTCAGCCTTCTCCAGAGTAAAGGAACCTGTGGAGTAGGTATACAACTATAAAAAATTCAAAATTCCATCCAGAAAAATAAAACGTTCCAGTTAAGAATTTCCTCCTTTTGCTGGGAAACTGAATTTAATATGAACATATTCTGAAGGTGCAATCCTATGCATGTTTAAACAAAAACAAAAAAGCCCTACAACTCTCACCATTGCTGGCTGGGGAACGCTGGGAGTTGTTGGATCTTTTTTCTGTCTAAACATGTACAGGATTGCGCCTTTAACTCTCCTGGCCCCTGGAAGAACATGTATGTTTGAAACGCATTGAGACACCTGAGATTAGTTTCATACATTTCCTGTGTCTGCTGTTTTTGTCTTTTCCTCTATTCAGCTTCCAAATGGAATAGCTAATAGCCAGGTATGTTCCCTGTAAGCATCTTTCTGTACCTTATCTCTCTCTCTGTCTCTCTTTTGGCATATGGATCTGTGAGGAGGTGGGAATGGAAGGTCTTCTCTGGAGAAGGGGACCTGATAGCAGGTATGATACCCTGTAAGCACCTTTCTGTACCTTCTCTCTTTTTTTCTTTGGGTGGGATACAGTGGTGCTGATTGTGTGCACTAATCTGTGGGGAAGTGGCACTGAATGGTCCTCTCTGGAGAAGGGGATCATTGTAGATCGGGGGTGGGCAACACATGGGCAGCATGTGGCCGTCAATCCCGATGCCACAGAAATTCAGGTCGGCAGCAAAAAATCCAGGTGATTTACAGCCAAAATTAGCCTCGAGTGGCTGGGTCTTTCGTCTTCTTTTTTTTTTATTGCTGCCCAATTTAGCGGTAGCAAGAGTGCAGTCTGCAGAGGGAGAGGTCCTGGGCCCAAAAATGTCACCTGGAAACTCACCCCCTCCAATATTTTCTGTTTCTGACCTAGGTGGCTATTTGCTCAATCCCAGCTCTGTCTGTGGTTCTGTTCCAAGCTTGCACTTCTAAGTGGGAAAGCCCAAATTTCTCCCCTCCAGGCCATGCTCCTACTCCCACAGTTCCTGGCAAGCAGCAAAATCAGGAGATGTATGAAGCCCCTCAGCAAGCCACATGATGAGACCGGTGCACTGTGCTTGGGTTAGTGGCTCCCTCGCTGTGCAGGCCTATTCTAGACACTCGGATCAAGGATGTGCACTTGGAAATGAGCCTCAATGGACCATGGTAGATCTAACTACCCAGCAAGCGTGCTCAGGACAGCAGCCCCGGGCCCTGTGTGAATGTCTCCGATAACCCCCCACCTCCCTCAGATACCTTCCGGAGATTAAGCTCGGACTCGCGATCCTCAGCAATGAGGGCATTGAGCTGAGCCCTGAGCTGCTGCAGCTCCTGCTGCAGCTTGGCGCATTTCGCCTGAGATCCGCGCGCCTCCCCCTTCTGTTGCTTCTCTGCTTCCGCCCGGGTGCGCTGGATTTGGCTTTCGGAGAACTTGGAGAGATTGTGTAAGTGGGTCTTCAGTTCCTTGATCGCGGCGTTCATCCTAGAGATCTGAATACCACCGGACCGGTCAATACGTAGGACTTCGCAGTCAAAGATACACAGGCAGTCATTAATAATAATTATTATTATTATTATTATTATCATCATTATTATTATTTCTTACCCGTCTCTCCCTCCAGATCAAGGCGGGGAACAACATCAGTACCAACAATATAAAATACAATATACAATACGTAAACTAATTAAAAGCATATAAAATTAATACATTATTAAAATCAACAAAGTCTTAAAATTCGACTGGCTAGGCCTGCCAGAAGAGATCAGTCTTTATTGCTCTCTTAAATCCCTGAAGACTGGTAAGTTGGCGGATCTCTCTTGGTAGGTCGTTCCACAGTCTGGGAGCGGCAGAAGAGAAGGCCCTCTGGGTAACTGTTGACAGCCTAGTCTTGGCCAGCTGTAATAAATTCTTCCCAGAGGACCTGAGCATGCAGGGCGGATTGTATGGGAGAAGGCAATCCCACAGGTAACCTGGGCCAAAACCATGTAGGGCTTTAAAGGTAATGACCAACACTTTATACTTCGCCCGGAAACTAATTGGCAGCCAGTGAAGTGATTCTAAAGCTGGTGTGATATGGCCACCCCTAGATGTACCGGTGACCAACCTGTCCGCCATATTTTGAACTAGTTGAAGTTTCCAGACTAGGCACAGAGGTAGCCCTATGTACAGCGCATTGCAGAAGTCGAGCCTCGACGTTTTGATTGATTGATTTGAAAAGACAACATGGATCTGAGGATTTGGGGAGTAGAGAACGGCACAGCAGAAGCCTTCTGGAGCTTCGGCTATTGGGTGGTATAAAATGCAATCAATCAATCAATCAATATTCCCCATTGGCTGGCAGGACTGAACCAAGCTGGGTTTCCAAAGTTTTACATTCCCAATCCAGTGCTGGCTGCAGGGTTTTTCTGGGTGGGGGGCAGAGGGCACCTTTCCAAGGCCCAGTTGCTTGCCCTTTCTGGGCCCTATACCCTGTAGGGTGAGTATAAGAGAAGTGGGGGATGCTGCGCCATCTCTTTGCTCATGGCATTGCCTGCATGCTTGGAGAGGACAGAGGAACAATAGGAACGAGAGGAGCATGAGGCTCCAAATAGTGCCCCCACAGCAGTGGGTCTTGCCAGGTGCCCAACAGTGCCTACCTCTGACGCTGGTGCGATTCTATACACGTTTACTCAGAAGCTAGACTTGTTGTGTTCAACAGAGCTTGTTCCATATACTCGCTGCCATAAAAGCCTTGGTCCTAACGTATCCTGAGAAGCAGACAATAACCTTTGACTACTGCTTCCCAGAAAGCTCTGGGGCTGCTCTAGGAATGAAGTTTCTGTGCCAGGAAGCATAGATTCTGTTCACAGAATGGTGTTGGTTTTTTCCTGGCTTTTTTCTGGGGGACCACAAGACAGGATTTGGGGGAGCAGCTGTGGCCTGTGGGCAGCGCTTTTTGCACCCCTGATCTAAACCATTCAGGTAAAAATAAGAGTCCTTTGTCAAAGGCTGGTTGGTCCAACTGCAGCTCCAGATCTGGAGCTATCTACAGATCCTGGCCCCTTGTAGAATGAAGAGCAAAAACCTGAAGATGGAAGACAAATCCTTACTTTCTGGGGTGAACTCCTCTTCTGGCTCACAAGGTGAAGCTATTTTTTTTTTTTTGGTCTGCTGTTCTACCGACTCAGCAAGAAATAGTCCGTGTACTCTTTCGCAAGTCCTTTGATCCGATATTGGACTGCAGTTTCGATTGGACATGTTTGGACTGGTCAACCCCCAATTGCATTCCCTCCACCCCACCTCCTGGCTTCCCCATACCTCATCGTCTCGATTCTGGATCGCTGCGGTCAGCTCCTCCTCCAAAGCTGCAATCATCTCCATGTTTTTCTTGTCTCGCTGTGAGATTTCCTGCATAAACCGCCTTTTTTCTTTTTCTTCTAAGGGAGTCGTCAGAAGCTTCTCAAACAAGAACCCCCTGAGCTCCGAAAGGCTTCTAATGAACAGACTGGCATTGGGATGCCTGGCGTGGGCGACCTCTCTCACAGCCTGGCAAGCAACAGGGTTGGCACAAAAGAGACGCACAATATTTCGGACAGAGCTTCGCAAGCCCTGTATATGCAAGGCGAGGTACCCTCCTGGATCCTCAGCCCCATACAAGCCTCCTCTGGCTACACCCTTTTGCAAAGCGCCTTCTTCTTCAAGCCGGGCAAGCATGGCTTCCATAGTGTTTGAAAGCCGCAGGTGTTCCTTCAGAGCTCCCGTAAGTTCGGGCCCCAACGCTGAGCTGAACTCTTCGAGATTTTCAATGACGTGAGAGAATGTACTGATGAGCTCCACTTTAAGGATGGTCTCATCCAAGACGGATATAATCCTCTTGGTCTCGACTGTGGTCAGTTTTGACCGACCAGGATCCAGAATCTTCAAGGGCATTCGGTACACTTGTCTTTTGGCCCGGTCCGAGTCAGTATGCTCATGGGACTGGTGGAGCACTTCAGTTGCCATGTTTACAGCTGGGTCCGCTCACAATGTGCGTTTTCAGGGCCGCAAGCAATCGTGATCTTCTCTACCTGGCTTCCAAGTGCATCAACACTTCCAATGTGTCAGTTTCTTTGGGCAAATCAGCTAATTGAAAAAAACAAAACAAAGAATGGTTTAGGTCACAAAGTTAGACCAGGGCCAGATCTACACCAAGCAGGATATAGCACTATGAAAGCAGTATACAAGAGGTATATAAAAGGCAGGAGCCACATCAAGCAGGATATAGCACTATGAAAGCGGTATATGTCAATGGGCCCCAAAAGTTGTCAGTGCACTTCAATACCGCTATAAAGCAGTAGTGTGACTCCTGCCTTTTATATACCTCCTTTATACTGCTTTCATAATGCTATATCCTGCTTAGTGTAGATCTGGCCCAAGAATCCAGTTTAATACAAAAGGGCACAATTTTATGCATGTTTAGACAGAAAGAATCCTGTAGCTCCCAGCATTCCCCAGCCATCCATGTTGGCCTGGGAATGCTGGGCATTGCAGGAGTTTTTTTCCTGTCTAAACATGCATAGGATTGTACCCTTAAAGCCTTACTCCAATAAGGAATTGTTTGCATGTGAAGCCTCTTCCCCAATGCTCATGGTCCTCAGGTACCCAAGGTAATTTGAAAATACGGGGTGTTTCCAGAAGAGGCCTTTATTACGCCATTGGACTGACACATTCACAGAATTGTACGGTAGGCTCCAGGTGATGACATTTCCCACTAAAAAGTACAGAAAATACATTAATACTTCCCAGTGCTTCCAAAAAGGAAACAAGCAAAGAGGCAGTGCCCCCTCCTGCCTCTGAAGTTATTATTTATTATAGTTGGAGGTTTCAGTTACCCATCATGGCTAATAGTCATTATGGACCTCTCTGTCCATGCATTAAAAATCCTACCCAGGGTTTCTAAATCTTCTGGACGAGCGCTTCTATCAATCCTGCTATCATCAGAGGCACATTTGGCTGGGACATGGAAGAAATTTCCTTCTTGGTAGCTGCTCCCAGGCTCTGAGTGTCCCTTCGAAGGAAGGCTAAGTTAGCCCCTCCTCTGTTGTCTTTGCCTGGTAGCAGAAGGACGTTTTTATTCAGGCAAGGTCATTGGAGTCTGAGCTGGTCTGTTGCTGAAGTGGTTTGGGGTCTGTTTTTATTTCTTTTATTGTTGCGCTTTTAATCCATTTGTTATTATGATTGTTTTAACAACGTTTTTATTTTAATCTTGATTATATTATTGTTAGCTGCCTTGAGAACCATTATTTTTGGGGGGGTGAAAAGATAGGATTTAAATAAAACCAATCAATCCCATAATCCCCCCGCAGCTGTGACAGCAACTTCCATATGTTAATTTCCTTTATTTTACTAGTTTATATGCTGTCTTTCTGCCAACGCATCCCAGACAGTTCACAATGTAACACAATGGCTTATTATTATTATTATTATCATCTTTATTTATATCCCGCCTTTTGCCCAATGCTGGGCTTCAAGGCAGCATTACAAAATTAAAACATATACAGTTAAAAGCTATAAATAATATACAAAAGTTAAAAATAAATAGGTTTCAATATTAAAACATTTCAACATTTAAAATACATATTAAAATTAAAAATTAAAAGTCTTAAAACATAACTGGGGTCCACGTTATTCTCCAAAGGCCTGCCTGAATAAGAAAGTTTTTGTATGCCTTCGGAAACACATTAAGGAGGGAGCCATTCTAGCTTCCCTGGGAAGGGTTGTTCCAGAACACTGGAGCAGCCACAGAGAAGGCCCTCTCCCGCGTTCCCACCAGGTTTACAATCTAATGACACACAATAAATGGCAAAGGTAACGGGGAGGAAAATAAGCAAAGTTCTGGAACATTCAAGTTGCAGAATGACCAGGTGTGTTGTGTGAACAAGTACTTTCTTTTGCTGTCCTGAACCTACGGAAGACAAAAATGATGAAAAGGTGGAATATATAAGACTGCAATCCAATGCATGCTTTGCAGTGAGTAAAACCCTTGAACAAAAAGGGACTTATTTCTGATTAAACTTGCATAGGACTGTGCTGTACATCTGTTATGGCTGAAATCCCATGCTGGGAACAATTCCCCATGAACACAGAGGGAGTTACTTCTGAGTAGATGTACATAGGATTATGCTGCACATAAACAAAATGAAATAAATATAAATACCACGTGACCCCATGTCCAGGTATTATGAGAAGGAGAAAAATGTTCCTCTATTCACTGTGCAGAATTTTATATGTCATCATCTCTCCTTTAAACTGAATCCTGTACACACCTACCTGGGAGCAAACCCTACTGAATTCAATGGGATTTACTTCTGAGTAGACATGCATAGATTGCACTGTTACTTTTTCCTCCCCGTTATTATTTATTTCTCCTTTCTGTGCCATCCTTTCTCTAAGGCGCTCAGGACCTCTTCCTCCCTTTATCCTTACAGGTGAGGTAGAGTATGCTTAGAGAGAGAGAGAGATGGCTACTAGCCCCAAATCATCCAGGGATCTTGTTTTGTCAATCGCCCAGGGAGTTTTGGGTCTAGAAATATAGTAAATAATCCGCCTTGATTGCCATTTTTGGTAGGGGGAAATTATATATATATATATATATATATATATCTCAAATAGATAAAAATATAAATCAAATAAATATAAATGAATCAAATAAGTTATAAATAAATCAAATAAATAATACATCAAATGCATATAAAATAAATAAAAATACACCTTCCTAAATTACAAATCAAGTAAGCAAGTAAGTAAATTAGGCTGACCAGATAAAATCCAGGTCAGGGCTCCTGTAACTTTAACAGTTGTAGAGAAAAGGGAATTTCAGCCAGTGTCATTTGTATGCAATTAGTTCCTGGTGAAATTCCCTCTTCATCACAACAGTTAAAGTTGCAGGCACTATACTAGAGTGACCATATACAAAAGAAGGCAGGGCCTCTGCAACTTTAACTGTTGTGATGAAGAGGGAATTTCACCAGGAACTAATTGCATACAAATGACACCGGCTGAAATCCCCTTTTCTCTACAACTGTTAAAGTTACATGAGCCCTGACCTGGATTTTATCTGGTCACCCTAAAGTAAATAAATAAATACATCTTCCTAAATTACAAATCAAGTAAGCAAGTAGGTAAATAAATAAATACATCTTCCTAAATTACAAATCAAGTAAATAAATAAGTACACCTCCCTAAATTAAAAAGCCACAAATACCTCAGCCTTTCCTCATAGGGGTACTGCTCCCTTAAACTCCCCCCCCCCACCACAAAAACAAGCCCTTCTGCAAAGGTTCATTAGAACCGTTTCCCTTTTGTAAACAAGGCCAAGTCCTCCTGTTGCTTGGCAACCCTGACACCATGGGGACGGGAGGGGGAGGAAGAGGAATCTACCTCCTTCGCAGGGTGAAAAGCATGATGGGAGGAAAGGTCACCAATCAAAAGCTCCCAACACTTCCCTTCAGCCTGCCCACCCTTCTTAGCGTCACCGCGCGCGTTCCAAAAGCCTGTCCAATAGCAGGGCTGGAATGATCAGAGAAGCGGCTTCTTGCCCCGCCCTTCTTTCCCAGCCCACTCTCGCGTCACGCTCTCCATAAAACGATGGTTGGAATTCGGGTCCCTTATTGACCATATTAGGATGGCAACCCTAGAGGTAAAAGTATAGAGTGACGCTTTGCCTGAAAATAGGATAAGGCCTTAAAGTCTCCTTTGGATATCTTATTCCAGATAGAAAAAGGAACTCTTTTCCTATGGAGGCGTCACTCTATCCTAGAGGTGGGCAAGTTGTAGCCCTCCAGATTCTTCTTTGGCCTACAACTCCCATCAGCCCTCACCATTAGCTATGCTAGCTAAGGCTGATGGGAGTTGTAGGCCAGAACATTTGGAAGGTCCACGTTCCCTGCGCCTGTTCTAGCCCGTAGAATCCCTATGATGACAACGCACTACGCTTTGCATTGGGGAGGGGTTAGAGGGGGAAAGTAATTAATTTTATGGTGTTTGCGATAAACTGTTTCTATCTGCATGTGAACGACTCATACAGAGGAAGGGCAACGAGCACAATTTGTGTATAGAGCAACTCCTCTGTTTAGCATTCGCAGAGTTAGGGAGGGAAATGCTGCATCATTCTCTTTGCTACTCATATGGCGGTGTTTGCATGTGGAACCCGGAAATGGTGAAAGACACACTTTTTTCCTAACTCTACCTTAGCTCTGCAATTCTAGACCTATCAGAGAAGAGGTCACATGCGCATTCGCAGTTTGTTTTTGTTGGTGTTGCTGATGGGGCCATAAATATATAGAAGAAAAACGTAAAGAAGCACAAACAAAACTTCCGGTTTCCACTTACACGCCGCCCTATGCTGAATGGGGGAAATAATTGCTGCAAACATTAAGGGCTCAATCCTACACATGTTTGGACAGAAAAAAAGCCCTACAACTCCCAGCATTCCCCAGCCAACATCAATCAATCAATCAATTAATAAAGAACGACGGTCAAAATACAGGGTGAGACAAGGCTGTGGGAAGTATTACAATTCGTGGGGGATGCTGGAAGTCGTAGGGCATTTTCTGTCTAAACATGCATAAGATTGTGCCCTAAGAGCAGTCCTGTGCAGGGCTATTCAGAAATAGGTCTTACTCCCAAGCATATAGGACTGCAGCTTAAAAAGTAAAGAAAAAAACCATCAAATAGTGTCCATTTGTGTACAGCTGCAATCCTATCCAACACTCCCAAGTAAAAGCCAATGAGGTGAGTGGGACTTACTTCTGAGTAGTCATGCCATGCTTGCCCAGCTCCTGGAATGCTCACACCGTCACACTGAAACTCGACAGTGCACAGAAAACATACCTTAAGTACATCTAATTAAACTGCTTACCTCCATCAGTCCCAGGTTCCGTATTTATTTATTTGCCTTATTCCTCACATGCAGACAACATGATGAATCTATTATTGGATTTAAATCTAATTATTGATAGAGGGTAGTATGTTTAACATAGATGTATATTTTCCACCTTTACCAAGATATAGGTGGGATCTACAGGCTGCTTGGAAGTGTTCTTTATCATTCTTTACCGTAACAGTGTCCATACACTGAGGAAAAGGCTTTGATGCCGCCATGATGAATCTGATGCATTCATGAAAGTTGAGGCCAAAATAAATTTGTGCCACAGAAACTTTAGGCTGCAAGCCTATAGTCACTAATGCGAACTCAGTGGGACTTCTTTCTGAGTAAATATGTACAAAACTGCACTGTTGGTTAGTTTCACTGCAACAGACTAATAGGGATACTCCTCTGAAATTTGCAGACCCATTGTGCTTTTCCAACTTTTCCACTACAATGGATTTACTCCTTAGGCAATCAATGTTATGGACATAGGGCTTCAATCTTACACACACTTACTTGAGAATATTGTACGGCTCATTGTATGAGTCACCCTTTTCTGAATAAACACACATAAGATGGTAATGCCAGGCTGCAATCCTATGCACACTTAGGATGCCATCCTATGCATGTTAAGACAGCCAGCATGTAGGACTTTTTTCTATCTAAACATATATATGATTGCATCCCAAGTCTGGCCAAACCTATCTTTGTCTACTGAGCACAATGGGACTTACATCTGAGGAAACAAGCATAGAACTGGGCAGCTGCTGAAACTTTTTAAATATTTGTATTATTATTATTATTATTATTATTATTATTAAATGAAACTACACTTTCTATTCTATTTCTCAATTAACTGTAGAAGCGAGGGTGGGGTTGGGAGGAAAAATAATGTAAAGTACTAGGAGAGGGCATTACAAAGACTTTGCAGGTTAGGAAGGGGACATCCACATACCTTTAAAGGACTTTCTTTTCCTGCCCTATAAAGTCAGAATGAAAGAGCAACATATATCCAGTGATTTCCCCTTTTATTTTGATGGATTGATTCCCCCACCCCCCTTTTGGCTCTCTTTAACACAGTTCCAGGGCAGCGATCCCAACTACACTTACCGTAAGGAGTAAGTCCCATAAAAGGCCCAAATCAAGATGCTGAGGGTTGTACTGTCAGTAAAACAAAAAAAGCAATTCTAGCTCCTAAAAAGGATTTTGAGGTTGGTTACTACTTCACAGTTCCTTGTTTGAAGTTCCTCGTTTGAAGTTGTCCCAAGCTGATACAGGAAGGTTTGGCACGAATGGGATTCAATGCCATCAAGTAGCGAACACTCTTTTGGATCTGTGGGTATATGATTTGGGGTGACCCAGACCTTCTTGTGAGGAGCAGAGCCCCACAATAAGACAATTAATTTACCCTTTTCTATGTATCATTTTCTACACATTTTGGCTATTTTTGGCATGGCGCATCATGCTTGTCAGTGTTCTGCATATACAGAAAAAGCTTTGGGCTGGATGGAACTCTATGCCATTGCATAGAGGATGCTCTCCTGGATATGTGGGTGTATCATTTGGGGGTGACCCAAAGTTTATTGTGGGATTGATGCTTCATTTCCTTATTTGCAATTGTCATCTATGGGGTCATCAGATATCAATGGTTGTTGTGCAAGAATGACAGTTCAACTGGAGCAAATTCTTATTTATTTTGAAGGGGACAGTCTCCTGATTGCAGTATGTGGCCATCCTAGGCTGAGTTTTGGGGTGCGTGGATGCATAAACTTTCGATCCTGATGAAGTTTAATTATTGAGCCTGTTTCAAAGTTTTGTGCAAATGAGGAACTGGGAACCAATTTCAGCCTTGTATGTTAAATATGCTTACTCAAAATTAAGGCACACTGTATACAGTGGAGCTTACGTTCAGGTGATTAAGGCCACATTCCTATGCATGTTTATGGGGGAGGGGAGGCATAGGATTCCCAGAATGCCCAAGCCAGCTAGGCCTCCCCACCATCTAAGCATGCATAGGATTTCAACTGTCCTCACCACACACATCTCTGGTTCTTGCCAAGAATGCAACACAGCCATAGTGTGGGTTAAGGTTGAACCGCTATATACGTTTTAAAAATCTGACCTCCTCCCTTTTACTGTCAAGTTGTGTTCAGAGAAAGAGGGAAGCTGAAATTCAGAACTGAGAGCTGCTGGGGCTCAGCCTTGCTTATTGCTCCCTGTTTAGCCAACCCGTTACTTAATGGGCGGCTGTGTGTGCAGATGATGCAATTATTCAGTGGTGAGGGCAGAAAGCACTCTGTGCATGCTCAGAGGTACTTTCCTTTATTAGCAGCGCGATCCTGTGCCTCTCTACTCAGAAGTATGTCCCACAGAGTTGAAGGGTGTGTGTGTAAGTTGCTGGGAAGTGAGTTTGGGGCAATCCTAGCCCGGTCTTCTTAGAAGGAAGTCCCTGACTTATCAGGGAAAGGATAATTGCTTTGTGTGTGAACAATGGCCACGGATGGAGTCTACCTCCCCACGCCTGCGTAAAGACTTTGTTAAAGCAGGCTGGGAAGAAATTATGAATCAACCGTGACTGCAAAAACTATCCCTCCCCCCTTATATTGATTATTGCTGGGCGAAGCTGGGGGCGCAAACTCAAGATTCAAAAGTGACTGCAAAGGCTGAACCCTACCTCGCCTTATACTGTTTAAAAGAGAGGGGAAGTTGGGTGCGTTCGCGTGTGCAAAACCGAGATCCGAAAGTCACTTGAAAAGCTGCCCCCCTCCTCTTATACTGGTTATAAGGGTTAGGGTAAATGGGGTTTTTTTTTAAAAATCAAGATCCAAAAGTTGACCGCAAAGGCTGAATATCTCCTCCCCCCCCCCGCCCTTTACACTCCTTAAAAGAGGGGGAAGTTGGGGGTGCAAAATCAGGATTGCCCCCATCGTCTGCAAAAGGTAAGGTGGGGTGGGGGGGAGGGGGGAGGAGATCATCTGTAATTGCAAGATGTCTTTGCAAGAAGTCCTCCCTCCGAGGCTACCGACCCAGGGTTTAGATATGGGCAGCGCGTTTTGCAGCAGCGGTGCAAGCCCCCAACCCGAGGCTGGAGGCGGGGGCAGCCGGGCGCTCGTCCCAGGCTGGGGACCCACCCCTCGGGGCTCGCTTTCCGTGCAGCTCCCTCCCTCCTCCCGGGATCATCATCATCCGCCTAAGTCGGAAGGGCTGCTGAGGTCAGAGACAGACGCCGGGCCGAGTTCGGGCAGCAGCAGCGGCGGCGGCCGGCGGAGCTCGCAGCCTCCCTTGCCACCGGAGCGTCCCCCTTCGTGCCTCGCCCAGACCTCCCCGGGCTGCCCGCGGGGGCTTCATGCGGGGCCGAGTTCCGCGGAGATGGGGGAGCTTTTCCCCGGGGCGCTTCCCAGCCTGGCAGAGCTGCCTGCTCTTTGACCGAGCGTCGACGACCACAACTTGCATCTAAAAGGGATCCGTGGGCCGGGGCAGCAGAGTTGGGCAGCATGGCTGGGACTCCGGAAGAGGATGATGTCCCCCTCATCCTTACCTTGGAGGAGAGCAGAAGCCAGGCCTCCGAGCAGGAGGGGCTCCCCTGTGAAAGTAAGCTCAACTTCTCTCCCCCCCCCTCCCCAATTTCCCTTCCCCTCCCCACCGCCTCCAGCCGCTGCAGGAATTCCGCTGCTTTTGCCCTGTTGGGAAGGCTGGATTCCTTGAATTCAGGATCCTTCCGTGGCCAGTGTGACTTGCGGTGCCACCCACGCGCGCGCACTTGTTTGTTTATTTATTTGCAATATTTATATGCTGCTAATATCATTTTTTTTTAAAAAAAATAACCTAAGTGGTTCAGGTATCAATCTTAAAGTCACCTTTAAAAGGCAATATTTTAAAAAGCACAACTTTAGAAACAACCCCCCCCCCCAAAAAAAAAAAAAAAAAGCAGTACAAGGAGTGGTAAGATGGAGCAATCTTATGGGTGTTTAGACGGGAAAAAAGTCCTACAACTCCCAGCATGCCCCAGTCAGCATCAAGCAATCAATCAGTCAATAAAGATTGAAAATAAAGGCTGTGGGTAGTATAATTCCTGGTATTCTGGTAGACCGGGGCATGCTGGCAGTTGTAGGACCTTTTTTTTTTTTAATGTCAAAACATGCATAGGATGGCGCCCTAAATTACAGCCCAGGAATAGTGTGGATGAACAAGTGCTACTATTTATTTTAATTATTTTGTGTTTATTTTTATTTGTTTACTTTAAAACATTCTATCCTGCCTTGAAAGCAAGATTCGTATAAACATCCCAAGAGCAGAGCGTTATTGAAAACAACAATGCGAGATAGTTGAAACTGCAGAACAACAGTAAAGTTGTAATATAGAACTGTAGTGTTATGGGCTTGGCTTGGTCCCTAAAGCTTCCCAGATTAGGGTTGCTTCCGGATGGAGGGCTCCTAGTCCTAATTGTTGAAAGGCATTGTCCAGCTATTCTATCTTTAGTAGATTTTTTCCTCTTAAGGAAAAAGATGGAAGAGATAGCGGGAAAACATGGGAGACCTAAACACTGAAGGGGACAATGTCTGGACCCACTGAAAAATTTCATAATTGAAGCAGTACAATCGCACAATAACATCATCATGTGGAATCACACTAGGTGCCGTCTCCTTCTTCCGATGACATGGGAACCCAGGAAAAGACCTCTGATGATGTGCTTGACACTCTGACCTAGTTTGCATGTAACGAGAAGCCATCGTGGGGGGATTTCCTTGTGGAATTCCTTGCCGTGGTGGTGGCCACCATTTTGAATATTCAAGCCATGGTGGGGATGTGCCATTGCTTGTCGTTACGCATGACCCTGTCAAAGGTGGGTTGGTGGGGTCCTTCACGAGCCACCCGCAACCCTAAAACAGCCCATGAGTCCTGGGTGGCTTGTGAAGCACTCCAACAACCCAGCCTTCCTCCCTAGCCAGCACAGCCAAGGATCATGGGGGTTGTAGGCCTCAACACCTATCAGCCCACAAGTTGCTAACCCCTGCTCTGAGTTTCCCAGTATGCCTTTGAGCACCACAAAAAAGGTAACTCATTTCTCTCTAGCATGCATCTCCCTGTTACAGCTGCTTCTAGTATACATACGGATGCTTGTCTGTGAGAATTTGCAGTGCATTGTGGGAAAACATAGAGCTCTCTGGGAACCCACACCATTCACTTGATGTTTCCCCAAACCTCGTGGGGTACAAGATGCATGGGATTTTAACCTGTACATAATCATAACCAGGAGCTTTCCTTGGGTAGCATTCTCCTAATAAACAGGTTAGGAGAATTGCATACATTCTTTGCTTGAACTCGACTTTCAGCAAGAACAAGAATACTGTTTGGTTAAAAATGAAATGTGCGAGCATGCTCTCAAAGATGCTAGCTAGAAACTTTATGACAATTGTTGCAGGTAGAACTTGTGCCCAAAGAGTTGCAGTGTTACTTGCCTCTACTTGTCTCTCAAGATTTCTATAATGAGGGGACAAACAAAGACATGAGTCTTTTGAACATCATAGTGATTAGGCATGTTTGTGACACGTTGAACTCTTCCAGAGGTCCTGGAGGCCCTCTCTATGGTAGGCCCACATCTGGTCGTTTTGGCATTTCTAAGATCCACACCTCTGGCCATTTCTCTCTCCCTGGCTGCCATTCCTGTTGGCAAAATGGAACATGAAGAGTGAATGGGGTTGGTGGTGATCCTTGGCATGTTTAGGTAGACAAAAGTCCTACAACTCTCAGCATTAAGAAGAGCCCTGCTGGATCAGATCAAGGGTCCATCTAGTCCAGCATTCTGTTCACACAGGGGCCAACCAGCTGACCACAGGAAATCCATAAGCAGGACACAAGTGCAACAGCACCCTCTTGCCCATGTTCCCCAGCAAATGGTGTACATAGGCATACTGCCTCTGAAACTGGAGGCAGTACAGAGCCATCAGGACTAATAGTCATTGATAGCCTTCTCCTCCATGAATTTATCCAGGCCCCTTTTAAAGCCACTAGTTCACTATGCGCTGTGTGAAGAAGTGTTTCCTTTGATTGGTCCTGAATCTCCCACCAATCAGCTTCTGTCCTGAATCTCTCACCAATCAGATGACCCCATTGGGTTCTAAAATGATGAGAGAGGGAGAAAAATCTCCCTATCCACTCTCTCCATACTATGTATAATTTTGTACTCCTCTATCATGTCTCCCCTTCCTCGCCTATTTGTTCAAGCTAAACAATCCCAGCTATGCTGCCTGGGGAATGCTGGGAGTTTTGGGACCCCCCCCCCCCCAGTCTAAACATGCATAGGATTACACCTGTACGTGCACTCCGCAGACTGGAGTACTGCTAAGCAAGTTGTGTCATGTAATTTTGATAGGAAAGGGCATTCGTATCCCTTCAGTTCTATTGTGCTGTCATCCCATCTGCTCTGCTTGTACGGATTACCGTGTGGGTGGTCTGTGCTTTCGGTGAGAGGTTTTCCGCAAGCTCGTAAGACTTCTCTGGACTTCAAGTTTCACTTGCAGATGGGCAAAACGCCACGCGATCTAGTGTAATGAAATGCTTTCCGCTGAGGTCATCACAGTGAGAATGAATTGGAGTACTTTGGCTCTATTGGGTTGTCTGTTATATGCGTAAGATAGATTGTCAATTTATTTTAAGTTAATTAGAAACGGAGGTTACCTGTAAGCCTTCCCAGGCTACAAAAGGCATTGTTGGCGTACTTCTCGATGGATTATGCAATTAGAGCTGTGCGCAAGCAGTCTCTCAAAATTCTCCACCGTATTTGTGGGTAGAGAAATTGAGGGGACAATTTCACCAAATTTCTCCAGGGGGAGGAGAAATTCTCCAACAATTTCTTACAGGGAGGTATCGCCATCGGCAAGGGTTGTAGAACAGCTTCTTTCTTTTTTCCCTAAGGGAAACTGTGTTGGTAGGCTGGCCCCCATTTTTCATTCTCCATGTACCTACGCTCACCCCAGGGCTTTGAGGGGAGAGAATGCAGCCACCGCAAAAAAAAACAATGGTGAAAAAAATGTGAGAAAATTCTGAGAAGTGTCCTTTTATTTCTAAGAGTAAAAAAAGAAAAATCTCAAGAATTTCCTAAAAGTTTTCTTTCCCCATGAAACAGGCCTCCATTTTTCTGCTTCATCCTCAGGGCATTTTATAATTTATTTTGAATGTGTGTTGGTGGTGTTTTTGACCTTAACTAATCACCATGAGGTAGCTGAGGGTACTGTCTATATTTTTCTTACTATTATTCATTTTTCCATTGCTGTACTGCCTCCCAGGCTGCCTGCACTTCCTGATCTGAAAACGCCCGATGGGAGGAATAAATTCATGATGTCTTCCCCTGAGCAGGAAGTGTGGGAAGCCAAGGAAGGTACAGGCGGTCAGAGAGATGACTGTACAATGAAAGACGGGATACACACACTCCTCAGTCGTCTCATAAGTAAAGTAAGCATAAGAACCCTGAACTGAACCCATGAGAATTTCTCCAAAATATCTTCACCTTTGAATTTCTTTTCGAAAGCAATTTCTTTTCTATCAGATTGAACAAGAATGGTCGAAATTTTCGTGGGAGAAATTTTTGGCACAACGCTAAATACAATGAACTTTGGAATGCGTCTTGGCTGCTTTCTGGAGCATTTCTGCTGCCTAGGTTAGGACCACTTCAATTAGAGGAACCAGCACCTAAGGATCCTTCTGTGAATGTCTACCTGAACTCCATAATAATAATAATAATAATAATAATAATAATATACAGACAGACACAATACAGCTGCAAAAATAATTCACCAACTAACTGGCCATCAAATTCAACCTTATCAAACAACCTACACCATACTATACGTATGCATCCGAAACAATCTTGGAAAATGTAGGTCATAAAATATACTGGGACAGAACAATTAATATTGATAAGACAATACCCTGCAACCAACCAGACATAATGGTGATAGACAAAAAAGAAAAACACACATACCTCATCGACATAGCAATACCGAATGACAAAAATGTTGTTGAAAAGGAAGAAGAAAAGAGAGACAAATATATACTACTGGCCATGGAAGTCAAAGAACTATGGCAACAGGAAAAGGTCACAGTTATTCCATTAGTCACATCAGTCACTGGCATCACATCAAAAAACTATACAGAAAACCTTCAGAAACTGGGCCTACCAAAATACATCCACACCAACATCCAGAAAGCAGTCATACTTAAAACATGCTCAATTGACAGGAAATTCCTGAACCTGTAAAAGGCAGCATGACCTGGCAAAGCCCATCTTGTCCGTCTAGAAAAACTGCCACGAGCGAGAAAGAATAATAATAATAATAATAATAATAATAATAATAATAATATCCTGTGCACAGATTTAAATATCTGGGACTAAGGGAGAAAGCGCTTGTAAGAATTTTGCTTTAGGAAGGTCTTGGCAAATTTGTTCCTTGATCTTCAGCCCTCACTGTTTGAAATGACACAGACACCCTTTGTGTGCATTTTCATCCCAGCACGTGGTGGCACGATCGGAGTGGGAGAACTTTCTTTTACTTCCCAGTCGTGCAGGCGTATGAGTTATTTTTGGATGGTGTCATTTCATTGGCTGCTCTGCTAACCATAATGTTGTGAGAAACTCTGTGTTGCCTGACATCCTATAAAGGCTTCCCAGACTTTGAAACGCAATAACGTTTAGGGGGAAAATGCTTTTGAATCCTGGACAGGGGCCTGGGGATGGGGGTGTGCATTGTACCAACACAGAGATAAATATAATTGGAAACAGCTGCATTTTGCTATGCGGTGAAGAAGGGACTTGTACTGCTGTGCCAAAGGGGCCAGGTTCAGGGCTCAAGAAGAGGGGTGACGTGATTATTGGCGTAGAAGAGAGGAATTATTTCATTAGGAACATTCTCAGAAGAGAGATCACGACAGATCAAAGGAAGTCTTTCTTCACACAACGCATAGTTAAACTATGGAATTCGTAACCACAAGATGTAGTGATGGCCACCAGTTTGGATGGCTTTAAAAGGGGGATGGATAAATTCCTTTAGGAGAAGGCTAACGATGGTTACTAGTCCTGATGGCAATTGCCCTCCCAGCTTTGGTTCCTTTTTTAAAAAAATGGTGGGTGCGACTTCCCTCTTTCCTTCCCGGATGTTGTGCTTCTGTTTAGAAGTTGGGAGACGATCCCGGAAGCAGGTAAGTCCGGAATCATCCCCCTCCCTCCCTCTATACCCTTAGGTGTAGAAAAGGCCTAAGTCAAATCCCAGATCAGGCAACAGTTCCACTGAGAGAGCTGGAAAGGGATTAGTCATAAGTAACTTTCACTGGATTGTAATCCTTTGTGTTTAATTGCCGAAAGCCATGTCTTATTTTGTTGGCTTTGTGGTATTAAGGGCCTTGATCCATCTTTCTCACCTTCTGCCTCACTTTTACTTCTAGTATAGGCAAAGCTTTTCCCAATTTCTTGAAACAAAAGGAGCATGAAAAGCCTGGCAAATAAATTCTAAACGCACGCGAAAGAATACTAGGAGAATTTGGGGACGTACATAGCTAAGAAAGAACAATTTAAGAAAAAGTATTACAAGCAAAAGCCCGTAAAATAATCAGCATGACATCTGGCCCTAAGATGTAAGAGAAGCACTCACAAAGTGTAGGCATATTGCAAGGAAGCTTAGTGACATATGAAATATATTATTCTTATTCTTATTCTTATTATTTCTATGCCCCCCCAATAGCCAAGGCTGTCTGGGCAGTTCACAACAGCACCTGTTGGGCTTGTAAATGATACGATATACTGAAGTGTGTCTTAGGAAACAAAAGTAGATGAAATGAGGGTTCTTCCAGACCAGCACGTGGGAACATAGGAAGCTGCCTTGTATCAGGTCAGAGTATTTTTCTGTCTAACCGAGCACTGGTCCTGTTCGGACAACATGCTAAATCACGGTGGTTAATCGTTTTGAGCTAAACCTTATGGCTCAGCATGTTATGTGAACCATGACTTAGTGTGTCGTGTGAACCATTCCTAACCATGGTGGCTACATAACCATGGCTTAAACATGCTTTCTGGCCACTTGCTGCAAAAAGGGTAGGCAGCCTAACCATGACTTAGTGAGTTGTCTGAACAGGCCCATTGGCCACCTTGACAGGTAACGGTTCTCTTGTTGCATTTTATTTCATGTTGTTCCTTGCCTCGATCCGGAGGGAGAGGTGGGTAAGAAATAAATAATAATTATTATTTTTTTTATTATTATTATTATTATTTTGTTTCAGTTGTGCTCACTGGACCCAGAACAAATCTATTGTGCATTTCTTATAAATATGTGGTTCCTCTTTTGAGAACCATCTCTCTCTCTCTCTCTCTCTCTCTCTCTCTCTCTCTCTCTCTGTGTACACGTATGTGTGTACTAAATTGCACCTATAAACCCCAAGAAATGTGATTAGGTATATCACAACAAATGGGGATGGGGTGAGGAGTATCAGTAATAAACCCAGCATAGATATCATTAGGCTCCAGGATGATAAAGGGCTATATTTCGTTCCATCACACAGTAGCAGATGAAATGAATAAGGTGTAATGAATGGGTGCAGTAACTCAAGTATATCCCTCCCCCCCCCCCCCAAAAAGCCTCACACCTTCTGATCACGGTAGCAGGCGAAAGGAGGAAGAGAAGGAATCAACGACCAGGAAGAGAAAACCCATAAAATTCCTTTCAGATCAACTGTGCTAACTTTTGTGCCACTTCAGTGGTTGCGTTTGGACAATGCAGTAGTCAATGGTGGGTTAATAGTCAACTCCATGGTTGATTATCAAGGGGGTACTCCCCACACGACCACCATGGTGTGGATCAAGGCCAGTGTCGAGTTGACTATTACTCAATGGTGTGTTTGATTGACACATCCCCCTAGCTTCTCTCTCCCCCTCAGTCCTCCTGCTGGTATCCCATCAGCCATTGTGAGTTCTGCTGGTTGGATTAGAGCAACAGCCACCGCTTTGGTTGCTCTTGCCAGGGGACTCTATAGTCACTGAAAATAACCAACTGTGTGCGACAAAATAGTCAGCGGTGCCCGACACATGATACAATAACCAACGGTTGTTCCTATAATCAACTCTGCACAGCGTTGGTTATTTCAGCCAAATAACCAACCGTGGTGTGAAAACGCCCCGCTAGACGATACAATAACTAACTGTTGACTATTTAACCCATCATTGATTATTTAACCCACCGTTGGTTATCGTGTTGTCTGAACCCAGTTAATGTGAATGGAGACTGAGAGGTCCCAGGAACCAGCATGGCTAAATTCCAAATGGTACTCCTAAGATGAGCTTGCACTGAGACTATCAGCTTGTTTTAGCAGAATTTGTTGCACGCACAAATACACACACACACACGCACACACGTACCAAGGCCTCCCAAGGTAATTCAACATCCCCCCTCTTAAAAAGCACGGAAATGGTGTGTTCTGGCTCATAAGCTCGGCTCCGAGAGAGTTTGAGCTTGGAACCCCTCAGGCGCTGAAAGGGGAGGGGGAAAGGCAATTAGCTACTGCTCTAACCACTGCACAGATGTTTCTGTTTACTTTTATACAGTACTGCTTATAGAACTGGGATGGGCAAAATGGGATTTCGAAGCAGGGGGGCTGGCGGCAGAAGGACGGATCCTCCGCGAGGCGTTTCTCGCAAACACCAGACTGCCGAAGACAACTGAACCCAGCAGGCTCACCTTTTCTGCTTTCCTTTGTGACTAAAAAAAAAGGCTGGGCTGTAGCCAGCGTATTTTATCTAAAATGCCCTGGAAATCTAGAAGCAGCAGAAATAATAATAATAATAATAATAATAATAATAATAATAATAAGCCTTGCCAAACGGATGCGTTCCCTTGGAGGCCAACGGTTGTTCCGCTTCGTGCGTCAAGCGTTCCGAGTCGGCTGTGACGAGCGGCCGGACGCAGACGGAAACGTTGTCATTTCAAAGCTGCGCTTTGAATGTCTCCTAGTGCTTTAAAAATCCTTTATAGCCCCATAGCCACCTGTTCCCATAAGAGAAGAGTTTAATGATAGCATGCGCATAAACTCTGCTGCCATCCCTCGGTGCAAACCAGGAAAGGGGAAAAGATGCGTCCTGTTTTATTTGCAGCTAGATCAAAGGAAGATGCAGAAGTATAGCTTTCTGAAAGCATGGTGTGGAGAAAGCAGATAGGGAGACATATTTCTCCCTCTATTGTGACACTGGAAACCAATGGGGTCACCTGTTTGGTGGGAGATTCAGGACAGAAGCTGTTTGGTGGGAGATTCGGGAGAGAGGAATGAGGGGAGACATGATAGAGGCATACAAAATTATACATGGTGTGGAGAATGTGGGCCGGGAGACCTTTTTTCTCCTCCTCTCATAATACTAAAACCCAGTGGGGTTGTCCCATGAACCTGATTGGTGGGAGATTCAGGACAGATCAAAGGAAGGACTTCTTCACACAGCGCAGAGTTGAACTATGGGTTCTGGATGGCTTTAAAAGGGGTTAGACTAGGGTGACCAGATAAAATCCAGGTCAGGGCTCATGTAACTTTAACAGTTGTAGAGAAAAGGGAATTTCAGCCAGTGGCATTTGTATGCAATTAGTTCCTGGTGAAATTCCTTTTTCATCACAACAGTTAAAGGTGCAGGCACTATACTAGAGTAACCATATACAAAAGAAAGCAGGGCCCCTGCAACTTTAACTGTTGTGATGAAGAGGGAATATCACCAGGAACTAATTGCATACAAATGACACTGGTTGAAATTCCCTTTTCTCTACAACTGTTAAAGTTATATGAGCCCTGACCTGGATTTTATCTGGTCACCCTAGGTTAGACCTCTTCCAGGAGGAGAAGGCTATCCATGGCTATTAGTCCTGATGGTTCTATGCTACCTCCAGGATCAGAGGCAGTAGGCCCATGTATTCTGGTTTCTTGGGAGCATGGGCAGGAGGGTACTTGTGTCCTGCTTGTGGGTATCCTGTCGACAGCTGGTTGGCCACTGTGTAAACAGAATGCTGGACCAGGTGTCTCTTGGTCTGATTCAACATGGATCTTCTTGTGTTCCTCTTATGGATAAAGTCCTCGAGAAAAGCTTGATATTGAATTTTGTCTGTTGGATGAAAACCACAATCTTCTCTGGTTAAACATCCCATCACAGGCAGTTAAATGGAAACTGAGTGCTTTTAGTTCAAGGGTTCCTACTGCTCCCAATTCCAGATTTTTCTCTTTAATGGATTTTTGGCATTAAGAAGGAAGCCGTAAGAAATGGTGGAGAAACATGGGAGCGTTATGAATGAAAGATGCTGTTGCCTGAAATTACACACACACACACACACTGTAAAATCCTGTGAATGAAGCAGGATGATGGCATGATAAAACCCTTGCCTAGACACTCCCGTAGAGATTTTATTCTGAAAAGGGGATGGGAAGGGAGAGAAGTAGATTTCATAGCTTGGGAAATTATTGGGAAACATTTTTGGTACCTCCAAGGCTATGTAGAAGGAAGTCAATTATTTAAATAGTGAGATGGTGTTGGAGAAACGATAAACTGAAGTTCATGGAAGGCCCACTTAAGCTTACTAGTGTGCTATTGACTGGCATTATGCATCTTCCATTTTCTTATTGTCAGGAGTTTCATCTACACCCAGTTGTGTAGTCCTATCTTGGCTATATTCACCTAGGAGGAAATGTTTATGGAACAGAGAAGAGTACAGGATTGGTCCCCAAAAAATTAACACAAAACTTTGGCTGCGCATCTGTATCCATTTGTGCTATCCTTCCTGATAGAAAGCTGAAAGGATCTCAATAACCCTGGTGTAATGCTCCTCGTTGTAATGGTAAAGCATTACGCCAGGTGATATGGTTCAAAGTAAAAGGTGGAATGAAATGGACCCGTGGGTACTATATTACCTAGCCCTAGGCCAGATGGACATTATTGGTTGAATCTGGCCTGGTATACGGCAGGATCTTGAATTCTCATTAAGAAATGGATTTTTAGCAGCAGGGGGAGCTTCCAGTACGTGTGATTAGGGATGTTGGAGAAATCTGCAGCTGAATTAAATGAGTTCAGGTTTCTATGAATCTGACCAGCACGTTACTCAATGGATTGGCTTTTCCTGAGTCGCACGGATTCCGTGGCCATGTGAACTGGGTTTTTTTTTTCCCTTTGTGGAATTTTATGCAAATTTAGTTGTAGAAAAATACTTCAAATTAAAAAAGCACACCATTAGATGAAAATGTGCATCCCCCAGGCTAAAGCATGGACATGTGTATGGGGGATTTGTGCATTTGTACGATGGCAATTTTGCGCAACTGCGGATTTGCACAAACTTGGGAAATTGGAAAAAAAATATTTTGATGGAACAAAAGGCACCTGACAATCCGCGACATGTGGATGGCATGAATTTTACAAAATCCATGCATGCCTACTTGTAATACCAAGGGGATATAGAATGTGAGCATTGCGCAACTAGGGCAGTGGCAAGAAGCAAAATAAAAAACTATCAACCCTTTGGCTACGCACAAGATGGTGAATACTTTTCAATGGCTCAGTTCAGACAACACATTAGTCAACGCAGTGTGAAAACTCCTCTCAGCGTTTGAGTTTTTAGGAGGTACTCCCCACACAACATGTTCCAACTCCACCATTGTGTGACTGTGGGCTACCGTGGAATTGAGTAAAAGCCATCGTGACGTTTGATTGACAGTTCCTCCACCCTCTCTCCTCCCCCAGTCGTCCCGATGTTGTCTCATAAGCCATTGCTGCAAAACCCCCAATCCCTGCAGCTCTCCCAGAGCAGCACTTGCTCCTTTCTCCACTCTTGCCAGGGTGCTCTGTAGCCAGTGGGAAAAGTTAACTCAACGCAATGGAAAACTCCCTCCACACAACACGCAACACAACAGTCGTGCAGGAACTCTCCTCTGCACAGCGTGAATATTCTGCATGGAGTGCTTTCCAAAAACACTCCACCGTTGCGTGGTGTTTTCCCGCCAGACAACACATTTTTCGACGGTGGTGTAAAAATCCCACCGTGGAGTTCTAAAACCTCCGTCGAGAACCGTGTTGTCTGAACTGAGCCAATGTGGTTTCTTAAAATATGAGGAAGGCAGTAGGAAGTTCTCTTCGGTGTTGTTGGCATCCATGATTCCTAGGAGGCCAAAGGGTGTTGATAATTGGCATCTCTGAATGGGATGGTAATAATAGGGTGCTATCCTCCCAGGGTGAAAGTTATGCAAGATGGCGGTGTTATGAGTTCATAAGAAATTGTCATTGATTTAGAACTAGTAGATCAAACCTAATGTGAAATATGAAGTTGTGAAGCCATGACATTGTGCTGAAGTGTAAAATGTGGTTGTTCGTAGTTGTCTTTTGTAGCACGCATTGGTTTTGGAACGTGTAGAGTCTTACTTCATACACCTATGAAGTCAATTCATGTGCTGAATCATCAGGGAGTGTCTTTCTAAATATGAAGCTGTAGAATATTAAGTGGGTTGCTCCACGAGAATTGAAACCAGGCTGCCAGTGAGTAAAGAAAATATAAAGTGGGAGGGAATAAAGTCTTTGTAACTATGCCAAAGGAAGGCTGTGCATTTGCAATTTATGGTTGCAGGGCGGGTAGTAAATCCTCAAAGCTGCAGCATTTGATGGAAGATATGAACAATGGTTTCTACATAACCATAAATGTCTTTGAATGATAAGAATTTAGGACAGAGCAAAACATGGAGGTTTTGAGGAATAACAGCAGGAGATACAAAATGTGAAACATACATTTATAGCCACACAGCAGCTGGTTGGCTACTGTGTGAACAGAATGCTAGATGAGATGAACCCTTGGTCTGATCCAGCAGCGGCCACAGCTGTTACCTCAGGGCTCTGAATGCCCTGGAGGCTGCCGAAGTGCATCCTTTAAAAGACTCTGTTGTGGGGGCGATGAGGAAGCTTTCATACTAGCCCTGCCTTGGTGAGGCAGAGTATTATTATTTTCATTCATTTCATTTCTCTGTCACCCCATAGCCGAAGTTTCCTGGGCAGCTTACAAAATTGCTAGACGGAAGAGAAGGATTAAGGAGTTGTTGATGCTTTCCACTCCATCTCTGAGAGCCATTTGGTACCAAGTTTGTTGCAACGGCAAGCAAAATCTTAGGGCAGTATCCAACGCTAACAGCCTGCCCGCATGAAACCTGTTACGCTAGCAGGCATAACTGCTGGTGTAATGGGAGGCTAGTGCTAGCCCGAGCCAGGATGCTAGCCGGAACGGCCACATCCACAATGGGACAAGACAGTGGAGCTGCCTTCCGGGACCTCTGCCGGCTTGTCCCATTCCGGTCGTGGTAGTTTCACCTCGTCTGCAGTTGCACCAGCTTCCAGTTGCGCTGTGAATCGTTCCTGTTAACACAGCGGCATCGCTGAATATGGCCCTTTGCATAAGCTGGTTTTAACTGTGCGTATGGATTTTATTTTTGACTCCGATTCCACTAGTTTTATGTTTGTAGCTAGCTAGCTGGCTAGCTAGCTAAATAGATATACGTATGTGTCTGTGTGCATGTATGTAATCATTTTCACGTATGTTGCATTGAGTGTTTTAGCAACAAAGCAACTGGCTTGATCATACTGGTGATAGTAAATATAATTGCAACAAGATCTAATAATAAAATTATTTATCTATATAGTTAAAACATATCCATCACAACAATAAGAAAGAATACACTGTTATTGTGGTGTGTTTGTGTTTGTGTGTGTGTGTGTGTCTGTCTATCTATCTATCTATCTATCTATCTATCTATCTATCTATCATCTATCATCTATCATCTATCTACCTATCTATCTATCTATCTATCAACGAGAGAGAATACAATGGCTGAATTCAGACAACACAATAGTCAATGGTGGGGTAATAATAATCAACTTTACAGTTGTTCATCTAGGGGGTACTCCCCATACAACATGGTAATAAATAATCAACCATGGTGTGGATTAGGATCAGCGCTGAGTTGACTATGGCAGCATTCAGATGACATGATAGTGAATACAACTGATGATTGTTTTCCCCTCCCCCAGTTGCTTAATGTATCATCCGAATTCAGCCAATGTCATTGTGTGAGAAAAACTTAAACATACCAAATAAATAAAGAAATAAAGAAATAAATAACCAATACCATTACAATGGTTCAGTTCAGACAACACGTTTCTCAATGGTGGCTACAGAGTTCCTTGGCAAGAGCGGCGAGAGGAGCGAGTGCCACTCTAGGAGAGCTGCCTGGATTTTTTTTTTGCAGAATTGCTGGTGGGATACCATTGGGAGGACCGGGGGAGGAAAGAGGGTGGAGGAACTGTCAATCAGATGTCACAATGGATTTTACTCAACTCCACGGTAGCCCAGAGTCATACAGTGGTGGAGTTAGAACATGTTGTGTGGGGAGTATTCCTAAAACTCAACCGCTGAGTGGAGTTTTCGCACTGCGTTGACTAACGTGTTGTCTGAACTGAGCCAGTAGGGCACCACATGGAGAGAGCCTTCTCTGCAGTGGCCCCACACATTTGGAACAAACTCCCATTGAAGGTCCGCCACGCACCATCCTTGCAGGCTTTTAAGAAGGCCTTGAAAACATATTATTTTAGTGTCTCCTTCTCATGATATGAGTACTGTTGTTGCTGGTGTTGCCATTGTTGTGCCTTTTTATTGCTGGCTTTTGTTGTTTTTAATTGCTATTTTAGTGTGTTTATGTTTTTCTTGCTTTTAACTTTTTAACTGTTTTTACCGTATTTCTTCGATTCTAAGACTCCATCGATTGTAAGACGCACCTTAATTTCAGTACCACCAACAGAAAAAAGCTTTGATTCTAAGAAAAAAAATGGAGGTGGGGTTTCCACATAAAAACAAAACGTGTGGTGCCTTGTGTAAAGTGCGGGAAAATTCGACAACCGTGATTCTAAGACACCATCGATTCTAAGACGCACCCCGTTTTTAGAGACGTTTATATGGGGGGGAAAGTGCGTCTTAGAATTGAAGAAATACGGTATGTATTTTATTGTGGTAAGCCGGCTTGTGAGGGCTTCTACTCTGGAAGGCGGCCAAGAAATGTTTTAAATAAATACATAAGAATAAATATATCTCTGTCATAGTTCTGCCAGCCAGACGGCAGGTTTTCTGGAGCGTCTGATGCTGCAGACTCATGTTAGCTCTTTGTTCCAAAGAATCCTGTCTCTACCGCGCTGGAGACAGCAATGTGATCTCTTTGGTAGACTGGCCTGTGCTGTCCCTTTTAGTACTGGGTGGAGAGAGAATATGCTGGACTCTGGTACACTTTAATTAGCAGCATATGGAAGGCAGGAATTTCTCATCTCCCCTCTCCCAACTTGACATTTATTTCTGCACGGGTTTGAAGAATGTTTATTTACCTTGGCTGCCAAATTCTGGCAACTAAGTACACTCATTCGTTTATTTTAGATGTACATTTCTCTGTATGCTTGGGTTTGTTTTTATAATGATTCCTCTTTTTGTCCGGGAATTGCCCATAGCTCGTGATAGAGCACAAGCTTTGCATACCGAATGCCCCAAATTCAATCCCCGGGATCTCCAGGTAAAAGTATAACATTGCAGGTCATGGGAACGGCTTCTTCCTTGACCCTGGAGAGCCACTGCCAGTCAACTGTTAATGATCATACTCTCTAGACACATGTGCAAGCGTTCACACATTCAGGGATACACCTGTCTAAGGGACATTCGAACTTTGTATCGCATCTTGCCACTGGTGACTTCAATGGGCCCATGATTTGCCACAACATGTCCATGGCCATTTGGAATATTCAGCTATGAGACATCTGAACCTGGACACTATGACCCTGTTCAGACAACATGCTAAGCCACGGTGGTTAAGCATTTTGAGCTAAACGTTATGTGTATCATGTTCACCATGATTTACTGCGTCGTGTTCACCATTCCTGACCATGGTGGCTGCACAACCCCGGTTTAACAACACTCACTAAACATGTGCTGCAAAAGGGTTAGTGGCCTAACCATGGCTCAGCATCTTGTCTGAACAGGCCCTTTATGTAAATCATGGGTTAAACAACCCACAGTTAATCCAACTACTAATTGTAGGTTAACTGTGGCTTGTATAACCCAAGATTAAACTATAATGTCTGGTTCAGACGTCACATAGCAACCACTGATCAGCCTGATCGGATGTTGAATATCCAAAATGGCTGCAGAACTCGCCCAGTGTGTACTGCTAGGAATCGTGGGTTAGTTAACCCAAGGTTTGCCACCATTATATGCGAACTAGGTCAATGAAGCGCATGCACATACACACAGGGAAACAGGGAAATTCTATTGAAAATCCAACAAGAAGAAATATACAATTTATCTTGGCTGGTTGGCAAAAGGCACTATATCAATTCTAGAATGGAAGTATATTGCAAACACTCCCGCACATGTTAAGTAAATAATGAAACAAAAGGCAAAATGAATAATGCAGACATCTACACCGGATTCAAGTGGAAGGGAGATTAGCTCAGAGGCCCACTCAGCAGCTGAACTGAAGATTAGTCTGCGGACATTCATTCATTCATTCATTTTCTTTCTATATCGCCCAATAGCCAAAACTGCGTGGGCGCTTCACAAAACGTACAACCTTAGAGTCAGTGTGATGTAGTGGTTAGAGCATTGGACTGGGAGTCGGGAGATCCAGGTTCTAGTCCCCACTCGGCCATGGAAGTTCACTAGGTGACTTTGGGCTAGTCACAGACTCTCTGCACAACCTACTTCACAGGGTTGTTGTTGTGAGGATAAAAATGGAGAGGAGGATTATGTACGCCACCTTGGGTTCTTAAGGAGGAAAAATGGTGAGATATAAATGTAATGAATGAATAAATAAATAAACCTAGAAATACCAGATAATGAAGACATAATATAAAATGTTTTGCCTACAAAACTGAAAACAAATTAAGGACACAATCCGCTGCATGTTTAAATAGAAAGAAGTCCTACAATTCCCAGTATTCCCCAAACATGCGCACTGCAGCAGGTGTGCTGGAAGCTGTAGGAGGTTTTTTTTCTGTTACAATAAAAACAGTTACCATAAGATGGCAGGACCTGATAAAACAATGGACAAAATGCCCCATTTATATGCTGTGAAATGTCTGGGAGCTGAAACGTCCATGGGGCATCCAGGTTGGACTTGGTTGCACTATGTTTCTGAGGGAGTTGTGGAGGTCGGGGCTAAACAAAAGGAAGTTTTGATCTATTAATAAAACGTAGAAGACAGCCAAGTGCAATGAGGTGGCTCAAATTCCTGAACAAATGACTCTTGGAAGACCGGAGACATCTGCACTGGGATTCATTCCTGACGTAATCCCTGAAGGCGTGATAATTTGTCTCTTTCCTCCACCAATGTTTCTTGTTCTCTATCCGTCTTCCGGCTCCATCAGATGGACTGGCTGTTATTGCACTTCTAGCGCTGAGATCTTAATTACGACTGGAGTGCCGAACATTTTCTTGCATCTCAAAAGGCATGGGTGGATTTGGCCTGTTAACCAGCTGAATATTATAAGTTAGTAAACATAGACTCCAACTCCCCTCCTCTTTATGACGGCATAAGGATGTTGTTCCCATTTAGAGGCTAGCCAAAACAGCTCCGAGCCTCCGACAAATGGAAATGCTTGCGTCCCTGAATTATCATTCTGCGGGCCTTGTATAAGCAGGACAGCTGGCTTGGATGGGACTCTTGGGATCAGTCACGCTGGCGGGAAGGCAGCGTTACCATCTGTACGACGGATCATCCTCTTTGCCGCCTCTTCGCATGTACTGCAAACTTCGCAAGTGCTCTTGCGGTTTAGGTTTCTGTTGGTCAGACCACTAGGGCGGATTCTCTGGGACCGCGGCGGCGTTCCCTTAAAAAAAGGTGACTTTAAAGGGGATATCAAGGAGGTGCGGATGCTCAGTGGTGCATTAGGAAGAGATTAATTTTTTAGGATGCCATTTTCAAGTGCAAGGATGCAGTCTAAAAGTGACTGAAAAAGTATTCCCTCTCTGCCAAGAATATAAGAGAATATAACTGTAGCCACACATTCGTCTAGAGATGCAAAATAAATAAATAATTAAACGTGTGGCTACGATTCTGAAACGACTATGGACAGGCAATGTTCCTTCTCTTCAAATACTTTGAATTTCATAGAATTATAGAATCATAGAATAGTAGAGCTGGAAGGGGCCTATAAGGCCATCGAGTCCAACCCCCTACTCAGTGCAGGAATCCACCTTAAAGCATCCCTGACAGATGGTTGTCCAGCTGCATCTTGAAGGTCTCTAGTGTGGGAGAGACCACGACATCCCTAGGTTATTGGTTCCATTGTCGTACTGCTCTAACAGTCAGGATGTTTTTCCTGAGGTCCAGCCAAAATCTGGCTTTCTGTAACTTGAGCCCTTTATTCCGTGTCCTGCGTTCTGGGATCATCGAGAAGCGGTCCTGGCCCTCCTCTGTGTGACAAGCTTTCAAGTATTTGAAGAGTGCTATCATGTCTCCCCTCAGTCTTCTCTTCTCCAGGCTAAACATGCCCTTTCAGTCTCTCCTCGTAGGGCTTTGTTTCCAGACCCCTGATCATCCTCGTTGCCTTCCTCTGAACTGCTCTCCAGCTTGTCTGCATCCTTTATCTTCTTTGACCCTGTTCAGATGACACACTAAGCAATTATGGTTAAGCACTTTGATCTCAACACTATGGCTTAGTGTGTTGTGTGAACCATTCCTAACCATGTTGGCTACATAACCATGGTTTAAACATGGTCACTAACTAGTTACAGCAAAAGGGTTAGTGGCCTAACCATGGTTGAACGGGTTGTCTGAACAGGCCCACTGCCTCTAGGAAAGAGAATTAAGAACGTAACACCCTGCTGGATCAGACTAAAGGTCCATCTAGTCCAGCACTCTGTTCGCACAGAGTGTGAACCCACAAGCAGGACACCCATATTCCCCAGCAACTGGGGTATGTAGGCTTACTGCCTCTGTTTTTATCTGTTTTGTCTATTTTTCCTTTCTGGGGCATTTTCAGGCCCAACTAAACATGATGTTAAATATATGAATGCATTTAATGTGTGTTTACAATGAATAGTAACAGTAACAATAACTACTACAACAACACCTACTAGTAGTAATAGTAGTCATGCTTTCTTAATTTTGGGCACTACTGTATTCAGTTTGACTTCTATAAAGTTTAGCAAATGATTCTGAAATGCCAGGAGCCAGACAAATGAAAGTGCCTTCTTGTCTGCTGTTTCCAAATTGACATGCGGTCTTGAAGTATTCCTGGTAGCTGGCCACAAATCTAGCATGCAGGGAAATACATTTAATGTAATTGACTTTAAATTCCTAGTGGGATGTACAGAGCTTGGCAGTATACATAATCTGTATAAGTCCTCATTGTAGCTTTTTTTAGTTTCTGAGACTTCTGTCTCTGCCTGCATATTTTTCAAATCTTACTTCACAGTCATAAAATCTAGAAACTGGCTTCTTCAGATCTGCTCATCCCTGAGAACAGTTTTTTGAATTTAATGTACAGCTCTTACAGTAAGCTGAACATCATCACATTTGTGTGTGGGTTTAATTTCTGTTCCTGGATTCTAAATGAAACCAGAAAATCTGCCGTGGCTTTTACAGTGAACAAGCGATCATATTTCTCTGGAGATCAGGATAGGACGCAACTGAGATAGCAGAACCTATTTCTGTGTGTCATTTCTGGGTTCCTCATTTCTGGGTCCCTCCTCATTCCTGCCTCTCGATAATGGGAAGAAAATGCCTTTGGTTGCCTCTCACCTGGAAGCAACCTGAGGCTTAATTTGTGTAGAAAGGGATGAGAATAAATGGGGACTTTTCTCTCACTCTTTTCTTTCAACGCAGATGGAGGCAGCTATGATGTGGTCGACGACATGCCCAGCCCAGCCGCCGGGGACTGCTATCCGCGACGGAGCTGTGGAAGGCACAATTGGGAAATGAACTATCAAGAGGCAGCGATCTACCTACAGGTGGGCCTTTATGTTGGCATTACAGAAGCACACTGGAAGAGAAAGGAAGGTGTTTGTGTTTGTGTGCATGTAAAAAAACCATAGGGGGTAAGCTGAGGAACTAAATCATATAAGTAGCAGACATGCATGCTCACTTCTAGCCATCCTAAGCAAATCTGTTGTTTTCCTTTAGCTGCTTAAGCCCTTTGTCCCCGCAAGGAAAACATCTAAGTCCTACTTCATTTGTCACTGGGATATATTACTAATGAGGCTGTTCACACAACATGCTAACCCACACCCAGTAGTTGAGTGTGAGTTGTTGGTGAACCGTGGGTTGTTTGTTGAATGGACGGTTAGGGGGTTGTCCCAGCCCAGGCTTGTTAAGCATGCAGTGTGGCTTGTTAACCGCCCTGAAGAACCCAACAACAAATCATGGGTTCTCAAGGTGGCTTGTTCGAAAAAATATGCCACACTGCATGGTTAGCAAGCCCCCCCTGCGGAAAATGTCCTGGGTTCAGACAACATACTAGCCCGCTGTTCAACAACCCATCCTCAACCCCCAAGTGTGAGTTAGTGTGTTGGGCAAACTCAGTCAGTATATAGTATATAATTGCATAAGCTAAAGAAGATACTCACCACTTCAAAATTTCAAATGATGCTGATTTTAAGAGCTTGCTTATAGACATTTGGCTGTGGATCCAATGGTGGAAATTACTCAAGAGCGGGTTGCTCCTCCCACTTTGCTCCGGAGGCAGGACTATGCAAATGACATTTGCTTGATCCCTTTTAATGGAAGGATCCTTCAGTCCCCAGTTTGGGGCCTGCCTCTTTTTTATTATTATTATTGATACGTTGGAAATGGCACATTTTCTCCTACCCAAGGTAAACCCTCTCATTACTTTTCAACAGGAGGAGTAATGGAAACACTTGTAACATCACGTGTACTTTATGAGACCACCTGTCTATGGTATAACTATATGTATGGTTTTGTGTTGTGTGTGTGTGTTTTTAAATCCTATATTAGGAAGGAGAAAACAATGATAAATTCTTCACGCACCCCAAGGACGCCAAAGCCCTGGCTGCCTACCTCTTCGTACATAACCATCTCTTTTACCTGATGGAGTTGAGCACAGCCCTGCTGCTTCTGCTGCTCTCCCTCTGTGAGGCACCTGCGGTTCCCATGCTCCGTCTGGGCATCTATGTATGTACCTCGGGGTCATGGACTCCTAGCGGATGGGGCAGAACATTGAAATATGGCTACATGAGGAGAGAGTCGGATCAATACAGTTGCTCTCCCAATCTTCAAACCATGGCCATTGCAGTGATCTTCGGGCGATGCAGTGCCCTTGTGTGTAGGGAGAGTTTAAAGATCTTGCCGTTTCGGACTTTACAAGAGCCCCGTGTATAAAGCACTATTTGCTGTGTAGCTGACCCAGATGGCCAAATTACCAGCAAAAGTTTGACTGATCTTTTTGGGTTTTTTTGCTGAGTCATAACATGTGACTTATGAAGCAGCATTATTCACTGTGGGTGAAGCTCAGATTGGATCATAAAGAGTAATTTGTAAGCTAATAAACAGTAATGGAGACCGTTGTAATTGATTGGTATTTTTAACATGTTTTTGATGTCTCTGTGAACTGCATTCTTTCTCATCATATGCTGCCAAATCCCTGAGAAAAGAGACTTGGTGCCGAAAAGATAACAGTCATTGGGGAGATCATTCCATAATTGGGGAGGCCACCACTGAGAAGGCCTTCCCTCTTGTTGCCGCCTTCCGAGCCTCCCTCAGAGGAGTGACCCAGGGAGGGCCTTAGATGCTGAACGTAGTGTCCGGCGTTGTAGTATACTACAAATGTCGTGTACTACATTTTAATAATAATAATAATAATAATATTTATTTATCACCCGCCTCTCCCTCCGGATCGAGGCGGGGAACAACATCATCATAAAATACACAAAAGTGATTAAAAGTACATAAAACCAATACATCATTAAAATACCAATAAAACACCAATAAAACATGCTAGTGAATACATGTTTTCCGGTGCTGGTGGGGGTGGGAGAAGAGAACAGAACTCAATAGAATTCTGGATTGCTATTTAAGTGCTACATTTTTATGAACTGAATTGGTGGAAGGGAGAAAATTATTGAACTGATAATCCTGTTGCACGCCTGTCCGATTACAGATCCATGCGACTCTGGAGCTGCTTGCCCTGACAGTCGTGGTGTTTGAGCTGTCTATGAAAATGAGATGGTTGGGCTTCCGCACCTACATTCGCCACAAAAGGACCATGGTCAAGGTGAACTGCTGGTAACACTCTTGCCTGCTTGATCCGCGCTGTTGTAGTAGCTGGTGGCTCAGTTCAGACAACACATTTCTCAATGGTGGTTTTAGAACTCCATGGTGGAGTTTTTACACCACTGTTGAGAAATGTGTTATCTGGGGGCGTGGGGGACTCAACCCCATGGTGGAGGGTTTTTTTTAGAAAACACTCCACGCTGAATATCCACGTAGTGCAGAGGAGAGTTCCTGCACAACGGTTGTGTTCCGTGTTGCGTAGAGGGCTCTATGGAGTTTTTTGTTGCATTGAGTGGACTTTTCCCACAGGCTAAAGAGTTCCTTGGCAAGACCGTCAAAAAGAGAGAGTGCTGCTCTAGGAGAGCTGTCAGGATTGCTTTTTTGCAGCAATGGCTGATGGGATAGCATGTGGAGGACTGGGGGAGGAGATAGGGTGGAGGAACTGTCAATCAAACATCGTGATGGAGTTTACTCAACTCCACGGTAGCCCACAGTCACACAATGGTGGAGTGGGAACACGTTGTGTGAGGAGAACCTCCTAAAAACTCAACCATTGAGTGGAGTTTTTACACCGGCTCAATTCGGACGACACGATAGTCAATGGTGGGGTAATAATCAACTTTACAGTTGTTCATCTAGGGGGTACTCCCCACACAACATGGTAATAAATAATCAACTGTGGTGTGGATTAGGATCAGCGCTGAGTTGACTATGGCAGCATTCGGAGAACACGATAGTCAAAACAACTGACGATTGTTTCCCCCACACCAGTTGTTTATTGTGTCATCTGAATTGAGCCACTGTGTTGACTAATGAGTTGTCTGAACTGAGCCAAAGAATCAGACTGTCAGGGCACTTCTTTTTTTGTCCCTTTTAATGACTTTATTTTATTTAGAAATAGAGATAACCAAACAAAGGCAAAGAAGCAGCACCAGATGAATCTATGGACTCTCAATGTGATGAAGTAAAACTCAAATGGAGACTATGATTGATATTAAAGACTCTATTATTCCGGCAGGCTTTCCTTTCATAGAAACTTATTGGTGACTGTTATATATTGTTTTTATGCTGTGTCCTTTTATTGTTTGTTTTATTTAAATATATTTTTTAACTTTTTTTAAAAAAAAAATTAATACGACGAGGGTATTTTGTATATAGGTGGGATATAAATTGAACAAAATATAATTCTGCATTATGGAAAACCAACAAATAGCTGTAACAGGTAGAAGTACAAGTTCTCAATGAGACAGGAAAAATCAAAAGGAGGAGAGCATCCTAATCAGGACAAAAAAAGGGGAAACAGGTTCTTAGGATGCTAAAACACTTTATTTCAAAGCCCAATGCATTTCGGCCTGTGTTATTTTTAAGGCCTTCTTCAGAGGGCCTTAAAAATTATTAAAAATTAAATATTAAAAATGCATTAAATTATGTTTGCAGGGATAACACATAACATAGATAAATTAATATATATGTTTAGAGGTTAGTTAGGCATATTGCCACAAAGGCCTATGCCCATATGTACATTTTTTAAAAAACAAATATTATTACAATATGAAGGCTCTGGGGCCTGTCCACATTACACATTAAAACTTGTATAAATCATATAAAAACATTTAAAACAAAAGTATAATATACAGATTCTTACTTGATACAAGATGTTTACAGAAATACTCTTAACAGGATGATAGTCTCCTACGATAATTACTGGCAACTGGGAAGATAATCACTCCAGGGCCCTCTTTATATTCTAATTCATTTTTTTCTCATTGTTTTGTCATTTTTGGGGGCTCTGCCAGGTGATTCCATGTAGCAGTGATAAGTGCCAGGTCTCAAAATACATCATTATTGCTATCCTTATTGCTGTTATGTGGGAGTCACTGCAGGTAATTGCTGAGTCACAGGAGTGGCAAAATTTCAAGATCTAAGTTCAAGCCACTGGGATTTAGAGTTTTCAACCTCAGGATCCATTCTATTTCCTTTCTTACTAACAGTTTGACGTATCAGAAAAATTTCAATTCCCGTAGAAGAATAAATGATGTAAACATATTAATAATAGTGAGCATGAATCATTAATAATAGTGAACATGAAACTTGCAAATAATTCCAATTCAACCTATTTCTCAATATTAACAACAGCAAGTGTACTCATACAAACGTATATATCAGTTGTATTCTCATCTTGAGTTTTCTTTCTCACAATGAGGGTCCATTGATTTGAACAAGGAGACACTCTCCCTTTCTTTTCTTTTGTTTTAACGAAAAGAAAAACATACATACTAATAAATTAAGATGACTAAGGAAACAAAGGAATCCAGTAATTATAATTATTATAACCAATTATATTATTATAACCAATATGCTTATGCAACATATACAGTAAAAGTAGGAGCTCAATACTTTATGGAACAGTGGGGCTGTTCACACAAAATACTAACCCACACTTAGTGGTTGAATGCGGGTTGTTTTGAACCATGGGTTGTTGGTTGAGCTGTGGCTTACCGCGTTGTCTAAATGCAGCGCGTTTTCCGCAGGGTGAGTTATCGTGTTGTCTGAGCGCAGCCAGGGTGGCTTGTTAACCATACAGTGTGGCTCGTTAGCCATCCTGAACAACCCAACGACAAACCATGGGTCCTCAAAGTGGCTTGTTTGAGAAAATAAACCACACTGCCTGATTAACAAGCCACCTTGGCTTGGTTAAGATAAGACAATAAGCTAGAGTGTGGGTTAGCGTGTGGTGTGAACAGCCCCAGTAAAAATACAGTGTGGCTCAATTCGGATGACACAATAGTCAATGGTGGGTTGACTAACCCTAACCCTCACGCTTAACCCTAGGGAGCACTCCACACACAACATGGTAATAAATAATCAACTGTGGTGTGGATGAGGATCAGCGCTGAGTTGACTATGGCAGCATTCGGATGACACAATAGTCAAAACAACTGACGATTGTTTTCCCCACACCAGTTGTTTATTGTGTTGTCCGAATTGAGCCTGTATGTAACATATAAAAGAACCATGTGCGAGTGTATGTTGTTTTGTGTGTAGATACGTTATTAGTCGGGAAAAATACATAGCAACCATACTTGATTGGAATTTGATCCAAAATTCGAAGAGTTTCAATACAGGGAATAAATGGAAACCACAGTGTCGCAATAGCTTTCTTAAAGTGAGGATTCCTCGCTTGCTGCACCTTGCTCAGTCAGTTTATAAATAGTCAGTGGCTCAATTCGGACGACACAATAAACAGCTAGTGTAGGGGAAACAGTCGTCAGTTGTTTTGACTATTGTGTCATCCGAATGCTGCCATAGTCAACTCAGCGCTGATCCTCATCCACACCACAGTTGATTATTTATTACCATGTTGTGTGGGGAGTGCCCCCTAGGGTTAGGGTGAGGGTTAGGGTTAGTCAACCCACCATTGACTATTGTGTCGTCCGAATTGAGCCAGAGTCTCCCACATTTTTTTATCAACCCTCTGCTCTTTAGCTGGTGGCTTTGGAGACCTCCAGTTACACACTATCCATGACTTTGCTGCTGTATACAGTTGTTTAAGATGGTCTTTATGCAGAAATCCAGGATCGTTTGGTTCAAACAGAGGAAGAAGCAGCAATCTTAAGTATTCTTTTTTTACTCCGAAGCCAATTCTGCTGAGTTCAGTGGATGCACTAAGAGTGGTGCCCTCTTCTCCTATCTGTTGTGCCCTCAGCATATATCCTATGCCTTTTGCCCTGTGTATCTTTTTTTCCTCTTCAGGCGTCAATTTGGCTTCAAACTTGGCTTATCAGAATTCACCATTTGCTCTTTTTAATTCTACATATGTTGATGGCCTACTCCCTAGAACAGAAGGCTGCTTGTGATTAGTTATCAGTCTTAGGTTTAGCCTTCCACTGTCACCCCTGATCCCCTTTTGCTAGGATGCGGAATCATGGGCTCAAGTTACAGGAAGCCAGATTCCAGCTAGACATCAGGAAAACTTCCTGACTGTTAGAGCAGTATGAGAATGGAACCAATGATCTAGGGAGGTTGTGGGCTCTCCTAAACTAGAGGCATTCAAGATGCAGCTGGACAGGCATCTTCCAGGTATGCTTTAAGGTGGATTCCTGCATTGAGCAGGCGGTTTGACTCGATGGCCTTAGAGGCCCCTTCCAAGTGTACTATTCTATGGTTCTATGCCCTCTCAAACCACTACAACCTTACTGTTTGCAGTTTATTTTCAACGGATGTCACCTCATATTCTTTTCTCCCTGGCTTCATTGTTTTATCATTTCCTGTTAATTTAGGCAGACCCATTCAGACATAATCGGGATTTCATCCTGGTTTGTAGAGAAGTGCAAACCATAGCCTGCCCATTTGGACGGACTGGCAAATTATGGTTTGCTGTAAACAAGGATCAGAAGTCTTCAATTGCATTGCAACGCGTAATTGCATTGCATGGTGGCAGGGGCGGGTGACAGTGGATGAGACTGAAGTTCTTCAAGGATTGTTCATGTGACACCAAACTATGGATTGGTAATTTGTCTGAACACAGTCTACATTAGCATCCTTATATATTGTTTCTATTTAATCACTCCTTCTAATAGTAAACTCAACTGGTGAATGCCAACAGGATTATCGCTAAAATGGGCCCCTCAGAAAGAACAGGGAGGTATTGGCATGCTCAAGGGAACTCTAAGGCTTGCAGAAACTGAAAGACTCCCTCCACCCTCATAGTCCAAGAAAGAATGAACATGCTCAGTAACTACTGAATGCCTCAAAATGCTGAGTGTCGTCCTGTGTGTGGGGTGTATTTTAACAGTCCAGATGATCTCATTGTTTCTATATCAGGTGATCACCTTGGCAAGGTAAAACATAAGGTTTGAATCTGTTTACACACATTATATTCTAGACAGCTGCTGCAGACAATGCTGTCTTGTAACTGTTTAAGAATGGTCCAAAGAGAGTATCTTTAAAAACTTTACAATGAAGAAAATGTCACTGTGTGCCTGTTATAAAATCCCGTGAAAAGTCTTTTCCTAGGGCAGCGGACAGTAAAATAGATAGTTCCAAACCATACGTAACAGGTGATAATCCATTGCTTCCCGGCCATAGATACGCAGAGGCAAATGTACAGATGGTTTAGTAGAGCTGTTGCCGAGGTAGGCTGATGGCATTTTTTGGAAATGAACTGCTGGGAAGGCTTTTCTCGAAGGGTAGAATGTTAGCAGATCGCATTTGAAGAGGCCAGCTGGATCAGATGCAGGGACCATCATGTCTAGCATCATGTTTTCTACGGTTGCCACTCAGATAATTCCAGAAAGTCCACATGTAGGACATGAAAGAAACAGCCCTCCCACCTTCAGCAAAGCCTCCCACCCTCAGCAGTTGATATTCAGCGGCATACTGCCTCTGCACATGAAGGTCACATTTTGCTCTCAGAGGGCTATCAACAGGTATGAACTGTTGCTTGATTTTTCCATCAATGTAAAAAAGGCAAGTGAAGGGAGACGTCATAGAGGTGTAGAAATGCATATATTGTATGGGAAATGTGGATAGGGATACATTTTTCTCCCTCTCTCATCATACTGGAACCCAATGGGAGATTGGGACAGATCAAAAGAAGGACAGATCAAAGGAAGGACTTCTCCACACAGCGCATAGTTAAAACTATAGAATTTGCGACCACAAGACGTGGTGATGGCCACCAATTTGGATGGCTTGAAGGGGGTTGGACAAATTCCTGGAGGAGAAGGCTATCAATGGCTACTAGTCCTGATGGCTCTATGCTATCTCCGTTATCAGAGGCAATATGCCTATGTTCACTGGTTGCTGGGAAACATGGGCAGGAGGGTGCTGTTGCACTCAAGTCCTGCTTGTGGGTTTCCCATGGACAGCTGGTTAGCCACTGTGTGAACAGAATGCTGGATTAGATGGACTCTTGTTCTGATCCAGCATGACACCTCTTATGTTCTCATGATGAGGCCAAGTGATAGTGCTAATCTTCCTCTTCTCCGCCATCTTTCCTTGCAGACCTGTGTGCTGTTACTGCAGTTCGTAGAGGCGATAGTTGTCTTGGTGCGCCAGACATCCCATGTCCGGATTACCAGGGCCTTGCGGTGTATCTTCTTGGTCGACTGCCGTTACTGTGGAGCTGTCCGAAGGTTGGCCTTCATCATGTTCTGTGTGGTCTTCATGTTTGCAACCACAATTCTTCTGTCCTGATTGCTTTTCTGTGCAGAATGGCGCTAAGCCTAATTTTAGTTTTCTTTCGCAGGCCTAATGCTTACTGTGCAAGATAATTTGGGATGTGGATTGGCCTAATTCCAAAACTCTGAAATACATAGAGCAGGGTGGAATAGTTAAGAGTGTGTATGTGTGTGTGTTCCTCACAGTCTCCTGGGCCGCCGGAGGAATACAAATGAGTAGCCCAGACTTGTAGGACAGTATCAGGAAAGCTATAACTCAGAAGAAGCTGGTGGAGAATGCTCAGAGCAACTAAGGGAGCTAAACAACTCAGCGGTTAACCCATGGTTTGTTGTAGGGTCAACACCTGGGTTTAGCCCCCAAACAACCCAGCGGTCCAGGTTTGGATGTCACATTCCATAACCTTCGAAAGATCTGATTGTGGGTTGTTGGGTAAAAGCGGAAGGTGTGGGCAAGCTGCAGGCAGCTTACCGACTCCTGCATGGACAACCCATCAGTTTTTAGACCGATGGCTTGTTGTAACATGTGCCAGAATCAATTGCAGTGGATTATGAGCAGTAGGAATCACATAGGTGTGTCGGCCTTTAAGGGGTATTTACCTCATTCTTGGAAAAGGAGGCTTGTTTTAGAGGTCAGGCAGGTGCCAACTTTGTATTCCTTCTGGCGCCTCCTGCAAACGTCATTGTTCCAGGAAGCCTTCCCTTAACCTTGGTCTATTTTGCACTTTGATTCTTTTAAATATCTATTTTAATGTGTGTTTTGTTTTATTCTATTTTGTTTTGTCCACCGTGCCGAAATTTTGAATGGGGACTTTATATAAATATTGTAAATAAACATGCTAGGAAGTTGAACCACCCTACAATAGGGGAAGAAGGACATTCTGGTATAGAATCATTCTGGTACATAATCATTCTGGTACATACCATTGTTTTTTCTTTAGGGCTTTTTAAAAAATCTCTTTCTAATATTGCATCCTAGACAGAAGGGATTATAATATCGGTTTGTTTAAATGTGTACCCAGCTCCTCAGCAGTGCTGTGAAAGTAGCTTTCAGTTTAAAAACAAGAGCAGAGACCCAAAACCAATGTTTCATCAAGTACTTTAAAATGAGTGTGTCGCCAACACCCGTAAAACGCTGATAATGGCAGAGTCACAAAACCGTCTGTGAAATCGCTGTTTCTAAAACAAAAGAAAAAGTTCACTAAAAACAGAGGGTCTAGTGGCAGCTTAAGAAAAACCTAAGACGTTTATTCTGGCATAAGCTTTTGTGGGCCTCCACTTTCATCAGATGTTTTGTGTCCACAAAACCTAAGCCAGAATAAATGTGTTAGATTTTTAAGGCACACAAGCCTCTTAGTTGTTTTTGCTGCAACAGATTAACACAGCTACTTGTTTGGGGGGGGGGGAGTTCAGTTAACTCTGGCAGCGGAAAAGAGGACAGGTATTTTTTTTCTAATGTCCTGAAGTAGGGCGAGGAGCTAGCCAGGTGAACATCTCTGCCAAGATGGCTTCAGCCCTTCTTGCCACAACATCTTTATTACAATCCCCTTCCGCTCACTCAGATGATCTTAAGGCATGGAGGCTAGTTACAAGTTAACTGCTAATTCAATGTTCCTTTCAGAAACCTGCGACAGATCTTCCAATCTCTTCCTCCTTTCATTGACATCCTTCTTCTCCTGCTCTTCTTCATGGTCATCTTTGCTATCCTTGGTATGTACCTTTTTAGAGTTTCTTGTTCATGAGCATTTTGTGCATGTGTAGTAATAGCGTCTTGCAATTGCTGCAAATTTCGGCAAAGAAGCGAAGGCTGTTCACAGAAACAGTTGCCTTCGGGTGTGATGATGCAGAAGCACAGACTTCTCTTTAAATTACATTGATATCACTCCTTTAAGTTAGGGTTGTGCACCGCTTCGGCTTCGGATCCGAATTCTGAGCTGAATCGGGCTGTTTTGGACTGAATCTGCTCGGATCCACAGTGGGTTGGATCTGGGCCAAAGCGGCCCGAAGTGTGTTGGATTGGGTCCATAGCATTTCTGATACTGCTTCGGGGCCATCCAGACTGCCCCCGCCACTTGCAGCCCCTTGAGCAGCTCGAGCCCCTTGCTCAGTACCTGGACCTGTCACGAGTGCCGACAGCTGTCTGTGCCTCTTCAAGGGAGTCGCCATTTTCAAAATGGTGACTTGCCTATTTCTGTAATAGAACTCCTCCAGAAATGGCAGCCATAAAGCAGCCATGTACGCAACATTACAGGCGCCAGATGTCTGAATAATAATTTGGACATCCGAATCTTGCTTCGACTCCAGATCTGAAGCAGGTTGGATCTGGGCCAAAGCAGGCCAAGGCAGATCAGGGCCAATTTGGAAGCTCCAAATCGGTCTCTGAAGCGGGTAGGGGGGACCATGCACAGCCCTATTTCGAATAATGAACCTCGCCAGTAAAGACTTGACAGGATTGCTGCCAAAACAGGGTCGCTATGGGTGCTTCCAGATGAAGGGCTCCTAATGGTACCAATGAGAAGCTATTCCATCTTTTCTTTGGAACGGATGATACGTGTTAAGAGAAAAGACGGAAGAAACAGCAGGAAAACACGGGACGATTACAAATTGAAGCCAAACACCCTGTAAAATTCTGTGAATGAAGCAAAATGATGCCACAGTCAAAGCCATGTCTGGAAGCATCCCGAGAAACCAAAAGTAGAAACAAGAGCTCTGCAGAAGTACAACGATATTTTACGGAAACAAAAACCCTTAAGGGAGCATGTGAGATACTTTGAACACTCAAAAAGCTGAGTATTCATTTTAAAAGTACATACTTAAATGCCTGACACATGTGTTCATATTCTCACAACCTCATTTCCAAGTTGTGTTTATCTACCACTTCTACTCCTTCTTGTAAAAAGCAGAGCGGAGGGGAAAAAAACCCTGGGATCTGGGGTTGATGCTTGTTTTGGGAATGTGCTCTTATGTTCAGAGGGGCAGCTGAAAAGTTCTAAGTTGAACTAGAATAAACGGAGTCCTTGGTTTAGAGTTTAGGGTGAGATGTTTTCAGCCACTCCCTCCTAGAAAGCCATGCACACTGCTAAATAACCTCTGAACAAATAATGTTAGGTATTTGCCGAGGTGAAAACAGGCTGGGATTGGGGGAGGGGGGAGTCAGAAGAGTGGGGAGATGGGACACTCCATTCTGAAAATTGCACAGTCCAGCTGTTGAGACACTGGCTGCATTCAGACAACACGAAGGTCAACGGTGGGGTAATAATCAACTTGACAGTTGTTTATCTAGGGGGTACTCCCCACACAACATGATAATAATCAGCCGTGGTATGGATTAGGATCAGTGTTGAGTTGACTATTAATCCACACTGCGTTGATTCATTCATCCCCTGCCCTCACTCCCCACTCAGTCCTCCTGCTAATATCCCATCAGCCATTTCTGCCGAAAATCTATCCTGCCAGCTGGACTAACGCGTCAGCCACCATTTTGACCGCTCTTGCCTTGCGACTCTGTGGCTGATGAAATAACCAATGGTGTCCAAGGAAATAACCAATGGTGCCCTCCATACAACACGATAACCAGTGGTGGTTCAAACAGCCAACTCTGCACAGCGTTGGTTGTTTGCGTTGGTTATTTTAGCCAAATAACCAACCGTTGGTTAAAAAAACTCCCTCCACACAACACGATAACCCATGGTGGGTTAAATTAAAAACCACCATTGGTTATCGTGTTGTCTGAACCCAGTCACTGAGTTGGATACAACATGGCTCCCATATGCTTGCCAGGTGGTCGAATGCTCCCGCCTTTGTTCCTCTATCATTTTGTTGCTTATATTTCTCTTTTTCTTCTCCCCCTCCCCCCACCCTAATTTCTCTAGGCTTTTATTTGTTCTCTCCTAACAAATCTGACCCCGTAAGTAAACCGTATGTTCTCAGACTTTTTCACGTTTTGCTGGGTGGGGATTCTTCGCGAAGCATCGTTTGGACACTTTCAGGTGGCGACCGCCTCTGACTCTTGGCTGGCTGGCCCAGCAGGGTGGGGAGAGGAAGGGCAAGGCTCCTGCAAGCCCAGGTTCCTGCTTCCGCCTGTGGTTAGACAGGACCGGCAGTGGCAGCAGCTTTTGCTGCCGGTGGGTCTTCTGATCGGGGAAGGGAGCTGTGATTCTGGCTGCTGATTTTGCACTTTTGAAGGGGGCTTCCCTGCAGTTTGTCTAACCTCCCCCTCCAAAAACAAAACGAAACAAACCCCTTAACCAGTGGGCATGATTGTAAGTGCAGCCTTCCTAGGCATTTGCAAGGCTGGGAAGAAAGCGAGTCATTTAAAGTGATGCGATCTTTATGAACGGGGACAACGGGGGAGTGGCGTGTGACAACCGGCAAAAGCCCCCTTTTCACACTGATGTTTTTCTTCTGCAGTATTTCAACACCTTAGAGAACAGCCTTGTGAATCTCTTTGTTCTTCTGACTACTGCAAAGTAAGACCCCCCCCTCGAGCTTGAGAAACGCTAGATATGACCTTTTAAACCGCCAGGCCTATCCTAAACACCTTTGCTCAGGAGTCAATCCCACGCTGCTCAGAGGGGATTGCTGCTCCCTAATGAACAGGGCTTTGTTTTCGGTGCTGCAGTAGAACCCTTTTGCGTGGTAGGGAAGCAGTATATACATGCGGATAGCTATAAAATATAGTATGGATTGCAGCTTCAGTGGTATAAGACATTCAGAGCCTGCCGGGGTGTAAATTGACATCATGAACCTGTGGGGAAGAAGGAGGAGCTGTTGGTCTGCCCCTCCATTGGGAGAAGAGAGCGGGGGAGCAGGGCCCTCCCACCAGCCCTACTGAACAGCCTGCTTTTCCTTTTTCCCCTCTTCCCTCCCCATCCCCTTTTCCTTGTGTGTCGTGTCTTTTTTAGAATGTAAGCCTGAGGGCAGGGACTGTCTTCTTTACTGAATGTTCGTAAGCCACTCCGGGAGCCTTTTTGGCTGAGGGGGTGGGATAAAAATGCAATAAATAAATAAATAAATTCAAGCAAGAACATAATAAAAGGATTTTAGAACCCCGGGGAGAGCCATCCTGTGGCCCTTAGACATTGTCTGGTAGGGAGGGCATAGGATAGTTTGGATTCCTTGATCAGAATTCAGACTCAGGAGTCCGAGCTCCCCTCCCCCTCCTCCTCGCAGCCAGCGTGGAAAAAATGGTGCCAAGTACCTCTCCATGCTCGCAAAAGTGATCTCGGAGGGGAGGGAAAGGGAGCCGTTCTGTGGGCGGGGAGGGAAGGGGGCTAGGGAGGCCGGCTTGTGAAGAATTCTCTGGCCTCCCCAGCCTCCTTTCCTCCCATTTCGCAGAGCCCCAGCTAGATGGGCGAAAAAGCCCGTCTAGCAAAAATGCAGAGTGGGAGGAGCGTGGAGGCGAAGATCAGCTCCACGCTCCTCTTGCTCTGCATAGAATGCAAGTTTGGAGGCTGATGGGCATCCCGATAGGAGTCTAGAGCTGGAGTAAACCATTTGTGGCCCTCCAGGTGTTTTGGTTTTCAATTCCCATAATCCCTCACCGTTAGCTATGCTGGCTAAGGCTGGTGGCAGTCATGGGCCAAAACATCTGGAGGGCCACAAAAAGCCCACCTCTGGTCTAGAGTATTTGGAGTTATCACTAACATGGAGACCCAAAGGATGATGTGAGGACACATGACTTTGAAACATTTAAGGACACAATTTTACGCATGTTTAAATGGACAAAAGTCCCACAATTCCCAGCATTCCCCAGCCAGCCATGCTGTCTAAACATGCGAAGAACATGCAGTGTGGTTTATTAGCCACCCTGAACAACCCAACAACAAACCATGGGTTCACAAGGTTTCTTGTTCGATAAAAATAAGCCACACTGCATGGTTAACAGGCCACCCTGCGGAAAAAATCCTGGGTTCACACAACATGCTAATTCACGGTTCAACAAGCAACCCCCAGTTCATCAACAACCGAACGTGGGTCAGTGTGTTGTGTGAACCCAGTTGTTGAATAAATTGTTCTGTGACTATTTAGGGCTTAATGAAGGCTTAAGATTACGGCCAGTTTTCAAAGGATCTCTTACAGAGTGTGGCAAGATACAGCCTTGGCTCTGTGCCATGAAACTCCTATGCTATTGATCTACCTTGTCTGAGAAGATGGCCTACCATGATTGGCGCTAATACATTGGCTTCTCTCTCTTTTGGGGTGTAGCTTCCCAGATGTGATGATGCCCTCTTATTCCCGGAGCCCTTGGTCTTGTGTCTTCTTTATTGTGTACCTTTCCATTGAGCTGTACTTCATTATGAATTTGGTAAGTCAGCCGGCTGCAACCTCCAGCTCTCATTTCGACGGTTTTCCGTCCGTCACCGTGGCAGAGCGCCAGAATGTCCAACGGGAGTTTCCCGTAGCTGTTGCTCTTGTGACGCTCTCCGCAAATTACGTACGGCCGCAATGGCTATGTGCGCAAATTTAAAAAAACTACAACAGCAACCTGAAAAAGTTTCCGGATTTCCGAAAGAAACCACGCTAACGCAAGCCGAGTTGGGGCGCCGCGGAAATCTGGCATGCCTGAAAAGGGGCGGATTTCTCCGCCCCGGACATCCCTAGTTCAGACAAGGGTCTTTCCCAGTCCTAGCTGGAAATGCCAGGGATTGAATTGGGAGTTTTTACTTGCAAAGCCTGTGCTCTACTATGGTCCTATGGACCTTTCCCTGAAGCAAGGCTGGTGTGGAGGATTTCAGCTGAGGCCGGCTGACCCTTCTCTGAACCTGCTACATCTGGGATCGGAGGACTCCCTTTAGAACGGGTGCGGTTTCAGAGCAGGTCTCCTATGACTTTTCTTGTGTGCTCCGTTCCAGTAGCCAAATTCTTGTGCAAATGCCATCCGTGCTGTTGGCCAGTGTCTTGTTGGTAACCTGCCCGTAGAATAAGAGCGTCATCAGATGAGTGTTAGCACGCTCGTTACTGGCTTCTTACGGATGTTAGCAGGCCCTTTTGACACCACCGTCTGTCTCCTGCTTCTTCTGGTCTTTTTTCTGTGACGAGAAAAGTCCCGGAAAATCCGACCGTTTTGGGTTGAAGCAAAACATGCCTCCATTCCCTGCTGTGTGCAGGAGAAGCAGTGGGATAAAAGCGCCCACTGAATGGGCCACGTGATCATTGTTTACTTCCTCTTTCTTCCCTGTGTGAAGAAAGAGGAAGTATTGCAGGACAGAAGTGTGTGTGGGGGGGAAGCAATGGTAGGAAAATGCGGTCCCTCCTATTATTATTATTATGGTCTCTTTCTCGCTCGTGGCGGTTTTTCTGAAACAGACATGATGGGCTTTGCCAAGTCATGCTGTCTTTTACTGATTCAGGAATTTCCTGACTATTGAGCATGTTTTACATATGATTATTATTATTATTATTATTATTATTATTATTATTTTCATTTCTATACTGCCCAGTATTTGAAGCTGTCTGGGCAGTTTGCAACAATTCATAAGACGATAAAATACAACATTAAAAATGCAGCATAAAATGTAAACATCCAAGATTTAAAACAACTTAGACCTTTTCAATAAAATACTAGACCTAGATGATGACTGGTGTAAATGCCCTATCATATGCTGTCAAATGCCTGGGAGTAGAGGGCACTCTTGACCTGGCACCGAAAGGATGACAATGTTGGCACCAAGCGAGCCTTGGTGGCGAGCTCATTCCAAGAGGATCTGGGCCAACACTGAAAAGGCCCTGTCTCTTGATACCACCCTCCGAGCCTTTCTTGGAGGAGGCATCGGAGTACAGGCCCAGATGTTAATTGTAGTGTCTGGGTATGTTCACGTCAGGAGAGGCGTACCGTCAGGTATTGTAGTTCTGAGCCTTGTTAGTTTTCATAGGTTAAAACCAGCACCTTGAATTGGGCTCAGAAACATACATGCAGCCAGTGCAAGCAGGCCAGAAGGCCTCAAAACAAGGGACAGACCAAAACACGTTGGGCTTCTTGTTAATAAATTTATTCTTACATCCTGAGAAGTTTCTCTTCTTGGTGTACCTACTTTGGATGCTCACCTCCCTCCGTTTTGTTTCAGCGGAGGATGCTCACCAGACTTTTCTCCTCTTTGTTTAGTTGCTTGCCGTCGTGTTTGATACTTTCAACGATATTGAAAAGATGAAGTTCAGGTCTCTGCTGCTTCACAAGCGCACAGCCATACAGCACGCCTACCACCGGCTGGTCAGCAAACAGGTATGTGGTACTGGGCACATGGGCGTGCGTATGCGTACATGCGAAAGGTGTGGCCGTCTTTCTAGGTGAACTGGTGAGCATTCTAGCTGCCGGATTCTGCGCAAGTTGAAGCTCCCAAACAATTTTCAAGGGCAGCCCCACATCTAATGTATTACAGTAATCCAACCTGGAGGTTACCGGAGACCATTTTGTATCCCTTTGGATAGAGATGCCTACCTCTTCACACAGTGCATAGTTAAACTGAGAGCCAATGTGGTGTAGTGGGAATCCAGGAGGATCTATATGGTCCAAAGACCCCAGAGCTGCTACTGAACATGGCAGCCGCGTGCCTGCTTCATAAGAGCCAGTGTGGTGTAGCGGCTAGAGTGTTGGACTGGGAGCCAGGGGTTCCGGGTTCTAGTCCCCACTCGGCCATGGAAACCCACAGGGTACTTTGGGCCACTCACAGACTGTTATTCCAACCTACCTCACAGGGTTGTTGTTGTGAGGATAAAATGGAGAGGAGGAGGATCATGTATGCTGCCTTGGGTTCCTTGGAGGAAGAAAAGGCGGGATATAAATGCAATAATAAATAAATAAACTGTGGAATTTGCTTCCACAAGACGTAATTTAAAGCCATCCACAATTTGGATGGCTTTAAAAGGGGATTGGACAAATCCCTGGAGGAGAAGGCTATCAGTGGCTACTAGTCCTGATGGTTATATGCTGCCTCCAGTATCCAAGGCAGTAAGCCTATATACACCAGTTGCTGGGGAACATGGGTGGGAGGGTATTGTAGCAGTCATGCCCTGCTTGTGGGTTTCCCATAGGCAGCTGGTTGGCCACCAGCTGCCTATGTGCTGGAGTACTGGACTAGATGAACCCTGGGTCTGATCCAGCAGGGCTCTTCTTACGTTTTGAAGTTGAACGTTCCACATCGAAGACTTGGCGACATCCTTCATACTGTAGAGAGTCATTTCTGCTCATAGTTGCTTGGAGGTTTCCTCTCTTCACTCAAGTCATCCTTAGCACTGTTCGAACTCCAGTACCACTCAGTGCAGTAATCTAACTTTGAACTGTGGCAAGGGTTTACCACAATCCACAATCCACTATCCAGTCATGTCAGGCTTAGACGATGGTAATGCACTGTAGGGAGAACTTAGGGGAAATTGTTTCTTCTTTCTAGAGACCCTCCGGAATCTCCTTCAAGCAGTTCGATGGGCTGATGCGGTTTTATAAACCTCGGATGAATGCCAGGGACCGCTACCTTACTTTCAAAGCACTGAATCAAAGCAATATGCCTTTAGTCAGGTGAGGACGCTCATCGTTTTCTTCTTCTTGGGGAACAGGTGGAGAGCACTAGAGGATAAGCTCATTCCTTAGCACATGTTTTAGGCCATCCCACGAAACATGCAGGGACTTCCTAGGATGCTTCGGGGATGCTCTAGGAATGAGGCTTCTATGGCAAGCACTATAGAGCCAGCACTGACGGCATTCCCCCCTTTTTTCTGGGGGTGCCACCAGACAGGGGAAGTGTGAGGGCACCTGCAGTCCACGGAACATACTTTTTGCAGCCCTGGTTTAAACCATGCAATCAGGGTGGGCAAGATACGGTCTCCACTGCCCCTCCCCCCAAATTGTAACAAAACAATATATAGATACATTTTTACACAGCAGCTCCATAGTAAAGCACACTAATTTTGAACTTTTCAGTGTTCCATAGTTGCTCTGGGTACCATTTTTAAAACAACAACAACAAGAACAACTTTATTTTAATTTTTCAGCCCTGTGCATTTGTGTGTGTGGGGGGTATGGGCCACACCTCCACCCGTGGGAGGTCGTGGGGGGTTAGGAATAGCTCCTGGATCTTCTGGGGTTCCCCACGCTTGCTCTATACATCAGAAGCTTTTGATTGTGGGGTGGGGTAGAGGACTTGCCATTAGCAAAGCCTTAACGAGAATTCACGGCTGCTTCATCCAAGAGCATGTCTTTGGATTGGAGAACTTAGTGAAATGCATAAAATGTGATTTCACATCAGTTGATGCCCTCAAGGAAACCCACCTCTTTACGAAGGACACTCTTCTCTTTCAGTCTAAAGGATATGTACAATTTCTATGAAGTTGTTGGCTTAAAATGGAAGGTGAGTTTGATGTGTTTGGCTGTTATGGTTCCTTGATTGTTTCTTATGCTTTCTCGAGAGCCAGTGTGGGGCAGCGGTTAGAGCGTTGGACTGGGACTCGGGAGATCCGGGTTCTAGTCCCCACTCGGGTGACTTTGGGCTAGTCCCAGACTCTCAGTCTAATCTACCTCCCAGGGTGGCTGGGATTGGGGAACAAAGTGGTCTCCTGAACGGGTCATCTTGTGAAATTCTGCATTGCAAATACTACTATTTTGTTGAAATTCTTCCTGTTTTGTGTCCTGTTGCATTTCCAGGCGAAACGAAACCGTGAACATTGGTTTGATGATCTTCCACGGACAGCATTCCTTATTTTTAAAGGTAGCGTTCTGGGCTGTGGTTGAGTGCAATTTGGAGGCCCTATTGGAATAGGCTTCTTTTCAAAGCATGACCCCACATTTTTCCTGCATGTACAAGGCTGGGGAGACTATTTATTTGGGAGACCCCGTGTTGAAGAAATAAGGAAGAGTCTTGTGGCACCTCAAACGTGAGCACATTTATTCTGGCATGAGCTTTTGCAAACTACAGAGCCCTCCCATTCATGTTCCCCAGCATCCTGGCTTTGATCCTAGAGGTAGCATATCGCCATCATGGCTAGTAGCCGTTGGAAGCTTTATCCTCCGTACATTTTTCTAATCTACTTTTAAAGCTGCTATAAGTCCTTTTTGCTTGGGGAAGGAGAACCGGCAAGGAGTGGACCTATTTTGAGCCGGAACCGAATACAAAGGCATCTGGGCCAAATTTGAAATAGGGTGAAGCTTTTTAAACAGAGGGAGTTCATACTTCGATCATTCTTCATTGTGAACATTTGTCACTTGTACTTCAGTGACAAAACTACTCCTGCTGGTGTGTTCCCAGTAGGGATTTCAGAGAAATCCATGTGGGGGGTTCAATGAGTTTCCCTAGGCTCAGCCCTCCAGTCTTCTTATCAGTTTCTACTCTGGTGGCCAACTCAAGCTGTAGCTAGTCCAGCCAGTTCACAGATTTTCTGGGAATTTTGCACATTTCTTAAGGTTCTGCAAGTTGCGCAAATTTCTCAGCAATTTGTGCAATGGACAGCCGAATTTGTGCGACACGCAGCTGAATTTGGCCGTAATTTGAGCGAATTCAGACTCCAGCTGTGCAAATTCGGCCATAATTTGTACAAATTGCCCAACCTTCCCCCCACCTCCTCCAGAAGGGAAAAAAAGTCTTCGGAGTTTGGAGAAGAGCCTGCAGCTCAGCTCACAGACATAAAGCCAGTCGTACCTGCTGCGGAACTCCATCAAGTCAAAAAAGAAGCGGATTTCTAAGTAACGGACATCCCTAGTTCCCAGCCACCATCTAGTTTTCTCTGTGACATCCCAGTGCGAAAAGGCACTTACAGGCATCGAGGTCACAGCCTCAAGCATTAATCCTGTACTTAAGGGTCAGGGTTCAGTTTTTTGTTTTTTTTAACATTCACTTGAGCTGAGCCCTTATGACAGCTAAAAGACTTACACTATCATGTTGGGAGGAAAAATGCTCACCTCCCATAATGCAATGGATTGAGCACTCAATAACGTTACCATCATTTGAATGGGTGATATACAGGCGCAACTTGCGAGTGGATAAATAAATGGCTACAGGGTCTGATTTTTAAAAAAAGATCTATGCATAATTCTCTCCACCGCTCCTTTTATTTGTATACTTGATTAAAAATGATGACATTCCTGTATATGTAATGTGTTTTTTCCCCTTTTTCAAGATTTATTTTTGTTGTTATTGCTCTGTTGTTTTGATATTCACAATAAAAAAGGGGGAAAAAACCATTCACTTGAGCTTTTGAGGATTGAAACTAGAGAGTAGCTTGCAAGTGCTCCAAAGCAGACAGCGCTATAGACCGGTTTACCAAAGAAGCCCCTTTGCGTTTATGGAATGTAGCAAGCAGAGTGGGAAGGAAGGCTCTCCAATCAGATCTTTAAACTAACACTGTTTTTCCTCTACGTTCCCCCTTCTAACAGGCATTAATATACTGGTGAATTCCAGAGCCTTCCAGTATACCATGTGTAAGTGTCAAATTCTTTCAATTCAGCCTGTTTAGCTGCTCTGCCACTTCAGCTCATTTGCTGCCCATCAAGGGTCATCCGCCAAGAAAATTAAAGATCTGAAACCTGCAGTTGCTTCTGGAATTGGTCCTTGGGAACCCACAAGAGAGCATGACTCGATTTGTGTGCTTTCTACAGTGCTAATGCAAGGGAACTGAATCTCACAGTACGGCTACGCTTTGTAAGCCACGGGCGAGGGCCTGTGATGTGTGTCGCAGAGGGAAACATAGCTCTTTGTCCCCAGATGAAACGAGAGCCAGTGTAGCATAGAGGTTAGAGTGTGGGGAGAACGGGGTTCTAGTCCTCACTTGGCCATGAAGCTCACTGGGTGATTTTGGGCCAGTCACTGGCTCTCAGCCTGACCTACCTCACAGGACTGTTGTGAGGGTAAAGCGGAGAGAAGGAGGACCATGTAAGGAGCCTTGGGTTCCTTTCAAGAGGAAAAAAGACAGGATATAAATATAATAATAATAACAACAACAACAATGGCTCTTCAGCCTAGATAGTGGGTACATGGTCTCCATTTTAAAATGTGACTAACAGAATTTGGATATGTCCTGTTGGGCAGGAACTCTCCAAAAATAGTACAATCAGGTATGGTGCGTGTGAAAGAAGGGCTTCGGTAGTAAATCTTTTAAGAACTTGTGCCTGGTTTGGGTTATTTTCCTCTTCCCTCCCCTCCCCTATTCCTTGCGTGCTGTGTATCTTGGATTGTAAGCCTGTGGGGCCAGAGGCTGTCCATGGGGACAGGGGCTGGAGACCGCTGCTGGATTGCAGTTCAGCCTGTAATGCTCCCGATGTGCGGGACTGCAAGGGAGTTGTAGCCCAACACATCGAGAAGGCACCAGGTTGGGGAAAGCGCCTGTAATATGCTGACATTGACTATAAATCCAAAGAGGATTCAATGGGCAAAGGTTTCTACCCCAACGTTCTCCTGGCATCTGTTCTAGTAAGTTTGACACAAGGGGGGGGGGAGAAGGAGCATATACACTATCCAGGCTGAAGCCCCCATTATTATTATTATTATTATTATTATTATTATTCAGCTGACCCTTTTCAGCTGAAGAGTAGGGTTAAAAATACTTTTAAAAAAATCATTGGTATTTTAATATGAATATGTCAAAGATATTCCAATTAATGATGTGGAAATAATAACTCATTTACTGACAGCGGCCCATATGGCAATAAGCCGTAGGGGAAAGGGAATTTATCCTCCAAGCATTAATGAATGGGGCATGAGGGTTTGGGATATGGCCTCAGCGATGAAATTAACGAATATGATCAGAGTCAGAGAGGAACGATCAGCAAATAACCTTCTAGTAGAAAAATGGAGTCCCTTTATTTTATATTGGAACAATAAAGTGCAGGATTTAATACAACTTTATTTAGCGTTGGGGGCAATTTAAATAAATAAATCTATCTTGGTATCGTTTGAAGCATCCCAAAAGCAACGTCTTCACCGAGTTCATGCATTCGAATAACCTTTTGATGCTCAGTACTATGTCCCAAAGATGCCTTGATGCTTTCGTTCTCTAGATACTCTGGTGGCAGTGAACGGCCTCTGGATCCTAGTGGAAACCTTCATGCTGCGAGGTACGGGGTAACAGAGTTCACTTCTTTCCCCTAACCCCCTGTCCCACCCTCCTACATGGTTTCAATCCCCTTCTGAGATTGTGCGCTCTCTGGTTTTTCAGATGGAATCTTCTCCCGGGACGTCCCTTGGAGTTACATTGTCTTCCTTACAAGTGAGACTCGGTTTGCTTTCTCTGACATTCGCATTTTATCAGGCCGAATTTCATTCCATGCCATTTCATCAGTTTGCAGTTTCTCCCCCCCCCTTTTTTAAAAATCGTATGCCTGCCTGTTTACATTTTTTTCTAATGCAAACAGTTTTTGCGAGCATGTTCCTCTAAGCTCTGCCCTTTTGTTTACTGTTTTTCCGAATGATGCATTTTTGCATGCAATTTTCCCTAAGGTGTGCATTTTTGTGTGCATTTTTTTGATACGAGAATTGCATTGCAAAATTCAGGGAGGCGCAAAAATCGAAGGAGCCATGCATTCCAGTTCACATATTTGTACGGCTGGGTGGGTTCATATTAAAATGGGAACTAAATGGGAACTAACTTTTCATGCCTCCATCGTCTGACGACAGGTGGGTTGTGGGCAACGGCACCTCGGCCGTGGAACACCTTCCCCTTATCAGTTCACCTGGCGCTAGCTAAAAAGTACTTCCAGAGGGACAGTCATGTTAGGCCGCAGTCCTATAAAAGTGTCCAACCTTGGAGGCTGACGACTATCCAATTTAGGGCGGATGGGACACAGAGGGGATCCTCTCCTCTGTCCGTCCTGCAGTTTTTGCTGGACTCTTGGATTTCGAGTGCCTAGCTGGGAAGCTTTGGAACAAGGAGGAGGGAGGCCGCGCATCGCATAGGATGCTGCGTAAAGGTGTTTCTGTGCTCTCCTACCCTCGGTTCCCCCCAGGCATGCCCCCTTTCGCCCTCTTCATGCTCCATTCCCATGCACGGAAAGAACCTCACCCACTACGAGGTATTCTTGGTTCTTAGAAACTGGAAAATCCCATGGCCATCAAACAGGTTTTGGAGCACCCAAAATATTAACACAGTTATTATCGCACAAGCTTTTGTAGTCTATAGTTCATCCGGATGCAACATACCTGCCCACTAGGGAGCGCAGTACACACATCTGACGAATCGGACTCTAGTCCCCGGAAGTTTATGCCATAATCACTTGGTTAAGCTTTAAGGTGCTACAGGACTTTTTGCCTATTTTTAAAGGGGAAATGATTTCGTTTTCCTGGGCCTTTAGTGGTTTTAGATCAGTGTTTAGTTGGCTTTCAAAGAAGTTTGATATTGCTGGAAAATGTCGTTGTTTTATTTAACTGTTGCATTTCTGGTTGTTGTTAACATGCACTGTAAGCCTCCTTGAAAATATTTTTGTTGAAAGACAGGAAAGAAATGTTATGGATAAGGACTCCTAAATCAATTTCCAGGAATGGATTTGATGGGGCACCTCTCTTCTTCAATCTATTAGAGCTTTTGGTCATTATTAAATCAGCTCAAGATTAAAAAGACAATTACATCTTGTTAGGTCATCTTGACTGCTGATCCGATGCAGTGTAATCCTACTCATGTCTACTCAGAAGTAAGCCCCATTGAGTTCAGTGGGAATTACTCCCAGGTTAATGTGCATTGTAGGGCTTGGTCAACTTGTGGCCCTCCAAATGTTTTGGACTACAAGTCCCATCAATCCTAGCCAATGGTAAGGGGTGATGGGAGTTATAGACCAAAACAACAGTGGCCCACCGCTGGTGTATAGGACTGCAGCCTTAGGGTAGCATGTAATATTAGTCCTACATAGAGTAGACTCTTTGAAATGAATGGGACTTAGGTTAGTCATGACTAAGCTACATTTTATTTATTTATTTATTGCATTTTTATACCGCCCAATAGCCGAAGCTCTCTGGGTGGTTTACAAAACTTAAAACCATAAAAACCATTCAAAATATAAAACAACAACAGTATAATAATGCAATAAAAGAACACAAGCAGGATAAAACCGAGCAGCAATGCAAAAATTAATACCAATTTAAAATACAGCTTTAAAACAGCAAAGTTAAAAATTAAACTGATAACCTGTTAAAATACTGAGAAAATAAAAAAGGTCTTTGTCTGGTGTCTAAAGGAGTATAATGTAGGTGCCAGGCGAACCTCTCTAGAGAGCTCATTCCACAGCCAGGGTGCCACAACAGAGAAGGCCCTCCTCCTGGTAGCCACCTGCCTCACTTCCTTTGGGAATACATCCCATTCATTTCAATGGGTCTATCCTTAATCCCAAAAGTGATATCCGATCTTCAGGCTGCAATACTGTTTGGACATTCTGCTCTCTTTTGTCAACAGTCTATGGGGTTGAGGTACTACTGAAGATCACTGGATTGGGGCCTATAGAGTATCTGTCCTCTGGTTGGAACCTGTAAGTGTGTCATTGCGAAGGGACTTGAGTCACCGGCTCGGGGGGATGTAGCCTCACAAATTCCCCATTGAACATCTTTCTTGCTTTGGTTTTTCCAGCTTTGATTTTTCTGTCACTCTGTTTGCGTTCTTGGGTCTCCTGGCCCTAGCCTTTGACATGGAGCCGTTCTACTTCATTGTCGTTCTGCGGCCCCTGCAGTTACTCAGGTGAGTCGACGGTCATATATGTAGAGAGAATGGCGAAGTGGAGCCAGATGGATTCCTTTCTACTATGGAATGATCTCCCCGATGAGGCCCGCCTAGCGCCAACACTGTTATATTTTCGGCACCAGGTCAAAACTTTTATTTTCTCCCAGGCATTTTAACAGCTCAAGTTGAGGTTTTGATTGACAGTGTGGCCAGGCTTAATAGTTTAAAATGTTTTAGATGTCAGTTGTTTTATGTTTATGATTTTAAATTTTGTATATTGTCTTTTTAGCGTTCAATCTTTTAATTTTTATAAACCGCCCAGAGAGCTTTGGCTATGGGGCGGTATATAAATGTAAATAATAATAATAATCATAATGATAATACTGAAGTGCGATGGCTCATGGACCATCTTGGATGGAGAGGCCAGGGTGAGGTCAAGAGAAAGCTGAGAACACTTGTGACAAAGTCCCTCCGTTGCGTGCTGAAGGCCCGAGATCCAATCCCTAACACCTCCAGTTTATTTATTATTGCTTAGTAATATTCATATATTGCTTTTTTTATAATAAAACCTCTAAGGGCAAAATCCTACAACTCCCAGCGTGCCCTAGACAGCCACGGAGACACAACTATGAATGTTTCTCTCGCTCTCTCTTGTTGCAGGCTGTTTAAGTTGAAGAAACGTTACCGGAATGTCTTAGATACCATGTTTGAGCTGTTTCCCAGGATGGCCAGGTACTGAGAATGAAGAGAAAGTCCTGCCTCTCCGCCTATCAAGCCAGCAAGTGGTAACAATGATGTGAAAGAGGATGAGGTGTGAGAGCAGCTGGTGACGATAGTGGGGAGAAGGTAGAGTCACCGAGGGAAGGTGGGCCATTGAGGGTGGCCTCCTCAAGACCCCTCCAGAACCCAGAGCCAGGTTAAAATTTCCAAAGTCCCCCTATTTGACTTAGCTGTTCTCGAGTGTGTCTGAAGTCAGATTGCTTTCAGAAACACGTCAGATGCCGCTTTCAAATGTATTTTCGTTTACTTAAATCCTGACACCTCACTTTCATCACAGTTTGTGTACGAAGCCAATCGCGGTGGTCAAAGACAATCGAATTGGAACACTAAAATTAACAGTGTCCAGCTTCGGCTATGGGGCGGTATATAAATGTAATTAATAAATAACAATAATAATAATATAATAATAATACAACAGCAAGGTCAATAAGCAGAAGGAGAGCCAAGCTGAACAGCTATAATCAGACCAAGGCTCAGTGCAGCCATTTTTACATGATCCCTGTTCAGACGAACCGCCAAGCCAGGCTGGTTAAGCATTTTGAGCTGAACATTTTGGCTTAGCATGTCGTGTGAAGCGTTCCTAACCGTGGTGGCGACATCACGGTTTAAACCCGCTCACTAATGGTTTGCTGAAAAAGGGTTAGCGGCCTAACCATGGCTTAGCGTGTTGTCTGAACAGGCCTTCTCCTCCAGGAATTTGTCTAGCCCACTTTGAAAGCCATCCAAATTGGTGGCCATCCCTTCATCTTGTGGTGTCCTGTTACAAGCAAGAAATGGAGTGAATTACCATAGTGTACAATAAGTTCTATAAGAGAAAAGTTATGCTTTGCTTTTGCTGACCTTTGGCTTTCTTTTCTCCAGCCTAGGCTTAACGCTGCTCATCTTCTATTACTGTTTTGCCATCATTGGCATGGAGTTCTTCTCGGGAAAAGTCTACCCAAACTGTTGCAAGTAAGTATCCGGCATTGTCCTTCCATCCGGAACAGGGCTGGGAAGAAGGTATGTATAGATCCACTCGTGAATCTCTGGGTGGCTTGCAGTAGATCACCTAGGATTCCTGACTCCCACTTGTTCAATACCAGCAGCATGAAAACTACTCTTCCCCGTCCTGAAATAATTCTGCTGAAATGAACAAAGCTTGGGGTAACCACAATTAGATTTGGATGTTCAGAGGGGGGAAATGAGCCTTGGGCATTCCAGTCACATGACAATAATTTCCCTGTTTACCTGGAAGCTAGTGTGTCATCTGAGCGGCATGCCAGTTGAACACGGGGATAATTCAGTGTGGTGTAGTGGTTAGAGCAAGGGTGGGCAACCTGTAGCCTTCTAGATGTTGGGCTCCCAGCTCCCGTCCAACACAGTCCATCCACCCCTGGGTTAGAGTAGGGTGACCTGAGTTCAAATCCCCACTCTCGGCCATGAAGCTCACTGGGAGAACTTGGGCTACTCACAAGGCTCAATTCGGATGACACAATAAACAACTGGTGTGGGGGAAACAATTGTCAGTTGTTTTGACTATCGTGTCATCCGAATGCTGCCATAGTCAACTCAGCGCTGATCCTAATCCACACCATGGTTGATTATTTATTACCATGTTGTGTGGGGAGTACCCCCTAGATGAACAACTGTAAAGTTGATTATTACCCCACCGTTGACTATCGTGTCGTCCGAACTGAGCCACAGTCTCTCAGCCTACCTTACCTCACAGGGTTATTGTGTGCAAAAAGGTAGGGCCGGGAAGAACCATGTACACCACCCCGAGCTCTTTGGAGAAAGGGTGGAATGAAAATGTCATGACTCCTGATGATGAGAACACAGCTCCTTGCAGCAACTGGTTTGAGCTGACTCTTTGGCTGCCAGCTCACACAGCATGGCACCCTTCCAGCTTCCGGGACCTCGAAACGATGCCCGGATAACTTCCTCCTCCTTGCTTCCCGAGTCCCCTCTCGCTATCCTGTAATGTGCGTGCAGACGTCAGTTTTCGAGCGACAACCAGCCGCCTCGCTGGTAGCCATTTTGTTCCTGCTTTCCTTTGCAGTGCCAGCACGGTGGCGGATGCCTATCGCTGGGTGAACCACACTGCCAGGAACCGGACGGTGATGGAAGAAGGCTACTACTATCTCAACAACTTTGACAACGTTTTGAACAGTTTTGGTAAGAGCATGGAGCCGAGAGCCTCACAGGGACCGCTGCGGGGGCAGCAGGGTGTAACGCTGACCTCTGCTGGTGTAGCGTTCCTTGTGGGAATGTGGCGCACGGATCTCTGCAAGAAACTGTGTTTGTGATAGAGATCGTATGATGCCTGGCCATGCTTCTCCTTTGCCTCTATTGAGAGCCAGTGTTGGTGTAGTGGTTAGAGTGTTGGACTGGGAGCCGGGAGATCTGGGTTCTAGTCCCCACTCGGCCATGGAATCCCATTGGTTGGCTTTAGACCAGTCACAGACTCCCTGCCCAACCTTCCTCACAGGGTTGTTGTGAGGATAAAATGGAGAGGAGGAGGATTATGCACACCGCCTTGGGTTCCTTGAAGGGAAAAAGGTGGGATGTAAATGCAATAATAAATAAATAAATAAATAAATAAATAAATAAATTGCAACCACTCTGCTAGTAGAATGTGCTGGTTCAGCCGAGGGATATCAGAGAAATCCACAATGGATCGAACTGAGTTTGGATTTTTTGAATCTGACTTGCAGATTCTGCAGCAGAACAGATTCTCCCCCCCCCTTCCCGAGTAACTTGTGGATTCATTTTCCACTTTTGTGGGCAGGGCTGGATTTGCACAAATTTGCCTTTGCGCAAATGGGTGTTCACGCATTTTGACAACATTTTGAACAGTTTTGGTAAGAGCGCGAAGCTGAGAGCCTCACAGGGACCGCTGTGGGGGCAGCAGGGTGTAATGGTGACCGCTGCGGGGGCAGCATTCCTGTTGCGCATTTGCATGGGTGTTGTGAGTGAGGGGTTGATTCACATTAACCCGTGCACACTTACACTAATTTGAATTAGCACTAATTCAAATTAGCGCAAAGAGAACAAAATTCTAGTAAAAATCAGATTCTGTCAAGATGCTGGTTTTAACAATACCTGACGGAACGCCTTTCCCGACATGAACCTACCCGAACACTACGTTCAACATATAAGGTCCTCCTCTGAGGGAAGCTTGGAGGTCGGCAACAAGGGAGAGGGCCTTCTCTGTAGTGGCCCCCCAATTGTGGAACGATCTCCCCGACGAGGCCCGCCTGGCACCAGGTCTAGGCTTTCCTCTTCTCTCAGGCATTTAGCAATATCTGATGAGCCTGGGTCTGTTTTGTTTTTTAGGCTTATAGCTTTTTAAGTTATTATAGTGGTTTTAAATGTATGTGTATATTGTATGCTTTTGCAGTTTTAATTTTTGTATATTGTTTTTAAATGTTTTAATCTCATGTAAACCGCCCAGAAAGCTTTGGCTATGGGGCGGTATACAAATATAACAATTAATAATAATAATAATAATAATAATAATAATAATCAGACAAGAGAACAAAAGATACCTGATAATCCTTGAGACACTGACGGAATGGATTCAAGACAATGCGCGCAGCCCTATTTCAGCCTCATAGCACCCTGTTCTGCTGCATCCTATTGTACTTGGGTGGTTCTCATGGGCAGCTGGTTAGCCTCTGCGTGAACAGAACGCTGGACTAGATGGGCCCATTGTCTGATCCAGCAGGTCTCTTATGTTCTTTACACAGACCGTTAAAATGTTTTCTCCCTTCTCCCCTTCGCCACCATTTTCTTTATGTAGTTACCCTGTTTGAGTTGACGGTTGTCAATGACTGGTACATCATCATGGTGAGTAGCGCCTGGATTGGGGTGGGGTGGCCCCTTCCAAGACCTTTCCTCCCTAATAACGTGTGCGACTCCTTGATGTCTAGATTCAGTACCTTTCAGTTCTTGGGCATTGTCAAGCACATGCCAAGAGATCCAAACTGGTTAGAGCTGCTAGAGTGTTGGATTATAAAGCCGGGGAGACTTGCGGCAGTATCCCAGCTATAACATTCCATTAGCGTAAATGATGTTGCGCTAGAGAAAACTAGGTTCCGAACTATGCACAAGAGGAGAGCTCAACTAAAGTTAAGTTTGCGGGAGCATGGTTGCACATACGGGTACCCAACCGGCTGTGTGATATGCTTGCACAAGCACAACCCATTGGGCACACCTGTTCTGCAACCCGTTGCACAGCGGAAAAATTTGGAGGAGTTCCGTTAGCGCAGTTCGGGTTCCCGGAACGATACTGTTGGGTTCAAATCCACATTTGAGCATGAAGCTCTCTAGGTGACCGTGGGCCAGTCACTTTCTCAGCTTATCCTACCTCTGGGGTTGTTGTGAGTCTTAAATGGTTGGCAGGCAGTAGACCTGAGCCCAACTGCCCTGAACTTCTTGCAGGAAAGATGGGATAAAAATATCATTTTTTAAAAAATCAAGAATAGATAGAAGTTTCGGAAATGCCCAGTGTATCGTGAAGATGCTGATCAGCCGTCCTTCTCACTGAACCGACCCACGTTTTTTAACAACATTGCTAACTAATGTTGTTAATAAAGGAAGGTCAATTCAGCGAAGGGTAGACCTTGAACTGAGTGAACCCAAAGACTGGCAGGTCATGCTGGACAAAACAACTGTGCTCTGTTCATTTTGTTATTTGTTTAAAGTATTCCTGTACCGCCCTTGATAATATTTATCCCTGGGCAGTTTGCAATGTAATTTTAAAAAAAGCAATTAAAAAATGTGCAGTAGAAACTAATTAAGGGTAAAACAGCACAATTAGTGCAATGCAATAATTAGCACAATTAAAGCAGCAAAATAAAACCTTCAATTCCAGTGGGTTTAAAAAAAAAAGAAAAAAAGATAGCAACCTCCCAATGGTATTTTAAAGTACAAACCATCAAAATGCCTAAGGGTGCAATCCTATGCATGTTTACACAGAAGAAAGTCCTACAACTCCTAGCATTGTTACAACTCCCAGCATACTCCAGCCAGCCCTGCAGAAAATACCCTGGGTTCAGACAACACGCTAACCCACAGTTCAACGAACAACCCACGCTTCAACAATAACCCATGCTCAACCACTGAGTGTGCATTAGCATGTTGTGCGAACCCAGTCACTGAGTGGGGGTTGGTGTGTTGTGCGAACAGCCCCATAGAGTAAAATGGGGATGAATGAAGGACTTCTTCTCGGAGGAGGCCAATAGATGCTAGATTCAACCTTGAACTTTATTCTGTATTGTCCCCTCTCGGGCTGTTTATAAAAGTCTACCCCCCCCTCGAGATTTTTGTTTGTTTGTTCATTGGTTCTGCATGCCCCCAACCCTTTTCTTTGCCTTCTCAGGAAGGGGTGACATCAGAGACCTCTCACTGGAGCCGTCTCTACTTCATGATTTTCTATATTGTGACGATGGTATGTGGAGTCTCCAACTCAAGATATTTTGTAAAGCAGTTTCGTGACGACCGTGCTTATGCCTGTGTGAGTTTAGGCAGTGGATAAGGAAAGAATTCTGCAACGCAGCTTGATATACTCTGCTGCTGCAGCCGTCCGCAGACTTCTACTAATTCTGTCATTTTCGGTTTGCTCTTTTGTCTCTCTTTATATTTGATATATTTAAGAGCTTAGAAAGGGAAACAATATGCTAATTCAGCATTCCCCAACCTGTTGTCCTCCAGATGTGCTGGGCTGCAATTCCAGAATGATGAGACTTGCAATCCAACACATCTGGAGGATATCAGGATAGGGAAAGCTTTACAGATCCATAAATCCACAAATGCCTAAAACTCTCCTGGCACCTACGCTATACTCTTTCCAACGCCAGGTGAAGACCTTTTTATTTTCCCAGCATTTTAGCATTTTTTCATCCTGGTCTTTTAACTCTGCTGTTTTAACTCTGCATTTTGAATCTGTAAAATCTCTCTGCATTGCTGCTCAGTTTTATTCTGGTCGTGCTTTTGTAGTTTTATATTGCGACTTAACTTTCCATATTTTGTACTTCTGTGGTTTTAATTTTTGTGAACTGCCCAGTGAGCTTCGGCTATTGGGTAGTATAGAAATAAATAACTGTCCACTTACCGTTCCTTTTTTTTTTCATTCTTTCTTCCTTCCCAGGTGGTGATGACAATAATTGTAGCCTTTATATTGGAGGCGTTTGTGTTCCGAATGAACTACACCCGAAAGAACCGAGATTCGGAAGGTCCATAAGTCACATTTGCAACCTGCTGCGTCATGGTGTCTTTCTGATGGCATGCAGGAGAAGGGAGTAGAACAGGCAGAATCTGGTTTCCGAGAACAACTTCCATAGTTGGCAGTCTGAGAATGTAACTTCTGGAATGTGAACTACAAGTTCCCTGCATGCTTTTCATGCAGAAGTTTTCAGGTTCAATCCCCAATGTATCTAGTTAAGTTGCAGGGCCAGAGACAGCGTCAGTAGCCTAGCCGTTAGTCTGTTACAGAAAAAACAACAAAAAGTCTTGCGGCACCTTAAAGACGAACAAATTCATTCTGGCAGAAGTTTCCATGCACGATCCAATATATGAGTATTTTTTTATGTTAATGTTTATTTAATTTTATTTTTATATTATTTTATTTTATGCAGAAAATGTTTTGGGTTCAGACAACACCCTAACCCATGGTTGAACAAACAACTCAGGATTCAACGATGGCCCACGCTCAACCACTGAGTCTGGGTTAGCTTGTTGTGTGAACAGCCCCTTTGTATTGCTCTCCTGTGGCTGGAGACTAAATATCGTCTGGGATAGGTGGAGGATGTTTTATCCATATCAACTGCATTCCACATTTAATCTCTACACTGCCGTGAATCAGTGGGGTGTGTGATTGTAGCCACGGAAGTGTTGGAGTGGGGGCTTTGAATAGCGAATATTATCACAACAGTCTGCTCCGTTCTGGCAGTCCTGATTTGGAGGCCAGAAATGACCTGAGTTGCAGCACAGCTGCCTTTTATTCTAGGTTTGGTAGGCCAGGCAGACCTAGCTCCTCCTGTGTAGAGCCTTGCCTCTAACTCCATGTGTGTGCGTTTGTGAAATGTATCAGATCTGTCCCCCTCTTTCCCCAGCCACTGTCCTGTAGCAAGCCTCATCCTTGCCTTTCCCCTCTACAGAAGACAGTGGCATTGTATTCGAGAGGGAACTCTCCAAGGAAGAAATTACGGCCGTAGCAGAGCTTTACGGGAAGAACTGCAGTGCCTCGGCTGCCGGCCAGATGCTCAAGGTCATTTCCCAGATGGATCGGCACCGGGTGAGTAATGGGGACTGGGGCTCTAGCACCTCCTGCTCACACTTTTCCAAGTAACCTCGGCCTCCCCTTGCTGGTGTCCTACAGGACGACAGGCTGAACCGTTTCTGTGACTGTCAAAGGTTATCCCTTAAGGGCAGCAACTCCAAAGCAACGTTTTTGTCCCTTCACGTACGACCTTTTTCCTGCACGGTGTAGGAAATGGTAAAACCATAAGTGTGCACACTGGGAAGCCAAGAGTGGCAGCCTATTCCCATGATTTCTGCTTAGTGACAGGATAACTCTGTGCGTGTGTATCATGTTCACGTAGAACGGTGTACAGAGTTTCCACCCATGTTCACACTGGCATAGGAAAGCAATGACGTAGATATTAACCCCTTTGGCCTGCAGATTCTGGTAGTCAGAAATGGCAGCTCCCCAGAAAACTAAAGCCAGCCCAGCTGTTGAAAGGCCCGTAGGCAGCTACTGGGATCCTGGTGTTGCCCCTCACAGCATGTCCATGACTTATTCCTCACCTCTTGCGTCAGTCAGAGGTGGTTAATTTTTTCCTTCCTCTTATTGTCTGTCTTCTCTTGCCTTAGCAAACATCCATGCTGTTCCTGGGGCGGAGATCAAGGACCAAAAGCGATTTAAGTATGCGGATGTACGAGGAAGAGATACAGGTAGGCTGTGTCAACGTGAGAGTGTGGGTTAACGTGTTGTGTGAACGGGCTCCGAGAATTCCGGCTTATAAAGCAAGCCGCGGACCTTCTGTCGGTGGTTTGTTTGTTGCCATGGGCGGACCAGGAACCAACAACAGCTTATGACTCTGCCTGATCTCAAGAAAGACAACATGTAGTGCCTGGTTCACACATGACACTGTCCAATCACAGACAAAAGCCCATCCTGCTTGCAGCGGGAGCGATGGAGCGGAATTAAAAGGTAGTCCTTCTTCACACAGTGTATAGTTAAACTATGGAATTTACTACCGCAAGAAGTGGTGATGGCCACCAATTTGGAGGGTTTTGAAATGGGATTAGATAAATTCCTGAAGGAGAAGGCTATCCATGGTTTCTAGTCCTGATGGTTCTGTGCTACCTCCAGTCTCAGGGGCAGTAAGCTTCTATACACCAGTTGCTGGGGAACATGGATGGGAGGGTGCTGTTGCACTCATGTCCTGCTTGTGGTTTCCTTGTGGACAGCTGGTTGGCCACTGTGTGAACAGAGTGCTGGACTAGATGGACCCTGGGTCTGATCCAGCAGGGCTCTTCTGATGTTCTTAGTAAAATTCCTTTGACATTCTGGCTTTCTGTGCCATTTGAACATGGCTATGATGCAACTCCTGGCTCTGTTCCTTTGAAAGGTTATTCTGAGGCTGCCAGATGTTCGTGCTGCCGCTACTCTTCCATGGGGAGGGAGAGTCTTTGCAGATGTTGTTGCTGCTGCTTTGATGGTAGCTTGTGGGGAAACGAAACGATTACCCGCGTCTCTCTGTACAGGAATGGTATGAAGAGCATTCCAGGAAAGAAGAAAGTCCGCTTCCCTGGCAGCAGGATGACCCGCTCCTCGGCCAGCCCTCGCCTCCTCCAGACCTCCGGCAGCGCTCTCAGACCGTCATCTAGGTCCAGCTAACAGCACAGCAGCTGTTGCTTTTCCTCCTCTGCATTACCCACCTCCTCTTACTTCGCTCTGCAGTGTAGGCGTCGAATTGGATGCCTAGCGTAGTCTGGCAGAAGAAGAGCTGGAGCTGTTCTTGCATAAGAGAGTTTTGGTTCTCCTTTTACAAAACCCCGCGGCTGTACTAGAACCTCTCCGGCCCACTAGCTCAGAGGGCCTCCAAGGAATAACCCAAGTCCTGCGTTGCAGTCCGGGCCCTATATGAGGGATGTTGTCAAGCAGAGTCATAGCTAACACTTCTAGCATTTGTCTAGGACAAGCTGGGAGTTTAGTTTTTGCTATCTCCCCAGAAATTATCTACTGGATGAAGCAGTCGGCTGAAGTAAGGGAAAAGCCTGACTCCCCCCCCCCCCCCCCCCCGTCTTAGGAATTCATCAGCAGCCTGCAAAGACTGTTCACATTTACCTCCGCTCTTTGCCAGCTTTACATCAATGTAACAAGGCCATCTGGTTTTCAACAGGCCTTGGGGGCGAGCTCTGCCTTCGACATCTCCGTAAAGGAAATGGGCGTTTCGTTCAGTAAGATGCTACGGCTATAGACCACTCAATCCTATCCACCCAAACAAGATTTGTTCCCCATTAAGCAAAACAACTCTAACTTCCTGGAAACTGTTAAAACGTTGGAATCTCCTCCTGGGCGCAATTTTGCAGCCAGGAGAAGGGTGTGTGCTGCTGATGAAGCACTCTAGGTATGTATTAAAGCAATAATAACTCTTTAACGGAAGAAAGGATTATGTTGTCATTGGGCAGGCGCGGCCCAGGGGTCCGTGTTGGGACCGATCATTTATTTTACTTTCTGTGGAGAAATCTCAACACATTCTTAGCTTTGGGCCCTTCCTGGCAACCCTCCATGCAACCAGAGAAAGTAAGGAGTGGATGAAAATGTGGCCAAACATGTTCATTCTTTTCTGTTTGGGACATGAACCTTGACAACCCGCAACGGTTGCTTCAGAGACGAGATCCTTGTTATTTGCTGGCTCCGATCTTAATTCTAGGCCACAGAAGAAATCCATGCCTTCCACCTACCAGTTTAGTCTGCTTCAGAAATCTCTCCTTCACGCTATTATGGCAGAAAGACAGGCTGCCCTGGGAAATGTTGTTTCCTTAGAGCTCCTGGCTTTGCAGCAGCAGCACCAGCTCATAAGGGGGAACTATACATACTTCGGCAAGGTCAACAGATCGCGGGAAGGGAGATTGGGATCGGTTCAATTTAAATTGGACCGATTTCCCAATTTTGGAGGGGAACAATTCAACGGACTCTGAGCAAACGAGAGAACAGGGGGTTGGCTTGGGATACGCGATCATTGCAAGTGGACCAGTTTGTACTGTGTTTATTTCGTACGCAGCATCTGTGATGACCTGATCCATCCCCCCCCCCCCCAAAATGAGAGCTTTCATTTAGGTGGTCAGGAGAGATGCTACCTTCAAATAAATATTACTGGCAGGACAAGATCTTTGTCTTAATACCCCCTGGCTCTGGGGAAGTGCTGAAATATCAGATCGTTACCCCCTTCCTTTAGGAAGGCGTGGATTTGCAGAGCGAGCTGGGCTGGACACAGCAGTAGAATTAGGATACATAAAAGAATGTAGGACGGGAAGAGTTCCAGTTAGGGCAGTGGTATACCTCTTGGGGAGGGGGGCAGACACTCCCCTTGACTTTGAGCAGCCCTTTCACTCACCCTTCCCAGCCTTTGATGTGTGTCGCTATTAGTTGATAAACAAAAAAATTAATCCAGACTTCAGCATGGTGAAAGGGAAGTTTCTGCTTCATCCTTTCTCAGACCACTAACTAGCCAAAGGAGCAAACCTGGACCAGCTGCTTGGCGTTTGTAGAGGTCTGTTCTTAAAAGTGTTTTTCCCCCTCCAACAGCTGAGTCCAGTTTCAGACCTTACTCTGTAAAACATAAACTGGACATAAAGCAACAGGCGCACACTGTAGAGGATTCCTGTACGGTTTGGTGTCAATTGCTTCTTTGGCTGCATTGCTTATGGACTGGACTGACCTTCAGTTTGCACTGTTATCTTCTGTTTTGTTTTAAATATATAAGCTAGTGAGAATTCCAGAAGCTACTTTCTTCCAGACATCTTGCAGTCTGGAAGGGAAATGAACCTCAGAGTATGGGGCATCCCCTTCTAACTTGACCTCTCCTTCCGTTTCCTTCCACACTTTTAACTCCAAAGACAATCACTTGTAAGGGACAAAACTGCTTGCAGGGTTTCGTACGCTGGGAGTTTGTACGGCAATTGCAACGATGTCTGAAACGGTATTATATAGATGTTTCCAGGCTCATTTAATAAATCTTTTTAAGCATTATCTCCTTTGCTGTCTTCATTTTACTTTCATTTTTTTTAAGAGAAAGGGCAGCCATTGATCATGATGAAGACAAAAAAAAAAAGAAGAGAAGCAGGTTCTCAGAATGCTTAAGATACTTTATTTCGAAGCCCAACGCGTTTCAGCCTGTGTTGTTTTTTAAGGCCTTCTTCAGGGGGGTTGATAAGAGTTGTCTGAAGAAATACTCCTAACAGGATCATAGTCTCCTATGATAATTACTAGGGATGTGTATACCCGAAAATTTTATTGTTATCGGAATTTCGGACCAAAAAAATTATCATCTTCGATAAATATCTTAGATTAATTGTATCGTCGTCACGATAATTATCGGAAATCCGATATTTTAATTTGCAGCCCCATTGGGCCCTATAGAGCTGAATTGTTTTAGAAAAAATGCCTATAACGTCTGTATTTTCAAAGTTACATGCTTGAAACTTGGTCACAATGCTTATGGGGTATGCCTACGTATGTGTATGAAATTTGAGATCGATCCCTCCAACCCTCGATTTTATATGAATTTATTAAAGAATGTTTAAGTTCTGACAGGTCAGAATGACAGCTTGCCATGTGCGTTCATTCAGACCTCTCAAAAAGTTGCAAGAGCTTTCAAAAATTCATATAAAATTGAGGGTTAGAGGGATCGACCTAACCTTAGGCATACCCCATAAGCACTGTGACCAGATTTCAAGCCTCTGACTTTTAAAATACAGAAGTTATAGGTTTATTTATATGGCAGTCCGATAATCAAATATAATCAGGCTGAAAAGTTTTGGATTGGATATTTATCGGAGATTTTTCTATCGTATCGTTATCGTTAATTGGATGTCCGATAACAATCTTATTGTATCGTTATCAGATATTTTAACGATACGATACACATTCCTAATAATAACTTCTCTCCTTTTTTTGTCTTGAGTTGGATGCTCTCCTCCTTTTGGCTGACTGTGATGAAGAACCAACCATTTCCTTTTATGGAGAGTGCTTCTTTTCAGAGAAATATGCAAACCATTTGTAGAGCCTCACATTTTACAATTTCACGTGCCATATATTTCAGCCCTTGTAGACATATGGAGAAATCAAGATTTCTCAAGGCCTGCATTTCTTTCACCTTCACATCCTATGTGATAGCTGACTTTTCTGCCATATTTATATTCAGGTTCCTCTTTAAGGCAGTTCGTTTTCTCCTGGCTTTTCCTTCATTTTTATGCTTATGGATCAAGCCGAATGATCTGTTTACATACTGTGTACATCAAGTAAAAGACGAATGTATAGTGGTCATATACAACACTCTACATATGGTTTGTATATGTCCGGTACACAAATGCGCCTTCTGTGTGGGAAACACAGAACATGGCAAAGGAGTGAAGTGACTCTTAAAAACTTAGCTCTTCTACCTGCCCAATCCCCTTGCTAAATGCTGATTTAATGCACTCCTTAGCTTAGGAATTTTGAGCTGTCCTTGAACTGAAAACTTGTAAAGCAAACACACTTAAAAGAAAACTCTTCCATACTCCATCAGAACTGAGGACAATATTTTTTTTTATTTCACCTTTATTAAACATACCAAATGTTATGTTGTGCTCAGGGAAAGGGTTTTACAGGAGGGGGGGGGGGTAGGAGAGGGCCATTACATAAATAGTAGCACTTGGTATAAGTGCTCTACACATAGTCTGAGGCTCCTTGGAAAATATTTTTAAGAAACTAACATTCAAAAACCACTCACGGCCGCTTCATGAGGACTGTGTCCTTCCCTTCAAAATGCCTCAAGAGGAAGAGACTAAGGCAGACATTGATTTTCAGCGATCCAAACAGCTCACACCAGTTTTAAGTTCATAATCCAAAAGTAACTTTCAGCAATTCTAGGCCAGTCCATAACCCTCATCTCTTCTCAGCACTAAGAACTTGTGGAATGCAGCTCTTTTACAACCGGTTCTCCAAGGAGATTCACGAAACGCATCTTTCTTATGGTTGGGGGCAAGAACGGAAGTGTCAAGAATTGGCTTGTTTGTCTCCAATAAGCAGCTGAAAACAGCAGCAGCATCTTGAAGTGCTGAATAGCCCTGTAGTATCTTATGTCTATTATTTAGATCAGTGGTCTTCAAATGGTCGAGGCCCACTTCGGACTCCCAAACTGCCCAACATGGCGGCAACATCTTTGCCGTGACCCATCTGGACTGATCTCGCGACCCACTTTTAGGTTGTGACCCACCAGCTGAAGACCACTGGTTCAGAGTACCACCCTAAACCTAGGGCTCGGGGTGAGTTACATTTCTTATTTTATCTTTCTGAGGTAGACTATTAAATAGACATAAAACCTGTCCAAAGTAATCACTATCCAGATGAGAAAAGATCTCAAGCTGATCTAGCAGAATGTTGACACTCTTGGGTGCCATTGTGGTTAATAGAGAAAAGGGCAAATGATGTGTAATGCAAGTTTGGAATCTCTTTGCCATTTCACAAACAGGAAAAAAGTGCCCTCTACCATTTTACCATCATTTTACCTCTAGCATTTTCATTTCCCACAAATGCCCCAGAACCATGCTAGGTTGGGGGCATTGTGGGAAATCAAAATGGCCTCCCACCGCTGCTAACAGATAAGTCCCACAGCCAGGCACTCGGGGGTGGAGGTGACTGGAAGGCACTTTTGCGAGCCAACCACGTGTAGAGGCCTTGCCTCTCGGTAATTTGCATATATACAAATTCACCCAAATACAGAAGGATTCCTTGGGAGAACATCTGAACGGAAAGGGTTCCACTGAAGGTACAAAACGTAAAAGCTCACTGCCCTACAGCACTGGATTTCAAAATTCCAACACGCCAGCACTTCTTTGCATATCCATATTTGCTGGGGGAACCCCACACACTGCACCCAGAATATTTCAGTCCCTATAAGGCCCTGGGTAGGCCTCTGGGGGTCTCGGCACCCCAAAATTGGCAATGGTGGAGATGGGCGAAGCTGCCTTTCAGAGAAACTCTCCTACGATTTCTGATCTTACCGAAAGGACCCTGCACAATAAGCTTCCGAGCAGAGGAAGTAAGCGGCTCCGATGTCAGTGAGGCGGTGAATCCACTCCAGGCTACCGTTAGAACCAGTCAGAACTCTAAAGGGGCGATCGAAGGTGCAAAGTTCCTGTAGAGTTCTGACTGAAACCCGGAGTGGATTCACCGCCCCGCTGACGTCGGAGCCACCAGCCTCCACTGCTTCCAAGGATTTTTTTTTTTTCCCCCCCAGAACAATAGGACTCCTCAGTGGATTCCTTCCCTGCCAATCATTTGGTAGTCTCTCCGCTTTTGTGCAGTATACACACATACACACACATTCAAAAAGGTTGTAATGCTTCTAAGGTTTAATGACTGGCAGCAAGAGCTTTAAGTCAAAATATGCTATTTTGGCTCCACCCCTTTTCCCCTTGGCTCCACCCACCACTAGAACATGGGTCACAAGAGCTTCTGCAGTCAATCCCCATAGCTGCCATCCGGCTGATTCTAAGGCAAAGTAGCTACTGCATAACCTAGCCTCTGATATCACCTCTAAAGGGTTCAACGCACCTTCCGTTTGCTCCTGTAGGAGCTTCCTCCATCAGATATTCCTTTAGTTAGGGCCTCTATGTAAATTTGGAATATATATATATATATATATATATATATACATATACACACCTCACAAGCCTGTCCTGGTATTTTAATTTTTTGAATTTTTAAAAAAGTGTTCAGTGTGTAACAAAAATTTGCAGTTTGCCTGTGTGCGCATGTGGGAATAAATATGGGATGATGCCTCTGAGAAATGCTTCCCAAGACAGGTTTGTTTAATGCTTCCAGTCAGTGGTATTTAAAGCAAAGAACAATGCTACAGGGGAAACTTAATAGAAACTGGAAAATGATATCCTGAACACACTTACTAGGGAGCAAACCTCATTGAATGAGGGACGTACGTTTGATTAAACTCACATAAGGGCATTTATTCTTGTCCCATCCTGATTCAGATAGTAGAACTTGCTATTTATTAATTTTATCCTGCATTTGGGTTTCTGTGTTACATGGCGGATTTGTAAACAGCTCTCAAGCCCAGGCGTTCAAGAACTTTCCCTCTATGGTTCTCCACCAAAGAACTATCAATTTGAACCCTGGGGCAATTCTCTGCGGCTGCCATTTTGTCACTGGACCAGATCGCACTATTACCGCAGCTCACCATGGCTTAAAGGCAAGGTGGGTTGGCGCGCGTGGTGGAGGCCATTTTGAATATTCAAACCCTGCCAAACCCAGGTGGCAGGGGTTGTTGGAGGGGGAAACAACCCTCAAAAATAACCCATGGTCTGGTGTAAGATTATTTGAGGGTTGTATCACCCAACAAAAACTTCTCCGGCCAGGTTTGGTCAACATGACAAACTATGGGACACTCCACTTCGTTGGGAGCTGAATATTCAAAACGGCCACTAGCGTGCACTGCAACCTACTATGGATTAAAGAAGCCACAGTGTGCTGTGATCGTGCGAACCTTGTCACTGGGTATGAGACATGCTAGTACCAGGCTATGGAGTGCTCTGTGTGTGTGTGTGTGTGTGTGTGAGAGAGAGAGAGAGAGAGAGAGAGAGAGAGAGGGAGGGTGGGTGGGTTGGGAAGGATGGGAAGAAAAGACTAGTAGGTTTCCCACACACCTGAGCGAAACATGACGGGATCAGCCACCTGTTAAGTGCAGAATTGACCGACAATGTGAAATTAGCAAGGCCTTTTTGAGGAACTGCCATACAGGTAACACTCCTTTGATCTGCCTGTTTCCTGATCCACTGTCTGGGTAGATTACCCAATAAGAGTGTGCAAGACTCCCAGCCTTCCTATTGCTCAACACGGATGCATGTGATCCTGCCGAGTGCAGTCAAGTGCTGACTAGGGACTAAAACTGCCTTGTCATGCGTGTGACTCAGAGACAACTGCTTCTCGCCAAATTGCGGTTTGGCAGCGAGTCAGCAAATCGGTCACTTCTCAGAGGGCCGACAAAGCGCAACGTCCCCCGTCAGCTCTACCCCGGGCTTGTGCAACCGGTGACTCACCATGCCAAACGTCGCCTCCACCAGCCCTGTGTGATGGATGGCCAGGAGCTCAGCTAAATCCCCCTTTGTGCTTCACGCCTGCTGCTGCTGCCTCAAAAACCCCACAAAGGAGGAGAACGCCCCACACCACAATGCCCCACTGGTCGGGGCTGCGTTCAGCTCAGTCGCTCCTTGCGCAAACGCGCTCAGCTCCTTTAGCCTGCAGTTTCAACATGTGTATTCTTAGCTCTAAAAAAAGCAGCATTTGATATAGATAGATTAGCAGAGAACCTTAACAAGATTTCACTGTCCAGCCAGCATTATTTTTTTCTTCAAAAAAGAAAGGAGATTACCAAAGGCTGGGATGTTGGGGGCACGAACATCCCACTCCTCTGAATGTATTATTATTATTATTATTATTATTATTATTATTATTATTATTATTATTATAAAAGAATGCTTCCACAACAGCATCAGTGGCAGAGGAAACAGAGGGGCATAGATCATGAATAAAAAAGTTCTTTTTTTAAAAGAAGCATTTAAAACACCCAGCAGAGTTTTGTGGGAAAACAGAAACAATACACAAAAGTGCAGAGGCTGAAACTGCCACGGTGGAGGCCCCGTTGCTTTCGGCACACGCACCACTTTTGACCCATTTTGGTAAACTGGTTTTGAAGCACACTCACCAAACCTGCTTACTAGGGGAAAGGAATGATGTCCTTTGATTTGAGAGCTCTTTTCCTCCGTATCCTACATGCATTTTCATACACACACAGACACTAGGCCTCCATTCTGTTTCCCCTGCCCCGTTTTCCATTTCTCCCCATCCCATCCCGTCAGCTTTTCTGGGCCCCTGAGCATACCCAGTCCTCACTGGGCTGTTTTGGTTTCCCCCTTTGGGGTTCCTAAGTGGGGAGAGAGGAGACCTGATATCTTCCGCTTGCAAGGATGGAACCATTTGGGCTAAGTAAACAACGGCACTCACCGCATGAAGATCAGACAGAGAGGGAATCATCTGATTTTCTCGCAAGAGAGATGATCTTTTGGCTTTACGTTGCTGCTGCTTGTTACAACGAACACGGTCGATGCTCGTAAACAACAAAGAATTAAGTACATACCAGAGGCGATCGATGCCTGAACACCTTCAGCCTAGTTAAGACAGGATCTCAAAACTGCTTCTAGTAAAATTCATCCCCACCCCACAAAAAAATAAATCATCTTTTTAAAAAAGCCTTTTCGCTATTCCACATCTATAGAACACCTTTCCTTAGAAAAGTTAATAATGATTGGGGATCGATTTGGCCCAACAGTCCCTGGATTACAAGAGGTCTGAATGCAGCTAAGTTCGTGGTGCTTTTAGAGTCTGCAGCGACTCCACAGTGGCTCTGTTTACACATCCGTGATTTGGGTTGGTCTTCCTTCCTTTGGCGGCAACAATCAAATCCAACCGCCAGGCCTGTTTCGCCAGTGATACCGGCCTGTAGGTTACAAGGCGCCATCTTTTAAGTTAAGCAACCTGATCAAGAGGGGCATTGCAACCCCATCACCGTCCAGGGGCAACATCAGCAAGGTCCGAGATGACAGGGCACCTTTCGTCAGAAGGCGGAAAGACGGATCACCTTGAACTCTGTCAGCAGTGCAATTGTCAGGAACACCAGGTAGTAGGCGATGAGGCACCAGCCGTACCCTCGGCCCAGGTGGAAGCACTGAGTGGGCACAGAGATGAAAGAGAACACCAGGCTGAGGCCCAGCGCCCCGGCCAGGATCCACACCAGTAGGCCATCCGATTCCAGCTGGACAGCGAGATGGGAAAAGCAGAGTATTATCATCATCATCATCATCATCATCATCATCATCATCATCATCTCCTCTTTTCTCGCTTGTGGCGGTTTTTCTAGACGGACATGACGGGTTTTGCCGAGTCAAGCTGTCTTTTACCGATTTAGGAATTTCCTGACTATTGAGCATGTTTTAAGTATGACTGCTTTCTGGATGTTGGTGCGGATGTATTTTGGTAGGCCCAGTTTCTGGAGGTTTTCTGTATAGTTTTTTTTTTATGTGATGCCAGTGACTGATGTGACTAATGGTATAATTGTGACCTTTTCCTGTTGCCATAGTTCTTTGACTTCCATGGCAGTGGTGTATATTTCTCTTTCGCGCAACATTTTTGTCACTAGGTATTGCTATGTCGATGAGGTAAGTGTGTTTTTCTTTTTTTTGTCCATAACTGTTATGTCTGGTTGGTTGCAGGGCATTGTTTTGTCTGTTGTTGTTGTTGTTATTATTATTGTTGTTATTGTATGTGTGGCTTCCCCCCACAAAAAGCAGTCTTAAACTGACTTACATACATGTACACAACCACAGAAACCTCTTAATTAATATAACAGAAAGAAAAACACAAGACAATATAAATCAGCATAATACTACAAATAAAAAAAACATAATCTAAAAACAAATACAATACGAAAAGTGTTCCTCCACACATTGGGAGTGGATCTCGAGGGCCAGAAAAAGGTATTTCCCCATCACTTGCTACCCAGTTATCAACTGGACATGCCAAGGACTGGACCTAGGAACTCCGTCATGCAAAGCAAGGGCTATCCCACCAAGCTACAGCCCCTCCCAGAAATCGTATGGAGACAAGAAAGCCACACGTGTGCCTGCCAGACAGTCCAGAGGCAGTGCCTTCTCCTCGGCTTCGTTCCAGGCGACCAGTGTGGAGGAAGGGACTGGAGGAAGAAGAAGGAGAAGAAAATGAAATAGGCGAGCGTCTGGACGTACCCGGACTACTAGTTTGCTGCTCGTCATCTGCAGCAGGCAGCCGAGTCCCACTCCCACAAGCATATCTGCAAGCGAGTTCAGGAGACAATCCTACCAGGAAGAGTATTCTGGAGGGTGTCTGACTGCTCCAGACCCTCCCTTCCCCAAGCCCCACCCTCAAAGCCAGAGACCCAGATAAGAAAGCCAGGCCGAGAACAGATTAATGCAAGGAGCGGCTGCACTCTATCTGAGCCTGCCGGCTGATCTTCAGGAATGGAATCATCGCCTGTAGGCAGTCCAAGGAGCAGATTTTAAAACACTGAGCAAAAATCAACTGCTTTAAAGAATATCAAGCTGGGCAGACGTCAGGCTTCTGGTGCTGGACTTTATTTTTTTAATAGACCCCCCCCCCCCAAGGCCCACCGATTGCGGGGAGGTGTAAAATAGGGGCTTTGGTAGTGCTGAGGCCAGGTGGAACGTGGTGGCTCAGCAGATAGAGTAAATTATGTGCACAATATAAACCAGGGGTGTTGAAGCTCTTTTCGCCCCAGAGCCAAATTCCATTTTGGAGACATTCTCGGGGGCCGCATTCCAGTGGTGGGCGGGTCCAAAGGCGGAAAACTTCCCAAATGCTGGAAAACCAACGAATGATCTGTGGTTGGGAAAAGGGGCGGGGTCAGGGGAGGAGCCATCGGAGAAACCCCTCCAAAGGGCTTAGTTACTGGCAGTAAGAGCTTTACGCTACAATATGCTGATAACTTTTGTATTTTGGCTCCGTGCCCTTTGCCTCTGGGCCTGCCCCCCTATGGAATACGGCCCCCCAGAGGTTCTCCAATATTGAAGTCAGCCCTCGGGCCGGAAGAGGTTCCACACCCCTGCTCTATGCCATGCTTGCGGGGCTTCCTTGAGGCATCTGGTTGGCCGCTTTCAGAAACAGGATGCTGGAGTGGATGGATCTTTGACGTGATCCAGCAGGGCTCTTCTTACGATAGGGCAAGAAGATGTCCGTATAACCAATCAAGAAACATGCCAGATGTATCCAACCAGCCCGAGGACCCATAGAAGATGGGAGTCAACTCGGAGATTACGCCCCCCGGAGCTGTGTCCACCGCACCCTTCCACGGGGTCTGTAACCCCAGGCCGGCTGGGAAACCGTAACCAGCCTACAAATCATCCAAGGATACTGAAGATAATGCCTCCAAAGCAGGCTGAAAAGGCCATGCGGGGGTATCCCTGCCGAGCCATGGTGAGGTCAGAGAACGTGTCTGCAGGAACAAAAGGGAAAGGGGGCGCAGGAAGAGAATCAATGGAAATGGGTTAGGTACACAGATCCTGGATCAACTGCTGCAGATTAATTTTGGTCCATTATTTATTTATTGTATTTATTTTTTTAAAAAATTATAGCGCCACCTCGCCATTTCTGGCATCGTGGCGCTTTACAACAAGACATAAAACAATTTCGATTAAGAACCCTCAACCCACATTGAAGTTTAAACCACCCCTCCCCCAAACTCTCGTGAGAATAAGAACCCCTTACAGAGGCGTTTAAAACAATAGACGGTGGGAGCCTGTCTAATCTCCAGTGGCAAATTGTTTCACAATCGGGGGCCAACCACTGAAAAGACCCTGGCCCCCGCACATTCCAAATTGTAGTGGGGGACGATCAGGTCACCCTGCCCTTGAGAGCGGGTCTGCCAATGGTGGGACACAGGAGCAAGGCGAGCACTCAAGTAACCAGGGCCCAAGCTGTGCAGGGCTTTATACATAGTGAATAAAACCTTGTAGCGCACCCTGGCAGTCACTGGCAGCTAGTGGAGCTCTTGAAGCACCGAAGTGATAGGGGACCACTTTGGAAGCCCCTTGACAGTCCTGGCTGCTGCATTTTGTACAGCCCGTAGGCGCTGGATTTGCTTCAAGGGAAGCCCTGTATACAGCAAGTTGCAATAGTCAAGCCTGATGGTGACCAGGGCATAAACTGTGATGGTAAGATCGGCCTCTGGCAAAAAGGGGTGAACTTGGTGGAGCACATGTAATTGGTAAAAACAGCTCCGGACAACAGGCCCCACCTGTGATGACATAGTTAGAGACTGGTTCCCCCGGGGATGGCAGCTGTATTTTCCCGTCCTCCTTAAAAGCCCCGATTCAAACAGTGGGGTGTGTGGGAAAGCGGAGGTGGCCCTGAGAAATTAGGGCGTGCCTGGGCACACCCTGGGCACATGCCTATGCTCGCCCTACCTCACCTACCTTACAGGGTTGTTGTGAAGACAAAATGGGCAGGGGAAAAGAAAACCATATATACCACCTTGCGCTCCTTGGAGGATAGGCAGGGCATAAACCAAACAAGTAACTAAACACTCTAGGTCTACCTGTAACCAGGCTTTATGCTCACCCCCAATGCTGTTCCCCCAGGCCAGCAGCGTCAGCCCCAGGACAGTGTTGCTCAGCCGGAAGATCACACCCAAAGTCCTCAGAATGTTCACCACCTCTGTGGCCGCGGCGTTGATCCATATGGCACTGACCAGGAAGCCCAAGAAGGCAAAAAACTGTTGCAGCGAGGGAAACACAAACACAAAATCAATGCATGAATATTCAAGATTGCCTTTTGTGGGGTCTGTCTGGCCCAGGGCCACTTATTCCGGTCAGTGGTGGGTCGCCAGGATCTTTCCTGGCCCTGCTCCCTAAAAATCTTTCAGCTGGAGATGCCAGCGGCTCCTGGGTTCTGTCACAGGAGCGTGCCCCTAAGCCACGCCACGCTTCCCAACCACCTCGTTCATCCCAATTTCCAGCGGTGCTGCCAGAAAGTAGGACTGAAGGGTTCAACAAGAGAGATTCAACCAGCAGCAACACTGCCCAGACCCTCCGATGCTCACATAGTGGTATCGGGGGGGCTCCTCGTTCCTTGTAGTGCAGAAGACGATCAAAGCCACGAGGGCCCCCACCAGGATCACCAGGCCCCAGACTGGGAAGACATCCTTGATCTTGTAAAGACCATCTGCAAGAGAAATGGGGCCATTACTCGAACCCTCTTAGATTAGATCTGCTGGAGCCACTTCAGTTTTGTCCGTTAGGAAAAGGATAGGGTGGCGGTATAACAAGAAGTGTTTACACAGCACTTTTTGAGTGCCTCAAACTCTCAGGAAGCCACCGCAGTAACTGGAGATGTGAAAAGGGGTTGGAGTGTAGATCTCTCTGACAAGATCTTACTGGAAACTTAGGTAGGGGTGGAATGGAAGCAGGGGACCCCCAATGGTCAGCACAACACTTAAAACCATGGGGATCACCTTGCTAAGGGGGCGATCTTGACCCTTTTCCCTGCCTGCCAACGGCTGCCCGATCAGCCTACATGCAACCTCGTCTTGTCAGTTACCTGGTATGTTTCATGCTGCCCTTTGTTCCGATTGACAGCTGAAACATACACGGCAATTGACAAGGCGAGCCTATTTTTTTTTAGGTCAGGTGGAGGTGCGCAGTTGCACAACCGTGAAAACTCGCCCCAAGAAATAATAATTTAAAAAAGAACACAAAGACATTGCCGCAAATGTTGGGGCCCATTATTTTTTTAAAAAAGATTAGGGGCTGAGGCAATCCTCCTGCCTACACACACTGTTAACAGAAGCCAGCCTTGGAGGAAAACTGGACACTTACATGCACCAGACTTCAGTGTGAGAATGCAGACAAGGGGGGCAGTGACCAGGTGGAGGCAGTTCAGGGGCCTCTTCCAGTTCTGGTCCTCCCGGTCAGGGTCTACAATGGGCACCGTCAGCAGCAGCACGACCTCCACTGGCAACTGAGGTAAGAGAAGGGGTTATAATGGGATATCCATGGGCACCAACAGAGAGGGGGTTGCTTAAATGATTTGCGTGGGGAGATCAAGAGACATTTCAGCCATGCCTTATTGGCTCAAAGGTACGAACATAAGAACTTATGAAGCACCATGCTGGATCCGACCAAGGGTCCATCTAGTCCAGCACTCCGTTCACACAGTGGCCAACCAGCTGTCGACCAGGAACCAACAAAGCAGGACACGGTGCAACACCACCCTCCCACCCATGTTCCCCAGCAACTGGTGCACACAGGCTTACTGCCTCGGATACTGGAGGTAGCACATAACCATCTAGTAGCCATTGATTGCCTTCTCCTCCAGGGATTCATCCAACCCCCTTTTAAAGCCATTCAAATTGATGGCCATCATTACATCGTGTGGTAGCGAATTCCATAATTTAACTATCCATTGTGTGAAGAAGTACTTTTTATTTGTCCTGAATCTCCCACCAACCAGCTTCATGGGATGGCCCCACTGGGTTCTAGTATTACGGGAGAGGGAGAAAAATGTCTCCCTATCCTCATTCTCCACACCAGCCATAATTTTGTTCACCTCTATCATGTCTCCCCTGAGCCTCCTTTTTTCCAAGCTGAACAATCCCAGCTGTTGTAACCTTCCCTCACAGGGGAGATGCTCCAGCCCCTTGATCATTTTAGTTGCCCTTTTCTGCCCTTTTTCCAGCTCTACAATATCTTTTTTTTAGATACGGAGACCAAAACTGTATGCTCCGAAAACGCTTTAAAATTTTAAAAATAAGGAGCGCTATATCAAGTTCAAAAATGAACATCCAGACTCAAGTTGTAGAACTTTTCCCTTTGCTAAAAAGTATTCTCTGTCAAGGTGCGACTGGAGGTATGTGGGGTGTAATCTGACGGTCTTGGACAGGGGTAAGCACCCTGGTGCCCTTCAAAGGTTTTGGACTACAACTCCCACCAGCCCCAGCCAGCATGGACAATGGTGAAGTAACATATAGGGTTACCACAATGTGTGTGAGGAAGACAGAGTGTAATGAAGATTTGCAAAACACTTTGAAAGTGTGCAGCCTGATCCCATGTATGTTTACTCAGAAGCAAACCCCCATTGAAACTAGCACTACTTATTTCTATGTTAGGGAGAGGTTCATAAAACAAAGAGCTATGCTGGATCAGGCCACAGGTCCATCTTGTCCAACATTCTGTTCACACAATGTCCAACCAATCAGGAACCCACAAGCAGGACATAAAATCATAGAATAGTAGAGTTGGAAGGGGCCTATAAGGCCATCGAGTCCAACCCCCTGCTCAATGCAGGAATCCACCATAAAGCATCCCTGACAGATGGTTGCCCAGCTGCTTCTTGAAGGCCTCTAGTGTGGGAAAGCCCACGGCTTCCCTAGGTCATGGGTTCCATTGTCGTACTGCTCTAACAGCCAGGAAGTTTTTCCCGATGTCCAGCCGGAATCTGGCTTCCTGTCACTTGAGCCCATTATTCCGTGTCCTGCACTCTGGGTTGATCAAGAAGAGATCCTGGCCCTCCTCTGTGTGACATGAGTGCACATGAGAGCAATAGCGCCCTCCAACCAGTGTTTCCCAGCATACTGCTTCTGACACTGGAGGCAGCACATAGCCATCAGGAGCAGTATCCATTGACATAGCCTTATCCTCCATGAATTTGTCCAATTTCCTTTAAAAGACATCCAAATTGGCAGCAGTCACATCCTGTGGTTGCGAATTCCATAGTTTAACTATGTGCTATGTGAAGAAGTCCTTCCTTTGACCTATCCTGAATCTCCCACCAGTTTCATGGGATAATTCCAGGTTGTAGTATTATGAGAGAGGAAAAAACCTCTCCCTCCCTCCACTTTCTCTACGCCACGCATCATTTTATAGATCTCAACTACACCCCACCCTTTCGCCTCATCTTTTTTTCCTAGACTAAAACGCCCCAAACATTGCAGCTTTTTGTCAGCTAGACTGTTAATGTGAATGGGCTGTTATGCAATCACAAGTTTGGTTCTTGAGGTCATGACGTCTGTATGGCAGTTATTTCGGCGTCCTCATTTTTACAACCTGTGAGGAACACACACACACACAAACACAGAGCCTTAAAGTATTAGTCTACTGGGGAGAATTTCCATTGGTAACTTCTTCCCGGTTTCAGGCAAAAATGACTCCCTACAAGAAAATCGACGTGGCCACAGCGCTTTCTGCAGACGTTTAACACCTCAGGAACCAAATGAGCGAAACGGGGCCTCAGACAACCGCTCACCACAACGAGTCATGGAGCAATTGTCTCTTCATTCAGTGGCTTTCCGTCCTCTTCACACACCTCTATGGGAGCAGGGGTGAGGGGCAGTAAAACGTGTCAGAGGGTTTCACACTGCGAAAACTTATTTTCAAAGAACAAACCAGAGCCCAATGATGGCAGTCCGCTTTGAGAACTACACGGTTGTCCATTTCCACCCTGAAAGCAAAAAACACCTCACGGTGCTTTTTCAAGGCAAACATTAGGCTCATATATACTGTGCATGGATGTAGTTTACACCACCACTATCATCCCAGAATAAAAAACGGGAGGTCTAGAAGTGACTGAAACGGGTGTTTTATACCGAATCGTTTCACATTTGAAAATCTGTTTATGGTATACGTTTAAAGTTTTAAAGCTATAATATTTAAAGTGAATATTTAAAGTCATGGTGGTTAAGCATTTTGAGTTAAACACTATAGCTTAGCGTGTCATGCGAACCATAACTTAGCATGCTGTGTAAACCATTCCTACCCATGGTGGCTACATAACCACGGTTTAAACACACTGGCTCAATTCGGACGACACAATAAACAACTGGTGTGGGGGGGAAACAATCGTCAGTTGTTTTGACTATTGTGTCATCCGAATGCTGCCATAGTCAACTCAGCGCAGATCCTCATCCACACCACAGTTGATTATTTATTAACATGTTGTGTTGGGAGTGCCCCCTAGGGTTAGGGTTAGTCAACCCACCATTGACTATCGTGTCGTCCGAATTGAGCCACTCACTAACCACCTGCTGCAAAAGGGTTAGCGGCCTAACCATGGCTAAGTATGTCGTCTGAACAAGGCCTTAGAATTTGAAAATGTAGGGTTTATAAACTGGCTGCGCTACTAGTGGTTGTTTGCTTTCTTTAAATGTTAATCAAAATTTAAAACCACAAAAACATACAACGTACACAAAAACATACCTCTAAAAACAATTAAAACAACTTTATAAGCAGCTGTAAGATCCTAGAGGCCAAAGGGGGCACAGCTCTCAATAGAGTGGCTCCCAGCACAGAGATTCTTTTTCGCTCCTGCGGCTGGGAGCAACGGTGTTCTCTCGGAAGAAGCGGTTCTTTCACTGTATTTAGATCCCTCTCTGGAACCCTACTCAATGGCACCCTCAGTTCGGTGCTTATTGCTTGAGACATTAGGATGTGCCTGGGCACACCCGGAACACCCCTTGCGCACACCTATGACTAGCAAATAGACACTGCTCGTGGGGCAAATGTAACTGCGTCTTTTTTCTAAGCAACCATTGAGCCTTTATAACCATTGGAATAAAGAGACACCGATATAAGGTCCTACCAGTCAGTCACGAGCCCACTGAATTAGCAGTGGCAGGACAACAGAAGACAGCATTACAGGCCACCCCCTCAAAAAACAAAGGGGAACGAGGCTCAATGTGAGGGCACTACGCTCAGTTCTACAACACAAACCACTCGTTCAGCACAGCATAATGGCGTAAATCCTATCCAGATATTCTACAGGTGGTTAAAGTAAATGCATGAGGAGGGATTGCGCCCAGTAGCCATGCCCCTGGCGCTGAAGTCCCTTCCAACCATACCCCTGGTAACCATAACAACCCAAGTGTTAATGTGAACACAGTCTATATATCAGGCGAGGTATTGGTTTCCCTCAATTTGGCACTGGTTAGGCTCCATCTTGAGTGCTGCGTCCAGTTCTGGGCACCACACTTCAAGAAGGATGCAGACAAGCTGGAGGGGGTTCAGAGGAGGGCAACGAGGATGATCAGGGGCCTGGAAACAAAGCCCTATGAGGAGAGACTGAAAGAACTGGGCATGTTTAGCCTGGAGAAGAGAAGACTGAGGGGAGGCATGATAGCACTCTTCAAATACTTGAAAGGTTGTCACACAGAGGAGGGCCGGGATCTCTTCTTGATCATCCCAGAGTGCAGGACACGGAATAATGGGCTCAAGTACAGGAAGCCAGATTCTGGCTGGACATCAGGAAAAACTCCCTGACTGTTAGAGCAGTACGACAATGGAACCAATGACCTAGGGAGGTCAAGGGCTCTCCCTCTCTAGCGTTCAAGAGGCAGCTGGACAGCCATCTATCAGGTATGCTTTAAGGTGGATAATACAAGGAATAATTACCTCTTATAGCAAAGATCTATGGTATGAAAGGAGACCAGGAGACCAGGGCTTTTAACGGCCACTTGGGCAGAACCACAAAGTGGTATTGGGCATGGGATCAAAGGCAATGAGAAAGCCAGTGTGGTGTAGTGGTTAGAGAGTTGGACTGGGAATTCGGAGACCTGGTTCTAGTCCGCACTCAGCCGTGAAGCTCACTGGCTGACTCTCAGCCTGACCTCCCACACAGGGTTGTTGTGAGGACCCTGTAAGCCGCCTTGGATCCCTTGCAAGGGGGGGGGGAAGGCGGCATATAAATGCAATAAATAAATCAAAGAAAAACTAATTAAATACCTTGCAGGCCTTGAGCGCCCTCCAGTAGCAGGGTTTCCTCCTCCACTTCCTGTAATCCAGGGGATTCACGGAGTGTGTCAGGATCTGGAGCGTACTCTCTTCCGAGGGCAGCAAGGGTTGGTATTCTTCCCCTGCACATAGGAAGGGGGAAATGAGCTCGATACAGGGACATCAGAGCATCCTGGATCCTCACCTGACTCAGCCAGGATTTGCAAGCTCCAAGGCAACCTGCATCCTTCGGCCATGCTCCTTTGAGGCCTGCCGAACCCTGCCCGGCTTGGTCAGGCATCAGCGGAAAATATTCCTGTTTCCTGCTATTTGGCTGAGTCGGAATCGCTGGAGAGTGGAGGATTTAAACTCCCCAACTCCAGGGATCCCAATGCAGCTATACTGCTACCAGCAGCAAGATTATTGGGTGGCTTTGAGCTGTCAATCACAGCCATACCCAAACTACGGATGTGCTGGACTACCACCAACAGCCAGCTATGCACATTTGGAGGGCAGCAGGTTCAGGAAAACAGAATTACCATCTCTCAGCCTACCTCAATCTACCTCGCAGGGTTATCAATAGAATAAAACAGGGAGAACCACACATTGAAAGAAAGGTGAGATATAAACTGTAATCATTGTTATCATCATCATCATCATCGTCCTCATTTTAGTTTTTCAGCTCCTGTTTTAAGTCTTTGCACTGCCATTAGCTTCTAGCTGGTTATTACTTTGTATTTTTTTATTCTGCAGTTTTAAACGTTTGAAGTTTTATCAACTGGCATTTTATGGCTGTAATGGTTGTGAACCATCCCAGATAGCTTTGGCTATTGGGTGGTATAGAAATGGAATAAATAAGTAAATAATCAAAAATACTCAGAATATTTATTTATAATAATGGTCATGTGGTCGTTGCTATTGTTAAGACAATTTGGGAGTCTGAAGTTCTTGCCTGTTGACTGCAAATTGTTGGAGAACTAACAATAGATGTATCTTCTGCCCACCCCGGGGTTTAGGCAACGACCGGCAATCTTGAATTGGACTCACCGTAGTCACCTCCAGAGACGCTTGAGGCAGCTCCATCATCAGAGTCCGTTGGAAGCTCTGTGGAAAGACAAATACTGAGGAGTAGGAAATGGTGGAGTTGGTGATCCTGAATTACTTGGAGGAAGGGGGGTTGAAGACATTTGGCACCTAAGAAGAACTTCCTGACTGTTAGAGCAGTATGACAATGGAACCCATGACCTAGGGAGGTCGTGGGCTCTTCCACACAAGAGGCCTTCAAGAGGCAGCTGGACAGCCATCTGTCAGGGATGCTTTAAGGTGGAATCCTTTAGGGGGTTGGATTTGATGGCCTTATAGGCCCCTTCCAACTCTACTACTCTATGAAGCTGCCTTCTGCGAGGTCAGACTATGACCCTGTTCAGACAACATGCTAAGCCACGGTGGTTAAGCATTTTGAGCTTAACATTATGGCTTAGCATGTTGTCTGAACAGGCCCTCTGTGTCTATTCCAATTATGTGGTCCCCCCAATTATGGAATGATCTCCCCGATGAGGCCCGCCTGGCGCCAACATTGCTCTCTTTCCAGTGCCAGGTCAAAACTTTCCTTTTCTCCCAGGCATTTAACAGCATATGCTGAGTTTTTAATTGACCCCAGAACTATATTTAGGCCTGGCTGTGAGTTCACAGTTGTTTTAAATGTATACTGTCTTCATGTGTTGTCTGTTTTCATGCTTTTATGGTTTAAAATTTGTGTATCAATTTTTAACGTCCAAAGTTTTAGTTTTTGTAAACTGCCCAGAGAGCTTTGGCTATGGGGTGGTAATAATAATAATAATAATAATAATAATAATAATAATAATAATATCTAACCCACCATGCCAGGGGTGGAGAAACTCATGCCCAGAGGCTAAATTCTGCCCTCCTGAGTTCCCAAGCTGGCCATGTCCCCTTCCCTAGCCCCACCCATGGTCATTTGATGATTTCGTGACTTTTCTGCGATTCCCACCCCCATTCCAAAAAGCTGAAAGGCCCAATCCTATGCATGTTTATTTATTTATTTATTTTAAAAATATTAGTTTTCCAAAACAAGATTGAACAAAAGCCACAGAAAGAAAGTAAATAATTAAAAAGAAACACGCTGGATATAAATCTACTTATCAGGCCTGTCCAGACAACACGCTAAGCCATGGTTAGGCCGCTAAACCTTTTGCAGCAAATGGTTAATGGGCATGTTTAAACTGTGGTTATGTAGCCACCATGGTTAGAAATGGTTCACATGACACACTAAGCCCCAAGGTTTAGCTCAAAACGCTTAACCGACGTGGTTTAGCATGTTGTCTGAACAGGGTCAGAGACAGGAAGTGGTACATTTAACATGTATGTATATTTTTCCCTCTACAAACCAAGATATAGGTGAAATCTTTAAGGCTGCTTCGAGTTTTTCTTTAGAATTCTTCACCATGACAGATTAAATTTGATCTCTTTTCCATAGTCTGAGGAAAAGGCTTTTTGATAAATATTGCTGTGGACAGCCCTGATTAGAACATAAAATGCAACCAATCCCATGCTTGTTTAGACGGGAGAAAAGTACAACAACTCCCAGCATTCTCCAACCAGTATAGCTATCTGGGGGATGCTGGGAAGTGTAGGACTTTCCCTATCTAAACAGGCACAAGATTGTGCCCCTGACATGACCAGATGCTGGCATATTTTGTACTTTGGGCCTCACCCACCACTGGGATAGGGGCCCGGAGAGTTTCTCCAGAACTGAATTCGTCCCTTGGGTTAAAAGAGGCTTCTGAGCAGTGGCGGCAGGTCTTAGGCAGAGAGGGGTCTTTTCCCAGAACCTCCTGCCTTATCCGTTTAGTTGGAGACACCAGGGATTGAACCTGGGACCTTTCGCACGCAAACCGCGAAGGCCTACGGATTCCTTGCGCTCTGCCCCTCACCTGGTTCTCCAGGACTGGGAGGGGCCAGCCTCTCCCTTCTCTGCCTCCTATGGAGCCAAGTAGAGATCACAACCGTCAGGACGTAGAAGATGTACAGTCCGAGGTAACCTGCAGAGGGAAAGATGTTCTTTTTAAAAAAAAATTTTTTTTAATGCTTTTATGGTGTTTAAATGTTGTGCTGTTATGGTTTTAGATTTTGAATGTTGGTTTTTAAATGTTCAATGCTTTTGATCTTTGTAAACCACCCAGAGAGCTTCGGCTCTGGGGCGGTATATAAATGTAATAAAGAATAAAGGATAACAACAACAACATGTCAGAGGCACTGTGGGTAATTAATATGGCAGCAGGACCCAGCCGCCCAGCTCTGCTTAGCCGGAATTTTTCTTTCTAATGGGGAGGTCAACCCAGGCTGTGGCCCTTGTAGCTTGTAAGGAAGCCAAATGCTTCCCCCCAGCTCCATTTAGAGGGCTTTTCCAAAGGGTTACACAACATTTGTGGAGGGGGACAAGCCTATCGATAGCCTTTGCCAAAATTCAAGGCGGCAGAGAAAATTCAAACCATGGATGAGCAAATAGGTGTGCGCACGGGGTGTGCTGGGTCTTCCCAGGGCTGCCTCCACTTCCCTGTCCCCCCTCCCACTGCTCAAATAACAGCTTTTAAAGAGGATGGGAAAGCCTCTGGAAAGCCGCCATTAGCATCCCTGGGGGAACTATGCACTTTCCGGAGGCCCTGGAAAGCACATCTTAAGACTCCAATTGAAGCAATGGAGGGACGAGGAAGTACGCTTTCCCCTCCTCCACTCCAATCAGGGCCTTTAAGGTGCACACCCTAATGGAATGAGCTGTGCTCGCCTATGGATGAGCTAAAGGACAAGCTAAATTTGCCCTTTTTTGCGCTCCGTAGTGGCTTGCTGCCAAAATTCGGTGGCAAACCAGCAACTTATTTTGCAGCTGCCACCAGTGGGGAGGGGCAAGGGATAGAAAGTGGGCTCTGGACCCCGTGAAGTTGTCCACCCCTACTGGAACACGCAATGGCGGTGAGGGAGAGCCCTGGTTTTCTGGGGACATCTGGCCATTGGATGCTGGGCTCAGGCGGACCTTTGGCCTCGCAGTGACTTACTCAGGGCTTCCGCCAGGGTGACCTCCTCAAAATACAGCGCCACAAAGGTCAAGAACACAGCCACCATATAGAAGACGGCATCCCTGAGGAACGGCCTGGAGGCGGCTGTGAAAGGCCTCACCAGGGCGATGCCACCTGCGACGACAGTGGTGACAAAGATGCCGGCCCCTGTAAGGAAAGACAGGTGGGCGTACTCCCAGATTAGGTTCAGGGAACAACCCTCTCTGACACACCTACACATACACACAACAGTGCCAGGAAGAGAGGCAAGAAATCAACACAAGGGGGAAAAAAATCAGGAAACTTGGCGGAACTCCTAAGCACTGCTAGCATGGATAATCCTGACTCCTGACGTGCACAGCCGTGGCACCATCGGGGCAGGATTTTAGGGCAGGTGTTCAGGGCCCCCACTCAGCAGAACTGAGCAGGAAGGGCCCTCCCAAACACAGGAGGGAAGGTTTGCTGCGTTTTGAAGGAAGTGAAATAATACACCTTACCATCTAAAGAGAGTCAGGGGGCAGAAGACTACTAAATATTTGGGAAAGGGCAAATAGCGAAGGAGAATCAATTCCGGAACCGCGAATGAGATAGATTTGTATCAGAACGCGAACCGAATCAATGTCTTCCCCGTCTGACAGCAGGAGAAAGAAAGCCAGGCAGCTCTCATGGGAGGGATCGACAGAACAGACGGATCGCAACCCAACCAAGCCGGAGGCAGAAGGCACAAGCGAGGCAGAGGGCAGATCATGGGTCTGGCTGCCCATACCAAAGAGAGCTCCAACTGCTAGGCCAGCTGTCCGGGGGTCGGAGAAAGCCACCACGGCGCTGAAGACATCCGGCGCACCGTTCCCGAAGGCCAGGAAAGTGACACCATGGAGGGCAGAGCTAAGGAAAGCAAAACACAACAGCTTGTCCGACGCAGGGCGGGTGGGGAGGGGTGTCTCCCGGGGCAGATCTACTTGCAACCCGGCTCACTAAGCCATCGAGGGCAGAGGTGGACGTCACAGGTGACAAGAACAGGAAGTCCATTTTGCGCAGCCTGTTCTCTAGACGCATTTCAGAGTCTCTTTGTGAGGGACCCCTAGAATCCGCACCAAATACACCTAGCGCAGGGCTTACCCGTGCCTCAGATTCCTCCTCTGCAAAATACCCTCATTTTGCCACGCTTTTAGGAGCCACGGGGCCGCTACTTCACAAGGAGCCACGGGCATCCCATCCACACCCAAGCCACAATGAATGCAGAGTCCCGTCCTTGAAACAGAATCCAGCTGTCCGAGAATCTCATTTTACATAAAACAAGTTGCTAGTCCTCTTCCCCCGCCCGCTGGTTTTCTTCCTCCCAATAGTCAGTCAGTCTAGTCTGTGGCCACTGAGCATACAGAATCCATGGACCGTTCGGGGGCTCCCCCAGCACTCCAGTATTACTTTTCCAAAGGTTTTTATTTTTTGGTACTTCTGAAAACTTTAGAGGTTCCCCCAAACTTGCTGAGAGTTTCCTCTCGTGTGTAGATGTCGCCGTTGGCACTACAGAAAAACCGGTGCTCAGAATGAGTTCGCCTTTAGTATATACCCCCTCCGAGTCACTCCCAGCCATGACAGAAACCTCCGTAGTGGCCCCAACTCTCAAGGTCAGGACTCCGAACTCAGGAAGGGGGTAACCGTTGCAGTGGGCAGGGAAAGAGAGGCTATGGATCAGCACCCAATCCTGCCCCCCTTCCTGGGAAACATTTATAAATAATTCCCTCCCATTGATATCAATATGGGGGTTTAATGCTCTTTGAAGGCTCATTATAAATTTTACCTCCACACCAGCGGAGCGCAAAACGGGCGTAGAGGCGCGTTATCTCCCGGATTATGCGCATTATCGAATGCGCGTTAAATAGCAACTTTTATTTTCGCCGTGTGAACAAGCGATTATGCGCATTAACTTCTTGTAAAGCGCTTTTTGGACATCAATTAATGCGCTTCGCCGCCTCTCGCCGCCTCCCGTGCAGAGGGATTAGGAGTAAATGCGCCTCCGCGATAATGCGCATAATCGCCGAACCGGGCGCAAAAGCGCATCCTTGTGGAGGGGGCCTCTTTTTTCTCTGTCTGTGGACAAAGGAAAAGATACAGGAAGCCGGGACTCCCTGACTTCCAAAAGATGGAACAGATCCTCAGATACCAGAGGCTTAATTTTGAGAGCACCGGATTGCTCTGTAAAAGTTGCTAAGCGATTAACGGATTCAATGGCTGTAGCCCTAGATCCTAAATTCCCCACCAGTTTGCTGGAGGACACATTCCAGGTTTGATATAGGCGAACGGAAGATTCCACAATGAGTCTTCCGACATCTCTACGTTGCGCCAGGAACAAATTCATGTAAGGATACTGCTACGTTGTGGGCTAACTTCAGCTTGGTGGAGATGGCGGATAAGTTAGGGCAGAAGCTTAAGGTGGGAGGAAAGAGAGAGAGAGAGAGAAATAAGGTTAAAAGTTTCTGCTGCATTGTCTCTCTCTCTCCCCTTCCAACTTACTCAAGCCAATTCCCCCCTCCCTGCAGACAGCACCCCAACTTAGAGGGCAGGAAAACAAAAAGGGAAATGGAAACCGATGACAAAGGCATCCAAAAGATCGCGTTGGGAGGTATGATGCCAAATAAATAAATGAATTCTACAAATATTTGCAAATACATAGACAAATGATGAACTCAGCAGTTAAAAGCAAGTAGCTAGGAGCCTGCGGCCCTCCGGGTATGTTGAGCAGCAACTCCCACAAACCCCAGACATCAGGGCCAATGGTAAGGGATTATGGGAGTTGCAATCTGACAACATCCGGAAGGCGGCCCCACGTTCCCCACCACTGAGATTTTTGATGTACGGAAGGATTCAAAAATGGCATCCCTTCCCACACCTCCCCCAACTTTTACCAGGAGTGCAGAATCTCAGGCTCGGGCATCGAGGGTCACCCAGATGGCCCCACCTACTCCCTCTGGCCCCACCCCTTTTCTTCCAACCACCAATCCGTTGGTCATTTCCCAGCTTTTGGGCAGTTTTTTCCCTCCTCTTTTCTAAAAGATTGAAATGCCTCTCCTATGGTTTAGTTACTGGCAGCAAGAGCTTTCAGCTATAATACGCAAGGATCCTTTGTACTTTTGGCCCCACCCCTTAGTCTTTGGCCCGTCCCTAGAATGCAACCCTGAGAGCTTTTCCGAAATGAAATTTGGCTCTGAGGATGGCAGGGGATCCCCCAGCCCTGCTCAAACACTTCCCCGAGACAAGATTGCGGTGTCCCTTTTTGTAAATGCGGGGCCGGAAGTGGAACTGAGGCTACTCACAATTTCTCAGCTGTGACGCCCAGGGTGACAAACAGAAAAAAGAGCCACAGAGCCTGCAAGAAACCAAAGAGTAGTCAGGGAGCCATGAAAAGCATCACGAGACACCTCCATCACCCCCAAGATCATCCAGAATAATCCCCAATCAGTGGGTCAAACAGAACAGTTCCAGGAAAAAATCCGGATCGTTTGAAAAATCCGATTCTCAAAAAAAGAAGAAGACAAAGTCACCAGGATTGTTGCCACATCCTACGACATTTCCTACGGCTTGGTTACCGCCAGGAAGATCTTTAAGCTAAAATAGACTGTTTTGGGGGGGGAGGTGTTTGGGGACCACCTTTTTGCCCACACCAATTTTCCCTTTGGTCCCAATCACTGGAAGAGCTTCTCCGGAATGGGATTCAGCTTCTTGGGTGGAAAGAGGTTCAACTTTGTGTTTTAGGTCCTGTTGCTCCCAAGGATTGAAGGGCTTGAGAAATTCACGCCAGCCCCTTCACAAGGTCATCGCTGAACGCCTGAAGAGGGCGCAGGACAGACCGTGCCTCGGCGCATGCAGAGCGAGCGGGGCAGCCTCTGGCGAAAGCCACAAACGCGCACGGCCTGCAGCATCTTTGCTGAAACAGCAACTTCTCAGCCGCGCGTTCGGCGCTCCAAAAGCTGCTCCTGTCACGGCCCAGGAAACATCCTCAACCGCAGCCGCATCGCTTCCTCCTCCCAGAAAAAAACACTTCCTCTTCTAAAAGGCGAGCCTAGTGTAGGAGAGGAGCTTAATGACAATTTCTGGCCAAATCGTGTACATTGTGATACAAGTGTGAAATTTGGTATGGCGGTATTTATGACCATGTATAACCCCACCCCCACCCCACCCCACCCCACCCAACTGATGCCTCAATACATATCCTTGTTCAAAAAGGTGCAAATTATGACCTCTGAAAGTTTCAGGCTTCCGACACAAAGTACTCGATTGAAACGAGGGTGAGATAGGGCATCTTGTTGACTTCTCAGACAAATGGGTGGGAACAAAACCTCTGTATCCCGACGAGGGCTGCTCCAACAAAAATATTGTTAATGAGTTTTTTGTAACAAATTTTATGCTCTTTCATTTTTTACCAACTTTTCTGTGAGATTGCAGGTAATAGAATTATTGTGCGAAAACTGGATTTTGGGCGCCATTTCTGAAGATGGTGGCCGTTACGATTTCCTGAGATTTATTTATTTATTATTACATTTATATCCTGCCTTATTTCTTCCAAGGAACTCAAGGCGGTGTACATAATCCTCCTCCTCTCCATTTTATCCTCACAACAACAACCCTGTGAGGTAGGTTGGGCTGAGAGACTGTGACAAGCCCAAAGTCACCCTGCGAGCTTCCATGGCCAAGTGGGGACTAGAACCCAGACCTCCTGACTCCCAGTCCAACACTCTAGCCACTACACCACACTGGCTCTATAGATGCCTCTATATCTAATTTTAATCTACATGGTCATAAATACCACCATACCAAATTTCACACTTGTATCACAAATGCGCACAGTTTTGATGCTAAGCCGCTCTACTAGTGCGGATTTTCTGCACTTGGTACATTTCCCTTCCCGCTGCTCCAACCCCACGGGCTGTGGCTCCTTCCCCATAGCAAATGGTGTCTGGTGACCCTCGCAGCAAACATGGGTCCACCCTCACAATTCTTAATCAAAATCCCCCGCCCTATAGTTAGCACCATCTGCAGGCTTAGAGTTGATCGCATCATGCTTGGCGCCAGCATATGGCATCTTTGGGCATAGGCCAGGGCCCCATTAAGTGACATAACATAGAAATCATGGATTTAATAAATTTCAACCCAAGACATGCTAGAAAATTCAAACTGATATGTATTGTGCTAAAACCTACAAAACTACTAAAACAAAGAATAAGGCAATTAAATGGAAAATAAAATCATAAAAACACAGGTGTCTCTCAAAATACCTAGATCCTTCACCAAAAGTAAAGCCAAAAGGGATAATAATGATGGTAATAAGACAAAAAGAAAAAGTAAACAACAAAATCTGGCTTCCAGTAAGAGAGCGAAACAATCCCTGCAACCAATCCCCAAGTCACAATTATTAAATGCATATATTAATTTTGGGATAAAAGGATATTTTAGAAGGTATTTTAATCTGTTTGTTAGCATACATAATACTAAGTATATAGCAGAAGTATTTAAAGGGGGGAAGGGAGAAAGAAAAAGAAGAAACTGAAACAAAATGAAACATGCCAAATGTCCAGAACTTTATCTACCTAGAAAACAAATATTAAAGGGGCCACTATTTTCGATTCACTTGTTAGTTTAAAGTATTTGATGCTGCTCCTAAACCAAAAAAAGGCTCCCAAAACAGCTTACATTCAATCAGTCAAACGAGACTCCTGGCCCTCTCAAACTTACAACCTAAAAAGACACGACACACAAGGAAAAAGGAATGGGGAGGGATGAGGGAAAAATAAATTCTTTCAGCAGGGCTGGGGAAGGGCCCTGTTCCCTCTTCTCCTTTACCTCAGCCCAGTCTGCTGGTGATGACAGCTGAGGGAGGAGAAGCCCTCATGAGGGAGGATTTCAGGTGGGCTGCCAGAATGACCTGAATTCCTCTGCTCATCTCCCTCAGTACAGCCTGTCCCGGGCCCTGCCGTCACCACAGGATGGTGAAGCACTGTTACCACAATGCTTCCAACGCAATGTCGCACCGAGGCATTGTGGGAAATCAAAACGGTCGACTCAGCATCCGGTGCTGAGCGGAGCACTACCATTGCCCACCATGGCTGCTAGGTAAGCAGGGAGAGGGGCCCCGGGTATTGGGGGGGGGGGCGCACTGGAAGACACTTCACCAAGGGCTCTCTCAGTGCAATCAGTCACACAAGCTGTTCCCGGAACCCCTCAGGCTTACAATCTAAAAAGGCATGACACACAAGGAAAAAAGGATGAGGAGGGAAGAGGAATTTTAGCAGGACCGAAGCTGATGCTAGATCCCATCATGGCTGAGCACAGGGCCGATGCCAAGTCCCCAGCACCTGCTGGAAGGACCCACTAGATTCGGGAGCCCCAGCGGCTGCTGCCACTTGCCCCTCACAGAGGTAATTCTTTCACGTTGGTCCCCCTGAGGACAGAGATCTCTGCCTACGACCAACCGGAAAGGAACATGGGGCGGCAACCCTACCCGCACCTCCTGCCCACTGCTTTGGTGCTTACGTAGAGGGTCACTGCCAGAGGTTGCAGAGCAGCTGGGAAGACACAGAAGACGCCATTGAGGTAGTTGAGAAACCCGCCGTCCATCTGGCAGTCTGGGTTGTTCTGGACAAAGGCGCAGCGTTCAGAACGATTCTGTTTCCCTACCTCCCTGCACTAGAGATAGAGGAAAAAAAGACCTTTTAAGACAAGGGCGGTTGGGGGGGGGGGATACATAGGGACTTGCCTTTCACTGACAGGGTTCACACAACACGATAACCCATGCTCAATGGCTGAGTATGGGTTGAGTGTGGGTTGTCATCGAACCGTGGGTTGTCGTTGAAACGGGGATGATCGTGTTGTCTGAACCAAGCTGTGCTAACAAACCATGCCTTGCTAACCACAAACAACCCATGCAAAGAATCCACGGTTTGTTGTTGGGTTGTGAACTATGGGTTGTTCATGGTTAACAAACTGTGGCGCCTAAAATCAAAGAAGTAGAAGGCGCCAGGAAAATGCTTTCAACAGTTGAGATGCCACTACCAAGGAGGCCCTGTCACTGAAAGCTATTATTATTATTATTATTATTATTATTATTATTATCATTTATATACTGCCCCATAGCTGAAGCTCTCTAGGCGGTTTACAAAAATTAAAAGATTAAACATTAAAAAGACAAATTACAAAATTTAAAACCATAAACATAAAACAGCTGACATTTAATACATTTTAAACTGTTAAGCCTGGCCACAGTGTCAATCAAAACCTCAACTTGAGCTGCTAAAATGCCTGGGAGAAAAGAAAAGTTTTGACCTGGCGCTGAAAAGATAACAGTGTTGGCGCCAGTCGGGCCTCATTGGGAAGATAATTCCATAAAGCTACTCTGGATTTAAGTCAGAACCAGGCTTCAGAATAAGATCTTAAAACACAGGCAGGTCTATATGGGAGAAGGCAGACCTTTGCTGCGGACCACAGTCCAGAGATTTGGATCGGCAGGAAATTAAGAGTGGAAATATGTGTTATGTGTAGTTTGGGAATTCTTTTTCTCAGAGGGCTCTCTTTTGTCACGTAAAAAAGCCACTGAGTGCCTTTTGACTGAGTAAAGGGGGGGTGCTTAACCCCTTCCCAGCCATTCAACCCTCCCCAGCTGCTTTTCTCTTCAAGAAAAGAAAAGAAATATACAGAACATTCTCAGCTCCTTCCACTGATAACTAGGGGTGTGCATCGGATCGGATCCGATCCACGATCCGAATCCGATCCGCCCCAAAAATCGGAAAATCCGATCCGATCCGATCCGATCCGATACACCATCCGATCCGATCCGATCCGATCCGGCGAGGTCCGATCCGGATCGGATCGGCGGATCGGACGCCATTTTAAATGCGTTTTTCCCATAGCAAAGTATTGTTGTTTTACAAAAACGCCTATAACTTTTTCATTTTTAACGACAGAAGGATGAAACTTGGGCACATTGTACACTGCTTAGGGATAGGTATCTGTGAGAAATTTCAGAAAGATTGGTGCATGCAGTTTGTGGCAATTAATTTTTTAATAAATAACATGGAATGCCTATAACTCGGTCATTTTTAAAGTTACACACATGAAACTTTGCCACATTGTAGGTGGAACCTTGGGACCCACGTGTGTGAAATCCCAGAACCGTGGGTGCTTGCCTGGTGTGGCAATGAATTTTTGAAAAATGGGTAGTAGTGGGGTAAATGCAGTTATGCCTCCCATGTTTTTATTTTTAAAGATACAAACAGGACACTTCGGCACATTACAGGGAACACTTCCCTTGATATGTGTGTAAAATTTCAGACAGCTAGCTCCAGGCATGTGTTGGCAATGAATTGTTGAAAATTGGGTAGCAGTGGGGTAAAATACAGTTTTGCCTCCCATTTTTTTATTTTCAAAGATACAAACGGGAAACTTTGGCACATTGCAGGGAACACTTCACTTCAAATGTGTGTGAAATTTCCGGAAGCTAGGTGCAACATTTTAGTGGGAAACGAACGTTTATTCATGGCATTTCACATGGGATTTATGGGTTGGTTTTAAGAGCTACAAACCTCTAACTCGCTCACATGGCACAGGACCTATGCCCGCTCAAACGCTGGAAATTTAACAAACTTTGGTGCAATGCTTTAGTGGGAAAACAAAGGTTTATGCATGGCATTTCACATGGGATTTATGGGTTGGTTTTAAGAGCTACAAACCTCTAACTCGCTCACATGGCACAGGACCTATGCCCGCTCAAACGCTGGAAATTTAACAAACTTTGGTGCAATGCTTTAGTGGGAAAACAAAGGTTTATGCATGGCATTTCACATGGGATTTATGGGTTGGTTTTAAGAGCTACAAACCTCTAACTCGCTCACATGGCACAGGACCTATGCCCGCTCAAACGCTGGAAATTTAACAAACTTTGGTGCAATGCTTTAGTGGGAAAACAAAGGTTTATGCATGGCATTTCACATGGGATTTATGGGTTGGTTTTAAGAGCTACAAACCTCTAACTCGCTCACATGGCACAGGACCTATGCCCGCTCAAACGCTGGAAATTTAACAAACTTTGGTGCAATGCTTTAGTGGGAAAACAAAGGTTAAACTTTATTATTTTAAACCTTCAGGAAAGGGAGGGGGAGGCTGTGTTTGTGTGTGTGTGTTTGACAGCTTGATCCACCAATTGTGCTTTAGAATACATGACTGAATCACCCAATCCTGTGAAGACTTTCTTCAGCCTCCAATCGCAATGCTGGAGGAGGGCACCAGTATATATTCTCTCGGCCCTGCCCTTCTGGCTCTTTGTGGGTTGAACGTGGAGGAGATTAGGGAGTGTTTTGGAGCTGTGTTGGAGAGACTGTATTGATTTGATTGTATTTGGAGGTGGTTTTGAGGAGTTTCTGATCTTTTACTTCAGCTTTTCTTGTTCTCTCTCTTGGCTTTCCTTTCTCTCTTGCCTTTCTTTTCTTAGATAGCACGTTTGTTTGTCTGTGAGTTCAGTTTGTCTTTGCAGTGAGTGTGTTTGTTTGTTCTACTTTCGCTTTCTGAAAAAAACCCAAAAAAATAATAAAAAAATATTTCTATCCTCTCTCTCTCTCTCTCTCTTTCTCTGTGTGTGTGTGTGTGTGTGCGCGCTTGTGAGTGAGTGTGTGTTGCTGGGCTGTGTAGCCTGCTGCTACAAACACAAAAAAAGTCAGCAAAGCACACACTTACACAAAAATAAATAATAATAAAAATAAAATGAAGCGTGGCACTCAAAGGGGGGGTGCTCCCAAGGCAGCATTTGGGAGAGGCCGCTCTGGGCATGGCGCTGCTGCTGCTGCTGCTGGGACCAGCAGCAGGCAGCCTACTTCCACACCCCCAGTTAAACTGAGGCGTTCTCCACTGGGGCAGCAGAAGCAGGCAGAGGCAACTCAAAGTAGTGCCTGCAGGGCACTCTTTCAGCAACATGAGGCAGGTGCTGGGAGCAGCAGTGGGCATGAAGAAGGAGCACTATATTATCCAGCTCCTTCTTTGGTGGGTGAGCCTGTGAACCCGCTGACTGATCTTTTCCCAGATCTTGTGGAAGTCAGCGAGGTTCAGAGTGAGAAGGAGGACTCTGATGTGGGGCAAGAGGAAGAGCAGGCAGCACCAGAGACTTACTCTCCACAATCCGTCCTCTCTTCCACTCATTCCCTTGCTCCTGAGGTGACACCACAGAGCGAAGGCGCCGGCAGGCCGTCTGTGTCACCCCAGAAGCGACAGGCAAGCAAGGTGTGGGACCACTTTGAGGTGGCAGTGGATTCCCGCTTTGCTGTCTGTCGCCACTGCAAGATGTCAGTGAGCAGGGGAAAAATGCCAGGCCACTTCACCACCACGAACCTCACCCGCCACATGCAGAGGCACCACCAGTCTGTTTTGCTTGGGACCGAGGCGGGCACCTCGCAGCAGACTGGTGCTAGCGGCAAGGGCAAGCAGAAGGCTCCTGCAACTTCTGCCAGCTCTCGACCTCCCATCCCCAAGAGGCTTCGCCAGGCCACCATGGAAGAGATGGGGTGGGGGAAGTATGGAGCCACAAGGTGGCGTTTTCCAGCGCCCAACCAGATCACCAATTGCATCGGTGAGATGGTGGCGTTGGATGACCAGCCATTCAGCCTCGTCGAGAACGCAGGCTTCAAGAGGCTGATGGCTCTTGTGGTTCCATACTACAAGCCGCCGTGTCGCACCACCCTGAGCAGGCGTGTGGTGCCCTCCCTGTACCAGGCATGCAGGGAGTTAGTTCTGGGTCGTCTGTGCCAGGCAGAGGCACAGAAGGTGCACTTCACTTCGGACATCTGGTCCAGCGAAGGAGGAGTGCACGCTTACCTGTCCCTGACGGCTCACTGGTGGGGAGCCTCAGGGCAGGAAGCACCCAGGACTTCTGGGACTGGGAAGGAGGGCTGCCGCTGGGCCCTCCTTCATACCGCAGTCATGGACCAGTCCCACACGGCGGAGGAGATTACGGAGGCCATGAACCGCATGGTGGCAGGGTGGCTGGGCGGGCACCAGCACACCCGCGGTTACATGGTCACGGACGGGGGAGCCAATATGCTGAAGGCGGTGCGCGATGGCGGATTTGAGGGCATCCGCTGCATCGCGCACGTCTTCAACCTGGTCGTCAGGGATGGCCTTGGAGGCAGCAAGGCCCCTCTCCCTCCCCAAATCCGTAATCTCCTAGAGAGCTGCAGGAAGGTGGCTGGGCATTTCCACCACAGCGTGAAGGGCAGTCGGTTGCTGCGGGAGAAGCAGCAGGAGCTGGGACTTCCGCAGCACCGGCTAGTGCAGGACGTGGCAACACGTTGGAACTCCACCTACCACATGCTCGAGCGTATGGTGGAGCAACAGCGTGTTGTCCACGAGATGTTCAGGGTCAGGGACATTGGCATCCAGGCCCCACTGTCCAGGCAGCAGTGGGAGGCCATGTCCCAGCTTCTGGTGGTCCTCAAGCCATTCCTTGAGGCCACCGAGACCCTGAGCAGCAGCACTGCCCTTCTCAGCCAGGTGCTCCCCGTGGCCAGGCATCTCCAGAATCAGATGGGCGAGTTTCTGGAGGCCGGGGATGCCGTCACCGGCAGGCGCTTCCTGCCAGAGGTGCGGGAAGTGGTGACGAGGCTGAGGGAAAGCTTATCCCGCCGGGTCCAGCCTCTCTACAACGAGAGGCAGTACATGTTGGCCACCATGTGCGACCCGCGCATCAAGGATGGGTTATGTGGGCAGACTTCCCGGGCAGGTTGGGTGGAAATGCTGGTGACGGACGTTCGGGCGGCCCGGGATGCCAGGATTGGGCAGGCAGAGGAGGAGCCCACCGAAGCCCAGGCGCTAAGTCCGCTGAGCACCACCAGCAGCGGCGGCACCAGCACCACCACACCCAGCAGGGGGACAGGCCAGGGGTTTTGGGACAAGGCTTTGCAGGCTGCGGTTGGGCATAGAGGCACTCAACCCAGCCGCCGCCAGGATGACGCTGCAGCAGCAGTGCAGCGTTACCTGGCGGAGCAGATGGAGGACGGCTCCATCGAACCCCTGGCCTACTGGTCATCTCGGCGCCAGATGTGGCCTGATCTGGCGCGGGTGGCCATGGACAGAATCAGCTGCCCACCGTCCAGCGTTCCAAGCGAGCGGGTGTTTTCCATGGCGGGCGACGTGGTCACACCCCACCGCTCTCGCTTGGACGCTGAGATTGTGGAGCAGCTGGTCTTCCTCAAGGTCAATCTGCCCCTGCTGGGATACCCCACCCTCATGCCCGCGGGGGAGTAATTGGCAGGCACCCCCCATCCATCCCACACCTTTGGGCAGGCACCGGCAGGCCCTTGATTTTTTAATTCTTATTTTCGGTTAATTAATTTTCTTTACTTTAATTTACTGGCTGTGTTGTTTACAGCTCAGTAACTCAACTCTGAACGATGGATCCCGAAGGGATCTAGTTTCTTCTCCTAGCCTCTTACATTGAGGGGATGCACAAGCATCTCACACATTCTATGTTGTTTGACTTGAACCAATGTGCTTGCACGTGTGCCTCTGAAATTGGACTCCGATGGCTCCCTCCAGGCCTTCTGTAAGGTCCCACACTTCCATGGGCGTTTCTTCTTGTAAGACCACGTCAGAGGCTCATGAGAACTTTGGATAAGAAGAAGGCTTAATTTTATCGCCAAGGAACGCATGCACCTCTCTGACTATGAACGAAGGACGCGATAGGATTCCTCTTCCAGGCTCCTACATTGAGTGGATGACAAGCAGCATCCCACACTGTTTCTGACTGTGTCTTTTGGACTTATGTGGCAGCCTTGCAGGGCTGTCACTGTGTGTTGTGTTTATTTTGGCTATATGATTTAAAAAACTGCCTGCCCGCCTGCCCGCCTGCTAGGTTGCCGCCATTGTGAAGTAGCCGGAATGCGTGGGCTGGTCTCACGGTTCTATTGCTTACTTGTGCAATGCGCAAGCGCCTGGCATCATGCCCGCCTCTGCCTCTGCCTCTGCCTGCCTGCCTGCCCGCCTGCTAGGTTGCCGCCATTGTGAAGTAGCCGGAATGCGTGGGCTGGTCTCACGGTTCTATTGCTTACTTGTGCAATGCGCAAGCGCCTGGCATCATGCCCGCCTCTGCCTCTGCCTCTGCCTGCCTGCCTGCCCGCCTGCTAGGTTGCCGCCATTGTGAAGTAGCCGGAATGCGTGGGCTGGTCTCACGGTTCTATTGCTTACTTGTGCAATGCGCAAGCGCCTGGCATCATGCCCGCCTCTGCCTCTGCCTCTGCCTGCCTGCCTGCCTGCCCGCCTGCTAGGTTGCCGCCATTGTGAAGTAGCCGGAATGCGTGGGCTGGTCTCACGGTTCTATTGCTTACTTGTGCAATGCGCAAGCGCCTGGCATCATGCCCGCCTCTGCCTCTGCCTCTGCCTCTGCCTCTGCCTGCCCGCCTGCCCGCCTGCTAGGTTGCCGCCATTGTGAAGTAGCCGGAATGCGTGGGCTGGTCTCACGGTTCTATTGCTTACTTGTGCAATGCGCAAGCGCCTGGCATCATGCCCGCCTCTGCCTCTGCCTCTGCCTCTGCCTGCCTGCCTGCCCGCCTGCTAGGTTGCCGCCATTGTGAAGTAGCCGGAATGCGTGGGCTGGTCTCACGGTTCTATTGCTTACTTGTGCAATGCGCAAGCGCCTGGCATCATGCCCGCCTCTGCCTCTGCCTCTGCCTCTGCCTCTGCCTGCCCGCCTGCCCGCCTGCTAGGTTGCCGCCATTGTGAAGTAGCCGGAATGCGTGGGCTGGTCTCACGGTTCTATTGCTTACTTGTGCAATGCGCAAGCGCCTGGCATCATGCCCGCCTCTGCCTCTGCCTCTGCCTCTGCCTGCCCGCCTGCCCGCCTGCTAGGTTGCCGCCATTGTGAAGTAGCCGGAATGCGTGGGCTGGTCTCACGGTTCTATTGCTTACTTGTGCAATGTGCAAGCGCCTGGCATCATGCCCGCCTCTGCCTCTGCCTCTGCCTGCCTGCCTGCCTGCCCGCCTGCCCGCCTGCCCGCCTGCTAGGTTGCCGCCATTGTGAAGTAGCCGGAATGCGTGGGCTGGTCTCACGGTTCTATTGCTTACTTGTGCAATGTGCAAGCGCCTGGCATCATGCCCGCCTCTGCCTCTGCCTCTGCCTCTGCCTCTGCCTGCCTGCCCGCCTGCCCGCCTGCTAGGTTGCCGCCATTGTGAAGTAGCCGGAATGCGTGGGCTGGTCTCACGGTTCTATTGCTTACTTGTGCAATGTGCAAGCGCCTGGCATCATGCCCGCCTCTGCCTCTGCCTCTGCCTGCCTGCCTGCCTGCCTGCCCGCCTGCTAGGTTGCCGCCATTGTGAAGTAGCCGGAATGCGTGGGCTGGTCTCACGGTTCTATTGCTTACTTGTGCAATGTGCAAGCGCCTGGCATCATGCCCGCCTCTGCCTGCCCGCCCGCCTGCCTGCCTGGAGGTGCCCATGCAGCTGTGACTTTGCCTCTGCCAGTGGGACTTTGCCTCTGCCACTGGGACTTTGCCTCTGCCACTGGGACTTTGCCTGGAGGGAGCTGTGCCAAACTGTGACTTTGCCTGGAGGGAGCTGTGCCAAACTGGGACTTTGCCTGGAGGGAGCTATGCCAAACTGTGACTTTGCCTGGAGGACCCTGTGCCAATGTGACTTTGCCTGGAGGGAGCTGTGCCAAACTGTGACTTTGCCTGGAGGAGCCTGTGCCACTGGGACTTTGCCTGGAGGGAGCTGTGCCAAACTGGGACTTTGCCTGGAGGGAGCTGTGCCAAACTGGGACTTTGCCTGGAGGGAGCTGTGCCAAACTGGGACTTTGCCTGGAGGGAGCTGTGCCAAACTGTGACTTTGCCTGGAGGACCCTGTGCCAATGTGACTTTGCCTGGAGGGAGCTGTGCCAAACTGTGACTTTGCCTGGAGGAGCCTGTGCCACTGGGACTTTGCCTGGAGGGAGCTGTGCCAAACTGGGACTTTGCCTGGAGGGAGCTGTGCCAAACTGGGACTTTGCCTGGAGGGAGCTGTGCCAAACTGTGACTTTGCCTGGAGGACCCTGTGCCAATGTGACTTTGCCTGGAGGGAGCTGTGCCAAACTGTGACTTTGCCTGGAGGACCCTGTGCCAATGTGACTTTGCCTGGAGGGAGCTGTGCCAAACTGTGACTTTGCCTGGAGGGAGCTGTGCCAAACTGGGACTTTGCCTGGAGGGAGCTGTGCCAAACTGTGACTTTGCCTGGAGGACCCTGTGCCAATGTGACTTTGCCTGGAGGAGCCTGTGCCACTGGGACTTTGCCTGGAGGGAGCTGTGCCAAACTGTGACTTTGCCTGGAGGACCCTGTGCCAATGTGACTTTGCCTGGAGGGAGCTGTGCCAAACTGTGACTTTGCCTGGAGGACCCTGTGCCAATGTGACTTTGCCTGGAGGAGCCTATGTGCCACTGGAGTCCTCCGATCCACATCGGCCGCACGAATAAGGTAAGTGTGTGCAGTCAACGCAGGGACACCTGAGAGTGTCCAGAAGTGGGGCAGTGTGAGATCTTACTTCCGAGTAAGCAAGCAGGCAGCCCCGTGTGCCTACTGGGGCGTGGGCACTCAGGACCGGGCAGATGCCAGTCCTGGGTGAGAGGGAGCCAATGGTGGAAAAGTATGATTTATCTCATGTTAATTCTTTTCCCCCCCCCCCCCCTCCTTCTTTTGCAGCCTATGGAACTCTTCGCCACTGCGCAAAGCGCACCCGTGAATCCAGACTGCCCATCTGCCCCAGCCACGGCCGCATGGAGGTGGCCCCTCGATTCACGTCGCCCCTACGACTCAGGTAAGAGTGCAGGCAGAGTGGCCATATAGAAAAGAAGGCAGGGCCCCTGCACCTTTAACTGTTGTGATGAAGAGGGAATCTCAGCAGGAACTAATTCCATACAAATGACACTGGCAGAAATTCCCTTTTCTCTACAACTGCTGAAGTTAGGAACCCTGACCTGGATTTGATCTGGTCAGCCTAACGTAGGGTGCTATTAGGAGTGAATGAATAACCCAAGGACAAAAGAAATGGTGATTCTCTAATGATCCGGTAAGCTGTGTCCTGCCAGACACAAAAGGATAGCCAATCCCTCTAACAATGGGCTCAGAAAAGTGATTTAGAAAGGGAGGGGTGCAGGAGAAAGAGGATTGCATCACAAACCAGAGAAGTGTGCCGGTGGGAGACTAGTTACTAGGACTTGCATGTATAATTAATACAAATCTTTATTTATTTTCCTTTCTTCTTTTGCAGTATAAAAGTATTTATGTAATATTCATTATCCCCCTCCTCTTCTTTTGCAGCCTATGGCACTCTCACTGCCACAGTGCCCAGGAAAGGAGAGACTTTGCCCATTACATGCCAGCCTGCCCGCCCGCTGCTGATGCCGCCTGCCGCCTTCCAGATCGTTCCTGCGAGGCGGGCCAGCCGCCTTTCTTGCACAAGCCATGGGACTAGGGGTCCTCCAGGAGAATCTCACCGAGTCCTCAACGCCCTCAGGACTATGGTAAGTGTTCTGTGAATGGGGGGGGGCACCTTCCACCTAACTGAAGGTTGGCTGTCTGCCTGCTAACTTCCGAGTGAGCAGGCAGCCCCGTGTGCCTGCTGGGGCGTGGGCACTCAGGACCGGGCACATGCCAGTCTTGGGTGGGAGGGAGCCAGTGGTGGAAAAGTATCATTTTTCTCATATTCTTCCCCCCCCCCTTCTTCTTTTGCAGCCTATGGAACTCTTTGCCACAGTGCCCAGGAGAGACGGTAATGCAGACTGCCCACCTGCCCGTCACTGCCCGCCTGGAAGTGGCATCTTATCAACAACGCCCTCAGGAGGACTACGGTAAGTGTTCTGTGAATGGGGGGGGGCACCTTCCACCTAACTGAAGGTTGGCTGTCTGCCTGCTAACTTCCGAGTGAGCAGGCAGCCCCGTGTGCCTACTGGGGCGTGGGCACTCAGGACCGGGCAGATGCCAGTCCTGGGTGAGAGGGAGCCAATGGTGGAAAAGTATGATTTATCTCATGTTAATTCTTTTCCCCCCCCCCTCCTTCTTTTGCAGCCTATGGAACTCTTCGCCACTGCGCAAAGCGTACCCGTGAATCCAGACTGCCCATCTGCCCCAGCCACGGCCGCATGGAGGTGGCCCATCGATTCACGTCGCCCGCACGACTCTGGTAAGAGCCTGTCAGAGAGCTTACCCACGAGTAAGCAAGCAGGCAGCCCCGTGTGCCTGCTGGGGCGTGGGCACTCAGGACGGGCACATGCCAGTCTTGGGTGGGAGGGAGCCAGTGGTGGAAAAGTATCATTTTCCTCATATTCTTCCCCCCCCCTTCTTCTTTTGCAGCCTATGGAACTCTTTGCCACAGTGCCCAGGAGAGACGGTAATGCAGACTGCCCACCTGCCCGTCACTGCCCGCCTGGAAGTGGCATCTTATCAACAACGCCCTCAGGAGGACTACGGTAAGTGTTCTGTGAATGGGGGGGGGCACCTTCCACCTAACTGAAGGTTGGCTGTCTGCCTGCTAACTTCCGAGTGAGCAGGCAGCCCCGTGTGCCTGCTTTGGCGTGGGCACTCAGGAAGGGCAATCCTGGGTGGAAGGGAGCTGGTTGTGTTGAAGTGGTCAACTAATATTCATTCTTTTTCCCCCCCCTTCTTCTTTTGCAGCCTATGGCACTCTCACTGCCACAGTGCCCGGGAAAGGAGAGACTTTGCCCATTAAATGCCAGCCTGCCCGCCCGCTGCTGATGCCGCCTGCCGCCTTCCAGATCCTTCCTGCAAAGAGAGCAAGCCGCCCTCCTCGCACAAGCCATGGGACTTGGCATTCGCCCTCAAGGAGAATGTCACCCAGTCCCCAAAGCCGCTGTTGGACTTTGCCCATTAAATGCCAGCCTGCCCGCCCGCTGCTGATGCCGCCTGCCGCCTCCCAGATCCTTCCTGCAAAGAGAGCAAGCCGCCCTCCTCGCACAAGCCATGGGACTTGGCATTCGCCCTCAAGGAGAATGTCACCCAGTCCCCAAAGCCGCTGTTGGACTTTGCCCATTAAATGCCAGCCTGCCCGCCCGCTGCTGATGCCGCCTGCCGCCTTCCAGATCCTTCCTGCAAAGAGAGCAAGCCGCCCTCCTCGCACAAGCCATGGGACTTGGCATTCGCCCTCAAGGAGAATGTCACCCAGTCCCCAAAGCCGCTGTTGGACTTTGCCCATTAAATGCCAGCCTGCCCGCCCGCTGCTGATGCCGCCTGCCGCCTCCCAGATCCTTCCTGCAAAGAGAGCAAGCCGCCCTCCTCGCACAAGCCATGGGACTTGGCATTCGCCCTCAAGGAGAATGTCACCCAGTCCCCAAAGCCGCTGTTGGACTTTGCCCATTAAATGCCAGCCTGCCCGCCCGCTGCTGATGCCGCCTGCCGCCTTCCAGATCCTTCCTGCAAAGAGAGCAAGCCGCCCTCCTCGCACAAGCCATGGGACTTGGCATTCGCCCTCAAGGAGAATGTCACCCAGTCCCCAAAGCCGCTGTTGGACTTTGCCCATTAAATGCCAGCCTGCCCGCCCGCTGCTGATGCCGCCTGCCGCCTTCCAGATCCTTCCTGCAAAGAGAGCAAGCCGCCCTCCTCGCACAAGCCATGGGACTTGGCATTCGCCCTCAAGGAGAATGTCACCCAGTCCCCAATGCCGCTGTTGGACTTTGCCCATTAAATGCCAGCCTGCCTGCCCGCCTTCCAGATTCTGCTGTGGAAGGAGAAATAAATAATACTAGGTGCTGCAAGAGACCATGTGGATTGGCTCTACATCAAAGCAGCCTTCTGGTTTAGAATTACATAGTACACAAGAAAAGAACAATCACTTATCCTGCAAGATCCCTTCCCAGGCTAGGATCTGAATAATAGCTATTAGCTAGGATCTGAATAGCTATTACCTGGGATTAGCTACTAGTGCATTTGGTAGCATTCCTGCAACCAACACCTGTCTTGTCATGTAAATGTATGGGTCCCTAAAGCAATTTACAATCACTTTACATTTTACAAATGAATAAGTGAAACTTTCTTCCCTCATTACCAATCCACACCAGGCAGGCAATGTCCCCTTCCTGAAGGTTTAAAATAATAAAGTTTAACCTTTGTTTTCCCACTAAAGCATTGCACCAAAGTTTGTTAAATTTCCAGCGTTTGAGCGGGCATAGGTCCTGTGCCATGTGAGCGAGTTAGAGGTTTGTAGCTCTTAAAACCAACCCATAAATCCCATGTGAAATGCCATGCATAAACCTTTGTTTTCCCACTAAAGCATTGCACCAAAGTTTGTTAAATTTCCAGCGTTTGAGCGGGCATAGGTCCTGTGCCATGTGAGCGAGTTAGAGGTTTGTAGCTCTTAAAACCAACCCATAAATCCCATGTGAAATGCCATGCATAAACCTTTGTTTTCCCACTAAAGCATTGCACCAAAGTTTGTTAAATTTCCAGCGTTTGAGCGGGCATAGGTCCTGTGCCATGTGAGCGAGTTAGAGGTTTGTAGCTCTTAAAACCAACCCATAAATCCCATGTGAAATGCCATGAATAAACGTTCGTTTCCCACTAAAATGTTGCACCTAGCTTCCGGAAATTTCACACACATTTGAAGTGAAGTGTTCCCTGCAATGTGCCAAAGTTTCCCGTTTGTATCTTTGAAAATAAAAAAATGGGAGGCAAAACTGTATTTTACCCCACTGCTACCCAATTTTCAACAATTCATTGCCAACACATGCCTGGAGCTAGCTGTCTGAAATTTTACACACATATCAAGGGAAGTGTTCCCTGTAATGTGCCGAAGTGTCCTGTTTGTATCTTTAAAAATAAAAACATGGGAGGCATAACTGCATTTACCCCACTACTACCCATTTTTCAAAAATTCATTGCCACACCAGGCAAGCACCCACGGTTCTGGGATTTCACACACGTGGGTCCCAAGGTTCCACCTACAATGTGGCAAAGTTTCATGTGTGTAACTTTAAAAATGACCGAGTTATAGGCATTCCATGTTATTTATTAAAAAATTAATTGCCACAAACTGCATGCACCAATCTTTCTGAAATTTCTCACAGATACCTATCCCTAACCAGTGTACAATGTGCCCAAGTTTCATCCTTCTGTCGTTAAAAATGAAAAAGTTATAGGCGTTTTTGTAAAACAATAATTTGCTATAGGAAAAAGCATTCAAAATGGCGTCCGATCCGGATCGGAAAATCCGATCCGCGGATCGGAATCGGATCCGATCCGATCCGACACACGATCCGATCCGATCCGATCCGATCCGACCCCCCAGGTCCGATTCCGATCCGCTATCCGATCCGATCCGGGGGGTCAGTGCACATCCCTACTGATAACACCTAAAGCGATTGTCAGTAGATAAGCATAATCGGACAACCGGGCGTCAAACCGAAATCTTGTAGAGGGGACCACATACACAAGCCCTTTGTTATCCCATTAGCCAGCGCCCTCAAATGCCGTTGTACTCAAATGATCTCCTTTCCTGAAGTTTTCAGCCAAGTGCATCCTCCATCCGCCCACAGTAATGCCTCGGGCGACCTAAGACGAGTCAGCAAGGAGGCTTCGGAAAACGCCGTCCAGTAAAGGAGAAATGAAGCAGTTTTGGGACGCATGCAAAATGCCAATGAAGGGTCTTCTGGCGCTTTTGAGATCAAAACAAATTTACCTTGGCATGAAGCCTTCATGGGTCCAAGCCCACTGTCACATGCACGAAGCAGGCCACGGCCCATGGAAGCATCCGCCACAAGAAATCTGTAAATGTTTATGGTGTCACAGGACTCTGTGACACCATAAACATGTTGAGACATGTGACATGGCATTTTGGTTGCAAACGTACAATATGGCTCTCTCTCTGAAATGTTACCATATATATATATATATATATATATATATATACACGCACACGCACACACGCACACACAAGGATAAGAGCTTTTGCTTGCAGATAAGAGCTTTTCCTTGCAGAGAAGGATAGGGATGGGGAATCCCCACAGGTTCCGCCATCCCTGTCCAACAGAACGATGGACAAGTGTAAGTAACATTCTCTATGCTGCCCACTTTTAGCAGTGATGACCCAATACATCTCCCTTCCTGTGCCATCTCTGTAGATCACGTAGATAGCCAGTGTGGTGTAGCGGTTAGAGCATTGGACTGTGACCCGGGTTCTAGTCCCCACTTGGCAGTGATGTTCGCCGGGTGACTTTGGGCCAGTCCCTGACTTCCAGCCTAACCTGCCTCACAGGGTTGTTATGAGGATCAAATGGAGAGGAGGAGGAAGAGGATCATGTGAGCAGCCTTGGGTTCCTTGCAGGAGGAAAACAGGCGGGATAGAAATGTAATAATAATACATAATAAAAAGAAAAAATCGTAAGCCCTTGATGGTGAGGACTAGGTCGATCCTGAGTTCTCCGTAGGAATCATGCTGCACACATCTTAAAATACTACTAGGAGATCTCTTTAGAAAGCATCTTTTATGTAGCAAGTACTTTGGAGTAAGCAGGCATTATGATAAAGTAGCAGACTTCAATTCCCACGTCCACCTTTAGCCCCAACGTGTAATACCGAACACAGAGGCTAAAGATGAAAAATAGCATGCTTCCAATTTTTCCTTACTAGGATGTAACTAAATTAGTAGGGGAGACATGTTAGAGGTATACAGAATTATGCAAGGTGTAGAGGAGGTGGATAGGCAGAGATTTCCCTCTTGCTCCCATAATACTAGAACCCAATGGGGTCATCCCATGAAGCTGATGGGTGGGAGATTCAGGACTGCTAAAAGGAAGGACTTCTTCAGAGAATACAGAGTTAAAGTATGGAGTTTGGTACCACAAGATGTGGTGATGGCGACCAGTTTGGATGTCTTTAATTGGGTGTGAGACAAATTCCTGGAGGAGAAGGCTATCAATGGCTACTAGTCCTGGTTGCTATATGCTACCTCCAGTATCAGAAGCAGGACGTCTCAGTGCACCAGTTGCTGGGAAACATGGGTAGGAAGGTGCTGTTGCACTCATGCCCTGCTTGTGGGTTTCCCATGGGCAACTGGCTGGGCACTGTGTGAACAGAATGCTGGGCTAGATGGACCCTGGTCTGATGCAGCAGGGCTCTTCTGATGTACACTACAAACGTTTGTGAACTGCCCAGAGAGCTTTGGTTGTTGGGCGGTATAGAAATGAAATGAAGTACATGAATATAATAAAACGTCTATTAGTTTTAGACCAGTTTAACCATCACGGTATCACACATACTCTGAAATCAAGTCTGGGGAACGTATTGAGAGAATCTCTTATGGTACCCAGACGCTGCTCCTTTCTCACCTCTGCACAGAATAACTTGTTCCTAAGGAAAAGGGAAATCCTGCTAAACTGGCTTAACAGCTGAACTGGTTTAGGCCCGTTGCATAAGAGAGATAGGGATCAGCCCAATGCCATATTCTTACTTAAATAAAATAAACATAAATCAATTATGTATGAACTACAAACATGCACCACAAAAGGGGAAATTTGCTACTTACATCTGTATCTGGGGCCGAACCCTGGATCCTGCTGGGCTGCGCTCTGCTGTCCAAGTGGAAGGATGTTGGGACCTTGACATCCCATGACCCGGCACTGGCCTCCCTGACCAGCAGCCAGGCCATGGCGAATACCCAGAGAGTCCGCATAGCGCCCGGCCAAGATATTCACCTCGGAACCGGAGAGGCTCGCCACTTAAATGGAACACCCGCCCGTCATGGCATGGCCTGTCTGGGAGCAAGGATGTAGTGGGAAAGGGAGGGGGTCCGGGGAAGAGGAGTCCTCTGATCCAACCACCAGGAAATTTCACAAATTTTGGCCGTTGCTGGAAATGGAGAAGTGGTCTCCCTTCAGCAGAAAAGCGGAGAATCCTTCGCGAGGGCTCCCCCTTGTAAAGGGCTGGCACCTGCGGACAAGCAAAAGGGGAAACATCAGGATGGCAAGGTTTTTTTTTCTCTTCCTTTAAATGGTATCAGTAGATCAGTTCAGTTAACGATTTCGGCAATTGATATCATTTTAGCCAGAGAAGTCTGACGGAAAAGTGAGCTGGTTCTCAATCGGAACCCACAGGGGAGGCTGGTCAGGTTAATGTGGGAGCGGGCAAACTGTGGGCTTCAAGGTGACATTGCACTACAACCCCCATAATCCCCGACTCTCAGTCATGCTTGCGGGACTGATGGGGGTTGGAATCCAATAGAGGGGAGCCAGTTTGGCTATCCTGGGATTAATGGGTCCTGGAATCCCGTCGGAGCCTTTCCTTAACTGGTAATGTTTTGCCAGGACTGTTCTCGCTTTTGTTAAGGGAAGTTACATGTAAAACGGCCCGCCATGAGTAGGATGTGGTTGGAGACTCCTCTGGATGGAGAGCATTGTTTTAGGAAAGGGCCTGCTATAGTTCTCCATTCCCACCTGCTTCCCGGCACCGACCCTTAGGTAAGGATAATGTAACTAGGCGTCTGCGAAGGTAGCAAAGGGCAGCCCGCATTTGGCTAGAGACAGTCTGAGAAAAACAGGGAGACTGAGAGTCAGGTTTAAACTTCACAGGCATCTTAGGGTGTCGACTGTTACCCTAGAGATCTGTTTTGGGGCATTGGACTTCAGCTGCCTAGCAAAGTATGGCTATATGCACCTCTCTAGGCTAACGGCTCCGATGTCAGAGGGGCGGTGAATCTGCTCCGGGTTTCAGTCTCAACCAGTCAGAGCTCTAAAGGAGTGGATTCACCACCCCACTGATATTTGAGCCACCAGCCTCCACTGCTTATGGAAAGGAGAACAGGGCTCCTGTATCTCTAACAGTTGGATAGAAAAGGGAATTTCAGCAGGGGTCATTTGAATGCACGCAGCACCTGGTGAAATTCCCTCTTCATCGCAACAGTTAAAACTGCAGGAGCCCTGCCCTCTTGATCAGAGACAAACCATCTGGACAACCATCTGTCAGGGATGCTTTAAGGGGGATTCCTGCATTGAGCAGGGTTTGGACTCGATGGCCTTATAGGCCCCTTCCAACTCTACTATTCTGATTCTATGAAATTCTCTTTTCTATTCAATTGTTAAAGATACAGGAGCCCTGTCCTCCTTTCCATATGGTCACCCTACCACTGTCTGATGGCCGCTTCTTAAGGTGTTTTCTTTTTTAATTGTAAAATAAATAAATGAAGTTGGAGGCTGGCATGCTGCAATATGAAGGGAGCCATCTTTATTTGGGTTCAAAAGAACGGTCTCATACTTTGGAGCCCAGACCTCCCCCTCTGCCTTATTGATTGATTGATTGATTAAAACATTTGTATTCTGCCCTATATCATTGGGATCTCAAGGCAGCATACAGATAAAATCAAACAGCATGAAACAATAAATAATATACACAGCTAAAAACATATTAAACCATTAACAAGCTAAAACCAGTAGAAAATTCAAAAGCTATAAAAACAATTGAAATTATGTGTAGCTTTAGCCCTCAGACTTTGATAAAAAGTTCTTAGGCACGTTAGTTTTCTTTTGGTCTCACCAGTTTGGCTTCTGGGAAATGAGTGTTTTGCAACAGTTCATGGGCACCATGGCAGCCATGAATGGGCAAGCGCCACGCCCTCTGTGGCAACCATTTTGTAAGAGTGCCCATAACACCCTCTCAAAATTCCAAATGTGCCCAAGATGGAAAAAAAAGTTGGAGATCCCCACTTCCACCTATATTCAGCCTATATATTTGTAAACAGATGCAAATATTATGGAACACCCATAAGCCTCCTGCGATCTCCTTTCAAAATGAAGCCAATCATCTCAGGAATATTTCATTGCCCAGACAAGTGGGATAAGTATAATTCTTACAAGCACTGAGCAAGATGAAAACTGATTCTAGCACTGAAATCTTTGGCCATCTTTCTCAGAATTGGGGGGAATTATTGGGCAGTGCGGAAGAAGAGAAAGGAATAAGCATTTAAATGAAAGAGTCACCGTCCATTTGAGCCTTCTCTTAACAGAACAGTTACTAAGTGAGTAAATAAATAAATCGCAGTGACATTTTACACAGTCAACACTAAAAATAGCCAGTATTTTTGGGGGTGGGGGAGTCCCTTCGCCACTGCGTCTAGCAAAGACCAAACAAACATGAAACCGGAAAACATGCAGGAGAACACAACAGAAGTCACAAAGTCAAATCTCCTTGAAAGCACAACACCTACAATCTCCGAAGGTATTCTTAAAAAACCCTCAAAAATGATCAATCACTTTGTTTATCCAACCTGGCAGGTCCCAAGATAATTACCTGAAGAGATTTGAGAACCTTTCCTCAGAGGGAGTTAGTCAGTCAATATTCCTCTTTCCAGTGTTTTTAAAAGTAGGGATGAATGGACCAGTCTATTTCCAATCCGTGTCAATTTCACACAGGTTTGTTGGTATTCCAACCCCTTCCTGTTTTAAAAAAATACATGAAAATCCTCATTATTTTTAATATATTCTTTTCACAAAATATGTGCAAACACATTTTTGGACACATTCTCTCATAACATGTGCTTATTTATTTATTTATTTATTATTACACTTATATCCGGCCTTTTTTCCTCCAAGGAACTCAAGGTGGTGTACATAATCCTCCTCTCCATTTTATCTTCACAACAACAACCCTGTGAGGTAGGTTGGGCTGAGAGACTGTGACTGGCCCAAAGTCACCCAGTGAGCTTCCGTGACTGAGTGGGGACTAGAACCCGGATCTCCCGACTCCCAGACCAACACTCTAACCACTACAACACACTGGCTCTCTTTTTATATGCAAATTGGTATGTTTTTCAGCAGAGAACTATAATGCAAAATTCAAAGAAGTGCAAAAACTAAATGACTCTGTTCCGATCTGTGTATTATTTATTTATTTATATTTATTATTTATTTTTCTGATTATTTTTTATTTATTCCGATCTGCATATTAGTCGGGGAACTGCAAATCGATCTGGTTTGCTTACAAAATGATTACTGAACTACATCCATGGGCATTCCCTATATAAAGGTCCTTACCCCAAAACTGATCAAACCCCCTTTTACTTATACCATTGCTTACAGGGTTGGAATCTTTACTTATTGCATTTATATCCTGACTTTTCCTCCAAGGAACCCAAGGCGGCATACACGATTCTCCTCCTCCTCTCTATTTCATCCTCACAACAACCTTGTAAGGTAGGTTAAGTTAAGAACCACTGATTGGCCCAAAGTCACCCCGCAAGCTTCATGGCTAAGTGGGGACTTGAACCCGGTTCTCCCCAGGAGCAGTTCAACACTTTCACCACTACCCCTCACTGGCTCTATGGGGAGATTTATTTGCAAAGGTCAACTAATTTGCTCGCTTTTTACCCTAGTGACAGAAAGCTTCTTCTTCATCTGGTCCTCAGACTCCCAGTTCACCTAAAAGAAGATTTGGGAGCCAAAGGGCTTGTTTGTAGAAGAATAATCACCCAATCCCCAAACCTTACTTTCACTGCACTCGAAGACTGTGCGTTCAAAGCCCTCAAAACGGATTTCCTCTGTCCTTGTAGAGCGAAGAATCTTTACGCTACATATCCTGTTTTCAGCAAGCTAAAATATTATCGCTCACGTTTAGAATTTCACTTCAAGACCTCGGCTCAGCTTTAAAAAGGACTCTTTATCCTTACTAAACAACAACAACAAAAAACTATCCAGAGACTTGCCCTGTCCTACATTTTGATCTTCGTGATTGATTGATTGATTGATTGATACTGGCTGGGAAATGCTGTGAGTTATAGGACATTTTTTTGTCTGGACACACATAGGATTGTGCCCTTACTGTACTTTTAAACAGCCCAATAACAGTTCTCTGGGGTGATGTACAATCCCTTAAAAACATATGACACAAACATTAAAACAAAGAATGAAAACAGCGTAGAATAAAACCAAGATAAAACCAGCAGCAGAATAAAGTGCTGAAAAACACATTTTTCTAAAAAAAACCCACAGTGCTTAGAATGCCAGGAAGGATCAAAAGGTCTTCACTTGGTACCCTTAAGACCACAATTTAGGCACCAGGCGAGCCTCTCTGGGGATAAATTTGCACAAAGGGGATGCCACCACTGAAAAGGCCCTCTTCTTGTTTGACAGGGACACCTGGAGGGGGGCTTCAGATGATGATATTAACGTCCAGGAAGGTAATTATTGTTGTGACTGTGCCAGTGACTTCTGCTCATCCAACTTTAGCACCCCCAGATAACTAAAAGTCTCTTACTCCTTTAAATGTCTCTACCTATTTTCCCTTTCAGTCCTCTACATATAGGACTCCATCTCTGAACATGTATGTGAAGCCACCTCTCTCCTTTTTTCCCCTTTCAAATCCCTCCTCAAAATGATCTTCTCTGCGTAGCCTCTTGACCTCTTAATTCCTATTCCCAACTATAGTCAAGCATTCAGTCCACGACATGTCATTTGCCATCGTTTTCCCCAAATGACTTTTGCCTCTCTCTGTTTCTCTCTTTGTTGTTTCCTTCCTGTAAACTTCCTGGGAACAGAGACCAGTCTATGTTGCCTGTATAACTCAGTGACCCTGTTCAGATGACACGCTAAGCCACATTGGTTAAGCGTTTTGAGCTAAACATTGTGGCTTAGCTTGTTGTGTGAACCATTCCTAACCATGGTGGCTACATAACCACCATTTAAACAAACTGGCTCAGTTCGGACGACACAATAAATAACTGGTGTGGGGGAAACAATCGTCAGTTGTTTTTGACTATTGTGTCATTCCAATGCTGCCATAGTCAACTCAGCGCTGATCCTAATCCACACCACAGTTGATTATTTATTACCATGTTGTTTGGGGAGTACCCCCTAGGGTTAGGGTTAGTGAACCCACCATTGACTATCGTGTCATCTGAATTGAGCCACTCACTAACCATTTGCTGCAAAAGGCTTAGCAGCCTAACCATGGCTTAGTGTGTTGTCTGAACAGGCCTGCTTAAGAGACCACCTATGTTTATGGCTCAGCATGAACTCCCTCTAATACTGAAGCCAGGCTGATTTTGCTACAATGGCAGGTGGCTAGGGAGCTACACTTTTAGCATTCCTACAATGCCCAGGAAAGTGCATCACCCTGGGGCTTTCTGGGAAATGAACACGGTAGCTTTCCAGTCACAACATGCCTGGTTTTTGTTATTTAAACAGCCACAGCGTGTGCATATGCGTGATCAGGACTGCACTGTGTGGGAAGAAGGTTAAGCATTTCCTCCCACACTGTGATCCAGATGAAAATTCCTCCCAGCAAAGCTGTTGTTAGCACAGCTTCTGCCGGCACCCATGAAATCTACCCACCCAATTCTAAATGTAGCATTAGCTTCCAGGAGCAGCCGTGTGCTTGGGTGGGGGGAGGCTTAAATCCCCCATCCCCCCTAGGGCCAGTCCTGATCAGGGGTCCTGCAATTAGCATTCAAATAACAAAATTCAGGCATGACAAAGCACAAACACATTTAACTCATCTAAACCCCGCCCCTAGAGAGAATCCTCCATGCAAAAGCAAGTTTAGAAATTGAGACACACACGCCCTCTCCCCCAGGCCTTGCTAATTCATTTGAGCTCACTAATTCCTTAAAATGTATTGATGCAAAAGTCAAAGCCCACTGCTTTGTTTTTAGATTGTATGTTATTTTGTGTTTTTAGATTGCAGTTTGTTTTATATTTCTTAAAATGATTTCATGGTTTTAATTTTTGTGAACCGCCCAGAGAGCTTCGGCTATAGGGTGGTATAAAAATGCAATAAATAAATAAATAAGTTCTTTTCTGAATCCTCAGCTTTGGGTCGTGGATTTCCTTCTTTGAGAAAGGAGCAAGAAAAGAGAACACTCAGTTTTAGATATCATTTTTTTTTTTTTAGTTACAGGATTCCAAATCTGAACTGAAAATATCAAGATTTCTCAGCTCTCGAGCACTCAATATTTTCTGGAGGGAAGAACAGCAACACACCACTCCTCCAAAACGGTAAAGCCGGTGAACGGCAGTGAATTATGTTTCCAATTTTGCTTGAGCCCACGACGTCAAGAACATAAAAATGTGCATTTGAACTGATTCTTGTGTTTGGTGATACGCTTAATTGCATTATTTTCCTTTTTTATTGGACTTACTGAATAATACATAATAAGTAATGTTGTTAACATCCTGCCATTACGATATTCAATAACATTGTATTGTCACTGAATAATAAATGAATGAATGAATAAATAAATAAATAAAGTACCCTGGAACATTCATCTTGCGGATTTCAACCAGATGCCTCCGAGTGGACATAAAGAGGGTGGGAAGAAAATGGTACTTAGAAGGATGCTGTGCCTGTACATGAAGGGAGGCACCAGATACCCTTAAGGCCAGCTGTGGATAGAAGGCAGATCACCTTCCTGGGCAAGGTCCTGGAGCGGGTGGTTGCGAGCCAGCTCCAGGCACTCTTGGATGAGACTGATTATCTGGATCCATTTCAGTCGGGTTTCAGGCCTGGTTTTGGTACGGAAACAGCCTTGGTCGCCCTGTATGATGACCTATGTCGGGAGAAAGACAGGGGGAGTGTGACTCTGTTGATTCTCCTTGATCTCTCAGCGGCTTTCGATACCATCGACCATGGTATCCTTCTGGGACGACTGGCTGAGTTGGGAGTGGGAGGCACTGCATTGCAGTGGTTCCGCTCCTACTTGGTGGGTCGGCTCCAGAAGGTGGTGCTTGGGGAACATTGCTCGGCCCCGTGGATTCTCCAGTATGGGGTTCCGCAGGGGTCAGTTTTGTCCCCCATGCTGTTCAATATCTACATGAAACCGTTGAGTGCAGTCATCCGGAGTTTTGGAGTGCGTTGTCATCAGTACGCTGATGACACACAACTCTATTTCTCCTTTTCATCTTCATCAGGTGAGGCTGTGGATGTGCTGAACCAGTGCCTGGCTGCGACAATGGACTGGATGAGGGCTAATAAACTGAAACTCAATCCAGACAAGACTGAGACGCTGTTGGTGGGTGGTTCCGCTGACCGGATGGAGGGTGTTCAACCTGTTCTGGATGGGGTTGCACTCCCCTTGAAGGAGCGGGTTCGTAGCTTGGGGGTTCTCCTAGAACCATCTCTGTCACTTGAGGCGCAGGTGGCCTCAGTGGCACGGAGTGCCTTCTACCAACTTCGGTTGGTGGCCCAGCTACGTCCCTATCTGGACAGGGATAACCTGGCTTCAGTTGTCCATGCTCTGGTAACCTCCAAGTTAGATTACTGCAATGCACTCTACGTGGGGCTGCCTTTGAAGGTGGTTCGGAAGCTGCAGCTTGTGCAAAATGCAGCGGCCAGATTGATAACTGGAACCAGTAGGTTCGAACATATAAGACCTACTCTGACCCGCTTGCATTGGCTGCCTGTATGTTTCCGAGCCCGGTTCAAGGTGCTGGTTTTAACCTATGAAGCCTTACACGGCTTGGGACCACAATACCTGATGGAACGCCTTTCCCGACATGAACCTACCCGAACACTACGTTCAACATCTAAGGCCCTCCTCCGAGTGCCTCCTCCGAGGGAAGCTCGGAGGTCGGCAACAAGAGAGAGGGCCTTCTCTGTGGTGGCTCCCCAATTGTGGAACGATCTCCCCGACGAGGCCCGCCTGGCGCCAACATTGTTATCTTTTCGGCGCCAGGTCAAGACTTTCCTCTTCTCTCAGGCATTTGGCAATATCTGAGGAGCCTGGGTTTGTTTTGTTTTTGTAGTTTTTTGAAGTGTTGAAGTGGTTTTTAAATGTACAGATTGTGTGTATGTTGTATGTTTTTGCTGTTTTAATTTTTGTATATTGTTTTTAATTGTTTTTAATCCTATGTAAACCGCCCAGAGAGCTTCGGCTATGGGGCGGTATACAAATGTAATAAATAAATAAATAAATAGATCTCAAAGGATTTCTGACTCCCACTAGTTTTAACAATAATACGCAGGGCTAAAAGGAAAAACTGCACACAAATTCCTCACTCTGGCTGGCGTGTTTCTGTCTTGGATGCCCTCTAGATGGATTCTGTTTGACGCCTGGTTAACCGATTATGCACATAATCGCTGAAGCGCTTTATCGTAAATGCTTGTATGTAGGAGGTAATTGAGCACTCAACAGGTGACCTTACCGGTTGTTTCAAATGCACTTTACAAGTAGTTAATGCGGAGAATCGCTTGTTCACATAGTCAAAATGCGCTTTAATGGCAGGAGCAAAATAAAACTCGCTATTTAACGCACATTCGATAATGCGCATAATCGGAGAGAAAACGCGCCTCTACGCCCGATTTGCGCTCCGTTTTTGTAGAGGTAATTTTTTTATTGCGCCTTGAAAGAGCTTTAAATGCCTCTTGTAGAGGCAGCCTCGGCCTCAGTGTTCCTTATCTGCAAAATGGGAACATTCATTGGTTGCCTTTGACCAGTTCTTTTTTCAGCTCTTCCAGATGCTTTGGAGAGTTCTGTCTTAGAATCCCTCATTTAGAGTAACTAAGGTGTCAATTTGTAGTTGTAGAGCAAAGGTAGAGCTCTTCCAGATGTTTTTGACTGCAACTGCCACAATCCCTGACCATGAGCCATACTGGCTAAGACTTATGGGAGTTGTAGTCCAAAACAACTGGAAGGCGTAGTACATCATCAACTCCACTGGCAACCCCCACAACCTCCAAACTAAGAACATAAGCAGAGTCTTGCTGGATCAGACCAAGGGTCCACCTAGTCCAGCACTCTGTTCACACAGTGGCCATCCAGCTGATGACCAGGAACCCACAAATAGGACACGGTACAGCAGCACCCTCCCACCCACATTCCCCAGCAACTGGTGTACACAGGCTTACTTCCTGTGATACTGGAGGTAGCACATAGTCATCAGGACTAGTAGCCATTGATAGCCTTCTCCTCCAGGAATTTGCCAAACCCCTTTTAAAGTCATCCAAATTGGTGGCCATCGCCACATCTTGTGGGAGTGAATTTCATAGTTTAACTATGCACTGTGTGAAGCTCTTCTTAGTGCTCTATTCCTAAACCTGGTATCCACCAGTATGTGGGACTGCACCCCTATCATCCTCAGCAAGCACAGCCAGTAGTCATGCCAGCTGCGGATGATGGGAATTGTAACCAACACTTCTGGAGGAAATCAGGTTGGGGAAGCTGAATTACAGTTCATTGGGGTTCTAATAAAAGCAAAATAGATTCCAAAAACCCCAAAACTGTCCTAGGCAAGTTTTTTTCCCCCTTTTCATCTTTGTCCCACCCTGTTTGCAAAATAAAGTTTTATCCCAATCTGCTGCTTCTCTTGCTTTAATGCTGTTTTGCTTACAGTTCTGTTATTTTTTTAGCAGCACTGTTACACTTCTCAGTTTTAATTGTCGAATTATTCATTATTTTATACTGGCTTTTATATTGTATTTTACATGTTTGTTTGACTTTAAAAAAGAAAACGTACGCTGCTCAGAGATCTTAGGATAGCAAGCGGTTTAGAAGTAGTTCAAATAAATAAACAAACATTCAGATCTTTCCTGGGATTTTTTTAAAGCGACAGATTTACAATGGGCAAAGATTTTTGCAGGCGGAAAGAAGGGACATAAACATCTCAGTCAAGAAAGACTTCTGACATGCCTTCTAAGGGTGAGTAGGAGGGTTGCTTGGATAAATGCCATGCTGGCTAGGAATTGGGGCCATTGCAATCCAAGCAGGTTAAGGGCACAGCTATCTGGGATTAGAATCTCAAAGAAGAAAAGCAGAAATGACAGAGATGTTGCCGCAACAGACCATCAGGGCTAGCCCTCTGGAAAAAGGAAGCGATGGTGCAATTCAGGCTGGGATGGGTGCGTGTCTCTTGCTTTTAGAAATGAAGTATTGTAGGGATTGCATTCTTTTTTTGCAGAACTTAAATTACTGAGAGCACCAGATAAACATTCAGACTGATGATCCCTCAACCTGAACTATAAATCAAGTGTGGGAAGACTTTGAACTTATGCAATGTAGAACCAGGAGGTGTTTATTTTCTCTCTCACTAGAACCCCACAGTTGGCTAATCAGAGGCTATACATACAAATACAAATCTATATACATACTAATAGTTTACCAGCTTTAGTGCCTTTTCCCCCCACAAGAAACCATTGTTTTGTAAACCTTAATTTTTTTTCTGTTTCTGCGGAATTTATCAGGACAAGTTGTTTCCTCAGTGCCTTTAATTTCTTATGTATATATCCTTTGAGCTGGTTGGTTCTGCTCTAAAATTGTTGTGTGAGTTGTAAGGTCTTTTGAAAGTTTCTCTCTCCATTTTTTATTTTGTTTTTTGTTTTCATAGGAGGCCTTTTCTACGAACTCACCTCCAATTACAGTTTTAGATGCTCCCCGGATTGTAACTTCGATGAGGTCAGGGGTTCTATTAAGTTGAAAACGTTCAGCCAATGATCGAATACTTGTAAAAATAAATGAATTAAAAGCAAATACAAATCTACATCTGTTCTTAAGAGATCAGAGATTCTGACACAAAGCTCTCCAAAACAGCCACTGAGATGCACAAAGATCGGGACAAATGAATGCTCCTATTTTACATGTGCGGAATACTAAGGTTCAGAGAAAGAGAGAGCGATTAGAACAAGGCCAGTCACGGGCAGAGGTTTCAATTTTACTTGCTATTACAAAACTATTGAGAGTTAGAAACTCTTGCTGATCTGCTGAAAATCACCCCAGTGATCTCCTCCGCTTGCTATAAAAATGACGCAACTTTTTATGTCACTAGCTGGTTGGAGCAAATGGGAAAAGACATCAATACAGAGAATGTAAGTTCAACAGCCAATTCCTCAGTGATGATGGTTCCCGGCAGATGAAAAGGAAATACATTATCTGCCTGTCACGTAATGCATTTATGGCATGTACAACCATAAGATGCAGTGATGGCCCATTAGCTTTAAATGGCTTTGGGGGGGATGCATTAGTGAAATCCATGGATCGGTCTATGAACAGGACATGGGCTGAAGGCCCCTGATGCAGCCACCTTGCTAAAGCTAAGCAGGTTGGAGTCGGGTCAATGCCTGGATGAGAGACCTCATGGGTATGCTGCCCACATACGTCCTTGGTTCAATCCCCACCATCTCCAGCCAAAAGTATCAGATCGGTAATTCGAAAGATCTTGACTTGAGCCCCTGGGAAAATACTGCCTGTCAGAGCAGACACATATTAAAAGGGACCTATCTGATAACCACTGATACAAACTCTGCAACCTTTATAATGTAAGAACATACATATGAAGACCCCTGCTGGATCATCAACCGAGAGTCCATCTAGTCCAGCATTCTGTTCACACAATGGCCAACCAGCTGTCGACCAGGGACCCACACGCAGGACATGAGTGCAACAGCACTCTCCTGCCCATGTTCCCCAGCAACTGGCTATCTATCTATCTTATTGCATTTATATCCCACTTTTTTCCTCCTCCCCTCCATTTTATCCTCACAACAACCCTCTGAGGTAGGTTGGACTGAGAGGCCGTGATTGGCCCAAAGCCATCCAGTGGGTTTCCATGTTCCCCGGCTAAGTGGGGACTAGAACCTGGATTGCTTGATTCCCAGGCTGACACTTTAGCCACTACACCATACTGCCTCTGATACTTGTTAGCATATAGCCATGAGGACTACTTGCCAATGACAGCCTTCTCCTCTGAATGTGTCCAGTCACCTTTTAAAGCCATCCAAATTGGTGGCCATCACGACAACTAGGGGAAGTGAACCCCATAGTTTCGCTATGGCTTTCTTTATTGCCACATAGCAATAAAGTGCTCAGCACAGGGAACAGTTCCCACCTCAGCTCTGTGGTACTATATCACACAGCATGTGGGGAGGGAGGTTTCAGGAGTTTGGGAAGCGAGATCTGGTTTTTTTTATCTTCACCTCTGCAACTCTTGAACAGCCCTGTCTAACTATTCACTATGTATGTATTTGTTTATTTATTGTTACATTTCTACCCTTTTCCCCTTCTGGCAAGGAACCCAAGTTGGCTGACATGGTCCTTTTCTCCATTTTTATCCTCACATCAACCCAGAGGTAGGTAAGGCTGACAGTAACTCCCAGAGTCAGCCAGTGAGCTTCATGGCGGAGCGGGAACTAGAACCCAGATCTCCCGAGTCCCAGGCCTCCTCCACACGAGACGTTTAATGAGCCTTGAAGGCTCATTAAAAAATTTACCTCCACAAGCACGGAGCGCAAAACGGGCGTACAGGCGCGTTATCTCCCCGATAATGCGCATTTTCGAACGCGCGTTAAATAGCGACTTTTATTTTGCTCCGGCCGTTAAAGCGCATTTTCGCGGTGTGAACAAGCGATTACGCGCATTAACTGCTTGTAAAGCGCTTTTTGGACATGAATTAATGCGCTTCGCCGCCTCTCGCCGCCTCCGGTGCAGAGGGATTAGGAGTAAAAGCGCCTCCGCGATAATGCGCATAATCGCGGAACCGGGCGCAAAAGCGCATCCTTGTGGAGGGGGCCCCAGTCCAACAATCTAGCCGCTGTGCCTGCACTGGCTTTCTTTATCGCTAACCTTCGTCTCTTCTGCAAGCCCTGAACGAGGCAGCGATCTACCTATTCATTTATTACTGCATTTCTTGCAAAGGAACCCAAGGCGGCTCACATGACTCTCCTCCTCTCCATTTTTACCCTCACAACAACCCTGCGAGGCAGCTTAGGCGGAGAGTGGCTCAAAGCCACCCAGGCCAGTTTCATGGGGACTAGAACCTGGGATTCCAAAGGCAACCACAACTCCGCGCCGACTAAAGGAGTTCATCAAATCCGGGCTCCAACACCCCCCTCGCCAAGCCGCTGCTCCTGCAGGCCAAACGCAGCGCCCAGCTTCCGCGAGCCCCTTCCGCAGCCGGTCCTGCCCGGCCCTCGCGCATTCCCCCGGGGCTCCGCCGGCTCTCCGCGCTGCCAAGGGAGGCGTCGGCCCCGCGGCCACCTCCGATCCCCACCCCTACAAAATGGGGCGGCTTGAGGGAGCCGCTCGCCTTTCTGGCGCCCGCGACGCGCCGCAAGCAGCTGCCCGTCGCCGGCACGGCTTGCGCCCTTCGCGGCTTCCCGAACCAAGCGCCAGGGCGCGTCCAAGAGGGCGCCCTGCCCAGCCAGCGCGCCCACCCCGCACCTGCGCGCGGACCCCCTGCCGCCGCGGCCACTCACCGGCCCCCGCACCCAGCCACCAGGGCGCCCGCCTCGCCGTCTCCAGCCGGCCGCCTGAGCCCGGACTCCGCCCTCCCTGTGCCAGCTCGGCCCTCTCTCTCCTCGCCAGCCGCTTAAAGGGACAACGTGCTTTTCGCCTCCAAGGCCGGGAGCGGGTCGAGGTGGGGGGCTTTGGGAAGGAAGGAAGGAAGGGCGCAATCCTAGGCAGGCATGAGCGTCCTCACACGGGAGGCTTAATGCACATCTGCCGCGACTTTGATCCACTTTTTTAGCGCTGGGGTCGCGCTGTTCTCTCGCCCTGAGCGAGTCCAGCCCTGAGAAAGTGGATCAAAGTCGCGGCAAATGGGCATTAAACCTCTCGTGTGAGACCTGGGGGCGGGGCGGAGCCCTACAACTCCCGGGAGCCCCCATGACCATGCTGGTTGGGGAAAGATGATAGTTGTAGGGCCTTTTATTTTTTTATTTCTGTTTTTTGGGGGCGAGGTGGGGTGGGGGTGCAATCCTAGGCATGTTTGGAGAGACAAAAGAACTACAACTTCCAGCGTTCCCCACCAAGTCATCCCCTATACTTCGAACACTGTAACCCACTCAAATAGAGAAGCTGGACTTCAATCCCCCCACCCAAAATATGGTTCTGTAGTTCCCTTGCATTTCGTTAACCCCTTTCCCACTCTGCTAGGCTAAAAAGACTCCAAGGAGAGACGGGCAGCCCCTGTTACCTGGCTAGTGACATAAGAGGCTTAAGAGGTCAGTACCGCACCTTGTTAAATTGCCCCTCCAGGATCACATGCTCGGAGCCGAGAGGGACTGAACTCAGCCACCCGGGCATCAGGTTCATCTCACAGGAAAGTTCAAGACGTCTTGCTGAAACAGCCAAGGACTCTCACAGACTCCAGAGCGGCATCCACAAATGTACTTTGGCATGCCCCCACAGGGTCTCCGAGTCCAACTGTCCCTTCAAAGCCGTACTGTTCACCTCAGGACATCGGTCAGAACATCCCTAGAGAGGTCAAGAAGTCTCCCTCAGCACCGACACCTCTGTGCCCTGGGGAAAAGACACCCCTCTGTCAAAAACAATCGCTCTGCATAGAGTTTAAAGTCAACATTGCTAAATGCTTTTCTTGTTGTGATCTGTCTGGACTAACACACTTGTGGGCAAGGGTCTGGAATAGGCCTGGAGTCAGCGGGCAACTACCTGGGCCCTGCCTGGGAAGTGGCTTAGGGCTACCATTTCAATTTCCCCTGATGTCTCATAAGAACATAAGAAGTGTCATGCTGGATCAGACCGAGGGTCCATATAGTCCAGCATTCTGTTCACACAATGGCCAACCAGCTGTCGACCAGGGACCCACAAAGCAGGCCATAAGTGCAACAGCACCCTCCCACCCACGTTCCCCAGCAACTGGTGCACACAGGCTTACTGCCTCAGATACTGGAGGTAGCATATAACCATCAGGGCTAGTAGCCATTGATAGCCTTCTCCTCCGGGAATTTATTCAAAACCCCTTTAAAGCCATCCAGATTGGTGGCCATCAGTACGTCTTGTGATAGTGAATTCCATAATTTAACTATGCGTTGTGTGAAGAAGTGCTTCCTTTTATTTGTCCTGAATCTCCCACCAATGAGCTTCATGGGAGGACCCCATTGAGTTCTAGTATGATGAGAGAGGGAGAAAAATGTCTCCCTCTCCGCCTTCTCCACACCAGGCATCATTTTGTATACCTCTATCAGGTCTTCCCTTACCCTCCTTTTTTTCTAAGCTGAACAATCCCAGCTGTGGTAACCTTCCCTCGTAGGGGAGATGCTCCAGCCCCTTAATCGTTTTAGTTGCCCTTTTCTGCACTTTTCCAGCTCTATAATATATACTTTTGGGGGGGGGGGGTGACCAGAACTGTACACAGTATTGTTAGTGCGGTTGCACCATAGATTTGTATAAAGGCAGTAGGATACTGGCAGTTTTATTCTCAATTCCTTTTCTTCTAATTCCTAACATGGAGTTTGCCTTCTGTTACAGCTGCCTCCAATGTTGTATTTCCCCAGGGCATTGTGGGAAATTTACATGGCTCCTTCAGGCTGCCTGGCTTTAGGGCCAGCGTCACAGGTAGGCTTGGCCGGGCACCTGCCAAGGACTCACATCCCAGCAGGGAGCCACTGACGAGAGGGCCCTGGAGTTGCTGGTCCTCTTCACCATTTCAACCTGCTTGTTCACCTGCCTTTCGCCCTGGCCTGGACAACTTGTGGCGGTGAGAAGGAGGAGCAGGAGACGCCACTATCAACCGACTCTGAAATTTAATGTAATGTAACCAGAACTGTCCTCCAAGGCAAAAATCATTGGCTAGCGTGGCTTCTTTAAAGACAACGTCTGCAACCCTCCTTTACACAAGGCAAAGCAATTTGGGCCGCTAATTTTTTTTTTTCTAAGCATGTGGGCCAAAGGGGAATTTGACTCCCACTGAACTGGCCTTTTAACAGTACAGAAGTGCACAGAGTGCTTCCTTCTCATATCCTAGTACTAATACCTTGGGAGATTGTAAATCACAATAATTAAAACCCTGTGCCTGGGATTAGGGAAAAAGTGAACCCCTGCACCAATTTGTTGTAATGAAGCTAAGCACTGATTAAGCAGGGATCAGCCTCCCCGGTTGATTCTAGGTCACTGCAGCATTACTAATAACATGAAAGATAAGTGCTGGTGCTCATCTGTTCCATTGTCCACCATTGCAGCTTTTTCTATAGGTGTGTCTTTTGAATCTGTAAAGACACAACCTAGAAAACAGGGTGGCACTTCTGATTTTGCCTTTAACAGCTGCACAGAGAAAGCCATATAGAGGTTGCCAACATTTCTTTTTTCAAGGCTCTTCTGCCTTTTAACAAAGCAAGCAAAACTGAACAGCTGATGATGCCTGTGCCCTGAAATCATCAGAGATCCCCCTGGCACCTACACTGTTGACTTTTTGGTACCAGGCAAAGGCCTTATCATTCTCTTCCTTTTAAATTCTTTTAAATTTTAAAAAAATCAACTCCTGCTTGTTGATTATTTTTCAATGGTATGATTAATGTTGCATTTTTAAACCATCTTCTCCATGATTTAGCTGCTTGGATATTTTTTCTCTTTTTCAAATAAATATTTTAAATTATTGTTTCTGTGTTTAAAACCTTTAAACATTCCTTTATTGTGTTTTATCACTGGTTTTACTGTATTTGTTTTTATTACATATGTCGCCTTGAGAGCTACAGCTATCAGGGTGACTCTTAGATTGAATAAACAAAAAAAAACAACAATAAATAAACTTTTTCTCAAAAGCTTCACCTATTGACGGTGCGACTTGTTTCATCCTGGTTGTGCTTTTATATTGCATTTTATACTATGTTTTTATACGTCGTTTGTTTTATATTTTGAATGATTTTCATGGTTTTAACGTTTGTAAACTACCCAGAGAGCTTTGGCTAGTGGGTGGTATAGAAATGCAATAAATAAATAAGTTGTAACTGCTTTAAAAGCCGAAGAGCCCTGTAATATTATGACAATAATAACAACAAAGCTATCCACAACCACATTTCAGAAAAAACTCTTTTCCTACCAGGAAAGACAACGAAAGGATAGGGAAGACTGTGGTTTCATTCAGACAACACGATAGTCAATGGTGGGGTAATAACCAACTTTACAGTTGTTCATCTAGGGGATACTCTCCACACAACATGGTAATAAATAATCAACTGTGGTGTGGATTAGGATCAGCGCTGAGTTGACTATGGCAGTATTCAGACAACACGATAGTCAATACAACTGATGATTGTTCCCCCCCCTCCCCAGTTGCTTATTGTGATCGTCCAAATTCAGCCTGTGTGTGTGTGTGTTTTGGGTTGGGTTTTGTTTTTTGTTTTTAGATTATGCAGAGCATGGAGAAAGGAAACATATTTACTCCATTTCTCATAAAACTAGAACTCAGAGGTCACAGTGACCCAATGAAACTAACCGGCAGTAATTCAGGACAGACAAAAGCAAGTACTCTTAGGCGGGGCAGAGGTGGAATTATCTATCACAAGATGTAGGGATGTCCACCACCTTAGGCTAGCTTTTTTTTTTTAAGGGTCAATGTTTCATGTTCCTAGAGCAACAGCTATCGGTCCTCACAGCAAACTGAAGTAGTGAGCAGCAGTAGCATTAAAGTCTTGGAGGAACTTCTGCAACAAACCTGAGTCTCCTGAAGTCTGAGCACACTCAGTAACCACGGCATGTCGAGTGGCATGTGGAAAAGTAAAACAGAGGATGGAGGAAGAAGAGCATAAGAAGTGCCCTGCTGGATCAGACCAGGGGTTCATCAAGTCCAGCATTTTGTTTGCACAGTGGCCAACCAGCTGTTGACCAGGAAACCACAAGGAGGACACAGGTGCAACAGCACCCTCCTGCCCATGTTCCCCAGCAATTGGTGAACACAAACGAACTGCCTCTGATACTAGAGGTGGCATGGAGCCATGAGGACTAGAATGTTCTGCTTGACCTTTTAACTGAAGCCTTAGTAAGGGCTTAATTTCAAAAACCTTCTGGAAGCAATACGTTTTAAATCTCTGGCAAAGAGAGATCTGTCTTTTCTCTGGCAACCCACTGGGCAGGGAAGAAGAGGGAAAAGCAGAAGTGGGTATCATAAAGAAAGAGAAAAGTGGTAGCCGTGCCCAGTTTGGCTCTGGCTTTGTCCACTGGTGACCTCTGGCATTTGGCCCCTGCAAAGGCAGAGGCCTTCATCAGAGAAAATAAAGGCTTTCCCATCCCTGCTCAAGTTACTTATAGTATCGTGGAGGAAGGCATGGCTACCTGGCACCGTAAACGGGAGCACTCCTACTAGAGGGTGAAGATACGCTGCAACATTTTGTTGCAGGTTTCACTTATTAGGAACAGCAGCTAAATGGAACATCCATGTACAGAGGCAGTATACCAGAAGGGCAGGTGCTGGCGCATGCCAACATGGAATCGTGACGGCCACACATCCTGCTTGTTAGCTGGCATTTTTGGAAACAGGTAAACTAGATGGCACTTCTTAACCCAATCTGGCAAATTGGGTTTTTTCTTTCTTTCTAGTTTTATTAGCCACAATAGTTTGGAATGGAACCAGGAAAAGGGCTACAGAATAGCAGCCTTGAATTGCACTCCTATTTATGCTTATCTGAAAGTAAACACCATTAAATGGACTGACTTCTGAATAGGCAGGTAAAGGATTATGCTGCGAGTCTGCATTCAATTCCCAGGAAAATGGATATAGAATTGCAGCCTTAGAATACCGTCCTCTTCCTGTTTAGATGGAGAAAAGTCCTACAACTCCCAGCATGCCCCAGCCAGCCAGCCAGCTGGGGCATGCTGGGAGTTGTAGGACTTTTCTCCATCTAAACAGGCATAGCATCAGACACTGAAAATTTAATCTAATCCACGGCTACACAGCACTACTAGGTGGACCTCCCCGGTCAGATTTAGCAAAGTGGTCCTTATGCCGTTAAGGCTGCAACCCAATTTCCCTTGGAGAAAACTAGGAGTAAAGTAGGATTTCCCTATGAGTAATCTAGGAGTAACCTAAGAATTCCTTAGGGGTAATCTAGGAGTGAACTAGGAACTCTTTAAAGATAATCTAGGGGTAAACCAGGATTCCCCTAGGAGTACTCTAGGAGGAAAGTAGCCTCTCCTTAGGAGTAAACTAGGGTTTCCCTGGGAGTAAACTTTCTCCCGAGCCTATCGACCTACCTGCGCTGTCAACCTCGCAGGTGTGCAACACCTTCCGTGGAACTGAAGGGAAGCGCAGCGCCCGCGGCTTCTTCACCGCCTCGCCTCCCTTCTCCAGGCGGGCAAAGGAGGGACCACAGCTCCGCTCCAGCGTGCGAGCCCGGGGCTCCCTCCTGGGGCTGTCGCCGGTACAGCGCCCGCCGCCGGGGAAGAGGGCTCCTCCTCCGGCTGCATCAGCGGCTCACGTGAGGCTGGACGGGACCGGGGATCGATCCGTCCATGGCGCTGCGTCAGCTGCTGCTGCTGCTGCTCACCCTACCGGGGCTCCTGCAGGCCGGCCGGCCGCCGCCGCCGCCGCCTCCCTTCCCCGGCGCTGGCTCGGAACCCACCCGCAGCTGCTCGGTGCTGCTGGACCCGCTTTCCGGCCAGCTGAAGGTGGTGAGCGGCTGGGCTCCGTCCGCCGTCGCCTGGGCCAACCTGACCGAGGGGATCCGAGAAACCGGGTAGGTGTGGATCGGGCTGCAGTCCTCTCCTGGGCCCGCCTTGCTTGAGATCCGAAACCCCCCTCCCCGAAGACAAAGCGGGGTTTACTTCCGAGTAAACCCAGGCAGAGGCCTCACTCTCGGCGCAAAGCTACAGCCCTGTTTTGTGCCAGCTCGCTGGAAGCGAGCGCAAGGGAACCCAGCGGGGGTTTACTTCCGAGTAAAAGTGCACGGTCGGGAAAGGAAAGGAAGGCGGGTGCGTTGCAACGTCGTCACGGCCACGCACTCTTTTCTTTGGGAGCGGGACCCCGTGGTGCCCCGCGGAACGGGGACTTCCGAGGAAGTTGCAGCAGGGTGACATGCGGAGGGTAGCTGGCGCGCGCTTCCCGTGGCGGATTTGCCCCTGCGCAAACACACACTCACAGACGCCCCGATCCACTTCAGGTCCTGCGTGGCCAAAGGAAGCGCTGCTGGGCAGCTGTGCCGATCCTCACCTCCCCCACGTCTTTAAACTAACGGCCTTATGAGTTCATGTGCCTCACTTATCCCTTTCTGTGGTATGGGCTGCTAGCTATCCAAAAGACTGCTCCGTAGCGTACCGTCCGTATCGTACCGATATGTGCACGTTTGTATAAGCTTGAAATCGATGCGAAGCGTGACAGAGAGCCAGTGTCAAGACTTAGGCAGGGATATGTCTTAGTGCAGGGGGTGGGGGTGGGCAGAAGGTAGATGGCCAGATGTTTTGGAGCTCAACTCTAGGGTGATCCTATGGGACGGAAGACAGAGCTCCTGTAGCTTTAACGGTTGTATAGAAAAGGGAATTTCAACAGGTGTCGTTTGTGTGCATGCAGTTCCTGGTGAAATTCTCTCTTCATCGCAGCAGTTAAATCTGCAGGAGCCCTGCCCTCTTGACCAGATATAAAAGAAGACAGGGCTCCTGCAGCTTTAACTGCTGCGATGAAGAGGGAGTTTCACCAGGAGCTGCATGCGCACAAATGACACCTGCGGAAATTTCTTTTTCTATACAACTGTAAAAGATACAGGAGCCCTGCCCTCCTGTTCATAGGGTTACCCTATTCAACTCCCAGAAGCCCCTGCTAGCATGGCAAATGGTTTGGAATGCTGGGAGTTGAAGTCCCAAACTGTCTGTTCAGCCCTGTTTTAGAGTTAGCGGCTGCGTTTGGACGACACGTTAGGCAACGGAGGGGGGAAGAGGCAACTGTCTGTTGCGTTGATTATTGCGTAGTGTATATTATGTAACAATGGGGGGAAACCACGGGCTGCTCCGTAGGGAGAGGCAGGTTATAAATAAATATTATTATTATTATTTAATGGAGGCCCGTTGCTTATCGTGAGGCCAGGACTTTTAGCTGCGCAACGGGGGGAAGGGAAACTTGTCATGTGTCGGGCTCCGCAAAAATAACGAACCGTCAGTTGCCTCTTCCCCCTTCTGTTGCCTAAGGTGTCGTCCGAACTCAGCCCACAAGTAAAGGTAACAGAGATGCATTCCTTTGCTGGATTTCCCAGCCTCTTTCCTCTCTCTCGTTCGCAGGTGGGCCTCCCTGGAGCTAACCACCAATGAGAAGTATAATGACAGTATCCAGGCTTACGCTGCAGGGCTGGCTGAAGCAGCAGTATCTGACCAGGTGTGTGTGAGAAAGTGCCAAGGGCATCCCGTCCACATTCTGTATTTTTCAGGTTCATTGGAACCCCTTCTGTCATTGCTTTAGCTTTTTTAGGGGGGGGGGGGAAACCCGAGGCTTAATTTTGAGGCACAGGTTAGCCTAGAACAGAGGTAGGCATACTGGGCAATTTGAAAAACTCTCCTGGGCACTGCCACAAAATGGATGTCGGAGGAGGTGTGGCTAGTCCCGAAGGATAAGTAAGTTTCCCAAAAGACTGAGTGCAAGGCAGAGGTTTGCTTTACAGCCATCTCACCTGCCGGTAAGGAAATGCGTAAATTTAAAAATAAAAAGGTGAGGAAAGAAGAATTAAAAGTAGGAGGGTTAGGGCACCAAGGGCCGGGGGGGGGGGGGGAGAAAGGTGCCTGAGAGTGTGGGGGGCATTGCATCCCCCTGGCCTAGAAAGTTGTCTTTGATGCTGGAATGCATGGAGAAATATGCAGGGTGCCATCTTCTCATCACTGAAAGCTGTTTTACATGTTAACTGGATCATTGAAGAGTTTCCCCCTGGCTGTTCTGGATAAGCTAAAGCAGTATTGTCAAGGTCTTCCAAAACCTCACCAAGCAGAGGACTATAGGTCCCAATCCATGAGTGTGAATTGGCACGGGGTGGCTTGAGCCGCCGAGGAGAGGCCAACCGGAAAAGCAGGATCTTCAAACCAGGCGGATGTTTCATGAATTGATAACTGTATTATTGATGACTTCCTGTTGTCAGTTTTAATCAGTTCTTTGAGTAACACATACCATTAAATGAACCGCCGTGCCTTCTAATAGCAAGCTAGCCGGTGCGTTCCGGTGGGGTTGTAGCCGAAATGGGATCAAGAAACAAGAGGGAGGTGTCAAGAAACAAGAGGGAGGTGTCGTGTTTGGGGGATCATGCCCAAGGCTTGCAAAAACACAGCCCCCCCAAAACCCTCTTTAGATAAAAAGAAACAAAAAATCCTAAGTGGCCTTTACAACTGCAAAACAACTTGTTGAGGATTAGACATGCTCATTGGCTACAGAATGGGGTGGGGAGGGAATGTTATTTTTAATATTTATAAACTGCATTTCATCCATATGGTCCCACAGCAGCTCAAAAACAAATCCCAAGAGAAAAAGCGTGCCGATACACATGAAGGAACACCTTAAACAACAGCAACTCTTCATCCAGCGAACCAAACATTAATCCATCCAGTTTAGAAGGAATTTAGGGTACAATCCTATGTGTGTTTAGGCAACGGTGTGTGTGTGTGTGGGGGAAGTCCTACAATTCCCAGCATTCCCCACCCAGCACGACTAGCTGGGGAATGCTGGGGATTGTAGGACTTTTTTCCTGTCAAAATATGTGTAGGATTGCGCCTTTATTATTCGTTTGTTTTTTTAAATTGGAATTCTAAAAGATTAAAATGTTGAAATGCCCGGGCAAAAAGTAACGTTTTAACTTGGCACTGAAAAGAAAACCAGCCTGGTGCCAAATTATCTCCTTTAGAAGGACGTTCCGGAGTAAACAAATGTATACAGTAAGTGTAAAGCTCATGTCCGCATGAGAACTAGTACTTCTGCTCCTTTCCTGCTTTGTGGCCTCTCAAGCCCCTCACTACAGAGGGGCTCATGAATATTACAAATGTGGCTCATGCATAGTGAATCCCCTCCTCTGAAATCTGCATGTGACATGGCCCCTCCCCCTCCCCTGTGCCCTCCAATTGGCCTCCTCTGTCCCCTTCCCCCTCCCCACAGCCTAACCGTACAGTTGCATACAGGGACCGCCTTCATGCCACACTGATTGGCTGAGCATGAATGTTCGTTATCTCGCTGGTGGAGGGGCTGCCCTGCCTGTCTGGCTCGGAGGGGATTATTTGCTATGTTAAAGCTCGAGCTTTGAACTTTTTGCAGGTTTCAAAATTTTCTGCACGTCTGCACTGCTCAAGCCGCAGTTGAAAGCAAAAATGAGTAAAATCAGTCTGGTAGATCTTGAGTAATAAGCCTTACACGACCGTCTTCCTACACAAGATGGAATATCCTGGAAGAGGGCATAGCTGGCACACCCTGGATTGCAATGTTGTGTTTCCGATCTCATTTGTACATTTCGGAATTCTGGACTAGAGGTTCGGTTTGACCACTGCAGAGGCAGTTGTGTGATTACAACTGGAAGCCTTCTTAATTTTTTCCGTTTTGTGCCTTCCAGCTCATCTACATGCACTGGATGAACATCATGGTGGGCTACTGTGGCCCCTTCAAGTACCAGACTGACTACTGTCAGAAGCTGAAAAACTACATCGAAGCCAACTTGGCCTGGATGGAGGAGCAGATTGAGGCAGGAAAAGGCTCCGAATACTGGTACCAGGTGCGGTTTCCGGCACTGAGATGCCGGTGCTTACGTCAAATAGTGAGCTGGGGTAGGGGACGGGCAGGTTGACTTTTTTGGCATAATATTTTCCCAGCAAGGAGTTTAAAAGGGATCAGATGGATTTTACTGTCCGGTAAGTGCTCCTGTATACCAGACGTATAGAATCTTAGGCCTAGCGACAAATTTATGTATTTATTGCATTTCAATACCGCCTGTCATGATCAGGCCTGTGCCCCTTAGCGTGGAAGAAGGAGTTTCAGACTACCAATCGGAATCTGATTCTGAACCAGAAGAAATAGAACTACAAACATGCCAGCCTACACAGGAAGCAGGGGAGATGATTCTCCCAGGTTCTTCTTCAGCCGGGGATGGATCTTCACCAGACCTTATCAGTGAAAACGTTAGCAATTCAGAGTCTGTGGGAACTCAGCAATCCTCAGAGGGGGAAGGGACTTCAGAGTTGATCGATCCCAGAGTCCGCCGCAGAGTCAAACGGGCAGGGCTAAAAGAAGGCGAGGGGCGATCAGCTTGGCTAGCTTCTTGCCAAAAGCTTCTTCAGAAGAACCCTCCCTGAAGTAAAGTGGCCCAGGGGAAAAGACCTTCTCTTTTGTTGAAAGGACAATTTTCTTGCTTAGTCAGCCAAGTTGTAGCCTAGAAGAAAGTTCCTGGTGTTTAAACTCTCTTCAGGTGTGAAGAGGTGTTTATTTGCTGAATAAAGCTTTGTGGATTACTTGGCAGACCTCTCTGTTGTCTTGCACTGCAGCGGGAGGGCTTGGAAGCATGACATGGGCCAATGGCCGAAGCTCTTTGGGTGATCCACAAAATTTTAAACCATCAAGTACAATTCACTTGGAGGTATAAAATAAACCACACTATAAAAATGTAATATAGACACACACACGACAGGTAGACTCCAAAAGCTGTGATGCGCTGACTAGGGATTCCGTGGTGGTGCCCACAGCAATTTCTCATATTTTCAAATGTGCCCGCAAGTCCCAAAAAGTTTGGGGGGGGGGAGGTGGCTTAGATTATCACAGCTCCGGTTGCCTCTTTTAATGCCTGGGTTTGGGAGTGATTACTGTGTGTTGCCCATCCATGTTTCCAGGTACGCCTCACTCTGCTGCAGCTGAAGGGTCTTGAGGATGGCTACAATGACCAAGTGGCTTTCCCAACTGGCAAGTTCTCCATTGCCCCCTTCGGCTTCCTGTGAGTCTTGGTTTCCATGAGAAGAAAGTGGGGGAAATCCATGAAGGGCCCCGGTGGTTGCGCAAGGCAGATAGACTCATGTTGAGCATGCACCTGAAAATGTAACATGCAGATGGGGCGAGCGAGGGAGTCACGCCGGTACGCTCATCAGAGTTGGGATTGGCTGGTTCTTTGTGCAGTGTACTCTTGGTCTACTCCAGGGGTTTATGGCTGCGTAATACGAGTAAGGGGAGACATGACAGAGGTACACAAATTTACTCATGGTGTGGAGAATGTGGATAGGGAGGCCCTTTTCTCCTTCTCTCAAAATCCTAGAACTCAGTGGGGTCCTCCCATGAAGCTAATGGGTGGGAGATTGTCATGACTCTGTAAGTTCTAACGAAAAGGGTGAGGACAACAAACAGACCTCTTGAAGGGAAAATACAAATCCTTTATTATACACAAAAAACGATCGTTCTCCCTCCTCCAGCAAGACAAAGGAAAACAAGGTTATCAAAAAGGTTCTTTAGCCCCTAGGCATTCAGTTGAGCTAACATAGAGAGAAAAGAGAACAGAGTCATATAATTAAGACAAATTAGCCTGTAGTGCTTTGTTTGCTAGCCTCTCTGAGCGGCGGGCGGTCCTGAGTTTGAAGTCTCTTCTCTTTGCCCTACGTCTCGCCACTGCATTCTTCAACCCCTTTGTCCCAGAAGAGAAAGTACTCTCTCTCGTTAAGGTCATCCCCTTGGGGATTAACTTCCTCTCCTGCTGTGGGAAAGGGCTCTTCTTCCTCTTGTTGCAGCAACTCCCCCAGCTCTTGCATTCCAACCCCAGGATCCGAGTCACTATCTGAGATTTCATCCCTTTGAAGCAGGGAGTTGGATGTAGACACAACAGAGATTCAGGACAGATCAAAGGAAGGACTTTTTCACACGGCGCAGAATTTAACTATGGAATTCGCCACCACAAGATGTATCGATGGCTACCAATTTGGATGGCTTGAAAAGGGGGTTGGACAAATTCCTGGAGGAGAAAGCTATCCATGGCTACTAGCCCTGATGGTTATGTGCTACCTCCAGTATCAGAGGTTGTGTGCCTCTATACACCAGTTGCTGGAGAACATGGGCAGTGTGTTCTGCTGAACTCATGTCCCGCTTGTGGGTTTCCGAAGGGCTCCGCTTTCTGATCTTGAAGTGCAGGCAGGCTGATATGGGTGAAGGTGGTCCTTCAAGTAACTCGGTCTCAAACCATTTAGGGCTTTGAAAGCCAAAACCAGCACATAGAATTGGTCTCGGAAACACACTGGTAAACAGTGCTGTTGGCGCAGTATAGGCATCATGCGATCAGATCACCTCACCCCTACCAATGCAAGGGCAGCTGTATTCTGCACCAGCTGAAATTTCTGAACTGTCTTCAAAGGCAGCCCCATGTATAGTGCATTACGGTAGTCCAGCCTGGATGTGACTAGTATGTGGATAACTGAGACCAAGTCCATCCTCTCCAGATAGGGCTGTAGCTGGCATAGTATCCAAAGCACCTCACACCCATCATGTACCTGATTATTTTTCTTTTTGCTACGACCCTGTAAAGTAGACTGGTACTATTATCCCCCCCCCAATGGCAACAGGGACTGATGCTATGGGGAAAACAGGAAGTAGTTCCCAATCTAGAGAAATGGGTCATCTCCAACATAGGGAACATGGTCAGTTAGCGTAACCCATCTCACACATATCTATACGCACGCTATCTTGGCTGGCCTCCCACCCAAGCTGCTTTGATTTTTCTCCGCTAGCTTGTTCCAGCTCGGGGGCGATTTGGAAGACCTGGAGTCGGCCTTCAACAAATCCGAAAGCCAGCGTGTCCTGGGTTCGGGGTCGTGCTCGGCTCTCATCAAGCTGTTGCCTGGCAACCGGGATCTCCTCGTCTCCCACGACACGTGGAACACCTACCAGGCCATGCTGCGAATCCTCAAGAAGTATACTTTGCCATTCCGGACTTCAGCCCACAGTGAGTAGCAGAAAATGGAAAGAGGGTGGATCAAGGTAGAAGGAGAACTGTGGTGTTCCTGCCTCTTACTAGTAGTAAACTGCCCAGAGAGATTCAGCTATTGTGTGGTATAGAAATGAAAATAATAATAATAATGATAATGATAATACCTCTTTGTAACAGGCAGCACCTTCCCCCCAACACGGTAACGTTGCCATCAGCAAGTTTAGGCTCAGCCCAAGTTTTTACTCTGCTCTAGTGCTGTGATGACATTCTGGTTTTATTATAACCTGTATTATTCCCTTGATTACTTTACCCTTTTTGTAGCTGAGAGCAGAAGTCATGGGATTGTATAAAACAAAGAAACCTTTCTTATTTACAGCGTTAAGATGGCAGATGATAAATAAGTAACTTTTAAAGGCTTCTGTTGATGTCTATCTTCTCTCCCACACATAAATTCTAGTCTCTCTCCTCACAGTCTGTTCACAGACCCTCTCTCTGTTCCTATCCTGTTCTAAACACTGTCCCATCAAATCCTATCAGTCTTAAACCCTGTCTAGTCCCTATCTGATCTACACAAGCCCAGCACCCTTCTTATATATCACACACACTTCACCCTCCCCTTGCTCGCGCAGGCAGTGATCTCACATATGCAAATACTAGGCTGACCAGATAAAATCCAGGTCAGGGCTCATGTAACTTTAACAGTTGTAGAGACAAGGGAATTTCAGCCAGTGTCATTTGTATGCCATTAGTTCCTGGTGAAATTCCCTCTTCATCACAACAGTTAAAGTTGCAGGGGCCCTGCCTTCTTTTGTATATGGTCGCTCTAGTATAGTGCCTGCACCTTTAACTGTTGTGATGAAGAGGGAACTTCACCAGGAACTAATTGCATACAAATGACACCAGCTGAAATTCCCTTTTCTCTACAACTGTTAAAGTTACATGAGTCCTGACCTGGATTTTATCTGGTCACTCTAGCAAATACACCCTGCCTCCTGTGACTCATTCCACTCTCACCCTAGATATACTCACCATAAACAGATAGAGTTATAACAGGAATAAATCTAGAACCACACATTCATAATATATGTACATGTCATGTCACAGGAACCTTTGGCTCTGAGCATTTTCCTTAATCCCAATGTGTCAGGACAGAGGTCCTTCAACAGTAGGGTGACCAGATAAAATCCAGGTCAAGGTTCATGTAACTTTAACAGTTGTAGAGAAAAGGGAATTTCAGCCAGAGTCATTTGTCTGCAATTAGTTCCTGCTGAAATTCCTTCTTCATCACAACAGTTAAAGTTGCAGGGACCCTGCCTTCTTTTGTATATGGTCGCTCTAGTATAGTGCCTGCACCTTTAACTGTTGTGATGAAGAGGGAATTTCACCAGGGACTAATTGCATACAAATGACACTGGCTGAAATTCCCTTTTCTCTACAACTGTTAAAGTTACGGGAGCCCTGACCTGGATTTTATCTGGTCACCCTATTCAACAGGCCAAGCTCCCTTCCTCTTTGTTTTGCAAAAGGGTGACGTAATCTCAACTCTGGAAGAAGCATGCAGCACAGGGGAGCTTAAAAATAGCGATTAATCATGCCGGGATCCAGAGTGCAGTGTAATTCGTTTTGTATGTCCGAGTTGGCGATAAGGGAGGGTTTGGGCTTGTGGTTCTTGAAGAAGCAACCTCCAGCACTTGTAGCTTTGGGAATTGAGTGGATTTTCAAAAGCAACTTGCAATACAGCACAGGGAACTGCTGTTCAAATTTTTTTGGGAGGGAAAGCTAAAACAGGGCATACTCAAATGCTTCTTTCAATCCCATAATACTTCAGTGTTCAGACCACTTCAACTACAACTGCCTTTCCCTGGACTAGTAAATTATTCTGGTTTTATATGACATTTTCGACGTTTTAAATCCTGACTTTGTATATATTATGGTTTTAATTGTAAACTGCCCAGAGAGCCTCAGATGTTTGGTAGTATAAATACGTAATAAAATAAATAAATAAATAAAATTATTATTATTATTATTTCATCTCTTTCTTGTGGCGGTTTTTCTAGACGAACATGACGGGCTTTGCCAAGTCATGCTGCCTTTTACAGATTCAAGAATTTCCTGACAATTGAGCATGTTTTAAGTATGACTGCTTTCTGGATGTTGGTGTGGATGTATTTTGGTAGGCCCAGTTTCTGAAGGTTTTCTGTATAGTTTTTTGATGTGATGCCGGTGACTGATGTGACTACCGGAATAATTGTGACCATTTCCTGTTGCCATAGTTCTTTGACTTCCATGGCCAGTGGTGTATATTTGTCTCTCTTTTCTTCTTCCTTTTCAACAACATTTTTGTCATTCAGTATTGCTATGTCGATGAGGTATGTGTGTTTTTCTTTTTGGTCTATGACCGTTATGTCTGGTCAGTTGCAATGTCTTGTCTTGTCCGTATGAATTGTTCTGTCCCAGTATATTTTATGATTTGCATTTTCCAGGATTGTTTCGGGTGAGTATGTATAGTATGGTGTAGATTGTTTGATAAGGTTGAATTTGATGGCCAGTTGTTGGTGAATCATTTTTGCAGCTGTATTGTGTCTGTCTGTATAGTCCATTCCTGTCAGAATTTTACATCCTCCTGTTATGTGGTCTATTGTTTATTGGAACTTATTATTATTATTATTTGAGCCAGAGTGTTGGACTGGGACTTGGGAGATCTGGGTTCTAGTCCCTGCTCGGCCCTGCATCTCACTGGGGCCAAATCTACACCAGGCAGAATATAACATTTTGAAAACGGTTTGAAAATGATATATGTAATGTGTCGTGGGCCTGAACAGTTGTCAAAACTGTTATAAACCATTATAAAGCAGTAGAGTAGATCCTGCCTGGGTGACTTCAGACCAGCCACTGATTCTTGGCCTAAGCTACCTCACAGGGTTGTTGTGAAGATAGCATGGAGAGAGGGACCATGTAAGAAGCCTTGCATTCCATGCAAGAAGAAAAAAAGCAGGATATAATTATAATAATAAAATAATAAACATAATAATAATAAAATATTATTCTAATCGCACTTCACATATATTATTTCTTCCTCCTCCTCCTCCTCCTCCTCCTTGTTAAGGCAGGAAACACGATTCTCTTCCCCATAATTATATCCTCACAACAACCTTGTGAGGCAGGTTAGGCAGAGAGAATGGATCATGCTGTTAAGTCTCTGTGGAAACTCGCCGACTTCCTGACTACTTGCAAGCACTGAGCCTTCCTAGGGAGTTATTCTTCTTTGATGCAGAAGACCTAGAGTGTGCATGTATCTATTGCTGGATAGGTGCTGATGACTGCTGCTTTGGGCTCCCCAGGTGACAGCTTGATCCCCGGGTACGCCCAGGCTTTCTCCTCATATCCAGGTACCATCTTTTCTGGAGACGACTTCTACATCTTGAGTAGTGGCCTGGTGAGTGGCATGAGTCCTCTTCCGCGCTGTCCTGGATCAGGTGGGAGCCCCTGTCCCTGCCCCCATGACCACCTGATAAAGATTGCACAGCGGCTGGATGGAAGGATGCAACTCAGCGGGAAAGCACCAAACTGACATCATGCACACAGAATGTCCCAGGCGGCAGAGCTCCCAAAGGGTTAAATTTAGCTTGGAAACAAGTGACATTTAACCACTGTAGAGCTCAGTAGGCAATTTTGGCTTTTTCCTTTCCTTTTTTTTTTTTTTTTTGAAATAATTTTATTAATTTCAACATAATAATAACATAAAATACATACATAATCCACGACAATCCCCCCCGTGCACCCCCACACCATGAGACCTTCTCTTAATCTTTTATTCTATCCAGAAATTTATCGACTCTTTTGAAGGTGTTTGTCCCTTCCCCAATCTTAATACATATTCCAATAGGGGACTCCATATTTCCCCAAAATCATTTTTACCGGACATTCCCCTCTTTAATTTCATTTTACAAGTCAGCATATCATTCAAAGCCATATCCCATATTTCTTTATACCATTCTTCTATTGTATAGCTTCCTTGTCCTTTCCAATTTTTTACAATCATTAGTCTAACAGGTGTCAGGAGGTTGTTTATCAATTCTCTCTTATTTTTGTCCTCTTCCCCTCTATCCCATATTGCTAGTAGAGCAAGCTTCGGGTTTAATTCCACTTTACTTCCAATTATTTCACTTATTTCTTTAAATACCCTTTTCCAAAATTTTTGTACATATTCACAGCTCCACCACATATGGTAATAAGTTCCAACCTCCTGGCATCCCCTCCAACAATTTTTAGATATTTTGTTATCTATCTGGTGAAATCTAACCGGTGTTAGATACCATCTCCACAATACCTTATAAAAATTCTCCTTAATTCTGATCGATAACAATTTTAACATTCTTGCATTCCACAACCTCTCCCAGTTGTATTCCTTAATTTCTCCATTCACATCCTCTTTCCAAACCTTTTTTATTGCTTTAAGTGAATTTTGAAACTCCTCCTCTATCAATAATTTATATATCTCACTAGTCAACCCTTTCTTAATTTTCTTTTCTTCTTTCCTACCTTTTAACTCTATTAAATCTTCAAATCTTGTATTATTTCTACACTTGTTATTTTTCAGTTTCCATTCCTGAGTCCATTTCCCTAATTGTATACATTTAAACCATGCTGATTTTTGACCTATCAGTAGCTCTTTAATTTGCTCATTATCCTTCAAATTTTCCATCCACTTCCTTAACTTAATTATTTCCTTATCTTTCAATCTCGCTTCAATCTCCACTTTTAACACTCTTGGGAAATTCTCCACTACTACCACTGGGGCAAGTGGTGAATCTCCTGGTATCAACTTCCCTCTAAATTTCTCCCAGATCTCCACTATATTTACCAACAAAGGGTTGTCCAGTCCCTTTAATTCTTTCTTTTGAATTTTTTTAAAAAATATATTTTTCAATTTATAATCTATTTCCCTAGTTTGCGTCTCCAACCACTCCAAATCTTCCTCCCCTAGAATACCACTTATAACATATCTTAACTGATTAGCTATATAATAATACTTAATATTTGGAAGTCCTAAACCTCCCTTCTTTTGAGCCTTATACCATAACCCTTTATTAATCCTAGCTTTCTTATCCCCATTACAATATACATTAATTATATTTTGCCAGCTTTTCAACTCTGCATCTGATATTTTAATTGGTAACATTCTAAACAAAAAATTAATCTTAGGTAAAATCTTCATTTTAATAATTGCTATTCTACCAAACCAAGAATGTTTTAATTTCTTATATACTTCTAATTTCTCCCCTACTTGTTTTTTTAAAGCTACCAAATTAAGTTCCTCTAGCCTTTCTAAATCTCTATCGATATTAATCCCTAAATAACGTACTATATTTTTAAGTCTAAGACCCAACTTAACCTTACCTTCTTCCAGCTCTTCCTTATTATAATTAAATAACATCATTTCTGACTTCCCCCAATTTACTTTTAATCCCGTAATTTCTCCGAATTCTCTTAAATGTTTCTTAATCACCTCTGCACTCCCTAGGGGATCTTCTACGGTCAATAAAGTATCGTCCGCAAACATATTCATTTTAATCTTCTCTTTTCTACCTATCCCCTTCACTCTTTCATCTTCCCTTATTACATTTGCCAAAATTTCTGTTACTATTGCAAATAAGATCGGTGAAAGAGGACATCCCTGCCTAGTTCCTCGGGCTAGTGTAATCTGTTGTGTTAACCCATCATTAACCATTATTTCGGCTTTATTGTTTTTATACAACTTATCCATCACTCCCATAAATTTGTCTCCAAATCCAAATGTTTTTAATATTGTTTTAAGTGCTGGCCATTCCACACAATCAAAGGCTTTGAATATGTCCAATGCTAGCAAGCCTGCTTTTAAATTCCTTTTTTTTATAATATTAATTATATTTAGTACTCTTCCCATTAAGTTAGACATTTGCCTACCCGGAATAAAACCACACTGATCTTTTTTAATATATTTACAAATAAATGTGGCCATTCTTTTTGCCAATATTGCCGTAAATATCTTTGAATCTTGATTTATTAAGGAAATTGGTCTGTATGATGCGGGATCCGTTAAGTCCTTACCTGGTTTTGGAATTAATATAATCAGGGAGTGATCCCATGATGGCGGAGTCTTCCCCCCCTCTATTATATTATTAAATAGTTTCTTTAATCTTGGTATTAAAATTCCTTTAAAAAGCTTATAATACTCCGACCCCAATCCATCCATCCCTGGTGATTTTCCTCCTTTCAGTTTATCAATAACTCCCTCTATCTCTTTTTCAGTAACTAAACCTTCCATATAATCCCTATCCTGCTTCTGCAATTTTATTTTCCAATTCCTCTCTACATATTCCAATACCTTATCTTGCGGTCCCGACCCTGATGTATATAATTCCCTATAAAAATCCTTAAATATATTTAATTTATCTTTCATTAAATTACAACTATTCCCTAACTTATCCTTAATTGTCCCTATCATATTCTTAGCCTTTTCTAACTGTGTGGATCTGGCCAGCATCTTTGAATTCCTATTGCTATATTCAAAAAAATCTCTTTTTAAATACAACAAATTTTTTTGTACTTGTTCTAATTCTTCTTTCTCTAATTCCTTTTTCTTAGCTTGAATTTGGGCAATTAGGCGTTTATCTTTTGTCTCCTTTAACTTATCTTCCAAACTCCTTACCTCTTCTTCAATCTTTTTATTTTGGGCTTCCTGTTGTTTTTTTAATGTACAACTTTCCCTAATACAAATCCCTCTTACCACAGCTTTCATTGTATCCCACAATATGTCCTGCCGATCATTCTCTTTTTCATTAATCTCCCATATTTCCTGCAATTCTTTTTTTATCTTCTCCATTGTATCTTTTTTATTCAGCAACCTTACATCCAATCTCCCATCTCTTCGCTTGTCTATAATCTTTTTTGGTTTCCATGTCCATTGTCATTAACGCGTGGTCAGTAACCTTGATAACTCCAATATCACAATCTATAATTTTGGGTAACATATTTTTTGATACAAAAATATAATCTATCCTTGAATAGCTCTTAAATCTCTGTGAGTAGAAGGTATACTTCCTTTCTTCCCCTCTTATAACTCTCCACACATCCATTAATTCTTTCCCTTCCATTAATTTGCTTAACTCTGTCTTCCCCACCCTCTTAGTATCTTTTAATATGTTATCCCTATCTTTCCCTATATCTAGTACCATATTAAAGTCACCTGCCATCACGATATGCTTTTTACCCACTTCTCCCAACACGTTAAATACTTCATCAATAAAATCCATTTGTTTTCCATTTGGAGCATAAACATTCACCAATACATATTCCTCTTCTCCCAACCTGCAGAACATAATAAGAAACCTTCCGTTTTTATCTTTCTTTACACTTTGCATAGTTATACCACATGTTTTTGAAATTATTATTGCCACCCCTCTCGATTTCGAAGTTCCACATGCCTTCTCGTAAACGCCCACCTCCCTCATTCGAAGCTCATTAACTCCATCTTTGGCCTGATGAGTTTCCTGCAGCTTTTTCCTTTCCTGGCCACATCTGTGGATTGCCCCCCCCTCCCCCCGGGACCTCTGGACATTGTCCAAGCCTGTTATTTCAAGTAGATCCCTAGTACAGAAGAAACACTAAGCACACAATGCTGACATTAACCAAATCAAAACAACGTCAAGGTACATTTCTAGCAATGAGGCTCATGAAGAGCAAGACATCATAGTAAATATGGCGTCTTCCCAGTCTGTGCAAATCAAGGCAAGAAGGCAAGTTCTCCCACGGAGAAGGAAAACTGTGATCGCTGGACTGGCTTTCATACATGTTAAGCGTTTTTTTTTTCACATGTTGATCTGCTTACGTGCTTTTAGATTTTATGTCTGCTTTCTGTACGGTGGAAATATCAACACGTTGCAAAATCTGGTCCAAAAATCTATATCGCTTGGATTCAAATCCAAATTTCTTGCTCCAAAATCATGTCTGTGAGACAACATCAGTGGCCATCATGATGTGGAGCTGATATGTCAGTGACAAATAGATCGATTATTTTAAAAAATCTGTTTCCCAGAATGTGAGATACCACAACAAGATTCCCAGGTAGCTGTAAAAAACTTTACTCTCAGCCATTTCTATACCATCCAATAGCCAAAGCTGGGCAGTTCACAAAAATTAAAAATATAAGTACAGCATAAAATAAAATAAAACATGAAAGCTTAAAATCACAACATAAAACCACAATACAAAAGTACATCCAAAATAAAACTGAGCAGCAGCGCAGAGATTTAAAATACAGATTTAAAATGCAGATTCAGAATAGCAGAGTTAAAAGACTAGGATAGTAAGTTGGTAAAATGCTGGGAAAATAAAAAGTTCTTCATCTAGCACCGGAAAGAGTGCAACGTAGCTGCCAGGCGAACCTCTCTAGGGAGCTCATTCCAGAGCTGGGGTGCCACAGCAGAAAAGGCTCTCCTCTTGTTGGCCACCTGCCTCACTTCCTTTGGCAGGGGCTCATGGAGAAGGACCCCTATGATCTTAGGGTCCAGGCAGGTACATATGAGAGGAGGCGATCCTTCAGATAACCTGGCCCCAAGCCGTTTAAGGCTTTGAATATTAATACCAGCGCTTTGAAACGGGCCCGAACATGGATTGGCAGCCAGCGCAGCTGAAAAAGAGCTGGCATAATGTGGATTTGTTGGCCAATCCCTGTTAACAATCTTACTGTCCCATTTTGGACCCGCTGAAGTTTCTGGACCGTTTTCAAAAGCAGCTTCACATATAACACATTGCAGTAATCCAGACATGAGGTGATCAGAGCATGGATAACTGTAGCTAAGCTATCTTTGTCCAAAAAAGGGGATTTGGTGCTGGAATAGAATCATGACATCCTAATGCGGAATAACCTTTGACGTGTTTGATTGTGGAATCTCCTAACTGCTTAGCTAAGTCAGGCTGAGCAATATGGGTCCCAATATTTGCCACACAAGGGAGGCCTCTGGGGGCATTATGGTGCCAGCGGGTCCCACTTTACCGAGGCCAGGAATTGTAAGTCTCCCAGCTCAAGCGAATATACTGCAATAAGATAATGTTGCTTGTATGAAACAGCTGCAGCAACATTATGAGAAGAATCCCCAATTAGACCTGGCCCTGTGAATCCCAGCAGTAGGAACTCACTCAGACCATTTCCCCCTTTGCAGGTCACTCTGGAAACCACCATTGGGAACAGCAATAGCAGCCTGTGGAAATACATCCAGGCCAAAGAGAGCGTCTTGGAATGGCTGCGCAACATCGTGGCCAATCGGTTAGCGAGGAGCGGGGCGGAGTGGGCAGCCATCTTCCAGAAGTTCAACAGCGGCACGTGAGTGTATGCTTGTGTATGGAGAAGGTCCCCCATTCGAACCTCAGCATCTCTAGGTTAAAGAAATGAGAAAGGCCTGGTGTCAGAGTCAGGCCTGTTCTCCCTAGTGTCGGGGAAGGGATTTCCAGGGCTGAATCGGGCTCAGAATCTGGAGACGAAGAAGTATATCAGCCAAGGCAGGAAGCGGGGGAGGAGATTCTCCAAGACTCTTCAGGAGTCGAGGATGAATCTTCCGAGGAACTTATTGGACTGGATGCCGAAGGCTTAGAGACCGTTCCCCACCCCACCCCTGGGAACTCAGCCTCTATAGAAAGGGGAGGGGACATCAGAGTTGACAGATCCCAGAGTCCGCCGCAAGGTCAAGCGGGTGGAGTGGAGAGGAGGTGGGAGGCGGTCTCTTGGGGTAGCTGCTCTGAAAAGACCCTCCCTGAGATAAAATGCCAGTTGGACTGCGGGGAAATTTTGCTTTGCCTGCAACCTCTTTGGAAAGGTGCTTCGAAATGTAAAAAACGCAGAGCTGGAAGCATGGTTTTCTGAGCTGCCGTACGGCCACAAGATCTCCCTGGAAGCCTTGCTCTGGGGTTGTGTTTGAATTGATACTGTGCCGAATCCTGCCCCTTATTTTCGGGAACTTTTTCTCTCCCTGCAAAAGAGGCATTGTTTTTTCTGCCTCTGTCAAGGGAGGGGGAGAATTTTGGAGAATTTTCTCCTTGGGGAGGGGGGCAGTTTCCACATATCTTTTTAAGTGTAGCAGGTGGTTGAGGGATCTTCTTTATATTTCTTATTTTTTAAAAATGAACAAGCAAACAAAAGTAAAACAAACCCAGCACTTGGAGGACCCCGGCATGTGACCTCGCCCTCTCCATTAGGCATTCAGGAAGAACTCCTGGGCGCCTGCAAGTGCCGTGGGTGTTTATTTTTTAAAATAAAATAAGTAGAAAGGAGACCCCTCAACAACTGTGTACACTTAAAAAGGTATGTGGAAACCCTGCTCCACCCCACCCCAAGGAGAAAATTCTCCAAAATTCTCACCTCTCCCAGTCTCCTTCACCAGAGATTTTGTTCTTCCCCCGCCATCAAATTCCAAAAATGGAATAATCCAAATTTTTGGCACAGCACTAGTTTAAATGGCCAATGGTTAGCTTTGATAGAGGGTCCTTTCAAAAAGGGAGTGTAGAGGCAGTCTTCCCACTTCCTAGCCGCCTGCCGCCAAATTTCTACTCTCCATGCAATCTTTCGCCTCCGGGGGTTGTCATTCTGGGGAAACAGCACCTCTCAGGGCCAAATGCAGTCTAAGAGACACCTGTTTCTGACCCTGTAATTACAATGCAGTTTGCTTTCTAGACATGCTCTTGATAAGTCTTGTTTTGGTGTTTTTTTTTTGTTTGTTTGTTTTGCATAGGTACAATAACCAATGGATGATTGTGGATTATAAATCTTTCATCCCAGGCAAGGCGAACCTCCAGGGCGGCGTGCTCACCGTGTTGGAGCAGATCCCGTAAGTGTTCTCCTGAGGAAAACTGCAGAAGAATGTGGCGCCCTCAGAAGGGCTGTGTTGGTCACTGAAAGAAGCCAGTCTTGTGTCGCTACCTGCTCCTAGTCCTGCTGTGCTCAGGGTTGGCCCACGATATTCGGCTGCCTGAGGCAAGCGACAAGATGGCGCTGCCTGCCTAGTCCCTTACAGAAATTGACTGGAGTGGCAGTATTTATTTATTTATTGCATTTATATCCTGCCTTTTTTCTTCTGTAAGGAACCCAAGCCAGCATACATAATCCTCCTCCTCCTTTTTATCCTCACAACAACAACAACCCTGTGAGGTAGGTTGGGCAGAGAGCTTCCATGGCCGAGTAAGGGACCAGAACCTGGATCTCCCGTCTCCCAGTCTGACACTCTAACCACTACACCACACTGGTTCTCAGTTTAATCTTCTGTCAACGCTGTCCATGGAATAGCGCCCACCATGACAGCTGAGGTGGCAAGCTAATTTAGGGGGCCCAAGACAGGCTTTGACCTCCAGCAGAGGGAAACAGCTAGGAAGCTGCCACTGCTGCAGCACTCTGCGTAATGGTAGGGCCGGCCCTGGCTGTGCTCCCTTAATCTGGTCAATGGATCACTAAGGTTAACCACTAGCCTGTCTCTCCATGCTATCACTTCCCTGTCTCCCTGTTACCTGCTGTGCTGCAGGTACCTCTCCACCTGGGGCTGGATTGTAGTGGAGGGCGGGGATTGGGCACCTGATTTTAATGGCTATTTAAACGCTTCACCTGGCCCCTGATCTCAACCCATCTTCCCTGCTGCTCTCTCGCTTTCTCCAGGGGGATGATCATTGCGGACGACAAGACCAACGAGCTGTACCAAGAGGGTTACTGGGCAAGCTACAATGTGCCGTAAGGAGTCCCTTGGCTCTTGCCATCTTGGCTTCTTCTGTTTGGGAAAGGGTTGTAGCTCAGTGGTAGAGTATCTGCTTTGCCCGCAGGAGGTTCCCAGGTTCGATTCCCGGCATCTCCCAGTAGGGCAGGAAAGAACCCTGCCTCAAACCCGAGAGTACTGCTGCCAGCCAGTGTAGCAGAGGGACGGGGCCCAAAATGCCTCCCCGCTCTTGGTTCAAGCCAGTGAACCAGATGATGTCAAGGGGGCGGAGCCCACCCAGAAGCCCTCCCCTCTTCCATGACATCATCTGTCCCCACTCACTTTTCCTTTCTCCGTGCACAGAGAGACGGGGCGCCTCTCTCTGCAGAAAGAGGCCTCATCTACAAGAATTCGGCTTTACGCCTGGTTAGCCAATTATGCGCATATTCGCTGAAGCGCTTTATCGGAAATGCTTGTATGCAGGAGGCAATTGAGCACTCAACAGGTGGCCTTACTGGTTGTTTCAAATGCGCTTTACAGGTAGTTTATGTGGAGAATCACTTGTTCACATAGGCAAAATGCGCTTTAACGGCTGGAGCAAAATAAAACTTGCTATTTAACGTGCATTCGATAATGCGCATAATCGGATGTTTAAAGCTCCTCTACGCCCGATTTGCGCTCCGTTCTTGTAGAGGTAAATTTTTTAATGCGCCTTGAAAGAGCTTTAAATGCCTCTTGTAGAGGCAGCCAGAAACTGACTTAGCCAGTACTTGCAGGGGGATGGCCCCACCGCGTGAGTTGGGCTCCTCTCTCCCACACAGCCCATGTCCTAACCGGATTAGGCCCACAGCCCTGAGGTTCTGCCAGGTGGACCAAAGTGTCTTGTGTAAAGTGTCTTGCAGTATTTATTGGAGTGGGGAGGGCAGCTCGGCTGTAGAGCATACACTTTGCAGGCAGACATTTCTCTCCCCAATTCCTAATAGTAGAACTGAGGGTCACATCCCATGTAGCTGATGGGTGGGAGGTTCAGGACGGGTCAAAGGAAGGTCTTCTTCATGCAGCGCAGAGTTGAACAATGGAATTCACTTCCACAAGACGTGGTGATGGCCACCAATTTGGATGGCTTGAAAAGCAGGTTGGACAAATCCCTGGAGGAGAAGGCCATCCATGGCTACTAGCCCTGATGGTTTTATGCTACCTCCAGTATCAAAGGCAGTATGCCTTTGTTCACCGGTTGTTGGGGAGCATGGGCGGAAGGGTGCCATTGCACTCGCATCCGGCTTGTGGCTTTCCCTTGGGCAGCTGGTTGGCCGTTGTGTGAACAGAATGCTGGACTAGATGGGCCCTTGGTCTGATTGAGCAGGGCTCTTCTGATGTTCAGAAGGTTCCCAGTCTCCATCCCCAAAATCTCCACTTGAAAACAACCCAGTTAAAAAAGGTGGTGCTCTGGTCCCAAATATCCCTTTCGTGGCTGTTTCTTGGCACCCAGGTATTTCAAAGAGATTTTCAACGCCAGTGGCCTTCCTCCGCTGGTGGAGAAGTATGGAGACTGGTTCACCTACGACAAGAATCCCCGGGCCCAGATCTTCCGGCGCAACCAGACCCTCGTCCGGGACATGGACTCTATGATCCGGCTCATGAGGTAAGGAGTTGGCTTGTGCTGCCCCCTGCAGGCAGGGAGTTGCTTGTGTAAAGAAGGGCCTTGATGCAGCATCCCTTTTCTTCTGAAACCCGGGATGGGTGGAGCCAGCTGGGTGGACCACATTTGGAGCCAAGAAGGCATCAGTTGGATACATGTTGGCTTAAAAATTTGGTAGGTTATTCATGGGCAGTAGTAGGGTTAGCCCAGAGCTGAAAAGAGTATTCCACTGATCTTGTAAGTAGTTCTTTTGCGAGGCACCATTTTTCCACAGCAGAGCACCCAGCTTAAAACAAGAGCAACACTCTTCCAGGATCCCAAGAAGAGGCCTGTTGCTATTCATTTACAAGTGGGATCTATAGCAAACTCTTTCAGGATTGAGTGCTCCTGTTCAGACTGCCAGCCAGCCAGCCAGCCATGACCTCTTGCAGGATACTCCATTTCCCCCCTCCGTTTTTCCGTTTCGTCCCACTGGTCAGCCATCATGGGCCACTGGCAGCTCCTGGCCACCTGAAATGTGGCGTTCTGCCTCTTCCTCTCTCTTTTTGTTTTGCAAGAGCAGGGGTCCTCTAGATTTGCCTTATGGTTTGCTTTAGCAAAGGCTCAGCTGCTGTGATCTGGGCTACTGGAGGAGGCTTCAGGGGTGGGGAGTCGGCCGTCCTGCTGCTCATCAGCTGTTCGGTGGTTGAGGGGAGGGGGAGAGAGAGGAGAAAGTGGCAGCAATCAGCCGGCTAGTTGCGGCAAGGGAGGATCTCACGAGGCCAAGAGCAACGTGATTGGCTAGCTGCAGTGATGCATTGCGCAGCTGCTGGATGTGGAGGGGAAATTGAATGCACAGGCGAGAGAGAGAGAGAGAGAGAGAAACCCATGTGGACCTGCACTAGGAGCGACCTCAGCGGCACTGCCCAAAGCCAAACAAAGCCTATCATGATCAGGATTTGTGCAAATGATGCAATTTTCACCTACAATTTGAGCGACTTTTTTATTAATGGTGGTGCGGGGGAGGGAATTGAAAAGCCTTCCCGGATTTCGGGGGGAAATTGAGGCTGGTGGGCAGCAGGGATCTGTCGGACCCCAAAATGGCCGGATTTGCAAAAGATGGACATCCTTCTCACAGACTATGACTGGATGCCTTGAAGTCCGTACCGCACTGGCGACGCTCAGCTCCCCTTCCTGTCTCCACATAGGTTCAACAACTTCCCGAAGGATCCGCTGTCTCGATGCCAAGCCTGCGATCCGCCCCAAAATGGTGAAAATGCGGTTGCCGCCCGCTCGGATCTCAACCCAGCCAACGGCACGTACCCCTTTGGGGCCCTGCGCCAGAGGCCGCATGGGGGTACTGATATGAAGGTGAGCAGCTGTGTAAGAAAGAGACCTTGAGAGGAGTTGCGGGTTTCTGCAAAACGGGGAACTCTCTCTGGCTGGAGACCAACCCTGGTTTTGAATAGCTTATTCATAAGAGGTTGCTTTGAAAGACGGTCCCGTTCTCACAGCGCATGCATGGACACACTTCGCTTTGTTAGATATTGCCAAACAGGTTTTGCAGGTTTGGAAAGGCTCCGAAAGCTTGCTTAACCGCGCTTGACCACAGGTGAAAAGGGGGATGGGGAAGGCGATGCCGCAAGCAACGAACCCACTTTCAAAGTGTCTTCAACCCTCTGGGGAATTCCCCCTCCCCCCTTCATAGATTTAATTAGAACAGAATATGAAAATACAGAAAAAAAGGGACACAAAATGGAGACATAAAACACGTACCTGTTATAGAGTCTGGGGAGAGAGGGAGAGAGAGAGAAGAGAAACAGGCAGCACAATAACTGCACTGAAGATAGTATTTTATTCATCAATGTTTTTTTTTTTTAATATGTATTTATTTTGCTTGGGAAAAGGAGGGTAAGGGGATACAAGGGCCCTGCCTTCACGGCACCGAGTGGGCGCTGTTCCGCTGCCAAACCCCGCAGTATCGCTGCTGCGGGGTGGTAGCAAGTTATCTAGATGAAAGGAGGCGGAGTGGGGTTTCTGGTGGCCATTTGGCTCTCTGGGCCCACCCTTTTCCCCTCACCTGACTTCTGGCAACCAATAGGAGATAGCCTCTCGCCCCCACACCCCCAGCGCGGCACTAGAGCGAGGGCAGATGGCACAAGAGCTGTGGTGACCTTGCTCTGGTAGGAAACGTTGGAGTAAGTCCATGACTTTTCCCTTGTGCATCATTGTCTCTTTGCCCTGGGGTGGCAGTGAATTGGCGGCTGCCCGGACCCTAAGATCATCCTCGGGGGTCCTTCTCCGTGAGCCCCTGCCGAAGGAAGTGAGGCAGGTGGCTACCAGGAGGAGGGCCTTCTGTGCTGTGGCACCCCGGCTGTGGAATGAGCTCCCCAGAGAGGTTTGCCTGGCACCTACATTATACTCTTTTCAACGCCAGGTGAAGACCTTTTTGCTTTCCCTGTATTTTAACAGTGTGCCAGCCTTAGTCTTTTAACTTTGCTGTTTTATTGTTGCATTTTAAATCTGTATTAATTTCTGCATTGCTGCTTGGTTTTATCCTGCTTGTGCTTTTATATTGTGTTTTTATGCTACGTTTTTATACTGGAGTTGTTTTATATTGTGAATGGTTCTCATGGTTTTAATTTTGTAAACCGCCCACAGAGCTTCGGCTATTGGGCGGTTTAAAAATGCAATAAATAAAATAATAAAATAAAGAAAGATGATGTTTAGGCAGCCCCATGGTGGAGGTGTACAAAATTATGCATGGCGTGGAGAATGTGGATAGGGAAACATTTTTTTCTCCACCTCTCAAAATACTAGAACTCAGTGGGGTCATTCCATGAAGCTGATTGGTGGGAGATTCAGGACAGATCAAAGGAAGGACTTCTTCGCACAACGCATAGCCAAACGATGGAATTTACTACCGCAAAATGTAGTGATGGCTGCTAATTTGGATGGTTTTATCCAACCCCCGAGTTCAGAGGCGGCTGGCAATCCACATAGGATTACGCCCTTATGATGCAAGTGTATACCCACCCAGTAGGGCTTACTTCTGAGTAGACATGCTTAGGATTGCACCAGAAGTCTCTTTTCCAAAGTCTCAGGGAAGGCCTTGCTTCTTGTTGCTGTGCATGTCCCTGTTTTGTACAGGAAATAAAATCGTGCCACACTGTATAAAAAACCCGGATATTTTAACTTTGCCTTTAATTCAATGCATCCATTATTCTGCCATGCCTATTCCCCACAGAACCCGGACTTCAAGTGTGAACCTTTCTGCAGTTTTCCAACCTTTAACTCTTGCCCCTTCTTTCCCCAGGTGACTTCCTTTGAGATGGCCAAGAACTACAGCTTCATTGCCACCAGCGGACCTACCTGGGACAACCTGCCAGCTTTTCAATGGAGCTCCTCCCCCTATCACAATTTGCTTCACATGGGCCACCCCGACCTTTGGCGATTCTCACCTATCCAGGTCCGCTGGGGTTGACGCCTCGCAGAGTCAGGCTTCTCGGCTCCCACCAGGCTTGTATGCTGGGCGCCATCCCAGTTCTTGCCGCAGGGCTTTGTGGGTATGCCTTACCCCCTTGGCTTGCTCTCTTTTGAAGGAAGAATGAAGGACTTCTCTCTCTCTTTTTAATTCTTGAACGGCTGAGAGCATTGAGAATGAAGGAATAAGTTTGGGGTGAGTCAAAGCACCGAAACAAGCACAGATTTCAACTACTTGAGAATCTCAGCTTTCTAGAAGGGTATTTTTTTTTGTCTTAAGTTTCTAGTCCTTATGGGCGCAAAGAGAATCCTTGAAGGTGTGTGTAGGCAAATGGCTGCCGCCATCTCGGAAGCCAGACGGGGTGCTGAATCAGATTCCTGGTGGCCAGGGATGGAGCAAATTGGATAGCCGCTTTTGAGTTCTGAGTGTCTCTGACTTGAAACCCGGAGCGGATTCCCCGCCCCACTGACATCGGAGCCACCAGCCTCCACTGTAAGATACCACTGCATCTCGCTGTCGAGAACGGAACCCAGCCGCAAAACCCAGATTTGGGTCTGTAATGTGCAGAATGGCTCTTCCCAGCGCCGCCCGTGAGCTCAGGCAAACGTTCCTGTACAATAGAAAGAGCTAATTTTCAATCACGTCTGTGGCAGGTTCTACACTACTGCTTTACAACGGTATATTGAAATGCGCTGACCACGGTTGGGGCCCATGACGTATTCCATATACCGTTTTCAAGCCGCTTTCATAGTGTTATATCCTGCTTGGTGTAGATCTAGCCTTAGTTGTAGCTGATCCAGGGCTTATGTCCTAATGACAAACATGAAATATACAAAGCAGCGTTTTGCCTTCAGTGCTAAGGGGTTATAAGGGACCCCCGCCCCCGCTTTCCCCTGTTCCCCTACTTGAGCCAAATCGAATGGATTGTTTCGCTGGCGGCATATGTCCTGCCCTTCGACAGGACATGCGGATCTGCTGCTCGGACTATGAAGGAATTTCTGTCTGTCTCATGCGATCAAACGTTTTAAAAAAGCCTATTATGATGATTTATTCTAATAAATAGCTACGCTAACTTGTCTCCTCCCATGATATGTTCTGAATCGCATTAAGATTTTCTTTCTTCAGCTTCCCACATTCCCCTTAATTAATCAATAAGTTTCTGGATGGCCCAAGGCACGGATTTTTCTCCGTTTCCAGTTGGTTGTATATGACCATGGGATGTGTTTATCTCTGCACCCCCACACCCCAATCCGATGGCATGCAACACACGTCAGGGCATTCCGGAGCAGGGATTGACCGCTTCTAAACCCATCAAATAATTTCGGAGTGGAGATGCGCCCAACCGGAGCTCCTAAAGTCTCCGAAATTATCCTACCGTTTTGTGTGTGTGGTGTGTCCCAATAAGGAACATGACTGTTTTGTTTACGGGGTCAGGTGTGTCTGAATTGAAAACCCCCTCATAAGGAAGGTGGGGTGATGGGGTGGGGTAATTTTGATAATTGATATTGACATCTGTGGCTAACCAATTTGGAATTTCCACAGCGCTGTCTGTGAACATGTTCTGTTCACCTCCAATCGCAGTGTTTGGGGGAGGGAATTTTCTCATGGTCCTTGATTCCATGTGGTTGCTGCTGTTCTCGGACTTGCGGCGTTCGTTTGGTCCCAGAGAGAGAGAGAGAGAGAGAGAGAGAGAGAGAGAGAGAGAGATTCTTTTATTGTCGCACACAGCGCAAAGTTAGATGGCGTTTGTTTGCAAAGTGAGATTTAAGGAAAGAAAAACGGGAGGGAAGAGGAGAGAGAGAGAGATCTACAAGATCTTGAGACGACTCTGTTTCTTTGCAGAGAGAGGGGGGAGCTGTTTTCGTTGGCTATCTTCATATCCTTAGTTCATTTCACCTGTTCCACCCCCAGCGTGTGTGCATCTGCCTGTTCTGTTAAAGCTTTTTCCTCCAAAGTGCCTGCCCATCCCACCTTGCCAGGCTGGGTTGCATTCTTCTTCTTCTTCTTCTTCTTCTTCTTCTTCTTCTTCTTCTTCTTCTTCTTCTTCTTCTTCTTCTTTGTGGTCTCTGTGCATCACACATATGGGCTCACGCCGGCGCTGAGCCCATTTCGGGAAACTTCTATAGCTAGCTTAGATTCTTCTTCTTCTTCTTCTTCTTCTTCTTCTTCTTCTTCTTCTTCTTCTTCCTCTTCTTTTTTCTTCCTCCTCCTCCTCCTCCTCCTCCTCCTCCTCCTCCTCCTCCTCCTCCTCCTCCCCTTAACGGTGGCCCCCTCCACAAGGATGCGCTTTTGCGCCCGGTTCGGGGATTATGCGCATTTTCGCGGAGGCGCATTTACGCCTAATCCCTCTGCACGGGAGGCGGCGAGAAGCGGCGAAGCGCATTAAAAGATGCCCAAAAAGCACTTTACAGGTAGTTAATGTGCATAATCGCTTGTTCACACAGCGAAAATGCGCGTTAACGGCCGGAGCAAAATAAAAGTCGCTATTTAACGCGCGTTCGAAAATGCGCATTATCGGGGAGATAACGCGCCTGTACGCCCGTTTTGCGCTCCGCTCGTGTGTAGGTAAAATTTATAATGAGCCTTCAAGGCTCATTAAACGTCTCGTGTGTATCCCTCTGGTTTGACGTGCTGTAGCTCTCCTTCCTCAAAGCGGAGCCTTCACAGCAGCACTTGGCTTCAAAGTTACAAGAGTCCTTCTTCTTGTACTTGTGGGTACACAGTGGTGCTGCTGGGCTGGCATTTTGAGTGAGTAAGGCTGGCTGCTTATTTCTCTGTTAAGCTAGCCTCCGATGGGGAAGCTGTTGTTGCTGCCTTGACTCGACTCACTCCAATGGGCCCGACTGGTAGTGAGGGAAGGGTGCCTCCTCCTCCGCGTCCTGCAAGCCTCCTGTCCTCTCTTGAGGATGGGCAAGCTGTGTGCTGCTGTTGTGGCATTCATTCATATATATATTTACTTCTTTATTATTGCATTAAGCGCTTTTCCTGCTGCTTCGTTTCCCTCTCCCTGGCCATACAGATCAAGGCACGAGAGAGGTGCCTGCCTGAGAGGACAGTTGAGTTCAGACTTTTAAAAATTCCCTATAAATCATTGCATGCTGGGATCTGCTCCAAAAGCCCTCTTTAAAAGCCATCATGGTGCCAATGTTGATGCGTTTCTCTTCAAAACTGAGGGAGCTATGAGCATTTCTCTTAATTCCCGTTGATAAAAATGTAGCGGTTACCCGAAAATAGAGCGCTTTTCCACACAATTATCTGGCAGAGCGGAGAGAGGGAGGCGCTCTGCAAATCGGGGCAGAGAATCGCCTCATCGAAGTGCCGCCTCAAATTTTGGTGCGGAGAATACCAGCCCTCTGCACGCCCCCTACTTCCGATGGCACACCTAGACTTTGGGAGGAAGTGGGAAGGTTGAACTGCAGGAAAGGTTTATAGTTTTGTCTGAGCTGTTAATCTCTTGTTGATGCCTGATTGTTTGTTGCCTTGAATACAACAAGACATATGCTTGCCCATATCCCTTGGCTGGCGGCTCCTATTTCAGTAGGGGGAGTGAGTCTGCTCTGGGTTTCAATCAGAACCAGTCAGAACTCTAAAGGAGCTGAACGCACTTTGGATAGCTCTTTAGAGCTCACCCTGGTTCTATTTACAGCCACCATTTTATGCAAACTGAGATTTACGTAAGTAGCATATGCACCATTTTTACGCAAAATGGCAGCTTGCAGAAAACAGAGGAGCGTGAGTTTTAGCCAAACGCCGGTGGACTTTCGGGCAGCCAGTAGGGATCTGGTAAGCTGCCCCCAAACAGGAGATTGATTGATTGATTGCGTTTCTATACTGCCCAGTAGCTGAAGCTCTCTGGGCAGTTCACAAAAATTAAAACCATGGAGACAATTCAAAGTATAAAACAAACAATAGTATAAAAACACACTATAAAAACACAGCCAGGATAAAACCGAGCAGCAATGTGGAGATGGATGCAGATTTAAAATACAGTTTTAAAACAGCAATGTTTTTTTTAAAAAAGAAACGAAGATGATAAGCTGTTAAAATACTGGGAAACTAAAAAGGTTTTGTCCTGGCATCGAGAAGAGTATAACGTAGGTAGGTACAGTGAGGGAGTTTGCCCACTCCTACCAGTTGGACCCTGACCGTTCTCTCTCTGTCTACATGGTAAGTGGGCTCTTGGGTATTCTCTTCATTTGCTTTGAAAAGCACCTGGACTGTTGCTGCCTTGACCTCATTCTCCCTGCCCGGAAGGAAGCAGAACCATCAGCCCCAGAAGGTCCTGTCCTTGGCGTCAAGAGTCCCACAAGGAGCAGCACAGGTTTGAATCCATTGCTGTCTCCTGCTGAATTCGTCTTTGGCCTGCCCCAAGGCAGGCTGGTTTGCACCCCATCATTTTGTAAAAGTCACCTCGAAAACCCCTCCTCCCGGATGCAGACTCATTTCTGCCCCCGAATGTAGGGGCACCTGGAAGAGGAACTCTTAAGGAAATCTATGATTTTGGACAGGGTTATGTAGCCTGTGTACCTTTGAGAAGCTATTGAAGAGCTTTTAAATTAAGACTTTATCCTGCCTGTGGCTAGGCTTATGTGGGCTAGTAGAAAGCTTTATTTCTCTGTGTCTCTTTATTTATTTAGATGCAAACACCATCTCTTTCTTTATTTCTCCATGACTCACTCTTTATTTATTTATTTATTTAGATGCTTTTCTTTCTTTCTTTCTTTCTTTCTTTCTTTCTTTCTTCATTCATTCATTCATTCATTCTTTTATATTTCATTTCTTTGCCACACTGTAGCCGAAACCCTCTGGGCAGTTCACAACCATTAAAACCCTAAAATACAACATAATTAAATACAATATAAAAGTTTTAAACTACAGCATAAAGTAAAGATGGAAACCCGAAATAAAACCTGGAAGCAGTGCAAAGATTTAAAACACAGTAACAGATTTCAGTCAACAGAAACTTTCCATCAAATTATCTGGGCACTTCATGATAAAATAAAATATAACCATATATGGTCAATCAAAGGATGTAGCCCTGCATCTCCAAAGATGCCCAGGTTTTCTTCTTCTGTCACAATGAAGGCTTGCGACCCCCCTCGCCCTCCCCCTCCTTGCCCCCTCCCTCACAATGCTGGCTGTCCTCCCAGGTCATAAAACAGCTCCTTATAAAAAGCCCAACAGCATGTGAGAGATCCTTGTGAGGAGGAAGTAAGGTCCCATGGATGCTCAGATGTAAGCTGCTCTGAGTTCATTGGGCCTTACTCCTAGGTAACTATGGGTTGGATTTCAGCGGTGCGCTTGTATTTGGCCTGCGATCCAGATGGGAAGAGATTGATAGGCACAGAACCAGGCGCAGAACTGGACACATGACCAAGAGAAGGATGAGTAGTTCTTTTCCTCTCCTCTCCTCTCCTCTCCTCTCCTCTCTTCTCTTCTCCTCCTTTTTCTTTGTATACCATCTAGCACTGTATAAAGTTGTTTTGTCTTGCAGGTGACGACCATGATGGCCTCGCCTTTCCATTGCTGTTGCCCCATGTGGTGCACGGCATGCAATGGAACCCGTCGTAACAAACAAGAACCATCGAGGGACAAAAATAAGCGCAAGCATGGAGTCATAGGCCCATTCTTAGTCAGGGCAATCTGTGTCTGGACTGCATCATTTTGGACGTCGCGGATGGGGAAGGGGGGGGGGGGTCTTTCTTCCCTCAACCCAGACACAGATTTTCTTCAAGGAGGCCTCAGATAGACCTGGCTAGGTAAGCCCTCTTTCCGTCGGATCCTTGCCAGTAGGGTGACCATTTGGAAAGGAGGACAGGGCTCCTGTATCTTTAACAGTGGTATAGAATAGGGAATTTCAGCAGCTGTCATTTGTATGCCTTTAGCACATGGTGAAATTCCCTCTTCATCGCAACTGTGAAAGCTGCAAGAGCCTTGCCCTCTTGACCAGATACAAAAGAGGGCAGGGCTCCTGCAGCTTTAACGGCTGCGATGAAGAGGGAATTTCACCAGGAGCTGCATGCACACAAATGACACCTGCTGAAATTTGTTTTTCTATACAACTGTTAAAGATACAGGAGCCCTGCCCTCCCGTTCATAGGGTCACCCTATTCAACTCCCAGAAGCCCCTGCTAGCATGGCAAATGGTTTGGAATGCTGGGAGTTGAAGTCCAAAACTGTCTGTTCACCCTATTTACCAGGTCTAGCTGGAGGAATGGCCTCCCCCACCTTTAACTGGCCGTGCAGGCTTAGCTGGTTGCCTGAATTGGAGCCGAGAAGGAATTTTCCCTGTTGAACTCAAATTGACTGCCCCAGGAGGGAAACAGGTTTTGCCTTCTCTGCACTGCCGTTGTCTTGGGCTTGTAGCTCTAGACAGGTTAAAGGCTTCAGTGTCAGGATTAGATTTTAAAACCATCTCAATAAAATGTTAATTAAATCTCAATAAAATTTTAATTAAATCTAAATAAAATCTAAATAAAAACTATTTAAGCATACATATTGTTGTGTCTTTTTTCCTTGGGTCTGGGGGCAAGTCTCTTTTGTAGTCTGTTCAAAGGGTTCCAGTTGGGGCTAAGCTGTAAGTTGGGCTGCCATCCCAAACACACTCGCTTAGGAGCAAGTTCCATTGATAGAATGGGGCTGACCTCGGAGGAAACATACAAGGACACGGTATGCCCATCCCAGTTAAGTCAATGGTACCTAGATAGAGCTGTTGCTCGAGAGAACCTCCTCTCTTAGTTCACAAATAAAAGTTGGCAGCATTGATTGGGATTTGGCCACACTTAATACATAACACTCAATGAAATATTTTTAACACTTATTTATTTATTTATTACATTTGTATACCGAAGCTCTCTGGGCAGTTTACATAGGATTAAAACAATTAAAAGCAATATACAAAAATTAAACCAGCAAAAACATACAACACACACACAATCTGTACATTTAAAACCACTACAACACCCCAAAAAGCTACAAAAAAACAAAAACACAAACCCAGGCTCCTCAGATATTGCCAAATGCCTGAGAGAAGAGGAAAGTCTTGACCTGGCGCCGAAAAGATAACAATGTTGGCGCCAGGCGGGCCTCGTCAGGGAGATCGTTCCACACTTGGCTTACACATGTCAACGAGGCAACAATGGAAATGACCACCATCCTGACTCAACAATCACCCTATTAATGGGCAGTACTCAGTTCAATCTATGTTTGAGCTGTACCATTTCCCAAAATATAATCTAATAGCTAAAATTCTGTTTTATTAAATAAATGTTTCATTGCGTAATCATATAACCCTGAATTTCAAGACCATCTGAAATTCAATTTCTGTTCTCATTCCACCTCCACCTCATTTCTGATGGATTAGATATGGAAATCAATGTTGGCAGTGGCTTGTGTCCCCCCAGAAGGATTTCTTTGCTTTTCTGTTGTCAAAAATTGGGAACATTAAATTGTCCTTGTTCAAGAAGAGATTGAATCCTAGTTTCATAAGGTTTGGACTGTCAAAACATCCATATTGTCTGTGCCTAGGATTCCAGCCAGAATGAAGACTAAGACCCATCAAATGCAATGGAGCTGAGCTACAACTTTGGCTTCAATCTCAAGATTATTTATCATGGAGTAAGTTCCACTGAACAGAGTGGGACTTACCTCTCAGTATGGAATACGGAGTCCCATGGAATAGGAGTCCCACAGAATAGAATTTAGTTTCAACTGTCACTTGAGAATAAGAATCTTTTCCAACCTTAAATTTACAAGTAGGATTTGGTTGCATTTCATGAGACATGGTCACATTTAATTCATTGACAAAAACCTACTATGAATAAATGGTAACACTTCATTTATAATGATAATAAATATGAGTCATCTTCAAGGTAGTGATAAAGAACATGCCAATACTGGGGACAATTGGGAATGACAGCTACCATGATTCAACAATGGCCCACATAATACTACCATGTTCAGGGTCTAAAATTATTCAGCTGCTCCACTGCTCAACATAGATTGTAATGCACTGTCTCAGGCATATCAGGATGAAACTTCGTATCCATATCCAAAGCACAGTTCTATATTTCTTGCTCTACCCAATGTAGGTGTTTGAGCCCTCTACCTTTATCAGGTGGGCCAGGGTGCATGTAAAATCCCCAGTCATTATATCTCCCTTGATCGAGATATCAACGCGATATGTGGTCTTTTTCTTGCCGTAATTCATTGAATTTTGAAAGCCAGCTAACCCCCCATAGCCATTTCCAAGTTTGTGGAGAGTAGTGAAATGTGTTAATTATGGTATCTCAAGGCAAGGCCTTGTGAACCTTTAGGATTGACTGGTATTTAAAATAATACTGTTACGTGCTTTGTGTTTCTCTTAATGGTGAGAAACATTTACCTGGGATAGGTTCCCTTTGGAAGGAGAGATGAGTCAGATGTAAGGCATTTCAGTGGTGTTTAAGTTTGTTTACAAATATACAAATTGAACATTGGAGGAGCGATGTGGCAGAGCACTCAGCCAGCAAATCCGCTGCCCCACATCTGCCTCTTAAAATGGTAGCTTCTATTGCCTCTATCCCTCACAGATCTCATTTATGTCATCCTTAGCTGGGAGAGGGAAAGATGTGCCTTTTTCCAAAATGTCTCTCACCTTCTAGAAGTGTCTTCACCTCAATGGGAGACATGGTAGAGATGTACAAAATTATGCGTGGTGTGGAAAGTGTGGATAGGGAGACATTTCTCTCCCTCTGTCATCATACTAGAACCCAATGGAATCATCCCATGAAGCTGATTAGTGGCAAATTCAGGACAGATCAAAGGAAGGGCTTCTTCACACAGTGTCTAGTTAAACTACAAAATTCACTACTACAAGATGTGGTGATGGCCACCAATTTGGATGGTTTTAAAAGGGGGTTAGGCAAATTCCTGGTGATCAATCACTACTAGTCCTGATAGCTATGTGCTACTTCCAGTATCAGAGACAGTATTGGTTGGCCACTCTGTGATCCAGCATATCTCTTCTTATGTTCAGTTCTGCTACTTCTTTGCCATTCTGGTCCATACAACTGTAATTCAAGGTTGAGTGACAGCCTGAGGGCTAAATTCAACTTTGGAGAAGTTCTTGAGTGTGTGTGTGTGGGGGGACATTCCAGTGATGGGTGGGTCTGAAGGCCCAAGGTGTTGTGGGGCCAAAATACCAGCATACATTAGCCTAAAGCTCTTACTGCCAGTAATTAAGCTTTAAGAGAGGCATTTCTCAACCTTTTAGAATGGGGGAAGGGTAAACGTCCTCATGGTGGGTTTCTCAGTGCATAGTCCAACTATGGAATTCACTTCCACAAGACGTAGTGATGGCCACCACGTTGGATGGCTTTCAAAGAGGATTGGGCAAATTCATGGAGGATAAAGTTATCAATGGCTACTAGTCCTGATGGCTATATCCTACCTCCAGTATGAGAGGCAGTATGTCTATATACACCGGTTGCTGAGGAACATGGGCAGGAGGGTGTTATTGCATTCGTATCCTGTGGGTTTCCCATGGGCAGCTGGTTGGCCACTGTGGCCTCCTCCACACGAGACGTTTAATGAGCCTTGAAGGCTCATTAAAAAATTTACCTCCACAAGCACGGAGCGCAAAACGGGCGTACAGGCGCGTTATCTCCCCGATAATGCGCATTTTCGAACGCGCGTTAAATAGCGACTTTTATTTTGCTCCGGCCGTTAAAGCGCATTTTCGCGGTGTGAACAAGCGATTACGCGCATTAACTGCTTGTAAAGCGCTTTTTGGACATGAATTAATGCGCTTCGCCGCCTCTCGCCGCCTCCGGTGCAGAGGGATTAGGAGTAAAAGCGCCTCCGCGATAATGCGCATAATCGCGGAACCAGGCGCAAAAGCGCATCCTTGTGGAGGGGGCCTGTGTGAACATAACCTTGTTGGCCACTGTGTGGACCTTGTTCTGATTCAGCATGGCTCTCCTTAATATAACATACAACCTTATGCTTTTTTCAAAAATTGCATGGTTTAAATTCTTAAGAGGTATGTTGCGTACCCTCGTATTCCTTCATTCTATATTTCTTTTTTAAATATATCTTTATTTTAAATTTCATACAGAAATACAGAATGACACAAAACAAAACTTAATATAAATATCCCTCCCCTTCCCCCTTACAGGAAATCAGTGCTACTATTATAACTCTGTGTGTGTGTGTGTATATATATATATATATATATGGCAGTGCCTCTTTAGCATTCCTGACCATGGGACATACTGACTTGCAAAGATGGGAGTTGTAGTCCAACACCTTCGGAGGGCACCAGGTTGGGGAAGGGCTGCTCTAAACAAAAAGAGAGGAGTAGGTGGCCCTAAGTTGTTCGTCATGAGTTTTCCACAGTCCCACAGTCACCTCTGCATATCATATTCTCCATCCTGTCCTCATGGTTTATCTGCTTTGGGAGAATGGGAATTTCACTTGCACTTTCTGCCTCCTTAGGGAGATTGTGGCGTTAAGGCTTGTGAGCCTTAACTCCCAATTTCCCTGCTTTTTGGTGCTTGGTTGAAAACTGTACAGCCTTAATGTTCTTTTGTAAACCATAGGGTTTTTAATGAATCATCAGATCTTAACATGTCCTTCCTTTCTTTGTAAGTCAGAAAAATATATATAGCATAAGTTAACCCACCACATGAGAGATACTTTTCATTATGCCAACCAAAAGGATTTAAATGCTTTGGGGATTTTAATCTCCCATTCCAATGAGGTTGTAGATACCATAAAGCAATGCCAATCTGTTTTAAATGTGTCTTTAGTGCTTGTTCCTCTTACCAATCTCAGTTTATTTGTCAGTTTCTCCGTTAAGGCTACATACCAGACCTTGCTATACCAATTTGTTAGCGTGGCACCAGACAAATCCTTCCAATATCTAACTATAACCAATCTGGCAGCAACCAAAAGAAATCTTCATTCTATATTCCTTGTTTTGTCTTTATACTGCCTCTCCCCTCACCATGCTTCTTAAATGGCTTTTAAGTGGGTAAATGCTCTGTTATTGTGTTTCCTAGTACTGGAAATAGACAAAGGAATATTCCAAACGATCTCCAATGCTCTCCCATGACCTTCACGTCCAGTCCTCTGAGGAACAATGTGTAACCTCAGCTGAGGGCAAAGGATTTTCAGACACAAGAATGATTGTGAAAGTGTCCGCTCAGCTCATTCCCACCGCACCCTCCGTCCTTGGGCGTCACTCCTGGCGATCTTCGTGCTCCCTCCTCGGTTTCTCAACTTTGCTCGCCCAGCTGAGAGTGACAGAGGTTTTCTGGGAGAGACAAACTCCTCTGCAGCCTGAGAGAGAAGGTAACCGTTTTTTTGAGGAGGTCTGAAAAAGGAGGAATCTCTGTACAAGTGGGTTTGGGGCAGAAAGGAGACCCCCCCCCCTCTAGTGGGCTTAGAATTTCTTAGTTGTGACAGTGAGAAACATCTGGATTTCTTAGCTATGTGTGCACTGTGGTGGCCAGATCAAAAATGGCTGACATTGAAGTTGCCAAACTCTTTTCCCGAGAAAGAAAACAGAAGAATTGGAGGAAGGTGGAGTTGTTTGATTTGAAAAATGGAATCCAAGACAGATATTACTAAAAGGTTCTGGCTTTCCATAGGCTAGGATGCCAAGTACACCGTTCGACGTTTCAATCTAGTGTGCATTTATTTTATGTCGCAGAAGACTCCCCCTGACTCAGAAAATGTCTGAGATTTTTCTTTCCCCCACCCCCTTAGAAAAAGGAAGAAGCCCACTTTACGGATTTGCTTTCTCCTAATATTCTCCATAACCACTGCCCCCATCCTTGCTCAAACACCCTAGGATGACATTAGGTCTGAGGCATTGTGGAGGATGAAAAATGGGGGCCAGGCTGTTGCAGTAAATAATAATAATAATAAAAATAATAATAATAAGAAACTTGGGGTGGGGGAAAAGGAAAAATAAATATGCCACTATCTCTGCTAATGGTGAACCTCCAACCAAAGAAACTGCAGAAGAATTTCTCCATCAACTGGATAAATTTAGAGAGGTATTCCCCCCCCCCCCCCAATTGCTTGGTCCACAAATAGGACGGGGAATTTCACAGCTTTAGTTTCAGTGTGCAACCATCTCCATTCTGTATAACAGGGTGGTCTCCCTCCCCAAATGAGAAGGCTGGACTAGATGGAACCACGGTCTAATCCAGCAGGGCTCTTCTAATGTTCTTATATCTCCCTTTTAGCTAATCTCACGATACCAATGGAGAAGCCATTTAGTGGCAATGATGGGAAACCATTCCACGTCGTGACTCCGGTGCTGGAGAGCCTGGCTCTTTCACAAGCTGCTGGCACCAAGGTTTACATGAAGATGGAAAATGTCCAGCCCACCGGATCCTTCAAGATCCGAGGTGTTGGCTACTTTTGCCAGCAGGTGAGTGGCTGCAGGCATACTGAGAGTTCGGTTGTTAATGGATGTCGACTTTGACTACAGGGGGATCTCCAGTTTAGAACAGCTTTTCTCCGGCACCAATAGGCCTCATAACAGAGACTGAAGCAGAGACATCTGACCCTTCAATGAACCAAGTTATCAACTCAGGCTGGATTTACACTGCTGCTTTATAGCAGTATTGAAGTGCACTGATAACTATTGGGGTCCATGATCCATCCACACCAACAGGATATACCACTATGAAAGTGGCATGAAAGTGGTATATAGAATGTGTCAAGGGACCCAACAGTTGTTATTTATTTTATTTATTTCTTAAAACATTTATATCCTGCCCTATATCACAAGGATCTCAGGGAGGCATACAGATAAAATCATACATTGATTTTATCTGTATGCCCTATGAAGAGAGATGGAAAGAACTAGGCATGTTTAGCCTGGAGAAGAGAAGATTGAGGGGAGATAATGATAGCACTCTTCAAATACTTGAAAGGTTGTCACACAGAGGAGGGCCGGGATCTCTTCTCGATCATCCCAGAATGCAGGACATGGAATAATGGGCTCAAGTTACAGGAAGCCAGATTCCGGCTGGACATCAGGAAAAGCTTCCTGACTGTTAGAGCAGTATGGCAATGGAACCAATTACCTAGGGAGGTGGTGGGCTCTGCCACTGGACAGCCATCTGTCAGGGATGCTTTAGGGTAGATTCCTGCATTGAGCAGGGGGTTGGACTCAATGGCCTTATAGGGCCCTTCCAACTTTACTATTCTATGATTCTATGAAATAGAACAATAAATATACAATTCTAAAACAAATTAAACCATTAATATGCTAAAACCAATATGACATTTGAAAAGAGTAAAATCCAACTAAAACAAGACAGTGTGCAGGCTGGTGGATTTAGCCATCGAAGGCTTTGTTAAACAGCTATGTCTCAACCTGGCACCGAAATGAAGTAGTGTAGTTATATACTGCTTCCATAACGCTTTCATAGTGCTATATCTTACTTGGTGTAGATCTGGCCTCTGTTACAGATCTACTAAGGCAACACTATTACAAGACCTATTAGAGGACCTCAAGGTAGCGATGTTGGAGAAATATGCAACAGATTCAAATGCATTTAGATTTGTATGATTCCAACCTGTGGATTCCACAGCAGGCCGGCTTTTTCAGAGTCACACGGATTCCATGGACTTGTGGACCATTTTTTCACATTCAGAGAGATTTACGCAAATGCGCTAATTAACATTAGTTCATGAGCAACAGCATTGCTTTGCATTAACTCATGCACATTTGCACAGGTGTACATTAACACTCATGCAAATTGCCGCAAGGAGAACAAAATGGTTCCATTAACGAGTGGACGGTGGAATGAAAAATGCCTGAAAATCCCTATAATGCAGATGGAATGGTTTTAATAAAACCTGGACATTCACGGGTGCATCTTTCAATATGATGTATACTGTCATGTGCCAGCAATGGCCTTCTGCTCCTTTGCATGAGGATTAGCCCCCCCCCCCCCGACCTGAGCAGTGAGAAAAAAGCATTGTGAAAGCACGGATCTGCACTTCCAATGGACATCCCATAATGTAGGAGTGCACAATCCATGGCCTGCAGTCTGCAAATCCCCCCCCCCAAGACTTTAAATGTGTTCCCAACACGGGTGCCTTTGATTCCACCCCCAAATTCCATCACCCTGTCCTTATAGTTAGAAGTACAGACCTGTAATTGTAAGATCTCTTCTCGATCAACCCAGAATGGAGGACACAGAATAATGGGGTCAAGTTACAGGAAGCCAGATTCCGGCTGGACATCAGGAAAAACTTCCTGACTGTTAGAGCAGTATGACAATGGAACCAATGACCTAGGGAGGCTGTGGGCTCTCTCACACTAGAGGCATTCTAAAGGCAGCTTGACAACCATCTGTCAGAGATGCTTTAAGGTAGCTTCCTGCATTGAGCAGGGGGTTGGACTCGATGGCCTTATAGGCCCCTTCCAACTCTACTATTCTATGATTCTATGAGGTAGGTACAGCATCTGCCATCTGGGCACGACCATTTAATTTGTCTGGTGCATAAGCGACTTCTGCAGGCAGCCCATAGGAAACAAGGGGGAAAAGAACAGACAAAAGGCGGCTGAGATTGAAAGAAGTGTGACCTAAAAGCACTTTCAATAACTTTTGGTTTCTTACTCCCATGGCCACTGAGCAGGGAAAATATGAACTTTCTCGTTACAAGTGTTGGGTGTCTCTTGCACCCTTCCCAGTCCAAGTAACCCCCAAGAAGGGGTTTTTTTTTTGTGGGGAGGGGTCCTCAGGGTAGGAGGTGACAGTAGAAGCCTTCTATCTACACCCTATCCCAAAGGTTCTTGTAGTGCATAGGCGTACGCACGGGGTGTGCTGGGTGTGCTCAGGCACACCCTAATTTCCCAGGGCCACCTCTGCTCTCCTGCCCCCCTTACTCGAATAGGGGCTTTTAAAGAGGACAAGAAAGCCTCTGGAAAGCTGCCATTACATCCCCGGGGGAACTACGCACTTTCTGGAGGCCCTGGAAAGCGAGCTTTCTCACCCCCCACTGCTTCAATCGGGGCCTTTAAGGTGCACACCCTAATGAAATGAGCTGTGCACACCTACGTTGTAGTGTTTTCCCACAGCTACTAGTAGCAAGGAAAGTGTGATTATATCAGCATCACTGGGAAGTTTGTGGGTGTGACTGTGCGTGAGCATGTGCACATGAAGTCCTTGACTCCAGAGCCACCATTACATGTGATCTTTGGGCTTGAAAAGGCCGTGCACCTCTGATTTACTGGGATGGGTTCAGGATCCAAGTTGCCTAGTTTTTTAAATTTAATTTATGCATTTATTACATTTATATCCCTCCTTTCTTATGTCGCAGAGCTCAAGGGGGCTACATGTGGTTCTCAGGTGGTTTCCCCTCCAAACATTGACCAGACCAAGACTTGCTTAGCTTCAGCAAGGTGGCTGCTTCATGTGCCTTCAGACCACATCTTGGGACCAATAAGAGGAGAGAAGGTCAAATAGCCTCAGCACAGGGTTGGAGGAAAAATGTTGGAATAGTGATGGCAGGGAAGCGCACAAAATAAAGGCGCAAGCTAAGGATTAATCTCTTCTTGGAGTTTTTAAAGCAGTTATTAGATGCAATAGCAAGGTTCATTCAGGGTGCAGAGCTAACAAACAACTTCAGATATGTCAGAGAGCCTTGAGCACAAAGGTCACACAGGGTGCGGAGCAGCCAGGTGGAGCCAAATAAGGTCCATTTTTTTAGCCTGGGCTTCTTGTGTATAGAAAGATTGGCATGTTCACGATGTTCTGTAATAGTAGTGGTTTCATTCTGTCAGAAGCCTGGCTTGATTTGCTCTGATGTTTATTCTCCTGGCTTCTTAACTAGAGGAAATTTAAGATTCAGTAAAGTTGGCCTAGCCCGTCACTTGTTGGATTCAGTCGGATTTATCTAACCACTAGATTGGAGGTGGGATGTGTCAGATCCTAGCTCAGTGTTGGCTCCAGGGTTTGGAGAGCCCTTGGGAAAAGAACCCTCAGTGCCCCCCCTTCTTCAATGAGTCTACCTTCTGACTGTCATTGGCACCAGCTTCACTTGCTCTTCACCCTCTTTCACATCATTGCCACCACTTGCCTGCTTGACAGGCAGAGAGCCACGGAGCCAGCAGACAGTGGCATCTCCTGCTCCTCCTTCTTACCAGCACTATTGTCTGGATCAGAGCCAGAGGTAGGTGAACATGCAGGGAGTAATGGTGAAGAGGAGGAACAACTCCAAGGAGCTCTTGTCTGACACACCCCTACTTAGAATCATAGAATGGTGGAGTTGGAAGGGACCACAAAGATCATCTAGTCCAACCCTCTCCAATGTGCCAGAAAACCAATTGAACCATCCATGAGAGGTGGCTGTCCAGTCTTTTCTTAAAAACCTCCAGAGATGGAGATCCCACAACCTCTGTAGGTAGAGTCTTCCACTGTTGTACAGAGCTTATTGTCTAGATGTAGGCCCTCGGCAGGAGCCTGACCATGCCTACCCCTGAGCCCGGTGCCCTCCAAATGTCAAGGCATCATGTTCATTGAAGAGTTGACAGTGTTGGCACCATGCGAGCCACAGAAAAGTGTATTTTCCCATGGTACACTAGGGTGCCCCAGTCCATAATAGGAAAACCACGGCCCTATTTTCCTTCCCTTTCCAGTCAACCCAAGGATCACCCCGAGGTCCCCTCCAGTTTGGTCCGCAACTTTCTGCATCTCTTTTTCAGGGCTTCCTGCTGAGCCCAGTAGTAAAATACGGCAACAGGAAGTGCCAGGCATAGTAACCAGATCTTCTCTCCTGTTTATTTCAGGTCGCCAAGAAGGGCTGCCAACACTTGGTTTGCTCATCAGGTAAATAAATGTACGCAACTGACTTTTGAGATGTCCTCCTACCTTACCTGCAGCTGGAACGGTTGAATAGCCTATAGTCCATTGGGGCTGAACCTCTTTCAGTTTGGGGTCTGAATTTGGGTTCAGTGAAGCTCTTGCGGCCCCATGCAGCAGTGGGCTAAATGCAGTTAGAGTGTTGGATCCAGACTCAAAAGAGTCAGGTTCCAGTGTAGACTGTAAATCCTTTGGACAGTACCCAGAATGTTTTTATTTATGTGTTACATTTATACCCCACTTTTTCCTCCAAGGAGCTTAAGGTGGAATACATGATTCTCCTCCTCTCCATTTTATCCTCACAACAACCCTGTGAGGTAGGTTAGGCTGAGAGTCAGTGACTGGCCCAAAGGCACCCAGTGAGATTTGTGGCCAATTGGGGACTAGACCCCAAAGCCTTCTGTGCCCCATTCCAACACTCTAACCACTACACCACATTGGTTCTCCACAACTGACAGTTATGGAGTCTTGGTGAAGCTTTGTTTGGTCATATTGTCCACTTCTTTGAAGACTCTGTCCCAAGTCAAAGGTTATTTTTCATGAATAAAAGGTCTCCAGTATGGCACAGAAATCAGAGTTTGGTACCCTAAAAAATAAAATGCTTTCCTCCGGCTCCATGCAGGTGGCAACGCTGGCCTCGCTGCAGCATATGCAGCCAGAAAACTAGGTATTCCAGTGACCATAGTTGTACCCGGAAGCGCCACGCAGTCAACGGTGAAGAAGTTGGAGCAGCTAGGAGCAGAAGTGGAGGTCTTTGGGAAGGTGAATGGGGAAAGGCGAATAAAATGTGTCAGACTCATGGCTAGGATTGTAGCAGGCCTTGCGCCATCATGGGGGATTGTTGGTCTCTCGGCTACTCCGAGTCCTGGGCCCCCTCCACAAGGATGCGCTTTTGCGCCTGGTTTGGCGATTATGCGCATTATCGCGGAGGCGCATTTACTCCTAATCCCTCTGCACGGGAGGCGGCGAAGCGCATTAATTGATGTCCAAAAAGTGCTTTACAAGAAGTTAATGTGCATAATCGCTTGTTCACACGGCGAAAATGCACTTTAACGGCCGGAGCAAAATAAAAGTCGCTATTTAACGCGCATTCGATAATGCGCATAATCCGGGAGATAACGCGCCTCTACGCCCGTTTTGCGCTCCGCTGGTGTGGAGGTAAAATTTATAATGAGCCTTCAAAGAGCATTAAACCTCTCTTGTGGAGGTAGCCCTGGTGGACTCCTTCAGAGAAGGAAGTTTGGGATTGCGCTATGAACTCCACTCTTCCAGTTGATGTGCAGCAGTTTGAGGAGCCCTACCACAGGAAGGTCATCATGGAGACCCCATCCCAGGCCCTGCTATGGTTCCTACCTCTCTCTCTCCCCCCACATCATCCTGCAGCTGTCCAGAGCACAGGCGACTGCTGAGAGGGGGTGGGGGAGGCTCATTCACAAGTTGCAAGGATCGATTTACATTTCTCAAATAAAATAAATGATTTTGGTCCCCTCTACAAGGATTCGCTTTTGCGCCTGGTTAGGCGATTATGCGCATAATTGCTGAAGCGCATTTAAGCCTAATCCCTCTGCACGAGAGGCGGCGAAGCGCATTAAGGGGACCAAAATGCGCTTTACAAGTAGTTCATGCGCATAAGCGCCTGTTCACATAGGCAAAATGCTCTTTAATGGCCGGAGCAAAATAAAACTCGCTGTTTAACGCGCATTCGATAATGCGCATAATCGGAGAGATAACGCGCCTCTACTCCTGATTTGCGCTCCGTTCTTGTAGAGGTAAATTTTTAAAAGCGCCTTGAAAGAGCATTAAATCTCTCTTGTAGAGGCAGCCTCAGTTAATTTGCGCCCTGATCCTAATTGCACCAAAACAATGGGAAAAGGTTGTCCCCCGCCCCCCCAGCTTAATTGCCATGCTGTGGAAGATTGGAGCGGGCGTTGCAATCCACCTTGAAAATTGTCCCCTGCAGGGAAAGTAAACTGAGAAAAAAGAAGTTCAGTTGGCACTAATGGACACTGAGGGCTCAGCTGAATAGATCCAGGGCACTGGGGAAAAGATTCGGGGCTCGGACCCCATAAGACAACACCTAACAAAGCCCTTGGTTGGAGTGCCTACTTGGTTGCCAGAATAGCCTTTCACACAGGGTTTACTCAGAAAGAGGAAAGCGATCCAGCAGCAGACAATGAGGTATCAGACCTAGCTGCAACTGCTGGAGCTGGAAGAGAGGTAGCTGGCAGCATGTATATATAAGACCATTGTCTCCGCTAGATCTTTGCTGGGTTAACAGAAGCCTTTGAGCCATTATCCCCCACTCTTTACTCATAGACAGGCATAGTTGGGCAGCTGCTGAGGTCTGTGCATTGGGTGGGCCGATCCCTGCTGCCTGCCCTGGGCCCTAGTTTTGCATTAAAAAAAACAATATACATTTTCTTAACCTTTTAATTCCCCCCCCCCCCCAGTGCTCCAGTGCTGAGTAGCTTCCCGCCACCATCTTGGTTTGCATCCAGTGCAAGTCATTCATGTGGGAGAAAGCTGCTGCCATGCTGTTTCTTTTTTTGGGCAGGGGGAGAGGGGGAAATGGATGCTGCTCCCAAAAAATCAGGGGGGCCACCATGTTTTGTGTCGGGGCCATTTTGCCCCCTCCCACAAGGCTTCAGGAAGCCTCAACTTTGGGGGCACTGGGCATTAAATCCAAGCCTGTTACTAGAAGATGCTGGGTGTGGGAGGGATGAAAAAGAGGGACCAAATTTAGCACTCCTGGGTCCGAATCTGGTCCTCCAAGGTTCCCCAATGGCCACACCCCTTCCCTGGCCCCACCCCCTTTCTATAGTCACCAGTAGTTTAGTGGTTACCCAGCTATTTTGCAGGTTTTTCCCCATTCTAAAAGATTGAAATAGCTCTTCTAAGGCTTAGTTACTGCCAGTAAGAGCTTTAAGTATGCTGGGTTTTTTTAAAAAAAGTCTTGGCCCAACCCTTTTTGCCTTTGGCTTCACCCCCTATGCCTTTAGCTCACACACCACTGGTCAGTACAGCCCCAAGGAGAAGTAACGTGCCATCCAGGAGGTCACTGTGTGGCACCAAGAGAATCCCCACCTTGTATGGACCAATGGAAGCCAAGTACTGTAGATGCATTATCAGTCTATCCCTGATTGGCCCGGCTATTAGTGTTGTAACAGGCTCGCTGATAGGCCTTCGGCTCAGGGGAGATTTCCTTGTTTCTTGCCCTGGCAGGTGTGGGATGATGCCAATGACAGAGCGATGGTGTTAGCTGAGGCAGACGGCTGGGTCAGCATCCACCCTTTCGATCACCCATTTGTGTGGTAAGAACCTTGGAAAGTAAAGCCGCGAGAGATTAGTATGGACTGGACTAACCCTGCCCCCTCCATCCTTCCTTGCCCAAGAAGGGCCTTGTTGGGAGCCACACGGGTTGCTTTGTGGCCTTTCCACCCCTTGTTGCAGCTCAGTCAGTTCAATTTCCATTTGTTCTGAAGACGTCGCTGCCTCAGGAAGAACGACCAATCATGCCCCCACTCCCCCAGGCAAGATGCATAGTACCCAAGGCCAGAAAGGTTATTTTGGTTCCTAAGGCAGTAAATGTCACAAGTACGTCCCTCTCCCTGGCATTAAAAAAAAAATACTTAAAGAACCATTTGCTGCCCTTTCAGGGCACTGACAATCAGCTGCCTGAGGCAGCTAGCTCACGTAGCTCAATGGTAGGGCCGGCCCTCAACTTCCCAAAACAAATATATTGAGGAATGAATGGGTACAAATGGCTATGCTTCTGCATGACTAACCTAGGCCCCATTTATTTCAATGGGTCTACGTTCAGTAGGACTTACGTTGGGCTTCGCTCAGAAAGTCCACCGTTGGGCCTGGTTCTGGAAGAGGGAGGCAAGAGGGACCTTTGGAGAAAGCTTTCCACAAACTCCAGATTCCTGGGCCTGCTTTGGTGTCTCTCCTCTCCTTACAGGGAGGGCCATAACAGCATCGTCAAGGAACTGAGGGACTCCCTGGATGCCAAGCCGGGCGCCATTGTGCTCTGCGTGGGAGGAGGAGGCCTCCTGGCCGGAGTGGTGTCCGGCTTACAGGAGGTGGGTTGGCTGGACGTGCCCATCATTGCCGTGGAGACTAGAGGGGCGGACAGCCTCAGCGCAGCCATCCGCGCAGGACGACTCGTCGCCCTGCCTGACATAACCAGGTGGGTCATTTGGGTTGGCAGCAGGAGTGCGGCAAGGCCTGGAGAAAACAGGGCGGGGCCAAAACAAAAGGGGTGTGGCCCCAAATGTCAGCATATGGTAGCTTCAAGCTCCTATGGCCAGGAACTCACCCTTAGGAGAGGCATTTCAACTAGTGCTGGCCAGAAAACCTTGACCGTTCCATTTTTGGCATTTTGTGTGTGGGGAGGGAAATGAAAACTTCGGCGAAAGAGGCTGGGAGAGGTGAGAATTTTCTCCTTGGGGAGGGGACAGGGTTTCCACATGTCTTCTTTAGATGTTGCCAGGTCTTGAGGTCTTTTTTCTTTTTCTTTGTTTTCAACACACCCCCGGCATTTTTAGGAGCCCAGGTGTTCTTCCTCAGTGCTTATTGGAGAGTGCGAGGTCACATGGTCTCCAACAGGCATTCACTAAGAACTGCTGGGATCCTCCAAATGCTGAGGGAAGGGGGGTGTTTTTTTTGTTTTTGAAAACTAAAAAAATAGGAAGAAGCCCCCTCAGCAACCGGCTACACTTTAAAAAAGTTATGTGGAAAACCTGGCCCTCTCCCCAAGGAGAAAGTTCTCTGAATTCGCCCCCCGCCCTCCAGTACAATAGGCAGAAGGGACAATGCCACTTTCGCAGGGAGAAAGTTCTCGAAAATAGAGGGCAGGATTTGGCCCAGCATTAATTTCAATGTTTTAGAATGGGGGGGGGGGAACTGTGCAAAAGTCAGGGAACCGTCCAATGATTGGTGGTTGGGGGGGAAGGGGTGTGGCCAGATGAAGGACACATGAACCCTGGAGGGCCAGAAGAGTCTCCCAAGAGAACTGGATTCAGCTCCTGGGCCTGAAGCCCTACACCCCTGCTCTATGGGGATGGAACTGGGGCACCATTACAGAGAAAGTGAAAGGCCCCCACCATAGTTCAGGTAGGGTGACCCTAGGGAAAGGAGGACGGGGCTCTTGCATCTTTAACAGTTGTATAGAAAAGGGGATTTCAGCAGGTGTCATGTGTATGCATGTAGCACCTGCTGAAATTCCATCTTCGTCACAACAGTTAAATCTGCAGGAGCCCTGTCCTCTTGACCAGATACAAAAGGGGGCAGGGCTCCTGCAGCTTTAACTGTTGTGATGAAGAGGGATTTTCACCAGGAGCTGCATGCGTACAAATGACACCTGCTTAAATTCCCCTTTCAATACAACTGTTAAAGATACAGGAGCCTGGTCCTCCTTTTCATATGGTCACCCTAGCTCAGGGCCTATCTCCTCCTTGATTTGGCTCTACCCGTGACTCTCCCTCCTTCCCTGGACATAGATGCCAACTTGACGTGCTCTTTTCTGCCCATTCTACAGTGTGGCAAAATGCCTCGGGGCCAAGACGGTGGCGCAGAGGGCCCTGGATTGTACCAACGAGTGGCCGATCATCTCTCATGTTCTGGATGACACGGAAGCTCTGGAAGCCATAGAGCAATTCCTGGGTGAGTTTGCGAGACTGTTGAAGAGATGGAGAGGTGGAAATGTGCCCCATGGTGATCCAGACCCTGGAAGCTAAGAGGGCTCAATTGCTTCTGTAGTTTGCACGGGCCTGGTCTTTGGTTTGACAAGCGAAAGCTGTTCACGTCTCCAAAAGTATAATCTAAAAGTTTGTGAGGTTGGGGGTGGGGGGAACCAGCCACATGTCTCTAGGAGGGAAGTTCCTCAACAGAACGTGTGTTGTAACGCAACTTGTGCTGCAATAGAATTGAACAGAAGTTCAGAACTTGAACTTGACAACGTTTGTGCTCCTCAACAGAACTTGTGCTGCAACAGAACTTCCTTGCGCTCCATGTGCGTGCACGGCACGACTGTAAAAGCAAATATTTATAGTCAAACAACTCCCTCTAGTGGCTAGTAACCATGCAGAGCTCAAGGTTGTTGGAACTTGAAGCGGCCTTTACCAGCTTAGACTATTTGTCCATCCAGCCCAGTACTGTTTGCTCCGACTGGCGGTGGCTTTCCAGGGCCTTGGGCAGAGAGAGATCTTTTTCCCATCAAGCTCTACTTGATCCTTTTTTTTTTTTTTTAAATGGAGATGCCAGGGATTGAACCTGGGACCTTCTGCATGTGGAGGACGTGGTCTACCACTGATAGGGCCGGCCCTACCATTGAGCAGGGCGAAGTGACCATCTTCAGGTGGAACCCTGAAGCAGGAGAGAGATGAAGGCAGGCATGGGTGTCGGAGTGTTTCAGCAAGACTTTGTCTTAAAGTGTTGGCCCTAGTGGGGGCGGCGGCGATGGGGTGGTGGAGATGGCTCTGTCTCGGATAGGTGAGACACGAGGGAAAAGAGCATCAAGGAACAGAAGCGTCAAGAAGAGACAAACTCCGGTGCTTTGAAGAGCTGTGAAGACTTTATTATTGTAAAAAAAAAAGCTCTTGGAATTTTTAGAAAATCAATTTTCAAAAAGCTCCACGTTCCAGATAGGTTCTCTCCTTGGTTAGGAGCTGCGAAAACGAATACAATGCCTCAGAAGGCTAAAGGTGAGGGAATTCGAAGCGTTTGCTCGACGTCTTGTAAGGGAGCTGCATTTGTTCAGTCGATTTCCACTCGTACTTGCAAGGACGATTTTCTAAAAATTCCAAGAGCTTTTTGCAATAATGAAGTCTTCACAACTCTTCAAAGCCCCAGGGTTTGTCTCTTCTTGACGCTTCTGTCTCAGGTAGCAAAAAAACATTGGGCAGCCGCTGGTCACTGGTCCATTCCATGTTCTTCATTCTTTAGCCTGCTGTACTGCTTATTTTCCTCTGTGGAGCAAATAGCTTTTGGGCTGCAACCTTATACACAGTAAGCCTTCTTTAATTTATTTATTACATTTCTATCCTGCCCAATAGCTGAAGCTCTCTGGGCAGTTCACAACAATTAAAAACATAAAATACAACATGGTAAAATACAATGCAATAGTTTAAAACTACAATAATAATAATAATAATAATAATAATAATAATAATAATAATAATGTTGTTTTTAATGACTGTATTGCATTTTATCATGTTGTATTTTATGTTTTATGTAGTAATAATAATAATAATAATAATAATAATACAACCAAATGGAACCTAGAAGCAGTGCAAAGATTTATAATACAGTAGCAGATTTAAAACAGGGCTGGTAACAGATCTGGATCCGGATCCCGAATCTGGACCAGATCGGGGTGGTCCGGACCTTCCGGATCCAAACCGGATAGGGGGAGGTCCAGATCGTTCCGGCTCGAATTGTTCCAGATTGATCAGGAGATTTGGGGCCCATTGGCCTTCCAGGTCACTGGGTGCTGGCTGCGCAGCTAGCACACAGGGACGCCAGGCCGGTGGTGAGTCCATTGGACTCACTGCCCTCCCCCCACTCTCCCTGCTTACCTGCTGTCTTGTTGCTGCTGCTGCCGCCGCCACCCACCGCCTGCTGCCGCCCGCCGCTGCCCACTGGCCACTGCTGCTTCCACTCTAGAGCGGAAGCGATGGCAGCAGCCAGCGGACGGTGGCGGTGGGCGGTGGCAACAAGGCAGCAGGTAAGCAGGGAGAGTGAGAAGAGGGTGGTGAGTCCTTTCCCCCATAGACTTGCAAGTCTATGGGGAAAAGCAGGGTCTCCAGATCTGAATCTGGTTCCGGACCGGATCTGGGGAGGTCTGATCCGGATCAGATTGGGCCCAATCTGGATCGTCCAGATCCGGACTGGATTGGGGGGGGGGCTGTTCACAGCCCTAATTTAAAACAATAGAAACAGAAAAACTACTAAAGCTCTTCACCTGGTGCTGAAAAGAGCACAACGTAGGTGTCAGAAGAGGCTCTCTGGGAAGCTCTTTCTACAACCAGGGTGTCACAGCAGAAAAGGCCCTCTCCTTAGTAACCATCCACATTGATTTCTTTGGTCAGGATCCACTGGGGAAAGACCACTGAACATGATGTTAGGGTCTGGAAAGGTGGATATGGGAGGGGGCGATCCTTCGGGAACCCTGCCTTACTTGGGAGTAAACATACCTGGGAATATAAGCCTTTCTACATAAGGCATTTATTGTGCGCTTGTGATACCAAACTTACGGTAATTTGCGGGTCCTTGACATGATGTTATCCTCCTCCAGGACCTCTCCTGTGCTTTGCAACCATTTTAGCAGATCCCCCCCCCCCCCAATGACGAGGAAAGCCTGGTATTATTTGTGAATAGCAGGATAAAACCTAGAGTAATTGCACAATTCCACTATACCACACTGCCACCTAATGCTTGTGTAATGGAACATAAGAAAAGGAAGACAAAGAAAAACAATGGGGGGGGGGGGAAACATGTGTAAAGGAACGGATCTTAATCCTGCAAAGAATCCAGAAACGGAAGCCTTGGTACTTTGGCGGATTAATGCCTCATGTAGAAAAGCACAATTAAACACTATAGAAGACAACAGTTGAAATAACCCAATGTAGAATAATACTAACCAGCACCCAACCACTAGAATATTAATAAATATTTTTAAAAAAACCTGGGGTGAACCAGCAGTTTATATAAACATATTAATTGTGCAGGTTAGCATCATTCTATAACATGTAGGAAAGCCCCATGTTGTTAGTACTTGTGCATAATTTGGGGTGGAGAAACAGCATGGGAGTCGAGGGTTAATTTCCATCCCCCCCTCCCAGTGCGTCATCCCACCCCCACCCTATATCCAATGGCTGCCTTCAGCTAAAGCTCTTGACCAGCACATTCACACCCTCTTCTCTTCTCTTGTCCTTTCCTTCCCCAGATGATGAACGCATGTTGGTAGAACCGGCCTGTGGTGCCTCTCTAGCCTTCCTCTACTCTGGCTATGTTCAGCAGCTGCAGGAGGAGGGGCGGCTGAGCCGGCCACTGCACTCCATTGTTGTCATTGTCTGTGGCGGAAGTAGCATCAAGATGCATGAACTCCAGGCCCTGAAGAGCCAGCTGGGGATGAAGTGAAGGACAGCAGCCCTTGGAGCGCCAGTGGGTTCCCTTTGGATGAGTTGGCAGCATGTCTTAAGGAGGGATGGATGGATTTTGTAAAGTCCGCTCTGTCCGCGGATTGTCAGGACCCTTTGGTTCCATCATCCAGCCACTAGCGGAATCGGTTCCCCCCCCCATTATCTGAATTTGCGCAAATTCTCACTTGCACAAATTCTCACTTGCCTAAATTTGCAAATTCGCAAATCCCCTCAAATATACATTCCCCCATCTGTATTTTCATGCTTTCACCTATAGGGCAAATGCACATTTTTGGCTAGTGATTTTTTTTTTAATTATGCACTTTTTTTCTACGACTAAATTTGTGCAAAATTCCAGAAAGTTGGAGGGGAAATGGTCTTCCATTCCATGGAATCTGCTCGACCAGGGAAAAGCCAGTCTGTTGCAGAATCCACAGGTTGGATTCATAGGTATCCGAACTCATTTAATTCCATTGCTGATTTCTCCCGACATCCCTCTTTTAAAGTCCACTTCTAGATTAGACACTAGCCCCTCTGGCTTCTTATCCTACCCTGAACATGGTGTGATGTCAAGAAGAAACCTCCCCGGTGGTTCAAATGACTGAATGATCCTGGGCACTGAGATGTTAAAACAAAACAAACAAAAAACTAATATGATTTCTTTGTTGGAATAATCTGGAATGGTTTGCTATTTCGGCCCAGTGTCAACATCTGGCATCATTGGACAGCTGCCGGGGCCCTAGCTATCCATAAGGCCCATCAGCGTTGATGCTTGCCCTGTGCCAGGCAACTGGGTCTTTGAACTGACTGAGCCAGTGTGGTTTGGTGGCTAAAGTGTTGGACTGGGAGTCGGGAGATCCTTGGCCATGGAAACCTACTGGGAGACTTTGGGCCAGTCACAGATCCTCAACCCTCACAGGGTTGTTGTTGTTGTGAGGATAAAATGGAGAGGAGGAGGATTATGTATGCCACCTTGGGCTCCTTGGAGGAAAAAAGACAGGATATAAATGCATTAAATAAATAAATATAATAATAATAATAATAATGTTCCACAATGCCCCTAAGGTAGCATCACTTTGGAGGCATTGTCATGAATTAAGGGTGCAAACCTATGCACGTTTAGACAGAGAAAAAGCCTAAAACTCCCAAAATGCCCCACCTGGGAACTTTAAAATGGGAATAACCATGACTAACCTCACCGTGTTGGAGTGACAAGGAGTTATTGAAATGATCAGTGTCATAGTGCCAAAAGCATTGAACCTGAACACCTGAAACTAACACTGACAGGAGCCTAGGGGTGTGCCTCTCATTGTTAGTTTGTTTTTAAAATGCATTGACTCATTTTAATTCATTTAAATGCGTGCATGTAGTTGAAGCCTGCAGTAACATCACCAGCCACATGGGACAGACAGACTTCCCTAACCAGCACAGAGCTTTGCAGTCCATACAATTTGAAGCCAGGAGAGATAAGTAGGCCGAGGGACTAGGGAGCTTTTCTTCACGGGGTGTCAATCCACTGTATCTACTTTTGGTCTCATCACAGAATTGAGTTCCGAACTCTATGCAAAGAGTTTCCTGCTTTTCTGCTACTAACCTATAGGTGGGGCTGTGGTATAGTGGAAGAATGCAATTACACAAGGGAGAAAGCACGTTTTGTTTTATTTGACAAATAATACTGCCTTCTCCCGCTCCAAATCGCCGTCACCTCATGAAAGAGCTCTTAAAAAACAGAAGGAGAAACAGAGGGTTGCAACACCATTTAAAGAACCTGTAAAGAACCCTGAGTAAGGAAGGATGAGAGCTCAATAAATTCCTTGGTAGAGAAGCTGAGTTTTACTCCTGAACTCTATCCCCTGCTGAGGGGCAGCCCGCCCCTGCTCAGGAGAGCGTAGCGGACAGACACCTCCCTCAGGAGGCTATAGGGTGCATCATGGCAGGGGCTATGCCTAGAGGTCCCAAGCATCATGGCTTCACTCAGACGGGGCAGGCACAATGTATTCAACTCTGACAGCTTGTAACTTTTTTTGCGGCCTTGACCATATCAATAAAAGAACTATTCTGACCTGTGCGAAGCTGGGTCTGCGCGTAGTTGTAAATAAATTCTTGTGATTTCTAATTTGTCTCATGAGTGTAATTTGTGGTAACAGAACCTTAGAGTTTGGACCCTGCTTACACATGGGGCAAAGTGAATTCCGGCACTGAGCAGGGGGTTGGACTAGACGGCCTTATAGGCCCCTTCCAACTCTACTATTCTATGATTCTATGATGGCACATCCTAGTCCAGGCTAGGCTAGCTTTTCACCCAAAGGACTTGCTTCCAGAGGAAATGCTCAAACACGTGTTTTCCCCCACCGCCCACAGCTGTTTAATGTAGTACAGTCCTTGGTGCCACTGCATCTGGCTCCATGTTATAGACCAAGACTGCAGCCAAGTGCAGATTTACTCAACCTGGGGCCCTCCAGATACGTTGGACTACAATCCTCGTAATTCGGCAGACCAGCATAGGGGAGCAGATAAGAATGCACTTCCCCCTGCAGACTGAAGTGGTACAGTCCAGGTAAAGCTGTGCTGCTGAGAGTATAAAGCAGCCCTCATGATGTCCTTCATAGTTCTGAAGAGGGTCTCTTTGAGCCAAGACTCGAATGTTGGGGTCCCCCCCCACAGCCGCTGTTCTGAGTAAATGTACACTTCAGCCAGATCCTTTTAGAGGTTGATTATTGAGCCCTTCCGGATCTTTCTCCTCGGTGAGTCACCTCTGCTCTCCTTCATTTCCCTAACCCTATTTGTTAGGCCTCCATTGTGCGGTGTGTGAAACCGGCGTCCCGGCGTCAGCTGTTACCTCTCACCTCTGACACAAAGTGTGTTGTGTGCGGGAACATTCCCTCCCCCTCGTGGCGGAGTGCTTTAGCCTCAGAAGACAGATGTCACTTTCACACAGAGGTGGAATTAAAGCCCATAATTGTGTGTATGTGTGTGTCTGAGCCACAAGCGTTAGACGCTAAATGAAATGAACAGAACCGCTCCACAGCACGTATCCTTGTTGAGGGTATAGAATGCAACCTAGTTGACTTAGGTTGAAGAATTGAAGACAGTGTTCCAGCACCCCCATCTATTTCAGGATTCACAGAATTTTATTATTCCAACTTTTTCTTGTTATTATTATGTATCACATTTCTATTCTGGCCCAATAGTCGATTTTCTCTGGGTGCAGACTTGGAAGTGAGGATGGACCACCCCTTTCAATCCGAGGGCCAAATTTGTTGGTTGGTTGGTTGGTTGCACTGTATTGCATCTCTGCCACCCAATAGCTGGAGCTACCTGGGTGCCTCCCCAAAAATGCTCATCACAATACAAGGTAATGAGAACGTACCTATGAAATCTCCAACCAACACAATTTTTAAACAAGTGAAATAGCTCAAGCATTGACAATAAGCTCCCAGACCTCATTTGAACACGTGACACCAGTGACCCATCACATGCCATCAAATGCCTGGGAGCAGGGGGTTGAGCTGGACCTAGAAGCAGGGGGCGGGGGGCTACCAGGAGGAGGGCCTTCTCTGCTGTGGCACCCCTGCTGTGGAGCAAGCTCCCTAGAGAGGCTCGCCTGGCACCTACATCATACTCCTTCCGGGGCCAGGCCAAAACCCTTTTTATTTCCCCAGTATTTCAGCATTTTACCACCCTAGTCTTTTGATTCTGCTGTTTTATATCCATATTTTAAATCTCTATATTGCTGCTCAGTTTTATTCCGCTCGTACTTTTGTATTGTGGTTTAAGTTTCCATATTTTATACTTTAATCGCACTTCAGGGTTTTAATTTTTGTGAACCACCCAGAGTGCAACGGCTATTGGGCAGTAGAGAAGTGAAATAAAATAAAAATAAATAAATAAATGAATAAGCCTGGTGCCGAAAAGATGACAGTGTTGGTGAAAATCCAATTTCCTAGAAGCTCTGGGGGGTGCCAAAGATGAAAGGAGTGGGGCCAGAGATGGAAAAACCATGGCATGTTGTATCTTAAAGCTCTTAGTGCTTTAAGATACAACAGAAACAGAAAAGTTTGAGCCTGGCTCCGAAAGCACACCAAGGAAGGAGCTAGTCTAGCTTGCCTGGGAAGGGAGTTCCAGAGCCCCGGGGCAGCCACCGAGAAGGCCCTCTCCTGCATTCCCAGCAGGCGTGCCTGTGGTGGTGGTGGGACCGAGAGAAGGGCCTCCCCTGAAGACCTCAGGGGACAAGCAGGCTCATAAGAGAGAATACAGTCTTTCAGATAACCTGGACCTGAGCTGTATAGGGTTTTATAGGTTATATCTGGCATGACATCCTCTGGCCTGCAGGCTTGTTCTGTAGGGGGCGGGGGTTCCGGACCCAGGACCCCCCCTTCCAAAATTGACGGCCCCTGAGTGCAGGGGAAAGTAGGTTGTGGAAGTGGAATGAGATGAAGATAATTCCTTGGATACTTGTATATAGATGGGCCATGCCATGCTTTCTCAATGAGAACACCCTTCTGTTTACTTTTTGAAATTTCTATTTGCATGTCTTTCTATCTGTTGAAATGGATGCACTGTCCCTGCGGTTTTTGCCAGCTCCAGCTTACGCATCGGGGCAAATATTATTATTGTTTATACCCATAAATATTTATCTACAGTCAGATTGTTTTGACTGCAACTCCACTCCTTAATTAGCACACACGCCTTCGCAGACTCATTTCTTTGCCACTGTCTTCATGCATTACTGTCATAATTATTTTTTAATTACGACCGCCCTCTCCTGTTGCTTTCGGCAGCAGGTCGCAAGAGAACAATCCAAACGGGAGCGGTTCGGGACAGCGACGGCCGCTGGGGTGGTAAAGCAGAAAATCCTCAATTGGTCACGCACACAGTTCCCCCGCAAAATCCTTGGTCAACAGCTAATTTTAAACAGGCCGTATTTGATTTAGAAGATCGCTTTGTATGCCCCCATACAAATTGTGTTCAAGGTAGCTCACACTAATATGGAAGACAATAAAATATCATTAAAAATGGATGTTGGCAGTAGGAACACTTAAGGCTTTATTTAGTAGACTGCCTGATAAAAAAAATATTTATTTATTTCATTTCATTTCTAGACCGCCCCATAGCCAAAGCTCTTTGGGAAGGTCACAAAAATTAAAACCACAAATACAGCATAAAATATAAAATGGGCCTGTTCAAAAAGAAGACACCTTCGCAGCTTGGGGGTTCTCCTAGAACCATCTCTGTCACTTCGGTTGGTGGCCCATCTACGCCCCTATCTGGGCAGGGATAACCTGGCTTCAGTTGTCTATGCTCTGGTAATCTCCAAATTGGATTACTGCAATGCGATCTACGTGGGGCTGCCTTTGAAGACAGTTTGGAAGCTGCTTGTGCAAAATGAAGTGGCCAGATTGATAATAGGGACCAGAAGGTAAGAGTATATGAGACCTACTTGGGCCCACTTGCATTGGCTGCTTGTATGTTTCCGAGCCTGATTCAAGGTGCTGGTTTTAACCTATAACGCCTTACAGAGCTTGGGACCACAATACCAACCTGAACACTACATTCAACATCTGAGGTCCTCCTCTGAGTGCCTATTCCGAGGGAAGCTCAGAGAGGTCAGCAACAAGGGAGAGGGCCTTCTCTGTGGTGGCCCCCCAATTGTGGAACGATCTCTCCGATGAGGCCTGCCTAGTGTCAACATTGTTATCTTTGTGGTGCCAGGTCAAGTCTTTCCTCTTCTCTCAGGCATTTAGCAATATCTGATGAGCCTGGGTCTGTTTTGTTTTTTAGGCTTATAGCTTTTAAAGTTATTATAGTGGTTTTAAATGTATGTGGCATATTGTATGTTTTGCAGTTTTAATTTTTGTATATTGTGTTTAAGTGTTTCATTCTGATGTAAACTGCCCAGAGAGCTTCGGCTATGGGGCGGTATACAAATGCAATAAATGAATGAATGAATAACTATATAAATGCCCTGCTGGTTAAGGCTTTTGGTTAAGCAGCAGGCTTTAAGGTGTCTTGTGCAATGTGTTCTGCTAAACCCTGCTCACTCACTAACCACAATCAGACCGTCTGCAGCAGGGTTAGCAGCTAACTGTGGCTTAAAAGCTTGTGGTTCGTGCTAAACCCAGAGAACCATAGTTTCACGAAATGCAGAGCCAGAAGTGTCATCTGAAAAGCTTAAAACCAGAAATGAACTTAGGATGCAAAAGAACTCTGTCTGAGCTCAGGAATTTGAATTCTAAGAAGTGAATAGAGCTCACAGTCCTTCCACCGGGGGGGGGGGGGAGAATCCTCTCCTAAGTATCCTCAGAAAAAATTCATTTCAGCGCTGCATTGCCATCTCTGCAATCATTTTATTTTGCCCCACTTCCGTTTCAGTTAGACTAGTTAGTAAGATTCATTTAAAAATGGGTATGCCAATTTTTATACATTTATTTCTTTAATGCAATTTGGATCCCGCTGCTCAGCCCAAAAACCTCCCGGAGGGATATACATATAGAACCGATAAAATCAGACAGTCTGTGATCACAGGCTTACAATCTGAAAAGGTAGCCATACAAGAAAAAAGGAACGGGGGCGGAAAAGGAAAATAAATAAAGAAACGCACAATCCTATGCATGTTTAGACAGGAAAAAAGTCCTACAACTCCCGGCATGCATAGGATTGCGCCTTACATCTTTCAGCAGGGCTGTTGAAATGGCTCTGCTTCTCACCCCTTCTCTCACATGACTTAGTACAGCCTGCTAGACTGGCCTGGTGATGGTGACAGATGAGGAAGAAGGAACCTTCATAGGAGTGGTCTTACACAGGCCTAGTGGATTGGCCTCATTTCCTCCTCTAATTTCCCAGAATTCCTGGCTGCTGGAGCAGATAATGCCCATGTAGCACTGGCTATCTAATAATATCAAGGGCTGAAACAACATCACAGTGTAGCCTTTATTGATTTTACATAGGTCTTCAGTCTTATTATTCTATTATTATCATCTATCTTTTCTCGCTCGTGGTGGTTTTTCTAGATGGACATGACAGGCTTTGCCAAGTCATGCTGTCTTTTACTGATTCAGGAATTTCCTGATTATAGAACATAGGGTGACCAGATCGCCCGGGGTTTCCCAGTCCTAACCGGGAAACCTGGGGCGATCTGGGCTGACCGGGGGGCAGCGGGGGCAAACTGGGGCTGCGGGGGGGGGGGGTCACGCGACGGCAGCAGAGAGCGGCAGCAGAGAACGGCAGACCCGGTAGGTCCAGGCTGGGTTTTTGGGGGGATGGGTGGCTTGGTGGTGGGGTTTCGGGTGGGGGGACCCCTGCCACCACCTGCCGGGGCGTCTGCTTCCCTCCGGTGCTCAAATCTACTGAGAAACAGGCTTCGCGGCCTGTCCCTCAGTAGCGCGCTGGGTGATGGCATCATCATCTGGCGCGCTACTGAGGGACAGGCCGCGAAGCCTGTTTCTCAGTAGATTTGAGCACCGGAGGGAAGCGGCCGCCCCGGCAGGTAAGTGGGGGGGCCCTCCCGCCTCCCCTGTTGCGCTTCTTACCTGCTGGGACCGTCCACTGCCGTCCGTTGGCGCCCGCGGGCCCCAGTGGACGGCCCCAGCAGGTAAGCCCCCTCCCCCCTCCCTGTGTTTGTTGGGGGGGGCTTGGTGGTGGTGGTGTTTATTTCGAGTGGGGGGTGGCTTCAAATCTGCTTGTTGGCCACATGGCGCGTGGCCTTTAAATTTTTTTTTTAATGTTTTTTTTGGGGGGGTGGCCATTTTGGGTGGCTATTTTGGACCGGGATTTTGGGTTCCAAAATCTGGTCACCCTAATAGAACATGTTTAAGTATGACTGCTTTCTGGATGTTGGTGTGGATGTATTTTGGTAGGCCCAGTTTCTGAAGGTTTTCTGTATAGCTTTTTGATGTGATGTGGGTGACTGATGTGACTAAAGGAATAATTGTGACCTTTTCCTGTTGCCATAGTTCTTTGACTTCCACCACCAGTGGTGTATGTTTTTTCTCTCTTTTCCTCTTCCTTTTCCATAACATTTTTGTCATTAGGTATTGCTATATCAATGAGGTACGTGGTTTTTTCTTCCTTTTTTTTTGCCATTGAGTGTTATGTCTGGTTGATTGCAAGGTATTGTCTTGTCCATATGTAGTGTTCTGTTCCAGATTATTATTATTATTATTATTATTATTATTATTATTTCTATACCGCCCACTAGCCGAAGCTCTCTGGACAGCTTACAACTATCCAAAAGACACCAAAATACAGCATTAAAAATACAGCGTAAGATACAGCATAGAAATGTAACTATGCAAAATTTTAAACGATTTAGACAGCTAAAAACATGCAGCCGTCAGGATCAAGAAGCAGCTGCTCCGCTCGCCAGCCCCGCTTGTCTGGCTGCCAACCAGCTAGTTGGCTTCCTGTTCTTTGCACATGTTTGCCTACAGTGTGTCCACCTTCAGAAGTTCCGGGATCCCTTGCAATACTTTGCCTGATGTACAGGCACTGTGCAGCTCCTGAAGGTGGAAAGCCTTTCTGGACAGCGCACTGGGGAGCGGAGGCGAGCATTAGCGAAGAAGAGAAAGGCAGCTGGCGGGTGAGTGGGTGAGCTCTTGAGGCTTGCCAAGAAAAGCAAGCGAGCAGGGCAGGCAGGGTGAGAGGGTGAGAGGGAGGCGGCGGTGGCAGCATCTTTGGGTCCCTGCTTCAGGCAGCGTCACAGCGACCTGCTTTGGGCCAGGCCTGTGTCTTGGGCCAAAGTGAGAGTCAGGTGAACAAGCAGGTTGTAAAGGTGAGGAGGAGGAGGAGGAGGAGGAGAAGGGGGAGGAGGAGGAGGTGGAGGAGGAGGAGGGGGAGAAGGGGGAGGAGGAGGAGGAGGGGGAGAAGGGGGAGAAGGAGGAGGAGGAGGAGGAGGAGAATGGGGAGGAGGAGGTGGAGGAGGAGGAGGAGGAGGGAGAGAAGGGGGAGGAGGAGGAGGGGGAGGAGAAGGGGGAGGGGGAGGAGGAGGGGGAGGAGGAGGAGGAGGGGGAGAAGGGGGAGGAGGAGGAGGAGGAGGGGGAGAAGGGGGGAGGAGGAGGAGGAGGAGGAGAAGGGGGAGGAGGAGGAGGAGGAGGAGGGGGAGAAGGGGGAGGAGGAGGAGGAGGAGGTGGAGGATGAGGGGGAGAAGGAGGAGGAGGAGGGGGAGGAGGGGGAGGAGGAGGGGGGAAGGTGGAGGAGGAGGGGGAGGAGGGGGAGGAGGAGGGGGGAAGGTGGAGGAGGAGGAGGAGGAGGAGGAGGAGGAGGAGGTGGTCCAGGGGACTCTTGTCAGTGGTCCCCTGCCAGGATTTGGCCCTTAGTAGGTGCCCAATCATGCCTGTCCTTGACACCAGCCCTGGCCAAGACACAAGTGATGGAGTCTGCTGGCTGGCTGGGGAATGCTGGGAGCTCTCGGACTTCTCTGTGTCTAAAACATGCACAGAATTGCACCCTGAGGTGATCTTGGGGGACTGAAGAGCCCCATTCTGGGACACTTTCTGACACCACCTCTCCTTTCTTTCCCTCCGTCTTTTGGCTCTTGATAAATTGCACTGGTCAAGCCACCCCAGGAGATGTTTTTCAGGACGAGGGAATCTCATAAATCAAAACTCTAGGCTCCCTCCCCTCCCCCACCCCAGTTACTAAAAAAAAAAGCGCTTCAAAAGAGTGTTGGGGATTGCTGAACCCTATTACTTGGTGCGCCATTAATTATCAAGCAGTCAGTCCAACATACTCCAAACCATTTTTTATCTTAAGTCTCAACGCTGATTACTTTCCACCTTCTGCAACCCTTCCCCTTCCAAAGAATAAAACAACGCCAAACTTCAAAAAGGAAGGCTGCAGAGGGAAAAGTTCAAAGTGAGCGCAGATCTACATGATCAGCAAAAACATGTGGTGCCATCTGGGTATGTGTGCGTGTCTATCATGCTAATACATTTTTGCCATGTGCATTTGAGTGACTAGGCACAACCCTTTGCATGTTTTGACAGGGAAAAAAAAATGTCCTACAACTCCCAGCATTCCCCAGCCAGCATAGACTGGAAAAAAAGTCCTACAACTCCCAGCATTCTGGCTGGGGAATCCTGGGGGTTGTAGGATTCCCCCCTTTTCTAAACGTGCGTTGGATTGCGCCCTAAGTTCTAAGAAAGTGAAATCAAGAGGCTGGAAGAGAAAATGGCACACTGCCACCTAGAGATGTCGAACGAATCTGCAATGGATTCAGATGAGTTCAGATTTCTATGGAGACGACTTGCAGATCCTGCAGAAGACTGGCTTTTCCAAAGTTGCACGGATTCTGTGGACTGATGGTATGCTTTTATCTTTTACCCCCAAGATCAGAAACCCAGGGGTTAGTGCTCCGGACTGGTTTTACGTTTTAAATAGTAGTTCAGAACAACTGTCCACCCTGATTTTCATTTCTTTCTCTGGAAAGAGAAAAGCAGAACAATGCCAGTGGATGATTTTCAGCAGTGGTGTAACGGACCCAGGGCTTTCAGAAACGCTGCTGTGGCAATTATTTTATTAGCAGGGATGCTGACATCATCTGCTACCCTGCTCAGAATTCCCTGTCCCCTCTGTACTTAGCTGCAGTCCTCACAGTAGCAGGGGAGACATGAATTTACTTGGCAGCCATATATTGTCCCTTAAAGTGCCTGCCTGCAATTTAAGATCAAAAAGAGAGGCCCTTCTCACCTGCCCACCAGTGAGAGATATTAGGTGGGTGTCCACATGGGAGAGGGCCTTCTCAGCAGTGGCCCCACACCTGTGGAACAAACTCCCATCGACGATCTGCCACGCACCATCCTTACAGGCTTTTAAGAAGGCCTTACAAATGTTTGATTTTACTATGGCCTTCTCATAATGGAATATTGTTTTGATGCTGTTGCTCTCGCTGTCTTATTACTTGCTGTTTTATCACTAGTTTTTAATGTTCACTTACATTGTTTAAATTGATATTTTACTTTCTATGTTTTTATTGCTTTTAATATGTATGCTGTTTTATATATGGTTGTAAGCCGCCTTGGGAGAGCTTCTGCCCTGAAAGGTGGCTAAGAAATGTTTTAAATAAAGAATAAAATAAATAAATGGTTGCAATGGGAAGTATTTTGGAATGCCCTGGTTTTGGATGAGCAATTAAGACCCATTAGCTTTACAAAAGGCCTGCTTCTGCTAGAGATGGACGTTGCTAGAACTTGTTGATCCAGACCAACACAGCCTCTTGCATTTTGGAACTTCCCTTGGGGTGTGGCTACGGGGATTGTCATGATGCCTTCTGTTAATGAAGCCTTGGGAGAGGCCTCTCAAATCAGGAAAGGCGGTTCAGGGAAAAGGTGTGGAGTTAGGGTAAGGAAAAGCATAGTGGCTTTCTGGGAAACCCAGGCTGCCTGAATTCAGCTCTTGGGTTGAGGTTCTCCATCCAGGCTCCGATTTCGGTGGGGCAATGAATCCATTCCGGGTTTTAGGAGCTATTCAAGGGGCTTAAATATAGCCTCTCAAACCAGGTTCAGCATCTTGGACAGCTCTTTAAAGTATGAGATAGCTCTGTAAAGGTGATAATCAACCCTATCCCAAAAACAGGTTCAGTAGAGGGTGGGCCTCTCTTTGAAAAGACATCAGAGGACAATCTTTTACCTGCAGGGCTGTCCAGTCCAATTTGAAGATGAGGGGAGTTTGAGGTTCCCGATCAACCAGCAGGAGGAACACCTGGACAGCAAACTGACCGGAGACATTGGTTACGTGGTCGTAGTCTTCTATACCAAGGTGAGATGGATTGCATTTTTTATTTCGGCGCTAGTCCTTACATCCAATGTTGGATCTCTGCATATATATTAAGATGTTTTAAAGCTGTAACCCTTTCCTAAGTGATGGTGTGGTGGAGTCAGGGCTCAGAGGGACACGGTGCCTGCACTTTTTGAGTTTTTGTTTTAATCGGTAGGAATGCTGTGGTAGCATGGCTGTGTGGTTGTGGTAGCATGGCTGTGTGGAGTGCTCCAGGTTCAGGGTTCTAGCCAGCCAGCTAGCTGTACCCATTTCCAGGGTATTCCATTCCATCTTCCGATTTCCCTTCCTTCCCCCAAACCAGTGGTGTCCCATGATCACTGATCATGTTCAGATGCAATTAGGCTCTTTTGGACACCTTCCTCCCCATCCTAGAGGTTGTTTGCCCCACCTTTTTCTAAAGATTTTTGTGTGTGCAAACCTTGGGGTTCTCCTGGGCTTCATCCCCCGAGTGTGTAGATGGGACCCTTTGGCTACGTCAGGCTTGTCCCATGGAGAATCAGCTCACCGTAAGTAGACATCATCTTTCCCCAACCAGCACAGCTGGTTAGGGGATACTGGGAGTTGTAGTCCAACACATTTGGAGGGCACCAGTCTGGGGGAAGGCGTCTACGTAGGATCATCCGAGCTAAGTTGCTTCAAAACGAGACTTCTTGATTCCTATCTAGAGATGCTCAGGCAGCCTTTTGGAAGCATAATTAAAATAACCGTGCTCCATTTCTCCTCTGTTTCTCCAGGCTGCTGTTATACAAGTCTTGGCTTACCCTAGATTTTTCCTCTGCCCCTCCTTCCTTTTTTCTAGGGAAGTTGAAGTGACAGTCACAACATCTATTATCACCATAGAGCTGGTAACTTGCTGATCGCTGTGTAAGATGTGAGCAGGAGGCTGCCCAGAGAATATCATATGCGGCATCTGAAATGAACAAAGGGACCCGTCTTGCTTCCTCCCCTTCTTTCATCCCCATCCCAGCACACAACATCTTTGCAATTTACTGCTGTAAGACACAGCAATGGCTAACAGTTGTGTGTATAGAACAGAATCCAATTCAGTGTCCATTGAATCCCTAGACCAGGGGTGGGGAACCTCCGGCCCAGGGCCCAAATCCATCCCTCTGAGGGTCTCCAGGAGGCTCCAACCCTAGCTCCACCCCCTTTCCAACCACCCTCAGTCACTTGATGGCTTCCCGGCTTCCTCCCACCCTCCAGTTTCCCCCTTCATTCTAAAATATGGAAATATCTCTTCTAAGCCTTAGTTACTGGCCATAAGAGCTTTAAGCTAAATTATGCTGGGTTTTTTAAAACTTCCTGGTCACACTCTTCTATCTTTAGCCCCCACCCATCACTGGAAAAAGCAGCTTCTCTGAAATAGAATTTGGCTTTTAGCATGAGTTTTCCCACCTCTGTGGTAGATCAACCTGGTACACTGACCATTGGATGTGCTGACTGGGGCTGATGGGAGTTGAAGTCCAGCACATCTGGAAGGCACCAGGTTGAACAAAGTTGCACTAGATGTATCTTGGGTCTGATTCAGCAGAGATCTCTCTGTGGAAGATCTTTTTACCCATCTGTAAGCTGTTCCTACATTAGGGTGACCATACGGAAAGGAAGACAGTGCTTCTGTATCTTTAACAGTTGTATTGAAAGGGGAATTTCAGCTGGTGTCATTTGTATGCATGCAGCCCCTGGTGAAATTCCCTCTTCATCACCACAGTTAAAGCTACAGGAGCCCTGCCCCCTTTTGTATCTGGTTAAGAGGGCAGCGCTCCTGCTCCTTTAAGTGTTGTGATGAAGAGGGAATTTCACCAGGTTCTGTATGCATACAAATGACACCTGCTGAAGATACAGGAGCCCTGTCCTCCTTTCCATATGGTCACCCTAACAATATGCCACTGTGGTTGAAGGAAACTCAAAATCTCTTTAGGAGGCAAGCATTTTAAAAAAGAAATCACAAACATAATTAAACTGTCCAGTCCCCCCCCCCCCATTTTTTAAAGTCTGTAAACTCCTTGGAGCATAATAATAATAATAACAACAACAACAACAACAACAACAACAATCTCTTCAGCATCCTCACTTACCCTGGTTACTTTGGTTGCCCATAAATACTTCAGATGACCAAGGTACAATAAATAATCAATAAACACAAAAACATACTTTATTTGTTTCTTCTTTATACAAAATAAAGAAACTAGGAGCAAAAAAAACTATAATACATCCTTAAACACATGTAGCCTCCAAGGAAAAGTTTGGACTGGATTGGCGTTTGTTAGCGACATCCAAAAACGGGTTTGTTTGTTTTATTGGTAGCTGTGGTTATACTTCTGCCAAAATAATATTATTATTAATAATAATGATAATATAATAATATTAATAATAATAATAATTAACAAAATAATATCCCTCCCCAAATCCCACTGAACATAGTTAAATAAGTCCTGCAAGTCGTTCCAGCACTTACCACGAGGGGGCGACGTATCACCAGTGAAACATTCTTCTCGATTCATATTTCCCCCCCAAAGTCCCTTTGCCTGACAGCCGCTGAACATTCACAAAATAAACCTAATTAAAATAAATCGCTTCTCTTTTTTTATATAAAAAAGCAAAACAAACAAACGAACAAACAAAACCCCCAAACCCCAAACAAAAACATCCAAACGAAAAAGCAAAGCAAAACAAAACCGAACCAAACCAAACAAACAGCAATAATAATAAGCCCCAAACCAAGACACAATCCTGGATTGGGGGTCAGGGGGCATGGGGGTGGTCCTTTCCCCTCTCCCCAATCCCGTCCTTCAGTCTGTGAAACAGACAAGTCCAGCTTTGGTCCAAGGAGTTCGCGAATTCTGGAGATTCGCCGCGAGCGGTTCCTCGAACTCACGAGGCGGGCCACCTCCAGCGGGCGCCGCCCTCCCCGGGGGCAACAGGGCTGTGTCCGACGGTCCCCAACTGAGCCCACCGGGCGAGGCAGTGGGCCACGCGTGGTCGTGGCGCAACCCCGAGGGAAGGAGGTCTGGGCGAGGCGCGCTTTGGCTTCACGGCGGCGGCGCTTTTGGTACAGGAGTTTCGCCCCCGACGGAGCGGACGGCGGGGTTCGCCAAGGGCGAGGTCCGAAGGGGCGTCGGGCGCGCCCTCCGCCGCCAGGGGGCACTCTACCACACGGCCGTCTCGTTGAGCTCCTGGTTGGGGTGGGAGAGGGGCCCGCTGTAGCTGGACATGGAGAAAGGGGGGCTGGGACCCCCGCTGAAGACCTCGCCCGGGATGGGGTGCAGCGAGCCCGGGAGGCCGGGCTCCGGGCTGGGCGTGTCGGGGTGCGAGATCATATCCGTGTACCTTTGGTTCTCGGAAGCGTGATGCCCGGGGAGGGGGGGTTCCAGGGGTCCAAGCGGGGTAGAGCCGGCCCCCGAAGTGGGGATGTAGCTGGAGTCGGCGGGAGACTGCGCCTGTGAGGGGGGCCCGTGCGGGAAGAAGTCGTAGTTACTCCCGGGACCGTAGTAGTCGCCTTGGTAATCTGCGGAGGGAGGGGCGAGAGAGCGGGTGAGAAAGGACACGCGCTATCCGGATCGGAACCGGAGCGACATCCCAGAAATCCACCCACCCACCCAAAGATAGTGGCTCCTGCAAAGGCGAGCGGGGCGAGATTTCCCGTGAGAAATATGAGTTTTGTCCACGTCTACTCAGAAGTAAGCCCCATTCAGTTCAATGGGACTTGCTCCCTCTTAAGTGGGTATAGGATTGCAGCCTTAGATAACGTCCTTAAAAACAGTCCTGTACAAGTACAAGGAGTATGAAGCGTGCAATAATCCCAGGTATATTCATTGACTCAGAAGTAAGTCCCACTGCATTCAATGGCGCTTAGTCCCAGGTAGAGACCATCACAATCGGCTCGTAACCGCAGTGACAAACGCCTAAAATTAGTCATATCATTGGGCGATTTTAGGCATGTCTCCTCGGCAGTAAGTCCCCTTGAGTTTAATGGGGCTTGCCCCGGTAAATCTGGAGGGTAGTCGAATCTCGTGATGCAAATCTCCCGCGGACCAGAGAGAGAAATCCCTGCATAATATTGAAGGCCACGAAGGAGGGAGGGGAGTCGCTGGGGGAAAAAAGGCAAATGATAAATCAAGATAAGGCCCTCGTGTGCTGAATCTACAAAAGGTAAAAATCCACCAAGAAATGTTTAGGCCTTGGCGGGGCCAGAAGCTGGAAAAGAGACACCTCATTCACACAGCAGAACTATCAAGAGCCATTTGCGGGGTGGGTTAGAGGGCAGAATATACAGGTGAATGCCTCGATTCACTGCTACAAGAAGGAATGATCACTAATGTAAAAACACAGTAACATATGCATCTGTGGAAGATATCGCTGCTCTTATCATTAGCTGAATGAGAGTCAGAGTTGCTGTCGACCTCAAAAAAGCTGGAGACAGAGAACAGGGGCAGCGTGTAGTTCCTAACCCAGAGATCCAGAAAGCTCAGAAGTTGAATGCTGAACTATATGGATTTATACGCTTTTCCAGCAAACCTCTTCTGGTGGAAGAGATGCATCTCCACCTCCCATTCCCATTCCCCTACATCTCATCTCTCGCTTTCCTAATGATCCCTCATAAAGGGATAAAAATAATAATAATGCCAGAGCTCCTGGTCTTTCCCTTTTTCTTTTTAAAGTCTATCCACACGCACAAAACCGACACAAAAATCTTAAATTGGCGGATCCCTTCTCTTACACCCCCCCCCCCCCGCAATCCCACGAGCCGCCATCCCTAGAACGAATCGCGTTTGGTGCATCACCGGATTCCGAACTGAACATTCGCCCAGGCAGCGGTGCGGCTCAGGGCACAGGAGGCTGGCGGCACCGATTCCGGTGGGCTGTGAATCTGCTCTGGGTTTTAGTCAGAACTATAAAGGACCTATCCAAGGTCCTGCCCCTGCAGCAGCTTCAGCACCTTGGATAGCTCCCTTGATGTTTTAGCTGGTTCTGACTGAAACCCGGTGTGGATTCAACGCCCCACCGAAATCGGAGCTATTAGCCTCCAACTGAGCTAGGTCATGCTAGACCTGGACTTTATGGGGGTGCCTTTAGATGGCCGTGTGAAGCACACAACCTACATTTCTCCCCATTCTGCCATTGCATGCTTTAAAACTGCTTCTCGGTTCTTGATATGTTGGGATAACAAGAAAACTGTTTGCCAAACCGATTAAAAATAAAATAAAATGCTCGGAGCGGGTGCAGTTTTGCATTTAAACTCACGTAAATCATAGCACCATCATGGATACAGAAATAAAAGGAAGTTCGCTTCTGCACTTGCCGCTCTCTGGGTGTTCATTTGAGGCCTCCTGGGTTGCCTCTCCTCCCCGGACTTTAACACCACGGCATCATCCGGAAAGTACCAGCATCCAGGCACAGAGTTCTAATCCGACAGCCAGATATTGTCGAGCTAAAAATACCCATCATCCCCAGCCAATTGGGTGTGCATTCAAGCATGATGTGAATTGGAGTCCAACACATCCGGGGGGGGAACAGTTTGAGTGCCCCCTTCCCTGCAAGTAACCCCATTGAACTCAATGAGACTTACTTCTGCGTAAACACATTTAGATCTAGGCAGTTAGAATTTTATGTTTTTAATGTAGTGGCATTTGATTCAAAAAGTCACCCCCTTTTTTCCCTCCTCGCCCTCCCAACGGAGAGCAAAATACTCGGGGTTTATGCCAGGAATTTAATCCCCGGAAGCCAGGGGCTTAAATTTAACAGGCAGGCGGCTGCTTTGAGCATATTTACTAGCCGGAAGGGAAATCTTCTAAAGCACAGTTGCCGGATTTCGTGCAGACTCAACGGGCTCAGGATCGGGCTGAAAAGGTGTCTTGCACCGGTTGAAGCGATCGCTTTAAACTGGGTAGATTCAATAAATTACCCCCTCCCCCGCCCCATATATACACACACACGCTCCTCCACGAGGGGCAGATAGCATGTTAATTCGATTAAAGGCACACCACACCACTTAACACACAGCCGTTTTGGCAAACCACAGCCCGCGAGCCTAAAACAAAGCTTTTTACTGGGACGCATTCAGCTTTCTATCTTTGAGCGGATTATATAAATCTGGGTCTCTCTCAGATGCCTCAAGTATAAAATTATACATACAATGTTCGGGTCTATCGACCCTTTAAAGAAAAAAAAATGCCAAAGAAGGAAATAACAAGGAGAAACCGCTACAAACCTCTGGATTTCTTCAATACAATCCCCAAACCTGGCTAGAATTAAATAAAAACAGTAACAGCAATATGTATTTCCCTCATTAACAATATTCGCATGTGTAGACGAACTGGCTAGAATCTCCTAAACTAACTTGAATCAATAATAATAATAATAATAATAATGATTCCAACCTAAAGAATTTTAGGTTCCAATCTAAAGAAATTATTTAGATACTAAAATCTAAATAATCAGAACAACAACTATATGTATATCCGTCATCAAGAGCATTCACACGTGCACATGACACCTAGTGCCAGATAGTATAATCACGTCTATGTTCTACACTGAAGTCAGTCTTATTGGAAGTTAAACTCCCGGCAAAGTGTATGGATATGTTGGCAGCCAGAGAGACTCAGACGTGCCTGGCAGGGTGAGCCCCTGCGTGTATACTCGAAAGGAAGTCAACGAGGTTTAAGCCCCCTCCCCGAGCAAACGTGCCAGGGATCGCAGCCCAGAGATCCCTGGCATAGAGAGACCCTGGTCGTTAAAGAGGGGAGGGGGCGTTATTGAGTGTTTATCGTGGCATTAAAAGAAGCGGGACCTACCCGTGACTATCCAGGACTGAACCCCGCTGAGTTCAATGGAGTCGGTGGGTACAGGAGTGCAACCTGGGAGAAAGTCTCATTGGACTCAGCGTAGCTTACTCCTGCGTAAAGTAGGCGTCTGCAGGATTGTGCAGTTCACACGGAATCTCTTTGGGAGGGAACGAAGTGGATAAGGGCCAAAACCCGCAAATTATGACGTTTGCCCTTCCTCGGTAGAGTAGGCCCATTGAAATGAATGAGACCGAAATTACCGGCGACTCACGCCAGTCCCATTCATTCTAATGGGCCCACTCTGCGTAGCACTAGCGTCGGCTATGCCCCCGCGGGATCCAGGCAGCGCCAAGACTGGGTGGGAAGGGGGGGGGGAGAGAAGAGGAGAAAGAAAAACTGGCCCCGATCCCGACTCCTAAGTAGACCTGTCACGTCCCTCCGCCATCTGTCGTTCAGAGGCTGCTCTCACTCGTGGTGCGTTCGGAAGAATCGGGGCCTACGAAGATCCCAATTTTTTTGGGGGGGTAGTTTAGGGTGTTCCCTTTGAAGGGAGCTGGAAGGTGCCTCAAAATTTCGGGGGGGGGGAGTTTGGCAAAAAGTAAGCGGCAGTTCATTCGGTTTGCAGACCGTCCCTTTAAAGACGAAATTGTAACCTGTTTTGAAATGATTGGTTTGCAAATATCTTTTCAGGGGGGCAGAGCACTTTAGGGGGATCTCCCCCCCACCCCGCTACAGGCCTGCCTGGAAGGGGGGACAGAACGGGGGGAGGAAGGGGGTGCGCCGCGCCTGGCAGAAAACAAACAGGAGCGCCCGGGGCTCGGCCGGAGGCGGCTGCCTTATCCCTACGGCCCCCGGAGTTCGAGCGTAATTGGAACGAAGGCGTCTGAAAGCGGTACAAAAGCGGGTGGGGTGGGGGGGCAGCAGCAGCTTTGTTCCTCGCGGCACAAGACGAGAGAGCTGGCTGGCGCGCGCGCTGGGGGGGGGGGGGCGTCAAAGGGGCCGGCCCTCCGGGTCGGGCGAGGCCGGACCCTGCCGCACAAAGCCCGCTTTCTGGCTGGAGGCGGCGGAGAAGTAACTGGCGGGGGAGAAGGCGAGAGAACCAGGCACCGGCCTCCGTCGAGGGGAATCTCTGTGGGGCCGGAGAACCGGGGTGGGGGGTGGGCGCGCGATGGAGAAAGGGGAAGACGGAGGGACCCCTCCCCCCTCGGCCACCAAGAATGCAAGTGCCTAAGCCGCGGCCAAAGAGAGGCCTGTGCGGGGGCGAAATCCCGGGAAGGGGCAACCCACGGCCCCTGTTCCCTGCCTCGGATGTTGTAGACGTGAGTCGGGAAAGAGCCGAGGGAGTGAAGAGAGGAAGAGAAAGAAAGGGGAGGGAGGGAGGGAAAGAGAGAGGATGAGGATGAGGAGAGGAGGAAGAGGAAGAGGAAGAGGTGGGGAAAAGCAATGGGAAGAAAGGATAAGAAAGAGGACAGCAAGCAAAGAGAAACCAAAGGAATCGAGAAGACCGTGGCGTGCAGAAGGGAGAGAAATAAAGATGGGCAAGCAAGAGAAAAGCGAACATGTTTCTCTCGCTGCAATCCATTGATCAGTCAAGCTATCGCTCCCCCCCGCCCCCCCCCCCCCCCCCCGCACACCGCTTTCCCCTATACGACTCACAAGGTACCATGAGAAACAACAACGAATGAATTCCTGGCCATAGGATGCTCCAAAGAGAGCGATTTATTTTATTCTTATTGCGAAAGGTAGAGATGGAAGGAAGGGAGGGAGGGAGGGAGGGAGAGATGCTTAGAAAGAGGCAGAAAGGAAAGTTGTGGGGGGAAAGTGAATGAACTGCCGATGATGTGATCAAGGCGAATGGAAGAAAGTCAAGTAACTGGAAAGTGAAGAGATGAAAGGCAGCGAGGAAGGATGGGAAACGGGCTGAGAACCGGGCTGAGAAAGAGAGCAGAAAGGCCAAGTTGTGGAAAGAAAGGAAAGTGAAGGGATGACAGGCAGACGAATTGATGAAGAGGGATGGAAGGAAGGAAGGGAGAGAGAGAGAGAAGAGAAGAGAAGAGAAGAGAAGAGAAGAAGAAAGTTAAAGAGATGACAGAAAGCAGAAAGGAGGAAGGAAAGAAGGGAAATGGCCTTAAAAAGGAAGCGGAAAGAAAAGGTGTTGGAATGACAGGAAAATGAAGGAACAACAGAGCAAGTGATAAAGAAGAGGACTGGGAGAAAATCAGGTGAAAGGAAGGAAGAAGAGAAGGAAGGAACGAAGGAAGAGGAAATGCGCACCGCGGACCACTTCCTGCTCCCCTCCCCCACCGTACCCTGTCTGATAGGGAAAGCCTCTCACCTCCGTAGTAAGTGTACGGGGTGGAGCCCAGCATTTCGGATTCATCCAACCGGCCTCCCAAAGGGCGCATGCGCCGAGGGCTCCTGAAGAACGCGTGTCTCCGGGCGCCCAGCGCGCTCAGCTGTTTCATCCTTCGCTCCTTGGACCGTCGGTTCTGGAACCAAACCTGCCGGTAGAGAGGGGGGAGGAAGAGAACAGGGTGACCCCTCCAGCCCGAATGAACCCCACACAGATCTCTCGAGAGCGTCTCTCCCCCCCCCCCCCCCAGGATAGATGGAGAGACAGAACGTTGGGGCGAAAAGACCCAAACCCAAACCAAACCAGATTATGAGGAGGGTCAGGAGAGATGGAGGGAAGACGGACAAAGAGAAGGGGGGCAGTCCTTAGCCCCGGGCTTCTCAAAGAGACCCCCCCTTTTGAGTCAGCTTAACTCTTTTCTTTGTTTTTTTAAAAAACACTGAAAAATAAAATGAAATAAAAGCTAGTTGGGGTCCCTCAAGAGGAAAGCTAACAGAGAATTCAAGATTTTTTTTTTGTCCCTTTGGGAAAAGGAACTGGGAGGAGTGGGGCAGGGTGAGGAGAGAAGAGGAGAGGAGAGGAGGAAAGTGGGTGTCAGGGAACTCCCAGAACCGCTCTGTGGATGGAGGAGTTGGTCCGGGAAAGTCTCCTGCGCCAAGCCGAGACGATTCGGCAAGATAGGGCCCCAAAGGCTGCCTGCTTGGGCCCCAAACCCACCCTCTCCGAAATCATCGAGATTATTTCTATCAGTCACACACGGTATTTCGGAAAAAGGCGAGAGTGGAATTATAGGCCCCAAAGCAGACATGGCTTTGAACCTAGCTTAGGGCACAACCCTATATGTGTTTAGATGGGGGGGGGGGAAGAGTCCTTCAACTCCCAGCATGCCCCATCAAGCATAGGGCATTCTGGGAGTCGTAGAACTTCATTCCTGTCTAAACATCCATAGGATGGTACCCCTATTTTTTTTAAAAAAATATTTACTCTAGAGTAGATGCAGGGGGCCTGATCCAGAATTTAAACGCCCCCCTTCAGTGCCAATCCAGATGGGGAAAGTACTGCACCTACTCTAGAGGGGGAGGGGAGAGGTAGCTGCTAGACACATTTAAAGTCGTGTCTGATTAGGCCTTTAGTGGGTGGGCACAAATTTTAATCCGTGATGGATCTGCTGCTACTCTTAACACTTCTGTTTCTGTTCTCATAAAACATCAGGCCTCTACTATTAGTAGTAGTAGTGCTTGTAGTAGCAACTACTAGGAGTACTAACGAGTGCGTTAAGGCATCATCCACATTCCAATAGCAGAGAGAGAACAGTGCTTGAAAATCAGCAAATCCGAATTGAAATTGCTCTTCTGCTTCTTCTTTTTCTCGTTTGAAAAACCAACACCCCCTCCAAAACAAACACCCACACCCACACCCAAACTTCAATTTCCCTGCAAATAACCCACTGCAGTTCTTTGACTGGGCTTCAGCCGCTTTATCTTGATATCACGCCGGGCAAAGGGGCACACTGGGCAAAGGGGGAGGAAGAAAGAGGGACCTGCCTGTCCCACACTGCTCTAAGGCTGCAATCCTATACACTCTTCTCTGGGAACTGGTCCCATTGAAAACAACAAGTGGGTCTTACTCCTGAGTAGATGCATCAAGGATTGCACTGTATGGGACTAGAAAGGCCTATCTGGCTCAGACTTCCCCGGCCTAGGGCCTTCGAGATGTGTTGAACTACAACTCCCAACTGGCTGGGGGATGCTGGGAATTTAATCCAACACACCTAGAGCTGCTATGTCAGGGAAGGTGCCCGCGAACGCTTCCCTGCTATGTCAGGGAAGCGTTCGGGGGCATCTCAGACAAGTAGGATGTGAAGCCAACATCTTGGTCTCTAGCACTTGGCCTTTCAGTGGTAGACTGCCTCTGAACCTGGAGGCTCCATTGCAGTTCTCCATTTAGTGAGGACGCACAGGCCTAGCCTCTTCACTGCAGCCGTCCAATATTCTCCTGTTCTGGGGCTTCCACTGGGCTATTCTTCTAGGCAGGGCGCTTCGTCCATCTTGAAGAGGAGCAAATCAAGGTGGAGCGAGCGGCTGACGTCACGCCAGCCCTGGAGGTTAGGGAGATTTTAGAGTTCAGTTGGTGGCTACTGGGCTCCTCTTCTTGGCTTCCTCCCGGCTCTGGCAAAAGAACGCCTGTCCCAAATTTTGCATCCAGGCTCCCAGCAAAAGAATGTTTTCTTTTTTTCGCTAGCCTCTGAAGAATGCCTGTCTTCAACCTCCTTGCTCTGAACGGAGGCTTTAATTAAACAATAGCAAGAACAGACACAACCAAAAAATGACATGGATGATGTAAGTCTGTCCTACTGTGTGTGAGTTTTTTGGTTTTTTTTTTTTTTTGCCTATTCACCCTTTCTGTGGCTAAATATTGGTGGCTTGGAATGTGGAATTGTGTATTATTTTTTAATTGATTTTATTAGATGCATTTTATTGTTTTTATAGTTGTTGATAGCTTTATTGTGTATGTGTGTGTGTGTGGTGTGTGTATGTGTCTCACAAGGCAGCTTGAATATCTATCTGTCTGTCTGTCTATCTATCTGCAAGCTGCTTTGTGAGAAGATATTCTAAAAGACTGGGGATTATTATTATTATTAATAATAATAATAATAAATAATTTTAGAGTTGAAATGGTGGACTGATTCTCCAGGTGACTGCACAGGATTGCAGCCTCACAGAGCTCAGAGGTATGAACACAGTTTGAGACATGTCTACGCAGAAGTAAGTGCCATTGAGTTCAACGAGGCTTACTCATCAGTATAGGACTTCAGCCTCAAAGGGCCTTACTATACACACATAGGATTGCAGGTACAGTGCAGAGTTCTTGTGAGGCTGCAGTCCTACGTATGTCTACTCAGAAGTAAAGCCCATTGAGATTGAAGCCCTATAACACGTACTAGTGAATGAACTCGTTGACCTCAATGTCACCTATTTCTGAGTAGACCTGTAGAGGATTGCCGTGCTCCTTCTGAGCTCTGGGAGGCTGCAGTCCTATGAATGTTTACAAGGGAGATGCACCATTTCGCTGAGAGGGATTTACTTGTGAGGAAATAGTCATCCTAAGGGAAGTTAAGCTGTGAGCCCAGAAATAGCCCCTAGTTCAAATCTCACCACAGCCAATTATTTTTTTCTTGACTTTCCCTTCCCATAATCTGAAAAAGACCCCTGTCTTATATTGTAGGTCAGGTAGTAGTAGGAATTACTGAAATGCACTACATAAGTACTTCGTTCTTCTAGTGATCACACCCAAATTGAAGCATCACCTCCACACAGTTCATGGGGGAGTGTACATCCCATTGATTTCAAAGGGAGGGAGCTAATCACAGTACTTCATTTTCCTACGGAAGCCAATGGGCTCCACAAAGAAATTCACTTTGGCTGGATCATCACTCTAACTAAAGGGAGACTGTGCACTTTAGGGACAGAGGTTGAAAGTGAGTGTGGTTGAAAATGAATGGGACTTTACTTCCAAGGAAACATGGATTGAGTGGATGCAGGCTTGCTTGGGAGTAAGCCCTACTGAACACAGTGGTAGTTAGTTCATAGCAAACATGCACAGCCCTATGCCCACATACTTGTCCAGTTCCTGTGGATTTCAATGGGGCTTGTACAGAAGAATTCAATTTTAAAGGAAGGGACCTGGGAGGTCACTTAGACCAATCCCTGCTAATTTCAATGAGGCTTGCAAAGAAGACTTGCCCACATGGTCCCTTTACTGTTTTTTTCCCAGCAAGATCTTTTACATATCTACTACGAAGTAAATACCCTGCATTTAATAAGGCTTCTTTCCTTGTAAGCATGCTTTCAATTGGACTTGCCACGGCAGGAAAGTGGACAGGTAAACAGACATAATGGGATGTATGGAGGCTTTTTGATGAACCCGGTTATCCCCTGTCCCAAAGAATGCCTCCACCCCAAGCTCAGTATTGTGTAGGTCTCCATGTGGTGCCTCTTCTTTTTACATACTACACTGGAATAAGTCTGAGACTCATCTGGATTCTGGTCTCCATTCATGCAATATGCTACTATTCCATTCTTACATAAAAGGATTAAAAATAGATTCCCAAAATATTATATGGTAAACAATGAGGATAAAATGATCATCATCAATAATAATAATAATAATAATAATAATAATAATAATGATCCTTCTGGTAAGAAGCAAGTGCCTGAAGAGAACTGTAGCTTGACGGCTTCAAATTTCATTGTAGTAGTCGTTGTTGTACAGAAACATCCTCCACATTCCAGATGATTTCACAATGCAGGAAGAAGACCTTTCCTGACGTCCACAGTGACAGACTATGATGTAATCAGGAACATGTGGAAGGGCGCCCCCTTTCTGTAGACAAGGAGGTGCAACTGGATTGGAGATGGAGCAGGCTGCATTCCAAAGGGCATTGGGCCGGTGGAATCATGAGTACCCCTGAGGCACCACAAATGCCCGGAGATAAGCAAGCCACCCTATTGTCTAGTAGAAGACAGGTCAGCGAGGCTGGGCACCTCTGAAGTTCTGGCCTGACCAAGGGATTCAGCTTACCTGGATGACTCTCATGTTGAGCCCCGTCTCTTGAGCCAGCTGCTCTCGGATATGCCTGGTGGGTTTTGGGGTGGCAGCAAAAGCTGCTTTGAGGGTCTCCAGCTGCTTGGCCTTGATGGTGGTTCGGGGTCCCCTTCTTTTGGTGCCGGAGTTCTGCTCCTCATTCTCATTGTTGGTGGTCTCTTTATCCGAGGATGTGGAATTGTCCGTCTCCTTTGTGTCATCCTGCATCGGGTCCTGGATGTCCGGAGATAAACTTCGGTCCGTACACGAGGACACTGTTGAGGGAAAGGGGAGAGTGTTCATCTCTTGGGGGTGGGTGGGTGGAGAGTAGCCCCAAAATAGGGGGTAATTTGGGACCAGGAAACCCAAGAGAGCGCCTTCTCCCTTACTAAGTGAGGTCATTGGAGGGCATGCTCTGGGTCAGTCCACAATTTATCTGATTGGAATCCACAAGGAGAAGAGCCTTCAGCGTGGTGGCTCCTTCCCTTTGGAACTCCCTGCCCCTGGAGGTCAGCCAGGCGCCAACACTAGGCTGCTTCCGGCACCTCCTGAAAACAACACTTTTCCAGGAAGCCTTGCTGAACCGACCAGCCACTGTCTTTTTTTATTAGTCCTTTGTTTTAAATTAAACAGTTTTAATTTGCTGTTTTTAATCTTTCTTATTTCTGTTTCATTCCGATGTGCACCAATCATCTATTTTAGATATGGAGTGGTACATAAATATGATAAATAATAATAATAATAATAATAATAATAATAGGTTGGGTAGGACACACTCAGTAGAAGGAACAGGAGGGCTTCAGCAAACACAGCAGGACCGGCTTGCCACATTCTCAAGTGACTGAAGGTTACACATAACTCTCTAAAGAAAGGCCCCATAAGACCAAATTCTGAAATGACTTAGATGCACAATTGATGCTTGGAAGACCCATCCACAAATCCTACCCATGGGCCATTGCTGCTGTTGCTGCTGTTGGTCTGTGTGTGTGTTTGGGAGCATCAGTCATTAGAGGTCAGGCATAAGAGGAGGAAACAAGAACTCATAAGGGAAGATGGAAGTCCACCCCCCCCCCCCCCAATTCTATCCTTTCTTTGGGGGAATCTTGCTCAGGAAGGAGCTTTCAAATCCAGCTCTCACGGAAAGGGAGCAGATGAGTTCCCTCCAAAGAAATATCCAGAGGGAAGGAAGAAAACAGCCAGTACAAAGGGAGAAAAGGATGCAGGCCACCCTGAGGGGCACTGAAGAGCCCAAAGGCCAGAGAATTGTAATCAATTAATTGATTCATTAATGAATCAAACAAACAAATAAAGCTGCCTAAGCAGGGGAGAGGAAAAGGGTCCAGCTGTAATCTCCACTAACATCTAAGTTAGACCCTTCCCTAGAAAGAACCAGCTAGCGGAAGATGGTGGTTCCGATGTCAGTGCGGTGCGTGCGAATTCACTCTGGGTTTCAGCCAGAGCACCTTGGATAGCTCCTTTCGAGTTCTGGCGGGTTCTAGCTGAAAAGCAGGGTGGATTCACCACTGTACTGACATCGGAGTCACCAGAATTCACTGGATCCAGCCCAGGGCCAAGCATTTTGGAGACTGATCCTAAAGAAAAAAATAAAAACGAGGGACAAAGGGTAATTGATGGGGGGGGGGCTTTGTTTTGGAAGTGAACGTGGGTAGGATCAGCGCCGGAGAGCAGATGCCGGTTGCTACCTACGTGACCCAATCCAAGCCAGATGGTTCCTTGGAGAAGGTTCCGTTGATGGCGAAGGCAATTAATTCCTGAGGAACGGGTGTGTGAAGTGGGATCCCCTTACAAGATTTGTGGCATAAAAGAGGCTTAAGCCACGGAATTATATGGCAGGTTGCCCGTTTTCACTACCCCCACGCCCATTTTCACCAGCCTTTCCTATCGACCCTCCAGACCTTCGGTCTTGGAGAAGATGAAACCCTCTCCTATGTTCAGCTCTCATTTCCTAGCCTTCATTTGCAACCCCCTCATCCCAGTCAAGGTACCCGAAGCTGCAATCTTATGCCATATGGGCGGCCTCCAAATTTGTGAATCAAATAATTAAATGATAATCCCTCTGTCTTGGTTTTGGGCCTTCCTTTTTTGCTCCTTATGGAATTGGACTGGATCCATTCTCCCTCCCCAAGGAGAAAAGTTGGAGAGGGGGGGGGAGGAGGGGGGCTGCGCTTGCCCTCATCCGTCCATTGTCACTCCTCCAACTCCATTTTGTCCATACTCCCATGGTCTAATTTAAGTTTGCGAATGTGGTGACCTGGGAATCCCACTGCGTTCAGTGAGCGCGGAGAGGTATGCCATACTTAACATCAATAACAGCAGCAGCGAAAAGCATTAATGCCACTAATACTACAGCATTAGTACTAACACTACAATGTTAGTCGTAGTATCGGTAGTTATTAGCCCAGTTGTGATGTCTGTTATAGGAGGAGATGGTACCCTAGCTGGGGGCTGCTGAAGAAATCGCCTGAGGCTGAAGATCAAATCTCAGCCCCCCCCCCCCCCCCGGCTCTAAATTGCGGAGTACCCAAAGCCAGCCAAGATATTTTGGCACCTGAGTCAGGAAGGAAACCCCTGCAGGCATCTTCTCTTCTACTCTCACTGGCAACAACAACAATAAAATAATAATGAAAAAACCACAACCCCAAGAAATGAAAGAAAGCAGAGTTTGCTGCCCTCTGACTTCGTGAAAATGCAAACCAGCCGTGGAGGCCACCACTTCGCTCTACCTAATGATAGGGCCGGAATGCTATCGCTCCCTTACCTGAGTTGAGGCTGCCTTCTTTTAAGCTGGCCGAGCTCAAGTAATCGTCCTTGCAGACAAATTTGTTCTCGTCGATGATGTAAAGTTCCTCTCCCGTGGAGAGCTGCTTGTTACAAACCATGCAGGTGAAACAGTTCAGGTGAAAGACTTTGCTCCTCGCTTTCCGCACCAGGTCCGATGGAGAGATGCCCTGCGCGCAGCCGGCGCATTTCGTCCCAAATCTCCTGGAGAAAGGGAAGGTTGGGGTTGAGGGAGGGGGTGGGTGGGTTTGGAGGGCAGCCAAGAGAAGAAGACAGGTGAAAGAGGTGGAAGATGGACGGGGCGCACGAAGGAAAGGAATCGGGTCTAGAGAGATAAGTTGCTAGTCCTCATTGGGACCAGATCAGGTCCCTGAAAGCCGGCGTGAGGGGAATGATCCTGGGGAGGGGGGCTCCTCAGGACAAGCTACCAGAAGGGGGTTCGTCATTCCAGGTTTCGTCTAGTTTTTTTTAAACACACACACACACACACACTGACATAAGGATTTTTTGGGGGCTTGATGGGAAGGCACAGGACCCAATGAGTTGTCATCCTGGTCAAGCCTTCACAGGAAGGAATGCTGATCTTCTACTGGTTTGCTCAGGAGGAGTTCCAGCCGGATTCCCCCCCCCCCCCCCCATATTGACCTGTGCAGGGCCTGAAATCACACCTCCCGGAGATGTAGCCGAGTGTTTCTGGAAACAGGTGCGTAACAGAAAGGGGGTCTCCTTGATCTGGGAAATCTCCAGAGGTTTTCTTTTGGAGGAGTGGGGGAGGGAAGGACAAGGAGGAGGGAGAGTCTTTGAAGGGGAGGTGTGGTGGGTAAATTCCTCCTCCCCCCCCATCCTCCAAACGCAAAAATGGAGTGTGCCTCTTGTGAAAACCTAGGACCCTCGGATTTATTTATTTATTTATATTTTAAAATTCAGAACCCGCCCACCCCTCCGGATTGAGTCATGTAGGTGTGCGTGTGTGAATAGCCCTTGAAATGTGGTGAAGCGCAGAAAAGCAAAACATGTTGGTGTCTTGAGTGTACCTTGGATTTGGGGTACAAAGGTACCCCAAGTTGCACACAGGGCTCCATTTGAGTTTCCTCCTCCTCCACCTCCTCTGCTAAGCATCACCCCAACCCCGCCCCACATCACCAGGATGGAGCCCTTGACGTTGATTTAGTGAAAACATTACAACCCATAAATCTTCCTTTTTTCTTTTTTCTTTTTGGGTGTCTTCTTCTTGGATATAATAGCCTCATCTACAGCTTATCAAAAACCATTTGAGGCATTTAAAGGTTTTTCATTATTATTATTATTTTTAAAAAATGGGGATAGGGGGTGAGGGGGGGAAGGGACGGAAAGAGACTTTAAAAAAGGCAAGAATTCGGAATGGGCAGGCCAGGCCGTTTACATGTGCAAAACCAGCTTAGCGATGGCCTATTCTCATGCTGTCGCTTTGGGGCCCCAGGCTTCAGCTCCCCCTCTGCCCCCCCCACTTTGCTATTTCCACAACTAAACAAATAGGCGCTTTACCTCAATTAACAGCCCGAAAACAAAAGGCAGGCATGGATTTGCATTTCCAAATGGAGTGTATTTGTTGATTTAATTTGAAAGACAAAAAAATAAAATAAAAAAAATGCGGGTGGGCCTAAAGTCGCCTCACCCTACTTAGTTTAGCCCATCTGCATAGTCAAGTCAGAAATTCTTTCTCCCTTTTTTCTCTAGGCTTCTGGCAAATATATATATATATATATATATATATACACCTTGAGAGACTCGATTTCATCCTGATTTAGGATTTGAGGCTTAAAAAATACCACCTCATTATCTTTTTTAAAAATAGGACTCACCTCCAAATGCAGTATCAAAAAAGATAGGGGGAGCAGAACAGTTTTTAAAAAATAGACCCCTTCCTTCTAGAAAATAAAAGAATGTGAACCTATGTATAGAGCCATTCAGAGAGGGAACCCCCAAATATTGGGAACAATTATTATTATTATTATTATTATTATTATTATTATTATTATTATTATTATCATCATTGCAAACGAGTATTTCCTCCACCTTCCACCTTAACATAAAGCGTGTGCACCTTCATTGGGAAGACGCCCCCATTGAAACGCAGCAGACCTACTCGCGAGTAAATGCGCCTTAACTCGGCCTGCTGATATTTTAAAGTTCCATCGCTCCCACTAATTAATGAATGCCTCTCTGATTGCGGGGCTGAGGTGGGGGTGGGTAAGACGTGATGCTGGTTGTAGAAACATACAATGAAGAGGGAGGGGATTGTATTGACCTGCCAAGGGTTGGGGGTCTCAGACGCTGGATCCCTCTCCCCCCCCCCCCCCCGAATCCCATCTGGGCCTCTGTTGTCCTCGAATACTGCTGAGAAACATTCGTTTGGGGGCAGTTGCCAAATCCTTGGGCTTCGGAGCGCTTCACCCCGAGTTCGAGACCAGCCTTGGAGAAAAAACTGCCTGCCGATGTTTACTCGACCGTAAACCCCTCTGAATTCAACTGGGCTTATTCCCCCCAGGAAAACATGCCTGCGATTGATTCCCAGCCCTCCAGTGTAGCAAGCCTTCCGCATCTTCTTCGGAAGCGGGAGTTTCTTTGCAAGTGGTTCTCTTCATTTTATTTCATTTGTATTTGAGGCGATTTTTATTCCTTTCTGTTTATATCATCCCCCCTTCTCACCCCCCAGCAAAGCTGAAGGATAAATTCATGCCAAGGCTGGTGGCGCGGCCAGGGTTTGCTCTCAATGAACGTTTGCAAAAAGAAAAAGAAAAAAAGAAAAAAGAGAACTGGAGGAGGGAACAAAACACGTCTATTTTACGCGCGCGAGTCCCGACGCAAACCTAGGTTTACTCGGAAGTAAGTTCCATTGTGTCCAGATTGGGGCTTCTTCGTGCTGGGTGAAGCGAGTTCAGCGAGCAGCAATCCAGAAGCAAGCCTCGTTTGCAAGGGGACTTGCTCCTAGGGAAGTGTGGAGGTCTAGGGATTGCGTAGGGCAACCCCGGGGCTTCAAGTAAACACGCCTGGAATCAGGCCGTTAACGGGGTGTGTGGGAGTGTTGTTCACCGCCAGGGCCCTGGGGATGGGGAGAGAGGTGATCCGAGCCTAGCTGGGCTACTGAGGGGGTCCATCGACCCAACAAAGTGTTTGTGTGTGTGTGTGTGGGGGGGGAGTGTCAGAAGATAGAATATGGGCAGTGGAGGCTGGTGACTCCTATTATAGTGGGCCGGTGAATCCAGCCTGAGTTTCTGCCCGAACCAGCCCGAACTCTAAAGGAGCTATACGAGGCGCCGAACCCATGTCGGGGCAGGCTTTCTGACCGGTTCTGATGGAAACCCAGAGCGGATTCACCACCCCAGCTGAAACAGGAGCCACCAGCCTCCGCTGAGACATGGGGCAGATTTTGGGAAGCGAGGCACCCTTTCTGTCTTTAGATGCAGGTGAGGGACGGGCGGGCAGAGGGAGGAAGAGAGGGAGGGGAGGCGAAACCATGCAGGGGGGGGCGGCTGGGCGGGAGACGGGAAGATGGGGGGGGTCCCCTCACCTGAAAAAGTCGTTCTTACAGTACAGCTTGCCTTCCCGGGAGAAACACTTCTCGGTCAGGTTGCATTTACAGTCACAACACTGGACGCACTTGATGTGCCAGGCCCGATCCAGGACGTTGAGCAAAAACCTGTCCAGGATGGGCCGCTCGCAGCCGGCACAGTGCACCATCATCGCCGCGGCCGGACAGGGGGGGTCACCTCGCCGCCGCCGCCCCTCGGCCCACCTGGCCTCTGCTCTCCTGCCTCCTCCGCCTCTTGCTCCGCGGCTCTCCCCGGGCGCTCCCCGCAGCGGCAGCAGCACCAGCGCCGCCGCCCGCCTCCTCCTCCTCCTCCTCCTCCTCCTCTTCCTCGGGCTCCAAGCCTCTCCCGCGCCCGGCTTGCCGTCGAGTCCCGCGGGCGCGCTAGCTCCACTCGGCGCCTCCTGCCGGCCCTCCGCCCTGGGCTCGCCTGGCGCCGCCGCCCGGTCTCAGCGCATGCCTCTGCCGGCCCTCGACGGCTGGGGACAAGGCCCGGGCCCGGTGGCGGCAGCGACGAACCCCTCTCGCCCGCGCCCTCCGCCGGCGTGTGGATGGCTGCCCGGGACTTGGCTCCACTTTCATGCTGCTCCCATCGCCCAGCTTTGTCTCGGGGCTTTAGTAATTCGCGCATCCTTATTCAGATTTGGTGACGTGGGGCGCCACGTCGGGCGGCCGGCGGCCAATGGCGAGGCGGTGGCCATGGCAACCTCTTAATTTATAGCATATCTAAATTGGCTCCAGCCTTGCGCTTGGCACAGAGGGAAAAAACAGAAGGCAGCCCCATTGTTGGCGGGCGAGATTTTCACCTGGCTGGCTGGGGTGCTCAGTGAGTATTTTGCCTTCAGACATTGGGGCGGACGGGGCGTGCTGGCGGATCGGGGCCAAGGGGCTGGAGGAGGCTCTGTGTGTGTGTGTGTGTGTGTGTGTGTGTGTGTGAAGAGAGAGAGAGGGAGAGAGAGTTGGGGCGCACGCCCCCCCCCCCCCCCAACAAACCAGCATTAGCAGCAAAAGTGGCCATTTCTGCCCTTCTCGCCAGGCAGCTGCAGAAGCATCAAGTGGTGATGATGAACGCAGCCAGGATAAGGTTCGCTCGTGGTTGCCTTCCTTGGGATGGGAAGGGGGTTACCTGCTTGGAACAGATCCGGGCAGGTGGAAAGTCTCCGGAAGGTGTTGTGGATCTCCCCCTGTCCCCCCATCTTCTCGGAATTCGCGCTGGCTTATATTTGGGGGAACTCTCTAAATTGACTCTGATGGTTTCTTTATGGATTTCAAAATGCATTAAATGTTATTTCAATTTACTCCGATGGTTTCTTTCTTTCTTTAGCATATGTCTATTCCGCCCAATAGCTGAAGCTGTCTGGGCAGTTCACAATTATGATTATTATTGAACAAAAATCCGGGAGTGAAATGAGAAGGAGGAGAGAATCCGAGGAGCTCTCTCCCCCCCCCCCTTCGCCCAATGAATAATGAATGAATGAATCGATCAATCATAACAACACTGATAAAATAGTCACAATAAAACAGCCCCCCCCCTTCTCTAATTCTTTGCAGGTCTTGAAATTTGCCGGAGCCTGGTGGACTGGGTGCAATGCCCAGGGAGGGGTTGGGGTGGGGTGGGGGGAAATCTTCGCCTGAAACAAGTGTTCAAATAGAGTTAGTCTTAAAAAAACACAAGGAAGTGCAGAGCCATTTTATGTGGGGGAAGGATTTGCATCTATATGCGTGTGTGTGTGTGTGTGTGAGAAAGACTGAGAGAGAGGAAATGGGTGAGTGAGGGAATGACACTGAGAGTCAGATGGATAGAAGTATACCTTTTCACTGACCCGCAAGTTCACCGTCTTCATGTTAACTTCCATTATGAACTTCGCTTCTTTTATTAACTTCGCGTTTCTTGGAAATAACTTTCCGGTCGCTGTTTTGCTGCGGGGGAGGAAGGGGGCTGTCTGTAACCTACACACTTTTACTTGCGAGTAAGGCCCTATTGAATACAGCAGGCTGTATGTCAATGACTCAGAAACCTTTCCGTGTGTATCCGCCCCAAGTCGGTCTATTTACCTACTTTGAAAGTATGTGATGGTTGGGAGGTGTGCGTGCGTGTGTTTGGAGGGAGGGGGAGACCGTCGGGGATTTGTTGGCCTTGTGCTGTTGTTGCCTAGGAATTTGGAGAGAGGCCTGGCATCCCCCCCACACCTTTTGTCATGCAAGGTGCTGGGACAATAGGAGACAGGAGAGATTAATTTATAAGGTTCGGTCTCCCCCCCCCCCCATCCTCGCTCTTTCATAATGGGAGGGTTTGACAAGCGCCTCACAAAGCCATCGTGAATGCCCCGGGCCCCCAATACATAGTTAGTCATTTCATTAAGTCTGATAATGAAGAGAACCCTTCTCTCCCCCCCCCCCGCTTTTTGTAGGACAACATTAGAAGTGTGGTGAGTGTGTTGTGCGAGGGAGAGGGAGGGGGGACTTCAAAGAAGTAATGAGAGAATCCCAAATAAATGTCTCCTTCTCCTTCCCCTGAGCTTGCATCCAGCTTAACAAACCGCCGGTGCCCTGTGATTTTTGGAAAAGCAAATATCTGAAATGTCCCTCAGCCCGCTAGAAAAAATAAAATCAAAAATAAATCCTTCACTTGAACAGGATACGCTAGGATGAACTTCTAAGGGAGGGTACATCTACCCCTCCCCACCAATTATAGGAACTACTTTTTTTAAAAATAAAATAAAATAAATGCCCAGCCTTTGTAAAATTATATATATATATATATATATATCCGAATTAAATGACCTATTGGGCAATTTCCAAATTTAATAAAGAGGAAAAGGATAAGAAAAGAATCCATGCTGGTGGCGAGGTGAGGAGGCGATTTGCAAAAACATCAGTCGGGGCCAGGAGGAAAAGAAACTCGCCAAGGTTGAAGTGTGAGGATGGGGTTTGTGTTGTGTATGTGTGTGTAAACATAATGGCTCTTTCTGGACCGAATAATACACACACACACACTGCTGGAAACAAAGGATTGTGCTTGTGTGTGTGTGTGTGTGTGTGAAAGATGACACCTCTATCGGAGTTTCAAAAGAGTTGTAAAAAGACTGGAATATTTTCCAACGGGCTAAATCAAACGTGTTGGTAAGATCACTCTCTGCAGCTACACATCGTACGCCGTGATATATGAATGAGAGAGGTGTGTGATTGTGTATTGGGACTCGGGATTTCAACCTTCGCCGTATTTCTTTGGGAACCCTTTTCCAATTTTCCAATCGCTTTCACGGGAGAGGCTTCACAGCCCGAGGAAAGGTGTTAGGATGATGAGGGTTAAATTCGACTTCAAGAGAAGCACTTTGACCGGATTATTATTATTATTATTATTATTATTATTATTATATATCCCCCCCTCTGTTTCTGCCTTTTTAGATATTTGTCTAACTTGTCAAATATGTATATATTTCTAAGCAAAGGCTTTTTCGATTGAAAAGGAGAATGAAATGCGTGTCTCATCCAGGGGAAAAAAGAAAAGAAAAGAAAAACCAATCAAGGAACAATTCCGACTTTTAAAACCCCTTTGTATTCAAAAGGGGGGGGTGTATTTTTCTCCGTTCTATTATTAATATGCCGTTTGTACATTCTGGAATAACGTCTATAAAATATGATTAATCTACATCCCGCTGGCTAGATTGGGCGCATCTATTGCAGGGAAGTGAATAATTCCCCCCCCCCCCCAACTCTCTTACTGGATTGACTTCAGGTTTCAGCTGACAAATGGGGAGATATTGGTACCAATTCTACAACCTCTCCCCCCACCTTCTGGTTTCAGAAGGGTCTCGCTCCTGCAGATCTTAAAGAGATTAAAGAAGTGTCCCACGCAGGAATCTATGGCCGTGAGAAGCCACCTGGACAATAAGGAGAAACAATGGGTTCGTGTGTGTGTGTGTGTGTGTGTGAAGTTGGGAAAATGTAACCGTGGAGGAAAAATCCGGTAGGATTTTGTTTCTTATACCTACAACGCAGATACACGAATACACAGATTTACACCTACTATTCACACATCTATCCAAGTCTTTTCTATTGGGTAAAATTAAAGATATCAGTGGAAGCTACTTCGATATAAATCCCATTCAGGAACGATTCCCCCCCCCCCCTTTCCTTTCCAGCTCAAAAAAACCAGGCAAACAATTTTCTCCCTCTCTCATCTACACAAGCACATATCAAGGAAGATTCAAATAACAAAGGATTTGTAGTGCGCGTGTGTGTTTGTATCCGTCCCCTCCTCACACATAAATGAAACCCCAAGATCTCCCTGCGTTTATACCTACCACGCACCATAGATTAGGCTGTAGTTTTACACCATGCTCTTTCCACGGGTGCACTCACGCACCACAAATCCAAGCAGCCAAGACAAACAATCAAGATATCCCAAGCCAATTTTGTAAAATACCGTAGAAAACTTGCAGTCCAGGAGGTTGAAAAGGAACACATTTTATTTATTTACTTTTGGCTCATGCCTAAGGTGGGCTCCGGGTTGTAGTTCGCCTAACTTGGATGCAGTTTTCGAGAGAAGAAAAGCCCTAGATGCCAACGCCTACAGAAAGACATGGTAAGATGCGAAACACTCTCAGTGCAGACTCGAATGCGCAATTGCCATCGCCTCCACCTTCCCATGCACAGCCTTCCCTCCCTATGTGTTTTTTAGGGCAACATTTTTCTAGAAATTACACCCGTAGGCCAGCACCCGCTGGCACACACAGGGCAACACGTTCCCTTCATCCCCTTACACCCCCTGATCCCCATTTATTGTTTTGTGTTACCGAAGGCGGATGACCTGTCTTCTCAGATTTATCATTTACTTAGAAGCAAGATTCACGGAGTTCAATAGGACTTACTCCCTACTAAGCCTGCAGCGAGAGGATCGGAACCACTGTGTAATTGGGGGGAGGGGTCCTTCCCCCCCCTGCGCTTCCCTCTCGAGTGTGGTTGGCCATCTAAAGCCCAGTGCTTATGACCCCTCCCCCTTTAACATTTGTCCTCTCTCTGCCTCCGTTTCCCCAATTCTCCTCTTTTCTCTTCCCTTCAGACTCTAGATTGGGGGCAAAATTTCAGTGGTCTTCAACACCCCCACAGTTACTCACACATCACCGGCTACATCACCACTGATAATGCCCAGAATCAATGCACCCCCCCACCCCCAGCATCTGGGAAGAGAAGGTAACTCATTCGTTTTTCCCCACTTTCTCTTCCTTCTAGTTGAATATGCCGAATCTCTCTCTCACTCTCTTTCCCTGCACCCCACCCGCCGTGTTTTGCACTACACCGGGAAGATGGAGGTACGTGAAAGAAAAGGAGAAAGAGAGAGAGAGAGAGAGAGAGAGAGGGGAGAAAAAGGGAGAGAGAAAGAGAAAGAGAAAGAAAGAAAGGCAGAGGGAGAGAGAGAGAGAGAGAGGAGGAGGAGGAGGAAGAGGAGAAAAAGGGAGAGAGAGAGAGAGAGGAGAGGGAGGGAGAGCAAAAGAGAGAGAGGAGGAAGAGGAGAAAAAAGGGGGGGAGAGAGAGACAGGAAAAAGAGGGAGAGAGAGAAAGAGAAAGAGAAAGAGAGAGAGAGAGAGAGAGAGAAAGAGAGAGAGAGAGAGAGAGAGGAGGAAGAGGAGAAAAAAAGGGGGAGAGAGAGAGACGGAAAAAGAGGGAGAGAGAGAAAGAGAAAGAGAGAAAGAAAGAGAGAGAGAGAGAGAGAGAGAGGAGGAAGAGGAGAAAAAGGGGGAGAGAGAGAAGAGAGAGAGGAGAGAGAGGAGAGGGAGGGAGAGAAAGAAAGAAAGAAAGAGAGAAAGAAAGAGAGAGGAGGAAGAGGAGAAAAAGGCGGAGAGAGAGAGGGAGAGAGGAGAGAGAGAGGAGGAGGAGGAAAAGGGAGAAAGAGAGAAAGCCGGAGGGGGGGCGGGGGAAAGAGAGGAAGTCCTTTTGCCTCTATTTTCCAAACTGCACCACACCGAATGCTTCGCAGCGCCCCCGCCCCCCCCCCCCCGCCCATCTTCAGGGCTTTCCCCCCTCCCCCGCTAAGCCCATTCCGGGGTCCCGAGCGCGGGAGCAGATGGCGGGGGAGAGCGCGCGACCCCCGCCGCCTCCTCCGGGCGCGCAGCTCCTAAAGCGGCTGCGCGTTCGCACTGGGGCAGCGACGGCAACGCGCGACGAGCGCGCCCTTGATGGAATTTACTGTATTAAAAAAAAAAAGGAAAGGAAGAAAAGGAAGGAAGGAAAGAAAGAAAGAAAGAAAGGGGGAGGGAGAGATGCAAAGCGAGAACAGCAAGGAAGGAAGGAAGGAAGGAGGGCCCCTTTGAAGAGTAAAGTGTATCAACATTAGGCGCAACAGACGGCGGAGGGATAAAGAGAACAGACAAAAGACAAACAAGATAATCATCTGTTTCCAATCAGTTAAGCTCTGTAGAATTTGTAAGGCTGCACTCCGTATTCCCCCCTGAGTTTTGTAATTAATTACCTATCTGTTCGGATTGAGACGAGTTTGTTGATATTCCAAATTGTGGCCCGCCAACCCCCCTCCCCAAGCCTTAACCGTGTTTTTATTTTAAGGGTGAGGTGGGGAAATACACAAAACAAATAAAAATACGCCGGAGGGGAAGCTGCCGGGATGCCCGGGGCGAGTGCCAGAACCTATATTGTAAAAAAACCAACAACCAACCAAACACCCCGAACCTGTTTTTTCTCAAGCACAATTTGAAGTCGAGGAGCTGAAGCAGGATCTAGCCAGAGTGAAGTACCTCTGAGGCCCAAATCCAAGGCACGATTATTATTATTATTATTATTATTATTATCATCATTATTATTTTGCCATCCCTGTGCGTGGCGCTTAGCAGAGCATGAGAGGACGCGAGTCTGCTCCGAGGAGCTTGCAGTCGAAAAGGTTTGACTCAGGAGAAAGTGTCAGGCGCATGAGGTTAGATATCTTTCATCCCACCCCGGCTGGTTTTTCTTCTAATATCTGAAAACAGCAAGTCTCGCTGCAGTTCAATAGGCCTTGTCCCCAAGCAAATGTGTATAGGAGCGCAGGGTGGCAGGGCTATCCTATGCATGCAAAAAGACCACTCCGTTCAGTGGGGCTTTCTCCCCAGTAGAGGTGTTCAGGATCGCAGCCTGCATGGTCCCTGCTTCGAGCGAGAGGTGGCTTGAATGGCTCCCCCACTCGGAAGGCGGATCGAAATAGTAGAAAAAACGACCCAACAAAACAAATCCCGCAATCCTACCTATGCTTACTAGAAAGTAGTAACCCCCACTGCATCCAGCAGCACTTACTCCCAGGTAAGCGTGCATAAGATTGCAGCCTAAATAAAGGAACTCCATCTATTTAGTGTTCATCTCCCCCTGGGAAGTAAGTCTCACGGAATCCAAAGGGCTTTATTTCCTAAGCCTTAAAATTCTTAACCTTGGTGCTATGTGCCATTCATTTCCACGCCCACCCTGTTTGCGCGTTCTCTCTCTCTCTCTCTTTTGTGTGTGTCTGCGTGCCAGAAAAAAGAGACTACTTATGTTGGGAAGAAGGCGACCCAAAAATGGGCTGGAGGAATGGCGGAAGCGGAATGTGCGGGTGAAATATTTTATTTTTATTTTATTTTTAAAAGTTTCCTCGTTAAAATCTCCTTTGGGGGAAAGGGGGGTGGGGTACCACGGGAAGATGTTAGCGGGGTGTGTGTGGCAGGGTTTCTCTCCCCCCCCCCCCCTTAACATTAAACAACCGCACCAAACTCAGCACGGCTCTCTTGGCTGGGCTGTGCGCTCTTTCTGAGTGGCTGCGTTACAAATTGTAAATTTAAATTGCTCGCCGGATTCATTACTGCCTCCCTTTGATTTCAGTCAGCCGTGAAAAATTGTACTGGTGTACCACTGAGAAAGTGTTTTGCTGCAAAGAGCAACAGCCTAATCACCAGCTTTTTCTCTCCCACAAAAGTGTAATTATTTTGTTTTGGGTGTAAATATAACCTAAGGTACAAAAAGTCCAGCAGAGTCTGAATGCATTACAAGCGCATTTAAGGGGATTCGTCCGAAATTAATACCAAGGTTAAAAGAGAAAAGAGGGAGAGAGAGAGAGAGAGAGAGAAAGAGAAAGAGAAAGAGAAAGGAGGCCGCTGAAAACGTCACCATATTAAAAAAAAAAGGAAAGGGGAGAGGGGAAAAAAATTAAGATTTAAAGAAAGGAAAGGGTTCATTCAGGCACACATGAACACAGACACTTTCACACGCTTGCCTTGGAAAACAAAACAGCGCTGATTTCTGCCTGGGGAGATGAAGGAGGGGACGAAGGAGGAAATTCCCTCTTTAAATCTGGGACACAATGTGGGGGAAGGAATGGGGCGCAGCGCAGAGGTAGGTTCCTTCATTTCAACTTCGGCCTGCTTAGGAGAACTTCTCGCCGGTTTGTGTCCTGGAAAGCGAGCTGCAGACGTCCTGGCATTCGAACAAAATCAACCCGTTCCCATGTCGATCGCTTCCGCGCATACATGCACACGCTACAGGCATAATGCTAAGACCTGGCCTCTCTTAGGGGGACTCCAAGGACTCGTATTTGTCGAGTGCTGCAACTGACAAAAGTCTTCCCGCCCGTACACACAAACCACGGCGCACAAAGGAGACCGTCCTTCACACGTGCATATTCATCACGCGATGGCTGCAAAAAAACCCAAACTACATCAAATCCAACCCAGCGATGACTCGCATGTGTCAATGCTCCCTCACGGATTGATCACACTGCCAGGGACAGACCTACTTTTTCACATCACTCCAACACCTAACTTTTATTCCTAAACCGTTTAATTAAAAAAAAAAAAAGCCGCCTATCAATTTTCACACATACACAGAGTTTGTCAAAATAGACACTACCTACCAAGTATTTCAAAGCGCAATACTTTTCAAAGGGAATCGCTTCCCACGATCGGCTGCTCCGTCAGCCCGTGTAGAGAAATCCAGTAATGTACACACGCGTCTGAAAGGATGCGCCCCGTTTACGGGATTGACAAAACGAATAACAAAAGCGCATAGACAAATGTTCTTATTTCTATAAGGTAATCCGAACTGTATAGAATAATAATAATAATAATAATAATAATAATTCGTATAGATTAATAAGAAAGCACTCGGCACAGATGATGGAGATGATGATACTCCTAATACTATAGTACTATAGTAGCACTAGTAATGTACATTACCAGCAGCCTTGGGCAGGAAATTCTGAATCCCTAAATGGATTTCAGGGACAGTTACTTCAACAGTAAAACGGATTACGGCCCAGTCAGAAAGTAAACGCCTCTGAAATCATTTTTTTCTCTCTACAGATCTGTTTAGGATCCGGTTGTAAGGCTCCCGTTCGACGGGAAAGTTTATCCCGGTTTCATTGCTGTTGGATTCTGTTTTTGTTTAAAAGAAGGGAGCATTTCGAAGTACACGTATCTAGTGAGGGCACGTGTGAACCCTCTGGCCAAGAAAGTAAGCCTGAAGGAGCACTTTCATCTCAAAATCCCAAACCAGCGCAACACTGCCCCCGCCCCCATCTCTGTCCCCTTGTCATAGGGGGCTGTCTCGCAGGTTTCCTCTCAAGACCCACAATGGGACGAAGACTCCCCCTTCTCTCTCCCCCACCCCCGTTGGCCTGCTCAAATTCTCTGCCCCTTCTTTCTACCTCCCCCGCCTCTCCCTCCCCCAAACTTCCAAATCTGATCCCATTTATGGGACCTCCGTTTTAGCCAGTTCTCCGGTAACGGAGAAGGCGTGTGAGTGGGTGGCTACGGCGAGAGGGGGGCGGGGGGGTGAGTTAATGGAACCCTCCTAATTAATTGTGTCATTAAAGGAGCATTCTCTCTACCCACCCAAGGAAAATAAAATGGGTGGGTCGGGAGGAGAGGAAACGACGCTTAAGGACGAGGGAATTCAGTTCAACCGGGGCGTCTGTTCCTCCCCCCTCCCCCCCGCTTCCACTCCTCCCCTTTCCCAAATCCTTCCTTCCTTTATTCTCCACCCCCCTCCTTCCCTCTGAGCTGCACAGACCTCACTGCAGCCGGCTTTAGAAGGGAAGCAGAAAGGGGAGGGGAGGGGGAAATCAGAAGCCGCCGGAGAAACGCCGCACCTCGACACGGGATCCGGATGCGCCCTTGGATGGGAAGAAGGAGCGGAGTTGAGATGATCGCCAGGCGCGCAGTTTGGGGAAGAAAAAAAGGAGACGCGCAGTCTCGAACTCCGGAGCGGCTGCCCGCCCACCCACGACTCACAGATTTGTTTTAAAAAATCATTTTTTTTTAAAAAAAGGGACTTGAAACAAGAAAAGGGAAAGAAAGGATAACATCGGGATGGAAATGCGATGAGTCCTCTTTGATGGACGGTTCGCTCTGCTCCATAAGTTGGCGAAAAGGTGGTGTGTGTCCCCTGTGTGTGTGTGTGTGCGTACGTGCGTGTGTACGGGTGTGTGTTGGGTGTGTCTCTGCGTGACAGCCAGAAAGAAATGAGGCTGACCTGCTGTCGCTCAGCAAAGCTTCTCCACCTTCGTCGAGGGTGGCATCACACGTGCAGGCTTGCTCGTTCCGGGGAACTGCTGGCAAGGCGAAGTGGTGCAGTCTAGAATTCCGGCACTTGGCATCTCTCTATCACCTCATTCTGGGTCAGGTGTCGATCGAATCTTCGGATAGAACCGTGTTCACTCAGCCTCTCACGCCACGCTTTTCAAGGGGATCGGTCCACCCGTTCATCTGCTGGTGATCAAGGGACCTGCGAGTGATGTATGCGTGAACCAGACTTATTGATAAGCACTCTCGAGAAAAAACGAATGAAAGGGGGAATCTCTTCCCGGTTTGAACTTCCAGGGAAGTTTTTGGGGGAAGTGTCTGCACTCTTTTTTGCTGCTTGGAGGGCCCAATCCTACACACGTTTAGACAGGAAAAAAAAGCCCTAGAACTCCCAGCATACCCCAGCATGCTGGCTGGGCATGCTGGGAGTTGTAGGACTGTATTCCTCTTGTCTAATAGGGATAGGATTGCACCCTGGATCATTTTATTTCAGTTTATAGTCCTCCCTTGAACCTGCTGTGCCTTGACTTCAGCATGCCAGGAGGGTAGCTGATAAGGAGGGCTCAGTTTCGGTATTGCCCCAACCTGCTTATGGGTGAGGTGAGGTGCAGTGTATCATTGATGCTGTTGATGATGAATTCCATACCAAAAGGGTGAACATCATTCCACATGCATTAACGTAGGGTACTAAGTTGTTCACGTGACTGAATTCTCACAGAGGTCCTTGTGGCAGGGCTGTACCACTTCTGACTGCAGGTGGGGGAGATCATGTGATGTTATGCTGCCTTATACAGACCCCCCCTCCCCAATGCACATAGAGAGCTAGCATCATTTTTCTTCGTAGAAGGACTTCTTTTTCTCTTCTCATGCAGGGACATGCATTCAGTCATGTTAGCCATCACTCCATACTAACAATGGTATAGCCTAGACACAGACTTGCTACATCAGTGAGAACTAGGCCTCAATGAGAGAGGTCAAGGGTGAGCATGAAACCGGCCTTGTATTTATCCGACTAGCACACTGTCTTTTTCCATCACAGATGTGTGTCATCTTCCCCGCCCCCATCCTTGGGCACATTTGAAACAAGCTGGTAGAGGTGGTGAAGCTGGTCTTAAGTATTCCTGCCAGATAATAATGTTGATTGAAATCAATGAGTTTTACATCCAAATCAACACATTTTACTCTGGACCTCCGGAAGTTACAGCCTTTGTCCCGGAAAACAAATACAACATTCATGCCCACCACATAGAAACGTAATCTCAAGCATGTGAGTATTAGTGAGGAGTTACTTACTGCCAAGGAGAAAAGCATACTTTGCACATGCTTAAGGGCACTTTAAAAAAAAAAAAAAAGGAAGAAGCGCTCCACATGTTTCACAGGTATAGATTGGCATTACAGCCATGTTCGGGGATTACAGCTCTTGATTTATTGCTGCTTCATATTTTCCCATGGATGTTTGGGAGGTAGTCTAAATGGGATATACAGAAGAAGTCGGGGGAGGGTGGCAGATAGGCTATACTCAGGGTTAGAGTCCCACAGCTTCCCTTTACCTCAGAGGGAGCCAAAAGCTACATAAACATAATAGTCATACCCTTCTACTGTGTGCTAATTAAACCACACCCACGTTCCCTACTCAAATTCATTACACGGCTGTCGAATGCTCACAAACACGCTGAAAGGTTCAGGCCAGTACACCTCCCCCCCCCCAGTTTTGTTAGGAAGGAAAATGTTAAAAGGGATTTCAAAAATGATTCCCATGATCTGATCTGGGTTATGTGCCCTGGGAATGGGGCAGCAAGTCCATTGGTGGAATGAGCTAAGTTTAGGTTCTGGTCTCAAAGGTCTTAAAGGGACCCCTTTTTAGATGGTCATGCCGAAGCAGCTCAGAATCCCTGATTCTAAAACCTGGAAGCAACTCCTATGGGACGATCCTGGTTTAATACAGAGGAGGCTGGTGGCTCCGATGTCAGTGGGGCTGTGAATCCACTCTGGGTTTTCGTCAGAAACAGCCAGAACTTCAAAGGAATTGTCCAAGGTGCTGAATCTATTTCGGGGATAGGGTTCAGTACCTTGGATAGCCCCTGGCTGGTTCTGATTGAAACCCAGAATGGATTCACAGCCCCACCAAAATCGGAGGCACCAGCCTCCACTGGGTTTAAAGAAACTCCGGGCTAACACCTCAGGGATCTTCCGTGTGTGTGTGTGTGTGTGTGTGTGCGTGCGGTTGAAGGGTAGGAAAACACACCTTTATTCATTTCCCCCTTTCAACTTATCCCCATTGAACTGTTTGGTTCCTTGCATCCTCTTTCCTTCCACTCCTTAGTTCGAGAGTCTGCTCCAACCGGTCCCTAACCAATAACATTTGAAAAGAAATAGCACACGGGAGCAGATCTTGAAAGATGCGTGTCTGTCACACAGCTTAAGGGCACGTGTGTACTGTGTATGCAAAACCATCGGAAGACTGGATCACTCAACTGTCCGAGTTTGATCAGCTAAGAAACGTTGCCATTTTAACCTTCCATTGAGTTTGTTAACCAATAAACAATCCCCCTAACTGACTGAGAATGCTGCGTTCCATAGTCCCTGTCTTTCACAACTGAATTTGCTGCTGCCATGAAAACCCTCCACGTTTCCTCTGGGTCGTTGGGATTGAATCCGAAGTAGCAGCTCTCCTTTGATTTGACTTTTCCCCCCCCCTGGAAAGGAATAATAATAGCTATAAGGGCTGTTCTTTTTCTCTGCCGAAAATAGATTAAGGGCAATTCCTGAACTCTCGGGTCTTTCTTGAGGAAAATCAATCAGCGAATTCCACCGCAGCAAAGCAGGAAACGCTGAATAAACCCCGAAATAATGCGGGGGCATTGTATAATGCGGGGGCATTGCATTCATCAGCATGAATAACAACAACAAATGTTTTTACAGTACTCCTTCTTCCTGGTCCAGCACATTTAACCTTGAATTTGAGTTTAAAGTGGGCCTTTAATTTTGCTGAAAATCACTCCCCCAAATAGTGTCCCTCCCTCCAAAAGTACTTTTCTGTTTTAATTATCCAAGGGAGGGAGGACAATTGTCAATTTCAAAACACTGGTGCCTGGACTGGTGCTTCTTTGGAAGACCTCTGGATTTGGAGCCATTTCATCCTTCATCACTAGTAAAATGAAAAAAAAAAAGAGAAAAAATACTCTGCATATATTCAGAGGTACTTCCTTCTCCTTTAAACCTGGCTCAATGGGGTGGTGAATCTTCTGTGAGTTTCAGTCAGAACCAATCAGAACTCTAAAGGAGCTATCCAAGGTGCCAAACTTTTATGATTCAACGATCCGGTTCAGACTACAGGCTAAGCAACGGTGGTTAAGCATTTTGAGCGAAACACTATGGCTTAGCACGTCAGGTGAGCCATGATTTAGTGCGTCAGGTAAACCATTCCTAACCATGGTGGTTACATAACCATGGTTCAAACACACTCACTAACCATTTGCTGCAAAGGAGTTAGCCAAACCATGGCTTAGCATGTTGTCTGAACAGGCCTTCTGACTGCAGCCTTCATACCCTTTTTAAGAACCTTCTGGGTAAAAATCTACTTAGAGTAAACTCATTGAAATAAATGGGACTTAGGTTAGTCTTGTCAGTTCCTTGGAACTGCAGACCCTGGTCTCATTCATCTGGCAGGGAATGAAGGGCTACTCCCAGGGCTACACTTCCTGCCTCCCAGAATAAACATCATGAGACCAATTTAGCCATAAAGCACTAGAAAGAACAGGACCCTGCTAGAAAGAACACTGATAAAAACTTTGAAAAGAAGAATGGTTGCATGAATTTGGCTTTCATTTTCCTCCTCCCTCCAAATGCATTTTCCTTTTGTGCTATGTCTTTTACAGTGTAAGCCTGAGAGCAGGGACTGTGTTGTTATTAATATGTCTTTGTAAGCCACTCTAGAAGCTTCCTTTTTGGGTGGGTGGGGAGTTGAAGAGCAGGATAAAATGCTGTAAATAAATGAATACTTTTTACCCTCCGGTTGATCATGGTTGAAATCAGGATGCTGGACTATGGCTTGAATTACAGAGGTGTGTGTGTGTGTGTGTGTGTTCTATTTCAGTCACTACTTTTTGTTTTAGAAAGCTCAAGGAGAGGGGATAATTAGGTGAAAATTGGTGGGGAGTCAGGACTTACAGCTTTGATGAGCATAAGAATGTAAGAAGAGCCCTGCTGGATCAGTTCAGCACTCTGTTCACACAGTAGCCAACCAGCTGCTCACAGAAAACCCACAAGCAGGACATGGATGCAACAGCACCCTCCCACCCATGTTCCCCAGCAACTGGTGTACATAGGCTTACTGCCTCTGATCCTGGAGGTAGCATATAGCCACCTGGACTAGAAGCCATTGATAGCCTTCTCCTTCAGGAATTCAACCAACCACTTTTAAACCCAAGTGGTGGCCATCACTGGATTTTGTGAAAGTGAATTCCATAGTTTAACTATGCACTGGGTGAAGAAGGATATCCTTTTATCTGAATCTCCCACCAATCAGATTCATGGGATGACCCCAGTTTCTAGTATTTTGGGAGAGGGAGAAAAATGCCTCCCTATCAATTTCCTCCATGCCATGCCTGATTTTGCCATTTCAACCCCCCCCCCCCCCTCACTTGCCTTTTCTTCAAGCTTGTGTCTCTCCCTTCCCCCAAAATCCAGCATTAGATACCTAGCTGGGGGCCCCTACAAATGTTTTGGCCTATAATTCCCGTCAACATAAGCCAGGATAGTCAATGGTGAAGGATGATGGGTATTGTAGGCCAAAGGATCAAAAGTTGTCCACCTCTGTATTAGACCAGTGGTCTGATCTCTTCGTCTGTTCTTACCTATGCTAGCTAAGTAGAACATCCATATTCAGAGGTAGTTCACGCAATGGAAGCTGGTGGCTTCGATTCTGGTGGAAATGTGAATCCATTCTGGTTTTCAGTCAGAGCCAGCCAGAACTCTAAAAGAGCTCTCCAAGGAGCTGAACCTATTTTTGGGGATGGGGTTCAGCACCGTGGAACCCAGTTGTCCGAAACCCAGAATGGATTCACAGCCTCACGGAAACGAGAGCCACCAGCTTCCACCGAGTGCACCTCCGATTCAGAGGTAGTGAACCTCTAATTCTCCAGCGAGATGTGGTTGCCTCGACGCTGGAGCTCCTAGAACTCCATATCCAGGTGAACTCTACTTATATCCTCCAAAACCCGGGTCCTGCGCAAGCCCCAATGCAAGGAAGCTGTACAGCTCTCCCCATTCAATTCAATGGAGTGGGAGCAAGAGCAGTTGCCCCATAGATCGGTCTCCAAGGTTTATCCCCGCCACCTCCAGCTTCGCTGGGTTGCTCCTGGCCAGTGAGCTGGATGCCCCCTAGCACTTCTCGCCTGAGCTGGGGTCGGGGGGGGCGGGTCGGGGGCGGTTTATGTTGGCTGGTGGGGAGAGGAAAGGCGGAATTTCCCTCCGGTTCTCTCTGACAGCCTCTTCGCTAATGACTGCGTGTTGATTCGGCGCTGCGGTGCCCTCTTTGCCTTTGTTTAGAAGGTGTGGGGAAAGAAGAAAAAAGAAAGAAAAAGGGGGGGGAAAAGGGAAATTCGTAATGGAAAGCTCACCGGCGCTCCAGCAGGAGGAGGAGGGGGGAGGGGAGGGGGAGGGGAGGGGGAGGGGAGGAAAGGCGGGGTACGGGGGAGCAAAGAGGGAGTCCGGTTGACTCTTCAAGCGAATTCAGAAGCTGATAGAAGTAGTGATGGAGGAAAGGCGGTCCTCTGGGTTCCCTCCACCCCGGTCCAGAATTGCACTCTAGAGGACCTTCCCAACGTTATGAGACCGCCTGGGAGGTGGAGGGGGGGGGCGGGAAGATGGAGGGGGGGGTACTCATCCCACGAAGCTCTTTTTTTCTCTCTTGTGGCGTGTGGGATGATTAACTGGTTGAGCATCCGAGATGAATGGACGCGAGGAGCCCCTTCCTACGCAACCCACAGCTCTCCCTCCCCCATAGGGGAGGGTCCGTTTGAGAGGACACGGATCCAGGAGCGAACCGGGATGATAGGGAAATTTGGAAAGGGGGAGGGGAGAGGGTAGATCTGGACTCCTGAAAGGCAACCAATGGAACCGGGGGAGGGGCGTGTTGGGGACACGAGACAGAGGGACTTTATTCTTTCAGGGAGAGCCCCAACCCCTCCCCCGAATGAACAGGCTTGCAGGGCTCTCGTTCATCTCTGTCGGGGTTTGAGCGAGATCAAGAAGGAATCTAGCCATCCAGCCACAAGATCCCTCTCCCTGCTTCCCTCTAAACTGTTCGGGTCTCGGGTAGATCTCTCTTGGAACAAGAGAGCTTGGATACCTGGTCTGGGAAAGAGTCCTTGGGGCGGCCATTCCACAGAGACAACTTTACTACCAGGGAGTAAGTCCCATTCAACTCAATGGGGCTGACTTCTGAGCGGATATATACATGGGTTCGCAGTCTCTGCGGGGGCATGCAGAGGATTGGACTGAGCGCTGCCAGCCATAGCAGGCAATCCTGAGCGAGGTGGATCCATGGTCTGACTTGTAGAAGGCAATTTCCTCCTCCTTTCCCCTCTATCGCACCTTCCACCCCCATTCTAACGGAAAGGGTTCAGGGCGACCTCTCTTGTGCTTCCTCCAAACGGAAGCTACCTTGAGGAAGTGTCTGTGTGTGTGTGTGTGTGTGTGTGAGAGAGAGAAATGGTTTATGGGTGGCAATTCTTTGCATCACATTCAATGCGGCCATAGTTCTATGGGATGTTGAGCGGCCCCTATCCCTAGGTGCGTTTTACTCAGAAATCGACCTCTTGTGCTTAAAGGGGCTTACTCCCCCCAAAAGTGTGCGTTAAGGATCGCAAAGGAAAGCAGCGGTTTCTCTCCAGAATGCGTGTTGCCAATCTCACAGCAAAGCGACTCTCTCTCTCTCTCTCTCTCTCTCTCTCTCTCTCTCTCTCTCTCTCCCCTCCCTCCCTCCAATTCAGTTTAAGAAGCACATATTTAAGAAGTTATCTTTTCATGCTAAATATCGAAGAAGCTTCACGTCACATCCTCGGGTATTCTTTTTTTGTTCTCCTCTTTCCTCCATTTTCCCCATTGTATAATAATAATAATAATAATAATAATAATAATAATAGAACCCCATTTATTAAAAACAACAGTCATCAAATTCTTCCAAAACTTCAACAATTTTTGTAGCCTGAAAAAATATGGCTCTTCTTCTTTTTTTGTCTGGGATACAAGAAATGGTCGAATGCCCTCATGTTAGCTTCCAGTATATTTCATCCTTTTAAAAATTATAATGATCAGGCATTCAAGTAAAGACCTACTTGAATGCCTGATGGTTTTTGGTGGTTCTTAAATCTGAAAATTGTCCAAAAAGGAAGCGATAATTATTGTGATTACTATTCCAGTGGGAAAGTCCCATTCATTTCAATGATGCATGCAGAACAACAACTATTACTATTATCATTCTATATTATTATTCTATATTATTATTATTAATGATAATAATAGTAATGTTTAATTAATTACTTTAAAATATGCATTTTAGTCTTTAGCTAGCCTGAGAATGAGCCTCCAACCAAAGCAGACTCATAAAGAAACGCGCGCACACGCCCCACTGGTCTGTAATTTAAATCTTTTGTTTGTCGTGAAGCCCTAATCTGAAATAGATCTAATAATTATTATTCCTTCCATCACAGCTGAAGACTGCCAGAGCAATGCTGCTATATAAATACCTGACTTTCCTCGCCTGACTGGGAATAAGACCGTGCACCTTAAAAGAAATAAATAACCACTCTTTCCTCTCTTCCCCAAAGAGGAGGAGGGAGGGGCATGAATCTCCCCCCCTACCAGATACCCTTTTGCAAAGGAGGGGGTGGTGGGCTGATCCATACATGCTTCATTCCTTCGAATACCTGCTGATGCTCAAAGAGCATTCGGGAGCTGGCCAGAGTGCTGAAACCATTCTATTGACAGTGTTAAAGATTGCACAAGCTTCCTGTCTTCTTATTTTCCTTCTTCCCTTCTTCCCTCCTTCCTTCCTTCCTTCCTTCCTTCCTTCCTTCCTTCCTTCCCATCTTCCTCCTTTCCTCCTGCCCTATCTCTGTTTTTATCAACATTATTTCAGTTAGGCGACAGTGAAATGACAGCTTTCCCCTGGTGTTCGGAACTTCTACTCTCTCTCGCCTTCACGGCTGCTTTGGTTAGCTAATTTCTCTGCGTATACATCTCAAAGCGTTGGTAGGCAGTGTCATTACCTGAACCACGTCAACATGCCCTTAATGAAAAGGGATGGTGGTGGTGGGCTGGAGTGTTGGTGGTGGAGGTAGAGAATCAAAACAATGGAGGAAGTTTTGGAACAACAACAACAACAACAACCTGGAAACACAATGGAGCACTTGTCCCAGAGGGTTGGGAATTTCAGCTTCTGATACACAAATGCGCCCCTCTTGGTGTCTCCACTCTCCAAAGAGATGGCAATAAAATAAACACACACACAGCAACTGTAACCAATGGATACTGGTAAAATCTTTGGGGAGTGGCCCTGCTATTGAGGTTCAGAGTTCACCCACCAATTTCAAGACCTTACATAGTGGACCGGCAGGACGGTCTCCCGGTTGTGTGTGTCTGTGTTGAATGAAAAGCAGTGGTTTGAGGAATGGGTGTCAGCTAAGGAGTGACTGGAACTCTTTCCCCATGGTGATTCACTCCCCATCCCCAGCTGCTTTTCCACCTGCAGGTGGAAAACACACAGATACAGATACACACACACACACACAAGGGCATGATGGGTAAAATAAGCAGAAAACAGCTGGAGAGGAAAGGGTTAAATCTTCCCTCCTCTGGCCATTCCTCTATTGAAATTCACAGCCTCATGAAGAAAGAAAGAAAGAAAGAAAGATGAAAGGAGGAAGCAGAGAGAGAGAGACTGAGCAGAAAAAAAAGTCTGGAGGGGAAAGGGTTAAGTACTCCTCCTCTGGCCGCTCCTCCACTAAAACACGAAGCTTCCAAAGGAAAGAAAGGGGAGAAGAGAGAGAGAGGAAGAGAGAAAAAAACTAGAGATTATTATTATTATTACTATTATTATTATTATTATTTATTACATTTATATATCACCCCATAGCTGAAGCTCGCTGGGAGGTTTACAAAAATTTAAACTTTGGATATTAAAAATCGATATACAAAATTTAAAACCATAAAACCATAAAAACAGACAACATATAAAAATGGTGTACATTTAAAACAGCTGCGAACTCTCAGCCAGGCCTAAATATAGATTGTTATATATGGCTGCACTGTACTTTCTACTTTGGCACTTTATGAGCGATACAAAGACCAGGAAGGATGTTAAACCAGCAGGAGATGGAGCTTAGGGCAGAGGGGAAAATGCATGTTCCTCCTCCTTCTCTCCAGTGGAGGCTGGTGGTCCGATTTCAGCAGGGGCTGTGAATGCATGCAGCACTTTGTGAAATCCCCTCTTTATCACCACAATGAAAGCTGCAGGAGCCTGCCCTCTTTTGAATCTGGTCACTCTAGCATAGCTAGAGGATAGCTAGAGTGACCAGATTCAAAAGAGGGCAGGGCTCCTGCAGCTTTCACTGTGGTGATGAAGACCAGGTGCTGCGTGCATACAAATGACATCTGCTGAAATCCCCTTTCAATACAACTGTTAAAGATACAGGAGCCCTGTCCTCCTTTCCGTATGGTCACCCCACTTCTGGGGATCTCTGGAGGGTTCTGCATCCCTGAATTCATTGAATGGCTCAACCGATTAAACATTGGGGCCCTAGTATTTTCTCTTTGATGGATTAATTAGAGCAAAAAAAAAAAAAAAAAGAGAGCTGCAAATGTTGAATCAAACCATCTGTGCAAAATGGTGGCTCGCTAGGAGGACGGGGTGCTGTCGGGCACTCACAGTGCTCATGGTTGGGTCCGGTTAATGATGAAGTGGGTGGGGTCGGGGATGCCAAGTGGTGGGAATCCCGCAAACTCCACCCCCCATTCGAATTCCCATGATATCCCTAGTGATGTAGGTGTCACCCTACCTTCCAATGTTCTAGCTAACAGAGTCAAAGATACTGAGAAAACTGACAGGTATCAGCTACAATATATATATATATATATATATATATATATATATATATGCCACTTTGATGCAAAATGAGATGGTACTTAATTCATGTTTAATGAAGCAAAATAACTTTCACTGTAAAAAATCACCTGTACTAGTTAGGTTCTGCAATGACACACTGCCACCTTAAGCCCCCACCCCAACCAACCCCAAATATCCAGCAACAGGTCTTCCACAATACGCAACATGCCCCGATCATTTCCTTCCCTCCAGAGGAATCCAGGGATACCTTTTATTCCAGCTGCTTTGTTAACTGCATCTCAGAGTGAACTCTGAACCTCTTCTAATCGCAGTCAAAGAGAAGAGAAAATGAAAGAACTTTATTTTGCATCTTCTTATTTTTTTTGTTTTGTTTTTGGTGGGATAGGGGAGAAGAGAGAGCTCCAAACGACTAGGCATTTCATTTCCTAGACGAGCACGAATCGGAGCTATGGAAACGAGAAATGGACTCAGAGGCCTCCAGACAATTTATCTGACAGTTCTTAAGGCTTACACATGGGGAGCTGTTGTTGCTTCTGTAGTGCGCCTTATGTGAGTGATGAATGACTTAAGGTGAAGGTGGGAAAACCTTTCTTGGGAGGGTTGCATTTCCTTGGGAGTAATCTGTCGGGGGGGGCATTTGCTGGCAGTGGGCAGGGCCAGCTCCACAAGCGAGTGGGGCCACTCTTTTCTCTCTTTCTGTTTCGTCCTTCTCTCTCTTTCTCCCCCCTTCCTCTCTCTTTATGACTCCTTTTTCTTCCATACCTGGAGGGCATCTGGGACAGGGACAGATCAGGGCCAGCCCTACCTTCAGGCAAAGTGAGGCAGTTGTCTCAGATGGCAGATCCTGGTAGATGGCAGCAAGATGTTAGAGGAGATAACTATCTGCCATGTGGCCAGAACTGCAGCCCCGAAGTTAGCCTATTGCCTTCAGGTGAAGTGGATGGCATTGTCTCATCCTTAGTGTCAAAGAAAAAAAATACATTGCCAGTCCAGACGGTTGTTGTCCATGGAATGGGAAGGTGACATTTGCCTCTGGCAGTAAAATATCTTGAGCCACCCTTGGGACAGAGCACTTGCCAGAGGTCTGAACCAATTACTGAACCGAAGCCATTCAAAATTAGTCTGAGGGCCGCATTAGATTAGAAAATGGGCCTACAAGTTGCCCACCTCTGCATTAAGGAGATTAATATTAAATTTTTATAAAAAGGAAGAGAAAGCTGGGTCTGTGAGCATAGCTGGATGCTAAACCTCCTCACTTTCTAATCTCAAATTCTTTGAGGAACAACATTATCTTGTCTCTCTGTGTGCTATTTGTTTATATGGTTTATGATTTCGCATTTTGTATAATGCATTTCGAATGGTTTCAAATTTTTGTAAACTGCCCAGAGAGCTTCAGCTATGGGGCGGTATGGAAATATAATTAATGACATGAAACGAATGGTTACTTAGTGCCAAGAAATATGCACTCTTAATATACTCAAGGGCCTCCTCTCATTTGTTATTACTTCAGAACATCCAAGATGGAATCCTGGCATGGAAAACATGAAGGTCTGATTTCAGGATGGTGTGTGTGTCTCCACAGCCTTAAATCCCTGCTTATCTGGTGGCCTTCAGCCTAACCTACTTCACAGGGGTGTTGTGAAGATAAAACAGAGATGGGGATGGGTGATGCCCTGAGCCCCTTGGAGGAAAGGTTGGATAAAAAAAAAATGTAGGAATAATTTTGCTGTGGAGGTTAATGTATACATTTGACATTGGTTTCGTTCAACTGAGGATAACATGAATCCTTGCTAAGACGGAGGGGGAAGCAAAGACCAGGTGGAGCCTTTGAATGCATTGACAGTTCCTTGGAAATAGTTTCTGGTCCTCCCGTGCTTATCTTAGGGTCCAAGCAATTGCTGTACCTCATTGCCCTGAGGATCCAGCCAAGAAAACAGGATCTTACCTAATCCCCAGCACATTGCTTTATCACGAGGCATGAGTAGGGAAGACAGAGAAATGTACAATCAATTAAAATGAGTTCAGATTTCTGTGAATCCACTTCACAGATTCTGCCGCAGATTAGCCTCTTCCAAGTCACATGGATTGTGCGGCTTGCAAACCCCCTTTTTTACTTTCCAGAATTGTCTTCAAATTTAGTCATACAAAAATAGGACAAAGACAAAAAATAAACAGTCCAACTGAAAAATGTGCATTTCTCCCCATAGGCTAGAGTGTGAAAATGCACATTTTGGGGTATGTGACTGCATTTCGGGGGGATCTGCAAATTTCTGGAAGTGCACTTTGGTGCAAATGCACTTTGGAAAAAAAATTTTTTTTGGCACGTTTGGGAAATTGAGAAACCCAAACGAAACGGATTTAACAAAACCCATACAACCCTAGTCATGAATCGAAACATGATGGTCTATATAAGCCTGGCCTTCCCTAGGCTAGGCCTTTTAAGTTAGATTGGTGTACACTTCACCTGGGTTCAGACAACACGCTAACCCATCATGGGACATTGTGTTGTCTGAATGCAACATGTTTTCCACAGGGTGGCTTGTTAACCATGCAGTGTGGTTTATTTTTCTCGAACAAGCCACCTTGCTGATGGGTTGTTCAGAGCGGTTAATTCACCACACTGCATGGTTACCAAGCAACCCTGCACAAAACACGCTGCATTCAGACAACACGCTAACCCACCCTGTGGAAAATGTCCTGCATTCAGACAACACGATAACCGTTCAACAACAACCCTCACTGGGGCAGGATCTACACTACTGCTTTATAATGGTTTATAATGGTCTTGACAACTGTTAGAGGCCTAGGACATATTCCATATACAGTTTTCAAACTGCTTTCAAAGTGTTATATCCTGCTTGCTATAGATCTGGCCATAGTGGCTTGATGTGTTGTGTGAACCCAGCCTTCGTCTTCCTGAATCTGTTAGCAAACTTCCTCTGTAAAAGTTTGACAAAAGGAAAGATTTTGGAGAGTTTGACATCCCTTTACTGAGGGATGTCCACCCAGCACATTCTCATCACTGATTGGTAGAGGTAAAAAAACAAAACCCTTATTTTATTTGTATCTGATGCTCCATCACAAACTTCTCTGGTTGGCAGACATTAAACAAAAAATAAAAGCAATTTCAATACAAAATAGAAGAACAAGAACAAAAAACCCATTAAAAGCAACAGCAAATACGAGAACAGCAAAACAAAACTCACAACACAAAGCTCACTGGGAGACTTTGGGCCAGGTACGGACTCTCTTCCTAACCTACCCTGCAGGGTCATTGTGAGGAGAAAATGGAAAGGAGGAGGACTATGGAAGCTGCCTTGAATTTCTTGTAACAGGGGAAAAAGGTAGAAAATAAATGTAATAATAAATAGAAGAAATAAATTGCTCGCTTGCAGAGAGGTTTTGAAGGGTTGCTGCCTACCCCTGGCTTCGGAGGAAGAGCAGGAGAAAAATGAAATGAAGAGTAGCATACATTAAACCTTGTGGAGAATTTTGCCTTTCTACTGCTCAATTCACTCCCTACCCATATTGGAAGCGCCCCATCCTGGCTCCTTTTTCTTTTTTTAACTTCATTTGGTGGTGAAAACTGTCAAGAAGAGCCAAAGAAAGAAAAAGCGAGGTTGTAACCAAAGGCCTTTCAGAGTGTGAGGGAAGAGTGAAAACACAGGTCCATTAAATTGTAGTTAGGCTCACTTTTTTGGGTTTTTTTTTGTTCGCTAGGAAGATGAACTTGATGAGTTAATTAAGCCACAGCCTGTAAAAACCAGTTTATTTGCATAGCAAACTCCTGGGCCAGCGTGTAGCCGAGCAAACGTGTACAGGCAGACAATTCTGGGGAAATTACAACCTCATTAATATGCTAATCTGGTTGCAGGCCTGGAACGAGTTTTGGCTTTCTGGTGCTTGCTTGGGGGCGGTGGGTGTTCGGTTGCCTAGCAACCCTTTTCTCCAGGTAACCCTTCTCTGGCTTGCCCTTGATATCCCCAAAGGATTGTGATGTGGGAAAGAGGTAAGCGTCAGGGAAGTGGAGAACCATCTCTCTGTGTGTGCTCACTGTGGTGTGACGGGAGAAAAAGCCAAAGGCAGGCTGGCTAGGGAGGGAAGAAGTCGCGCAGTCACACACGGCTCTGGGGGCCCGACCATGAGGCAATGTGAGGCGACTGCCTCAGGCAGCAGGTGCTTTCGGCGGTCCAGTGACCACCAGCAAGGTGTTGGAGGGCCAAGGAGTGTGTGCTATATAGCCGGTCCTATGCTCCCTAAGCCAGCCTGCTGCCCTCAGGTGTGATGTGGGGGATAGTACAAACCAAGAAAGGGAAATGTCTATATACCTTGACACCAATGTACAGCAACAGAAAAAAGTCACAGGTATAACAATATTACTACTATTTAAAAATCACTAGTACAATACACTGTAAATATAGAGCCCACATTTTATTCAAATTGGGGGTGTGATCCCCAAATATTTAAAAGATAATAACAGTGATTAAACAAAAAAAAAAGGACAACTGTGTTCAGTACAAAATAATGTATGACAAATTCTCAAAGCCCAGCACTGGCTACATAGGAATGAAAAAAGTCAATATATAGCCCATAAAATGAAAATGATGGAGTAGTGTTTCAAATATCCAGCAAGGAGTGGTTTGAACCACTATTCCATCATTTTCATCTTACGGGCTATATATTGACAGTTAAAGTTGCAGGAGTCCTGGTGTCTTGAACAGATACAAAAGAGGGCAGGGCTCCTGCAGCTTTCACTGTTGAGATGAAGAGGGAATTTCACCAGGTGCTTCACGCATACAAATGACACCGGCTGAAATTCCCTTTTCAAGACAACTGTTCAAGGTGCAGGAGCCCGGTCCTCCCTTTCCATAGGGTCAACCTAACTGTAATATAAATCATCCCATGCAAATTTGATGCAAAATGGTGCCCTCTTTGGGGGTGATGCATTTCCTCTTCTTTGGCAATAAGGAAATGGCCATCCTATCCCCTTGCCTCTTTAAACAAGCAAGCTGGGAAGGAATGGAGAAGGAGTTGTAACCGCTGCACATCTTGCCCTCTAACTCTGGGAAGTGAACGTAGGAAGCTGCCTTATCCTGAGTCAGGCCATTGGTCCATCCAGCCCTGTATTGTCAACACTGGCTGGCAGCAGAGACCTAAGATTTCAGGCAGGTTTTTTTCCTGCCCTACCTGGAGATGCTGGGAATCGAACCTGGGACCTTCCACATGCCAAGCATGTGATGTATCGTACTGAGCTATGGCTCCTCCCCAAATGTGGGGGAGGGGCAGGTCCCCCACACAATCCCAAGTGTGTGGATTGGGCCCAGAGGGAGAGGCAGGGAAGCCAAGGGTCAGTGGAAGCAAAAGCGAGGAGGAACGCGGCGTCACACTAAGGGAGAGGGAGCTACTGAGGAACACCTTGCCCCATGGCCATCCAATCCCCCATAGGCATTTCATTGGCAGTGGACACACCGCTGGGAACTGTCTCTCTGATGGCGCTATGGAACTTCTCGTCCTCAAATATGTATGATTCAGATACTCCGCAATGTGCTAAACGGATGGGGAAAGAGTATGCCCGGTATTGCATACACCTCTTGGCTTATTAGAGTGCTAAGCCATGTTAACATTTACAAGAAATGAGCTTGGCCTTCCCAGTGCAGGGGAAGGGGGAGGGTGAAGTGGGGCGGGGGGGGGTCTAAGCCATTCGAGAGTTAATAGCAAGGGCTGCTTAGTGAGAGCCTATTATGTCATAATGTTGGAAACTCATGCGGGCAGCGGCTAATCAAGAGGCAACTGCGTTCTCTAAACATTTTCACCACCTCGTCCCTCTTTCCCTCCCTCTGACATGCAGACAGATGGACAGACACACACACACACACACACACACACACACACACACACACTTCAGGAAACACAAAGAAAGCAGGGAGTTATCTCCATGGCCATAACTCATCCTATCCCAACTCATTGCATTCCAGATGTTTTATTTATTTACAATATTTATATAGTGCTCCATATCTAAAATAAATTCTGGAGTGGTGAACATAGGAATAAAACAGTAAAACGATTTTTTTTTAAAAAAAAGGTTAAAAAAGCAAATTAAAACTGATCAATTTAAAAGGAAGTGCATCCTGGGGCAGGGAGTTCCAAAGAGAAGGGGCCACCACTCTAAAGGCTCTTCTCCTGGTGGACTCTGTGGAACCACCAGGAGCATGCCCTTCAATGACCTCAGTGACTGGGCAGGTTGGTAAGGGAAAAGGCCCTCTCTCAGGTATGTTTTGGATCACACTGTCTGTCATCCCTATCACTGACAATGCTAACGGGGAATGCACGGTCAAATTAAAAATAAAATAAAACAAGGGAAGAATCCCATGAATGTTTAGACAGAAACAAGTCTAACAACTCCCAGCATTCCCCAGCCAGCAATGCCGGTTGTCTAAACATGCATCAGATTGTGCCCAAAACAATATTTATTTATTTATTTATTTATTTATTTATTTATTTATTTATTGCTTTACTGTGTTAGGCTGCTGGCACAGAGCCAATGAGCTACGAGGAGCTTCATGGCTTGCTGCCTTTCAGAATATTCTTCACCATGTTTTGTGGTGGTTGGCTACCATCTTGTGCTACCTCCCTTCCCAGGTTTTTGAGGGCAGCTTCAATGTAAGTCCATCATCCCACCAGCATTATCACCAGCTGCTGTTGCTCCCTGGTCTCTTTGTCACCATTGCTCCAACATAGGGTGACCCTATGGAAAAGAGCACAGGGCTCCTGTATCTTTCACATCGAAAAGGGAATTTCAGCCGGTGTCCTTTGTATGCATATGCAGCACCTGGTGAAATCCCCTCTTCATCACGACAGTTAAAACTGCAGGAGCCCTGCCTAGTGTGACCAGATACGAAAGATGGCAGGGCTCCTGCAGCTTTAACTGTTGTGACGAAGAGGGGATTTCACCAGGTGCTGCATGCATACCAATGACACCTGCTGAAGTTCCTTTTTCAATAAAACTGTAAAGATACAGGAGCCCAGTCCTCCTTTTCATATGGACACCCTACTCCATGCTTGCTTGATTTAAAAAAAAATGTTTTTAATTAAAGGTTTTCATATATTTGACAACCATAAACATTATAACATAGTGTAATATGATATATTATGATATGGTATACCCCCCTCCTTCCCCTCAAAAGAAATAACAAAAAATACATACAGTGGAGTGACGCTTATTCCCCTTATTCCTTTTTTAAAATTCTTGATATTATAACTTTACTAAAACTATATTCTATATCGGAAATTTCATACCATGTATACAGTCCATATCTACCTAGCTATATTTGACATATATGTCAGTGACACCGAATCTATTGCATGTAAAATAAATTCCCCCCATATATCTTTAAAGGTTAGTGGATCATCTTTGCCTTGTAGTACTTGCAATTTATGTGTTATTTTTTCCCACAGATTACAGTAGACCAGATGTTTCTATACCATGCCTCTTTATCAAGATGATCCAGGTTTTTCCATTGTTGTACTATTGTTAGTTTTGCAGCTGCTATTAAGAGAGTTACCAATTGTTTGGTTGCAACAGATTCATTTTTATTATAGTACAGCGACAATCAGAATAGTTCTGGGGTAAATTGAATACATCCCTTTGTTATCTGTAATAATTCCTGATGTACCGAATCTTCCGGAACCATTGAACCCGCGGGCATTCCCACCAGAGGCGATAAGGCGTACCTCTGGTGGAGCATCCCCTCCAGCAAGCAGACTTCCAAGCTGAGGTGATGGGAGTCATTTGCACTGGAGTTCTATACCATAGATGCAGGGTCTTCTAAGATGTTTCCTTAATGCCTGCTGAAACGGATTTGTAGGGTTTTTGTACCCAAAGCTGGTTCCATTGGCTATCCGGTATATTAAAGCCAAAGTCTGTTTCTCATACCATTTTCAGTCCCTGTAGAGAACAACATTAGGCTGACCATATGAAAAGGAAGACAGGGCTCATGTAACTTTAACAGTTGTAGAGAAAAGGGAATTTCAGCTGGTGTCATTTGTATGCAATTAGTTCCTGGTGAAATTCCCTCTTCATTGCAACAGTTAAAGTTGCAGGGGCCCTGCCTTCTTTCGTATATGGTCATTCTAGTATAATGCCTGCAACTTTAATTGTTGTGATCGGATCGGACAAAATCGGAGGCCCCCTGGACCGGATCGGGTCCGATCCCAATCCAAAAATCGGAACTTCCGATTTTTGGATCGGCCGCCATTCCCCCCCCCCCCATAGACTTGCATTGGGGGAAAGAAAGCTTTCCCCCAATGCAAGTCTATGAGGAAAAAATGGTGGCGGGTGGGTGAGGGTGGGCCTAACTCCCTCCCCCCCGGGGCCTTCTGCTGTGGACGGCCCCGGCAGGTAAGCCCCCTCCCCCGTGCTCCTTACCCACCCCGGAGCTGTCCGCTTCCATCCGCTGGCACCCGCGGGCGCCAGCAGATGGAAGCGAATGGCCCCGGGGGGGTAAGCCCCCTCCCCCTCCTCCTGCTTACCTTTCCTGACTGTCCACTCCCGTCCGCCGCTGGCCGCTACTGCGAGCGGGCTTCGCGGCCTGCCCCTAGGTAGCGTACCAGGTGATCATCAGGTGATGATCACCTGGTGTGCTACCTACGGGCAGGCCGCGAAGCCCACTCGCAGTAGCGGTCAGCGGCAGACGGGAGCAGACAGCCAGGAAAGGTAAGCACGCCGTGCGCCGCATGCCCCCTCCCCCTCCCCCTCCCCCCTGCCTACCTTTCCTGGCCATCCGCTCCCGTCCGCCGCTGGCCGCTACTGCGAGCAGGCTTCGTGGCCTGCTCCTGAGTAGCACACCAGGTGATGTCACCACCAGTGGGCACCCGCCGATCTGCCGATCCATCTGATCTGGATTGGAACCTTTCCGGATCGGATCAGATTGGATCGGCCGATCCAGTGGTGAGATCGGAAATTGGATAAATTGGCTAATTTTATCCGATTTCCCCCTGGATCGGATTTGGATTGTGGATTGGATCCGATCCAGTACACATCCTTAGTTAAAACACAAGCCCATAGAGGCAGGTGACAAGAGTGACCAAAGTGGCGGCTGCCACTCTGCTACAACTGGTGCAACTTGCAGAGGCTGCTGGGATAGAACTGGGAGGACTGAGGGAGGAGGGAGGGTGGGGAGAGGGGCGGGGGCTGTGTCAGTCAAATGCTGGGTTGACTATTAGTACACTCAATGCCAGCCCCAACCACCCACAGTTGTGTAGGAATATGTTGTGTGGGGAGTACCCACAAAATAACTAACTGTGAGTTGGCTACTCAACCCACCATTGACTAATCTGTTGTCGGAATGCAGCCAGTTTGTTCTGCTGAAAGCTGAATGTTAGAAGAATTGCTGTAAAATTATGGGCTCTCATCGCCTTGTATAAGGGCAAATATGTTGAACAACAATGTTGAGTTACAGATTGGGGATTGCCCTGCAAATTAAAGTTAAGAAAACCTACAAAAGGGACTTCTGGAAGTACTCAGCATCTGGAGAAACAAAAGACACTTTGGGCTATAAGCAAGTGATCCATATTTTTGCGTTTGGACATTGAAAGACTGATTGTGGCTTATTTCTGTAATTTGATGCTTACTAAAGACATACTTTATTCAGGCTCTGTGTGTGTGTGTGTGGTGGGGGGCTTGCAAGTTTATTCTAATTAATCCCCACAGGACCCACATGAGCAGAAGTTATACTGTCACTAATGAAGAGCTGCAGCTGGAGAATTTTCTCATCCACCGGCAAAATGGTCCCTCCTCTCTCCACCCTCAGTATCTCTTGTCCACAAATAGGGTGGTGAATTCCGAGAGGCCATTTCCACGGAGCTCTCAGTCGAACTGGAGACTGGCAGCACAGGGACATGATTGTGTTTTGCATCTGCTTATCCGTCCGCATGATTAGGAAAGGCATTGAGAACAAAACTGCCAAGATCTACAAATCTACGGTGCGACCGCACTTGGAATACGGTGTACAGTTCTGATCGCCGCACCCCCCCCCCCCCAAAAAAAAGATATTGTAGAGTCAGAAAAAGTGCAGAAAAGGGCAACTGGAATGAAGAAGGGGCTGGGGCTACTCCACTATGAACTGTGGGGATTCTTTAGCTTGGGGAAAAAGTGAGTAAGGGGGAGGCGGGGGCGGGAAGTGAGCATTTTTGAAAGCTACCCACAGAAATGCACATTTCCCCTCTATTTCAAAATGCACACATTCTCCCTTTGAATGATCTGAAAACAGGTGGAAAATGAAATTGGGACTGACCTGAAAGGAGCTTTGAAGTGATTTTCAGGAAATTTAGTCCAGCTCAAAAATCATTGTCAGTTGTCTGATCTCTAGCACCAATCCAGGGATGCACTGGGGCAGTTTCGCTGCCCATCCTCTCCGCACCCCCCCTTGTGACACAGGGCTCCTGGCCCTCTGCTTCCTGACACTGGTGAAGTTATTAGGCCTCATTATGGATTAGAGTTTAATCTACTGCAAATAGCTGTGCTATTAGAGTATCATAAGAAGCAATTATCTCTCCCTCCCCCGCCTTCTCCCGGCCTCACATGTGGGGGAGCTCAAATCGCTTCGGCCGTCTGCAGTCATCTTAAGGCCCTTCCACACAGGACAGGGCTTGATCAATCATTGCAGTAGCCTCGCTCACCTGTGTTCAGCTTGGTTCCCCCTCTGCGGTCCTCTTCACCATTACCCCCCCCCCCCAAGGTAGGTTCAGCGTGAGAGTGAAGTGTTCCTCATGCATAGCTGCGTGTCAGGCTCTGCAGACTGGGGCGAAGAGCAATGAAAGATTTCTTAAAAAAAAAACCACAACATTCTTTCTTTTTCCTCTTTTGAAAATATTGTTATGCTTTGAACTGATTTGCTTTTAGGTTTACTTTATGATTTTCTATTTTATCTTATGTTTTAGTGCGGTAGCCGGCTGGAGTGCTATGAGCTGTGGGAAGGTGGGGGAAATAAATGAATAAATGTTAGGGCTGCAAAACTCACTGATTAGCCAGCTAAATTAATGGATTTTTAAAAACTGCCATTTTGATCAAGTCATCAGGTGGCCCTGATAGAAACAAAATAGTGAAGGCTGGTGATTCCATTCCTGGTTTTGGTCAGAACTACCCAATATGATAAATGAGTTATCCAAGGTGCTGAACAAGTCTTGGGGATGGGCTAAGCACATTGGATAGCTCCTTTAGCATCCCAGTTGATTCTGACTAAAATGCAGAATGGAATCATAGCTCCTCCAAAACTGGAGACACCAGCCTCCACTGACAAAACAAACAAATATTAAGAAACAGAGAGATGGGTGAGACAAGGCTGTGAAGTTTTAAAACAATGGTTTAGAATCTCAGATTTAGGATCCCAACATTCCTCCTGGAATCCCAATCTAGCCTTCTAGATTTTTCCAGATGGCCACACCCCTTCTTTGGCCACACCCTTTCCCCCTCAATCACTGCTTGCTTGCTAGCAGATTGGCTTTTTTAAAGTCCCCTCCCACCCCCTACTCTCAAAGGTCTGGACCCGATTCACAGTGCTTGTATTAACTTTCAAAGCCCTAAACAGCTTGGGGCCAGTTTATCTGAAGGAACACCTCCTCCCATATGGACCTAGCCAGACCCTAAGATCATCCTCAGGGGTCCTTCTCCATGAGCCCCTGCCAAAGGAAGTGAGGCAGGTGGCTACCAGGAGGAGGGTCTTCTCTGCTGTGGCACCCTGGCTGTGGAATGAGCTTCCTAGAGAGGTTTGCCAGGCACCTACACTATACACTTTTAGACTCCAGGTGAAGACCTTATTTTCCTCAATAGTTTAACAGCTTATCAGCTTAATTTTTAATTTTGCTGCTTTAATTCTGTATTTTAAAACTGTTTAGAACTCTGTGTCGCTGTTTGTTTTACCCTGGTTGTGCTTTTATACTGTATTTTATATTATGCTTTTACATGGTTGTTTATTTTATGTTTTAAATTATTCTCATGGTTGTTTTTTTTTGTGTGAACTGTGCAGAGAGCTTCGTCTGTTGGGTGGTATAGAAATGCAATAAATAAATAAATGCCTCTCTTAAGGCTTTAGCGACCGGCAGCAAAAACTTTAAGCTAAAATAAGGTGGCATTTTTGTCGCCGCCTCTTTGGCCTTTGGCTCCGCCCACCACTGGAACGTTGCTCCTGAGCTTCTCTGAAATGGAATTCTGTCCTTGGCCTGAAAGAGGTACTGCAGCCTTGCTTTAAAGTAGGGGTGTCTGTCACTTGGGGATCTGGCTCTTTTGGGGCTCGACGGCTTCTACTGCAAACCCGACCTGACTTGTCTTTACGAGCCGAAACGTGGATTTTCCCTGAACTCCAGGATTTCCCCCCATATTTTCTATGTGTGTCAGCCCCAATTTGTGCAAATTGAAATCTATGCAAATGGCAGCCAAAATTTGTGCAAACTTGCATAATTTGGCAAAATGCAACATATGTGTACTTTGCACAATTTGTAAACTTGCGTAATTTGTGCAACTCATACAAACTTGCATAATTTGCGTAAAATGCTGCAAATGTGTATTTTGCAGAATTAGCAAATGTGTGTAATTTGTGCAACTTGTGCATACTTGCATAATTTGCACAAGATGCATACTTTGCACAATTTGCTGTGCAATTTATGCAAATTTGCACAAGTTACCACTGTGTTTTGTACAAATACAAAACCACAGAAAATCCACTAATTGCCCTGACTCACTGCAGGCCAGTGAGCAGAAGCGAACTAAAGTCTAGGGGGCCGAGCCTATGAAACCTGTCATGCTTCACCCCTCAAATGGATTCCTCCGACATCTATTCTTTAAAGGAATTGGGAAGGAGTTTTGTGACACGGGATTAGAAGACCATGAAGCTGTCTGAGGAAGAGTCTCACATGGTCTGAGCAATTATTTTGGCTGCAGGATTTTGGAGAGAGTGGGCTGAGAATAGTCTTCACTGAGGTATTTTGGGAGCAACTTTTAAAGATATTTAAATATACTACGTTGGTTCATTGGTCCTCCAAAGTTGTTTGTTTGTTTATTTATTTATTTATTTATTCATTGCATTTCTATACCGTCCAATAGCTGAACCTCTCTGGGCGGTTTACAAAAATGAAAAACCATGAGAACCATTTAAAATATAAAACAAACAACACTGTAAAAACATAAGATAAAAGTACAATATAAAAGCACAACCAGGTTAAAACCAAGCAACAATGCAGAGATCGATACAGTTTTAAAATACAGATTTAAAATAGCAAAGTTAAAAATTAAGCTGATAAGGTGTCAAAATACGGAGAAAATACTGATGTCTAAAAGAGTATAACGTAGGTGCCAGGCAAACCTCTCTAGGGAGCTCATTCCACAGCCGGGGTGCCACAGCAGAGAAGACCCTCCTCCTGGTAGCCACCTGCCTCACTTCCTTTGGCAGGGGCTATTGGAAAAGGACCCCTGAGGATGACCTTAGGGTCTGGGTAGGCACATATGGGAGGAGGTGTTGAATTACAAAGTTGGAGAGGGAAGTATGCATTTTCTGAGGCTAAAGTCCAGTTAAACAAGAAAATCCCTGGCAGGCAAAAAGAAGCCAATCGGACACTAATCTACCTCAAAGTGGAAGGTGATCCATCCTGACCATAAACTGCCATGGCTTCAACTGAGCTCAAAAAGCAGCTATGTTTACTAATGCTTTCCTTCTGGAGCAGTCTCCCACAAGATGGTGACTTCAAGGTGGTTTAAACTACAACAGCCATCATCCCCAACCAATCTGGCCAATGCTCAAGAAGAAATCTTAGGTACTTTTGAATGTCAGCTTCCAGTGTTCTGGGTGAGGGAAGGCAAAATACAACTGATAATGTGGGAACAGATCTGGGGAAAGTCAATGTATTTCCATCTGGGATAACCTCTTGCTTGGTCTGGGAACACAGTTGTACAGATGCAACATAGCCTGCCTTGGTTCTGAACCAAGCCCACATGGTGATATCTTAAATTGGTTCTCATCAGCCACATGAGCCACCCACCATTTTAGGGCGCTCTTTGAATTTCTTCAGCTGTAATGCTGTATGAATTAGGGATGTGAGGGACCCCCCGGATCGGATCAGGACCCAGATCGGGACCTCCAATTTTGTCCTGGATCGGATCAGACAAAGTTGGAGCCCCCCCGGACCAGATTGGGCCCGATCCTGATCCAAAAACTGGACATCCAATTTTTGGATCGGCCGCCATTGCTGGCACCAGCGGATGGCAGCAGATGGCCCGGGCAGGTTAGAACCATGAGGGGGGGAGGGGGTCCGATCCTCCGATCCAATCCGATCCAGATGGGGTCCTTTTTGAATCGGATCGGATCGGCCGATCCAGGGGCAGGGGATCAGATCAGATAATTTTATCCGATTTCCCCTGGATCGGATCCGGATCGTGGATTGGACCCGATTCATTGCACACCCCTAGTATGAATATGCTGAGCTGTAAATGGAGCAGGGGCTTCTTTGTGGTGGCCCTAACCTTATAAAACACTATGTCCAGCAGTCTAGAAAGGCATGCCCATGTTCTGTTTTTGGTGTATTCAGGAAGCTTAGGAAGGCTTTTGTTCATACAAAAACATGGCTTCAGCTTTATTATTACATTGTATTGTACCTGATGACAGAAGTACTCATTACAAAGAACTTGGGGCCACCACCAAAAAATGTCAGCCCCATCTCAAGTTGAGAGCTGGTGTGGTTGTAGGGGTTAGATTGTCAGACTAAGAGTGAGGAGACCTGGGTTCAAATCCCCACTTGGCCATGAATCTCGCTAGGTAGTCTTGAACCAGTCTCTCTCTTTCAGCCTAACCTACCTCATAGGGTTGTTATGAAGACAACCTGGGAGGGCAGGAAAGCATGTATGGTGCCCTGGCTAGCTTGGAGGGAGGGGAGAATTAGCAATAAAGTTCCACCTCTTATAATGTAGTTTTGACGGTGTCCTTACGTTATGATTATTGTTCAGTGTGATAATTGCTCAGAGTGATAGAGCACATGCTTTGCAGGCAGAACACCCCAGATTTGATCCCTGGCTTCTCCAGGCAAAGCTAGGAAGGAACCCTGCCTGAAATCCTGAAGAGCTGCTGCCAGTCAGTGTTGATAGTGCTGGGCTAGATAGACCAGTGGTCTGACTCAGGCAGCTTCCTATGTTCCTATCTTTCTCTGCCCATGTCAGCAATGGAAACCAACAATGGAGAATAGAGGGAGGAAAATACGCTGCACATTGATGTTTAGACCAATTGTTCGTTCTGCAGGGTGAAGCACATAGCTCACTTGTCGAATGCACACTTGAATGCAGAAGGACCCAGATCCAACATCTGGCACCCTACTGAAAATGATCAGGTAGAAGGTGATGGGAAAGCCCCTTCTCTACCTATGACCTTGGAGGACATCTGCCAGTCAGAGTACACAACAGTGGGTAAGAGGGTGATCAGGTCTAAGGCAGCTGCCTCTTTAGTAGTCAGCCCATAGCTCAGTGGTAGATCCCCCGCTTTGCAAGCAGAAGTTTGCAGGTTCAATTCCCGGCATCTCCAGGTCCAAGGATCAGGTAGGAAATGACAGGCAAAGCCTCTCTCTGCTTGAGATCCTGGAGATGCACGGCAGGTCTGAGTAGACGACACTGAGCCTCATGGGCCAATAGTCTGGGCTAGATACTTCAGTGTTGCTGGGGAACACAACACAAAGCCATCCACTTTGGTCCCAGCTCTGTGTCTCCTCCATGCCGTTCCAGCCTCTGACACAGCCATTGAAGGGAGTTGAGTGGGAGCCAGAAATTCCCACGAGAGGTGGTGGTGGTGGGGGAGATGTGAGGGGGATGCAAAGGGAGGGGAGGGGAAAAAAGGATATTAAAAAGAGGCGGAGGCTTGGTAATTACTGAGTAAGAGGCAGCTCTCTAAGTGCTAATGGGAGAATCTGACCCAGGTTAGCCAGTTGCGCAGAGCTGTGAAATTCACTCAGCGCAGAGGGAAGGGCAGGGGTCTCCCCGCCTGGGTCACACTGAAATGCGGGTTTCACAAACAATATGAAAATTGGATGCAAACATCTCATTAACCTTCTCCCTTATTTTCATACGGGAGAAGGCTGGGAGATACCCGTCAGCATCAGCACCATCCGCAAGGTTGTGCCATCAGCTGGTGCTGAGACGGGACGCCACCTTTCTTACAACTGTTTTCCTCCCATCCCTCACACCTTTTTATAGACAGCGTTTTGGGTTTGTTTATTCAGTTATGATGCACCTCGGGCAATGCATCTTCCATCAATCTGGCCCTTTCTTGATGCCTGTTTTTCCTTTCTGTGTTTGAATGAGGATAAAAGTGCAAAAATTGTGTTTTGTTTAAAAACAGGAATGAAAGGCATACTTAATTTTGCACTGTCAAACCGAAACTCTGAAAGAAATGTGCATTTCTTTGAATTTTGCAACGGAGTTCTACGATCAAAAAGGTGCCATGAAAAAATACATATATCAGGGAAAATCATGTAAAAAACGCATCATATTCAGAAGATTGCTTGCCCAAAAAAAAGTGTATATATATAACGCCAAAAAAAAAAAAAGTATGTCAGCAAAAAAAGAAAAAGCATGTATCAAGAGAAATGTGCCCACAAATGCTTATGGCTTTTAAAGCGATTTTAAAAAAAATCTCATAATTCCAGATGAACCGAACTTTGAGAAAGTCTCAAAATTCAAGATAATCTGAATTTAAGATTGGAAAAAAAAAGAAGAAAAAGAAATGGACAGAAACTGATTCATCCATCCCTAGGCAAAAGTCAAGAGAGACCAAAACAAGGATATCTTCACAAAGCGCACAAGATGTGACAGCCTTTAATTTGGATGCCCCCTTTTTTAAGGGACACATGCATGGAGGATTCAGTGACTTTTAGCCGTAAGAACTAAGTAAACTTTCATGGATGCTGCTAGTCTTGGATGTTTTCTGCTCAAGTGGCACCGAAGTCACAGAAAATGCAATAGGTCAGGGGTGGGAGGGAGGGGTGAAGCATACACCTCAGAGGCAGAAGAACTTGAACAGCCAGCATTTCTCAACCAAGCACCTGAGTTTACGTCCTCATGGGTCGCATAGACGCCACTGAACCTCTTTTAATGTTCCTACTCCTAGGGAGGGACAACCAGCAAAGATAGGCTGACCATATGAAAAGGAGGACGGGGCTCATGTAACTTTAACAGTTGTAGAGAAAAGGGAATTTCATCCAGTGTCATTCGTATGCAATTAGTTCCTGGTGAAATTCCCTCTTCATCACAATGGTTAAAGTTTCAGGGGCCCTGCCTTCTTTTGTATATGATCACTCTAGTATAGTGCCTGCAACTTTAACCGTTGTGATGAAGAGGGAATTTCACCAGGAGCTAATTGCATACAAATGACACGGGCTGAAATTCCCTTTTCTCTACAACTGTTAAAGTTACAGGAGCCCTGTCCTCCTTTTCATATGGTCAGACTAAGCAAAGAGCAATGAACATTGGATCAGTCTTGCACTGGGACTGGTGAGCCCTGATGAAACCATTCACTGTGATTAGAAGCTAGAGTTGCCAGGTGCAAAATGACAATCACTCCTCTCCCTCTCCCTGCCCCCACCCTGGTGATTTCATTATATGGAGATCTTGAGGAGAAATGTATGATTATTTCTTTTTTTGGAGACATTCTTTGAGTCTTTGTGTTCCTCCAAATCCCCAAACTGCAGGGGTGTTTGGATTCAGTCCACTTTGGAGGAGGCCTGCTTCAATTCGGACATTGCCCTAAATTCTCTGAATCAGCCCAATTTGATCCTGGATTTGGCCCGGTCCAATGCACACCTTTAATATTATTTTCCATGAATTGCTATTTCTCATTCCCTCCTCCCCACTGGAAAGTGTCCAAAAGCTTATCTATAGCATTGATCCCCCCCTTTAAATTAAATTCTGGTTTAGGCCATTTCATCTCCTCTGTAATAAAACAGCAGGAGCTAGCATATCTCAATGCTGTATGCATTTAGACTTCTTTGGGATAAGGGCCCACATCTTTGGTGGAACAGTGGGGCAGTTAGGTAATTTGAGACTCTGGACTTAATGGTCTTAAATCTGTGTATTATTACTTTTCTTCCTTCAAATGGTGGTAAGCCAATCCTGTAGAATTTGGTGGCTGTCAGCCTGCTGCTCATTCTGCTTTGTGGGGTCTGGACATGTGCCCCAAAGTCCTACTTTGAGGGCACCACTGTGGATAAAGGAGCTAGCAGAAGAACTCTCAGAACCACTGTCTAGTATCTTTGTAAAATCATGGAAGATGGGAGAAGTGTCAGCCGACTGGAGGAGGACTAATGTTGTCCCTGTCTTCAAAAAGGGCAAAAAGGAGGAACCTGGGAACTACAGACCAGTCAGTCTGACATCAATCCCTGGGAATTTTTTGGACCAGATTGTAAGGAAGTCAATCTGTAAGCACCTTGAAAACAATGCAGTGATTACTAGAAGCCAGCATGGATTAGTCAAGAACAAATCCTACCAGACGAATCTGATCTCATTCTTTGATCGGGTAATGTCCCTACTATTCTATGATTCTATGAAATCATATTGATTTATGTATCATATTTCTGTACTGCTCGATGTCTAAAATAGATTCCAAAGTGGTGAACATATGAATAAAACAGTAAAAAGATTAAAAGATTAAAACAGCATATCAGAGGGCATGTTCCTGGTGGTTTCACATGGACCTATGGCCCAAATGTTCTCCCTGAGAAGAGCCTTCAGTGTGGTGGCTCCCTTTCTATGGAACTCCCTGTCTCTAGAAGTCAGGCAGGTGCCAACACTGTGTTGTTTCCGGTGCCTCCTGAAAACATTGTTGTTTCAGGAAGCCTTCCTTGACTAATCAGCTACAGTTTGTATTGATTTTATTTTTTAAAAAATATTTTTAATACAAAGTTTCATTCTTTTATCTTATCTTCAAAGTGCTGGTATTAACATTCAAAGCCCTAAATGGCTTGGGGCCAGGTTATCTGAAGGAACACCTCCTCCCATATGTACCTGCCCAGACCTTAAGATCATCCTTAGGGGCCCTTCTCCATGAACCCCTGCTGAAGGAAGTGGGGCAGGTAGCTACCAGGAAGAGGGCCTTCTCTGCTGTGGCACCCCGGCTGTGGAATGAGCTCCCTAGAAAGGTTCGCCTGGCAGCTATATTATACTCTTTTAGATGGCAGGTGAAGACCTTTTTATTTTCTCAGTATTTTAGCAGTTTATTAGTCTAATTTTTAACTTTGCTTTTTAAATCTGCATTGCTGTTTGGTTTTATCCTGCTTGTGTTCTTATATACTATGTTTTTATACTGTTGTTGTTTTATATTTGGAATAATTGTTATGGTTTTATTTTTTTGTAAACCTCCCAGAGAGCTTCGGCTATTGGGAAGTATAAAAATGCAATAAATACATCGATCAATCTTGGTATCTTTAATCGTTCATTGCTCCAGAATTTTTCTAGATGCAGAGCGGTATATAAATGTTATAATGAATCAATAAATATCCCAATTGGATGCTTATAGGTGTCTTCTTTTGTCCTCTTGTTTTCATGATGCATGTGCTCTTTGTTTTTGGCAGTTTGCAAGTGGCCACCTTACTGGAAACGCTCCTCATCTCAGCCTCCTGGGCCAACATGACTACTCCAAGACCCAGCAATTGGCTCCTATACGCTTGCAGCCCGACAGATGCAGAAGGTAGTTAGTCTCTGCAGCCACGCCAGTCCCATCTTCTCCCTTGCCCCAACCTTTCCCTCCCTCCCTCCCTCCCTCCCTCCCTCCCTCCTCTCTTTCTCACCCCAGTTCCTCCCGTGGGGCATTCAGCCAGCCTGAACGGTCCCCAGGCAGTGATGATGAAGATGGATGAGTGATTGATTCTCTTCTCCCACTGCCTGCCCCCGCTCTCCATGCCCTTCTGGCAGAAAATTAAAAGCCTATTTGTTAAAGGGTGAAAGCCCTCAGGTGCAGCCCCCGGCTGGACAATTTGTCTCCATGAAAAGGATGCTATTATGAGGGAGGTTGGAAGCAGGCAGAGGGCCTGCAGGGCAGTGGAGGTTTTGCCAGGAGAGAAGGAGAGGAGCGGGGGATGGCGGCTGCCGGAGACAATAGGGGTGCAGAAAGGCGGCCTGTGATTGTCACGCGAGTGTGTGTGTGTGTGTGTGTGAGAGAGAGAGAGAGAGAGACAGAGGTTCCAATTCTCCCTTCATGATTTCTGACCCATAGCAGAAGGATCTTCTTCCAGAATCTAGTGTCTTTCCACAGCTGCCTCTTTACAGCAAATTAGCAGTAATAAGGAACAGGAGGTGGAATTGCATCTCTCTGTCTCCGCCTCTCTCTCTGTTTGAGAGCCTATCTACACTACTTCTTTAAAACAGTTTATAACAGTAGTGACAACTGTTGGGGCCCAGGACACACTCCATATACAGTTTTCAAAACGTTTTCAAAATGTTATATCCTGCGTGTGTAGATAGGCTCTCTGTCTCTGTCTCTCTCCCCCCCCCCCCACGAGGACTATGGAATATCCAAGATGAACGATGCTAATCTGAACCCAAGGAGGAGAAAGGCCCCTTCTCTAGAATCGTTGCAAAGGATTCCTTCAGGATTCCCCTTTCTAACCCCTGTACAGCGAGAGGCACCCCCTGAACTCTCCCTTCTACACAGCTAGTAAGGTTAACTTAAAGGGCTCCCCATCCTCCTTCCCAACTGAATTGCCTTCAAATACATCTCTTCTCGGGATCCGCTTAACACAGTGGTGCTGTCAGGATTCGGGGGCAGGCGCTCAGTGTCACACTCAGCAGAATGAGTAGAGGGCCTCCCAAAGAGGGCTGGCTGACTATGCTTTGAAGAAAGTGACACATTGGCCCTGTTGAGACAACATGCTAAACCATGATGGTGAAGCATTTTGAGCTAAACATCATGGCTTAGCGTGTCATGTGAACCATTCCTAACCATGATGGCTATATAACCATGGTTTAAACATGCCCACTAACCGCTTGCTGCAATAGTGTTAGCAGCCTAACCATGACTTAGCGTGTTGTCTAGGGTGACCATATTTTGGAAATCAAAGAGGAGGACAACATGGTCGGCCCCAGGGGGCGTGTCCAGCACCAAGGGGGTGTGCCCACCTGAACATAGACTTGGTCACATGTCTGATTTTACAGCACACTATAAAGACAAATCTGGTCTACATAACATCTTAATGTTAAAATCACTGAAATAACAAGTAAGACATCGAATGTATCTGAAATTAACTTCACTTGCTCCCACTTTTATAGCATTTGCTGTACTTTGTTGCTATACTCTGTGTGATACATTCTCCTCTTCCCTCAAATATCTTTTCTGATTGTATCCTCACTCCACTGCAAGCTGCTGCTTAACAGGGTTTGCTGCTGGCTGGCTGGCTGGCTTTTTTGTTTTATTTATTTTTAAAGTTCAATTTTATTTTGAAACTTGCTAAAAATCAACAGATGAACAGATCTGCTTCAAACTTGGCCCTACTTAAGAGCTATCATGATGCCAAGTTTTATCTCTTTATCTTTAAAAATGATTTTTTTAAAAAAATAATTTTAAAACCTCAATTTTTTAAAAAAATCCTAAAAATCAACAGATGAACAGATCTGCTTCAAACCTGGCACATCTAAAGCCCTACTTAAGAGCTATCAATGTGCCAAGTTTAATTTCTTTATCTTTAAAAATGACAGTTTTTTTAAAAAATAATAATTTTAAAACCTAAAACTTTAAAAAAAATCCTAAAAATCAATGGATGAATGGATCTGCTTCAAATTTTGCATTGCTAAAGCTCTACTTAAGAGCTATCAATGTACCAAATTTCATTTTTTATCTTTAAAAATGACAGTTTTTTAAAAAAATAATAATTTTAAAACCTAAAACTTAAAAAAAATCCTAAAAATCAATGGATGAATGGATCTGCTTCAAATTTGGCATTGCTAAAACCCTACTTAAGGGCTATCATGTTGCCAAGTTCCATCTCATTATCTTTAAAAAACATGGAGCTGTAAACATTTTTGTTAATTCCCATTGACTATAAAGTAGAGCTGCCCTTTGGGTGGGGGAAGAATGGGAAAATCCAGGTTTTTCTTCAAATTTCATAATTCACCCCTCCCCAGATTTGTTACCAAAAATCCTGACATGGCCTGGTTTTTCCTGACATATGCTCACCCTTGTCTGAACAGGCTCTAAAGAGCTCCCCCAGTCCCTTCAGAAGTCATTATGCTTAGAGTCTATAATTTTCTAACTACACCACTGGTTTAATATAGGGTTACATGGCTGAATTTCATTCCTTCCTAAACAAAAAATGAAGAAAGTTTAACAGGTAGAAAACAGATAATTAAAAAAGCCATGACAATAATACATCATCATCAACAGTACCAGCAGAACCCTGGCATCAATTTAAAATCAGAAACTCAGGTTATTAATGATAACTTCAAAAGTAATTCCTAATATGAAAACAACAGCCTTTTAGTTGGATAGGGAAAGAAATAAAGTGAAAAGGTTGGAGTATCTCTTAGGGCTGTGAGTTCCACAGGTTGAGAATCACAACCGAAAAGGCCCTACTTCACCTTTTCACATTCTTTTCCATGAGACCTCTGCATCCATTGTCCCAAACGCATGGCTATTTTCTGAGAGCTGTGAGCAATACCAGTGGGAACTCAGTAGTGTTAACTCTATAGACCAGTATGTATATAATAACAAAGGAAATTGCTTTATTCCGGGCCAGACTGTTTGTCTATCAAAAGCAGTGTTGGGAGGTATCTTTTTTTTTTAAAAAGCACTAACTTTTCCATTGAAGCACATGCTTTTCTCCGCTCCTCCGAGAAAAAAAAAATGGCTGGTGCGACCCGGGAGGAAGCCAGGTTGTTGTGCTGCCATGTGTATTAGAGCGACAATCCTGGAAACAGGTACTTCTGGGATCGTCCCCCCCCCTCTACACCCATATGGTGTAGAAAGGCTCCCCCCCCTCTCTCTCTGTGTCCCAAAACCTGTTTCTATTTTTCTCTTAGCTTGCATCTAGCTTGCTCTCTCTCTTCAGCCTGCAGAGGGGCAGGAATGAGTTGCCTCCCTCAAATGGCTCTAACGTTTGAAATTTCCAGCTGTTTTCTTTCTAGCCTTTAATGCCGCAGAGGGAAAGGTCTTGAGCCACTGGGAAACATCGGCAAACCTTAACATTATTTCGCCTGACCAAAGGATAGGGTCAGGTTTGCATTCATGGCAACATATGAAAACAAAGAAGAAACAGAAACCGAGCATAATCTAGCGCGTCAATGTGCTAACTTAGTTTAGCTTTCTTCCCGGTCATGTTAATTTGGCATGTGCGGGGAAGTCATACACACAAAGAGACAGACACTGGTTAATGATTCATTTGTTTGATGACCCACTCCACTGTGAAGTGGTACAGTCCAGGAACAGTTTTTTCCCCCTTTTCCAAAACCACATATGCTGTTTGAATGAACGAGGCTTGGCTAGGAAGGAATTCCTCCCCCCCCCCCACTTCCTCATTTCAAATTGGGCAGAGCCACAGAATGCGTTTCCTTTTTCTCTAGGGGCTCTTCCAGATGGAAGCTTTTGTGAGTGACAGGTGCTCAGAATCAGTGGGATTCAGAACACCTGACGCCCCACAAGCCACGCAGGGGGCTGGAGCTGATCCCCCGCATGGCGTGCGGCTAGTCCGAGGCTGGCTGGCAGGATGAGTGCAGGTGGCTCAGCACCTGCACCTTCTGGAATGTCACAGCCCCAAGAAGCGGTGAAGCTGAGAGGGCTTTGAAAAAGAGTTAGACAAATTTGCAATGGATCAATTGACCATCATCTCTTAGCCGTGACCTCTGAATTAGATTACCCTAAAACATCCTCTGTGGGGCTACCCTTGAAGGGAATTCAGAAACTTCAACGGATGCAAAATACTGCAGCTAGGTTGTTGATTGGGGGCAGGTAGTGAGAAGTTATGGACATGTGCTTTGTTTGATTTGCACTGGTTACCAGTTTGTTTCCATGCTACGCACCTTGGGTTCGGACTGGTTCTCGCTGAAACCTGGAGTGGATTTACGCCCCACGGACATCGGAGCCACCAGCCTCCACTGAAGCCCACTAAGCCCGTCCTTCTCCCAAACTAACCCTCTTTGCCCTGCCCGAGTGCCGAGAAAGGGGAAGGGCTTTTCTGCAGCAGCGTATCGGAGATATGTACTTTGCAGTACAGTCTTGGGCCCAATTCAAAGCGCTGGTCTTAACCTTTAAAGCATTAAACAATTTAGACAACATTATTTGAAGGGCCACCTTCATCCATACAAGCCTGTCCATATGTTAAAATCTGCTTCCAGAGTCCTTCCCAAGCACCGGCTGTTCAGATGGGTTAGGTTGGCATGCGCAAGAGTTAGGGCCTTGCTGGTGGTCTCAAAACAGTGGAATGTCTTTCCTAATGACCTGCATTTTGCTCTTTCTGTGCAGGCATTCAGATGAGCTTTGAAGACCTTCCTCTTCATTGCTACTTTAAGCTTATGTGTGTTTCAAAGGACCTACTCAAAGGACGTTGTATGATTGCTAATGTGGCAATTATATCTTGCCTTTTCTCTCATTTTTATGTTGCTTTGTGGGGGTGCAGCCCTAAAAAGGGATCAAAAATTCTTGAAAAAGATAAATGAATAAATAAACAAAGAAATAGATAAATGCTACAAATAACATTTTAAGACGGAAGACCCCTCCCCCACTCCACCAAGAAAAAAATAGAGTTGTAAATAGGGATAATGATTTATCAGGGACAGATATCAGAAAATAGGGGCAGTTGGAGTGTATTATGAGATTATATTTCCAGTCATGGAGATAAAGTGGTGGGAATAGAGTCAATGGCTTAATTTTTTCTTAACAGTCTGCGGTTAAAAGCACAGGAGCAGACACAGGCCTAATGCACACTAAGCAGCATATTGCACTATGAAAGCGGTATGAAAGTTGTATATAAAAGGCAGGAGCCGCACCACTGCTTTATAGCAGTATTGAAGTGCACTGACAACTGTTGGGGCCCATTGTCACATACCATATACAGCTTTCATACCGCTAAGTCCTGCTTGGTCTGGCTCCTGCCTTTAATATATCGTTTTCATGCTGCTTTCATAGTACAATATCCTGCTTGGTGTAGATTAGGTCACAGTAAAAAAAAAAAAGAGAGAGAGAGAGAGAGTTCCCAATATAAAAACAATGTAAAAACTAGGGGTGTGCACTGGATCAGCTCCGATCCACGATCCGGAGCCGATCCAGGGGAAATCAGATACAATTATCTGATTTCCGATCCCCTCTCTGGATTGTCTGATCTTTTCCGAACCGGTCTGGAAGGACCCGATCCGGTTCGGGAAAAATCGGAGGATCGGCGGGTGCCCGCTGGTGCCTGCCGCCACTTCCATTGGCGGGTGCCAGCGGGCGCCCGCTGATGGAAGTGGACAGCGGGGGGGGGGCTGGCTTACCTGGCGGGGCGTTCTCCTCCTCCCGTTGCCGGCTGTAAACTACTGCAAACTAGGCTTTGCGGCCTAGTTTACAGGAGAGCGCCAACTAGGCCGCGAGGCCTAGTTCGCAGTAGTTTACAGATGGCAACGGACGGAGAAGGATGCCCTGCCAGGTAAGGAGTGGGGGGGCTTACCTGGGGGGGCTGTCCGCTGCCATCGGCGGGTGCCAGTGGGCGCCCACCGATGGAAGCGGACAGCGGGGGGCATACCTGCCTGGGCCCCTCCGCTGCCATCCGCTGCCCCCCGGGCAGCAGCAGATGGCAGCAGAGGGGCCCTGGGAGGTAAGGAGGTTCGCGAGGGGGGAGGAGGGAGGAGGGAGGGGGGCACTTACCTGCAGGGCCGTCCGGCGCCTTCACCTGCGTAGATCTACTGAGGACTAGGCTTTGTGGCCTAGTCCTCAGTAGAGCTACGCAGGTGAAGGCGCCGGACGGTCCCGCAGGTAAGGAGGATCGCCGGGGGGGCTTACCTGCCAGGGCCCCTCCGCTGCCGCCTGGGCAGCAGCGGAAGGCAGTGGAGGGGTCCCGGCAGGTAAGGAGGATCACGAGGGGGGTCCCACTTACCTGCCGGGGTCATCTGCTGCCGTTTGCTAGCACCTGCGGGCTCCAGCGGATGGGAGCAGAAGGGCCCTGCAGGTAAGAAGCGCAAGGGGGGGAGGGACAGGGAGGGGGAGTTAGGCCCCCACTCACCCCCCTGCCACCATTTTTCTCCATAGACTTGCATTGGGGAAAAGCTTTCTTTCCCCCAATGCAAGTCTATGGGGAAAAATGGCGGCCGATCCAAAAATCGGATATCCGATTTTCGGATTGGGATTGGGTCCAATCTGGTCCGGGGGACCTCCGATTTTGTTCTGATCTGATCCGGAACAAAATTGGAGGTCCCGATCCGGTCCCGATCCGATCCGGGGGGTCCGTGCACACCCCTAGTAAAAACACAAGAAGTTTCCTGTACTTTGGAATGGACCAAAGGCCTATCTAGTCCATCAGGTGGCCACTGACAAATTGGCAAAAAAGAGGAAATGCATCACACATACACACACACACGTTTATCCATCTGTACAAAAGCAATTGGCTGAAAAAATGGGAACCTCAATTTGTCACACCAGTTTTAGATATTTAGGGATCCAAATTACTAAGAATTTAAATAAACTATATGAAGCAAATTATAAAAAAAGTCTGGAAAACTATCAGTTCTGAAATAAAGAGGTGGAAGAAGCAGCCCTTGGGCATTTCTGAACGCTTAATCGCTGTTAAAATGATATCTCTTCCTAAATTGCTATTTCTATTCCAAACATCACCAGTCTGGATCCCCAAAAATCAAATACAACAATGGCAGAAGCAATTAAATGAATTTATATTTGGTATGAAGCGAATGAGAATACGAAAATCATTATTATATAAACATTGGGAGGCTGGTGGATGGGGTATCCCTAATTTAAGTGGATACTATGATGCCAATCAACTTAAACATATCATCCCTCTGATGGAAGAAGATACGTCTAAATAGTGGGTGAAAATAGAAGGTTTTGGGAGTGAGGGAACTTCTGGCTGCTCAAAGTTACTCTGGAAATGTAGGTATAGACAGGATGAGCAGATGCAGAATCCTTTCACATTGACTACTTGGAAAGTTTGGAAAATAAGGAGGGGGTCATTGTCACCAGGACTCTCACCGTTAACCCCAATATACTATCACCCTGAGTTTGCAGATAAACTTACTGCCAGAGAAAAACTCAAGTGGAAATCCAAAGGTCTATTCCGCCTTAGGGATTTCTTCCAAAGGGGGCACTTGATTAGGCAAGAAGAAATGGCAGAAAAGTTAGGACAAGAGAAAGGACAATGGTTAAGAGTTGCACAAGCTCTTGCGCTCCTTTTACAACCAGAGTTGCAAACTGCAGCAATGAGGGCTTTAACTGTGTTTGAACTTGAGATGCTGGGCTACAAAGGGGTAACCAAAGGATGGAGTTCGAAACTTTATAGGTGAATAATGACCCAGGACATTGGTACTGAGGACCTTCTTAAGATGATATGGGAAACTGACTTAGGAATTCAAATTGAGGAAAAAGATTGGAATGCTTTGTGGAATAGAAGTCCATTTGATACAGTATCATGCAGAAACAGGGAATTAATGTTAAAATTAGTGCATAGGTGGTATCTCACACCAAGAAAAATATCTTTAATGAACCCAGGGACTTCCCCAGATTGTTGGAGGGGTTGTTCTGGGGTTGGAACCTATTTTCACATGTGGTGGTCATGCCCAAAGGCAAATATTTTTTGGAACGAGGTATTCCAGGAGATATGTTTAATAACTGGACAATGGCTACATCCAACTCCTCACCTAGCACTATTAAACTTAAACAAAAGATTGGATAGCAAACTCTCTGATAAGGGTTTAATCAGCCATCTATTATTAGCGGCTAGATGGCTGGTCGCCAAACATTGGAAATATGGCAAGGGGCTTCATGTAAAAAACTGGTGCCAGAGGGTTTGGCAAATTGCTCTTTTGGAAAAATTGACTGAGAAAGTGAGGAAAGTGCGAGGACAACTAAGGGATGAGAATTTTATGGAAATCTGGGGCAAATTTATTGATTTCACAAATAGAGAGGAAGGGGGGAGAAAGCCTCCCTCACAATATATAGATATCTGGAGTAGATAGTAGATTGTCAATACTGGATAATTATTTTCCACTCTCCAAATAGAAAATAATAAATTGAAATGTATAATTCTGTTTTGTTTGGGACTGTCACGAAATTCCATGTGTGTGTGTGTGTGTGTGTGTGTGTGTATATATATATATATATATATATGAAATTGTAATACTTGATGTTGTATCCATAAATAACAAAATAAATAATATTTGAAACAAAACACACACACACACACAAGGACACAAATTTGCATTAAATGTGCATGCTAATGTATAGAAATGCAAATTTAGAAATAATAATGATAATTTAAATAGAAATACAGTACATCTCACCACAGTGTGGAAGAATATTACTGGGTGTAGGGCCAGATTTAACCTTGTTGTGGCCCTAAGCTATAACATAAGTGAGGCCCTTCCCTCTTCAACAAATAATATTTTTTTAAAATGCAAAAGACGGGCTGTACAATTAAACGGAATTTGACCGTTGTGTAATGTTGTAAACATTTTTCTTTCTTTCTAATGCGAGGCCCCTCGTAATGTGAGGCCCTAAGCTGTAGCTTGTTTAGCTTGTACGTAAAACTGGCCCTGACTGGGTGACCAGTGTGCCTTGCCTGGTCTGGTGTCCAGGTGCTGTGGATGGGCAGTTTCAAGGCCCAGGTCTTCCTCTGGATGGTTCTTGATATCTAAACTGGATGTGGATGGGACAGCTCTTCAAACAGAGAATGCCTTCAAAAGAGAGGAAAGTCCCCTAGCAGCTTATTTATTTATTTATTTATTGCATTTCTATACCGCCCAATAGCCGAAGCTTTCTGGGAGTTCACAAAAATGAAAACCATGAAAAACCATTCAAAATATAAAACAACCACAATATAAAAACATAATTTTAAAAACAGTATAAAAGCACAACCAGGATAAAAAAAAAACACTCGAGCAGCTGTGCAGAATTAAGAGGGATTTAAAATACAAATTTAAACAGCAAGGTTAAAAATCAAACTGAAGAACTGTTAAAACACTGTGAAAATAAAAAGGCCTTCACCTGGCGTCTAAAAGGAGTACAATGTAGATGCCAGGCGAATCTCTCCAGGGAGCTCATTCCACAGCCGGGGTGCCACAGCAGAGAAGGCCCTCTTCCTAGTAGCCACCTGCCTCATTTCCTTTGCCGGGGGCTCACGGAGAAGGACCCCCGACCCCCGAGGATGACCTTAGGGTCCAGGCAGGTATATATGGGAGGAGGCGTTCCTTCAGATAACCAGCTCCAAGCTGTTTAGGGCTTTGAATGTTAATACCAGCACTTTGAAACGGGCCTGGATCTGGACCTGGCTGTCTTCTGTAAAAGAGGACACATGGGCACTCTGGATCCTGGTTCCACAGTAGTCAGGCCAACTGGAAATGGGGCATAAAGGAAGACAACTACTGTTGTTCCCAGGCAGCTGGTATACAGAGACCTCTGACCCTGAAGGTAGGGTGACCAACTGTCAGGATTTCCCCGGATTTGTCCTGGTTTTTGTTCTATTCTGGATGTCAGGGGGGATTTTCTGTGATTTTCTATATTGTCCTGGAAAGACACACTTTCCCCTTTAAGGCCGCCATTAGCATTTTGGGAGGGAATGATGTGCTTTCTAGAGGCGCATCATTTCCCTTCCACTGCTCCAGTCAGGACCTTAAATGGGAAAGTGTGTCATTCCCGGAGATTATAGAAAAGGCCCTGATTGGAGTAGTGGGGGGGGGGGGCAGAAATGACACACTTTCCCCTCCTCCACTCCAATTGGGGCCTTTAAGGTGGCGGAGTGGGGGATGACGCTTTTTCCAGAGGCCCTGAAAAGTCACTTTCCTGCCCTGCCCACAGGTTGTCCTCTTTTTTGGTTTCCCAAATATGGTCACCCTCCCTGAAGGTAGCAGGTTATTATTGGCAGATTGAGGGTGGGTAGAAAAAAAGTAGTAGCTCTTAGAAATGGTGCCATAAAAGCAGGACTTTGGGACAGAAGTCTAGGACCCCATAGTTCCTCAAACACATAGGGGAAAACTATTGTGAGTTCTTTTTCTGCAAAACATCCTTCATCAAACCCCCCTCCCCCCATTTCTGCCTGGTCCACTGCAGGGAAATCCGGGCTGGTTGGGGACCTGTGAACTCCCTGGAGTCCTGCTGTGCCTGCCCGAGTTGCAGAGTGGCTCTCCAGCTTTCTAAAAGATATAATAGGCTAACGGCAGCCACAAATGGCGTACATTTATGGGAAAAGTACAGCCATCACTGGCATATTCTACACCGCTTGTGGTGCTGCGGACTCCGGAGGTCAGCTTCCTTGGCATCCGGCTTTATTTGAGTCTGTGGCAGATTTCTCCTGCATCCCTACCTCCAACTCCTCTTTTGTCTTCACCAGGTCTCAGCACCCACCCACTCCCCGCATCCAGTCCACTCTGGGCCAAGATTATTTATTGGCTTCACTGCCTCTTGGGGGGCTTTCCCCATCCGATAAGATGTGAAGGAGACTGACGGAACCTGCCAAGGGGTTCCACAACTCTACTCCTTCTGACTTGACAGAAACAAATTGTCTGTGAATGGCACCCGTGGCAGCCTTTTGCCTAAGACATGCGCACCCACTCAGTGTCCTCAACTTAAGGCCTGCTGCTGGTTGTCATGGCAACCAAGCCACAGCTAAAGTTCTGCATGGAGTGCAGCTTCTTCTTTGGCTGTAATGTTCGTATTCCGGTTGCTATGGCTGCTGTTACTGCCACTACTACTACTTATTCGTTTAGTGCTGACAGCATAAAAAAGCAAGTCACTGCCCCAAGGAGCTTGCAATCTAAAATTTGATCCAAGTGATGCATTAGAGGAAAGGAATGGGCATAGAAAGAGGGGTAGGGGAAGAATATGCATTTTTTCCAGTTGCATATACTAAAGTAGATCATGGGGTATGGGGACTATGCCAAATGTTTCATAGAAAAAGCGGGTTTTGAGACTTATTCAAGATGCATTTAGCACCAGCTTTCTACCAACCAATGTACAGATCAATGGTAATTTATCACTGTAGCATGGCTTGAATTGAACTTTTATTGGAACGAGGACTCCAATAGAGCGTAATGGTTTCTTGCTACAGGTACCTGGAATTGCCTAGTTGGCAATTAAATGTGTGCACACATTCATGTCCTGAGCCACAAAGTGTCCTGCAGTTGTCCCTCCTTATAAAGAGACCCCCACTAGCATTGTAAAGGGCCCAATGGCGCCCACAGGAATTGGTGGGGTGGAGAGTAGGGTCCTCAGAGGTGGAGCCAAAGGGTCACAAGAGGGCAAAGTATTGAATCTGCAGCAAAGGTACAAGGAGAATTGACACAGCCATACAAAATCATCACCCTCATCCTCATCTATTGGAAAAGGGGTTAGAGAGAGAGAAGGAGAGAGAGCATATCAGCAAAGCTGAGTGAGCAAGGGATGTAATAATACTGATATCCTCAGGGCCACACAGAAAAGCAGTGCTTGGAACCTGGCAGCAAGTTCTGAGACCATCCACAATCCACCCCTTGCATGTCCACTGCAAAGCATCCCAAAACAACTCCTCTCTGCATGTCTTTTCAACAAACTGAAGCTGAATCCCGACAAGACAGAGGTGCTCCAGGTTAGTCAAAAGGTACCCCAGGAAATAGGGGTGCAACCTGTGCTGGATGAGGTTCACAGTTTGGGTGTACTCCTGGATCCAGCTCTGAACCAGGATGCCCAGGTTTTGGTGATGGCCAGGGATGCATAGCTGAGGCCAGTGAACCAACTGCACCCATCCTAGAGATGGCTGGCCTGGCCACGGTCATGCACACCTTGGTTACATGCTGCTTGGATGACTGCAATGTGCTCTTCATGGGGCTGCCTTTGATAACTGTTCGGAAATGTCAGCTGGTCCAGAATGCTGCAGCACATGGCTTACTTGTTACAATGGTCTTGCTGCCTACTGGACTTCTTCCAGGTATAATTCAGTAGGTTGTTTATGACCCATAAAGCTCTATATAGCAGGTCCAGGCTACTTGAAAGACCACTTTATCTCATATGAACCTGCCTGGGTTTTAAGATCTTCAGAGAAGGCCCTTCTCTCAGTTCTATCACATTGGAGGCACACCTGGTGGGGATGTAAGAGAGGACCTTCTCGATGGCTGCTCCCAGGCTCTGGAATTCCCTAATGAGAGAGGTTAGGTTGGCCCCTCTCTGTTGTTCTTCCGCTAGCAGGCAAATACATTTGTATTCAGGCAGGTCTTTGACGCGTAAGCTGGACTGTTGCTGAAAGGTTTTTTAATTGGTTGGGTGCTGTTCCTTTATCGTTGTGTTTTTACTTGGGTTTTAATGGATCTGTTTTATCTGATGTTTTGATTCAGATTTTGTTTTTAACCTGTATTTTATTGTTGTTAGCTGCATTGAGTGCCATTTTTGGCAGAAAGGTAGCATATAAATTATCCTTTTATTAACATATTTATTTTACTTATTTAACTGGAGACACCAGCGACTGAACCTGGGATCTTCTTCAGCATGTACTGCGTGTGGTCTACCACTAAATTAATCCTTGGCTTCAACTTGTCCCCCCATCTCCATCCCACATTAAGTTGAAGCCTGTTCTGATCTGATGTGACAATCCACACATGAATGCAACCAACCCACCAACATAATTTTGATATTTTTAACCTCCTCTAACCCAGATTGGCATACATGGTTCCTTCCTCTATGCTCCCATTTTATCAGTTCCATTTTTATTTATTTTTGTTTTGTTATGAACTATTCATCAGGTTTTGTATTGTTTGAAGGCCAAGAAATAGGTTAAAATCAAAACCAGACAACCAGTATATTTAAAAACATAAAGACATTTGCTTAGAGATGTCCATCACTGGTAAATCCTGTTCTTTTTTGGTGTGATGGAGTTCCGTAGCATGTACGATTTGCTTTGCATCTGTGGATCGAGCTGTTCCTCAAACTAGGGATGCTGGAGAAATCCGAAACCGATTAAAATGAGTTCGGGTTTCTAAGAATCCAATTTGCAAAATCTGCTGTGGACTGGCCTCCCTAGGCCATGCAGAGTCCATGGACTTCTGGATTTATTGATTTTATTTTATTACTTTCCCAAAATTTATGCAAATTCATTTGGAGGAAAATACATTCTGCCGAGACATTCTGCTGAGGCATTTGCCATGCCGGAAAATATATGCGGGGAGAAGTTCAATGGAGTGGGGTACAATACATGAAATGTTACATACTTACATAAATTATGCAACCTGTTGCAAATTTTCTTATGGAATTATTTGAGTATTTTTCCACATAATGAAAAAAAATGAATCCGTTTGTGAATGGACCCTGGAACAAATGACACTGCACAATTCATGGAACACATGTGGTAGAGATTTCTAGGGGTGTGCACAGACCCCTGATCGGATCGGGACTGGATTGGGACCTCCAATTTTGTTCTGGATCAGATCGGAACAAAATCGGAGGTCCCCTGGATCGGATTGGACCCGATCCGAAAATCGGATGTCCGATTTTTGGATCGGCCGCCATTTTTCCCCATAGACTTGCATTGGGAAAAGAAAGCTTTCCCCCAATGCAAGTCTATGGGGACAAATGGCGGCGGGGGGGTGAGTGGGGGCCTAACTCCCCCTCCCTGTCCCTCCCCCCTCTCCTTGCCCTCTCCCCTCATGCTTCTTACCTGCAGGGGCCTTCTGCTCCCGTCCGCTGGTGCCCATGGGCACCAGCGGATGGCAGCAGATGACCCTGGCAGATAAGCCCCCTCCTCCCCTTCACACTCCTTACTTGCTGGGGCCATCCGCTGGCACCCGTGGGTGCCAGCGGACGGCCCTGGCAGGTAAGTGGGGCCCCCTCCCTCCTTGTGATCCCCCTTACCTGCCAGGGCCCCTCCGCTGCCATCTGCTGCCGCCCGGGTGGCAGCGGATGGCAGCAGAGGGGCCCGGCAGGTAAGCCCCGTCCCCGGCGCTCCTTACCTGCCTGGGACGTCCGCTCCCCTCCGCTCCTGGCCGCTACTGCGAAGCACGCTTCGCAGCCTGCCCCTAAGTAGCGTGCCAGGTGATGACACCTGGCACGCTACCTAGGGGCAGGCTGCAAAGCCTGCTTCACAGTAGTGGCCAGGAGCAGAGGGGAGCAGAAGTCCCAGGCAGGTAAGTGGGCCCCCCTCCCTCCTCTCCCCTCGCGATCCTCCTTACCTCCCGGGACCATCCGTTGCCACCCGCTGCCGCCTGGGCGGCAGCGGATGGCAGCGGACTGCCCCGGGAGGTAAGGCCCCCCTGCTGTCTGCTTCCATTTGCGGGTGCCCGCTGGCACCCGCCAATAATAGCGGACAGCCCCCCCAAGTAAGCCCCCCTGCTCCTTACCTGGTGGAGCATCCTCCTCCATCCGTTGCCGGCTGTAAACTATTGCGAACTAGGCCTCAAGGCCTAGTTTACAGTAGAGCGCCAGGTGATGACATCATCACCTGGTGCTCTCCTGTGAACTAAGCCGCGAGGCCTAGTTTGCAGTAGTTTTCAGCCAGCAACAGGAGGAGGAGGAGGATGCCCCGCCAGGTAAGCCCCCCCATTTTCATTGGCGGGCGCCCGCTGCCAGGTAAACTCCCCCCTGCTGTTTGCTTCCATCGGAGGGCGCTTGCCGATGCTCCGATTTTTCCCGAACCGATCGGGTCCTTCCAGACCGGTTTGGAAAATATTGGACGATCCAGAGGGGGGATCGTAAATCGGATAATTGTATCTGATTTCCCTTGGATCGGCTCCGGATCGTGGATCAGAGCTGATCCAGTGCACACCCCTAGAGATTTCACAAAATCCAGACATTCCTGCCCTGAATTTCAGGAACTTTTTGCACATTTTTAAGGATCTGCAATTTGCGCAAATTTCTGTGTAATTTGTTCAAACTAGGCTGTAATTTGTGAACATTGCTCAGAAATTTGCACAAATTGGGGAAGCTCCCCACTTCTGCATGTGCAAAATTCCTGAAAAATCCATAAACTGGCCCAACTCACTGCACATCAAATCAGTGGCTGCAGGAGGAACCAAAACCAAGACCGTGGTGGCCAAGCCTAGGAAAACTCATTGAATTCCGTCCCAGAAACAGATTTCCCTGACATCCCTACATCTACTTAATGGAATCAATAACATTATCCTTAATCAAATACGCTGGCAACTTCTCCCACCCTTAAGGGAGAATCCTGTGCAGGTATAGACAGAAAAATGTCCTACAACTCCCAGCATGCTGTTTAAATGTGCATAGGATTGTGGCATTAAAATACAGTAAAAGAGAATACAGTATAATAAAATACAGTAAAAGAGCAATAAAATCTGACATATAAAAATAAACAAATAGATAAATAATACAAACAAGGTAGGTCAACTGGTGAGACTGAGGCTCTTTCTACACCTCCCGGCATTCCAGGAGGGGGAGGGGAGGCTGTCACGATATTCTGACCACAAGAACCTCCCCTAGCATGCACATGTGGCGCCTGATGTCCTGGCGGGAGGAAGCCGGGACGTTGCGGCTGCCATTTGTTTTAAGGAGTGGGGCCGGTCGCACAAGAGCGAAGCCTCGCTCTAGCGGAAAAGGTAGGGTTTTTTTTTTAAAAAAATCCCCCTGAAATTGTGACCCTTCCCTTCCCGCCAGTTGATGGATGCTGAAATTGCAGCCCCCCTCTCTCCTGATGGGCACGGAGCTGAGCCTTGTGGCTCTGTGCTCATTTCCGGTGGTGCGCTTACTCGTCCAGGTGGGACAGATGCCCGCACCTCTTGCGGTCTCGGGACGTTCTCGGGAACGCTGGAATATTTGGGTTTTCCCAGGGGTTTTTTTATCCCAGGGAAAACCTGTGCCCGTCCCCCTGCCCCTGGGAGTCCCTGTGTGTCTCTGTGCATCATTTGGACATCCAGGGAGCACCCAGGAACAACCCCAGGGAAAATCCCCAGTGTGGAAAGGGCCTGAGTGGGAATTTGGACCTGCATCTCTTCCATCCTAGGCTGACACCCTAGCCACTACACCACACTTCTTCTGATGGGGTAGGGGGAGGTTGGAATTGCTGAGTCATGGCTGTGGTGGGTAGGGCATGGAGAGCTGGGTCAGGAATGACCAGTCGCCCAAAGCTACTCACCGCCCCCCAAAAAACAATGCAAAGGGAGAGGGGGGGGAGGGAATGTGAAAAGGGCGGAAAGCGAAAGACACGAGAGTGAAGCTCCCTGGCTGTTCCTCTCTCGTGCTTCCAGCTGCTGTGCCTTTCCAACGTCCTTGACCCTTTTGTGGGGGAGGTCAGCGTCTCATCTGTATTGCTCACTACAGAAAGCCAGTGACGGCTCTCAATGCATCACAGCTGCAGTCATGCTGGAGCGCCCGTGTCATTTCAATTCATCTTTCTCCAAACGCTCCTTGTCACAGCCTGAGACTCTGACTGGGGGAGCTGGGGGGGGGCAAAGGCAGAGAAAGGGGAGAAAGGGAGAGGGAGGGCTGGAGGGCTGGAGGGAGGCAGGAAGAGATGGAGACAGACCGAGCGAAAAACCAAACCCAACGCATGAGAAGAGCAGGGGCATACAAGGCAACTGGCCTAGAAAGCAGGTAAAAGCTTCCTGAATTCCATGACCTGGGGCAGTTGACATCTACGCTAGTGCTGTGCCAAATCCTGCCCCGTATTTTTGGGAACTTTTTCTCGCCCTTAGAAAGAGGCGTCGCGTTTTCTGCCTCGTTTGCAGGGAGGGTGAGAATTTCGAGAATTTTCTCCTTGAGGAGTGCGGATAGCACTTCACACATGCCTTTTAAAAGTGTAGCCGGTTGTTTAGGGCTCTTCTTTTTTTAAAAAAACACCCCTGGCCCTTGGAAGAGCCCAGCAGTTCTTCCTGAATGCCTATTGGGGACCATGTGACCTCACCCTCTCCAATAGGCCTTCAGGAAGAACTCCTGGGTAGCTGCAAGTGCCAGGAGTGTTTTTTTTTAAAAAAAAGAGAGAAAGAAGACCATTGAAAACTTCATACACTTAAAAAGGTATATAGAAACCCTATCCCCAAGGTGAAAATTCTCACCTCTCCCAGCCCTTTCTGCGAGAGTTTTCATCCCTACTGCTCGAAATGCCAAAAATGGAATAATCAAAATATTCAGCATAGCACTAAGCTATCCTAGGTTAATCGGTGGATCCATTATTGGGTTGATTCGCATCTGCCAGGGGTGTAGAGCCCCATGCACATGAGCCAAATCTGGTTCTCCAGAGGGCCAAGCACCGTCCCCTGGCCTCCTTCCCTTGTCCCTGACTGCTGATCGTTCAATGTCTTCCTGGCTTTTATGTAGTTGTTCTTCCATTCTAAAAGGCCCAGATCTTCTCCTAAGGCTTAGCTGCTGGCAGGAAGCTAAAAACTGGGTGGCAGTGTGGGCAGTGTGCAGAACCAGGCAAGATGTCTGCAGCAGATGAAGACCCATTGTGTAGGGTAACCCTATGAAAAGCAGGACAGGGCTCCTGTATCTTTAACAGTTGCATAGGAAAGGGATTTTCAGCAGGTGTCATTTGTAGGCAGGCAGCCCCTGGTAAAATTCCCTCTTCATCACTACAGTTAAAGCTTCAGGAGCCCTGCCCTCTTTTGTATCTGGTCAAAAGGGCAGGGCTCCTGCAGCTTTAACTGTGGTGATAAAGAAGGGATTTCACCAGGTGAAGATGGGCAAACTGCCCCAAACTGCCACCCAGAAAGGTGACCCACTGATTGAAGTTACAGATCCCAGGGAAACAACATATTTTGACCTCAGAACAACCCTGTGTGGTAGGCTAGGCTGAGAGACAGTGATGGGCACAAGGTGAGCTTGCAAGCTTCCTGTCTGAATATATAGTTGAATCCAGATCTTCCCAGTCTTAACCCCACAATACTCTACACTGAGTTTCAATTACCATGCAGGAAAGGGATTTCTCTCTTTCTCTGTGTGTACCTCTGAGCAAAACCTGAACTCATCAAGGTCCTCTGAATTCTACCTCAAAACCTGTTCAGAGTCATATCTCTATCAGATTGCGAAAAAAATTCTTTTTCCCAACATGAAAACCCAGGTGTATTTCAAAGCACATTTCCCCAAATGTATGTATCCTTTGTGTACATTTTCAAGTGTGTTTCTGTGTATTTTGCAAAAGTCCACATTTTTCATGCGCATTTCCCAAACGTATGCGTATTTGGAACATATACTCTGGGCAGGGGGGGTTCCTACAGAACACATTGTCAGCTTGTAAGTGTTTTGGGGCATTACAAACTTAGAAATGTATGGACTTCATCTGCAGGTTTGCGATATGGTCTATGTTTGTTTCTGGAAGGAGCGAAAATCTGGGGAAAAGCTGGTCAAAAAGTAACTGAATTGAATTTCTCATGCATTTCTACTTGTGAGCTTCCCTTTGAAGTGCATCCTTCTTTCAGGGATAACTTCCAACTCTTAAAAGCAAAACATGCCCCAGAAGCATCTTAACAGGGAAGAACCTGGGACGAGTTCAGGGCTTCTGTTCAAATCCACTGTGCTGCCTTCACTTTGAGTGCCAAGCTAGGGAAGACAGTGCTACAAAGAGAGGCCCATCAATGTTCAGGGCAAAGGCCCGTTTCGCTGGCCAGCTCTCATTCCCATTGCCAGGAGGAGCCAGTTGGCTGGAATCTCTTGGCCGTCTTTGTTGAACTAGAATCCTGCTGAGAATCTCGACATCTTCCATCGTAGGCCCTTTTCTTTCCATTCCCCACTGAGATGTGTCTGTTTGTTCGGTTTCCATGCAGGCTCTCCAGAAAAAAAGAAATCCCTCAGAAGCACAAAGAAGGAGGAACAACAACATCTGCTGGGATACAAATGAGTCCAAGCAAAGCCCACTTCAGAGGACGTGTTGAATGCCCCATGCTTTTTCAGGGGTGTGTGTGTGGGCAGCAATCCCTGGCACTCCATGCTGGCATCAAAAATCCCCTCTGGGGAAGAAGTGGAGTCCTGGGCCCTGAATCCTCATGGCTGTTGTAAAGCCCTCTCAGAAACCACTGCCGGTGCCAAATGGGAAGCCAGGTCCAAATTAAAGCACATGGCGAGTGGCCCTAAGACAGCTTTCTCCAGCTTGGCTCCTGGCAGAGATGTCAGACTACAACCCTCATAATCCCCAGCCAGAGGTCTGGATCGCGCCCCAAAAGACAAACACTTGGAAAATGTCATTGCAAAATGTTTAGCCCTCCTTTATTCCAAAGAGCTCAGGAGAACCAACATATATGGTTCTCGTCACAACCCTAAAATGATCAAGGGGCTGAAGCATCTCCCCTTTGAGGGAAGGTTACAACAGCCGGCTTGTTTAGCTTGGAGAAAAGGAGGCTAAGGGGAGACATGATAGAGGTATACAAGATTATGCATGGTGCAGAGAATGTGAATAGAGAGATATTTTTCTCCCTCTCCCATAATACTAGAACCTGATGGGGTTATCCCATAAACCTGATGGATTGGTGATTCAGGACAGATCAAAGGAAGGCTTTCTTCACACAATGCAGAGCTAAACTATGGAATTTGCTACCACAAGATGTGATGGTGGCCACCAATTTGGATGGCTTGAAAAGGGGGATAGATAAATTCCTGGAGAAGGCTATCCATGGCTACTAGTCCTGATTGGTATGTGCTACCTTAACTTCTAGAGACCGCGGGAAGGGAGCAAAACTCTAAGGACTAGCAGCTTGAGCTAGACTTTTTGTATGAAAACTATGTGAGGCAGACTTGAAACAAAAGGCAAAATCATGGTCAGCAATTTACCAGAGAAAGATATTGGAAAGTGGTGGTTGCCTCTCCTTATCAGGGACATGTTGGAGTTTATGCTGCAAACAATGAGATCCAGTGAGGGAAGAATTCTATTATATTTAATTATTTGTTAAAAAAAATAGGGAGCAGAAAAAAATCGGTGGGGGGCAACCAACCTACTTCTGGTTACAGGCTTGAGGCAGCATGCGTCTATATACTAGTTGCTGGGGAATAGGGCTGTGAACAGATCTGAATCCGGATCCTGAATCTGAAGCAGATCAGGGTGATCTGGACCTCCTAGATCCAGATCTGAACCGGATCAGGGGTGGTCTGGATCATTCCAGACAAGATCAGATCATTCCAGATTGATCCAGATCGATCTGGATTGATCCGGAGATCCAGGGCCCATTGGGTGATGATGTCACCTGCCGCACTGTTGCCCTACTGAGAAACAGGCTGCAAGGCCTGGTCCTTAGTAGAGTGGATGCAGCGGCAATGGTGGACGGCGGGGGCAATGAGGAGGCAGCAGGTTAGCAGGGAGAATGCGGGGAGGGTGGTGAGTCCTTTTCCCCATAGACTTGCAAGTCTATGGGGAAACGGAGGCTCTCCGGATCCGAATCCGGTTCCGGAGTGGATTGGGGGAAGTCCGATCTGGTCTGGATCTGGCCCAATCTGGATCATCCGGATCCGGATCTGGATCGGATCAGGGGGGCTGTGCACAGCCCTACTGGGGAACATGAGTGGGAGGGTGCCATTACACTCATGCTTTACTTGTGGGTTTCCCATATGCAGCTGGTTAGCCATTATGTGAATAGAATGCTGGATCAGATGGACCCTTGGTCTGATCCAGCAGGGCTCTTCTTATGATGTACAGGGTCAAGTAGAAACAAATATAATTTGCAGAACAGAGTCTTTGGCATTCACGTGTAATTGGCAGGAGGGGTGGATGTGAGGCAGGGATACTTGGTGTGATATAATAGAGCTGTTAAAGGTATAGAAGTGTGTGCATTTGCACACAGAAAGTCATGAGCAGTGTATGGTGTGTAAGTTGATCCGTGCATGTCTCTTTCAGCTCTTTCTTTAACATGGTTCTTCTACCTCCCAGTCCTTTCCAACTGCAGCCATTTCAAAGCTCCGAGCTCTTTCATCTTCCTCCTCCTCCTCCTCCTCCTCCTCCTCCTCCTCCTCCTCCTCCTTTCTGAGCTCAAGAAGACGGGTCCTGCCTGCCGTCCAATATGTTATCGCTCCTGCAAGTAAACATAAATAAACACTGTGCAATCACCCCATATTTCCACCCTCCAGCCCAGAGCAGTGATGAATACACCACGGCGGCCTATTGTTCTGCCGGACAGAGAATAACAGGTCTTCGATTTCTGGGCGCTGGTCATTAGTGCTTTCGCCGACATCCGGCTATATTTAGCCCCTGTTAAGAATGTCCTTTCTGAAAGCCACTTGCTGCATTGGAGCAGAATCTCAAAGCGGCCCTGTGCATTCTGATGCAATGAGTCACACGGGTCCCTTAGCTACGCTGTCAATAGTAGTGATCAAGGTCTGGCATTGATCTCTCTCTCTCTCTCTCTCTCTCTCTCTCTCTCTCTCACACACACACACACACACACACACTTGTGTGGTTTTATGGTTTCTTTCCTGTAAACCCACATCTTGTAGCATTAGGATTTGCATTTGTGTCAGACCTCAACCGCAGGCTTTTAAATGTCTGGTTCCCAGCCCTGGAAACACAGGAAGTCAACAAGAAAGAAGAGTGCCCCGAAATGCCCCAGGGCGGGGTCTGACGCACATGCAGATGTGTGGTGAAGTTAGGGCAAGGTTCCAAGCTGATACTTTTTGTTACTATCTTGCACCCCCCTCCTCAGAACTCCCCATTGCTGAATGTAGGCAGGGCTGAATCTAGTGAGCAGCCACAGGGAGAGAGAGAGGGAGAGAGAGAGAGGGAGAGGGAGAGGGAGGGAGGGAGGGAGGGAGGGAGGGAGAGGGAGGGAGGGAGGGAGGGAGGGAGAGAGAGAGAGAATCAAACCCAGGTCTCCCTGTTCTTAGTCCCAAACTCTGACCATTACACCGTACTGGCAAATGGAGGGGTTTTTTTTGGGGTCATTTTCATTGCTTTGCCACCATATCCTAGTCCCAATGCAGCTGTTTTTGGGCATGTGGATGTGGCTGCTTTGGAGGTCAGTGCAAATAGGACTTTATATCAAGTCGCAAAGTATTTTGTATCCTTGAACGGTTTCCAGATGAAAATAACGGCATGCTTGTAACACAACGGCCTTCATTCGTGCCAAAAATCACTGGCTAGCCTCTGCCCCTCCCAAAGCCCCCATGACACGTTGGCCAAGGGTCTATTCTATCTGCTGTAAGTTGCCTCGTATTCACTCACTCTGCAACAGCCTGTCCCGCTGTGTCGATTTAAAAGCAGGCGGTGTTTGTTCTTTCGGTTAAAGATTTACTCGGGAAAACCAACTTCTGCTAAGATGGGTTATCAAGAGAGCAAACATCTACCTTAGCAGCTGCAGAGGGTGAAATGGCAGTCTGCAGTCTGCATGGTGCTTTAGTGGTCATGCGCATGGATTGACATGTAAGCCCGCTCCTAATGCTGCAAGGCCACAGTGCTAGAGACCAGGGCAAGGGGCAAACGGTGCGCAAAATGGGGCAGGATGTAGGACAGATCCGGTCCACCTTGGATTCTAGTCTGGCCATCTGGGGTCCCCTAGATGACCACACCCCCTTCCCTTGGCCCCACCCATTTCTCCTGACAGCTGGTCATTTGGTAGTTTCCCAACTTTTGCACACCCATTCTGAAAGGTTAAAATGCGTCTCCTAAGGTGTCAATAAGAGCCTAAAGCTACAATACGGTGGCATTTTGCCCCTGCCCCTTTGCCCCTGCCCCTTTCCCCCTTTCCCCCTGCCCACCATTGGAATGCTTCTCTGAAATGGAATTCAGCCCCCAGGGTAAAAGACGTTCAACACCCCAGATGAAGGAGTTCCAGAACTGAAATGTCCAATGACTCGAACAGCAGCAGTGGTGGTGGGGAGGCAATTCACATCCATGCCATGGGGAGCGGGTACCCTTTGCACTCAACCTGGTTCCTTGCCTTAAATTGCTGCCCTGTTTGTGAATGTAACATTTCCCTGTTTCACAGCTAATAGCAGCTTCAGAAGCTGTGAGCGTATGTGTGGACGATTTGGATCGGGCTACACCCTACCATTTTATCCTCACAACAACCCTGCAAGGTAGGCTATGTCTCCCCAGTCCTAATACGACACTGTAACCACTATGCCATACGACCCATAGCTTACTTTTTGGTTTTGTTTGTTTTGTTTTGTTTACAGGCAAGATGTTCTATGCCAATGGAAATATGCATAGTTAAGGCATCAGCCCACTCCCCTCTTCTCCAGGTGGAAGAAGGTGTAGATCTGAGGGTGTTTTACTTTCAAATAAGCAATCCCTCAAATGCATTCCAAGTTGGTACAGGCAGGACTTAGGACTGGACCATGTTTCTGCCTGCAGATTTGAGTTGATTCTTAGGGAACACCCACACAGATGTTTCTAAAGGGAATCTTATGGCCTTCCCAAGCGTGTAGTCCAAGCACTGCTGGTGATTCCTCATGGGGTTAATTTCTAACAGGTGACAAAGTCACACCTCTTGAACCAGGAATGCTTTCTCTCCTGCCCCCCACTTCTGTGGAGATGGTGGCTGGAGAAGAATCCTACTGGATGGGACCATACTAGGTCAGGCTATTTGTCCATCCAGCCAGCATTCTCTACTCTGATTAGCAATCAAAGTTTTAACTTTTTTTTTAAAAAAAACCTCAAGTTTCTAGATCTCATGGGCTATGAAGATATGCTTGGAATGTGGGAAGCTGGCTTCTTCCAGGTCAGATATTTGTTTCTCTAGACCAATACTGGCAATGGCTCTCCAGCGTCCCAGGCAAAAGTCTTATCTCTCACTTGCAACCTGTTCCTTTTAAATGGAGATACTAGGGATTGAATCTGAGAGCTTTTGGATGCAAAGCAGATGCAATACCATTGAACCATTGTTTCTCCCCAAAATAGCTTTTCTTTTCAGTCAATGCAAGCATGCATCATAGCAGTCACCCAAGGGATGGAATGCCTCTTCTGAGTTTTCTATCAGGTCAGACTGTTTCTCCATCTAGCCTAGCATTAGCTCTTCTGACTGGCAGCAGGCTTCCATGTTCTAACGTACAGCAGGGTCTTCCCATCACCTGCTAATGGATCCGTTACATTGGAAATGCCAGGGATTGCTTTCTGCACATGGAACATGTGTGCAACTGCTAGGGATGTACAGATTTGGTTAAATCCATCCCATCATTTCGCAGATCCTTAGGCATCTTTTGTCCCATCATTGATGGAATCGGACGTTTGTTAGGGATGTACAAGAATTTCACCCCACTTGCGCTAATGCACCCTTGCGCTGATCTGCACTTGCAAATGCACATTAATGCACATGTTCATTAGTGGAAATGTGCATTAGTGCAAATGCCCCCAAAGTTTTTTTAAAAAATGGCCCACAAGTCCGTGGAATCCATGCAGCTCAGGAAAAATTATCTGTTGCAAAAGGTGCAGGCTGAATTCAAAGAAATCTGAATTCAGTTGAATCCATTCTGGATTTCTAGCCACCACTGGGCTATGATCCTCCCATTATGTTTATTTTTTTCCCGATCAACTCACCCAGTTTCCTGTTTCCAGTAACGTCCAGCCATTTGCCTTTGGGACCCTTCCAAGAAGGCAACAACCCCCCTCTCACCCTATTATGAACCACATCTTGGTTCCCATTATGTGCAAAAGCCCACTCTCTCCTCACCTTCACTGAGGCATGCTCAAGACAATGCCTTTTTTTGCATCTTACAGAAAGATGTTTATAGATCTTCATAAAAAAAAAAAAAGTACAGACAAAAGTACAGAGGGGGGGTGGTATGGTTAGAGAAACACCTTGTTTTCCCTCCCCCCGACATCTCCAGCACCTTCTCCTCCCAGTTTGGATAGATTCCTCTCCCTCCCTCCCTCCCCCCTCCCTCCTGAGTGTTATGGGGGGGGTCCCTGTCTCCCTCCACAGCTGAAAGTCATGAGGCCTCGCAAGGGCTTCTCCCTCTTATGCGGCTCATGAATATTTAACAGCATCTGCTCTGGAAGCGATAAAGCCCACCAATCCTTGACAAATATGGCCTAATCTTTTCAATTTCGGGGTGCAAATATTCCTTCGGAGTCCTGTTTGTCACCTAGATTAATGGCCGCGGGTCCCATAATCCATTGGTGCTAATTCAAGTGGTGGCTACCAGGGACGTTTGCAGCCAGGAGGATGCCGGGACTCATAGGAAGGAGAGATTACGCTCGATGGAGGTTTCCCCGGCGTGTGGCTTTGTTGGGGCACAGATTTCCTTCCTTTCTTACCAACCTGAGCAGAATTAATTCAGCAGCATTCTCCCTCCCCTGCCCACTGCAAAAAAAAAAAAAAAAAAGGTTGGGTGGATGGGGGAGAGTCAAGATATGGGTGGCGAAAGTACCCCAGGTAACTCATCTAAAAGCGACCGTCCTTTGACATCCATCTGAAGGTCATGTATACAGTAAGGGGCATATTTCCTGGGGTGGTAGTGGTGGAAATTCTGCACACCCCTTGTCTGCCACTGGATTTTGTCTTGGAGTGGCCATTGGCCATCAAAGGCCATTGAACCAAAAGAATGGTCCCCATTGTCCTTGGTCAAGGTTTAGACCAACCCTCCCAATCTGATGCCTTCTAGATGTGTTGGACTCTCTCTCTCCCCCCACCCTCGCAAATAACCCCAATCAGCATTGAAATTAACTTAAGTCCTAATAATTTTGATTGGGTTTAAAGTGACTTTTTCCTCGATAGGGATCAATGGAAAGAATAATTAAAATATGATCAAAACAACATTTCATAGCAATGCCAGGGCAGCTGTGCTGTGAAGCTCTTTGACTATAGATGGCTCCAGTGTAAAATACTGACAAAAAAGAAAAAAAAAAAACCAGGGACCTGCTTCGGAGGTTGATTCAGAGCATCTGAATCAGTCACAATCCATCCCATCCCGCATCGTACCGAGTCCATCCTGCTTTGGATCTGGATACGAAGCAAGATCCAGACATCCAAAGTGGAATTTTGCAGGAACAGCCCCTTTACGGCCACCATTGTTTGCAACAGTAGATCTACGACAATAGAGAGACCCTACTTTCCTTAAAAATGGTGGCTCTCATGCAGGATGGGCAGCTGCAAGTAGACAGGTCAAGTAAATCCCAGTGGCTCCGCCAGCGGTGGTGGTGGAGAAGGGTCAGCCACTCACCATCATCCTGGATTGGGCTGAAGCACTCCGAAGTACATCGGACCTGATCCAACCCACTCTGGATTGCTGTGAGGACCATTCTTTTGGTCCGATGGACTTTGATGGCCAATTGCTCCTCTCCAAATTGGCCTACTTCAGTTCAGGATTCAGATCCAGAACCAAAGCAGTGCCCAACTTTACAAAAAAACTGCTTTTCAATGGTCATTAAAGATATTATTCCATTACTGGTACTGATTAATAGATCGGTGTCTCCTTCCCAATCCCATTCAACCCAGCACGGAGCTGTTTTCCTTAGTTTGTTCATTTGTTTTTGGAGCAGGAAATATTTAAATCTTTTCTAGTTACATCAAATAAGCAGAAAACCTATTATGGATTCTTTTGATGGGGGGGGGGAAGTAGTAATAGCAGCAACAACTAAAAATGTAAGATGACCAAAATGGGTTGATTCTGGGAGCTTTGGTTCCACAAGGCCTTCCCTCTCCAATAGATTCTTTTATCTCTTTCCCTTGGCTGTGATTTCACAACAATAATAACACAAATTCATCATCCCACAGAGAGAAACTGCAGAGGTGGGGAAAGGAGTCTTGGCAATCTGCTTTAACAGGGAGCACTTGGGACAGATACATCTTCTAGGGCTGCGCGGTGGTGATGAGTGATTTCCAGACCTATAAGAAGACAGACCAATGTAGGAAAAGGCGATGCCGGCTGTGTACAGAAGATCCATTTCCAACAAGCGATGAGAGAAGACGTCCCCCTTAACTCCACCATACTGTAAGACCTCATCCAATATGGCTGCCAGCCTAGCGGGAAAGGAAGAGCCTCACAGCGTGAGATGTGAGGAGGATTTCTATCAGGGAAAGGCCACAGCTCAGTGGTAGAGCTCCTATTTCACATGCAGAAAGTCTAGGGTTCAATGCCTGGTCCCTCCAGATAGGGATAGGTAATAATCCTTCCTGACACCCTGGAGAGCTGTTGCTGCCAGTCAGTGTCAACAATGCTGGACTAGGTGGACCAAGGATCTCACTCAATATAAGGCAGCTTCCCATGTCCCTATGGTGTGTTCATTGTAGTGTTTTTAGAGAGCAGGCATAACTCAGTGGTAGAGAACCTGCATGGCACACAGAACATCACTCGGCATCTCCAGGTAGGGCCTGGAACCCTGGAGAAATGCTGCCAGTCAGTGTAGACAATATTGAGCCAGAGAATCCAACTAGCATTTTGCTATTTTCTAATTTTGAATATGCTGGTCAAATGATCAGCCTAATTTAGAATACAAAAGAGATTCCCCTATTTCTGCTGTAGTCTCAGGGCTGGTGGAATGGAACTCCCTAACTTAAGAACATAAGAAGAACATAAGAAGTGCTATGCTGGATCAGACCAAGGGTTCATCTAGTCCAGCATTCTGTTCACACAGCGGCCAACACGGTGCAACAGCACCCTCCCACCCATGTTCCCCAGGCTTCCTGCCTCTGATACTGGAGGTATCATACAGCCATCGGGGCTGGTAGCCATTGATCGCCTTCTCCTCCAGGAATTTATCCAACCCTCTTTTAAAGCCATCCAAGTTGGTGGCCACCACCACTTCTTGTGGTACTGAATTCCATAGTTTAACTATGTGCTGTGTGAAGAAGTCCTTCCTTTTATCTGTCTTGAATCTCCCACCAGTCAGCTTCATGGGATGACCCTGGGTTCTAGTACTTTGAGAGAGGGAGAAAAATGTCTCCTTCTCCACCTTCTCCACACCAGGCATAATGTTGTACCCCTCTATCAGGTCTCCCCTTAGCCTCCTTTTCCCGAAGATAAACAATCCCAGCTGTTATAACTTTCATAGGGGAGATGCTCCAGCCCCTTAATCATTTTAGTTGCCCTTTTCTGCACTTTTCCAGCTCTATAATATCTTTTTGTGGGGGTGGTGACCAGAACTGTACTCAGTATTCTAAGTGTGGTCACTCCATAGATTTGTATAAAGGCAGTAGGATACTGGCAGTTTTATTCTCAATTTCTTTGCTAATCATGCCTAACATAGAGTTTGCCTTCTTTACAGCGGCCGCACACTGGGTTCTGATGATCTGAAGATTGCATGGAGACTCTACTAGGCTGTCCCTTTACATTAGGGATGCGGGATGTGTGGTCCTCCAGATGTCATTGGATTGCAATTCCCATCATCCCCCACCACTGGCTATTCTGGCTCAGGATGATGAGAGGTGCCAACATCTGGAGGACCATGCATTCCCTACCATGTCTTACATTTTGTCAAGGGTAGGCAGGAGGTAGAGCTCCACATGTTTTGGACCTCCTCCCAGAAGCCCCTGGCCAGCATGGCCAATGGTTGAAGCTCAAAACATCTCGGGATCTACTTTCTGTCCACTCCTGCATTGTGCAATCTTTCCTCCAATCACATGCTTTTGTTTATAGAGTTTTTCACTAGGAAGTTTATAGCATTCACTTGACGACATCACAACAAGTCTTGGTTTAAAAAGAAGAAGAAATATAATATTGGGACCCTTTTGGACCTTTTCAAACTCATGCAGATTTAATCAATCCATTCAGGAGTTGACTTAAACTCAAAGGATTACTTAAGATTACTTTAGAGGGCAATCCTATGTATGTTTAGACAGAAAAAAAAGTCCTACAACTTGCAGCTTTCCCCAGCAAGGCTGGCTGGGGAATGCTGGGTGTTGTAGGTCATATTTTCTGTCTAAACATGCATAGGATTGCACCTTTAATTGAGTAAAACCCAACCAAAAGTGTGTGTGTGTGTGTATGTGTGAAGGAGTGACAATATTTAGGATCAGGCTTTCTGGGTCCCAGTCCATTGGAAACATTCTTTCACTGTGAGCATCCCAGAAGGGGTATGTGGGGGGGGGATAGCTCTGGCCTGCCACCCCTTCCTCCCCCCAATTTTTTCCCATATCAGACCAGCTGTCTGATTTCTGTCCTTTCCGACCCCCTCCCCCATTTTCCAAAGCGGCCTCCGTCTCCCTCCCTGCTCACCTTCTCCTCCCCAGACCCCCGGCAGCCGCAACACAATTTACTGTCCAATGGCTCTGTCCCAATTTGACAAACAACAGGTGATTTTGCTAATGAGGAATAAATGAGATCCACAGGATGAGAGAAGGGGAACAGCAGCTGGCGTGAGGACGGGATGTGCAGGTTTTATTAAAATAATAGATGACCACATGGCTGGGATTAGAGGCCTCCATTTGAGAACTCCCTATGCCCACCCCCCACCTGCCCTTGATCAAGCCCGTCTCTCTCTCTCTCTCTCTGTCTCTCTCTGTCTCTCTGTCTCTCTCCACATCCCTTAGCTGGAACATTTTCCAATCAGAAAATTACCGACTAGAGAGCCTGAGACGATCCCAGGCCATGCATACAAAATGTAGCCCCTTGTACGGTGGTGTGTGTGTGTGTGTGTGTGTGTGTATGTGTGTGTGTCTGATGTGAGAAAGAGAAAGCTTGCGGTGTGCGTCTCTCTGTGTATGCCTATAGCGAGGCAAGTAACCAAATAAAGAGGGTTGTAGGGAAATGAAGATGCTTTCAAAGAACTGACTTGAGAAATGCCCTTTCCCCCTTAGCAGGTGGATTTTCTATCTTATTATTATTATTTTTTTGCAGACTGGCGGGGGGGGGGGGAACGTGTGACTATGGCTAGGTAGCAGAGGAAATAGACATTAGAAATGTGAATGGTGGTCACTAGGAATGGCACTACCTAATTCAATAAAATGATCCATTGGCGTATGGCTGTGCTCTCCAATATGGTGCCTGTGAACACCGAAGAGCCGATGCGCCCCTTTCTTGACATCAGCAGTGTCTCCTCCCATCTTGATTTTTACTAGACAGACAGATATCTGGTATGCTGCTAAGGAAAATGCAGGGTCAAAAGCGCGAGTTGAAAATAATACTTTTTTTTACTTAGGTTCTTTATATGAGTTAAAGTGCAATCCTATGCATCGTTACACAGGAAAGAAATGTCCTATACCTCCCAGCGCTGCTCAGCCAGCAAGGTCCAGACTGTCCACTATCACCCCCAGGAGAAGACATGGTGGTGAGCCCAACCCGAAGCAGCGCTACAGAGTTCAGCTCATATCTGGCATCATGAGGACCTCTGTCTTTGAGCCGTACTTGGGAGGAGGATGAAATAACAACCCAAGTGTTTCCCAAGTCAGGACCCTACTAATGTTCTAGGAAGGGATGAGGCAACACCACCCGTTGTAAAATTTCCCAGTAGCTGTTGAGACGTTTCTAGTGCAACAACTAAGAACACAAGAAGAGTCTGCTGGATCAGGCCAAGGGTTCATCTAGTTCAGCACACAGTGACCAAGCAGCTGTTGACAAGGGACCCACAAGCAGGACATGAGTGCAACAGCACCCTCCCACCCATGTTCCCCAGCAACTAGTTTATATAGGCATTACTGCCTCTGATACTGGAGGTTGCACATAGCCATCAAGACCAGTGGCCATGGATGGCCTTCTTCTCCAGGAATTTATCCAATCCCCTTTTAAAGCAATCCAAATTGTTGGCCAACTCTATAGAAAGCAACTAAATGGGTCCTTGTGTTTCATTTGGTCGCCTTGGCTGGAAAGCTCCTGGTTGCTGCAGCAAACCTGGCTACAAGCCTCCTCCATCTCCTGCTGGACAGTTCCCTTGTATCGTCAGGATAGCAGGACATCCAAATCTTTTTACTCAGCACAGAGGCAGGAATGGAAGAATAGCAGACGTTCACACCTGAAAATGGACAGCGTACACGAGTCTGTCATCATCACACTGCTGTTCAGCATCTTAAGTCCCATTGAGCTCCGGTGTGTCCAATAATAGCCCTAACAAGCTTCCACTCACTTCCCTTGGGTATCGGGACTCTAATTCCAAGGCATAAAAAAGTTCCTTTCAGCCTTAATTCCCCAGGGACCACATTTTGGTACTCTCTCCAAACCCAAAGGCATTTAAGGCATGTAAGAAGCATTTTTCAGAGGGCAGGATTCCAGCCACCCAAAAGAGAATCTGTAGCTCGTCTGACATCCGCACCTTTGAACCACACAGCAAACGGACAAAAGAAAAAAGTTCATTTAGGGAAAGCAGCACAGGGGGATAAACATTCACGTGTTGAACGGTAAAACTGAAGGAGACAGAGTGGGTCCTATTCTAGTTAGGAATCTTGGCAAGGTGTTTACGGTGCCTTTCTGATCTTCTGCCCTATATGAGGCTGGAGCCTGGGGTCTTCATGGCATGCCTGTTGGCGCTTTGGTTTTCTGCAAACCTTTCAATTGACCTATTCAATCCTCATGATTTCCCCCATTGTCACACAGATGTATGCTCATTGGGACGAGGACCTGTCCTCTTAGACTTGGTGCAGTGCTGTACACATCAATGAGGTTCCTTAATAGGGAGAAGAAACAAGGAAGCAAAAAACAAACAAGCAAAAAAGACCCATCACAATCCTGCACACTTTCACCTGGGAGTACCTGCCACTGGATTCATTGATAATATTGCAGTCAGGACGATGGCATATATAAAAAACCTGCATCCCAAGAGAATGCTTGAGATTGTTTTCACACAAAGGTGCACTTAGAGTGGAAGCCTAAGCATATTTTACTCAGCACTGGGTCCCTTTGTAAAAGCAGCTCAGAGGAGGTGGAAGGATGGAAAGAAGGAAGGAAGAGAAAATCCTGATAATAAAAGGACATGAGAAAGGGGATAGGATAGAAAGAACAAACAGAAGAAAGGGAGCGATGGAAAGAGCAGGTGGCTGTTCTGACAGATCTGAAGGAGACGGGACTTCATCCTTGCAGCAAGGTGAATGAAATGAGAGCGGAATGCCAGCGCCTCACCTGACAGATCCTCAATGCCACAAAGTCTTGCCTTATCAGCACTTGTCAATGCGTAAAACTCCTGGTATCTGGCAGGCCTGACTGTTAATGAGGTGAACAGAGGTGGGCTGAGATGGGGCAGGGGAGAGTGGGGAGGGTGACCCAGAAGTGATGTTGCGAGGATGGAAAGTGGAGCTGGGGAGAGAGCCTGGTCTAATGGTGAGAGACTCAAGAGTGGTGTAGTGGTTGAATGTCTAGACTATGAGTGGTGGTGGGACTAGTCTATGAATAGGTAAGACTGAGAGATAGTGTCAGACCCAGGGTCACCTAGTTAACTTCATGGCCAGACAGGGATCTGAACCTGGGTTTCCCCAGCCCCAACCCAGAGGTGAGCAGAAAGTAGATCTCCAGATGTTTGGATTTGAACTTCCAGCTTTCCTGACCATTTGCCGTGCTAGTTGAGTGCAGGTTATTGTGTTATCTGAACACAACATGCTTTCACAGGTTGGATATTGTGTTGTTCATAGGGTGCATTTTCCATAGGGTGGCTTGTTAACCATGCAGAGTGGCTTGTTAACCACCATGAACAACCCAACAACTAACCATGGGTTCTCAAGGTGGCTTGCCCGAGAAAAATAAGCCACACTGCATGATTAACAAGCCATCCTGCAGAAAACGAGCTGCTTTCAGACAGCACAACAACCACTCATGGTTCAACAGCGACGCTCGGCTCAACCACTGAGTGTGGGTTACAATGTTGAGTGAGCAGCCCTGTTGAGTCCAAGGGAAGTAGTTAGGCAGAGACCCTGGAGTAGTAGGAAGGGACTACGAAAGGTCTCAAGCTGAGTGTAACCATTTTTTAATCTTACTGGGGATTCTAAGGAGAAGCCTTGTTTCCACGTCTCTTCATCCAAATCCTACTCGTGAACCAAATTTGAGAGGCTCTGTGATCACCAAGAGCCATGAAGCTTTCATGCTCCCCATCATTGCTATGAACACAGAATGGTCAAGCACCTGCCGAACCCTCTGGCTCTACAATCCTTTTGGTGGTTTCTTGGGAATTTAACCTTCTGGAGTGCTTGAACGGGTTGAAGCGTTTGCTCTATTTTTGAATTTGGAATAAAAAGCTAGCCTGAACCCATAACATTTTCCTAACTGGATGCAACCAACTGAGAAGGGAAGCCTTTGGGGTTTCCTTTATTCTGAAGCCACATAATTCTACCCCCACACACTCCGGTTCGTCTCCTTTCCTTCTAAGACAGGGATGGGCCACATACAGTCCAAAAGCGAAGATGCACCCCGTGGTCCCTGCCACTTCCTGCTGCCCAGCCCAACTTGAACAATAAAGAGAGATTGGGATAGAATGGCACCTGGAGTGGCTACATAGCACCCAAAGGGTAAAAACTAGACATTTGCATGTAATTTTGACTCTTTTAGTGCTCCGTAGCCACTATGAAACACCATGGTCAACATTAGCTTGCAAACAAGCTAATTTTGACCGTTTTGAAACTCTGTATTCATTCTGGAAGCCATTAAACAATATTTTTTCCCCAGTGCCTCACCAGCAGGGGGAAGGGTGGGGGCTACAGAGCACCAACAATGACCCCCAGACCTCCCAAGCATAAGAACATAAGAAGAGCCCTGCTGGATCAGACCGAGGGTCCTTCCAGTCCAGCGCTCTGTTCACACAGTGGCTGACCAGCTGTCAACCAGGGACCAACAAAGTAGGACGTGAGTGCAACAACACCCTCCCACCCACGTTCCCCAGCAACTGGTGCATACAGGCTTACTGCCTTGAGTACCTGTGTCATAAATCACCTCATTTCCACCCCCACCTCTCAGCGTTGTCACCAGCACCTTAGCTTCCCTGCTTGCACAACTCCCAATGGCACACTCAACCTGGACTTCTATCATCTGCTCTGGGCAAAGGCTCAGGCCGAAGAGGCATGAGATAAGCCAGGCAGCTAGTTCGTGCCTTGGACTTGGATGTATTTCAGCACCATAGACAGCAACCATGAAGCTGGAATACTGACACAAATCATTTCAGCACTGACTCAGAGCACTGGCAAGTTTTTATAGTCCCTTGTGGAGAGTCTTTCTGGAAGCTCCACCCCCTGAGGTGCTGCATCTTTCTCTTAAAGAGCCAACATCCTTTTCCTGCCAGTGTTGGCTTCTCCTGGGGAATGTAGGTTTGAGGAGTCAATTTGAGACTGCTCCTCAGGATCTCCTTGTTCACTGGAGGAAACTGAGGTCCACTCCTCAGAGTTAGGGGGCGGTGGCACATCTCGGTGGTCGCATAGAGAGGATATGGGGTCTCAGGCAGTGGGCACCAATTCAGAAGGACCAGGGATTCTGGCAACACTTCAGAGTTGCTGCCACTGGAGACTTCATTCTTTGAGGTCTCTTGGGCCATGACACCCAATCCCTGCCTTCCATTCCTTGTGTGATAAATGTGACTTCCCCCAATCTCCATCTTTATATTAAACTGATGCATTGGTCGATGTGGTAGGAGCTTGGTATGTTTCTGGAACATGTATAGATGTATGTGTGTTTTGGAACAAAATATGGGGAAAAAATGACCCTGTTCAGACATGCTAAGCCAAGGTGGCTGAGTACATTGAACCAAACGTTATGGCTTAGTGTGTCATGTGAACCATGACTTAGCATTTTGTGTGAACCACTCCTACCCATGGTGGCTACATAACCATGGTTTAAACCCACTCGCTAACCATTTGTTGTTGCCTAACCATAGCTTAGTGTGTTGTCTGAACAGGCTCACAAAGTCTATGTTTTGGGTCTTTAATGAGCGCCTGAGCTAACGACCCCATTTTAGAAGTAGCTATTTCCATCTTTTTAGAGTGTAGTGTATAAATCTGCTGTTTGTGCATCATACCTCTGGTAAAGATCTCTTAGGCCCACATTTGTCATTCCACGTGTTCTTACGTACAAGTTAACATGCATGTGTTAATTAAGACATACAGTAACAATGTGTCTTTTCAGTCTTACCACACTGATTATGTCTCCATCAGTACAAGGTTGCCTTTTCCTTGCAAGCACGGACGCCTAATGATACCTTTTTGAGAAGGGAGTCGTTAATCTACTGCATTTCCCCCCCCCCCCCCCTGTTTTCCATCCAAGTTGCACTGGCAACTCCAGAACTTTATTCCCATGAAGTGAATGAAGGGGGGAAAATAATTAGAATTCACATAACTTCACAAGGTTTCCTACTGGGAGAGCGATCTCACCTTCACATCTCTCTCAAATAAGTGCGAATAGGCAGGCAATGCTGTTCTTTTCCCCCTCTTCTTCTACAGAACTTGGTGATGTTGCTGGGGAATTTCCTCTCACAACGCTTCCTATTCCTCCCACACTTCTCAAGTTTCCAGTCCTCTTTGTGGTGTGATGCCATTTCTAAAGGAGGTGGGGGCAGGGGTCGCCAGCTTGCCCTGGTGGCAGCATTACCTTGCTCTAGAAATCAAGGTTGTCTTGCAGGGGTGGAGGTACAGACTCCTGTTTGTGGCAGCTGCATTTAGAAGTTGGGTCCAAATCCCCCTAGGGAGGAGGAAATGGAAATGTTCAGGCTACAAATGTAAACCCGTTCCACTCCAACTATGGCTCTTGTAGTGAAAGAGTTTATAAGATGTTCCCTCATATGGGACACTGGAATTAACAATATGTACTTTATGGACATGCCCTAACTACATCATATGGGGTTCTTTAGCCAAGCAGAGCTTGAAACCGCTGTATGCATGGTGGAATCTCGGCTGATAAGGCTGCGTTTTCCCTCATTCCTGTTATGTATATTAATGAGCCCCAGAAACATTACCTCTTCCAATTAAGAGAGTTTTGTGAAAGGGCTAGAGCTCCCAAAAGTTCTTCCTACAAAGGTTGATGATGAGGGGTTTTTTTTGCATATTCCCTGAGTATCTGAATATTCACCCCCTTAATTAATTTATTTAATTATTACCAATATTTACAGTCAATGATATTGAATCTCCATATCTGTCAGTTGATATTAATTTGACTGTACCAGCTAGCTGACATTCAATACTTTTTTAAAAAGTATTTGACAGCATTTCATAAGTAACATGTATGGGTATTTAGTATCTGGCAGTATTTGATAGAACATATGGAATGATAGTTAGTATCTGGTAGGGTTTAATGACTGACAGCGTCTGTGTTTTCATGTCTGATATGGGGCAAAAAAAAGGGCAAGGACAGGCCAAGAAGTCTAGAAAACAGTCACTTCAAAATCTGAAGTAGTAATTCACATTCAAAAAGTGAATTCAAGTTTCAGATAGGAAATGCCCCATTCAAAAGTGCATAACGGAACTGGAATGTTGGTAAATTTTGAGTATTTGCGAGAATTTCTTTTGACTTTAGGAAGGCACTACCACAAATGTACTTCCAGCACATTTGTGGGATTTTAATACCCAGAGTACATATTAGGTAAAGTCCATCCACTTTTTCCTGACACCCAATTTTCTAACAATAGCAATATCTAAAAAGACTTCCCCCCTATAAATTTGGTTGTTGAAAAATAATACTTTGTAGGGGGGGATCGGGAGTGGATTTTTGTGTGAAAGGAGTTGCCAGCTTGGTTCTGGTACTGATCACAAATTCCTGGATTGAGCACATGCTCAGAGGCACCCTGTTCCTCTATTCGTAGCGTATGTCCCACCACCTGAGGAACTATTTGGCAACTTCCTCTGGTTGATGGGACCACATGGTATAGTAAAATACCTGACAAAACTGATCCCCTAGAAGATCCCCTGCTATAAGAACTAGAAACTTAAAACAAAACAAAATTCTCAGAACTCACGCATCTGTGCAACTGGGGAATTGTGAAAAACACAAGTGGCCATGATTGAATTTCATGTTTAGCATTAAATATTTCCTTCAATCTTGAGGGTGGGGGTCAGGGCTGCCCTCAAGATTGCCTGTAGTTTTAAGATAACTACAACAGAAAGGTGGGGTGGAGAGGGAGAAAACTTATCAAGAATGTTCCCCAAGTCGAAACTTCATAAAAGTTGGGTTCATTGGGTGAAAGTTTTAACTCCTGCAGAAAGTGAAATTAAAAGGAGGGGGGAAAAAAAACCACTTTCAATCTCCGATGTGTTTCGGCGGGTCAACCCACCTTCTCCTGCCGTGCCTGCTCAAAAGCCACTCCGTTTCATTATCATTCCGTTGAGCAATTAAATGTAGTATTATCTTATTTATTTTGGCTTGCCTCCTTGGCAGTCCCCTGCTGTAAATTAAATGATTGCTGAGTTAGATTAACAGAAAGCATATGTGGAAATTACCTTTTAATTTCTTAATTACATTGCATTCACCCGCGGCTCAACCCACCTGTATGGACAAGTGTGATGTTAATTTCCATTGATATATTATCTTCACTGCACAAATTAGGTTCCTGTTAAAGGGAGCGTGTGCAGGAATTCGTAGCTTCCTCAAGTGTAGCGGGAGTCCTCCGAGATTAGTGGCTAGAAGAGAGGCCCAGGGAGGGAAGGCGATTCAACTGACCCTGGTGGAGTTGGGGGACCCTTTCAACATCCCAGTTGTGACAAACCAAATACTGAATGTTTAAAGCCAGGGGCCCCTCCTGGAGTTAAAACCCAGCCCTCCAGAATTTCCCAGATGGCAAAGGCCACCTTCCCCTGATCTGACCACCTTTCCTCTAGCCACTGATCATTAATCTCAGCCACGTCCATCATTCTGATGAATGCTCACAATGCTCAGAGTGTTGGAATAAGATCCAAGAATAACTTCCATAAAACACACACCTACAAATGTCCTCACCCCCATCTCAAACGGTCACCACCCATCCTGGTCAGGCATCACATACCAGGCCTGTTCAGATGACACACTAAGCCATGGTTAGGCCATTAACCCCTTTGCAGCAAGTGGTTAGTGAGCATGGTTAAACTGTGGTTATTTAAGCCATCATGGTTAGGAATAATTCACACGCCACACTAAGTCATGGTTCACACAGCACGCTAAGCCATAATGTTTAGCTCAAAATGCTTTACCTTGTCGTCTGAACAGGGCCATTTTCTCACAGCACTGGCTGGGAGGGCGGTGATTTGATTGGCAGCTTGCAGGCATTGTCCTCCCATGGAAGTTGAGGATGGATGGAGGAGGAAGCATTTATTGGCATTAAAGGAGGCAGGTGATTCTGGCATCAGTGGGGCTGTGAATTCATCCTGGGTTTCAGTCTGAACCAGTCGGAACTCTAAAGGAGCTATCTGAGGTGTTCCTTTTGAGTTCTGATTGGCTCAGACCGAAGCCCAGAGAGATTTCACAGCCCCACTGGCATCGGAATCTCCACCCTACACTGGTTAGCATTCTCTGTTCTCTTGACCAAATCAGCATAATGATCCTCCTCCCCCACAAAAAAACCAATTCTCTCTCTCCCCCCCCCAAGAGCCATGCTTTAACACAGGGGTGGGGAATCTACAGCCCACCAGAGAATTCCAACCAGTCAGAATCAGTCAGAATTCAAAAGGAACGATCCAAGGTGCAGAGCGGTTTCATTGCCCCACGGACATTGGAGACACCAGCCTTCACTGGCTTTATAATTGGCTTAAGATCAGGAGCATCATTACATGGGAAAAATTGCATTTGCTTACCGTTGCTTCTCCGCCCACGCATTTGTCCCTCATTACTTCCTCTTTTGAAAGAGGAAGTAAACAACTTGTAGTGTCCCCTTCAGTGGGCCATTTTGAGCCCTCTGTTTCTCCTGCACACAGCAGCGTGAGGAGTGTTTAGGCGTCTAACTTGCACCCCATCCTCCGAACTGTGGGGCACTTCACAGAACCATTAAAGATCATCATCATCATCATCATCATCATCATTTTAAAAAAGAGACATATTTCCATTTGAGCCTGTCGGCTGCCACCCTAAGCTTCTGGTAGGGTGGGATATGAATGAATGGGTGACTGACTGACTGAATGAATGAAAAAGTGATTGCCAAAGGAGCTGTGAGGTTTTGCCACATGGAGCAGAGTGTTTCAAAACAAGTCACACACACACCCAGGTTCTTGTATCTATACTGTAATTTAGTTCAGTGGAACTCCAGTGCCCATGAAAATACGTCGAGGTGCCCTTTAACAGGTGAGTCCTTGTATGTTTCCTTCTGCAGGGCTTGGGAAAGGGTGGGATTTAAATGACAATAATGGTCTGGAAGGGAAGGATTAAATGCCCCTCCCTCAGCACCACTCCACCCCACTCACAATGTTCAAAGCAGCCATGGGGGCTGCTAACACCAAAGAACCAAACAGTAGGATATGTTGGCTCTTGATCACACAGGAATCATATCTAGGTTGGTCTTCACTTTGGTCTTCAGCCAAAGCGTTGGGCAAATGTCACTGACCGTGGTGCTGAAATGGTCCTCTATGATGGTGACGTCTAAATTGCCCATGGTTCTGAAGTATACATAACCTCACTCTAAGATGACTCATGGGAAGAGCAGGGCCCAGACAATTTGCTGGACACGGGTGAGTCTGCCGGACTCCCGGACCCAGCTGGGCACTCGCGACATCCCGAGCTGAGAGTCAATGACTAACCCAAAGTCACCCAGCGAGCTTCAAGGCTGAATGGGGATTTGAACCCAGGTCTTCCCACACTGTGCCACACTGGATGTCAGTGTACACCAGAGAAGATGGGCTTGAATGTGGCCTCCCATTCAGAAGGCAAACACAGATCAGGAAATGATACAGAAACATATTGGTGGGCTCCTCTGAAGGTTTGCTCTTCTTCTTTTTCTTTAGAAGGTTGATACTTTGGCATTTATAGAGTCGGGGTCCTGGACAGAACTGGAGAGGGTTTATCTCTGGCATGATGAAGACTGGCGAAGCAATGCTCATGTGTGCTCAAGGACCATAATTATGTGGCTTTCACATTATTATTTCTTGTTATTATGATTATGATTTTAAACACACACACACACACATCCCACTGATGTCTCTCTCATTCACAGCAGGGAGTTACATTTTACTTTAATTGCCTGTGTTTGAATCAATTTAGGTTCAATTATCACTTTTCCATAGGTGTTACTAAAAGGCAATATCTCTGATTCAAGCGGGTGAATTGACGTACCCCCGTTCTTTCCCCTCATGATCCAGCATGTCTAGGCAGAGTCTAGCATCTGCACAAGTTATCTTTGAGCAGGCTAGGGCCTCCTCCTCTTTTTTTTTGCCCTAGCAGTGGCTGTGGATGAATTTATGTATATATTTTATTTCAAATTATTCTTAGGCCATTTTTAAAGGTAGAACCCTCTCACGGCTTTGTACAGGAGTTAAAAAATAAACACCAAAGTATCCAAATAGGCAATAAATATATAATAAAATACTACACACCAGTATAAAAGCAGGTTATGCTAGTAAAACGTGTGGTCCGGAGATTTAGGGACTCCCCGAGAAAACAGGTGGGTCTTTGGAGCCTTCCTCAAGACCTGCAAAGAAGGGACCTGACAAACTCCGAATAGACGCTGATTCCAGAGATGTGGGGCCACCACTGAAAAGGCTCTCTCTCTTGTACTCGCCAGTCTATCTACCCTTGGAAGTGGGCATTTGAGAAGGGGCTGCCTTTTCCCTTATGAAATGTGAATGCCTTCTCCCCCTGGGATGAGGCAAGGCAGAGTGTGATGAAGAGAGACTGGCTGGGTTTGTTAACTACCTCCACAGGTGCCAGTCCATTGTAGGATAGCTGAGTGGTTTGTTAACTGTCCCAGCCACCCATTCCCAACAGGTTTGGTTGTCTCAACAAGCTGCGCCCAGCAAGGGTAATTAGGGAAATGAGCCAGCGTGTGATCAGCATGTGTGAAGATGGTTAAGATAAGAACAAAAAAAGGAGCCATGCTGGATCAGACCCAGGTTCCATCTAGTCCAGCATTCTGTTCACACAATGGCCAAGCAGCAGCCCATGGGAAACGCACAAGCAGAATATGAATGCAACAGCACCTTCCTACCCATGTTCCCCAACAACATGTGTACACAGGCATACTGTGTACTGGAGGTAGCATATAGCCACTAGGGATGTGCACTGACCCCCCGGATCGGATCGGATAGCGGATCGGAATCGGACCTGGGGGGTCGGATCGGATCGGATCGGATCGGAGGCTGGTCGGATCGGATCGGACCAGATGTCCGATCCGGATCGGACGCCATTTTGAATGCTTTTTCCCATAGCCAAGTATTGTTTTACAAAAACGCCTATAACTTTTTCATTTTTAAAGATAGAAGGATGAAACTTGGGCACATTGTAGACTGGTTAGGGGTAGTTGTCTGTGAGAAATTTCAGAAAGATTGGTGCATGCATTTTGTGGCAATTAATTTTTTAATAAATACCCAGGAATGCCTATAACTTTGTCATTTTTAAAGTTACACACATGAAACTTTGCCACATTGTAGGTGGTACCTTGGGACCCATGTGTGTGAAATTTCGGAAACGTAGGTGCTTGCCTTGTGTGGCAATTAATTTTTTAATAAATACCCAGGAATGCCTATAACTTTGTCATTTTTAAAGTTACACACATGAAACTTTGCCACATTGTAGGCGGTACCTTGGGACCTAAGTGTGTGAAATTTCGGAAACGTAGGTGCTTGCCTTGTGTGGCAATTAATTTTAGAAAAATGGGTAGTGGTGGGGTAAATACAGTTACGCCTCCCACTTTTTTATTTTTGAAGATACAAACAGGAAACATGGGCACATTACAGGTACCACTTGGCTTGATATGTGTGTAAAATTTCAGACAGCTGGGTCCAGGCATGTGGTGGCAAGGTATTTTTGAAACAATGAGGAAAGAAACGCCTATAACTTTTTTATTTTAAAAGTTAGAAGTCTGAACATTGCTCACTTTGTAGATGGGTTAGGGGTAGATATGTGTCAGAAATTTCAGAATGATAGGTCCAGGCATTTGATGGCTATGGAATTTTTAAATTACATGTTTCAAAAAAATTTCTACAGAGGCCAGGTCTTCCCCTCCCGCTTCCCGCGAAGAAAAGGAAACACTCTCTCGTCTCGATCCCTTTGATCCTTGGTAGTATCCATTACAGGGCTCGTGTCTGCTTGAGTACAAAGTGAAAGCAGACACGAGCCCTGTAATGGATACTACCAAGGATCAAAGGGATCGAGACCAGAGTGATCCTTCCTTGCACGCATGGCTGCAAAACTCAGCTAGGCTCAGCCGTTCTGCTTGAAAAGTGAAAGGAGGAAAGGAAACACGAGCCCTGTAATGGATACTACTAGCAACTTCAAAGGGATCGAGACGAGAGAGTGTTTCCTTTTCTTCGCGGGAAGCGGGAGGGGAAGACCTGGCCTCTGTAGAAATTTTTTTGAAACATGTAATTTAAAAATTCCATAGCCATCAAATGCCTGGACCTATCATTCTGAAATTTCTGACACATATCTACCCCTAACCCATCTACAAAGTGAGCAATGTTCAGACTTCTAACTTTTAAAATAAAAAAGTTATAGGCGTTTCTTTCCTCATTGTTTCAAAAATACCTTGCCACCACATGCCTGGACCCAGCTGTCTGAAATTTTACACACATATCAAGCCAAGTGGTACCTGTAATGTGCCCATGTTTCCTGTTTGTATCTTCAAAAATAAAAAAGTGGGAGGCGTAACTGTATTTACCCCACCACTACCCATTTTTCTAAAATTAATTGCCACACAAGGCAAGCACCTACGTTTCCGAAATTTCACACACATAGGTCCCAAGGTACCGCCTACAATGTGGCAAAGTTTCATGTGTGTAACTTTAAAAATGACAAAGTTATAGGCATTCCTGGGTATTTATTAAAAAATTAATTGCCACACAAGGCAAGCACCTACGTTTCCGAAATTTCACACACATGGGTCCCAAGGTACCACCTACAATGTGGCAAAGTTTCATGTGTGTAACTTTAAAAATGACAAAGTTATAGGTGTTTCTTTCCTCATTGTTTCAAAAATTAATTGCCACACAAGGAAAGCTCCAATGTTTCTGAAATTTCACACACATATCAAGGCAAGTGGTACCTGTAATGTGCCCAAGTTTCCTGTTTGTATCTTCAAAAATAAAAAAATGGGAGGCGTAACTGTATTTACCCCACTACTACCCATTTTTCTAAAAATTAATTGCCACACAAGACAAGCACCTACGTTTCTGAAATTTCACACACATAGGTCCCAAGGTACCCCCTACAATGTGGCAAAGTTTCATGTGTGTAACTTTAAAAATGACAAAGTTATAGGCATTCCTGGGTATTTATTAAAAAATTAATTGCCACAAAATGCATGCACCAATCTTTCTGAAATTTCTCACAGACAACTACCCCTAACCAGTCTACAATGTGCCCAAGTTTCATCCTTCTATCTTTAAAAATGAAAAAGTTATAGGCGTTTTTGTAAAACAATACTTGGCTATGGGAAAAAGCATTCAAAATGGCGTCCGATCCGGATCGGACCTCATCGGATCGGATCGGATCGGATCGGAGGTTGTCCGGATCGGATCGGATCGGATCGGATTTTCCCGATTTTGGGTCGGATCGGATTCGGATCGTGGATCGGATCCGATCCGATGCACACCCCTAATAGCCACTAGGACTAGCAGCCACTGATAGCTTCTCCTCCATGAATTTGTCCAATCCTCTTTGAAAGCTGTTCAAAGTGGTGGCCAATGCCACCACACCATCCTGTGGAGGTGAATTCCATTGTTTAACTGTGTGCTGTGTGAAAAAGTCCTTCTTTTGATCTGACCTGAATCTCCCACCAATCACCTTCATGGGATGATCGTATTGGGTTCTAGTATTATGAAATAGGGAGAAAGATGTCTCCCTATCCACAGCCTCCCCACCATGCAGAATTTTGTCCACCTCTATCATGTCTCCCATGACTCATCTTTTGTCCAAGCGACACAATCCCAGATGTTGTACCCTGGACATCAGAAATAGAGGAGACAATGGTGGTGACAGGGCCAGCCCTAGGATAAATTGTGCCTTGGGCCAGGAGTACCTCAGGATCCCCCCGTTCCACCATGGCCAGCTTTGCAGGCTCACCCAGAGCATTGATGGGGCCTGATGCAGGGGTCATGTTGGGGGCCCTGCTGCTGCCCCTTACAAGGACCCATGCACAGGTGTACAACGCTGAGGGAAACACACAAGAATTATTGCATGCATGGACTACATCTGAGAATTCTTGACTGCAACTCCTTTTTGCCCTGGGATCAAGCAGAATGGTAGATGTGCTTCAGTTTTTTTTCCTTACATGGGGATAAAGAAGTAGGGATCGAGAGTTGTGCTTCTTTGGTACCTCCTTCAAATTTCTGGCAGAACTTCTTTCTGGGCCTCAGCCTCATAGGCCTTCTGGTTGTGGCCTGCTGCTGGCCATCTCCACTACTCAGGAAGGAAGGACTCTCCCCTTAAGGCCTGGCCTCACACCACACATTTTAATGTTATTATTGTAATTTATATAGTGCTTTTAGGTTGTTTAGGAGATTTGAAGTACTAAGTGCTCAGTAATGTTGCCTCAAAGTAAAGCTGTGTTCCACTATTTTTTTTTCATCTAGCGCAAAAGAGATCCAAGAGAAATGGAAAAGGAAACACACTTTCAAGCTCATTGAAGGAAGATCATATTTGTAGTTAGGACCCAAACATAGGGTGACCATATGATAAGGAGGACAGGGCTCCTGTATCTTTAACAGTTGCATAGAAAAGGGAATTTCTGGTGGCATCATTTGTATGCATGCAACACCTGGTGAAATTCCATCTTCATTACAACACTTCAAGCTGCAGGAGCCCTGCCCTCTTGCTTTTTGCCACCCTAGCTAACTGCAGACAATACCTTAAAAAAACCCCACAGTTATTGAGGTCATTTCAGTCCCCCCAGCTCAGCTTGGCTCTCCCCTTCAGATTGGTCCAGTGCCCCCATTCAGATCGGCATCCCGGGTGACCACCCAGTTCGTACACCCCTAAGGCCAACCCTGTAAACAGGATCCAGCGCAGTCACGCAGTGCAGTTGGAAGTGAAGATTTGGAGAAAAACTCAAAAGCTTCACAGAAAGAATAGGTTCTGAAGAGGGAACGGAAAGAAGAGGAAGGCAAGGAGGCATGCTGTAGGTCAGGTGATGAGGCATGCTGAAGGTCAGGCAAGGAACCATAGTCAAGCAAGGAAGCCTGGCATAGGTCAGGCATGCTGTGGGTCAGGTGGGGATGCATGCCACAGTTCAGGGGTGTAGAACCCATGGCTTTCAGATGTTGCTGGGTTTCAACTCTCATCAACCCTAGCCAGTTTTGCCAGAGGTCAGAGATGATGGGAATTGGAGTCCACCAGCATCTGGGAAGACCACAGCTGTCCCCCTTTCCTGCCCTAGGCATCCTGGGAAGGCGTTCCAGGTTTCAGGGGCAGCAGGGGAAAAGGGAGAAACTCATTCTGGAGAGCAGGAGAACTTCCCTCTGGGAATTCTCTGAGGCCGCAGCGCAACAGTGCCCAGCTGTGGAAGGGGTGCCCCATGCGGACTTGCAGCTGAACACTCTACTTTGACTTGGGATTGGTGATGGGTGTGTGAGAGGGAGGGAGGGAGGAAGCGAAGGCAGATTTCAATCCACACTTGTCACACGGACATATAAACACGCGCGTACACATAGACACAGGTGGCTTTGGCCCGTTTCTCCTCCAGCCAGGCAAGCAAGCTGCAGCGCTTCCAGCCCCCCCCTCAAAAGCAGCCGCACCCAACGCTGATTAGATCGCTGTCGCTGGGGACCCCGAAGGTTAATTGCCATCTCCTTTGTGTGCCGCCCGGCGAGGAGCCCCAGCGTGGTTTGGGCCGGGATTATTCCTCCGGCTTTGAGCGCAGCCGTGTCTTGTCTCGCCCGGCGAAAGAGGAGTGCTTAACAAGTATTAGGAGACACAAATAATTCTCCCTTTCTCCCCGGCCTTTTCTTTTCTCTCTTTCTCTTGCCTTGTAAATCCTGCTTAGCGGAGCTGAATAGGCCAATGGCTTCACACCGCACCTTTATTCAGGCCAAAGTGGCTGAGGATTACCTCTCCTCCCCCCCACCCCCCGCCCTCGTGTTTTCTTGCTCAGCATTTGTTCTCGGAAGAAGGGAGTAAGGAAGGCTTAAAGAGGGGGGTGCAGATGGGGTGGGGTTCCCCATTTAAGGGGATCTCGGCCTATTCAGGGCAACTTGTCCAGAGCCTGGTGGCTTTTGTTCCGCAGCCAATTCTTCGGATGATTTCTTCACTCCAGTAAAAGCACTTTAATTCCTTTTTAGACACTGAGATTCCGTTCACCTCCTGTCCTGTGTGTGCCTTTCCCCACCCCCCCACTTCTGATCCACCCCCTGCTACCTCACACACCCCTTGCTCGCTTTCTCAGCTTCCTTACTAAGGGTCTTCCTCCAAACCATCAACACAAAGCTCCTGGAAAGAAAGAAAGAAAGAAAAGATAAAAATAAAGAAAGGGAGAAAGGAAGAAAAAAGAAAGAAAAGGGATGAAAAGAGATTTTGTGTGTGTGTGTGTCAGGAGAGAGAGAGAGAAAGAGAGAGAGAGAGACAGACAGTCAGACAGACAGACAGACAGACATTCAGAGCAGCAGAAGAGAGAAATACATATTAAAGAATCATCTTATGCTAGACCAACCGACGTCCAGAATATCACGGCTAGATCTACATACTGTAGGCCTTTAGAGAATAACGTGCACCCCATCTATGGTTTAAGATTTTTAATTTTTAATTTTAATATGCATTTTAAATGTTGAAATGTTTTAACGTTGGAACCTATTTAATTTATTTTCAACTTTTGTATATCTCTTATTTATAGCTTTTAACTGTATATGTTTTAATTTTGCAATGCCGCCTTGAGGCGGGATATAAATAAAGATGATAATAATAATAATAATAATAATAATAATAATGCTTTATAGCAGCATTGAAGAGCGCTGATAACTGTTGGGGCACATGCCGTATACCGCTGTCATTGTGTTATTTCCTGCTTTTTATTCCACATTTGTAATGATTTGACACCAGGTGTAGATCTGGCCCAGGAATGAAATGGGCAACTGAATTACCCAGAACTCATTCTTCAAATGTAGGTGTTTTGAAAACAACAACAAGTAATAGAAGATGGTATTACGTTCCCCGGTAGAGGTCATGAAACTGAGTTCTTCGATGATGTTTAAACGAGCAATACCAGGAATGCTCCACTTCTCGTCCATCCATTTATTCGATATAGGCAAAGTTATCTGAGTGGCTCCCAAAAATAGAACTCCCCCCCATCTAAAACACAACGTGATGAAACAAATATAAAACCGTCGAAATATTAGCACTTCTCGGCCTTTTGGCTACGATCAAGTGAAGTGTAACATATTAAAAAAGAAAGCAAAGCAGGTTGAAATGGCAAAAAAAAAGAAAAAAAAGAATTCACAATAAAATACCAGGAACTGAGAAAACAACATGAAAATGCCCCATTATATGTTGCCAAGTGCCTGGGGGCGGAGGAACATTGCAACCTGGTGTCGAAAAGATGGTAATGGTGGTGTGCCAAGAGGACCTCACTTCTCTGTGTTGATGGGGAACAGAAATTGGGAGAGGGGGATGTGTTTCATTCAACCTGGTGCACAGTTTGGTCCATGTCAGGTTTTCATGTCACAAACGCAAACCATTTTCATTTAAAAAGTGGTCTAAACCACTTGGGCCGGACAGACATTCAGCTTGAGATATCTACTTTGCCTTTTCACTAGAATCCTGGGGGTCAGCAGCTGGACTGGAGCCAAGTGCATAAAGTAGGGCTCAGCAAGGCAGATGTAGGGTGACCCTATGAAAAGGAGGACAGGGCTCCTGTAACTTTAACAATTGAATTACAAAGGGCATTTCAGCAGACGTCATTTGTATGCATGCAGCACCTGGTGAAATCCCCTCTTCATCACAACAGTTAAAGCTGCAGGAGCCCTGCCCTCTTGACCAGATACCAAAGAGGGCAGGGCTCCTGAAGCTTTAACTATTGTGATGAAGAGGGGATGTTGCTAGGTGCTGCATGCATACAAAGGATTCTTGCTGAAATTTATCATGGCAGAAAAATGGATGCACCAGTGTAAATTTGCTAAAGGCAAAGTTAAAATAGCTGATTTGCATAGGATATGGCATTATTTTATTTCATATACAAATCAGGGATGTACTATGCAGCCAACATCTATCAAAAGCTTTCTTCAGATTATGGAAAAGAAATGAAATATAATTTGGTTATTATAAAGAAGCATAAAAAAAATGAAGCCAGTAAAGTAAAGGGGGGTGGGGATGTTAAACATACTACTCCCCTATCAACAACTAGACAAACTTGACTTTTGTTTTTGTTTTCTTTCTTTGTATTTAGGAAATTAATACAATCTTTAAAAAAAAGTGTAAAGCCTATGTTGCCACGGGCACTAGTAGTCTGAGAATGATTGGATGGAAATATGTTTGGCCAAGTCCTTTGCAACTGGAACAACTTGACATGGGATCCACCTTCACATTCCATGGGTCTGTCTAAAGTCAAATCGGACCACTGACTCCAAAGCTGGGAATCACCCCACAGTACTGTCAGCTTTATGTCATTGACACCAAAGAGGAAGTTGCTGAAAGGATGAAACTACCCAGCAAACCGTGAATGTTTACTGGATCTGAAATCATTATTCATGTGCGTAATCCACATGCTCTCAAGCTTTTTTAAAAAAAATATTTAGCATTTCTTTAAGTTTGAGGTCGAAAATACACAATGTCAGTTCTGATGCTCTTTGGCGTGTTCTTTTTAAAAAGATCATTTAGACTTTTTTAAAGTTTCAGGTTGAAAAACACGTAATGACAGGTCAGGCACTGTTTGGTATGGAGTAAATAAACTGATACAGAACTGTAGAGCTAAAGGAGATTGATTGGTGCAGAGCAAATAAACTTAATGTTTTACTATTAAACCCCAAGCTTTGAACTTTTTCAAAGTTTCAAAATTTCCTGCATGTCTGCACTGCTCAAGCTTCAGTTTAAAACAAAAATGAGCAAAATTGGTCTGGTAGATGTTAAGCAACAAGCCTTACACTACTGTATTCTTATATAAGATAATTTTCAAATCATACACTATAAACAAACATCACCTACCCATATTAGCAAGCATATATAGTCACATTGTCCAAACCAATGAGGTATCAAGATTTCTATACTAATCCAAATACATTTCATGAAAATGATCACAATCATCATCGTTATCGCAACTAATATAGTAATCATTAGTATGACAGGTATACATGATACAAACATTAGATAGCATAAATAGAATGCATGAAACAAAACATCATAATTAGCATTAATAGCCAATTGCAAGTGGTAGGTAGAGGCATTCAAGAGGCAGCTGGACAACCATCTGTCAGGGATGCTTTAAAGTGGATTCCTGCACTGAGCAGGGGGTTGGACTCGATGGCCTTATAGGCCCCTGCCAACTCTACTATTCTATGATTCTATGAAATAGCATTAAAATATTGTCATGTAAATAGCTAAAATCACATAGATAGAATTATTAAAATATGAGATGAATGTATATATAACTGTAAATAAATAATCACCTAGACACCATAAACAAGTCACCTAACATTTAAATCAAAAAATGCAACCATGTCATATTGCATGAACATCATGATTACCACATGATGATCACAGAAAATGCAAATCTCTCAACTGTGTAACTTCTACATCTTTACACACTAAATAAAATGCATGACGTCTATCAATATCTAAATTCTCTCTCTCTCTCTCTCTCTCTCTCTCTCTCTCTCTCTCTCTCTCTTAAAAAAGGACACCGGCTCTCATGGAGAAAAATTAATAAGACCTTATTAAAAACAAAACAGCAACACAACCACCACCACCACCACTAGGCTGACCATATGAAAAGGAGGACAGGGCTCATTTAACTTTAACAGTTGTAGAGAAAAGGGAATTTCAGCCAGTGTCATATGTGTGCAATTCGTTCCTGGTGAAATTCCCTCTTCATCACAACAGTTAAAGTTGCAGGGGCCCTGCCTTCTTTTGTATATGGTCACTCTAGTATAGTGCCTGCACCTTTAACTGTTGTGATGAAGAGAGAGTTTCATTAGGAACTAATTGCATACAAATGACACTGGCTGAAATTCCCTTTTCTCTACAACTGTTAAAGTTACATGAGCCCTGTCCTCCTTTTCAGTTGGTCAGCTTAACCACCACTACAATATAATGTTGGAATGATTCATAGCCTATACCTGGCAGCAGGTAGATCTCTAGATTTTGGGACCAACTCCAAGACGCCCTTGCCAGCATGGCCAATAGCCAGGAATACTGGGAGTTGATGCCCAACATATCTGGAGAGCAACTTTCTGTCCACCCCTGGCCAACACAACAGGGGCCTAAGGAGGAATGGATTTGTAGATGCTAATAGTGAATGCATGGAAGTGTTCTCCACATGCATGCAGCGCAACACTATGTGCTCAATAATTTGCCAGCATCATGGAAGCAGGTGTAGCCTGTTTGGGCAGAACAGAGCTCTCTTGACTCTTCTGGGGTCATTCTGCATACTCCTCTGGTAGTACAGGACCTGCAGGATCGGGCTGCTAAAGCCTCTTTGGCCAATCAGTGCACAAGCGCATGGCAGACCTCTGGCTTCTCTGTGTCTCCTTAATCAATTATATAGCACTTTAAAAGTTCCATAGAAATAATAAGTAGCAATAACTCAGCCAGACCATCATTGCTGCTGAGCGGATTTGGCACCCCTGAGACTCTGAAGAAGATAAAACGGAAAGGGGCGATTAGGGAACAAAGAAGGACAGACCTTTTTAACATTCTTCATTAAAGAAGGCAAACTCTTTGGCCACATCTAGGTCTTTGCAGATCTTTTGTTCATTTGGCCCGGTACTGAATGCACTCTGGTTAGCACAATGGATTCCCCGAGTTGCGATGGCGTTAGAAAAATGCGCTTGGAAAAGACAAAATGCACAGTTTGAAGTGCACATTAAAAACAACAGAAACAAATCATGCACTTGCACACTTAAGTCAATGGTGGCAGGGCAGGGGAGGGGAGGAAGTGTGCACTCCGGAAAAACGGGCACAAAAACACAGCTTTCCCACAGGTACCACGGAGCTAGGGCCAGGAAGCTAGGGCCACGGAGCTAGGGCCACAGCTACTAGGAAGCTGGGGCCACAGCAACCACAGAGTTAGGGACACAGAGCTAGCTTCACTGGTACCACGGAGCTAGGGCCATAGAGCTAGGCCACAGATATCACCGAGCTAGGGCCACCGAGCTAGGGCCACTGCTATGCCCAGTTCTAGGCATCACGCTATTTCAAGAAGGGTGTTGACATACTGGAGCATGCCCAGAGAAGAGCAACCAGGATGGTGAGGGGCCCTGTAAACCAAGTCCGACGAGAAATGGTTGAAAGAGCTCAGCGTGTTTCGCCTGGAGAAGATCAAAGGGAGTCACTTAGTGGTTTATAATGTTTGGTTGCTGATTGTTATGTGGTGTTATGTATATACACGTGTTTGGTTTGAAATTCATTTCTTTGGGATCAGTAGTTTTATATATTTTGTTTTATTTATTGCACATGTCTTAATTTATACATGATTACTCTTGTTATACACTAATACGGGGTGGAAAGTTCTACAGAACACACAGAGAAGTTTGATTTGGATAGCAGTCTTCAAACAACTGAAAGGTTGTCATATAGGAGAAGATGGGGCAGGGCAGGGCTAGAACCAACGGGTGGAAATTGTAGGGAAACAGATTTCGGGCGAACATTGGGAGAAAGTTCCTAACAGTGAGAGCTGATCAGCAGCGGAATCGTTTGCCTCGAGAGCTGTTGGGTTCTCCTTAACTGGGGGTATTTAAGCAGCAGCCTGTCAAAGATGCTGTAGCTGCATCCTGCATTGAAGAACCTCCATTGAGCAGAGGGTTGGACTAGAAGACCAAGGTCCTTCTAACTCTATGATTTCTCTCAAAGCTGGAAAATCCAGGAATGAAGCCTGAAACCTTTTACATGTAGGGTCTGTTCTTGACCTCCAAGGTACGGTCCAGTCCTTTCAACTTTGTACTGGAGATGCTGAACATTGAACTTGGGATGTTCCGATGGGATATTCCCAGGGATCAAGCCTCTACCAGTAAGGGTGAGGGACCTTTCTCAGGGTATCAAGACTTGTTCACCTGGCTAAGGATTCTGCTGCATATATTGTGTTATGTATCTTGGGTGTTCTACACATGGTCCTTTGTGCACTGTGCTAGGCCCCACTTTGTGTGCGCATGTATATGTGTACATGAGTGTTGATCTATTCTCCATAATGAGAGACCAGGAGAAGGTCTTGTATATGATTAGGGTTTGTAACAAGAATGAACAATTCAGAGAAGAGTTTCAGTTCACATCATGGTTCAAAAGTGCGAAACTGGGTAAATTCACATTAAAATGTGAACGGAACACATTTGTCCCCATGATCGCAAAGGGAAACCTCTATCTTGGAGGCAACATATTTATGAATATTCTATGCTGATGCTGCTGGTGGAGTCAACAGAAGCAGGAAAGGTCTGTTTATTTATTTAATATTTATTTAGAGTTTTTCTTTTACCCTGCTCTTTAGCCAAAAAGGCTCCCAAGGCAGCCTAGAAAGATATATCTCCCTGCTGGGTTACAATCTTAAGAAAAAAAATGACACCAATTTTTGCAGTCTAATAAAAGAAAATGACATAAGAGGAAAGGGGATTGGGAGGGAGGAGGAAAAAAAGCAAGTAGAATCCTAGTTGCAAAGTGCAGCAGGTGATGGGCACCTCGTTCTACTTCCTCTCTCTCTGATGGCCTCGCACAGGTCCAAAAAAGCAAAAACAAATGAAGGAGGAGCTCTCACAATAGCTACAAACAAACAAACAAACAAACAAGAACTTTGTGAGTAAATTACCCAACTGAATAGAGCTGGAATTGTGTTCAATGAAAGCTGAATGCTAGAGACACTTTGTTACTTAATAAATGCACCCTATGGGTTACACAGTGTAAAATATATACTTTGAAAAGATATAGTTTGTATTAGGGATGTGTATCGTATCGTTAAAATGTACGATAATGATATGATAAGGTTGTGATTGTGCATGTGTTTAATGATGATGATACAACAGGAAAACCTATGATAATTATCCGAGACGATAATTTTCAGGCGATTTTATTGTTTTATTGGACTGCCATATAAATATACCTATAACTTCTGTATTTTAAAAGTTAGAGGCTTGAAACTTGGTCACAGTGCTTATGGGGTATGCCTAAGTATGTGTATGAAATTTGAGATCGATCCCTCCAACCCTCAATTTTATATGAATTTTTTAAAGATCGTTTCCGTTCTGACAGGTCTGAATGAATGCACGTGGCGAGCTGTCATTCTGATCTGTCAGAATGGAAACGATCTTTAAAAAAATCATATAAAATCGAGGGTTGGAGGGATCGATCTCAAATTTCATACACATACTTAGGCATACCCCATAAGCACTGTGACCAAGTTTCAAGCCTCTCACTTTTAAAATACAGAAGTTATAGGCATTTTTTTCTTTAAAAATAGGGCTGCAAAAATATTGTTATTTCATGATAATTATCGTGAAGATGATACAGTTAGGGTGACCAACTGTCAGGATTTCCCCGGATTTGTCCTGGTTTTTGTTCTATTCTGGATGTCAGGGGGGATTTTCTGTGATTTTCTATATTGTCCTGGAAAGACACACTTTCCCCTTTAAGGCCGCCATTAGCATTTTGGGAGGGAATGATGTGCTTTCTAGAGGCGCATCATTTCCCTTCCACTGCTCCAATCAGGACCTTAAATGGGAAAGTGTGTCATTCCCGGAGATTATAGAAAAGGCCCTGATTGGAGTAGTGGGGGGGGGCAGAAATGACACACTTTCCCCTCCTCCACTCCAATTGGGGCCTTTAAGGTGGCGGGGTGGGGGATGACGCTTTTTCCAGAGGCCCTGAAACATCACTTTCCTGCCCTGCCCACAAGTTGTCCTCTTTTTTGGTTTCCCAAATATGGTCACCCTAGATACAGTTCACCTACGATATGAATGAAGATGATAATTTTTTTGGTCCGACATGACGATAACGATAAACAATGATTTTTTTTGGCGTGCACACCCCTAGTTTGTATAAATAGAATAACGAGCAGTATAAACACAGTTGATTCTATCTAAATGGGCATATAATAAACCCAACTGTTGTAGAAAGGAAACTCGCATGGATCCAGGCATGATGGAGGGATGGCTGACCACTGTTCCTCTCCTTCTGTTGCCTTCATGCCCTGTAGGTGAACTTCTTTGGACCCATCTGGTAGGCTACCAAGGGAAAACCAATGTTGGTTTGCATCAGGAATAAGCAACATGGTGCCTCCAGGAAGCAATGCATTCATGGACAACTTCCTGGGTCCGCATGATGGTGTCTTCCCCACCCCTCCACGTTTTTTGAAAAACTAACGAATTGAAGTAATTCTGTGGATGCTGAAACATGTGGGTTCAAATGAGTTGTTTAGTGCGTTGGGGCTCAGATCCCACCTCAGCCTTGTGCTCAGACCTTTGAGGGATGTCACTCGTCCTTTGTGACTATACATGCCTCCCGTGGCAGCCATATTGTGGTGGTGCCCATGACTGTTCCTCAAATTGGCAAATGTGTCTGCAGACACATTTCCCAAAGGTTGCCTGGTCAAATCCAGCAGGGCTCTTCTTGCATTTTTTTATTGTCACTTTTCCTCCAAAGTAAAAGCTTTATTCACATCAGGGGAGGCTTCTCGCTCCAATGTCAGTACTAGATGGCCAGCACCTTGAATAGTTCCTTTAAAGTTCAGGCTGGTTCTGATCGAAACCCGGAGCAGATTTACCACTCCACTGACATGGGAGACACCAGACTCCACCGATTCACACCATCAACATTCGTCATTTCACATGCTCAGAACACCCAAGATGAATGAAAAAGCTATGTCCATTTCCAAGACTTCTTTATTTTTAACTTTTTTTTAAAAAATTGCATTTGGGAGTAGGTTGGTATCTCCTCCACATATATTTCCAACCTGTCTTCTAATTAAGTCCAATTTGAATCTCTTCCAGTCTTCTGGCGCCTTGTTTGAGATCTTTAATAAGCTTGGAGCCTTTAACGACGCCATGAAATATGAAATAAATACTGCTTACTTTAGGCGATTCACCTCAGAGCTCTCTTTCTCTCTCCTTTTCCTTCCTTAGCTCTTTCCTCCTCTGCCTCCCCCATCCCCCGCTTTTCAGCAACCAGCAGCTTCACTTCTTCATAAGCTGTGTTTGGATGATGGGCTCAGAAGCTGAGGAATTGGGGGCTGGAGGATGTTTGACAACAAATAAAGGACTGTGCCGTTAAACCGGTCTCCCGCCTCCCCCAACCTGGCAGTGTTTGCTCTGCAAACAGCGCTAATTCAACTACTTTCCTCTCTAGCATTCATCCGGTGACAGCAAATCTGGTCTTCCTCTGTCCCTGAAGTCCCGACTCCCAGGCCTGTCACTCACGCCAGGCAATTCGTACCACACTCTCCCATGCGCTCTCAAGAAAAAGGATGGAGATGCGTAGGAACCTTATCAGGGCCCGGCACAAAAATTTGCCTCCCGATAGATATGGGGCAGAGAACCGCTCTCAGCCAGAGGGCTGGTTTCAATTTTGGAGAAGTTTTTTGGAGAAGCCCATTCCGGTTGCAGGTGGGGTCAAAACAAAGGGGGCGGGCCCAAAAGACAAAATGAAACAGAAGTATATTTTTGCTGAAAGCTCTTAGTGCCAGTCACTAAGCCTTAAGAAAGGCATTTCAACCTTTTTGAATAGGGGGCAGGCTGCACACAAGATGGGAAATGATTCGTCATTGTGGGGAAAGGGGTGGAGCCAGGGGAAGGGGTGGGTATTTCTTCCCTTTGAGGGCTGCATTTGGCCCATGGGCCTGAGGTTGCCCACCCCTGTAATAGATGCTGGTTGAAGTGATATTGCATCAGTTGCACTGGTTCTTGCCTCCAGGCTAAATTCAAGCTGCTGATCTTTGTGTTTAAGGCCCTTCGTGTCCTGCCCAGCCCAGAGATCATCATTGGAGGGCTTCCTCTGGGTCCCCCCTTGTAATCTGAAGGGACACAAGTGTTGATGGCAGAAAGGGCCCTCTCAGTGTTGGCACCCCAATTTGGGAATGCTCTTCACAGACTCTTACTTTGATGTCTTTTTCAGACAGGAGGGATGTCACGAGCTCCATGCAGACTTGAACCTCAGCACCCCCTCTTTGGAGAAATGGAAACACTACTTTAGGAATGGGAGGGGATTATGCTCCAGTTTGGTTGTGATAAGAATTTACCCAAATTCGCAAAAGTTCTCAATATTCGGGGAAAAAATGAATTGAGATTTTTAAAAAATGTAAATGCAGGAGAAATTGAAACAGACTTGTCTGTCCAGGCCCAGGGCTTTGAGTTCTTGGGTCTTCAGCGTTTGGGCATAGATCCCTGTGCATCCAACCATCTTAGTGCTGAACAGCTGCTTCTTCTTCTTCTTCTTCTTCTTCTTCTTCTTCTTCTTCTTCTTCTTCTTCTTCTTCCATTTATATCCCACCATTATTACATTTATATCCCACCTTTCCTCCCAGGCATACTTCTTAACAACAACAATATTAATATTCATGGTATCAGTACTACTATTGTTAATATTACTTTCATATCCTGCTCTTTGCTCCTCTTGCCAGGAAACCAAGATGGCTTAGATGGCCCTCCTCCTCTTCATTTTATCCCTACAACAACCCTGCAAGGTAGGCTAAGGTGAGAGTCAGTGACTGGACCAAAGTCACTCAGTGAGCTTCATGGCTGAATGGGGATCTCCCAAGTCCCAGCCCAACACTCTAACCACTACATCACACTGTATCTTTACACCACAGTGGCTATCTGAACTAGGCTTGATGCCTCCCGCCTGACAGGCTCCTCATTAGCTGTTATACATCAGGCAGGTACATCATGGTCCTCCCTGTGCTGGGAATAGCAGGAACAATTGAATTTGGCTGGTAAAGATGGGTGAGGATTGCATTTCAGTTTGATTTTGACAAGGATGTAGCAATATCCATGATGTCCTTCATATATATATATATATATATATATATATATATATATTATTTGGATGCAACAAAAAGCAAAATTAATTCGCCTAACCTTATGGTGGCTCTACATCAAAATCTTAGGGTCTGTCTTCCGAATCCAGTGGAGGCTGTTGGCTCCGACGTCAGTGGGGTGGTGAATCCAGTCCCAGTTTCCGTCAGAACCAGCCAAAACTGTAAAAGAGCTATCCAAGGTGCTTCAGCACCCTGGATAGCCCCTTTTAGAGCCCTGACTGGTTCTCACTGAAACCCGGAGCGGATTCCCCGCCCCACCGACGTCGCAGCCCGCAGCCTCCACTGTCCAAACCCATTCGCTCTCCCCACTGCTGAAATCGAGCGTGCTTGTGCGTCTGAGGTGGGCAGATGGATGCCCCCAAGGGTGCAATGGCTCATCAGGGCATGGTTCACGCCATGACCAGATTCATTTGCCACATAATTCAGCGGCCACCATTCTTCTCTTCCTGCCTCCACCATTGTTTCTTCCAGCTCCCAACCGTCTGTTGCAGCATTTGGGGTTCTCAAGCCCCCACCCCATTTGGCTGAGTAAGAAAACCTCCCCCCCTCCCCGGGAGACTGTGGCCACGTATAAAGCCTTGGAGCCATCCTGAGCGGCTGAGTTTTTCACGGCAGCGTCAGTGACGGAAGGAGAGAGGGAGGGCAAGGCTGGCCGAGGGTGTGTGTGTGTGATCAGAACACATAAATCAACCACTAGAGCCTTCCATTTAACACACTCTTCTCCTTCGAGTTGTCAGTGAAACCGTTAATTAATTAGCTAATCCCACAATGAAGTGGATTCTAAATGGATCGCCCCTCCCTTCCCCCCCATTTAGGTAATTACTGCTGAGGGAGCTTTTGTAGAGAGCAATTTTCCAGCAGGGGCAGCCTCGAATGACTCTGGGAGAATATCTATATATCTATATATCTATATATCTATATCTCCAGTCCGTATGTTTCAGACAGGACTGTTGTGTAGGGTTTGGAGGAATAATGAATGGTTGGCCCGCCACCCCTGGGTTTATAGTATAAAATGTATAGAAATGTAATACTTGAATAAACAAACGAAGGCATACAATCTATATGTATAGGGCTATCGTGTAGGGCTTGGAGGGAGAATAGCTGGCTGACATACCCCACTCTTATGGGGTATGTCAACCTTACTGAACTGTTTTTTTCATTTATTTAATGCATTTCTATACTGGCCAATAGCAGTAGGAATTGTTTTTTAAAAAGTGTCCCCCACTGGGCATGGGACCCAGACCTTTAGAGCTGCCCCAGAGCTGTTATCTGCCCTAAGACAAGCCTGCTTCTTCCTCTGAGCTCCGTAGCCTAATAGCGAAACCTTTCTGGGCGGTTCGGAAAATAAAATCAAATCCGAAAACACAAGATGATAAAATGTAATACAAAATGTTTTATATACAAAAATGTAAACCCATTCGAGACTGTAAAAAACAATTAACAACGAATAAGGTAGCTTCCAGTCAGTGCTTCACACCTTGGATAGCTCCTTTAGGGTTCTGACTGGTTCTGACCGGATTTACTGCCCACTGACATCAAAGCTACCGGCCTCCTCCGCTTCCAGTAGTGATGAGTTTGCAACCTGTTGCTGAGCAGTGAGATGTTTCAGGGATTCCAGCACTTTCCCGGAGATCGGTTTCTTGATAAGGAAGTCCCTGGAGACTCGTGGTATTTCTGTGAGATGAGGTTGATTTACACACGTGTATAAGCTGAGCCTGAGATAAGAGATCACAGCATTCACTCACCAACAGATTCCTCTTTGCCATCAAATTTCTAGGGGTACCCACAGTGCCGTGGGATTTCCTGCAGGGAGGAAAGCCTGCTCCCTGCCTCCTTCTCAGCCACAGTTCCAGCACAGACTGATTTCCAGCTACACACCCATCTCACCCCTTTCTTTTGTCTAGTCAGTGGAAGAAAGATGAGTCACCTTTGTCCACCACCTATATCCCATGCCTTCTTGGGCCATTCTAGCTTCCATTCCACCAGAATGTTACCATCTCTCAGCTGTTCATGGGCAGATCACTTTTCTTATAGTATCACCAGTTTGCCTTCTGGGACATGAGTATTTTCTTATTATGGCAGCCATTTTATGAACGGGCAACCCCCATGGCAGCCATTTTGTGAGACATTTTATCTTGTAATGGAAGCAGAAAGATGGAGGGAAAAAGTTGTTAATATTTCTGTGATTTGTTGCAATGTTATTCAAAATAATAATAATAATAATAATAATAATAAATCATTAATAACCAACCCCAACTCCAATATCACTATGTTCTTAGTAGTTAAAGGAATCAGGAATCCCAATCAGTTCAAGATCACTGGAAGTCACAACTTTCATGTTCAGCAGGGGTACAGAACCTAAGACCCATGGGCCAAATATGGCCCTCCAGGGGTTGCAATCCAGCCATCCAGGTCTCCTCATAGGGCCACATCCATTTCCCCATGCAATCAGCCACTTTCTCCCAACCACCAATGTTTTTGTGCAATTTCCCCCCACATTCTAAAAGGTTGAAATGCCTCTCCTAAAAGGCTTCATGATTGGCAGTAAGAGCTTTAAGCTAAAATATGGTATTTTTCTGCCATATGGTCTCCTCCCTTTCGCCTTCAGCCCCAAACACTACTAGATTATTGCAACGTGTTGCCCTTGAAGCTAGTCCAGAAGCCGCAGCTTGTGCGATATGTGGAGACCAGTTTGAAACAGGGATGGGAAGGTCCAAGTATATAACACTGATTCTGGCAATCCTTCACTAGCTGCCTATATGTCTCTGAGTCCGATTCAAGGTGCTGGTTTTGACCTCTAAAGTGTTAGATGGCTCGGGACCACAATACCTGACAGAGAACCTCTACCAGCATGAATCTATCTGTGAATGTTTATCATCCCTCCTCCGAGGGAGGCATGGGGAGTAAAAACAATAGAGAGGTCCTTCTCTGTGGTGGCCCCACAATTGTGGCATGAACTCTTCAGTGAGGCCCACCTCGCACCAACTTTGTTATCTTTTCAGCACCAGGTGAAGTCCTTCCTTTACTCCCAGGCAGTTAGCAGTATGCAATAAATTATTAATCCAGCCATGGTTTAATGTGAGTATGCACGTATGTGTCTCTTCTGTCTGTTTTGACGTTTGTAGCTAAATTGCGGTGTTTTTTTTAAAAAAATGTCATACACAATGTTGTATTTTTAAGGATTTTGATCTTTATAAGCCACCTAGAGAGCTTTGGCTATTGGGTGGTATAGAAATGCAATATATGAAATAAAATGCTGGGCTGAAAACAACAGAACGAAATTTAACAGGGATAAATGCCAAGTTCCACACCTAGGTAAAAGAAACCAAATGCACAGTTACAAGATGGGGGATACTTGGCTCAGCAATGCTACAAGCAAAAAGGATCTTGGAATTATAGATCACAAGCTGAACATGAGCCAACAGTGTGATGTGGCTGCAAAAAAAGCAAATGCTATTCTGGGCTGCATTAATAGAAGGATAGCTTCCAAATCACATGGGTACTATTGGTTCCCCTCTATTTGGCACTGGTTAGGCCTCATCTTGATTACTGTATCCAGTTCTGGGCACCATACTTCAAGAAAGCTGCAGACAAGCTGGAGGGGTTCAGAGGAGGGCAACAAGGATGATCGGGGTCTGGAAACAAAGCCCTATGAGGAGAGACTGAAAGAACTGGGCATGTTTAGCTTGGAGAAGAGAAGACTGAGAGGAACCATGGTAGCACTCTTCGAGGACTTGAAAGGTTGTCACACAGAGGAAGGCCAGGAAATCTCCTCGATCATACCAGAACGCAGGACACAGTATAATGGGCTCAAGTGACAGGAAACCAGATTCTGGCTGGACATCAGGAAAAACATCCGGACTGTTAGAGCAGTACGACAATGGATCCCATGACCTAGGGAGGTCATGGGCTCTCCCACACTAGAGGCCTTCAAGATGCAGCTGGACAGCCATCTGTCAGGGATGCTTTAAAGTGGAGCAGAGGGTTGGACTAGATGGCATTACAGGCCCCTTCCAACTCTAATATTCTTTGATTCTATGAAATGAAAAGGCAGCTTCAGAAAGCTTCTTTAAAATGGAATTTGGCCCTTGGGCCAAAATAAATTCTACTTCCCTGGTGTACAGAAACCGCAGTCTAGCAAAATCATATATACATGGGTGGCAAACTTCAATTGGCTTAATTGGCAGATTAATCAAACTACAGAGTCAGGCATTTCCAAATCTTTTAAATGGAGCCAGTTCACACATGCACCAGTGAGTCATTAAGCATCGAGTATCAAAGTGACATCTTGGTCTGCATAGAACACCATCCTTTACATCCATACGGTCCAGCGTTCTGTCAAATTCTCCGGCTGCAGATATTATGACATCCAAAGATTGTACCAGCCTAGGTCAGGGATGCAATTAGGACCCGACATATTTCAAAATGCAAATACAGCCCCCGCTGTGCTATATTTGGTGAAGGGAATTGGAAAAGGGAATCGTTGCCGGGTTGTTTCCATTAATTTATTCCAAAGTCATACCAACATAAACATGTTCACCAGCAAGCAGAGTGCGCTGGGGGGAGGGTTGTGTGGAAAGCATTAAAAAAAAAATGACATGATTCCAGTCCTTGGGAGAGAGAGAGAGAGAGAAAATGTTGCAAATTTTCACACATTTCCCTTAGGTGAAAATTTGTCAGTTTCACAGTAAAATCATATTTTTAAAAGGTGCCGGAACATCAGCGGTCCTTGTAGCCCACTTGTCTACATCACTTTTTTTTCATTCGAATGAAAAACAAGGATAAAATTGGGATGAAGCCATAAATCCTCCCCCCCCCCCACTTCCTTAAAAGCACAAAGCTGCAACCTTTCTATCACAGATCTTCACCCTCCCAGATTTCTTGGGTCTCTACTAGTTTGTAGGATGGCAAATCCATAGATTAGAATGTGGGTCTCTGTCAAACAGTGGTAGAGCAGTTTGGTGGTGTGAGGGAGACTTCATTTATTATGCCATCAATGAGCATCAATGCACATCAGTTGACCCATTAAGGGCCCTTAAAGGCCAACCTACATGTGTAGATGGCCGACCTGTATTTCGATCAAACAGCATTAAAGCAGCAAGATAAAAATGTCAAGCAGAAAATGGACGGGCAAGAGAGTGGTGCTGAATCCTTCCCCACCCGCCCTTTTCCTCCCCAAACCCTTTCCAAATAACTATTTGTTTCTCTGAAACATGCCCAGGGCACTTTTGGGAATGACAGTTTTGGAGCTTCAGGCCATAATGTTTGCTGTAACTTTGGCCATAAATTGTGCAAATCTCTGTTTGCTCAAATTGTGCTTCGGCACACCATACACCCAAATATGCATCCACCCACATGAGCCTCCCCGCCCTGTTCGATGAAGCATTTCTGGTCTCAAAGCATGTTTCAGAGAGAAACAGCTATTGGTAGAGGGTTTGGGGGAAAGAGGTGGATGGGGGAGAGGATTCAACACCACCCTCCTGCCCATCATATTTCTGCATATTTATTTATTTACATTTATTGATTGCATTTCTATACTGCCCAAAAGCCAAAGCTCTCTGGGCGGTTTACAAAAATTAAAACCATGAAAACCATTTTAAAATATAAAACAAACAACCATGTAATATAAATATAATTAATATATATAATATAAAATACAGGATAAAAGCACAACCAGGGTAAAACCGAGCAGCCACGCAGAAATTTATACAGCTTTAAAATACAGATTTTTAACAGCAAAGTTAAAAATTCAGCTGATAAGCTGTTTAAATACTGAGAAAATAAAAAGGTCTTCACCTGCCGTTGAAAAGAGTATAACGTAGGTACCAGGCAAACCTCTAGGGAGCTCATTCCACAGCTGGGGTGCCACAGCAGAGAAGGCCCGCCTCCTGGTAGCCACCCACCTCACTTCCTTTGGCAGGGGCTCATGGAGAAGGACCCCTGAGGATGATCTTAGGGTCTGAACAAGCACATATGGGAGGAGGTGTTCCTTTAGATAACCTGGCCTCAAGCTTGAAATTTTAATATTGCTGCTTTAATACAGGTCTGTCATGCAAACATGTACTTTGGCCTTTAAGGGCCCTGAATAGGTCAGTTGATGGGCATCGATGGCATAAATAATAAATAAATTTCCTTCAGAATGCTTTGACATGGGAATCAGGCCATCTTTGGGTTTGATGGATTTAGGCTGTCAACCTGACTCGGGTTGCATGTGTGAACTAAGGAGCAGGTTTTCCCCAAACTCTGGGGACTTTTTGCATTTTTTTTCAAAGCACAATTTGAGCAAATAGAGATTTGCACAGTTTATGGCTGAACTGTTGTGTCGTTTGCACAAATTGCAGCCAAGATTTACGTAATTTGTGCAAATTGCAGCTGATATTTGCATAATTCGCACTCATTGGGACCGTGTTTTGTGAAATTTGCTGAAATTATGCAAATTTGCACACATTGCAGTCATCATTCATGCAACCACCCCCCCGCAACCCCCCCACAACCCCCCCCCCCCAGAAAATTTGCTAACTGGCCTGATTCGCTGCAGATTGAGACAGGCTGAAACTGGGGTCAGGGGTGGGGGTGGGCCAACAAAAGCTCATTGAGCTCATTGATTTCTCCAACATCTCTACTCTGGACAGCTGCATGATTCCTCCTGGAATCTATTTGTTGCTACCGTAGAAGCATCAGGGGGACACTGTCGCAAGCATCCTTCCCGGGACACTCTGCTGGTGCCACCCCTCTGGCACGGCCAGAAGCCCCAATCCTGCCATTCTCAAAAATGGCCTCGGCATTTTCTTGTGACTGGAACTGGTCTACCCATCAACAGCTCCCACACAATTTGGGTAACGTTAGAAAGGATAGGCAACGTCAGTGGGCCCTGATTAGGTCTTGGGATCTCAGCAAATGCTTGGGTTTTCCAGGCCTTGATGCCAGCCATGCCTGCAGGCCGCCTTCCCTAGGGATGGATGAGAATTTCATTTCAATTTGTTTTTTTGAGAATCCAATGTAGAGTAGTAGGCCACTGAAATGAATGGGGCAGGTTAGTTGTGGTTAACTTAAGTCTCATTCATTTCAAGGAGTCTGTTCTATGTAGGAATGATATTGGATTGTACCCCTTGAGGAGAATAATAATAATAATAATAATAATAATAATGGAAGAAACCAAAACCGAAACTTAATCCTGGAATGTTCTTCTCAATGAGGACCTCCTGGTGACAACTAGTGATGCTAGATAAATTCAAGATGGCCACAAGTCATAGTTGCTTGTTGTAACCACAGGTCGTAACACAATAAATCAAACATAGACATAGAAATAATAAAACATATAAACATAATGCACAAAAAAAGCAATAGCAGTTAAACACAAATACAAATCCTAAATATCTGTATTAAAAGGAATTTGAATTGTGGAATCCACTGTGGACCGGCGTCCCCATGCTGCGCGGTGTCTGCAGACTTCCAGGTTTGTTTGTTTTTTTAAAAAAAATCCCCCAAAATGTATGCAAATTCATTCGCAGGAAAGTATGCATGTTTCTGCCAAGACATATACCATGCTGGAAAATATACGCAGGGGAAAAGTCGAATGGATTGGGGGAATTGTGTAAAATGTTGTGAACTTTCTTACAGAATTATTTGTGTATTTTTCAACATGATGGGGAAGAAGATCGAATCTGTCCGTGAAAGGACTCTGGAATGAATGACAACACACAATCCACGAAACACACATGGGATGGATCTCACGAAATCCAGACATCCCTAGCGACAACACTGTCAACTTTTTGGGGGTGCCAGGTGTAGACTTGCTTCTACTCCCGGGCATTTGATGGCATTTTTTTTTTTAAGTCAGTAGTTTTAGCAGTGCCTGGCATTCAATTGTAGCTGCTGGTGGTGGGGAGTTTAAGCTGTTTTTATATGTGATATATTAAAGACTTTATATTATGTGTTTATCACATTGTATTTTGGGACTGTCAGTTTTGTCAAGTGCCCAGGGAGCTTTGGCTACTGGGTGCGATAGAAATGAAATAAATGGAATGAAAATGCGATAAGAGATCCATCCATTCAAGTTCAGGGCTTTGAGTGCTTCGCTTTTAAAAGTCTGGGTTTGGATTCTTGTGTATTCAACCATGTTTACTGCTGCTGAATTAGGCTGGTCACTGCCTCATCTTTAACAGCTACATAGCAGGCAGGTACATGATGGCCCTCTCCTAGGTGGTAAGAATCGCTGTACCTATTCAACTTGGCTGATGCAGGCGGGTGACAATTTCATTTCATTGTCATTTTTTAAAAACAAGGATGTACCCGAATTCACAAAGTTCTTTACATCCGGGAGAGAAAGAACCTGAGATTTTAGAAATTCAAATGCAGGGGAAAGAAAAAGAGACAGGTTCACCTGTCCCTAACGCTCCATACATCTGGGATAGTGGTACAGTGGTTAGAGCATTGGACTGGGATTGGGGTGACCTGGGTTCTAGTCCTCACTCAGCCCTGAAGCTAGGTGGGTGACTCTTCGGGCCTGTCACTGACTCTCAGCCTAGTCTACCACACAGGGTTGTTGTGAGGATAAGTTGGAGAGGAGGAGGACAACGTAAGATGCCTTGGGTTCCTTGTAAAAAAAGGTGGGGTATAACTGTAATGATCAATAAATGAATGAACGAATTAATGAATGAATAAATAAAGGGCCAGGAATGCCAGGTCACTCGGCATGACTTGCAATCAGGCCAGAGTGCCGGCTGGTGTCGGTTTTAGACCGACGGGAACGCTGGTGGGTCAAAGCTAATTTCTCACTGGAATCGATCACACGGTATCAGGCACATGGATGCAGGAGGCAGAGAGTGGGTTAAAAGAATATATATATATATATATATATATATATATATATATGATCAGCAATAGAGGATAATAACACCCCCTCTCTCTTTCTCTCTGCCTCTCCCTCCCTCCCTCCCTCCCTGCCCCCTTTCCCCATCTCCCATGCACGCATGTACTCAGGTTGCTTTTCCCCCGATGGTTTCTAAATAGACCTCTCCGATCGCATCTGGGAGTGGAATGGAACAGATTTCATTTTTCACACGCGGCACAATGGCAACACTGACAAAAGAGGAAGGCTGCCCATTGTTCCGATCTGCCTTCCACACATCCTACCTCTGTGCCGTGAATTAACCCGCTTCACCTCGGCCATTGTCCCGACACCACTTCTGAGTTGATGAACAAAGGCGGGAGAAAGCCCTCTCCATGTACACAGGAGGCGGAGGGAATGGGGGGAGCAGGTTGAGATAAGTTTGGGTCCAGAGTGAGCGTCTGTCATTTCTCCTTCCATCCCTCCATGTGGCTGCCTCCTTAGGTCTCGCCTGTCAGTCACCAACAAAGGAGAAGTATCTCTCCCTTCCGCGCGCTGCTCTTACAGCGTTGCCGTGCCAAAAAGCCACCCCCCCCATATATACATGCCTCAATCTGTCTTCCCTGCCATGGGCCCCCATCCGACAAGCGCTCTGGAGCTTCGGAGCACATGATGACAATCCGCAGTCTCGCCCCTTCTCTCCCTTAGAGCCAAGGACTCCTCCAAGCTGGGTCAGCCTGGCTCTAGCCAAGTTGCTTCCTCCCTGTGCATTCTGGGGGAAGCCTGCCTCTCGCCCATCTTGTCATGGGTGCTCCTCAGCAGGGTGCGGAGATGAGCCACGAACGACCTTCGACGATTTCTCTAGCTCATTACATTTCTCTGATGGGAATCGCCTTGGCTTCATGATCTAGGTAGAGAGGACTTACCTAGTGAGGGCTACACTGGCACCCAGTTTAGTTCTGGGTTCAGGTCCAAGGGCCTGTGCTGCAACTGATCCTTTCAATCCCCAAATGTAAGTTTTGCAACCCGATGGCAAGCAGACCTCCCCATGTGCTAAGTTCTGCAGAAGGTTCCTTTCTTGGAGTACCTCATTTTATCTATTTATTACATTTATATCCTTCCTTTCCCCCCTCCTCCTTAAGGATCCCAAAGCGGAGTACATAATCCTCCTCCTCTCCATCTTATCCTGTGAACAACAACCCTGTGAGGTAGATTGGGCTGAGAGTCATGGCTGAGTGGAGACTAGAACCCCAGATCTCCTGACTCCCAATCCAACACTCTAACCACTACACCACACTGGCTCTTGACCTTCGATGGTCATGAGGAACAAGACTTTGTCAGTGGTGCACCCTCGTCATGGAACACAACCGTGTCCCAGCTGGCCAGCGTCCAGATTGCTCATGACTGTTTTGCTCTGGAGAGCTTTTGAGGAAGTTGGTTCTGTTGGTGTGACTCCCAGCAGAGTTGCTTTATATAGGGAAAGTGTGACAGCACAGCATTTAGTATTGGAGGCAATAAGTTCAAATCAGCTTACTTTGTTAGTCCTTTTATACACATTGTCAGAGAAGACTATCTAACACTCCCACCGATCCGGAGGGAGAGGCGGGTTACAAATAATAATAATAATAATAATAATAATAATAATAATAATAATTATTATTATTATTATTATTATTAACTACAAAGCCTCCTTTACAGCTTGGTGCGTGAGTATAAGTGAGCGAAGACATGAGATATGGCTACTTCCTTCAGAGAGAGACGTGCACAGTGCTTGCTGCAGAGGCAGAGGAGGAAGAAGGAAGAGGAAGAAGAGGTATTGGGAAATAGAAACTGATGACACAACAAGGACATTCTCTATTGCCCCCTAGTGTCTGGAAGCATGCGGAGTTGTTTCTGTTGTCCAGCAGGTTTAAAAATGGTTTGTTGCTACTGGGGACAGATTGGGTTTTATGTTTTCAAAGGGAGCGCAGCAGAAGGAGCGGCTTGCTTTTTGCTTTCCAATAGCACATGGCAGGGTTGCACATTCCTGTCGAAACCAATGGAGATCGCCATGTGGGCACACTGATGATGCTGTCGCTCCCTCCCTTTATGATGTTTAGGGGGTGAGTGCCATGAGAACCTCCCATGCACAAGGGGGAGGTAGCAGCAGTCTTGGAGGGAAACCAAAGTTTGGAGAAATACACACCAAAATAAAAACAGGTGTGTGTGTGTGTGTGTGTGTGTGTGTGTGTGCAGGGGCAGGGGCTCAATAAGGGCTGAACGTGCTGGATTGCTAGCTCAGATTTGGAGGGGGAAAACCCCACTGGAAAACTGGGTAGGAGGCAGAATGGAATGGAGTGGCCTGAACAGAAATACTGTACACTGTAACGTTTTGTTGCAGCTCCCACTTGTATAAACTGGGACTGCAGAAACAGTTTTGGGCGAGGGGACAGATAACCCCCTAACCAAGCGCCTTGATGTCAATGCTGTGGCCCCTGTTATCTCCAATCTCGGGTTGGAGATAACACTGGGAGATCAGCTGCTGGCATGCATCTCCACTTTGAGAACAGAGAGGACAGTGGTGGATAGCTTCTGGATGGGTCCTTCCAGGGGAAGGGGTCTAGAAACTAAGCCCCACCTCCTGGAAGGACCTATGGAAATTCTGTGGGCTGGATCAGTGTGCCTAGAAGGACAGATCTGGGCACAGGGCAGAGTCTCCTCACCCCTGATATAAACAGACATTTATCATCCACATTGTGCCTTGGTGACCTGACTGAGCTGATCCTGGGAATCTGGAGAGGTGTAAATCAGGATCAGGCATCCTTGTGGCAGGAAAGCAGGCTGCTTAGGTGTTACCCGTCTATGGGCTATAGAGGGGAAATTTGAGCTGCACCCTCCCTTTCAAGAGTGGGAGTGTAAACTCCCAGCAGGGCCTGCAAAAGGTTAGATAAGGCAGTGCAAACAACATCTGATTTCCTTTCCTCCCCCACCTTTTAATCTCCACCCCTCTTTTTTTCTGTATTATTATCTTCTTCTTATGCCTTTTGAATTATCTTCGCAGATACTACATTAATTTAGTCAGGGCAGGTAAGGTCACTCCTCAGACATGGTTGCTCATATTTATGTATATTTGCCAAAGGAGATAAATGGGAGAAACAAACGGCAAGGGAGAGAGAGTGAGGATAGACGGCGGCGTGGGCTGAGGGAAGGAAGAATAGCCCACAGACTGAGGGAGAAAGCCCCATCACCTAGGTTGGGATGCATACACCTTCCAGCCTGGAAAGTGTTCAGAACACTTTTCATCTTCTGATCCTTATGCTGAGCTCAGTCTTATTATGCCCATATTACAGGTGGAACAGGGTAAGCTGAGGCAGGGAGGGAATGGCTTGTCTCAGGTGCTACAGGGGACAATCCTATGCATGTTTAGATAGAAAAAGTCCTACAACTTCCATCATGCCCCAGCCAGCCTAAACATGGATAGAATTGTACCCTTAGTGAGTTTGGAGTGGAGGTGAGATTTGGACCAGAGTAGGCATGAAGCAGCCTCAAGTTGACCAGAGTGGCATTGAGCAGTCATGAATTCTCTTATCCCCCCACCATGCCAGGGCTAGGGCCATGGGTATGTTTGACAATTTGTGACCAGGACACCTAGCAGACCGCCTTTGCTTATATACAGCCAGACAACATTTACGATCTTCAGAGGAGGTCTTGCTGGTCATTCCGAAATAAACAGACTGTCGCCATGAAGAACCTCGACCGAGGGCCTTCTCTGTATTGGCACCCACCCTCTGGAAAACCCTCCCTTGTGCAGTTTTGGAGGCGGAAAATGTAACAACTTTTAAACACCTCCTGAAAACATATGTTTTCACACAGGCTTTTCCTGGGCTGTAACTTATTTCGGTTTTATATGGCATTTAACTTTTAAAGCTTTATTTTATATTTTGATTGCTGTATTTTATGGTTTTAATGGTGAACTGCCCAGAAAGCCTCAGCTATTTGCCAGTTAAAGTTGTGATAAATGAATAAATAAATTTGAGAAAGTGTCCTGGGCACCACCACAAAATGGCTGCAATGGGAGGTGCAGCAGAGGACAAGTAACCTGCCCCAAAGACTGAGTACAAGGCAGAGGTAGCAGGCCCAAAAGACTCATTTGAACCCACCAAATGAGTGGGTTTCACAGTATTTCACAGTATTCCCAGCTTCTGGCAAGAAAGTGTGTGTGTGTGTGTGTGTGTGTGTGTGTGTGTGTGTGTTTAATGTCCCAGACCTGGGCCCGATTCAAAGTGCCAGATTATCTGAAGGAAAGCCTCCTACCATATGTACCTGCCTGGACCTGAAGACCATTTTCAAGGGTCTTTCTCTGTGAGCCCCTACCAAATGAAGGGAGGTCGGTGGCTACCAGGAGGAGGGCCTTTTTTGCTGTGGCACCCCAGCTGTGGAATGATCTCCCTAGAAAGGTTCACCTGGCACCTACGTTATGCCTTTTTTGATGCCAAGCAAAGACCTTTTTATTTTCCCAATATTTTAACCTGTGACCATCTTAGTCATTTAACTTTGCTGTTTTTAAATCTGTATTTTAAATCTCTGTATTTTAAATCTCTGCGTTGCTGCTCGGTTTTATCCTGGTTGTACTTTTATATTGTGTTTTTTATATTGCAGTTGACATTGTATGCTTTAAATTGTACTTTATGGTTTCAATTTCTGTGAACCACCCAGAGAGCTTCGGCTATAAGGCGTTACAGGAATGTAATAAAGAAATACATAGATAGTAATGGGAGAGGTGTAAGGAGTTCAGGGCATGACATGGCCTAGTCCTACACTGTGATATATCAGCCTTTACTGCCTTTTCCTCCCATAAAAGGTTGCCTACAATTGAACGGGTGATGCTTCTGAATTTTGGAAGTCTTCTGTCATTTCTGACTCCCCTTTCTCCAAACTGCGTGCCATAAGAATCAACTAATTGATCAAGTACACCCAAGGGACCAACCCAGAAGAAGGGGCTGTCCATTGCATCTCTATGTGATGCACTTCTCCTAGAATGCACCTTCAGATCGGTGACTCATGCAAAGACACAGGGTGGGTGATGATGGCCATGCAGATGGATGGCAATGACAATAAATGAATCTTTTTCTTCTTCTGCTGCTGCTGCTTCTCCACCACCATAGTCACTACCTTCTCATAGAGTTGAAGAAAATGTTGTAGGTTATCAAAGCCCTGCTTGATGCAAGAAATTCAGATCTAAAGAACCCGCATGAGATGGCCATTTGGCCTTTTTATGAAGATCATCGACACCCCTCTTAAAGAATGGCATAGGCAAAAATAGACAGGGGCTGAATTCGGACAACACGATAGTCAATGGTGGGGTAATAATAATCAACTTTACAGTTGTTCATCTAGGGGGTACTCCCCTCACAACATGGTAATAAATAATCAACCGTGGTGTGGATTAGGATCAGCGCTGAGTTGACTATGGCAGCATTCAGATGACACGATAGTCAATACAACTGACGATTGTTTCCCCCCCCCCCCAATTGCTTATTGTGTCATCCAAATTCAGTCAGGGTCTTTGCCTGCAAGGGGCTTACAGTTTAAAATAGGCAATGGGGGAAAAGAATGAATGTTGGGGGGGGGAGGAGAGAGAGAGAGAGAGAGGTGAGGGTGAGGAGGGAAGAATGGGGCTAATGCAATTAATGTATTTAAAAAACTTGTTTGTGGTTGGAATGAGGATTAAGAACAGAAGGTGAAAGGTGGGTTTGGAGGAGGATTTTGAAGACAGGAAGGGTTGGCATGTGCACAGCCCTCCTTAGCTGGATTGCGGTAAAAGGTGAGGAGAGGGGAACGTGTCAGAAGTTCAAAAAACTTTCGGCTAGCACCTTTTGAAATATCCCTGTGTTTTCTGGTGGAACAACAGGGGAAGGTTATAAAACAAAATACCCCCCTTTTTCACTGAAGGCTGTACAGCAAGCAACACTTGAAAATCATTTGTCTGTGTTGAACAATCAAATGGCAGCCTTCCCGAAAGTGTATGGATGGTTTTCTGTTTGTTTGCTTTTGTTTTGTTTTTAAATGAGGAAAGGAAGATAAATTGAATACCCCCCCTTTTTTCCCTTTCTAGAATGCATTTCTATTCTAGGTTCTAGGTGTGATGGGTGAAATCCTTTTGGCTTGACTCGGAATTGGCTCTGTAAAAGAAACCTCTTCTGTTTTCCATGAGGTTTCTTCTGGCTTGTAACGTTTATTGGTTGACTTGTTGTATGTTTATTCCAACCATTCACAAAACAGCTTCAGGGGACGTTGCAGCAGCTGCAACACCACAAACAAATGGATCAGCACTTTTTAGATTTAAGTTTCACCCCAACTTTTCTCCAAGGACCTCAAGGGAACCTGTGTGGTCCCCTCTCCTAATAACCGCCCTGTGAGGTAGGCTAGACAGGTAAGCAGTGATTGGCCTGAATACACCCAGTGTGTTTCATGGCTGACTTGGGGTTTGAGAGCACATTTCTCCAGTCTTAATCCAACATTCCAACCACTATACTACACTGCCTCCTATTGAAGCACATGCACTGGAGGCTGGTAGTTATTACTTTGGTAGGGCTGTGAATCCATTAGTGGTTTCAGTCACAACCAGCCAGAACCCTAAAGGAAGGATAGAAGGTGCTGAACTGGTTCAGCACCTTGGATAGCTCCTTTAGAGTTATGGCTGGCCTTGCCCGCAACCCAGAATGAATTCACCGCCCCATCAAAATCGAGTTCAGAGTCTTCCAACAAGTGGGTGGCAAACCGATAGGGTTGCACCCTTAGTATAGATCACAAAAACACACAGAACACCACTAAAATGGTGCCAACCAGGAAATAAAACCTGGGGAGGTGCATGATTTTTTTAAAAAAACTAAAACGATCTCTTTTAAAATTTTCACTAAAATGCATTTTTGGTTAAGCACTACTGCACAGATATTAAGCACTATTGCGAATATATATATTCCAAAACATATATTAATTTCAATAACTCTCAAACACTGGCAAAAAGGAGTTGCAATGGAGTTGTTTGAAAAACAACAACAACATCAACAATAAAACCCCACAAACATTGATAAATAGTGCTGCCAGGAATGGTAATAGTGAAAATGTACTGTAGCAGATGTGCATCACAACACATGTCAAAACCATGTGCCTTTCAAAAGATGGAACAGCAGCACTAATGCTAAACTTGTGGCGATCATGCTACTGTTCTCTCTCTCTCCCTTTTTTTTAAAAAAAAGAAGAAAACAGTCAGATTTTCTGCACTCTGAGAAAAAAAATGGAAGAACCACTACGAAAAAAATGGAAGAACCACTGTGAAAAAAATGGAAGAACCATTGTGAAAAAAATGGAAGAACCATTGTGAAAAATGGAAGAATCATTGTGAAAAATGGAAGAACCACCATGAAAAAAATGGAAGAACCACTGTGAAAAAAAATGGAAGAACCACCGTGAAAAAAATTGGAGGAACCACAGTGAAAAAAATTGGAAGAACCACTGTGAAAAAAATGGAAGAACCACCGTGAAAAAAATGGAAGACCCACCGTGAAAAAAATTGGAAGAACCACCGTGAAAAAAATTGGAAGAACCACCGTGAAAAAATGGAAGAACCACAGTGAAAAAAATGGAAGAACCACAGTGAAAAAAATGGAAGAACCACTGTGAAAAATGGAAGAACCACCGTGAAAAAGATTAGAAAAACCACAGTGAAAAAAATTGGAAGAACCACAGTGAAAAAAATGGAAGAACCACTGTGAAAAATGGAAGAACCACTGTGAAAAAAATGGAAGAACCACCGTGAAAAAAATTGGAAGAACCACCGTGAAAAAAATGGAAGAACCACCGTGAAAAAAATGGAAGAACCACAGTGAAAAATGGAAGAACCACTGTGAAAAAAAAATGGAAGAACCACCATGAAAAAAATTGGAAGAACCACTGTGGGAAAAAAATATGGAAGAACCTCCACAAAAAGGTGGAAGATCAACATTTATTTATTCATTTATTTATTTATCATTTGCGTTTCTATATTGCCCGATAGGCAAAGCTCTCTGGGCAGTTCATAAAAAATAAAATCACAAAATACAGAAAGGTGAAACACAATATAAAATCTTTAAAAGTTTAATCTAAAAAAATACAGAGCAAAAACCAGCAGCAGGATATTCTTTTTTTTAAACACACACACACACACACAGAGTAATACTTTTAGGGCACAACCCTATGCAAAGTCCTATCATTCTCAGCATGCCCCAGGATCCCCCCCCATCAAAATATGTAAAGAATTGTGATTTTAAAAACAAACCTGTACAGTCCTGGTCACTACACCTAAAAAAAACAAAAGCAAAAAGATATTGTATAGTTGGAAAAGATGCAGAAAATGGCAACTAAAATGATCAAGGGGCTGGAGCAAATCCCATATGAGGAAAGTTTACAACAGCTGGGATTGTTTAATTTGGACAAAAAAGTGAGTATGGCGAGACATGATAGAAGTATACAAAATTATGCATAGTGGAGAGAAAATGGACAGGAAGACATTTTTCTCCTTGAATCCAGTGGGGTCATCCCATGAAGTTGATTGGTGGGAGATTCAGGAAAGATAAAGGGAAGGACTCCTTCACACAGTGCATAAGTAAACTATGGAATTTACTATCACAATATGTAGTGATGGTCACCAATTTGGATGGCTTTAAAGGGGGAATAGATAAATCCCTAGAGGAGAAGGCTATCAATGGCTACTAGTTCTGATGGCTATGTGCTACCTACAGTATCTGAGGCAGTAAGCCTATGTAAAGCAGTTGCTGGGGAAGATGGGTGGAAGGGTGCTGATGCACTTGGGTCCTGCTTCTGGGTTCCTGGTCAACAGCTGGTTGGCCACTGGGTGAACAGACTGCTGGACTTGATGAACCTTTTGTCTGATCCAGCACGGCATGTCTTTTGTTCTTACATTCTTAAAGCTGAAGGAATAAAATGTTTTGGGAAAATTAAAGCCTAGCGCTCAAAAGACCAAAATGCAGGCACCAGGTGAGCCTCTCTGGGAGGGCCTTTCCACAACCAGGATTCCACCACTGAAAAGTCTCTGGATGACCAAGTCATGAAGATGCCCTGTGAAACCCGAGCGAACAAGTCAAATCTATTCCAGAACGAAGAACCAATATTTACCTTCTGTGAGAGGAAGGCACCTTCTATGAAAAGAAGGTTTCTGGCTAGTGGAAGATGATCCACCCAATTTTGGGTGGTCCACCTCCCTTCACACAGCTCCCCCCATCCATCAGGGCCTGCTGACTCTTTGCGTAGCCTTTTCAGGGGGCTGGAGAGACTGTGCAAATCCACTTCCATCAGCGCAGGTGACCCAGACTACATCTGGATCCCAGCCCTACTATGGATGCACCCAAGCATACAACAGCATGTTCAGGAGGGTGGGACACAAAATAGCTTGAGCCAGCCCCTATATGGTATAAGAACTCAGTCTGCCTCCCACTCCCACTCTGAGAAGCTCTGAGCCTTGATTTCCAGTTTTTCAGCCACCTCCACAAACGAACAGGCAGAACAAAAGCCGTGCCAAAAATAATAAATGTAGGTCAGCGCACCACCATCTGATATGATGCTAGTTGGGTCACCTCTTCTGCTGCTACAGGCTGCAGCATCATATTCAGGTACAGGGAATTCCCCGCTTTAGTGCTGTTCTGTTCCAGTGGCGTTTGCTACCTTGGCTGGGAGTTTCCGAACCGGAGTGTCAAAACAGTCTCTCTTGCTTAGCCAGACATCCAGCGGAACACTAGAGATCTTGGCTGGGCATTTTCTCTCTCTTCCCCCCCCCCCCTCTCTCTCTCTTTCTCTCTCCTGCGTGCACATACCACACATTTTCTTCTCCGACTTATCTTCTATTGTGGAAGACGAGATAAAAATAATTCTTACGGATGCTTCTCAAGTGAAGCTTCTCTCTCGGTCTCCCCTCCCCTCCCCGCATCCCCCTGCTCCGTCCAGATAAGGGGCGAGGACCAAGCACATGTCCTTTTCTTTGTGCGCAATCAATATTCAGCCAAGTTTATCTGCCCAACATAGTGCAGTGGGCTAATTTCAGCCATGTCAATTATTTTGATGAATGCTCAAAAAAGCTTGGGGTGCGGGAACAAGATAAAAGAATTACTGCCATAAAACACACGCCCACATTTGCAGACACGTGTCTTTCCTTCTCTCCCCCCCCCAATGCGCACTGCCCCCATCCTGGTCGTGCATCCCATATCTTCTTGTAGCACTGGGTGGGAGGGTGCGCAGTTCGATTGGCAGCTGCCATGCATTGTCCGCTCATGGAAGTTGAGCATGGATGGAGGAGGAAGCATTTGTTGGCATTCTCCAAGGATTCCTGACCAGATCAACATAACGATTCCCTTTTGGAGAAGGCATCCTTTAATACATGGGTGGGGGACCTGTCATGTTCCAACTCCCATCACCACTGACCATTAGCCATGCTGGCTGTGGCTGATGGGACTTGGAATCCAACAGCAGAAAAGACCTAATATATCCCATCATGCAGCTTTTCCCTGGCCACTCTTTTGAGTCCCTTATGATTATTTTACTCCAGGGTACCAACAAGATAATTGCCGGGCAAGTGGCTAAATTCCTGAGCCTGGTCATCCTCACTAGACCACTTATGATTGGTTGATCATGCTCCTCGAGGAGATGAATTTAATGTCCAGTCCTTTCATGGCTTTGTATCTTTCTGTTTTATCAGTATGTATGAATATGGGTATATTTAACTTGTTGCATGGATGGTCTGTTGGCTGTAAATAAAGATGGATTAATTGAAACTCATGTCCAATGACATGTCACAGAGGTGCAGAACACCAGGCCCAGGAGTACAATCCAGCCCTCCAGGGCAGCTCAGGTGGCCATGCCTCCTTCCCCTGTCTTCTCTGCCTTTCCTCCACTCACCAATCATTTGCTGGTTTCCTGGCTTTTGTGCAGTTTCCCCATTCTAAAAGATTGAAATGCTTCTACTAAGGCTTTGTTAGAATCATAGAATCATAGTAGAGTTGGAAGGGGCCTATAAGGCCATCAAGTCCACCCCCCTGCTCAATGCAGGAATCCACCTTAAAGCATCCCTGAAAGATGGCTGTCTAGGTGCCTATGGAATGCCATTAGTGTGGGAGAGCCCACGACCTCCCTAGATCATTGGTTCCATTGTTGTACTGCTCTAACGGTCAGGAAGTTTTTCCTGTTGTCCAGCCGGAAACTGGCTTCCTGTAACTTGAGCCCACTATTCCATGTCCTGCACTCTGGGATGATTGAGAAGAGATGCTGGCTTTATTAATCAATCAATAGCCTTGCTACCTGAGGCCTTCCTTTACCTCATGGTATCATAGAATCATAGAACAGTAGAGTTGGAAGGAGCCTATAAGACCATCAAGTCCAACCCTCTGCTCAATGCAGAAATCCACGTTAAGGCATACTTGACAGATGGCTGTCCAGCTGCATTCTGAATGCCTCTATGGTGGGAGAGCCCACAACCTCCCTAGGTCATTGGTTCCATTGTTGTACTGCTGTAACATTGGTTCCATTGTTGTACTGCGCCTGATGTCCAGCCAGAATCCGGCTTCATTTAACTTGAGCCCAGTACTTGAAGAGTGCTCTCATGTCTCCCCTCAGTCTTCTTTTCTCAAGGCTAAACATGCCCATTTCTTTTCATAGGGCTTTTTTTCTTGACGCCTGATCATCCTCTTTGCCCTCCTCCAAACCAGTTGCTGGCAGTAAGAGCTTGAAGCTCCAAAAGGAAGGCATTTAGGTTATTTTGGCCCCTTCCTTTTGCTTTTGGCCACACCCCTTTTTGGTTGAGTCCCACCTCTTTTTGCCTTTGGACTCCACCCCTTTTGCTTCCATCCCATCCACTGCTGGAGTGCAATCCCCGAGAGCTTCTCTGAAATGCATGTTGATCCTAGAGCTGAAAGGATTAATAAACATGAACGATAGACTCCTTCACACATTTCCCCCCCAGAAGATCTCAAATGAGAGTCCAGAATCAAGGGGCAGGCTTTTTTTTCTTTTCTTTTTTTCTGCTTGGCTTGATTAAATCATTTTCCTATTAATTCTGCTCCAGCCCTGAGCCACCAGACGAAGGCTCTCTGATTCGCCACATGCAGTTGCACAGCTGTTTGTCAGGAACCGCTGAATCCGTGTGCAGCTGCGGCGTTTGGCAAACTGCAGGATTGCAGGCAGCTTTTCAGCAAAGGACTTCCTGGCCCTGGCCTGACTCCGCCCACCCACTGGCTAGCCATGGGTTCCTCCTGGACAGGAAGGAGCATGAGAAGGGTTCCTGTTCTGGTTGAGCCATGAACAAAGTCTTCCTGAGTGGAACTGACAACCATCCATCTCTTGTCAGTAGGCAGCTGCATCAAATAATTGCAACCAATGCCTTAGCCATCATACAAAATAACCTTTATCTAGGCTGACCATATGAAAAGGAGGACAGGGCTCCTGTAACTTTAACAGTTGTAGAGAAAAGGGAATTTCAGCCAGTGTCATTTGTATGCAATTAGTTCCTGGTGAAATTCCCTCTTCATCACAACAGTTAAAGTTGCAGGAGCCCTGCCTTCTTTTGTATCTGGTCACTCTAGTATAGTGCCTGCACCTTTAACTGTTGTGACGAAGAGGGGATTTCACCAGGAACTAAATGCATACAAATGACACTGGCTGAAATTCCCTTTTCTCTACAACTGTTAAATTTACAGGAGCCCTGTCCTCCTTTTCAGATGGTCAGCCTACTTTATCTTTAAAACAAACAAACAAACAAATAATTATATCTATTGAATTCTATTAAAAAAAATACTTATCAAGGAGTACAGTGAATGGAAGGAAAGGGAACAAATAACCAGATCAACCAAAAACCAAACACCAACTCAGTTGGATAACCCAGGGTAGAGGTGAGCAGCTGCAAAATACAAACAAACAAACAAACAAACAAACAAACAAACAGAGGTAGGCATAAGTGGAATCATTTCTCCAATCCACAAGATACAATGTGTAACAGATCAAGAGATTGCTTTATCTCCTTCCCCCTTATAAATATGTATGAGAAGATATCACAGACCAGGTGATCATCTTCTAAAACCCAACTACTTTCTTCGCTTTGTTTACCGTTTCCCTGAAACAGATCGACAAGCCCCATGCAAATGTGCGAACAAAAGGTTTATATCTCTGCCCCCCCTCCCACTCCCTGCACCGTACTTAAATCCTGACAGGAGAACCGTATCTGTGTCACCTCTTGATGTGACTGCCTTCAGGCTCTTGTATTCTGAAATTCACGGCGCTTTGGAACTTTCTCGGCAGGGTTCTCCCCTAATCTAATCTAACCTGGGTTTTCCGACGGCACTCCTGCCGTCCCGGTTGCTGAGAGTCTAATGCCTGTGTTTGATTGTGAACGCATGGATTTGACGGGATGTGTTCATCTTTCCCCGCTCAGAAGCCACGGAGGCCAATTTGGAGGTGACTGGCCACTGGGACGGTGTGGCTGATCGCGTGGAAATAATTGACAAGCTGTTATTTTCTGAGATGACCGCAGATTTTCCGAGGCCAGGCAACAGCTGTGAGGATCACGGTGTCAGCCAGGGAATGGCTGTCAGCTCTCCCAACACATGGAAGTCTCCCAGTGTTAATGCTTTGGCTTTGCCGAAAGGTCCGGGAGAGAAGAGAGTGGCCGGCCAGTGGGGAATTCCTCCTTCCCTATTCTCTGGGGGCTTGTGCAATCGTTCGGTCATTTCCCTTGACTGGTTTTGGCAGGCAGCCTTGTGTTTGCAGAAGATTATCGAGCCCCCTGGGAACCGGTGTTGGAGTGCTATTTTGTTGTTTTATTATTACAATGATGTCTTTTTTTTCCCTCCAAGAAAATCAAATCAGCTTACATGATGCAAATCCTCCTCTCCATTTGATCCTCACAACAACCCTGTGAGGTAAGTTAGGCTAAGGGGGGGCGTAGCTCAGTGGCAGTGGTCTGCATTAAGAAGGTTCCAGGTTCCATACCTAGCATCTCCAGGAAGGATTGGAAAAATGGCTGCTTAAATCCCTGGAGAGATGCTGGCAGTCAGTGTTGACAATACTGGCCGAGATGGATCAAGGTTTTGAGCCATGAGAAGGAAGCTTCCTATGTTCCAATGACAGTCTGTGGGGACTAGAACCTGGATAGCCTGAGTCCTAGTATAACCACTCCCTTATATTGTGTCAGGCCTTTGGTCCATCTAGCTCAGCATTGTCATCAATGTCTAGCAGTGGATCTCAAGGGTTTCAGGCAGGAGTTTTTTCCAACCCTACCTGGAGATACTGGAGCTTGAACCCGGGACCTTCTGCATGCAAAACGTGTGCTGTACTAAGAACTTAAGAACCTAAGAGGAGACCTGCTGGATGGGAGCTATGTAGTCCAGCATTCTGTTCACAAAGTGATTGACCAGCTGTTGACCAGGAACTCACAAGCAGGACACAAGTGAAAGAGCACCCTCCCATCCATGTTCCCCAGCAACTGGCGGGCATAGGCTTACTGCTTCTGCTGCTGAAGGTAGCACATGGCGATCACAACTAGCAGCCTACTGAACTACAGCCTTTCCTTCAAACTGGATGAGGGAGACTCAGCTTCAAGTTGGCTTATTCGTTTATTCCATTTCTTAGCCAACTTTCAAGACCATCATCTTCCCAATGTGACTTATAGCATATGCTCAGTCCTGAGAGCCACTGGGTATGACTTCAGGCCATTCGCTGTGTCTCAGCCTAACTCACCAAATTGCTGCGAACAGGGCCCAGCCCTCCTAAAGCCTGGAGGCAGGTCTCTTTCTACTGAAGGACCTTGAAGTATTGTCCAGTGGGCAGTGAATGGTGGTTAGGCATGGTTGGGCATGTGTCAAGGGCCCACACCCAGCATGGTCCCACTGGCAAGAGCCCCCTGTAGATGCTCCCCCTAGGCTGACCATATGAAAAGTTGGACAGGGCTCATGTACCTTGAACAGTTGTAGAGAAAAGGGAATTTCAGCCAGTGTCATTAGTTCCTGGTGAAATCCCCTCTTCATCACAACAGTTAAAGTTGCAGGGGCCCTTGCTTCTTTTGTAAATGGTCACTCTAGTATAGTGCCTGCAACTTTAACTGTTGTGATGAAGAGGGAATTTCACCAGGGACTAATTGTATACAAATGACACCGGCTGAAATTCCCTTTTCTCTACAACTGTTCAAGTTACATGAGCCCTGTCCTTCTTTTCATATGGTCAGCCTAGGCAATGCCATCGCAACTTGCTTGTTCCCCTGCCTCTTGCTCTGGCCCAGACAATAGTGGTGGTGAGAAGGAGGAGCAACAGACCTGCCTACCTGCTCGCTGGCTCTTTACCTGCCAAGCAAGCAAGCAGTAGCAATGATGAGAAAGAGGGTGAGGAGCAATAGCAGCTGGTGCCAAAGGTGGTGAGAAGGTAGACTCATTGAGGGAGGAACACCTCCCCCCCCCCCATCGAGGGTGTCTTGCCCAAAGGCCCATAGAAACCTGGAGCCGGCACTGGGCAGAGAAGAAGTCCAAGGAAGCTGGTCAAAGCCTCCATCAAAGACACCACCTGGTTCTTGGTTTCATTAATGGTGTAATAAACCAATGACAAATTGGTATTAAGCCTCCCCGCAAACAGCATTATACAGGCATGTGGCTAGGTTTGCTCTGTTGACCCATTTGGTTGGAGGACTAAAGTTCGCATCAGCCTTAGAATCACAGGGTGAGCTTCATAGCCGGTTGGGATTTGAATATGGTCAACCCTTGCCCAACACTGTACACTATACCACACTATGGTGGTCAGCTATGCATCACCATTTTTTTTAAAGGAATTACCAAAAAAAGAAGGGTAAACAAAGGACACAAATTTGCATTTAATTTGCATATGCTAATTTATAGATCGCGATGTAAATTTTAAAATTGTGGCTATTATTTAAAGAGAAAAAAACAACCCATCTCAACATAGCAACTGTAGCATATGTTGTAGCTGAGTTTCTATTCTAGTGGTGTGTAATCTCCAAACAGTTTGGGGAGATTTAACCCTCAGCTCCCCCATTTTATCTTGCTTTTTAGCTGTCCCCTCACTTTAGAGAAGTTTCCTCTTTTGAAGTCAAATGCGATCGTGTTGGTTTTCCTTGGCAATTTCCCACTTAAATATAAATTAAATTTGATAGTGCTGTAGTCGCTGTTTCCAATTGGTTCATTCTAGGGCACAGTCGTTTTGGGACATCGAGAAATTTAACCTCTTTGTTGTGACTAGAACAAGCATTTTCCCAGTTGATACATCCTCTACACGTTGCTTAGAAATAGTATAAGCGATTCATAAATATAGCGAAATGAATAAATAAATAAATAAATAAATATAGAATGTATGCCTGTCAGTTGAAAAGGAAACTGGTTGTACTGGATGTCTTTCATGTGTTGTATACCATACAGAAAATTTCAGTGACTGGGTGGTTTAGAAGCACTACACAAATAGAACAAATAAATAAATATGGAAAGAAGCTCTCAGAGGGAAGTAGAGGCCAGAACAGAACGAAAGAACTGAGAGATCGCAAAGGGGAATATGGTGCCTGTTTCCTAAATGGAAAGTATGCTAGTGTTTGCATCAGCAGAAGGCCTCTGTGTATTTACTCATGTGCAACAGTATAATCAATGAAAGCATGAAAGTAAGGAGTAGACAGGAAAGGGAATTAGGAGGAGAGAGAGGGAGAGACCCCCCTTGCCCCCATCAATTAAGACGAGCTTCCTAAGAACAGAAAAGCATGGCCGCCTATCATGCCCTCTTAAGACATCATCACCCTAATCCATTCTGACCTCTGACCTTTCCCATAATCCCTGCCTCCTCTTTGTCCTCTCGCTTCCCTTAAAGTCTTCATCACGCAGCGTACACCTCTAAGGAGTGCACACAAGACTCTTGAGGCCCCGTTTGTGTGTGTGTGTGTGAAGTTAGGGGCCGCAGGAGCAAAGCATAGGGAAGAATAGGGTGAAAGTAATTCCAAATGCTTTTCTCTACTTAGGGCTAAAAGATTCCGAGGATCAGGCCCTACCCAGTCCAGTTCAAAGCTGCTCTGTTACCCCCTCCCTCTTCCTCCCTCCAGCTTCTCTCTCTCTCTCTCCCCCCTCTTTTCCTTGCTTCTCATTCTACCAGCGAGTACAAAGCAGAATTCTGGATTATCTCCATTTCCATATGGGGAGCTATGTAAGCCAGTTCAATGCATGGCCGGTCATTTTGTTCACAAGTTTGCAGCAAGCGGGAGCGAAATCCATGGGGAAATTAACCATTCATCTCTCTGCACCTTGTGTGTGCGTGCACAGATCAGTAAACACAGAGGCCTGATTTATAGGGGGGAAAAATCTCCCCTTTCCATCCCCACTCCCTCCGCCTCGCTACTCAAGCCATGCTATTGTCACGTCTTTGCAAAATTGCTGCCATGGCATCTTGGGGGCCATTTTGGAAACGCTTAACCCCCTCAGCTTTTTTTTTTTTTTTGTTAAACCCCAATTTTCAGGTCTGAGTTCAGTGCTCTGTTTGCAGACATCCTCTCTTTAAGGCACAGGTGCAGAATCTCACCTGTGGTCCCAATCCAGACCTCTGGGCTTCTCCAGTAGCCACCCCACCTGACCCTGACTTCATCCCTTTTTCTTGATCATGGATGGGTTGGTGGTTTTGCCAGGTTTTACGTGGTAGTTTGCCGGTTTGTGCGTTTAGCCCCATTCAGGAAGGTTGAAAGGCCTCTCCTAAAGCAGAGTGACCGGCGGTAAGAGCTGAAACATGCCCTCATTTTGTCCCCACCCCTTTTATCTTTGGCCCTTCCCCTTTTTTCTTTCTGCCCCACCCACCACTAGAAAGTGGCCCCTGAGAATTTCGACAAAATGGAATTTGGCCCCAAGGCTGAAAGGAAGCTGCTTTACACTGAGTCAAACCATTGGTCCATCTAGCTCAGTATTGTCGACCCTGACTGGCAACAGCAGCTTTCCAGGGATTCAGCCAGGAGTGTTTCCATCCCTACCTGGAGATGCCAGGGATTGAACCTGGGACCACTGGCATGCAAACCAGATGCTCTACCGCTGAGCCGCAGCCGCTGTTCATCTCCCCTATCCAGTCTGCGTTCTGTGGAATGATAAAGAACCCTTAAAAAGGAGAGCAAGGCAGGGGCCTTGAACATGACCATCAACCATGAGCAGCACTTGGACGGCAGGTTGAGCAAGGCACACGGGTTTAGGGAAGTCCGAGGAATCAGTCCAGGGTGGGTGGGGTTGAAATCCACTGAGATTTCAGCAGTTCGGTCCCACTCCAGGCTCCAGGGCGCTTATCCATGAGCTGGCCTGACTTAATTTGTATCAAGGCGGGTCAGCTCATGGATTTTTGGGTCCTCCTCCTCCTCCTCCTTTAAATCAGCATTTAGGCAAGCAAATTACACAATTTGCATAAGTTAACATAAATTTCGGCTGTCATTTGCACAAATCATGTCTGTAAAGTGGTCTCGCTTGCGCAAATTGCGCCTGCAATTTGCGTGAATTGCAGGCATAATTTGCTCAATTGAAGCATATTACAGCTGCCATGTGTGCGTATTATGCCCGAAATTTGCGCAACACACAAGTTGTGGTGGCGCCTTGCGTAAATGCCAATTTTAAGAGGAGCGGGGGAAACATGGAAGTTTCCCCAGATTTTGGAGAAAAGCCCCTGGCTCGGCTTGCAAATGTAAGCCTCCGGAAGGCTGGATTTCCCCACGATGGCCATCCCTGCATGGGTTAGCTGTGCGCACAATGGAAGCTCTGGAAATTGTGCAGTTCCCCCCCCCATTGCATCAATGGAGCATTCACACCTTTATCCTTGCATAAATGGGGACTTTACGGCCACCTCTGATGCAGTGGGGGGAAATATGCAATATCGGCAGCGAGGATGGCTGGGTGTTGAGTGCTCATCAGGGCCTTGTGAGTGCTCGAACTTGGGACTGTGGACATGCCGCGGGTGCCTGACTGGGTCCAGGGAGCAGAGACGGGGCAGTCCATGGGACTCCCAGACTCAATCGGTCACTTGTGACATCCTTATCCAGAACATATCTTTGTTCAACTGGGACCAGACAGTCTGAGCATATAACACCAATCCTGGCCCTCTTGCATGGCTGCCTGTAAGTTCCCAAGGCTTACAAATGCCAGATGCTGGTTTTAACCTATAAAGCCTTACATGGCTCAGAACCACAATACTTGATGGACGGCCTCTTCTGACTTGAACCTACCTGCACACTATGATCAACATCTGGGGACTTCTTCCAAGTGCCACCTGCAAGGGTGCTTGGAAGTTGGCACCAAGGGAGAGGGCCTTCTCAGTGGCGGCCCCCAAATTATGGGGTGATCTCCCTACTGACGCCCACCTGGCGCCAACCCAGTCAGCTTTTCGGCCCCGGGTTAAGACTGTCCTCTACTCTCAAGCATTTAATGGCATACGATGGAGCATTTACGCCAGATGTCGCGTACTTTATTGAAATGGGTGGTTTTTTTTTGGCGTTTAAATCGTTTCCCATGTTGCATATTTTAAACTTTTTTGCACGCGTTTGATCTCGTGAGTTGTCGCGAACCATCCAGAGAGCTTCGGCTATTGGGTGGTACAAAAATGAAATGAAGTGAAATAAATAAATAAATAAATCATGCGTGTGTTTTTTTTGTTTTTTTTTTTAAAAAAACAAAAAAACCCAACAACCCCACCTCCTTTTCAGCAGATGGGGCTGTTGGAAGTCTAGAAGTGGGGTGGGTTGTGCATGTACATAGCTCGGCGAGCATTTCAGCAAGGGGGGGGACTTGCCATGCGCTCGCATGCGTGTGTGTGTGTGTGTCCCATGCTCCCTCGGTGTCAGAGCCGCACGGCTGATAGGACACAGTGATAGATCTGCCTTGGACACACTCTACAATAGCTCTCAGACAGTCTATTAGGCAGTGATTGTCTGCCAGGCAGCCCAGCCGGGGCATTGTGCTGCCACAGATAATGGCAGCGAACAAAGATGGCAGATGCTTTGTGGAAGAACAGATTTGTGGCAAATCGAGATAAAATAAAGAGGAAGAAGAAAGGAGGGTTGTGCAGGAAGGGAGGAAGAAAGGAGGGAGGGCCAGCGGTGGGGGTGGCGGAGGGAGAGGAGGAAAGGGGGAATGGCTGTGGGGCTACGCGTGGGGCTGTCCGTCAGCGGGGAGCGCCTCTGAGCTGGTGCAAAGTGTGGGTGGGGGAAGCAGCAGCAAGCAGCAGCTATGCAGGGAAGTGAAAAGGCTGGAGTGCGTAAGGGGAGAAGGGGGAAATCGTTTCAGGCTGCTGGTATCTCCTGGCAGATAAGCCAAACAACACAGAGGCTATCAGGTGGCCGTGGGGGGGGGGGAATTGTCCCTGGCTTTGTATCTTCACCTGTATCTCTGCTGGGATGTCTTGTGCTCCTGCTCTCCCCCCGGGATGTATGCGTGTCTCCGGCTATGTGGCGGTGGGTATCCAGAGGGGGGAAATGCATGAGTTGTAAGTGTGTGAGGGAGAGTGTGTATGTGTGTTTGTGTGTATTTAACGGACCATGTGCCTATGCAATTGGAGCAGTGTGGTAGAGTAGTCACAGAGCTCATGCTTTGGGCGTAAAAGACTTCAGGGTCAATTCCTGGCACCTCCTGCTCAAAGGTAGCACGGTGGGTGGGTGGGTGTCACATGGCCTGCGGGCCACGTGTGGCTTCTGCCACATCCTGACATGGCCTCTTACTGCCCTTCCATCCTTTGCCAAACCACTGAATTTGATGGTGGCAGAGAGAGAGAGAGAGAGAGAGAGAGAGAGAGAGAGAGCGATCACAAACCAACTTCAACCCTTTTAGCACTATGGAGTGGTTTGCTGCTGAATTTGGGCAACAAAACAGCATTTATTTATTTTTGGGAGGAGACCCATGGATTGCACAAAGTGTGCCCTGTAGGGGGGAGGAGTTTGGTGTGACAATGGTCCCTGGACCTCCCAGTTTCCTGGAGGTTGCATATTACCTTCAGTGTATGGTGGAGAAGAAAGGCGATCTGCATACATCGTTAAAAGTAAACGAGATATTTCCAAGCCAGGATCATAGCAATGTAAATCAACGTGGTGCATTACCCACAATTCTTTCCAAGAAACCACTTTAGGAGCACAATTACCAACAAAACGTCTTGCATTAGACAATCGTTAACATGCCCTTCTGCTGATGAGGTTTATTTAACTGAATGTAAAAAGGAAAAAAAAAAAGAGGAAAGGAAGCATGTTGTATACTATATGTGGGGAGCTATAACAGATCTAAGAAGAAGATTCCGTACCCATGAACTTGCGACTCTTACTCAAAAAGTGGAGCAAGGCGTTTCAATTCTTCTGGTCTTGTGACTATATATATATATATATATATATATTCTCCTGCACATAGTCTCTTAGATTTACAGTTCGCTCCAACAGAACAAACCAAAAGACCCTGATATGCTCTTCAAAAGGGACAATTTCTGGATCTTTGGACTCAGAACTCTTAGTCCAAATGGCCGTAATCTGGAGGACAATTTGTAAGCATTCAGCCAATACGACCTCTGTTTTTCTCCAAAGGAATTTTCATCTCCAGGCATTCCAAGCTGCTACTCCTGATACCCATTTAACAGCACAGTTACTGCTGAGGGAGGAAGCTGGAATGTATAGCTTAAAATATATATAATTAATACTCTGTTGTTAGTCTTTCTTTCTTTCTTTCGTGTGTGTGTGTGTGTGGGTGTGTGTATGTGTATATGTATGTAAAACCACCTGCATATTTACTTGTAAGATTAATCAATCAATTTTACTAAAATATGATGAATTGCTTTTAAAATGGCTTTAATTGGCAGCCCTAATGTGAAATAATCTTGTGCTTCCTGACGGAGAGTTTTGCACTGACTATGCCAATCCCTGGGCTGGATCAGTGCCACGAATGGTGTCTGACAACTGGTGGTCATGGTGTCATAAGCCCTTTGTAAAGAGATAGTTTTCTGCCACATCTTCCTATTTTGGCATTACAATCGCTGGAAGAAGCAACTCTGATACACATACACACACACATATTCAATCATCATCATCTTCAAAACTGCTGGTTCAAAAGACCAGAAGATAAGGCTCTCTCACCTTGGTCCAAACTCCACAAAGGCTAGGCTGACCAGGTGGCTCGGGATTTCCCGGTCCTAACCGGGAATCCAGAGGCCAACCGGGCCAACCGGGCCAACCGGGGGAAAACCGGGGTGGCGGGGGGTCACGCGGCGGTGGCAGCGAGACCCGGTGGAGGTGGAGGAGCCCGGGAAGCGGACGCCCCTGAAGGTAAGCACGAAGGGGGGCACTTACCTGCTGGGGCGGCCGCTTCCCGGGCTCCTCTGCCACCTTTGCCGCCGCTGCCGGGCTCGTAAGGCCAGAGGCCGCGCGGAACAGGCAGGAGAGGGCCGGATCCGGAAGTGACATAACCGGCCCTCTCCCGCCTCTTCCGCGCAGCCTCTGGCCTCCTTGGGGCTCAATCGCGATGGTGATGAGCCCTGAGGAGCCCGGACGCCCACGCCCGCCTCTTCCGCGTGGGCGTCCGGGCTCCTCGAGGCTCGTCGCCATTGCGACGAGCCCCAGAAAGGCCAGAGGCCGCGCGGAAGAGACGGGAGAGGGCCGGTTACGTCACTTCCGGATCCGGCCCTCTCCCGCCTCTTCCGCGCGGGCGGCGATGGAGGACCCGGCGCGGCCGCGCTGGCGACGGAGGACCCGGCGCGGCCGCGCGGGCGGTAGCGGAGGACCCCGCGCGGGCGACAGAGGAACCCGGCGGTAGGTCCAGGCTGGTTTTTTTTGGGGGGGGGGTGGCTTGGTGGGGGGGTTGTTTTGGGGGGGCGGGGGGGACCGGGATTTTTACTTTTAAAATCTGGTCAGCCTAACAAAGGCAGGAAATTGGAAACTAAGGCTGATGCCCTGTAATCAGTCATGATGTTGTGCAACGTCACAAATTATGCTTGCTTACATTTTACCCTCCACGGACCCACACTTTTCCTGGCTCTTTCAGTCCTGAATCAGACATCAGGCAGCAAAATCTGCTGTCCAGGAAAGACATGTCTGCTTATGAACCAAAGTTTCAATCCCATTCCATTCCATAGTTTCCTTCTAAGCCCTTTGTTCTGAGCACTTGACCTTAGTAACACACATGATTAAGGGGAAAGGGGGGAGCAGAGGAAAAGGGGAACAGGTGAGAGCTTAGACTAGTAAATAGAAGTGGTAGAGTTCGGTCATGCTGAGTGGATTGTTTGTCCATGTACACACATACAAGCAGATAGAGTCCCAGAAATTCACTGCTGCTGCTGCTTAAACACCACATGGCAGTTATTCCACCCCACCCCACCCCACCCCACCCTCAATATTCTGGGGGCCTCCACAGGTTTTTATTAGCAAATAAAAATATTTTTAAAAATAAGTACATTGAACTTAAAAAAGGGAAAAGGGAAGTCCATTCCACCAACTACAGTAGAAAGGAAATAAGAAAACAGCAATCATTAAAGTATGGAGCCAATAGCATATCTAGAAATGATGGGCACAAACAGTTGCCAACACTTTTTCAGAAATACTTCTGCATGGACCGAAGTTCCCCCCTTTTTTCTGTTAATTGCCCTTTCTCCCTCAATCATTAACCGATCTGCATGGAATTTCCAGGTTATGTAAAATAGACATTTATTTCTGAAACATGCAAATTTCAGGAAGGTTGGTGGAAGCCCTTTGATTTTATTAAGGTTAGAACAACCCACCCCTCTGATTTCCATTTAACCTTACAGAATGAAAAAATAATTTAAAAAAACTATAAAAAAATGCCCTGAGCACGTGGAGTTTTGCATTTATACTTGTTTCGATCATGACATCATCATGACTACAAGACTAGTCATGCCATGGGAGTTGCAGGGCTTCCCCCCATCTAAACATGCATAGGTTTGCACCCTTATATATATATTTAAAGTAAAATAGTAAATTAAGCTTCTGTAACTGTGTACATGCCTAGCTGCCTGTCCCTACCTATAAAGAATAATTTAAGGTTGCTGTGGCAACCAGTGTCAGCCCTGGGGGCCCGGGCACACCAATGCCTGTCCTGGTCCTAACACTGGGCCATATTTGCACTGCCCCATCATCTGCTGCTCTCTAGGTGGTAATTTGCCCCCCTCCCGCCCCATGGGCGGGGGTGGGTGGTGAGAGCCAGTTCAAGGTTTTTGAGGGCCCTTAGGCAAGACTTCCTCAATCAACAAATCAGGCTACAAAGGAGGGTACCAAGTTGCATAAAAGTGGCAAATTGCTAATTGATGTGTTGGGATGCACATTTAGGGATGATCATTATATTATTATTATAGTTTAAATAGTAATGTATGGCACCTCACCCTAGTGGAGGACACTGTGACCAGGTGATCTGCGTACCTTGCTCGCTCTTCTGTCCAGGTGCCTGCTCTCCTCTTCCCAACTTAGGTTTCTTGATTTTTTAAACAGGACTTGGACTGGACACCCCTTCAAATCAAGGGCACCTTCAAGCTAGAGGACTGTCCTCTGTAAATGATGCACCTGATGCAGGTCCTACTTGCTTCGGAAGAGTTCTTTGGAGAATCATGCATGCCACTGCATCCTTTAGAAACGTCTTGCTATCCACCCTGCATGATACACTCACAACTGTGCCTTGTTTGCCCATCACAACTGGACTTCTGTTCGATGTTTGGTAAGTACAGAAATGCCTTGCTGGAAAATATACATGGGGAGAAGTCAAATGGAATGGAGGGCAACACTCTAATATTACATACTAACATAAATCGTGCAAATGGCTGTGAAATTTCTTACAGAATAATTTGCATATTCCCCCCCCCAAAACAGGAATTAAAAAAAAATTGAACCCCCTGTCAATGGAGGCCAGAATGAACGGCTCTACACAATCCACAAAATACATGGGGGACAAATCAGGAGGAGGAATCTTGTTTAATTAAGCATAATTCTCAAACCCTCCACTACCATGGCAAACAAAATGAAAATTGCTGCGGTTCTCAGTGGATTACTTCTCTTCCTTCTACAAATCAAAGCACATGTCTAAGGTATGTTTTAATAACCCCAGTCTTGCCTTTCTAAAGTGATACAGATGCTTCTGGGCCGAACATGAAGAGTCACATGGATTCCACAGACTTACAGAATGGTTTTCCACTTTTGGGGGGGTGGGGGGGGATTTGCAGTAATATGGGTTGTGCAAATGCTCTAATCTGTATTAGTTCCTGCCCATTAGCGCTAATACGATTCAGAGCAAGTTGAACGAAGTTCTGTTTTTAAAAATCTGACTCTCTCAATGAGTGGACGATGGGAGGAAAGAGGCATGACAAGCCACGAAACACAGGTGGAACCGATTTCACAAAATTCAAACATCCTTTAGCAGAAATCCCAGAAGTTAAAACGGCAGTGACTGTTTGGGGCATGTGTTCACTTTTAAGAAGAATTCATTCATTCATTCATTCATTCATTTCAGAGATTTATGTACTGCTGCTGACCACATTTAATAATATTGTGATGTGCCGGAAAAGGCTGGCCTCCCCTCCCAAAGGCCCTGAATGGCTTCTAATGCAGGAACAGACCTTATTGGATCAGGTTGGCGGTTCATCTCGCCCAGCCAGCCTCCAACAACTTGGGCATGTCATCTTTGTTCTCCTTCCGCTCTCCTTGCTTCTGAGTGGCAACGTCCCGCAGGGGGACTTGCCGGAGGCTGTTTTGAGCCGGGCCTATTTAGATAACCTTCTGGTTGATCTATAGACAGCAAAATATATCCCTGCAGGAGAATCCCACAAGAGCTCAGCCAATCCCTCCCTAATCTCCTTATCAGTGTAGGCCTCAGCTGCGAGGCCTGGTTATCTCTCCGGATAAAAGAAGAGGGACAGTGCACCGAGTCACCCATCTTGGCAGAGAACTCCCCACCTATAATCCTGCCCCAAGCTTCTGCTCCCTTTATCTCAGTGTTGACCAACTCCCACACACACTTATGGAGAGAATAACCCTATCGAGTCCATTCATGTCTGGGGTGACCAGAGAGAGCAAAGAGACCAAAGGAGGTATACAGGGTATTTGTCACCAGCACCTGCAGAGCAAAAGTAGATTTTTCAGGGATGAGGCGGAGGCACGGCCGTGGAATAGCCCTGGGCTAGGGAAGGATGAACAGCAGTGGAGTGGTGGCTTCGATGTCAGTGGGGCGGTGAATCTGTTCTGGGTTTCAGTCAGGACCAATGTCAGAACTCTAAAGGAGCTATCCAAGGCCCTGAGGCTTCGGTCCCTTGGATAGCTCCTTTTCAGAACCTTTGGCACAACAACTATTTTATAGTTCAAACAGAGACTGAGAGTCAAATTATACATTACATGGCAGCTTTATCTTAGGAGCTCCCAGCCTGTTTTTCCTTTCTCCTAAAGCCACCAAGGCAGGTGGGGTATCCAACCCATGGTACCCACGGATGGCCCCAATCCAAATCAAACTCACACAACAACGCATGCCTCGGTACACCAGTTGCTGGGGTCCATGGGTTGGAGGATGCTGATGCACTCATGTCCTGTTCGTGGGCAGCTGGTTGGCCACTGTGTGAACAGAATGCTGGATGAGATGGACTGTTGGTCTGATCCAGTCTGGTTCTCCTTCTGTTCTTCTGGTTTTACATAGTACTGCTGTTGGATATGGTGTGTTCGTAGGCTCAGCCCCACTGAAAAACCTAGTAGTGCTTAAATGGAATCTATCTGCATTCCTCACACAGTCGGCCAGCAGAATGGGAGAGCCTTCTCACACTTCTGGAGGTGTGACAGGCCTGGCAGCACCCTCCTTCTCCTCTTCAGTCACTCCTACTACTTCCATTTACATCACTACCATCATCTCCTCTTATTTTCAATCACTACCACCTTCTCCTATATGCTATCTCCAGGATCAGGGACAGCATGCCAGTTGTTGCGGAACAATGGAAAGAGAAGGCCAAGTGCCCTCATTTCTTATGCATGGGCTTCCCAGTGACATCTGGTTCCACCCACCTGACACCTCCTTGAAAGCAGAAGATGGGGAAGGGGAGGGTGATGAGAGAGAAGAGCTGGGGCTGCCCATCACCCATTGCCATGTCTCCACAGGGGTAGACCACATGCTTTACATGCAGGGGGTCCCAGGTTCGATCCCCAGCATCTTCAGGTAGTGCAGGAAAACGTCCTGCCTGAAACCCTGGAGAGCCACTGACAGTGAGTGTCAACAATACTGCACTAGGCGGACCAAGGGTCTGACTCACGATGAGGCAGTTTCCCATGTTCTTAAATCCCCCTGCCAAAGAGCCATGCAAGCCTGGTGTGGAAGCCAAGATGGACCTCCTTGCACTGCTGAGGGGTCTCAGGAGAACTCTGCAGAGCCAGAAGAGTAAGGCAGGGATCTACTCAGGGTGTGCAAGATGTGGCATTGTTGGTTCCTAAGGCTCTTTTTCCACAGGAGTTCTTGGTGGAATGATTTCCTCCTTGGACTCTTTCTGGAGGGGTCCCTGACCTCAGGGTTCTCCATCCTCAATATCAGGGTTGAGGAACTTTTTTTCCCCACTTCAAGGACCACAATGGATAACCCATGTGGCCCTGTGGGAAGAATTCCAGAAGACAAAGGAAGAAAGACAGTTGAAGAAGACCTCAGGGCCAGCGAGACTTTCCCTTCCTCACACAGGGTTATCTACCACATTTGGGAAGGATTTCTGGAGAGAAAGGGTGGTGGAGGACAAGGACACCAGAACCTGATCTGGTTCCAGCTAGACCCTCCATGCCCCCAAGGCCACCTTCCACCAACTGCTCTGTAAGAAGGATCTTGATTATGGACTACTACTACTTCTACTTCTACTACTACTACTAATCCTGCCTGAAACCCTGAAGAGCTGCTGCCAATGAGAGTTCAGCTTCAGAGGCTGAGGAAGATTCTGGGCCATAAGGTCCATGAGAGGATGGTTGTCAGGTGAAGGAGTCCTCACCTACTGACGAGGAATTAGTTGGGCCCTTCTCATGAGGAGGACGTCAGAGAAGCCTCTAAGGGGAAGCAACTGAGTACTGGGTGGGGTTTAGTAGCGTAAGCTATTATCAGCAATAAGAGCTGCTGGAAACAACACTTCTACCTGCACCCTTGAATGCCATGCCTTGCTCTGTGAGGGATGCTCTGTGCTACTGTCCCTTGGACTGTTTCCTGACCCTGTTCTGTACCAACTAATGTGCCTGACAGATTTGCTGTGCTTGACTTTCTACTTGTTACCTTGACCACTCCTGCTGTTGCCTGATCCTCGTTGTCTGCCTGCCTGCCTCTGTACTGACTTCTGCCTAGATTTTTGACCACAGCCTCATTGGACTGAAATCTGTCCACTTAACCATCTGGTTGCCAAACTGCCTATTCTATTGCCCAGCTCCCTGTATGTGCTTGCAAAGAGTCAGGACGCAGTCTAGAGCAGGACATTTGTAATAAATAAATAAAATTACTTGCCAGGGACTGCATAACACTGATGGGCCAGGCCAGAGTGAAAAGGGTGTTTGTACAATGGCACATATATGCCCTATGCATAGGGAGTACATGACCCCTCTTTTCACAACAGCATCGTTGGCTACTGGCAGTTTCTGAGCACAATTCAAAGTATTGGTTGTGACCTATAAAAGCCCTATACAGCTCGGGACCAGGCTGGATGAATTTTAAGATCTTTATGCAGGAGGCCTTCCTCTCATTACTACTACCATCAGAAGCATGTCTGGTGGGGTCTAGGGATGTCCGGATTTTGTTCCATCTGCATTTCACAATTTTTTTTTTGGTCCCATCTGCATTTCATGGATTGTAAATTTCCTTTTGTTCCGCTGTCTGCTCATTGGTAGAACAGGATTTTCCCTCAAGTTCCCAAATTTGTGCAAATTCACATTTGCAAACATGAGCAAATCCACCCTTAAATGTGCAAATGTGCAATTCGATGCTTTTTGTGAGCAGTTTCTTTTTTAAAATGTTTTTTCTAACACTAAATTTGCGTAAAAACTGAACTTATTTAATTCTGTTGCAGATTTCTCCGACATCCCTAGTGGGAATACAAAGGAAGGACCTTCTCGGGGGCCACTCCTGGGTTCTGGAACTCCCTGCTAAGGGAGGCTTACTTGGACCCTCTCTGTCGCCCTTCCACTGGCAAGCAAAGATATGTTTATTCAGGCTGGCTTTTGGCATGAAAGCTGGTCAATTGCTGGAGGGCGTGTTATGTTTTTTAGTTAATTCGTGCTGCTCCTTTCTTTAGTTGTTGCCTTTTGATTGCGTTTTTCAATTTTTTGTTTTTATGTTATATTTAATTTATTAAAAAATTCAGATTGGGTTGCTAGCTGCCTTGAGCGCCAATCTCTGGCATGAAAAGGGAGGCTATAAAATAAATCAGATAAAACAAAATAAATGGCTCATGCTCATATCTGTATCTGCATTCACACAGTCATCCACACCCTGTTCTATATCCTCAGGCTTCTCCCCAGATAATTTGGGGGGGGCAGTGGGGTCTGACTTAAAGATAGGGTGACCATATTTTGGAAACCAAAAAGGGGGACAACATGTCAGCCCCCAAAGGGGTGTCCCCACCAACAAGTCCAACCCCGGGGGGTGGGGGGTGTCCAGCACCAAGGGGGTGTGCCCACCGGAACATAGCCTTGGTCACATGTCTGATTTTACAGCACAGAATTAAGACAAATATGTTCTGCATAACATCTTAATGTTAACATCACTGCAATAACAAGTGAGACATCCAATGTATCTGAAATTAACTTCACTCACTCCTACTTTTGTAGCTTTTGCTGTACTTTCTTGCTATACTCTGTGTGATACATTCTCCCCTTCCCTCAAATATCTTTTCTGATTGTATCTTCACTCCGCTGCAAGATGCTGCTTAACAGGGTTTGCTGCCGGCCGGCTGGCTTGCTTTTTTATTTATCTTATTTTTAAAGTTCAATTTTGTTTTGAAACTTGCTAAAAAATCAACAGATGAACATATTAGCTTGAAACTTGGCATGGCTAAATCCCTACTTAAGATCTATCATGATGCCAAGCTTCATCATGATTTAAAAAATATGATTTAAAAAATATGATTTTAAAAAAAATCATGATGCCAAGCTTCATCATGATTTTAAAATAATAATTTTAAAACCTCAATTTTTTTAAAAAATCCTAACAATCAATGGATGAACAGATCTGCTTGAAACTTGGCATGGCTAAAGCCCTACTTAAGATCTATCATTATGCCAAATTTCACCTCTTTACCTTTAAAAATGACGGTTTTTAAAAATAATAATTTTTAAACCTCAAACGTAAAAAAAAATCCTAAAAATTAATGGATGAACTGATCTGCTTCAAATTTGGCATTGCTAAAGCCTTACCTAAGGGCTAGCGTGGTGCCAACTTTCATCTCCTTATCTTTAAAAATTATGGAGCGGTAAGCATTTATGCTATTTCCCATTGACTGTAAAGTAGAGCTGCCCTTTAGGGGGGGAGGATGGGAAAAATCCAGATTTTTCTTCAAATTTCATAATCTCCCCCCCCCCCACTTCCTGGATTTCTTACCAAAAATCCTGACATGACCTGGTTTTTCCTGACATATGGTCAGAGCCACTCACTCTGCAGACCTTCTTAAAATGGCCCTCCCTCCAAAACGCATGCCAGCGAAGAGCCCATGAGGTGGACTGTGGTTAGAGTGTTGGACTGGGACTCGGGAGATCCGGGTTCTAGTCCCCACTTGGCCATAAAGCTCACTGGGTGACTGTGGCCCAGTCACTGACCCTCGGCCTAACCTACCACACAGGGCTGTTGTGAGGATAAAATGGAGAGGAGGAAGGTTGTGTATGCTGCCTTGGGCTCCTTGCAGGAGGAAAAAAGACAGGATAGAACTCAACTAATACTTTTTTTTTAATGGGATTGTCCATTGGACCACACACTTGGTGGGGGGGTCACTCCTTTCCCTACCCCCTTCTCCACCCCACTCCTTTCCCTCTCCCCCTCCACTCCTTTTCAACATCACATTTTGCTTTGATCCATTACCTTTTGTGTCCGCAGGATGTAGCCACCCTCTGTCAACCTGGTTCTGTTTGATCCACTCGTTTCCCTGCCATTTTAAGTTTTTTTTGTTTTTTTTGAGGGGGTGGTGTCTCATTGTCTTCCTGCCTTACATCCACCCCCATCCCTTCCTGTACACTTCCATCTCCCCATTCCCCTTCTCTGTGTTTTTGGTTCCTCTTTCTACCTGTCCATCCCTCCCTCCCCGCCCCGCCTCTTGCACCCTGTTCCCAATCCATTTTTCTTCCATTCCCTGCCACCATGATGGCCCTCGCCATCACTGCCCCCCCATTCATCTCTCATTTCCCTTGTTTTCTAGTCCCCCTCTTTCTTCCTCATCCCTTGCTTCTTTGCTCCCCCCCCAATACATACCATGCAGCCTTCCTTCCCTTTGCTTATTATTACTGGTGTTCCTGAGCCATTCCCTCCCTCTGCTTCTCCCCCCACCCCCCACCCCCCACCCCATCTTCCCCTGCCTTTAATTTCTGATTAATATGTTCTTAGCCAAGGAACGTGGAATTAAAAAAAAAGAAAGAGCGAGCGAGCGAGCAAGCGAGGGAGGAAGAAGGAATCTTCTAAATAAATCATCTAGTCCTGTGAGGAGCTAATCTCTCAGCGACGGCCCATGTTTATCTAGTTTTTAGCAGTGCATGTTAAATAGTGATAGGGACTCTCGCCCCTCCCTCCCCCATCTCTCTCTCTCTTTCTTTCTCCCTCTCCCCTCTCTCACTGGAACTGCGGCGAAGGGTGGTTTTTAATTTTTTTTATTAAACTTCATTTCCCAGAAAGGAAAAAAAAAAAGGGGGGGGGAAATCGTGAAAGCAGAGATAAGCATCCCCCACCTCGCTGCAAGACAGTTTTCGTTGTGAACTGTTAGCTAGTGCAATTTAAACGCAAACACACACAGCAAACCTCACCAAGACCAGGGGTTGTAGGGCTGCCAGCCCCTCCCCCCGAGTCCCATTGAGGAGGATCTCCATTGCACCCCCTCCAACAAAATAATAATACATACATTCATCTGGGTTAGCTCTATGTGACCCTGCCCCATCCAGGCTCAAGGGCAGGCATGGCCGGCACCGGCAAAGGGCCCACCAATCAGAGCCCCCTGGAGTTCCTTTCTACCATTGCAACCTGCTTGTTCAACCCCCCACCCCCCTCTCTGCACCAGATAACGGTGGTGGTGAGAAGGAGTAGCAGATGCCATGCTTACTGGCTCCCTGGCTCTCTGCCTGTCAAGCAAGCGGTAGCATTGATGAGAAAGGGGAGGAGGACCAAAATCAGCTGGTGATGATGGCGGTGAGAAGATAGACTCACTGAGGGAGGGGGCCATGGGGGTGTCTTAAGAACATCAGAAGAGCCCTGCTGGATCTGACCGAGGGTCCATCTAGTCCAGCACTCTGTTCACACAGTGGCCAGCCAGCTGTCGGCCAATGACCAGCAAAGGAGGACACGGTGCAACAGCACCCTCCCACCCATGTTCCCCAGCAACTGGTGCATATAGGTTACTGCCTCGGATAATACAGGTAGCACCTAGTCATCTGCACTAGGAGCCATTGACAGCCTTCTCCTCTAGGAATTCATTCAACCCCCTCTTAAAGCCATCCAAAGTGGTGGCCATCACTACTTCTTGTGGTAGTGAATTCCATAGTCTAACTCTGTGCTGTGTGAAGAAGTCCTTCCTTTGATCATCCTGAATCTCCCCCACAATCAGCTTCATGGGATGTGACCCCAATGGGTTCTAGTATCATGGGAGAAGGAGCCAAGGGCCCTCCAAATCCTGGAGCTCACCAAAACTGGAAGAAACAAGAGCAGGCCCTTTCTTGCAGAAAGTGGCTCCCAACACAAGGAGGCTTGGTCTTGTGGCCTAGGGTCTCTCTTGTGACTTTGACTTTGCTAGGGAGCCTTGGGCACATCACTTGCATCCAGAGCCTCCGCTACATGATGTTCACATTAAGCCAACATGGAGTTCCTGGTGGATGAGCTGAGCTGCATTCCATCACAAACCTTAATGTGTTTCCTCAGAAGTGAGACCCTCTGAGTTCAATCGAGTTAACACCCTAGCATGGCTGGGGCTGGGGCTGGGGCAATTATATTGGCTTTCTCCAAGGTAGGGTGACCAGATAAAATCCAGGTCAGGGCTCCTGTAACTTTAACAGTTGTAGAGAAAAGGGAATTTCAGCCAGAGTCATTTGTATGCAATTAGTTCCTGGTGATATTCCCTCTTCATCACAACAGTTAAAGGTGCATGCACTATACTAGAGTGACCATATACAAAAGAAGGCAGGGCCCCTGCAACTTTAACTGTTGTGATGAAGAGGGAATTTCACCAGGAACTAATTGCATACAAATGACCCTGGCTGAAATTCCCTTTTCTCTTCAACTGTTAAAGTTACAGGAGCCCTGACCTGGATTTTATCTGGTCACCCTACTCCAAGGAAGCTCTGTTTACATGCTATGGCTACCAACAATGGCGAGTTCTCTCCTCCTCCATGAATTTGCCTAACATTTTCTGAAAGACCCCTAAACTCATGACCTCCTGCACAACAGTGCCACATGGTGTCCCATCATCTGAGGTGAGAGGCACTGCAGTCCCTCTTCCCCCATTGCTGTCGTTGTGCCCCTTCCACCTTTCACTTGACCACATAAAAATGAGATACAAAAAAAAAAATCATCATGTGAGGACTTTACCACATCAAAGGTGTGAATTGGCCCCCAAGAGGCAGGTGGGAGAGCAGGTTGAGCACCAGCCCTCTCTGGTGGCTCCTGGAAGAAAGAGCAGACATTCCAGTTACAGGCATAAATTCTGTCCACATAACTGGGTCTGCCACCAACTGAGGGAGCCCTGGGCAATGTCTCTTTGGAGTGGGCTCCTTCCTCTGTGAGGGAACCCTGGCAGACTTACCTGGCAGCAGTGCTCAGAACAGCTGGGACTTGCTGCTCTCTTTCAATTTCCTACAATGCCCCAGAGAGACAGTGAGTAAGGGGAATTGTGGGAACTTGAATGGATGGCTAGGTTGTAGTGATGGCCACCAATTTAGTTGGCTTTAAAAGGGAGTTATATCAATTCCTGAAGGAGAAGGCTATCCATCAGCAATATGGTGAAGGAGTTACAGCAGGGACAACAGCCAGGGATTATGGGAGCTGTAGTTCAACATAGGGTTTTGGAACATAACTTTAATTTCCAGGGTTGCTAGGCTGTCTAGATAAAATCCAGGTCAAGGCTGATGTAACTTTAACAGTTGTAGAGAAAAGGGAATTTCAGCCCGTGTCATTTGTATGCATTTAGTCCCTGGTGAAATTCCCTCTTGATCACAACAGTTGAAGTTGCAGGCACTATACTAGAGTGACCATATACAAAAGAAGGCAGGGCCCCTGCAACTTTAACTGTTGTGATGAAGAGGGAATTTCACCAGGAACTAATTGCATCCAAATGACACTGGCTGAAATTCCTTTTTCTCTACAACTGTTCAAGTTACATGAGCCCTGACCTGGATTTTATTTGGTCACCCTAAGGGTTGCTGTAATAACCACAACTAGGTAATGAGAAGTGCTTCGAGCACTTGAAAGCCATATATTTTTTATTTTGTTTAAAGTATGTATAGTTCAATATATATATAAAGGTGCTCTTCAGCTAAAAAGGCTGCCAGGACAGCTTACAAACAATCACTTAAGGTGCAATCCTATGTATGTTTAGACAGAAAAAAGTCCTACAACTGCTGGGGGGGGGGTTACAGGACTTTTTCTGCCTAAACATGCATAGGATTGGGCCCTTAAACCAGGGCATGGAATCGAGATGTGTTCCTAGTACCAGAAAAGTTTGTGTTTGGGTTTTACTCCATAAAAATTTATAATTAATTGAGTTTATTTTATTTTTTATTTTTCTAAATGAACCAGAGAGCAACAACCATTTTTCTTTGTAACGGAAGAAGCCATGTATGGATATGTCCTGCAGGTGATTAATTGGACGCCTGGATTTTGCAATAGAGCCATTGATGAAGACAGAAGTCTGTCCTCTCCCCGCCCAAAACCTCAACATTCAGCAGTTCTCATTGTACTGAGCAGATTTCCAACAATAAAACCAGGAACTGTTTGGTTTGCAAAACATTTGCTTCACATCAGCAGGAACTTAGACTGGATTTCCACTATAGCCTGGGGACCACATGACTTTCAAACTATTGCTTTATATCTGGGGTGGAGGATGTTCCTTCTTGACTGTCTGGGGCCAAGAAAGCTGCAGTCCAACACATCTGGGAATTGCAGTCCAACACATCCGGAGGGCACCAGGTTGGGGATGATGGGCAGATGGATGCCACATTAAAGACAACAGGTTACAGCAAACCTTTGCGGATTATTGGATCAAGCCTTAGTAGGCATAATTCTGCACTGCTTGATTATACCTTCATTTTTGTAGAGTGTTCATTAGGATACACTACCCTGATCTCCTTGGGAGAAGGATGGGACACAAATGTAAATAATGAATAAATAAAAACTGGCATCAGGAGCAAAGCATAAAACTGTTTACATAAAATCATATAAATAGGTAGCACACACAGAGACAACATATATTTGAAAACAATGTTAAACAAACAGCCTTAAGACAAATCTAGGTCCTGATTAAAAACTTATCATATGCTGCCAAATACCTGAGTCTTAACTCGGGTTAAGAAAAGTTCATTTTTTAGGCATATAGCTTTTTAAAGTTATTATCATGGTTTTAAATGTATGTGTATATTGTGTGTATATTATATGTTTTTGCTGTTTTAATTTTTGTATATTGTTTTTAATTGTTTTAATCTTATGTAAACCATCCAGAGAGTTTCGGATATGGGGCGGTATACAAATGTAATAAATAAATAAATAACATTAACCTGGCACCCAAAAGACAACAATGTTGGTATCAGGCAGGCCTCATTAGGAAGGCCATTCTATAATTTTGGAGGGCCACCACTGAGAAGGCCCTTTCCCTTGTTGCTTCCTCTGAGTCTGTGTTGGAGGAAGCACCCAGAGGATGGCCTTAGGGGCCTGATTAGGGAAGCCATTCTATAATTGGGGGGCCAGCACTGAGAAGGCCCTCTCACTTGTTGCTGCCTTCCAAGCCAGTGTTGGAGGAGACACCCAGAGTAGGGCCTTAGATGATGAACATAGTATCTGAGTGGGTCATGTCGGGATAGACACTCCATCAGGCATTGCGGTCCTGAGCTGTGTAAGGGTTGATAGGTTTAAACCAGCACCTTGAATAGGGCTTGGAAACATACAGGCAGCTAGTTCAAGCAGGCATGAAGAAAAGAGGGATTTGGAGGCTCAGGACACACTCAGTTCACATGCATGAATGCAAAATCCTTTCCCCAGCATCATTTCCCAAGATGGTTGCAGGTGGAGTATGCGCAAATGTGCTGCCAACCTGAGCTGAGCTCATTGCAGGACAGCTTCCATCCCTGGGAGCGATTGTCCTGCTGAGCATGAAGTTGGGTGCAAAGGAGCTGGCCCTATGAGCAACCCCACTAATTTCCACGTGGCGCTCCGAGCGGAAGGCTTCCATCGATGCAATTAAGCTCCAAGCATTAAAAACACAGTAATAAGGGGTCTACAGCGAGGGACGGCTGAACGGTAATTGAAATGATATCCAGCTCAAATATGGAACCGCGAAATGGTCTCTCCAAGAGATTTATACTGACACGGGTCTACCTACCTTGTTCATTTATTAAGTTAACTGGTGACTTATTGGTGCCCTGGCTGTCTCTGCCTTTTGATCATCCGGCGGCGGGTGAGGCGGCCAAGGAGAAGGCAAGAGCTGTGGGGATGGTCCCTAGGCAGCCAAATGAGCAGGGCAAACTCAACGCTCCCAGCTCCGGAGGGGACTAAGGTCATTTTCGTAGAATCATAGAATAGTAGATTTGGAAGGGTCCTATAAGGCCATCCAGTCCAACCCCCTGCTCAATGCAGGAATCCACCTAAGAGCCTACCTAAGTTTGGTACCACTTCAAGAGGCAGTAACAGAGCAATAACAACAGCCTGGCTGCCGTTTTGCGTCCCCCACAGTGCTCCAGTATTAGCAGCCTTGCAGAGCCTGGTGGGAGGGGGGAAATGGTGGCTACCTCTGCCGCCACCTCACCTCTGGCCTTATTTTTTCCTGCTGAAGGGTGAGAAAAAAAGAAATCTTCTAAGACATTTTTTAAAAACAAACAAACAAATGTCTTCTGAGAAATTTCGGCACAGCTCTCGCCCTCCGTCGTTCTCAGATGCGCATGCACTACTTAAAGGCGATAGTGCACACGCTGGTCACTTCGAGGCTCGGCTTCTGCAATGCGCTGTACATAGAGTGCCTGTGTACCTAGTCCGGAAACTTCAACTACTTCAAAATATGGCGGCAAGGTTGGTCACCAGTACACCTAGGGGTGACCATATTACACCAGCTTTAAAATAATTCCACTGGCAGCCAATTAGTTTCCTGGCAAAGTATAAAGTGTTAGTTATAAAAGCCTAGATGGTTTGCGTCCAGGTTATCTGCGGGATCGCCTTCCCCCGTACAATCTGCCCCGCACACTCTGGCCCTCTGGGAAGAATTTGCTCCAGTCAGCCAAAACTAAGCTGACAACCATTACCCAGAGGACCTTCTCTCCTGCCGCTCCCAGACTGTGGAATGGCCCGCCGGGAGAGATTCATCAACTTAACAGTCTCTCTTGGCAGGCCTACCCAGTTGAATTTTAAGATGTCTGATTGTTAATATTGTATCTGTTTTATATGTTTTTAATCAGTTTTATGCATTTTATAATTGTATTCAATGTTGTGCCCCACCTTGATCCAGAGGGAGAGGCGGGAAATAAATAAATAAATTATTATTGGCTGTCAGATTAGCCGAGGCTGCTCCCTTGAGCGTACCCTTTATGCACCTAGTGCAAAGAGCAAAGTACTGATGGGAGGCTCTTTTGGTAGATGCCCCCCCCAATGGTGCCATCATCTCCCCCTAGCCCTGTCAGGCTTTCATAGTGAGATGCTCTGATTTTTAATGTGGTCAAGGTGGTCTTCTGGAATACTTGGTACTTTCACCCCCCAGACACTGTTTTACAGCTTAGGCTGCAGACCTTCATTGCCTCAACCGCTGGATGAATCCACTACTAAACCAGGGGTGTTGAACGTCTATCTGCCTGGGACCTGGATTCCATTTTGGAGAAGCACTTGGAAGCCACATTCCAGGGGTGGGTGGGGCCAAAGGGGTGGGGCCAAAAATACCAAAGTAACTACCAGTGTCTTAAGCCCTAGCAGAGGCTTTGTAACTGGTTAGAGGGTGGGGTAATGCATGAAAGCTGGGACACCAACCAACGATGGATGGTTTGGGGAAAGGAGGTGGGGCCAGGGGAAGTGGGTGTGGCTATCTGGGGAACACTGGGGGAGGAGCAGATTTGATAGCCTGAGGTTCCCCACCACTGCTCCTAAATGTAATAAATCCCTAAATCCATGAAACATGGTTCCTTCTTTTACTCTTCTGCCGGTCCTGGTGGCAGTTGCTCTTTCCGCCTGTTTCCTTCCCCTGTCTGTTCACAAAGATGCCTCTTGGTTCCGCTATTTCTCTCCCCACTCCCTCCCACAACCCCTATAGGTTTCTGGGCTTGGTTTGAGAGGACAGCTGTCAGTGAGCCGAGATGTAATGACTGCCTGGGGAGCAGTTAGTAGATAATTAATATTTGCTGCACAGCGCTGTGATTGCTCTCTGTCTTCTGCCTGACGGGAGACTTGGGGAAGGGGAGGAGTGAGGAGAAAGCTGCCTTGGCCATAAAAGCCCCGTCGCTGCTTAAGCCCGCGCTGGGCGTTCAGACGGCCCACCTGCCTCTCGGCAGCCGGGGAATCTGCAGAAGGAAGGCGGGAAGAGCTCTTTGGAGCACAGAGACCGGAGGATTTAGATCTTTGTGGATTTGGGATGTGCAAACTGATCTGCACCTCCTAGGCTCTATATCACTCCAAATCAGGCCAGCTCCAATCCTACTGAAAATGTGCCTCTTTTGACAGGCGCTCCCAAGGATGGTAACCTTGTCCTCTGTAGGAAGACTTGTGGGTGTTTGGTACATGGCTTGGAAATTTCTTTCAGGTGCAATCTTATGTATGCTTAGCTGGCTGGGGAATGCTGGGAGCTGGAGGACTTTGTTTTCCTATCTTAACATGCACAGGATTGCACATTTAATATATGTGATTCAATGATAAGTTCCATACATAATGCACTGAATGGAAGTTAGGTATCCACCAATTTTGCCTTTCTTCAATGTTCAGACACTCTTCTTCTTCATCATCATCATCTTCTTCTTCTTCTTCTTCTTCTTCCTCCTCTCTCTCTCTCTCTCTCTCTCTCTATTTGAGAGAAAACAGGTCCATATGTATATTCTAAAAAAGAGGGGAAACATTTAAATACAGATTAAAATGCAGATTTTGTGTGCATGTGTTGAGTGTGTGTAAAACAGCCTGTTGCAAGACATTTTAACTCACCTGCACATAGGTTCTTGGGCTGGCAGTTCCTTCCAATAGGACAAACAAAAGACACCATCAAGCTTGAAAGAAAGCAAAACTACAGGATCTACGGATTCAGAACTGTTACTCCACCTGGCCTTAACCTGGAGGACAATTCATAAAGTTTATACCACTCACACCTCTGGCTCTTCCCCCCTCCCCCTGTTCTTAGGAATCTTAATTTCCCAGCATTCTCAATTGCCACTCTTGGTTCCTATTTAACATCACAGCTACAGATGAAGGTGGAAGCTGAAATGTTTGGGATCCAGTCCATCTATCCTTCATATCTTAACCTATCTGCATTAACTCAATGCAGAAATGGGATGGGATGGACAGGAGCGAACATGTACAAAAGTGTTGTGGATGGGAAATAGGGCAAATTATCTCTGTTTGTGGGCTGCTGTGACAGAGGCAGGGGTGGGTGGAACCCCTCTGGAGAAATCTCAAGAGTTCTGTGTAAACTCCTTAGCTTTCTATTCCTTCAACGTTTCTTGGAGGCATCCCCCAATGAAGGAACCCCTGTGTTTGTGGTGACTCTTCACTTTAGAGAAAACAGCAGTGGCCACTTGGCATGGAAACATTCAAAGCCCTAAACAGTTTGGGGCGAGGTTATCTGAAGGATCACCTCCTCCCATATGTACCTGCTTGGACCCAAAGGAAGTGAGGCAGGTGGCTACCAGAAGTAGGGCCTTCTCTGCTGTGGCACTCCAGCTGTGGAGTGAGCTCCCTAGAGAGGTTCGCCTGGCACCTACATTATACTCTTTTCGACGCCAGGTGAAGACCTTTTTATTTTCACAGTGTTTTAAGCGTTCTTCAGTTTGATTTTTAACTTTGCTGTTTTAAATTTGTATTTTAAATCTGAATTTCTGCATTGATGCTGGGTTTTACCCTGCTTGTGCTCTTGTATTGTATTTTTATGCTACGTTTTTATACTGTTGTTGTTTTGATATTTTTAATAGTTGTCATGGTTTTAATTTTTGTAAACCGCCCAGAGAGCTTCGGCTATTGGGCGGTATAGAAATGCAGTCAATAGATAAATAAAATAAATAAACAAGAAAATATGCCCTGCTGGATCAGACCAAGGGTCCATTTGGTCCAGCATTCTGTTCACGCAGTGGCTGACCAGCTGTCGACCAGGGACCCACAAAGCAGGACATGAGTGAAATAGCTTGAAAACAAGCAAAATATGCCTTCACTGAACCTCTGTAGCAGTTTGCTTCTGAATTTCAGGTGCGAGCTGCTATTTTTTCCCCTTCTTCTTTTTTACCCTATTCAGGAGGGGCAGCAGGGGCCACACAAGGAGGCACATCAGGGGACTGCTTTGATTCAGTTGGCCATGATTTGCCGTGTGTGTTTTCAAACCAAAACCAGCAGCTTGAAGACAGAAAAGCTTGCGTGGAGAGAACTCTTTCCCAGCCGTAATTCCGAAGCTTCAAATCATCCCTCCCCAGGAGGAGTTAAGCCCCCTTCCTCCCCACCTACTCTCTGCAAAGTCTTGCCCCCCTCAAAGGGCCCTTGCCAGTGGAAAAGCGGCTTGCATTTGGTCGCCCCATTTAGCAAGACTATTATGTCTTTTCCCTTGCATTGTTCATGTTGTCCTATCTTCAAGGAGCTTGAGGTAATGTACATGGTTCCTTCTTCCTGTGTTCACTGTACGTTGGGCCATATGATTGGCCCAAGATCATGTGGTGAACTTCCTGGACAAGTGGGGATTCGAACTTGGGTCTCCTAGTCTGACGTTCTCACCACTAGCCTAGGCAACAACGCACAAGCTCTCTCTTCTGCACCTCTCTCTCTTTTTCACACACAGCCACATATATGGCAGAAGGAGCATATGTCTTGTTTCGGGCAGGAGCCCACCGGTCTATGTTGGTAAGGTCTCAGCCTGGACTACAGGTGTTCAGGAACATGGGCAGCTCACTGTGGGTCTGGTTACAATAGGCAAGTCTGTCACTTGGAAATCCAGCTCTTTCGGGGTTCGATGGAATTCCACAGCCAGCCCGACTCAGCTTGCATTTGCGAACTGAGCCACGGGCTTTCCCCAAACTCTGGGGACTTTATGAATCTATTATACATTTTTAGAGATTTTCACAAATTGTGGTCATGATTTGCACAAATTGTGTCCAGAATTTGCGCAAATTGAAAAACATGGAAAACCAGCCTAACTTTCTGCAGACCGAGTCAGGCCAATTAGTGGGAAATGAACTGAAGTCCTGGGGTGAGGGTGGGGTGAACCAATGGAATTTTTTCATGCTCTACCCCCCACAAACTGATCCTTTTACAAGTTGGGGGTGACCCAAGATTTTTAAAAGCACATTGCTTCCACCCCCTGGCTTCTCCTTTGCGTTCCAGTGCTCAATGAGCCGGAAGGGAGCCCTTCTGAAATGACCTTGATGTGCCAAAATTGCATTCGTAGGCTTTGGATTTGCAGAGCGGACGACACCCGGAACAGAAGAGGCCGAGGAGAGCAATGCATTTCCGAGAGAACGTTCCAAGTTGCACAAAAGCCTCCTTAACAATTGTGAGCCATTCCACTGCGCTTAGGCCTGCAATGATTTAAGCCCAGCGGGGGTTCTCCCACACATTGTGCAGTATCATCAAACAAAGGCCAATTTCATAGCAGCCTAAGTGTGCCATGCAGTTTTACCCCTTGCCCTCTAATTGGCTGTCGGCGGGGGGTGGTTCCATATCGTTAGCCAGCCAATGAAACAGGATGTCTGTGGATGTCGATGAAACATGTATGCCTATTAGTCTATGGAGGAGCTATCAGTGTGGCTCAGCTCTTATGATGGGCTATGTAAAGAAGCATAGCCTATCAGCAACCCAGTTCAGTCGGGATTAGGTAGACAATCACAGACGCTCTTCTTATTACTAACCTTCCCACTTCTAGTCATAGTTTTATCTTGGTCTTGCCAGATGTGTGAGATTTTCCAGATGTGTGAGATTTTCCAGATGTATGGGATTCTCCAGTTGTGTGAGATTTTCCAGATGAGGCCTTTTGTACTCTCCCTTGCAAATATGCGACCCTTGAGGGTACTGTAGTTCTGTTCAACATGAACTTGAGCAGGCTGGTAGTAGTTCCTAGTGTGACTAGTAACCTCCAAGCCAGAGCATGCACCTCTCTCATACACAGCCACATATATGGCAGAAGGTGCATATGTCCTGCTTCAAGCAGGAGGCTCACTGGTCTATATTGGTAAGGTCTCAGCCTGGACTAGAGGTATTCAGTACCATGGAGAGCTCACTGTGGGACTGGTTACAATAGGCAAGTCGGTCCCTTGGAAACTCAGCCATTTTGGGGCTGGATGCAATTTCCCAGCCAGCCAGACTCAGCTTGCATTTGTGAACTAAGCCATGGGTTTTCCTCCAACTCTGGGGACTTTTTGCATCTATTATATATTTACCCTGAACTTGGGCAGGCCGCTAGTAGTTCCTAGTGTGTTTAGCAACCTTCAAGCCAGAGCATGCTTGGCAGAATGTGCTGGGTGGCTAGAGAGAAGGGTGATCCCCTCCCCTGCTTTATGGCTGCAGTTGCCGCAACTAGGGGTGATATGCAGTACACAAGGAAGTTCCAGCTGGACAACCCCACCCCTCTCTAGTAGCAACAGCAATGGCACTGGAGTACATATAGGAAAGCATCTGCCCTCTTTCTTCTTTCTCTATTTGTCTAGGTAAGGGGTGGGAAACCTCAGGCCCAAATCCAGCCCTCCTGGGGTTCTCCAAAGGGCCACCACCCACTGTCCCTCAACCGCCAATCATTTCTTGGCTTTAGTCCAGTCCCCCCCTTCTCAAAAGTTCAAAGGCCTCTCCTATAGCTTTACTTAATAGTAGTAAGAGCTTTAATCTTCAATACACTGATATTTTGGGTTTTTCTGGCCCTTCTGCCATTGGCCCCACCTCCTTTGCCTTTGGCTCCACCTACCACTGGAATGTGGCCCCTGAGAACTTCTCAGAAATGGAATTTGGCCTCGGGCTGAAAAGGATTCCCTACCCCTGGCCTAGATAGCCTGCAGGCTCTGCTGCTAGGGAAGTCACATGAAATAAGGTATACGGCTTTCCTTTGTGAAAAATCAGAGTCGAAGAAGTAGAACGATGTTCATTTCTTGCCTGCATTGGCTCCTGATTCATCAGTTCCAAGTGTTGATTTTGACCTATAAAGACCGACACAGGTTGGGACCTCAGTACCTAAAGGAACACGTTTTTTCATATGCTCCTACCTATGTCCTGAGATCATCACTAGAGGCCCTTATTCTGCAGGTTGGAAGGTGACTTTTCAGTGGTGGCCCCGTTTGTGAAATCACCCCCATCCCAAGAAAGGCTCAACTGGTTCCTACTTTAATGCTATTTTAGCTCTAGGCTAAGACATTTGTATTTGCCCAAGTTGTTTTAAACTTATCGTTTTATTATCAGTTTCTGTAGGCGTTTTTGGGCTATTTCTTTTATTTTTTAAAAAAATCATTTGTGGGATTAAGAACATAAGAAGAGCCCTGCAGGATCAGACCAAGGGTCCTTCTAGTCCAGCACTCTGTTTACACAGTTGGCCAACCATCTGTCAACCAGGAACCCACAAGCAGGACACAAGTGCAACAGCACCCTCCCACCCATGTTCTGCACATAGGCTTCCTGCCTCTGATACTGGAGGTAGCACATAGCCATCAGGACTAGTAGCCATGGAATTCACTGCCACAGGATGTGGTGATGGCCACCAATATGGATGAACACACAATGGCCAGTCAGCTGCCCACAAGAAACCCATAAGCAGGACTTGAGTGCTACAACCCCCTCCGACCCATGTTCCCCAGCACCTGGTATACATAGGCATACTGCCTCTGATACTGGACATAGCATATAGACATCAGGACTAGTAGCTACTTTCCTGGTGATAGCAGTTTTTTGGCCCTTTTGTGTTGGATCTTATTGCCAATGGTCATAGATGGTATTAATGTTGTTATATATTTGATTTTGCACATTGCTCAGAGAATGCACTATCTCAAGCAAATAACCAAATTGATCAAATAAATAGACAAAGAGTGAGCAGAGAAACAAAGAACCGTATTAGAAGGACGCGTCTTTGTTGCATTTGCTGAAACACACTAACGCGGACACACCCTCTTGAAATCTTTAAAACTAGAGGGCAGCCGAAATGCATAGGGTTCTTACTGCCTGGAAGGGGAAATCAATACTGAATCAGCAGGATGTGCACCTAAGAAGAGCCTTGCTGGATCACACCAAGGGCCCTCTATTCCAGGGACACTCTCAGAGTGCTGCCTTTTAGCACTACCTATATTGCTCTTCTACCATAATTGACACACGGAACTCCAACTAGGAGCCGAATCCAACTATGTCATGCCACAAACTCAAAATAGCATTAGCAGAACTCGACCGAATCATTCTGTTGTGCAAGCCGTCGCACAACCCCTTGTACAACAGGTGAGAAGAGTTGGCACAGTGGATTGTGCAAGCATGATGCACAAACGGTAATGCACAACTAGTTGCACAATGGGCTGTGCTGTGCAAGTGCTTGCACAACGGTGCTTGCACAAATCTAACATCAGTGGGATTCTCCACTTGCTCATAGTTTGGAAGCTAGTTTCTGCTAGCGCAACGTTATTGGTGCTTGCAGAATGGCCTATCTATCTATCTATCTATCTAGGACAAATCAAATCAAATTTTATTTGCATCGAGCGAATAGCCATTGCAATTTATAACAGTAAAATAAGCATGATACAAAAAGCAGACAGTAAAATGTCCCATATTCAGGGGTGGGAATCCTCAACATAAATATACTCAGTGGCACCAAGCAAATAAAAGCAATGAATGCAGTTGGAACTGGATTTATTCAATTCGGAGCTCCGGATGTGATTGCTTCCCTCGTTTTAATAGCAGTTGCTAAAAATGTTGCAGTTTGTGCTGTGACAAATCTATTAGAATCCTCAAGGAGGAAGTTCACATAATAATCAGTTGAACGCCCTGGATATGGCAGTAGTAAGGGGATCTATCTATCTATCCGGCTTGGGACCACAATACCTGACGGAACGTCTCTCCTGACATGAACCTACCCGCACACTACACTCAACATCTAAGGCCGTCCTCTGGGTGCCTACTCTGAGGGAAGCTTGGAGGACGGCAACAAGGGAGAGGGCCTTTTCTGTGGTGGCCCCCCAACTGTGGAACGATTTCCCTGATGAGGCCCGCCTGGCGCCAACATTATAATCTTTTCAGCGCCAGGTCAAGACTTTCCTCTTCTCTCAGGCATTTAACAGCTTATGTTGAGTTTTTTTAACTGAATTTTTGCCTGGCTGGGAGTTTTAAATTGTTTGAAATGTTTGCTGGTTTTTATGTTTTTATGTTTTAAAATTTTGTATATTGGTTTTTAATGTTAGTCTTTGAATCTTTGTAAACCGCCCAGAGAGCTTCGGCTATGGGGCAGTATATAAGTGTAAATAATAATAATAATAATAATAATAATAATAATATATTCAATAAAATAAACTACATTAATGGAAGGCATGTTACTGACTGCCTTATGCAATGGGTTTTGTTAGTAACTGTGCTCCTGAAAGAAGTGGTTTCTTGTGAGTAATGCAACATTATATTGGTGTGATCCTGCCTTGCAAATATCTCCTTTAAGTGCAGCTTTAACTAACAATATACAGTTGAAATATATACACAAACGTGAAAAGATCTTCACAAAAAAGGAAGAAGCCATGCCATTGCCATAGCTACCAATGAGCCTCTCCCTGAGATACACTTGGGAGAATTCCTCCCAATCTGGGTAAAATGGTCCTTCCGAATCCTCTACCCACAAATAGGCTGGAGCATCTTAAGAGGCCATTTGCACCCAGCTCCCTACTTCCAGCATTGGCAGTGGCTCCCTAATGGGGCACAGACCGAGGCTGATGCCTCCGACACAGATGCCCCCTGGCACCAGCCCAGCTTTTTGTTTAAAAAAGAGGAGAAGGAGGAACGATGGTCGGCCTGTCTTGACAACATTGCCATTGTTATAATGGGGGCATTTTAAAAGCAACCTCAAAATACGATGGGATTTTGCAGTTGAATCAGGCTCGTCTCCCAGAGCAGGGCTTCAAAGCTTCTAGGGTATCTCCTCCTGGTCCCTACAGAAAACCTGTTGTGACCCTCGCCAATGAAAACTGCAATCTTCACCCACAGGGATCTAATATTTCGGGAGAGTCCTTGGGCGAGCCGCTGAAACAATAATGTTAGCCCTGTTCCCCTTTCCTCCTACCGCCCGATGGGCGCTGCTTGGTGTCTAAAGGACAGGGAGATTTACACAAGTCTCTGTCCCCTTCCCCCCCCTCCATACAGACACACAGAGATGCACTTGCCTGGTGTGGAGAGCAATTTTGAAACACAGTGGCTCCTTATCTAAACTTGCAATAAGCAGTGGCGCCGTTTCAACGCTTTCAGAAGAAATTTGTCATTGGTTTCTTGCCTGGAGCGCCATGCATTTTGCAATGCGGAGTGGAGACGCAGGGAAAGGGGGGGTGGGGAATTGCAAAGATCATAGCATGTTAAATTAAATCTTGCTTTTCCTGAGACAAAATGCCCCTCCCACTCACCCAGTGCCTTGGAAAGAGAGGTGCGCCCCATCTTGGGGCGGCCCCTTATGCGCCGCCAAAAAGAGAGAGAGGGAAACGCATCGCGAAAATAGAGGATAAAAGAGGATGCACGGCTGCATGAAATTGATGTGTGCCAATATATATGGATAGATGCAAATTGAGAAATGCTTACTCTCATTTAAATCGAAAAGGTGATATATTTCTCCATGGTGGAGATGGTTGCTGTTCAGGTGCTGCTAAGTGTTGATGGGTAGCTTTAAAGGCCTGTTCTCCAATCTCACAGTTCTTTATCTTTAAACTGGACAATCCTTCCAATAGAGGAGCTTTCCCCAACTGGGTGCCTTCCAGATTTTTTGGACTTCAACTCCCATCAGCCCCAACCAGCAAACTCCCATCAGTTACACTCTAAAAAGTCTGGAGGGGACCAGGTTGGTGAAGGCTGAAATAGTGGATGCCTTGAAATAGAGGACTGCCCTATGTAAAGTTAGACACCTGGTTATCCTAGAATCCCTCTCTGTGTTTGTTTCCCCATTCTAGCCCAAGCAAGGACCATTCTCTGCCTGCCACCTCAAACCAACTGGGACAGTCCAAGACCATTTCCCCCTACAAAGCAGAAAATCTGAATGGTCCCCTCCTGCTAATAAAAACTGGACCCAATCCTGCCTAGTCCTGAGACTTCTCTGCCTGTTATCCCCCACCCCCGGTCGGTTCCCCCCTTTGCCTTTGCAAATACGACTTCTCAGCCTTAGTTTATCTCATTTTCTTCGAGGTATCCCATAGATAAAACCGTTATATAGATTAACATAAGGTTGTAAGAGCTGGGCTTGCTAGATCAAAATGAAACCCATTGCAAGACAGCTTGCCTGCGAGAGCAGTAAGCTAAGCTTGGCAAAACTTGAACTGCTCAAGCAAAGCAGGTGGTCTTTTTCGCAAGTGAATTGGGATTCAGATACCCCAGTTATCATAAGGTCTGGCAAGCTGACCTTGCAAGGCTTTTGCCCTTTTACAAAACCAGAATTTCCTTGCATTTGCTTTTGGAAGGCTTATATCAAACATCCAGCCAAGTCCAGGAAATTTGCGGCACTGTAATGTTGTTGCTTTTAGTATAGCTGTAGAGTTATGATTTCTATGAACACCTGTATTAAATTAAGACACCAACTTTAGGAGAATAACCCAAGGCCTAATTCACACAAATAGTAGATAAGGTGGATATATACAAATAGTAGATAAGGTGGTATATATATATATATATATATATATATATATATATTATACTCCAGGCAGGGGAACACTTAACTGATGAATATTCCTCCCTATATTTTTTAAAAAACAAAAAATTACCTGAACATAGAAAACTAGATGTCAGGAAGTAGAACCATACCCTAGCCACTTCCCTGATATGCTAGTTTTCTATATGCAGGGGAGTTCTTTTTTATGAGGAAAGAATCAATCCCATGGTCCCTTGCCTACACTCTGAAATGGTCCAGTCCAGAAACACATTTACCAGTACATCTGCTGCTTGGCACAACCAGGGGTCCCCAAAATTTGGGGGTGAATGGACACATTTGGGTATTTGAGGGAGTGTCATGGGTGGGCTCACAAAATGTTCAGCCGGGGTGGTGGTTCACTCATAACATGGCAGCCATGGTGGGCATGGATGGTCACAAAAGACTAATATCCCAGAAGGCAAAGTGGTGAGGCTAAAAGAAAAGTAACGTGCCCCAGAACCTATGTATATGCCAACGGTGGGGTGTGAGCTCCAAAACACAAAATATCCTCATTGAAACCCAAACAAAGATGGCGCTGGAGGGTGGCACTGAGCTTTGCCAATTATTTTTTTAAAAAACTTGAAAAATAAAATTAAAATCAGGAGAGGCAATGAGCGTGTCGGGCACCAAGAGGGGTCTACGTGGGCACTTTGGTAGACATCCCAGGTGTATGGCTAAATAACCATCCCTTGTTCTTTCTCCCCTCTTAGATTTTCAGCCTTGGCTCCGGATCACATCAAGTATAGGGAAATTGCCCAGGGTCATTTGGGCAGCCTGTGGCGGAGCCAAGGCTCAAATGCCGGCCTCTAGCCTTAAGCCTAGGAGCTGGTGTGGGTTCTGGCAAGAGCGGGGAAGCCGTAAAGCCTCCATGCCAGCCGGTGCCAGCCAAATTCCAGCAGGGAAGTCTGCTGTTTGTTTACCTTGAAGGCACTGCCGCGTTGCAAGGCTAGACTGGGTGCTGTGTGTTTGTTTATACAGCGACAGAAGGCGTTCTCAGAGGAGAAAGCAACTGCGCCACACACACACACACACACATACACACACTGGCTCGCTTGCATCCCCTGCTTAATGCCGCGTGGCAGGAACAGTTGTGTAATTATGAGACAGAACCAAATAAAGAAGCCATGGCAGGCCATGCCCTAGGGTGAGTTTCCGACGGGAGCCAGGGAGCGGGAGACCGGCCTACTGGAGATGGGGTCAGCTTGTCTTGCCATGTGTAGCAGAGGCAGGAAACTTAAAGAGAAAGGACTGACTTTGCCCCCCCTTTTTTGCGATGTGGGGGGGGGAGGCTCAAGCCGTTTGCAAAATGGACTCAGGAAGGCATTGGGAAGTGGTGTATATCGAACCAACAGCTTAGAAACACAGGCAGTTCCCTCCCACTGGGTCCAAACCATTGTTCCATCAAGAGAGCCTGTGTGGTGCAGTGGCTAGAGTGTTGGACTGGGAGTCGGGAGATCCGGGTTCTAGTCCCCACTCGGCCATGGAAGCTCACTGGGCGACTTTGGGCCAGGCACAGACTCTCAGCCCAAACTACCTTGCAGGATTGTTGTTGTGTGGATGAAATGGAGAGGAGGAGGAGGATTATGTATACCGTTTTGGGTTCCTTGGAGGAAAAAAGGCAGGATATAAATGTTAGTGATGTGCACAGTCCAAAAAATCAGATCGGGATCGGGATTGGAACCGGACCCGAGGCCTAGATCGGATCGGATCAGATCGGAGGCCTCCCCGGTTCGGTTCAGACCTGATTCCGATCCGAAAATCGGACGTCCGATTTTCGGATTGGACGCCATTTTTTTCACCCCATAGACTTGCATTGGGGGAAAGAAAGCTTTCCTCCAATGCAAGCCTATGGGGGAAAAATAGTGGTGCGTGGGTGAGGGGGGCCTAACTCCCCCTCCCTGTCCCTCCCCCCGTCCTTCCCCTCCTACTCGCACTGCTTACCTGCCAGTGCCATTGGCTTCTGTTCGCTGGCGCCATGGGCTGTGCCAGCGAACAGGCTTCGCGGCCTGCTCCTAAGTAGCACGGCAGGTGATGACATCACCTGGTGCGCTACTTAGGGGCAGGCCACAAAGCCTGCTTCACAGTAATGTCCAGGAGCGGGGGGAAGCAGACGACCCCAGCAAGGTAAATGCCCCCTCCCCCCTCATGCTGCTTACCTGCCGGGGCGGCCGCTTCCCTCCGGTGGCACCACCGGAGGGAAGCGGCCGGCCTGGCAGGTAAGCCCCCTCCTCACCTCATGCACCTTACATGGCGGGGCCATCCACTTCCCTCCATGGGCTGTTTCGCAGTAGTTCCTGGCAGCGGAAGGAGGAGGACGCCCTGCCAGGGAAGCCCACCTCGTGATCCTTACCTGGCGGGGCTGTCCACTTCCATCAGTGGGTGCCCGCTGGTGCCCACCGATCCTCTGATCTTTTCCAAACCAGATCGGGTCCTTCCAGACCAGTTCGGGAAAGATCAGATGATCCAAAGGGGTGATCGGAAATCAGATAATTGTATCCGATTTCCCCTGGATCAGGTCCAGATCGTGGATCGGGTCTGGATCGTGGATTGGACCTGATCCAGTGCACACCCCTAATAAATGTAATCAAGCAAGCAAGCAAGCTAAGTAGTGTGTACCTCACAGGTGCAAAACCTTGGGCTCAGGGACCAAATCCATCCTTCTTGGGGTCCTGATCCAACCCTATGTGGTGTCCCCAATTGGTCATGCCCAACTGGCTCCCCCCAACTGCAAATTCCATAGTGGTTTCCTTTCTTTTGTGAAATGCTTTTATGCACATTATTATTATTAGCAGAATTTTTATACCACCCCACAGCCGAAGCTCTCTGGGTGGTTTACATAAGATTAAACCGCTTAAAAACAAGATACAAAAATTTAAACTGCAAAAACATACAAGATACACATACATTTAAAACCACCATAGTAACTTAAAAAGCTATAAGCCTAAAAACTAAACAGACCCAGGCTCATCAAATATTGCTAAATGCCTGAGAGAAGAGGAAAGCTGGTGCCAAAAAGATAACAATGTTGGCGCCAGATGGGCCTCGTCGGGGAGATCGTTCCACAATTGGGGGGGCCACCACTGAAAAGGCCCTTGCCCTTGTTGCCGACCTCCGAGGCACTCGGAGGAGGACCTTAGATGGTGAATGGAGTGTTTGGGTAGGTTCATGTCGGGAAAGGCGTTCCCTCCGCATTCTAAAAAGGTTGAAATGCCTTTCCTAAACCCTAGTTACTGGCAGTAAGGGCCTTACACTAAAATATACCGGTATATGAGAATTTTGGCCCCACCCCTTTTCCTTTGGCCACACCCACCACTAGAATGCAGCCCCTGAAAGCTCCTCAGAAATGGAATTCAGCCCTTGGGCTGAAAAAAGGTTATGATCTACACTGACTGTCAGTGACTGTGCCAGATTTCACATAGCCTAGAGTCCAATTCTGCCAGGCTTTCAGTGGAAGCTGCTGTTAGTCTACTTTAATGCAATATTTTTGTTTTCATGCATGCATATGTATATGTATATGTATATATTGTTTTCATGCATGTATATGAGTCAGATAACGGTCTGGAACTTGGGTGGGGAACCTTTTTTCTTTTCTTTTTTTCTGTTGAAGGCAGTGGTCCCCAACAAATTCCCTCAGAGGTGATCTGTTGGGGATCACATGCTTGTGGTGGGCAGAGCCAGAGCCAAAAGTGGACAAGGCCACCTTCTCGGTCTCTTTCTGCCAGCCCTTCTCTCTCTCTCTTTCTACAACCCCCCTATCCCAGCTCTCTCTCTCTCTCTCTCTCTCTCTCTCTCTCTCTCTCTCTCTCTCCCTCCCCTTTCCCTTTCTTCCCTAATAAGACATTAGGCAAGAAACAAATGGCTTTTGCCAAAAGTCAGAACAGATTGCTTGCAGAGGGCTTCTGAAATTAGGCTGAGCGCTACAGGTGGTCCACCCATGATCTAGAAGTATCTGATGCTGAAACTAAGCCAGTGTGAACGTGATTGACCTCTGGGATGGTAGTCCTACGTAAGAGACGATGAGATCACATGCTCAGCGGAAGCAGAGAGGGATTTTAGGGTAGCCCCATTGGGGGGGGGATACAGCATGAGACAATGGAGAGGGGAACGACCACTGAGAAGACACCTCCCCCATGAACAGAAAGGTAGTAGCTGAGCTTCTACTATCCACCTGCTTCCCTCTGATGTCATCTACCACTGAAAGTTTGGAAAGGTTCCATCTGTTTAAATATAGCAAGCGTTGCCAGGGGATCCACAGAGTGGAAAAATCTGGGCCATAGCAGAGACGGTCTTGCTAGTTGACACCTGATGGGGTGAACTCAGAGAGGGAAAGAGAGAGAGAGAGGCTGTCAGTTCAACATGCATAATTTTCACTGATCCCGACAGACAGCTCTGTTCCTTCCCGTCTCTTCAGAGTGACTCCAGAAATAGGCTGGCCATGATAGACTGGGTCTCCCCCTCCCTAAATGTTGGCCCAAAGTTCCTTTGTTTCTTACTTAAAACACAACAACTCCTGCAGAGAGTTTGGCTGGGGAATGGAGCAGTTTGGTCAACTTTGGAAGTGCACTGCCCCCTGTTGGAAGTGAAGTGTGGCTACACTTGTCCATCAAAGCTTGCTGCTGAAATGCAGTTGACTCTGGGGTGGAACGCAGCAGGTGGTTGGCAGCCGAATCCAATGATGAAGATTGCAAAATGGAAATACAGATTGGGGGGGGGGCATATTACCTACACAACAACCAAAACTCTTAATTTTAACTCTTAGTTTTTTGTTTTTGTTTTTTTTTAAAAAATGGACATTAAAATGAATGCAGGAAACATTGCAAGCCAACAAGCCAAACGAAGCTTCCATTTCAAAGAATTTTACAAGAACGCAAGAAAGAGCTTCAAAATGAAACCCGTGATTGCTTAAGGTTGCTCAAGTTATAGCCTTGTGTTGACCCGCCCATTCAACCCCACGAAAGTGATGATTCAAAATCAAACAAATGTATGAAATAGATAATCCCAATGTATAGGTAATAGGAAATTCCTCATTTGTATGAAATTGGATATTATTCCCAGTTTGACTTACAGCCTGATCCTATGCAGGCTTCCTTGGCAGCAAATTCCTCTGATTTCAATGGGATGTACCCCCAAGAAAATGTCCCCAGGACTTCAGCCTTAATTCAGTTACATGCTTTATTCCTTCTGCATCAGAAATAGGGATTTTATTTGGGGGCAGGGGTTATCTAGCATAGCAACTTTAAATTACAACCCATCTCATGTCAGTTGAGAGAACAGGGACCAGGTGACCTGCCTGCCTGCTCACTCAGTCTGCTGTCCAGGAACTGCTAACTGTTGATGCACAATTTCAAGGCCCCTGATGCTCACCCTTCTTAGGTTTCTTTGGGCAGTATCCCACTGTGCCATTCCGTTAGCACAAATGATGTTGCGCTAGCAGAAACTAGGTTCTGAATGATGCGCGAGAGAAGAATCCAACTCAATTTACATTTGCGCAAGCGTGGTTGTGGAAGCATGGTGGCGCAAGTGGTTTTGCATTCTGCTTGAGTAACCCATTGTCCAATCCGTTGTGCAAACACTGTGCACCTGTTGTGAAGTAGGTGTACAACAGCTTTGCACCGGTTGCACAACACTTTGCAGTACCAGGTGGGCAAGCATACTGGACAATTGCTTACACAATGGGAAGATTCAGTGGATCTCTGCTAGAACTCTCTGTTTTGGCAAAATGTCACTGTTGGATCCTGCCCTCTAACCTTAAACCAGACGGGCTGAGCTGCCTTTCAAAAAGGATGAATAGGCAACCAGATTTCACTGACAACAGCTCACAGTGGCTACTGGGTATCTGGATTATTGCACCATGCTTAATAGGGGTGCTTTGCAGATTCCGCTGAACTTCAAACTGAATCGGGATGATTTGGACAGATTCGAGAGATGCCTGAATCGAAGCGTGTTTCCTCCAAAGCAGACTGAATCCGAATCAGAACACTCCTGAAGCCTCTAGATTCACATATATAGGCCAGATCGACACCAAGCAGGGTATATGGAAAGTGTCATAGGCTCCAGCGGTTGTCAGTGCACTTTAATACCATTATAAAGTGGTAATGTAGATCCTGCCAAAAATGTCTCCAAAAATGGAAAGATTTCCCCCCAAACTCTCCATGTAGTGAAAACACCAGCAGGAGAGGAGGGGGTGTAGTTTCGTGACTGGCAGCTCTAAGTTTATATCAGAGTGAATGGTCTTTCCAGGGCTCTCCAATCCCAGTGCTTTGAAAGAGGGATGTTGAAGGACCTCAGTATGCAAGATTGAATCAGTGGCCAATGCTCTTTGCTTGGTCTCTTGCTCAGGAGCAGGGACGTTCAAAGAGGTTCGGCGAGGGTGCAGCTTTGGGTGGGTGTAGCGTTGGGAGCTTGCTTAAAAAATAATGGATGTTCAAGTTCTGCTTCTGCCACTGCTTGGTCCACACTCACCCTCCATCCCTGACCTATTGCTCTTCCGGTGACTTTGGTGCCAATTGATCAGAAAGGGAACAAGTCTTAAACTGCTTTTTTATTCATCGTAACTCCCTAACTCTTGCACCTATCTTTTTAAAATGTTGCATGTTTCTTAACTAGTAGGCAAACTGAACTAAGGACCATCTACCATTTTCATACAAATGTGCTCCCTCTCAAAATGGAGTAAGGACTAGTGAATCCCCCCAATTTTGACACTCCCCTTCCACCCCCCCAAAATGATGTATATATCCCTCTGAAAGTTTGCAGGTTTCTTACGTAAGGTCACCTCTATGCAGTATATTATTTTCATAACTATTGCCCTCAAGCCCCCAAGCACAAACACCACAATGGGGAATAAGCACATCTTTTCTTGAAACCCCTATACTTCAATGGCTGGTCTTTTGCGCAAAACTCCCTGCACCTATACATCTGACACTAAGCAGGTTTAATCCCTTCAGAAGGGGCAAGTATCACTGCAAATTTCGTCCGATTCTGCCAAGAAATTAAAAAGAAGAAGCTACTTTCAGTTTCCTGTTTTGAAAAAGCATAATTTAAAGGTGCAGTGCACACACAAATACAAATCATGTGTGTATTTGTCTGTGATTCCGCAGAAATAATCCCCTCATGAGGAACTACTATCTCATCAAATTCTGACAAACAGGGGAAAATAGTAGCCATTCGTTTATTTTCAATGATAGTCTATGAATGAACATTTGGATTCCTGGATTGAGATTGAGATTTAGACCCGAGTCGAAGTAAGCAGTCTCCGAATCGGTCTGAGCCAAATCAGGTTGTTTTCTGAATCCGGGTCCAAAATGAACCTCGGAGTCAGTGCACACCCCTTTCTATTTATTGTTACTTGTCTGCCTAATGGTAGTGTGTATACGTCCTCCCAACCAACCCGAGTTTCAACATCTGGAGCTGCAGATGCCATTTTCGCTGCCTGGGCCTTGCTGGAAAAAGCATCCAGATGTTACTGTGAGCTGATTAATTAAGCTGGCTTGGGCAGCAGCAAAGAGAGGCTCTCTTGCCATCTCTCTCCCCCTGCACCTGCCCGTTTGCCTCCGAACTCAAGAAGATGCTTTGGGCTCAGCGCTTGATCCTTTTTGGTCTCTGGAATTAGGCCTCCAACCGACCCAAATCTATCGACATGCCATTCATGTGCCACGGAGCTCACACCTATCGTGTACAGCCTTATCTGCAAGTTGTGGGCAAGATGAGCAGCTGGTCTCCCTCCTCCTTGCCTTAACCCTCTTAGTGGTAATCCTGTATTTAATGCCACTGGACGGGGGCTTTGAACAAGCGGGCCGCCAAGTCGGCCACTGCTGACCTCTTCTGCCTGCGCGCTTCTGCCCGTTCAGGGCGACTTCGACTCCCGGCGAGATAACCGGGGAGCCTGGCAAATCCTTCCTGGGCAGCTAACAGGATTGTCACACTTAAAGAAGTTTAGCCAGAGAGCAAACTTTAGAGAGCGATTTCTGGGCACCAGCTTAAGCTCATCTGGGGAATGGCCATCCTGCATTCTGCAGCTCGGCCGTCCTGGATCCGCGTCACGCTCCGGGATGGACAGAGATGGATAAATTCAGCCCAGCCGCTTTGGGGGAAATGAGGAAAGGGTCTTAGGTTTGTGAATCAGGGTTTGCTACAAAGTGCTTAAAGGACTAACCGTGGCCATCCAAGCAGTAGCAAAGGAACACTCTTAAGAGAGGGTTTGTATGTGAATAAGACGAGATTCACAGTAGAAGACAGCAGATTTTAAAATTACATTTAGAATCATCACAAGCATATTAGATTCTAACACAGTTTATAACTAGGGATGGTATGAAACTATCAATTTGGGGCTTCTTTTCATTTCTTATTTTTCCACTCTTCAGTTTGGTTTGCCTGCCTTTTCTTCCAATAGATGCAGTTTTGTCTTATATACACATCCTTTTGCAAGGTGTTTTCATAATATGACATTTTTAAACGTTGTTTCCACAAATATGCGCTCTTTTGCATGCCCTTTCCCCGAATATGGACATTTTTGCACTTTTTTATTTTTTAAAAAAATATCGGAGGACATGATTACAACATTGAAAGGAGAGCACATGTCAAAGGATGACTGAGTTTCAGTTCCCGTAGTGGTTCAAAAAGTGCAAAATTAGTGCAAATCAAGTGTAAAAACAAAAACAAAATTCTGTCCCTAGTAATAACACATACATGTAGACATTAAAGAAAAGGTGCTCCATTATCCATACATTTTCCCCCACCTTTGATGATTCTTCCCTTGTTCAAATCAAGGATGTAAACCACCATATTGGCTAAATCTCACATCTTGGTTATCCATTCTTTTACTTCTGGTATTTTTAAGGTGCAGTCCTATGCGTGTCTTGACAGGGAAAAAAAAACACCGCACCTACAACTCCCAGCATACCACATCACCCAACATAGGCTCCGCACCTGGGATAGTTTCATTAGAGTTCTGGCTGGTTCTTCTCACTGAACCCCTGAATGGATTCACAAGCCCATCGAGATTGAAGCCACCAGCCTCCACTGAGATTTATACTGGTGAAACTGGACTTCTCTCACCCACCTTCCCATCCATGCTGGCCCCTCCAGTCCTCTGAAAATGCAACACAGAGGCTGAATTCGGACGACACAATAAGCAACTGGGGGGGGGAGTAGGGGGAACAATCGTCAGTTGTACTGACTATCGTGTCGTCCAAATGCTGCCATAGTCAACTCCGCGCTGATCTTAATCCACACCACGGTTGATTATTTATTACCATGTTGTGTGGGGAGTACCCCCTAGATGAACAACTGTAAAGTTGATTATTACCCCACTATTGACTATTGTGACGTCCGAATTGAGCCAATGAGTCAGCAGATGCTGCTGCATGGGTTGAGCTATGATATGTGTGTGTGTGTGCAGGATGTGGGGAGGAAAATCCCCTCTGTATACATTTCCATGCACTCTTCTCCTTATAGAGGTGGTTTCTCCCCAAGCTGTTTCCACATCGTTACGCATTTCTGTGCATTAATTGTGCTATCGTGTGCCTTTTTGGGGGCACATTTTTCCGTAGTGTGGATTTCATAGAATCATAGAACAGTAGAGTTGGAAGGGGCCTTTAGGGCCATCGAGTCCAACCCCCTGCTCAATGCAGGAATCTACCTTAAAACATCCCAGCACACACCTTTCCTCAACATGTGCATTTTCTGTTAATGGAGAACTGTCCTACCACATTTGGTAGTGCGGCATTCTGGTGCGTAGCTCGGGTCCTGTTTGCTCATGGGTTTGGCAGTTGCAAATCTGGCCACTTTGCACAAATATTCAGACAGGATGAATTTATCGCCCATCCCTGACGTACACCATTGGGTATGGTAATATGAGGCTTACGTTTTATGGCTATAGTTTCCAATTGGTTAGTGGCTAACTCTTGGTTTCTCCTAGTCATCAGTATCTATTCTGTATTAGCCAAGCATTAGAGGGTATACAAGAAAGAGATCTTGGGGTTGTGGTGGACAGATAGATGGTACTGTCAACCCGGTGTGCGGCCACTGTAAAGAAGGCAAACTCCATGTTAGGCATTATCAGCAAAGGCAATGAGAATGAAACTACCAGTATCCTATTGCCTTTATACAAATCTCTGGTGTGACCACACTTAGAATACTGTGTACAGTTCTGGTCACCACACCTAAAAAAAAAAAGATATTACAGAGCTGGAAAAAGTGCAGAAAAGGGCAACTAAATTGTTCTAGGGGCTGGAGCATTTCCCCTGTGAGAGAAGGTTATAACAGCTGGGACTGTTTAGCTTGGAAAAGAGGTGGTTAAGGGGAGACCTGGTGTGGAGAAGGTGGATAGGGAGACATTTTTCTCCCTCTCCCATAATACTAGAATCCAGGTCATCCCATGAAGCTGATTGGTGCGAGTTTCAGGACAAATGAAAGGTAGGACTTCTTCACACAGCACATAGTTAAACTATGGAGTCCGTTACCACAAGATGTAGTGATGGCCACCAATTTGGATGGGTTTAAAAGGTGGTTGGATGAATTCCTGGAGGCTACTAGTCCTGATGACTATGTGCTACCTCCAGGATCTGAGGCAGTAAGCCTGTGTGCACAAGTTGCTGGGGAACATGGGTGGGAGGGTGCTGTTGCACTGCGTCCTGCTTTGTTGGTTCTTGGCTGGCAGCTGGTGGCCACTGTGTGAATGTAGTGCTGGACTAGATGGACCCTCGGTCTGATCCAGCAGGGCTCTTCTGATTTTCTTGTGTTCCTCCACCGTCTTTCCTCCTCTCTCCCTTCATTTTACATCTCCAGCTCCCCTCTTCCTGCCTGCCTCCCCCTCCCCCAGCCCAAACTACCTGGATGTTCCTTCCAGCCCCTTTAATTGGCACCTTTCTGCTCTCCTTTATATTAATCAAACCCAGTCCGCCCGTATTAATGACGTGGCGAGGATTAAAATAATGCAACACATTAAAGATGTAATTTAAAATTAATAACTCATAATTATTTATCATGGCGTATCAGCAGAGCTATGAATTTCCCTCCTCACCAGGTACTTTACTTCCTCTTGTGCTCCCTCCCCCTGCTTCTCTCAGGCCATTACGAGGCTTCGTTAAGGCCCTGGATCTAATACGGCCCCCTTCGTTCTGCGAGCATTAATTGGGATAAATCAGCACTTCAGGGAAGCCATCTATTCTAAAGGACAAACGGTGATCATTTAATCAGAGCTTTGCCTGGATGAGGGTGTGAGAGACACGGAGGTGGGAGCGTTTAGCCCAAAGGAGACCAGACCCCCCAAAAGGCCAGACCAGAAAACTCTGCTGGATAATCCGCGGCGGATTCCATAAGACTAGGATGGTAAACCTGCAGCTCTTGACTCGATGACACACCAAGGGGGGACCCTAGAAGGAAGAAAAAAATAAGGATGCGGGAGTGGGGGAATGAAGAAATGAAGCCATAGAAGGAAGAGTTAAGTTCTCTGGCAAGGGCAGGGGGAAAGGGAGCGAGAGGCTAGCTGGATGGAGTGATGGAAAGAGGGCAAGAAGGAAAGGCCCTCTGCAAGCAGTCAAGTGTGATCTTTGGCAAGGAGGGGGTCGGGATCTGGAGGTAAAAAGCTGGGAGATGGAGTGGGAGAAACATCCACAGAGAGACAGAGACTTAGGCTGAATTCGGACAACATGATAGTCAGTGGTGGGGTAATAATCAACTTTACAGTTGTTCATCTAGGGGGTACTCCCCACACAACATGGTAATAAATAATCAACCGTGGTGTGGATTAGGATCAGTGCTGAGTTGACTATGGCAGCATTCGGACGACACGATAGTCAATACAACTGACGATTGTTCCCCCTACCCCCCCCCCCCACAGTTGCTTATTGTGTCATCCAAATTCAGCCAATGGCTGGTTTTGGACAACACATTAAGCAATGGAGGGGGGGATAATTGTCAGTTGTGTTGTTTATTGTGTTGTGTGGAGGGTAACACGTCGCTCACAAACTACTGACGGTATGCTATTCTGCCCAAATAAGAAACTGAGAGAAACAATTGGCTTGCAAGTTGTTTAGCTCAAAGCCAGTTGTTTAAAGTGTTGTGTGGAGGGTGAGTGTGTTAATGGCGTATGGTGAGTGGGTTAAAAAACAAGCCCATAGAGGCAGGTGGCAAGAGTGACCAAAGCTGCGGTTGCCACTCTGCTACAACTGGCGCAACTTGCAGAGGCTGTTGGGATAGCACTGGGAGGACCGAGGGAGGAGGGAAGGAGGGGAGAGGGGCGGGGGCTGTGTCAGTCAAATGCTGGGTTGACTATTAGACCACTCAATGCCAGCCCCAACCACCCACAGTTGTGTAGGAATATGTTGTGTGGGGAGTACCCACAAAATAACCAATTGTGAGTTGGCTACTCAACCCACCATTGACTAAAGTGTTGTCTGAAACCAGCCAATGAGATGGAGTAGCAGAGAGAGAGAGGGAGAGAGGGAGAGGGAGAGGAATGTCATGACACAGAGACAGAGAGCCGAAGGCTTGAGGTGGCAGAGACAGAGACACAGAAAGAGAAAGAGGCAGAGACGAGACAGAAGCAGAGATGGAGACAGAGAGCAGAAGGGATGGGGTGGCAGAGGCAGAGATATGGAGTGGCAGAGGGAGATAGAGAGCAGGAGAGGGGTGGTATGGAAGAAAGAGAGAGAGAGGCATGGGGTGGTACACACACAGAGACAGAAAGAGCAGGAGGGTTCGAGCGGCAGAGAAAGAGAGAGACAGACAGACGGACAGACAGAGCTCTGCAACCATGCAATGCTGCTCACTCCACCCACTCTTGGCTCTGGCTCCCCCCACTGTTGGACATAGCCCCAAGCTGACTTTTCCCATGGGCCCACGGCCCTTCCTAGGAAAAACGTTCCCCACGCCTGCCTTAAAAGATCCATGCTCCTTCCTTAGAAATACTCAGTCCTTGACTTAGTCAATCCTTCCACAAGATGAACCATCCTTCTAACTTGTGTGCAAATAGCTGTCCTTATATATCTCAAGTGGTAATAAATAGATGAAAAACAATCAAACAGCAATACAGATACAACCATGGAAACCTCTCCAATGAAAACCGAAAGCGAATCTTCAAGTGGGGTGCAGAAGGTTACTCCTTTGTCGTTCATTGGATGTGTTGTGATTGAACTGCTGATAATGTGAGGACATGTTCAGGGCCAGTGTTCAGAGTCGACGTGGTTGGGTACCTGCCAAGGGGCGTAATCCCAACAGGTGCTCATTGACAAGATCCCCCTGGCATTGGGTCTCCTGTTCATCACTGCAACCTGCTTGCACACCTGTTGCTTGCCCTGGCCCAGGTAGTAGTGAGGAGGAGTAGCAGTACACACCACAGCCCACTTGTATCCTGGCTCGCTGCCTGTCAAACAAGCCAGTGGTAACAATGATGAGAAGGAGGAGGAGGAGGAGGAGGAGGAGGAGGAGCAGTAGCAGGTAATGACAATGGTGTGGAGACATTTTTCTCCCTCTCCCATAATACTACAACCCAATGGGGTCACATCCCATGAAGCTGATTGGTGGGAGGTTCAGGACAAATAAAAGGAAGGACTTCTTCACACAGTGCAGAGTTAAACTATGGAATTCACTACCACAAGATGTAGTGATAGCCACAAATTTGGATGGCTTTAAAAGGGGGTTGGATGAATTCCTGGAGGAGAAAGCGTTCCATGGCTACTAGCCCTGATGGGTATGTGCTACCTCCAGGATCCAAGGCAGTAAGCCTGTGTGCACCAGTTGTTGGGGAACATGGGTGGGAGGGTGCTGTTGCACCATGTCCTGCTTTGTTGGTTCCTGGTTGACAGCTGGTGGCCACTGTGTGAACAGAGTGCTGGACCAGATGGACCCTCGGTCTGATCCAGCAGAGCTCTTTCTTATGTTCTTATGAGAAGGTAGACTTAGTGAGGGAGGGAGGCCATCAACAATGTCTTGCCCATGGGCCCCCAAACCTGGAGTTGGCACCGGACATGTTCACCAGACATCTGTGCAGAGGAACAGAATTGGGGCATGATGACATTTCTCTGAGTTTTGATTGTTTCCTTTTAAGATGATCACAACCCTGGTGTTGGGGCAACACTGTATATGTACTCAGAGGTAGTAGAAGCAGTTAGGACGACTCCTCTGACCCTCATCTGAAACCCTGGGTCAACCATTAATCACGGCTTGATCAGTCTGTTTCCCCATTCATGTCAATGTTGCATGCGTTCATGTGATACATTTTTTTTAAAAAAAGAAATGTACAAAAATCGTATGCAAATAATGTTTTGGCTGCATTTTCTCTTGAAATATGCAATGCTAATCATCTATCTATCTATCTATCTATCTCTATCATTATCTATCTATCTATCTATCTATCTATCTATCTATCTATCATCTCTCTCTCTCTCTCTATCATTATCTATATATCAATCATCTATCTATCTATCTATCTATCTATCTATCTATCAATCATTATCTATCATCTCTCTCTTTCTCTCTCTCTCTCTATCATTATCTATCTATCTATCATCTATCTATCTCTATCTATCTCTATCTATCATTATCTATCATCTATCTATCTATCTATCTATCTATCTATCTATCATTATCTATCTATCATCTATCTATCTATCTATCTATCTATCTATCTATCATCTATCTATCTATATTTGCACCACAGCTCAATGATGGAGCAAAATATTTGCAGGTAGGGCTCGAAATCTAAACCTAAAACTGGGCTTAGATGGACCTAGCGCAGTGCTGAATCATGACCCCTTTTTATCTCCCTGCGAAAGAGGCATTTTCCCCTCCCTCTTTCACAGGAATGGGGAGGATTTTCTCCTTGGGGAGGTGGGGACGGGGTATTCTTCCTATTTTTTTTTAAAAAAACAACACCCCCAGCACTTAGAGGAGCCTGGTAGTTCTTCCTGAATGCCTACTGGAGACCATGTGGCCTCTCTCTCTCTCCAATAGGCATTCAGGAAGAACTCCTGGGCTCCTGCAGTGCCGGGGATGATTTTTTTAATGAATAAACAAATAGAAAGAAAACTCCTCAAAACTTCTTAGACTTACTAAGGTATGTAGAAACACTCCCCTTCTCCCCAAGGAGAAAATTCTCAACCTTCCCAGCCTCTTTCACCAGAGATTTTGTCTCCCCACCCCCCATGAAATGCTGAATATGAAATAATTGAAATTCACAGCACAGTATTAGGTGGATCCTCTGCTGTATCCCTAGTGAAGATAGCTTGGATATGCAGAGTAAGGGATAGACTCTGTCTGCAATGGAGTTTTGGCTAGGGGTGTTGGAGAAATCCACAAGCAATTCATATGAGTTTGGATTGTTATGAATCCAACCTATGGGTTCCACAGCAAGCCATCTCGTTTTCAACTTGCACGAATTACATGGACTTGCAGAATGCTTTTATTGATATATAATTGGGGAGGGGGGATTTGCGTGAAGAGGCGCTTACGCTAATGCGCTTGCCTTAATATACACCTGTGCTAATGTGCCTTAACGCTAATTGGAATTAGCGAAAGTGGAACGAAATTCAGGCACATCCCTAAGAGAGTTCCAATTCTGTCAATGCATGGATGATGGAATGGAAGATGTGCAACAATTCGTGAAGCATGCACCAAATGGGTTTAACGAAATCCATGCTTTCCTTGTCATAGCTCAACAAAACCATGGAACTCAAGATTGAAAAAGGCTGCCCTAAGGCAGTAACTCTTGGCCAAGCACAGGCGTAGCCCATCCTCCACCAGCAACCCTTCCCTGCAAAAAATGATCTATGCAGGGCTGTCCTTAAGGCTGCTCCAGAACCTGGAGCTAGTGGAGAGAGAGAGAAAGGGGGGGGGAAGAGAGGGGAGAGAGACCCAGGGTCCATCTAGTCCAGCACTCTGTTCACACAGTGGCCAACCAGCTGTCAACCAAAGACCCACAAGTAGGACATGAAAGCAACAGCACCCTCCCACCCATGTTCCCCAGTAATTGGTGCACATAGGCTTACTTCCTCTGATACTGTAGGTAGCACATAGCTATCAGGACTAGTAGTCATGGAACGCCTTCTCCTCCAGGAATTTATCCAACCCCCTTTTAAAGCCATCCAAATTGGTGGCCATCACCACATCTTCTGGTAGTGAACTCCATAGTTTAACTCTGCACGGCGTGAAGAAATCCCTCCTTTTATTTGTCCTGAATCGCCCAACAACCAGTTTCATGGGGTGACCCCACTGAGTTCTGGTATTATGAGAGAGGGAGAAAAAGTATCCCTATCCACTTTGTCCACACCATTTATTTATTTATTTATTTATTTATTTTATTTTATTTTATTTATTACATTTGTATACCGCCCCATAGCCGAAGCTCTCTGGGCGGTTTACCTAGGATTAAAAACAATTAAAAACAATATACAAAAATTAAAACAGCAAAAACATACAACATACACACAATCTGTGCATTTAAAAACCACTTCAACACTTCAAAAAACTACAAAAACAAAACAAAACAAACCCAGGCTCCTCAGATATTGCCAAATGCCTGAGAGAAGAGGAAAGTCTTGACCTGGCGCTGAAAAGATAACAATGTTGGCGCCAGGCGGGCCTCGTCGGGGAGATTGTTCCACAATTGGGGAGCCACCACAGAGAAGGCCCTCTCTCTTGTTGCCGACCTCCGAGCTTCCCTCGGAGGAGGCACTCGGAGGAGGGCCTTAGATGTTGAACGTAGTGTTCGGGTAGGTTCATGTCGGGAAAGGCGTTCCATCAGGTATTGTGGTCCCAAGCCGTGTAAGGCTTTATAGGTTAAAACCAGCACCTTGAACCGGGCTCGGAAACATACAGGCAGCCAATGCAAGCGGGCCAGAGTAGGTCTTATATGTTCGAACCTACTGGTTCCAGTTATCAATCTGGCCGCTGCATTTTGCACAAGCTGCAGCTTCCGAACCACCTTCAAAGGCAGCCCCACGTAGAGTGCATTGCAGTAATCTAACTTGGAGGTTACCAGAGCATGGACAACTGAAGCCAGGTTATCCCTGTCCAGATAGGGACGTAGCTGGGCCACCAACCGAAGTTGGTAGAAGGCACTCCGTGCCACTGAGGCCACCTGCGCCTCAAGTGACAGAGATGGTTCTAGGAGAACCCCCAAGCTACGAACCCGCTCCTTCAAGGGGAGTGCAACCCCATCCAGAACAGGTTGAACACCCTCCATCCGGTCAGCGGAACCACCCACCAACAGCGTCTCAGTCTTGTCTGGATTGAGTTTCAATTTATTAGCCCTCATCCAGTCCATTGTCGCAGCCAGGCACTGGTTCAGCACATCCACAGCCTCACCTGATGAAGATGAAAAGGAGAAATAGAGCTGCGTGTCATCAGCGTACTGATGACAACGCACTCCAAAACTCCGGATGACCACACTCAACGGTTTCATGTAGATATTGAACAGCATGGGGGACAAAACTGACCCCTGCGGAACCCCATACTGGAGAATCCACGGGGCCGAGCAATGTTCCCCAAGCACCACCTTCTGGAGCCGACCCACCAAGTAGGAGCGGAAGCACTGCAATGCAGTGCCTCCCACTCCCAACTCAGCCAATCGTCCCAGAAGGATACCATGGTCGATGGTATCGAAAGCCGCTGAGAGATCAATGAGAATCAACACAGTCACACTCCCCCTGTCTTTCTCCCGACATAGGTCATCATACAGGGCGACCAAGGCTGTTTCCGTACCAAAACCAGGCCTGAAACCCGACTGAAATGGATCGAGATAATCAGTCTCATCCAAGAGTGTCTGGAGCTGGCTCGCAACCACCCACTCCAGGACCTTGCCCAGGAATGGAACATTTGATACTGGCCTGTAGTTATTAAGATTTTCAGGGTCCAGGGAACACAGCCACAGATTTGTAGCCACTGTGGGGCTTTTCTGTGAAGCTGCGTAGTTAAAAAGTCGGGGTCGATCCGAGGGGCATTCTGGGCAGATGGTGACCAGTGATTGGTTGCCGAAAGCCATGAAGAGGCGGGGGCAGGGGTACACTCCAGTGCCCAGATGACTGCCAGAAATCCTGTGCCCCCTCCTTGGTGTGGGGATTACGCAACGCAACCCTGCAGGAGAGAAACACGGCATCAATGTGGCACTGTCAAGGCAGCATCCAGGTCTCCCCTTAGCCTCCTTTTTTCCCAAGCTAAATAAACTCAGTTGTTGTAAACTTCCTTCATAGGGAAGATGTTCCAGTTCCTTGATCATTTTAGTTGCCGTTTTCTGCAATTAAACGAGAGAGAGAGAGAGAGAGAGAGAGAGAGAGAAAAAGAGAAAGAGAGAGAGAGCATTCTCCTCTGCTGGAACATTGGAAAAGCCTCAAACCGAATAGCCAGAGTTCCCTCCAGTGGCTTACAATTCATGCTGATGGGGTGTGCGTGTCTGGGGAGGCAACAGCGCTCCACAGGGAAGCTAACGTCGCCTCTGCATTGCCTCGGCTCACTCTTCTCCTTGAGCCTGTGTGGTTGTATTAATTCCGGCTCCTTTTTGTCAACCAATCTGCACATTGATTTCTTTCCCCACCGCACATCAACGAGAGCACTGGAGAGTCTAAACATGCCATTGTTGCTTAATAACTTGCATTTCAATGGAGGATCAGGCAGAGACACTTACAGCTGACAGGAATGTCATGTGTCAGAAAGAGAGAGAGAGAGAGAGAGACTGAGAGGTGGTACCCCTATGGTTCATGTGCACAGCACTGTGTGTGGAGCAGAATAAGTGGTCAGGAATAGTCCCCTGATTTGGGGACCCTCGGGGGTAGCTTCTGTCTACCCATAATAGTCAGGCTCAGCTTCAACTCAAGGCATCCTCAAGCGTCTCCGATGAGATACGCACTGTTTTAAAAGCATCTGGGTCCGTGAGCCTCCATCTTAATTTCCCAGAATGCCTCTGAGCGATGCTATTTTGGAGGGGCATTCTAGGAAATATCAGAATTCAGCTGCTTCCCAGAGTGCATGGATGGTGCAATACAGGATAGCTAAGGATCCACACTTGAAGAGTTCGCTATTGGAATACATATGATATATAGTTAGCTATGGCTGGGGGATGTTTTGCCACTTGTTTTGTCAATACGCAACACCGATGGCTCCTTCAAGAGCTGTGTGTATGAACCCCCCCAGCTTCCCCTCTTGTGCCAACTCTTGGGGCATGGAGGTCTTAAGTAGCTTGCTTGCTGGGTGGTCAGAGTCAGGGAGCACGTAGGCATCATCATCTCCTGCTTCTCACCACCACTGTTGTCTGGGCCAAAGAGAGAGGCAGGTGGACAAGCAGGTCACAATGGGGAAGAGGAAGGGCAGGTCCAGGGAGCTCTTGTTGATGGCCCCCTGCTGGGATGTGGGCCCTTGACACATGCCCAAGCATGCCTACCCTTGACGATGGCCCTGCAGCCCACATTTGGCTTTGGCCACACCCACTGCTGGACTTTGGATCCCAAACAGGTTTTTGACCATGGTAATATGGGCCTTGACAAGTCAAAAGTTCCCCAACCCTGATCTGAAGACCTGTATAAATTATCAATGCAATGAGCAACAATGGCATACTATGAAGCAACACAGAGAGGATCCTTTTGACCACCCATTGTAGCAGAGAAATCCCCCCCCAAAACCAGGACCTTTGCTCCAATGCATGGCATGCAATACCCGAGTACCATGCATGACCTTCTCCTGTCCTCCTCTGACCATCACAGTAGACGTTTCGAGTATTGAACGCTGAGAATCTGGCCTGCCCTCTGCCCCACCAGCTCCAATGAGTACCAGCCCCAATGAACCCCTGCCAGAACAGGTGAGATACGGGGAAAGCACACAGGGACAGGCATGTTTCTTTTTTGCACAGGAAACATTGGGTGTTTTGGTTTTTTAAAAAATCCCAGTGAGCACGTGACAATACCCATCAACACTATACCACTTCCATTCACACATGCAGATTAAGCCTTTTCTGCACAACCCTGGGCACATTCACTTAGAAGTAAGCCTCGCTGGATCCCAACACCCTCATTCCTCGAGAACTGTTTAAAAAGATTGCAGCCGTAAAAAGTGTTTTTATTGGTATTTTATAGGTATTTTAATGATGTATTGGTTTTATGTGCTTTTAATCAGTTTTGTGTATTTTATGTTTGATGTTGTTCCCTGCCTCGATCCGGAGGGAGAGGTGGGTAATAAATAAATAAATTTATTATTATCATTATTATTATTATTATTAGAAAAGGAGCAGATCCATGTGACCAGGTATCCTGCTTCCAACGATGGCCAGCCAACCGCACAAAATGCCCCTCCCAACAAAACAGGGGTGAAGGAACCGACAGATACTCTCCGTCCAGAAGGTACCTAGTTGAGCAGCCTCGGGGGTGGGGGTGAGGTGAGTAGGGGAGGAGAAAGAGGAGGTTGGAGAAATGTGACGCTGTCTCTTTAAAAATAAATAAAGTCACCCCCTCCCCCCTCCCCCGAGAGGCAATAAGCGTATGCAAATGTGGCGAGCAATACATAGCTGTCTGTAAAACAGAGGAAGAAAAAAGTGCTTGAAGCTAAAGAGAGGAACGAGGCAGCAATAGCTGACCCCGGGTTAATAATTTTTACTTTTCCATCTCGCTCCATCCATAAAGTAGGGGAGGGGGAGGATGGTGATGGGGGGGGTGGGGGAAGAGGCGAAGGGAGGAGAAAGCAGAAGATCTCTTGTAGGGAAAGAGCAACCCTGATTCCTGAAAACCTGATTTAATCATGCACCTTCATAGGAAACAAAAATCCAGAAAGAGATCCTGAAAATCCTCGTAATGTTTGGACTCGAGCATTGTCCAAATGAAATCTGTTGTATTATGGGCCACAACCAGACTTAGAATACAAGATATGCAAAATACAGAGACCTATAAGGCAATATACCATCAACACTAACCCAGGCATTTTTGTAGGGTTTGCTCCTTCTTCCAGTGTCTGCCACGCACTCTCTTTCTTGTTGAATTCTTAAGAGCAACCTGTGACGCTCCAAATATTTTGGCCATTGGCCAGGTTGACAAGGACTGATGGAGCTTGTATTTATTGATTTTATGTACTTTTTTTAAAAAAATCTGCTGAATAACTGAAGTTGTCTGGGTAGTTTACAGCTCATTAAAAACATACAATGCAATCATTAAAAATCAAAACAATCCAGAATGAAACCATTGCAGCACTTAAGAGCAAATTCAAATCAGCAGCAGGATAAAATGCTCAAAGCATCAAAATCAGGTTTTGGTGCAGGAAAGACCGCAATGTAGGCACCAGGCAAGTTCCTCTGGGGAGAGGGTGCCACTGCTGAAAAGGCCCTGTCTCTTGTAGCTGTCCACCTGGTGGAGAGACTTTGATGATTTTTTTAATGTCAAGGTAGGTAAATACAGGAGGAGATGTTCCTTTAGGTAACCTGGCCCCAAACCATTTAGGCCTTTCAAGGTCAAAACCAACACTTTGAATTTTGACCAGAGATGGACTTGCAGCCAACGAGTGCAGATAGAGAAATATTGGCACCACGTAATCATATCGGTCAGTCCAACTTAGCAGTCCAGCCACCCTATTTTGGACTACATTAATTTTCCAGGCTGTTGTCAAAAGAATCTTGGCATATAACGCACTGCACAAATCCAAATGGAAGGTTACCAGAGCATGTGTAGCTGTTGCAAGGCTATCTCTGTCCAGGTAAGGTCAGAGTTGGTATATCAGTCTCAGGTGATAAAAAGCGCTCCGAGGCACTAAAGCCACCTGGGGCTCCAGTGAAAATGATGGATCTAAGAGCACTGCCAAACTCTGCTCCTTTGGGGGGGCAACCCCCTCCAGAACAGGTTGACTGCCACTTCACTGGACAGACCCATTGGGCAAAAATGTCCGGAGGGCTATATGTCGCACCTGTGTCTTAAGGCTTTGGAACCCATCTCTCTCTCCCTGGCCATGTCTACACCAGAGATTCTTCCCGGGGTTGCCCCTGGGGCATCCTTGTGCGTCCAAAGGATGCAAAGGGGATCCCAGGAGCAGGTAGGGACGACCCACCCATTTTCGCGGGAAAACTGGTTGCCCAGTTATCCCGATTTTCCCTGTGGTCCTGGGATGGTCCTGAGGACCGTGGGTGGTGTGGGTGCCCATCCCGGCTTCTTCCCTCCTCCCTGCAAGTAGCGGGCGTCAGCAAGAGGGAAGGAGCCGGTCCAGGGCTAGTCCAGGGACATTGGGTTGGGGCTTTTATTTGTTGTTAAACTTACATTTTTGGAGGAGCGCAATTGTGCTCCCAGTTCCAGTGTCTTTAAAAAAATGGTGGGCACCTTCCAGGATGTCACACTCCCATTTAGACATTGGTAGGCTGACCATCTGAAAAGGAGGACAGGGCTCATGTAACTTTAACAGTTGTAGAGAAAAGGGAATTTCAGCCAGTGTCATTTGTATGCAATTAGTCCCTGGTCAAATTCCCTCTTCATCACAACAGTTAAAGTTGCAGGGGCCCTGCCTTCTTTTGTATCTGGTCACTCTAGTATAGTGCCTGCAACTTTAACTGTTGTGATGAAGAGGGAATTTCACCAGGAACTAATTGCATACAAATGACACTGGCTAAAATTCCCTTTTCTCTACAACTCTTAAAGTTACATGAGCCCTGACCTGGATTTTATCTGGTCAGCCTACTCACTAGGGATTCTTGTCTAGCCCCATTCTTCTCCTTCCACCATTTTTGTGAACTTTGAGGCTCTTCCTGCTTCTGCGTTCTGCTCTCTTGATTGTTTGGTGGTCAGGTCACTGCGGCGGGCTTTGACTTTGTTTTATTGGAGTTGTATCATCCGATACATTCTTAGGGTGGCCAGGTGGCCTCTTTTGCAGAGGGAAGTCCTCCATTTGCAAGACTGCCAAAGGACTGCCCTCTGTTTTGAAGGTGCTGTCCTCTCTTTGATGGGCTTTCCGGTCCAAGTCCAGTTTAAAGATAAAGAACCATCAGGAACAAGAGCTGTGCCTTGTAGACCGAGCAAGATATACAGGTCACCTGGGGATGGTCTTCCACACTAGGGTGAGATGTAGAGGACTTCTACTTAAATACTAACAATCATTTTAAAATTGGCATCTATGCATATAAAATGAGCATAGGCACATGGTATGCAAATAGGTGTCCTTTGTCCTTTTTTATGGTGATGCATGTCCTCTTTTTTGGGGGGGGGGTTGATTCATGGTGGCCATCCTGAATTCCATTATGGTTGTCTATTAGTTCATTGAAAAGAAAAGCAGGATATCAGCATTTTAGTCACCAATAAATATAAAACGTTGAGATAAGGTAGTTACAGTCCTTCCATCTGTCATTTCAAAGAGCACAGGAGAAATGTTTGGGAACAAGCAAAGCTGGCTTCTTAAATAACATGCAGGGCTCAGGTCAAGAAGAACTCCAGATCTTTCATAGGAAGGGGAAAGTATGAACAGCAGCACGGATGGGCATTGCGAAAAGCTGGAAGAGTAAAGAATAGCCCTTGATGGGGGAATGGGCTGAAAAGGATTGGATGTGATGTTAATGAATAAAGATAAAACTGGCGACTAAATACAAGCAAAGTGGGAAAGGGTTTCTGGATTTCTGAAACAGAACATTAGGATCTCTTTGTGAAGCAATATGATCAATGCTTTAGAGCAGAGGGAAGCAACCTGGTGCCCTCCAGAATTTTTGGACTCCAACTCTCACAATCCCTATCGGCTATGCTGGCTGGGGCTTATGGGAGTTGTAGTCCAAAACATTTGAAGGGGACCAGGTTGCCTACTGCTGCTTTTGAATCTCTTAGGAAAGATGATGGTATTATCTTAAACTCACCTCCCCAGGACCAACCACAAACCCCTCCTGGACCAAACACAACCCCGAAAGCAATCTGTGGTCAAAATCCATACATTGGCATGCTTGCAATGTGGGTGCATTTGAAAAGTGTGTATGAAAAAAAAGACCACTTCTGAAAAATGTGCACAAACCTGCTTGACTCAATGGGAGCAAAATATGCATGTTTCAAAGATGTGTACAATTAGGGATGTTTGAGAAATCCATCTGGGGAGTGGAATATGATGAGTTTTCCTAGGTTTGGGACCCCCAGACTTTGTTTGGATTTGCTGCTGCAGCGTCCGACTTGAACTGCATCTAGTTGGATCAGTTTGGGCATTTTGCAAAATATTTTCCTGGAGGGTCCACAATTTGTGCAAATTTCTGAGCAGTTTGCACAAATGGCAGGGCAAGTTGCGCAAATTCAGCCATAATTACGCAGAAATGAACGCAAATTGTGGAACCAGTGGGGAAACATGTGCCAAAAAAACCCAACAAAGTTCACTGAGTTCCCAGAACAAAACAAAACAAAACCCAGATTTCCCAATGACAGACAACCCTATGCAGAAGTGATGTGCATAGTTGGAGAAAATACACACATATTTTCATGCGAAAAGAATACAAGCTAAGATAGCTGTCTGTTACAGGCGAGAGATGCTATTCGAACCAGATCATTAGCGGACGATTAATATTAACACTCACTATTTATAGTATTTATTTGTAGATTTATAGTCCCTTTTTATATCAGCTAAGTTGCAAGCATCATGACTGTATGGTCTATTGACTGTAAATAAAGGTTAAATAAATAAATAAATAATGAATTTCAAGGTCATGCCACCCTGAACACGCCCGATCTCATCTTATCTTGGAAGCTAAGCAGGGTCAGGCCTGGATAGTACTTGGATGGGAGACCTCCTGGGAATACTGGGTGCTGTAGGTCACTTAAAAGCACTGGATCAGTCTTCCACCACCTGCTGCCTTCCAGATGTTTTAGAGCACAAGTCCCATCAGCCCCACCTAGTACAAGTCATGTTCAGGGACAATGGTAGTTATGGTACAATGCTTCTGGGGCACCAGGCTGGGTAAGGCTGCACTAGACGCAGGGTAATTTCTACTACAATAGATATAGGCTTCCTCTTCACAGATTTACAGACCTCCCCCCATTGTAGTGGTAAACATAATGGGTTTTTTTTCCAATTGTTCCATATATCAATAGCCAGTTGTGTGCTGCTTTTATATGCTGCCAAATATATGGGAGTGAATACAATCAGAAAAGAAACAGGGGGCAAAATGCTGAAAAGAAAACCTTAATAAGAGGCTGCCGCTAAATATGCAAATTAATGTACTCAACATGCAAAATCAGACGGGCGAAAAAGTTGCGGTGGGGGGGAATATCCCTCTATGAACATTGATTGCTGAATATGCAAACATGCACACAAGAGGAGAGACCCCAAACACGGTTAACTAGTGCTAAAGAGTGCTATCAGCATGGATTGTCATTGTTTTGTGAGTGCTTAGAGCCACACACATCAAACCTTATACTCTAAGGGCCTGGGTTTCCATACCTTGATTCCTGGGAACGAAAGACACTCTTAATTTTTACATGCAACTTACATTCATTTCACTTAGATGCTGTATACAGCCTGGAAGCCATTGAGCATAGGTCCTTGGTAGATCGCGTTTTTTTAATTTCCTTTTTCTATTAGTTTGCAAACAAATACACTTCTGCATACCCTATTGTTGGGTGGCCCTATTTTGCTTCCATACTGATTGGCACAGGTCCACCTGAGCTTGGCATTGGAAGGAAAGATGTGGATGGTTATATTATTATTATTATTATTATTATTAATCTCGCTTTGCACATTCGTGGCTTACTTCCTTACTATTGAACATGTGTTGAGTATGACTGGTTTCTGGATGTTGGTGTGGATGTAGTTTGGTTAAGTTGACCATATGAAAAGGAGGACAGGGCTCATGTAACTTTAACAGTTGTAGAGAAAATGGGAATTTCAGCCAGTGTCATTTGTATGCAATTAGTCCCTGGTGAAATTCCTTCTTCATCACAACAGTTAAAGTTGCAGGGGCCCTGCCTTCTTTTGTATATGGTCACTCTAGTATAGTGTCTGCACCTTTAACTGTTGTGATGAAGAGGGAATTTCACCAGGAACTAATTGCATACAAATGACATGGGCTGAAATTCCCTTTTCTCTACAACTGTTAAAGTTACATGAGCCCTGTCCTCCTTTTCATATGGTCACCCTAAGTTTGGTAGGCCCAGCTTCTGAAGGTATTATTATTGTTATTATTACATTGATACCCCATTTTTCTCCTCTTGCAAGGAACCGAAGTCTTCTTCCTCTCCATGTTGTCCTCACAACAACCCTGTGAGGTGGGTTAGGCTGAGAGTCAGTGACTGGCCCAAAGTCACCCAGTCAGCTCCATGGCTGAGCGAGGACTAGAACCTGGATCTCCTGAGTCCCAGTCCAACACTCAAACCACTACACCAAATTAGCTCTCGTTGTGATAAATGATGGTGCTCCCTTGGGATAGGTGTAAATGCCATTCCTTACACTCTGCTTAACTATGCTGTCTACGGTTTCTTCAGAACCTCTCAAGATTCAGCGAGAAGCTCTCAGGGATTAGCAAAAGGCCTATTTTTTTTTTTTTGCCTGCAGCCCTGGGAAGATTCTCTCTCCGTCACTTGAGGGTCTGTTATTTATCCCCTCCCAAAGTGACACGGCATCTCCCTGCTCCCCAATTAATTCCACTGGGGTCGATCTCCTTTACTCCGGTCTTCCTGGCTCAGAAGCCCCCCCACCCCGGGCGCTTCCTACATGATTCGGATCTCAGCCAAGCTGATTAAGGGAGCAGAGGGAAAGGCTTTTGCCGCATGTAATGGCTGCCCCCTTGGCATGTGCCGGCGGGAGGGGAGTCCGGGGCAGCATCTCGCCCGCCTTTCTCCTGGCCTGTGTGATTTTGCACACTGCTGTGCAGAGAAATTGCAGCCTGCAACAGCCAGTGTGCTGTGCGCTCCTGTTTGCCGTGGCCGGCGGCAAGCGGAGGAAAGAAGGCCTCCGGGAATACAAAGCTTGTGGTTAACCCTTCGGGCTTGTGCCTTTCCCAAAGAAATTTAGGGGCAGGATTCCACCCACCCCTGCTGTCGCTGCCGAAAAGAAAGATGCAGGTCCCGACATCGGTAGAATAGCATATCCTATATCTCTGATTGATGAGAGGCACATTTGCTCCCTGAATTAAATCCGAAGGCACACTCCACCGATCCCTGTTTTACCAGGGATAGCCCATAATTTCTGGTCCTTAGGGGATTCCTTTTAGGGCGATGTCGAGGGACTCTTGTAAGAATTTTGTCTTCAGCTTCCTGACATCAGAAGAGCCCTGCTGGATCAGACCGAGGGTCCATCTAGTCCAGCACTCTGTTCACACAGCGGCCAACCAGCTGTCGGCTAGGGACCAACAAAGCAGGATATGAGGGCATCAGCACCCTCCCACCCATGTCACTGTTACCAGCCTCCTCTGGATTTTTACTTTATATATAAAAATGTGGAAGCTGGCCCAGGGACAGGCTGTCTGTGGCAGTCTATCCTGTTCTGTGGCTGTCTATGTGCCAAATGCATATGGTAAGGTCGAAAGGCAGAATTACGGGGTTACCAGTCAGGAAGGGAGGCAGTCCAAAGCAGAGCCTAAAGCAACACTAAGCTCAAGCACAGGCGAGCTGTCCAAAACAAACATAGTCCAGGGTCTTAGTAGCAGGAGTCCAGGGGTCGGCAGCATGAAAGACCAGTCCAGACAAGTTGCAAAGTCAAGAAAACTGCATTGCAAGGTATCAAGAACAGAAAGAAAGGTGTTGTTCCAGCAGCTAGCAGGCCTTAGTTGAAGGTGTATGAGCGGGAGCCTCCAAAGCCCCCACCCAGGACTCAGCTGCAGCACATCAGAGGCTTCTGGAAGAACTCTTCACGAGGAGTCCTTTACTCACGAAGATGCCCTCCTTTGCAACGGTCCACTCCTTCTCACAGGGGCCTCACGGGCTGCCTTTTGAGATGCTGCTGCTGCTCTTGGGGGCTAGGTAGTAGGTCATCCTATTTCGCAGAGACACACTCCCTCTCCTGCTGTATGGATGGATCTGTGGCCATCTCCATGGATGGCACAGGCTCCTCCTGGACTTCAGACATGCGCTGTTCTGTGCTGTTCTTCATCTCTGCAAGCTCTAGCGCCTCTTCTAAGAAGGATTCCTCTAGTGGGAGCATGATAGGCTTCTTCTTTGACCTCCCACTAGGCCCGTGACCCCTGCTCCTTCCATGGCAACAGAAGCCAACTTTCCTCCCCCCACTCCACTCCCCCTGCCACTCCCCTGAGTCCAGCCTTGGCAAGTTTATGACCCCCCTCGAAATGCAATAAAACCCGGCACATCAGCGAAACCCGCAGTTCTTCGGGCTGCCGGCTTCTGCCATAGGAGAGAGTGTAGGGAGAAAAAAAACCTTTCCCCATTCTGCCAGATCGATACGGAGAGCACGAAGCTGACACCGATTCTCATTAGGGGTTAGTTTTCATCTCTTTGCTCCTTGGCAGCCTTCACATTATCCCATAAAATTTATTTACTATTTCATGAATACATAAGCAGCAGGCAAACGCCGGCTTTTTATATATTTACACTGTATATATTTCACAGGAGAGTTATGTATGTCTCTGAGGCAGAGTGGAGGGAGGGAGCAGGGAACACAGGCAGAAGGAGAGAACAGCTGTGAGAAAAGGAGAGATGGAAAGAGAGAGAGGGAAAATAAAATAAAATAAGGGATGGTATCCAGGCACATTTCTCCAGCTTCCTATATCAACAAGATGCCCTGTCCACCAGGACTGAAGCAAGCTGCCGTGTTTCAGAACTGGTGCCAAGGAGTGGTATTGTCAGGTGCCTGCCCAGGGCCACATCCCTGTGGTGAGACCATTGTCAATCCCCTTAGACTCTCATGGCCATCTTGTTTCTCCTCCTCGCTGTCATTTCCTGTTTGCCTGCCCCCTCCAAACACGCAAACCGTGACAAGAGTGAAAGGATGGAGCAGCAGTCTCCAGCTGTACGGATCGCGGCCCAAAGAGAGAGGGCAAACAAATGGGCAGTAATGACGGCAGCCAAGAGGAGACATGCCCTCTCAGATATGGGGGCCACTGGAGGTTTCTTGCCAAGGGTCCGTCCAACCTTGGAGCTGGCACGGTGTTCAGAACATAAGAAGAGCCCTGCTTGATCTGGCCAAGGATCCATCTAGTCCAGCATTCAATTGACACAGTTGTCAACCAGCTGCCCATTGGAAACCCACAAGTGGGACATGAGTGCAATAGCACCCTCCCACCCATGTTCCTCAGCAACTGATGTACATAGGCATACTGCCTCTGTTACTGGAGGTAGCATATAGCCATTAGCAATAGTAGCCACTCACGGCCTTCTCCTCCATGAATTCATCCAACCCCCTTTTAAAGCAGTGTAAATTGATGGCCATCACCACATCTTCTGGTAGAGAATTCCATAGTTTGACTATGCTCTGCGTGAAGAAGTCCTTCCTTTTCTCTGTCCTGAACCTCCCACCAATCAGCTTCATGAGATGGCCCCATTGGGTTCCAGTATTATGGGAGAGGGAGAAAAATGTCTCCCTATTCACCTTCTCCACACCAGGCATCATTTTGTACACTTCTCTCCCCTATCTTGCCTTGATGTCTGCAGTAGAAACTACAAAGGTCTTCCGCCTACCCTATCAGTAGTAACAACAATAAGAACAACACAGTTTGCACCCAGATACCACCTAGAATCTACCACTTGGGGCAGTTGCTTCTATCTGCCCCATTACAGGGCCTGCCATGATCCTTTAGGGAACATTAAGGCAGTTGCTGGCTGTCAGAGATTTAGTGCCTCACACTAAACTGAAGGGTGGTGTTCTGGGATGTTGGCTGAGGAGGACAGGATGATGGGAGTTGTGAGTCAAGAAATCTAGAAGAGACCAGGTTGGGGAAGGCTGGTCTGTCTCTTCCACCTTGTTCCATATTCCATGTCTACTGCCTCCCTAGGAGCAAAATGTGCCACCTCCTGCTCTTTCTCTGTCAGGAGTATCTCACCTGTGCAGCGACCTCCAGCCATCAATATCAGCCGGGAGCCCTTCAAGATCATATCTACCCTGCCTTTTCTCTACTACCACCAGTCCTGCTTGTCTTCCCAGGGCTGCCTAGCTCTGCTCTGCTAACCCAACCATCATCCATCCATCACCCTTCTGGGTCTGCCAGAATCTTGAACCATCAACATCTTTCTCCCCTTTAAGAAAATTGATGGTGGAGTGTAAGCCACAGAGGTATCAGTGCTGGGACATTGGGAGCCAAGCATAGGAATGTAAGACGCTGCCTTATGCCAGCTCAGACCAGGTGTGGAGATGTTTTCAGCTCTGGACAGCAAAGGGTCTACATGGTCTCAGGCAAATATAGTTCCCATCACATGCTACCTGATCATTTTAACTGGAGAGGGCAGGAATTGAACCCTGGGACCTTCTGCATTCAAAGCACGTTCTCCAAGGATGAGCTATGGTCCTTCCCCATAAATCCCAATGGAATTGAAAAAGGGGATAGGACAGAGGATTGCACAAGAGGGTCTCAGCAGAATCTAGGACCTTGAGATCATGTAGGAGGGTCAAAGGTAGGCTGACCAGATAAAATCCAGGTCAGGGCTCCTGTAACTTTAACAGTTGTAGAGAAAAGGGAATTTCAACCAGTGTCACTTATATGCAATTAGTTCCTGGTGAAATTCCCTCTTCAGTACAACAGTTAAAGGTGCAGGCACTATACTAGAGTGACCATATACAAAAGAAGGCAGGGCCCCTACAACTTTAACAGTTGTGATGAAGAGGGGAGTTCACCAGGAACTAATTGCATACAAATGACACTGGCTGAAATTCCCATTTCTTTACAACTGTTAAAGTTACATGAGCCCTGACCTGGATTTTATCTGGTCACCCTAGTCAAAGGAGACAAGAACCTAGCTGAAGGATGCTAGAATTAGGATGGAAGGGGGCAGGGGGCAGAAAGGCAGGTGGGTGGAGGAAGAGGGTAGGAGTCTAATGTTGGATAATAGGAACAACACATGCTTCCAGACACTAGGGGGGCAGTAACATATACGTTGCATCAACAGTTGCTTCTCTTGTTCATCCCGCTTGTTCCCTGATCAGTTCCTTTTTCCTATTCCCTCCCCTTCCTCTTCCTTCTTCTCTTGCCTCTGCAACAAGCACAGGAAGGTGGCAAGGAGGTCGCCACCTAGACTTTGGCCAACACAAGGCCAAAAGGAAGTGCCAGAGCTGAATTTCAGAGGGCCTTCAATGCGGCCTCTCTATTAGTAAGTTTACTTTCTCACTGTAGTTGATGTCATCTGCTCTTGATCCTCCTCCTCCTCTTTCTCATCATTGCTATCACTTGCTTGCTTGAGAGCCAAGGAACAAGTTGGCAGAGGCATATCCTGCTCACCACCACCATTGGGTGAACAAGCAGGTTGCAGTGGTGAAGAGGAGGGGCAAGTCCTGGGGGCTCTTTCCAGGGAGCCCCTGCTGGTGTGGGTCTTCAGCAAGTGCCCAACCAATCCTACCCATGACACCAGATTGCTTTCTGGTACTAGTGTACAAAGCCCTAAGCAACTTGGGACCAGGATACCTGAGAGAGCACCTTCTCCCTTATCAACCTGCCTGGTCACGGAGGTCATTGGAGGGAATGCTCCTGGTGGTTCCACATGGAGCTTTGGCCCGATTGGAATCCACCAGGAGAAGAGCCTTGAGCGTGGTGGCCCCTTCTCTTTGGAACTCCCTGCCCCTGGAGGTCAGGCAGGTGCCACCACTAGGCTGCTTCCGGCAGCTCCCGAAAACAGCTCTTTTCCAGGAAGCCCTCCTCAACTGACCAGACACTGTTTTTATTGGTCCTTTTTTTTTATTGAAAAAAATTAATTTGTTGTTTTTAATCTTCTTTTTTCTGTTCCATTCCTATGCACACTGGTCTGGAATCTATTTTAAATATGGAGTGGTAAATAAATATTAATAATAATAATAATAATAATAATAATGTTCTAGTTGAAAAAAAATCCAATTCCGACAGTGAGGGAGAATAGAATGAAAGACACCTGACAATCTGCAAAATATAGATGGGATGGATTTAACAGAATCCATACATCCCTAGTTTGAGTTTTTGGCTGATCCTGATATGAAAGGTTCTCCACTTTTTGAACTTGTGGAACCACCTAAATTGGTGTCCATGTTGGGTGTACCTGTGTTCCAGTCCTTGGCTGAACTGTTGATGTGGTGGAGGGAGAGGAGGGAATTCCCAAAAATCTGGCAGAAGGCCCTTCCTCTCATAGAAGGCATATCCTGGATCCAACCCTGTGCCATGCTGTTTCTTATTGTATTGTGCTGCATGCTTCATGTGTCTCACTAGGTTTACCCTATTCATCAAACTGAGAGAATTTTAACAACCAGGCTATTAATTCCTGATTTAGGAGGAAGTCTAGCATTTGCTTGTAACCATCCTAGATGCTCCTGAGTCAAATGTTTCCTGCTCATGAAGTGGTAAACAAGCAAGGGGCAGATGTGTCAAGAAGAACAAAAAACCAAATATGAGATGTCTACCTGAGATAAATGGGACATGTGAAAAATCGAAATAATGCTGAATTGAGCTCATAAGGATTTCACCTTACATATGGCTGCACATCTACGCTGAATGTGGTGGTCAAATCTTCCTTCTCTCTTTTCAGGATAATACAGAAGGTTCCGGCCCTACCGTTAAGCAGAATGAGCCAGCCATCAGAGGTAGCTGATTTCCAGTGTCATGGCAGGGCGTCAGATTGTTAATGCAATTTGTTCGTATTTCATTTTACTGTAAGAGACGGGGAGAGACACTTACGGGAAACCCAAGTTCAGCGCCTTGGATAGCGCTTTTAGAGTTCTGGCTGGTCCTGACTGAAACCCAGAATGGATTCACAGCTCCACCAAAATTGGAGCCACTATTATACTACTGCTAGCATATCTATTAGGTTCATTCCTATAGGCACTAGAAAAATGTCTCCTGCATCCCTAAAAGGATTTGGAGTGAGCATTTGATTTGATGACTCTAAACTCTGGCTTCTTGGCTCATTGCTAATCCTCCCCCCACTTTCCCCATGACTCTAGGCTGAAGAGCTAAACACACCTTCAAGACCTGCTTTGCCAGATGTCTCCAAGAGTCCACCTCACCCACAGTCCTCAAGAGGGGGTAACTAAGGCCCTTTCTACACCATAGGGGTGTAGAGGGAGGGAAGGAAGGCAATCCCGGAAGTACCTAATACACACTAACATTGCCCAGGGATGGAGAAAGGGCGATCCCAGGCAAACACCCTGGTATAGAAATGGCCTAAATCACCCAGAAACCTCAATAAGGGTAAAGTCCATTGTATATGACAGGGCTGTAATCTGCCTTGGCCCCAAATCCTGAACCCAAGTCAAGGCGGGCCGATTTGGCCCACCTCAAGCTGAATCTGGTTTGGGACTGGATTGGGCTGCCTCTATGCAAAGCAGCCGAAATGCGTTGGGCTGATTTGGCCTGATGGTCAGCTGCTGCCACCCACCTACCTACCTGCGGGACTAACCTGAAGCCTCTGCTCACACTGGCAAGCCGCTCATTCACCAGGAGAGTTGCTCTATCCTGCTGTAGATCTATGGTTATCAACTATGGCAGCTGGAAAAGGTTAGAAACATAGAATAGTAGAATTGGGAGGGGTCTACAAGGCCATCAAGTCCAACCCCCTGCACAATGCAGGAATCCACCTTAAAGCATCCCTGACAGATGCCTGTCCAGCTGCATCTTGAAGGCCTCTAGAGTGGGAGAGCCCACGACCTCCCTAGGTCATTGGTTCCACTGTCGTATTGGACTAACAGTCAGGAATTATCTGGGATGATCAAGAAAGGTTTGGGGGTGAGCAGGAGGGAGGGGGTGTGCAGGAGGGGAGCGGAATCCTATGGACTCCTGTTTGGCCTTGCACCCGGCTTTCCCAGGTGCCCGCCGGCACTTGGGATACCGCAATAGCTGTCCTGCTTCAGATTCGGAACCGAATCTGAAGCAGTCCGGGGCTGTTCCCAGTCACCCTGAGACAAATTGGGGCCTGTTTGAAAGTTACAAATCAGCCTCCGAGGCGAATCAGGTGGGCTGTGCACAGCCCTAACATACAGTAGAGACAGCCACCCAGGTGGTACAGTCCCCTGCTCCTTGTCATCAGTGTCTGACAATCGGTGGGAGAGTGTTGTGCTCACAATTGTGGGGTTTCCATTTTATTTATTTATTTATTTTGCTCTCAGGGCTAAAAGACCTATCCCCCATGGACCTCTATGAGAGACATTTAAGCTAGTCCTCCGTCAATGTATCTTACGGCAAATTTTTATTTATTTTTATTGATTTATTACATTTAGATACTGCCCAAAGCCAAAGCTCTCTGGGTGGTTTACAAAACTTAAAAACATTGAACATTTAAAAACCAGTATACAAAAATTAAAACCATAAAAGCCTAAAAACAAACTACATATCAATGAATCGTGTAAGTTAATGACGTATCATGCACGAGGCATAGAAAGAGTGGCTCAACTTGAGGGAAGAGGCAGGGACCACCAGCCTGAGTACCCGGCTTCCAGCCCCCTCTCAGCACAGGCTTGTCGAGGCCTGAGCCACCCGGCAGTTTGATGGACGAGGAAGTGCTGATACAGCCAGCACTGTCTTCCAACTAACGTCGCTCAATACTTTGCCAAACACATCCATTTATACACCGTGATATATAAGGCTATCAAGCCGGCACGGTAATAGCTCCTGTGAGGATTGGGCCGGGTTCTCCCCTCCTCCCTCCCCTCAGTCCAAGGAGCAGGCGTAAATTTAGCAAAACAGCTTCACTAACCTTTGGCTGTCTATTATGCCCAGGGGCTCTGGGGCTGGGATGGAAATTCACGGGCACCGAGGGCTTGGCAAAAGTCGAGATGTGAGGCTCGCCTCACTGTGGCTAGCCCACCCGTGGCTGAGAGCAGGGATTCAGCATGTCAGGCTGGGGGCCTGGATCAGGCTCACCTGGGGTCCCAATCTGGCTCTCTGGGGTTCCATATGTGGTCATGTAACCCTTCCCCAAGCTCCTCCCCCTTTCTCCAACCACTGATCATTGGGTGGGTTCCTGGCTTTCATACTGTCTGTTCCCCCAGTTCTAAAAGGTTGAAAGGCCTCCTCCTGCTCCTCCTAAGGCTTTAGTGACCATCAGTAAGAGCTTTAAGCTGAAATGTGTTGATACTTTGGGTATTTTTGAGCTTCCTTTGTCCCTACCCACCACTGGAATGCGGCTTCTCCAAAATGGAAGTTGGCTGTGCTGCACCCCTGGTTTAGAGGAATGGGGTCCACACATCCAAATTGTTTAAGCTTGTTGTGGTGTTTGCGTTTGAGTGGGGTTGGCAGGCGAAGTCAAGGTTCCAAGCCCTTCCGCTGAATAGTGAGGCAACCGAGACTCTCTGTGCAATTCACAAAGTCTTTACTCAGTAAAAGAACACTTCTTCACACTTTAGTGTCTGTGGAGGCTAGGAGCTGTCCTCTAAGCCTAGTTAGCTAAACAAAGCAAGACAGTTGACTATCAACGAAATGGGTGCATTCCACTGAGCCCAACCAGACTCCTCCTTCAGGGAGGGTCCTCCTAACCCAAATCCTGATGTATCTCTACTCTGGCAGAATGTCTCCCACCTCCTCTCAACTCCGCCTGCTTAATTCTGCAGCAGATTCTAGGATCTGCCAATTTGGAAGGAGCCTGACATGGACATATGATATCTAGCAGCAGTCCTTCGACAGTGGTAACATGAGGCAGGCAGTTTGAAAAGAAATTACAGAGATCCTTTTTCCAACAACATCTGGAGGAGTACAACAAGGGGGATTTTGTCAAATCCACTCCGTCTGTTTCGCGGATTGACAGGCACCTTTAATTCCGTGGTTTGCTCAATGACAGAACTGGATTTTTTTTTTCAAGGTCCCAAATCTGTGCAAATTCACATTTGTGCAAATTCACAGTTGCAAAATAAAAATGTAAATCCCCCTCAAATGTGTAAATTTCTCCAAAATGCACATCTTTTCATGCTTTAGCCTATGGGGAAATGCACATTTTCAGCCAGTGTACTTGTATTTTTGTATTACTAAATCCACACAAAATTCCAGCAAGTAAAAAACCCCCCAACCATCCGCAAGTCCACAGAGCCTGCGTGACTCAGGAAAAGTCAGGCTGCTGCGGAATCCTTGGGTCCGATTCACAGAAATCCAAACCTCTTTGATTCCGTTGCGGATTTCTTTGACACTCCTAACTACGACTCCCATCATTGCTGCCCGTTGGCCATGCAGGTTGGGGCTGATGGAAACCAGGATCCAGAGGGCTGTAGGTCCCCCACCTCTGCTCTCGGTTGCCAAGAGGGACGCATGCATGACTTTATCCTTTCAGGAGTTTGGATGCTGCCGAGTCCTCTTTTCTGGGTTGGCAATGGCGGCCCTGCTTTTGCAGGCCGGAATCTCTCCTCCATTTAACCAGCCCAACCATAGGCGGCTGCATCATCCCATCATCCTTGCTTGAGCACAGATGACATTCTGGTGTCAGTGTGGTGGGTGGAGTGCCTTCCCTGGGGACAGCAAGTGCAGTCTGGCAAGGTTGTTCCTCTGTTCTGGGGTAAAGCTTCCCTCCCCTTTTAAGTCCCCAAGGGGTGGAAGGGTGGGATGAAAGCATCAGATTTGCAGATTGCTTGGCTTGCATGGAATGGGGAAAAGAAGGAGTAGGGGGGAAACGCAACCCACCTCTGGCCCCGACAAAAGAGAATCACCATAATCAGGGAAACACACAGCTGTGATTAAAATGCGGCAATTGACACACAGGTCCCTCTTGGCTGCGGGGTTAGCCATGTGGGATTAAGCCTCAGTCACAAAGGAGCGTGGTTATTTTATCAGGGGGAAAGGAAGTGAGGCCAGCAAGGGTCTGCTTGCAACACATGTCAAAACCGTCTTTACATTTTCCGTGTCAAACCGTTCCGCCGAGAAGAACCAAGGGGTGGTATTCAGCCACCTGCAAAACAGAAGGAGGAAGCTTTCGGACTCTGATGCAACCAGGGGGGGACTCCGTTGCTGGATCAGGAAGAAAGGAATAATGCAACAACAGGGGTGTGCTAGATGGATTAGGCACAAGCAGAGACAGGGAGAAAGAGGAAGAGGAAGCGCAGGTTGGTGAATGTTCCGATAAACTCTTGAGCGAACTTAGATTGCCAATTTTACTTGATGGTGTAGTTGATGCCAAACCGTTACAAAAATATAAAAATAGAACATGGAATCGAAGCTGCGGAGAGATGAGCAGAATCTGCCGGGCTTTTGTCAGTTCCATTACGTGTGGGTATCCAGTAAATTTATGCAGCCCTAAGACAAGCACACCCAGGACCCTATGTGACTGTGAGCAAGATAGAAAAAAGCCTATTGGAACTTTTGTTTTTCAAGCTTCAGTATATGTAGCCTCCACAATACTGTCCAACCGGGGAGCAAAATATACGCGCATGGAAACAGATAATCTATTTTAATCATTTATTTAGGATGTAATCCTATGCATGTACAGACAGGAAAAAAAGTCCTACAACAGCCAGGATGCATGTATTTTTCATGTAGCGCCTATCAAACATTTAGATGAGTTAAGGGCACAATCCTGTGCATGTTTAAATGGAAAAAAAAGTCCTACAAAACCCAGCACGTAGTGGCTATCATACATTTATGCCAGGTCTTGTGGGCTTTCCACCCATCCCCCACCCCCGTTGAAACAGGCACAGGATTGTACCCTTAATTCATCTAAATGTATGCTAGTAGGCACCACATGATAACTAATTTTTTAAAAAGATAAATTTTGTAGTCTGCACAGGCATCATTTGTAAACCTTTGGGAGGGACCTGAAATGCAGCAAAAATGTGAGTGAAAGACATCAGAAGCAAACCATTCCCACTTGATGAAGTTCAGCGTGATAAAGGTGTGTGTGTGTGTGTGAAATCAGAAAAAAGGGGATCCATTTCCTATGGAAAATTCATTGCTCTGGGTTATGAAAGTGGGTTTCAGGATAACATTTCTCCTGGGATGTTTTGCATATCCCTGTTTTATTTAAGGCTGGGGCAAGACCACAGAGCAACATAAATAGAATGATAGGATTTCAGAAGACTGGAAAGCAATTGAGCAAACCCTTTCAGTCTGGGTTTCAGCTCAGATTTTGGGACAGAAACTGCCTTCTTGCTTGCCTTAGTATTGGGCGACTCATGTTGAATGATGGAGAGGGATTCATCTTGATTTTTCTGGATTTCTCAGCGGGGATCAGTAGGGCTGCTGGAGAAAGTTGAGATGGACTAAAACAACTTCAGATTTCTAAGGATCCAACCTGCGGAATCCACTGTGGACTGCCGCTTCCCCCACAACCCCAGCCGTGCAACTTCCACAGACTTCCCGTTTTTTTGGACTTTCCCCAAATGTACGCAAATTCATTCGCTGGAAAATGCACACATTTCTGCTGAGGCATAGGCCATGCTGGAAAAATATACGTGAGGAAAAGCGGAATGGAATGGGGACAGCACATTAAAAGTTACGTATGACCATACATTTTGTACATTGCGGTGAACTTCCTGGTGGAGTTATTTGTGTATTTTTCTGCATAAGGGGGAAAAATTGAATCAGTCTGTGATTGAACGCTGGAACGGATGACACTGCACCATCTATGAAACCCACATGGCATGGATTCCAAACATTCCCAGTGATCAGTATTTCTTGGCCATGGGCTCCTTCTAGTAGTTCCAATACTTGGGTGGGGTCATGTCCCATAAGCTCAAAGAGGTGGTTAGCCTGGAAGGCCAAATTATAAACCCTTTTAAAATAATGAATGAATAATAAGGTAGCTGCGGTGACCAGGAGTTCTTCTTATGAACTTCAGCTAGTTCACCAGTTGCGCCCTTCCCTGGAAAGGTTGTACCTAGCCATAGTCATTCATGTTCTAGTAGAGTCCAGAGTGAGCAACTGTCACATACTCTACACGATGAGGCCAAATCCTGTCCTCCTGAGGTTGCATAATGAGCATTTTCATGCTTTAGCCTATGGGGAAAATGCATGTTTTCAGTTGTTCTTGGTTTTTTTACATATTTTTCTATGACTAAATTTGTGAAAATCCAGGAAAGGGGTCCGCGAGTCCATGGAATCCATGCAAATCAGGAAAACCTGGTCTGCTGCAGGATCCATGGGTCAGATTCATAGAAACATGCATTTTCCCCATAGGCTAACGCATGAAAATGCTCATTTTGGCAGGATTTACAATTTTGCGCAAGTACGAATTTAGTCAAGTATGGAGTTATGCAAGTGCGAATTTGAGCAAACGGGAGAAATTGCAGAAAATAATAATAATAATGAAAGGGTGATGAAAGGTATCTCACAATCCATGAAATGGAGAAGGAACTGATTTTACGAAATCCGTACATCCCCCATTTGAGCCCCAGCATCCCACCTTTATGCAACATCTGAATACTGTTCGATATATGATTGCAGAGACCAGTGTTGCCCCTTTGAATATGGCTTCTATGCTGGGTGTTGATGCTGCAAGTCTGTTTCCTGCTGCTTCCACCCTCCGTCACCGCTGGGGGTCCACCAAGCTGCAGGGACTCTGGACATGGGCCCCAGTGTTCCAGCCTTATGGTGCCATGTGTACAAACGTATACACACATGTCTATATTTAAAAGGTGTCCTCACCCCTCCAAACAGGGCAGGCATGTGGGCCACTTATTTGTTTCCATCAACATACTGAAATTGGGGCGGGGAACATATTTGAGATCACAACGAAAGGCTGAGAGTCAGATTTATGGCCAGGATTTCATTGTGCGTTAAAAACAAGCCAACCCCGAAGCCGCTGTCAATTTCTCCACCTGCAGCGTCGTCTCTCACGCCGGCACGTGCAGCCAAACAGGCCTCTGCAATTGCAGCTCCTTAGTTCCTCTGGCGTCGCCTGCTAGCTAGACGGGGAAGTTCGCTCAGGCACGTATGCTGTGCACATCAGGACATGGTGCTGTTAAACAGCTGCCCAGCAGCCCCAAGGCCGTGTGCCCGGCAGGCAGCGAGCCCATGCCTGTGACAGCTTTGCCGTTTTATCAAGTGCCCAATTAAATGACTCTCACTTTGGGCAAAAGACAGCTGTGCCCTGCAAGTGGGGGGGGGACGGATGGTGGGCTTGACCAATACAGCTCCTCTCCCTCTCCCATGGCAGTGCCAGCTTCCCGTCTCCTCGATGAGAGCTCCCTCCCTGCCCTGCTGCATTCAACTTTGCACATCAGACATCTTTTCTGAGTCACATGTGGTCAAGAAGATTGAGGCTAGAGGAGGGAACTCCATGGTATCCTCATAGGCCATTTACAGAGCCCCTTGATTCAGGTAACTGCTGAATTCCCCTTCCCCAAAAGCAGAACTTGAAGATTTGCTAAGTCAGGGGTGCAGGACCATAGAACCATGGGCCAATCAGCCCCCCAAAGGCTCCACTCCCTTCTCTGCCCCCTTTCCCCCATTCACTAATCATTTGGTGATTTCCTGACTTTTGTACAGGGTTCCACCCACCCACCCTTTCAAAAAGGCTGGCATGCCTTTTTTAAGTAGAGTGACCATATGAAAAGGAGGAGAGGGCTCCTGTATCTTTAACAGTTGCAAAGGACAGGGAATTTCAGCAGGTGCCATTCGTATGCATACAGAACCTAGTGAAATTCCCTCTTCATCACAACAGTTAAAGCTGCAGGAGCCCTGTACTCTTGACCATGTACAAAAGAGGGCAGGGCTCCTGCAGGTTTAACTTTGTGATGATAAAGAAATTTCACCAGGTTCTGCATATATACAAATGACACCTGCTGAAATTCCATTTTCTACGAACTGTCAAGGATACAGGAGCCCTGTCCTCCTTTTCATATGGTCAGCCTATCTTAAGGCAGTAAGAGCTTTGAACGAAAATAGGTGGGTATCTTTTGGTATTACCAAAATCTATGCTACTTTTGTCAAACTACCAAACCCATCATGTTGTACAGTTCCAAAAGACAGCCTCCTACCACACTGGCATGCCTGCATGGCATTTGTCATCTGAGGCCTTCCCTCTAGATCCCCTCACCACCTGAAATTCAGTGGCTGGTAATCAGAGACAGGGCCTTGTTGGTCATGACACCCTTCTCATGGTGTTTTATTGGTATTTTAATGATGTATTGGTTTTATGTGCCTGCCGGAAGACTGTTCTCTTCCGGCAGGCATATCCAGTGTAATTTTTAGAATGTTTTTAGGATGTTTTAGGATGTTTTAATGCAGTTTTAATAATATTTGTCATGTTTTAATTAGTTTTATGTATTTTATCATGTTGTTGTTCCCCGCCTCGATCTAGATGGAGAGGCGGGTAAGAAATAAATTGTTATTATTATTATTATTATTATTATTTATTTTAATCAGTTTTGTATTTTATGTTTGATGCTGTTCCCTGCCTCGATCCATTGGGAGAAGTGGGTAATAAATAAATTTATTATTATTATTATTAATAATATTAATATTATTAATTATTATTATTCCCAGTGAGGCTTAGCAGGCACCAACTGTGATGTTATTTTGCTGCCAGGCAAAGATGTTCTCAATGGCCTGGGCACTCCAAATATGTAATTTGAGCTGTTTTTGATGATGGTTCTATCCACCCAGAATTAAATGCCTGCCCCATTCATCCTACTGTGGAGTAGTCCCCTCCCTCAGAGGGCTATAGGGCCTGCCTAGGGGTGCCAGCAGGCATGACTTCAATCAGACAGGATGGGTCCAATGTGTACATCTGCCTGTAGTTTTTTCTGTATCAGTGTAAGGGATATTCCCACCTGTGTGAAACTGGATCCATTTGCTAGTGTGTAAAAATATCATTGATTTATATGGTGCTTGCCAAAGAAACATTATCATGAACAACAACAAAAAGATGGTATTTTGTTTTAAGGGGTTTACAATCTCAATTTAGGGAATGGGAGAGACCCACATAGGAAGGAGAGGTTAAGGAATCAGGAAAGGGATTAAGGGAAGTAAATGCAGTTATGTGTTCGTACGCTTCCTTTCTGCTGGGGAAAATAGCCATCTCAATGTTTGCCCCCCAGGCCTCTTTGTATATTTGGAATGCATTTGGGGAGAAGAAATCCCAAAACAAATTCTTCTAATTTCAATCTGTTCACCAAAAATTTGAATATTGTGCTTTCCTATGTGGAAGCTTTTCAGCATTCCTCTTATCAGTATTGGGCTGGATCCAATACCAGGGGTGCATATAAAATTATAGTCTGGAGACAGTGGAAAGGGGGCGGTTTTGCTCCCTCTTTCAAAATTCAAGAACCAGGGTCATCCCCAGAAGCTGAATGGTGGCAGATCATGGTCAGATAAAAAGGAGGCCTTCTAGCACAAGAAGTTGTGATGGCCACCAACTAGGATAGCTTGAAAAGGGGATTAGATGAATTCATGGAGTGTAAGGCTATCAGTAGCTACTAGCCATGGTGGTCATATATGACCCCAATATCAGAGGCTATTGCTCTCATGTCCTACATGTAGGTTTCCCATAAGCACATCTGGTTGGCCATTGCTGGATCGTAATGCTAGACTAAATAAACTATTGGTCTTATCCAGCAGGTTTCTTTTTATGTGAAGGACATCTTCCTCTAGAGTGTCGCGCTAGAAAAGCTAAACTAAATCCAACCAATGTTCTTCCCCTTTTGCACAGTCACTTTTGCACCGAATTCAACTTAAACCTTTCTTGTCTGAAGGTAAAAATCACCCCTTCAGGAATTTCCCGTCAGAAAACAATCTGATTTTGCTTTAACGCTGTTGTCAAAAATGCATAATCCCTCCGTTCGCGTAATATTCTGTTCGGTATCTCTTTCAAGATTATAATCTCAGTATCATCCATCTTCGTTTTAGTTACATAATGTTGTTGTAGGATGTCGTCTTTCTGACAAAGTTCAGTACGCATAGTCACTTTTGTAAGGGGAAGCATGCATCTTGCCATAGAACCTGCTTGTCCTCCTCCGGGTGCCAACTCTGAAGGAAGCTCGGAGGATGGCAACAAGGGAGAGGGCCTTCTCTGTGGTGCCCCTCCCCAATTATGGAATGATTTCCCCAACGAGGCCCGACTGGCACCTATATTATCTTTTCTGCACCAGGTCTAGACTTTTCTTTTTTTCCCAGGCATTTAGCAGTATCAGCATTTTTAATTGATCTCAGATCTATTTTTAGGTTTGGCTAACAGCTCAAAGTTTTTTTTAGATGTGTGTTGTCTTTGTATGCTGTCTGTTCTACATTGTTATGGTTTTAAATTTTGTATATTGATTTTTAATGTTTTAATGTTTTAATTTTTATGAACTGCCCAGAGAGCTTCAGCTATGGGGTGGTATAGAAATGTAAATACTACTACTACTACTACCACCAATAATAATAATAATAATAATAATAATAATAATAAATAAATAACCTACTGCACAAACTCTTGAGCAAACATCTGCAGAACAGTTTTCTGTTCATGCTTTTTTAGATCCATCCCATTGTTGGTTTTAGAGGTTTTAGAAAGAAAGTCCCAACATTTAAAAGTACTGAATTTCATAAAAGTATACTTCCAGTATTATTGCCTTAAAATTCATCATCGAACTTTAAGAAGTTAAATTTCAAAAGCAGAATTTGAAATATTCTGTGTTGTTGCCTTGGCTGTTTTTTTTTTATTAAATGCACTTAAAGGAAGAGGCAATCTCTCAAAAGACTGGTTAAGAACAAATCAAAACACCTTTTCTACATTATTGGGATGATCAATGGAGTTGACAATGTGGAAAATCCTTTTGTTTTGCTGTTATGAAACTTCAGTCAAAAAGTCAACTTGACATCAGCAGTTTTCACAAACTTCTACTTTTATTTCAACTTCATTTCCCATGTGCTTTCAGTGCTGAGGCTAAATTTTTCTTTTGAAGTTCAGATGTTATTACATCTTTGGTGAGTCATGCGAACATGGGACTGGATTCCCTGCAAGCTTTGCATCATATGGCCTCGTGTCTGGGAATGAGTGAGAATTTTGTTTGAGTTCAGTTTTGATCGGAATTTACCCGGATATGCCAAGTTCTCCACGTCTGGGACCAATAGAACTTGAGAATGTAAAAGACTTAACAGTCTGGGTTTGAATCCCTGTGCATTCAGCAATGTTTCTGGCATTGTATTAGTGTTATCACATTTTTTTCTTCTTCTAACAGGATCCTGGCTGCTATGTAGAAGGCAAGCACATCATGGGCTTCTCCTTGCTGGGAATAGTTGTACCAATTCAGTTCACTTTTGATAGGAGTTTTCCAGAAATCACAAAGTTCTTCATATCCACGATGGAAAGAATTTGAGGTGTGAAATAAACCAACAACGTGGGAAATAGCAAAACAGAAAGATTCTCCTATCCCTCCTTGTGTCCTTTATCTTCTGTGCTTTAAGACCGGCGAGGAGGCCCATTCAGTTCTGTGCAACATTTGCGTGAGTTGTTCCCTGTGCATTGTTCCCAGAGTCCACAAGGGGCTTCTGCCAGTTTTTGCTACCTTTTGAGTAGGGATGGCCTGAGCACCTGACTGGATCCAGGGGTCTGGTGGACTCCCCCATGTCCTGCCTCCCAGACCTCACCTGGGAGCACTGTTTGCTGAGCCCTCAGCCCTTACTGGAACCATCCACGAGTGCCCGGCAGCTGCCCTTCCTGTTCCCATTTCGCCTGTAACGTTGCGTAAATGGCTGCTTCATGGCCACCATTTGCAAATGGGGTTTACAGAAAAACAGGAGTTGCCACTTTGTCGCAAAAGGCCCGAATAGCTGAAGGGAAGGAATCGCTGAAGGGACATTCACGGATGGGCCCGTTCAGGGTAGGAGCTTGCAAGTGGATCCAGGGGGTTGTGAGCAGGGGTGTTGGTTCATCGAGCGCCCAGGGAAGTTGGATGGAGCTGAGTTCCTCCATCCTTTCTTTGGAGCTGGATTGGAGTTTGACCTCATGTGAGAGCATGTTACATTCTCAGACCTCCCAACATGTCGCAGCTGAAAACAGGGATCCACTTCTAATCCTGATAGGACAGAGACCCTATGGGTGGACAGTTCCCAGGTCCAGGACGTGGGCTGTTTGCCAGTTCTGCATGGGGTTGCACTTCCTCTGAAGGCACAGGCATGTAGCATGGGTAAGATCCTGGATCCATCTCTGTCACTGGGGGTCCAGATGACCTCAGTGGCCCAGAACACCCCATTACGAACTTTAGTTGGTGTGATAACAGTGCCCATTCCTGCTTGGGGACACCCTAGCCATGGTGATCCATGCACTGGTAATCTCATGATTAGACTCCTGTAATGTGCTCTATGTGGGGCTGCCTTTGTACCTGCTTCAGAAGCTGCACCTAGGGCAGAATGCAGCAGTTATGTTCATATGACACTTGTGTTAAAAGAACTGCACTGGCTGCTTATTAGCTACTGAGACACTTTGAAGGCTTTTTTTGGTAAGACAAAGCTCAAAACAACCCGGCGCCAGGACATCTAGCAGATCTGACTTCCCTTATATATACCCAGACAACCTTTACGATCTTCAGAGGAGGCTTTGCTGGTTGTTCCACGACCCCCGTGTGCTGTTCGGGAGGCAGAAAATGCAGTACATTTCAACCGCCTCCTGAAAACACAGCTGTTCATCTTTCTCTGGCATCAAATTAATTGCAATTCATCCTATGCTGCTCCATATTATGGTTCTTTCTATAGTTCTGTGTTGTTATGGTAGTTTGAAGTTGTTTTCAGTAGTGTATTTAAATCGGAATCTAGGTAGCTGTAACTTATACCCATTATTTCTGGCCCTAATTTCTCTGTCAATGGAAAATAGTTCTTGACCATTTTCTCTGTGGCATCCTTTCATGCACCTGAACACTGCTAACATGTATCCCCTGAGCCTTCTTTTCTCCAGACTGAACATCCCAAGTTCCTTCAACTTGTCCTCGTAGGGCATGTCCTCAAGTCCCTGTATCATCTTTGTTGCCCTCCTCTGAACCTGTTCTAAACTGTCCATGTCTTTCTGGAAATGTGGTACCCAGAATTGTACACAATTCTCCAGGTGCGGTCTCTCCTCTCTTTGAAGGGCTGCTTGGTCCAAGTGTGGGTTAAAGATAATAGAACCATCGGAAGGAAGTTCTGGGCTCATCAACAACTAGACAGCAGTCTGAGCAAACCACACAGCTTACATGGTCACAGTCTTCCTCACTATGGCGAGATGAATTCCATTTCCATTTCAACGACAGTAGTTATTTCTGAAAAAATTAGCACATGCAAATGTTATTCAAATTGTTGTCCTCTTTTCTTTTTGGGTGATACATTTCTTCTTTTCGGATGGCACACAAGTGGCCACCCTTCCAGGAGAGACCAGGAGATGGGACTGAACTCCAAAGGACGACGACACTAGGAGCTCACACGGAACAACTTTTAAGCAGCTTCCGAAAAGAGGGGCACCACACGGGTGCCGATATACCAAGGAGACGCACCGGGGGAAAGCGATTGTGCTTGGCAAATAGGTAGGGTTGGAGGAGATGCATTCCCATGCATGGTCTCCAGGTCCTTCACCCCAAAGCAGCGGCCTCCTCTCTCCCTGCCACGGCCCCCAACGCAACCACGCTTGGGATGGAGAGGTTACTGTAAATGGCAGGAAAGGGAGGCCAAAAGTAATCAACCCGACGGGCGACCCTTCACCCCTTCCCCAGCTTTACACATGCCCGGGCTAATACACGTGAGCCCAGCTGCTTGGCAGCTGACCCCCCCTAGAGGCCCCCTTGCTGACAAAAGGCCTATCTTCTCTCCACCTAAATGATTTAAATTCTAATCAAACATCATTTATAGTACATCTCGCTGTCGTCTCCCGGGAACTGCTCCCACGTGAGCGGTTGCCAGGGCAACCAGGGGGTCTCATTTCAGAAATGTCAGATTGCATTATTGTCTTCACACTTCTCTGATAACCTGGTGTCTCTCTCCTCCTTTCCACCATCCCTGCGGTTTTCGGTCGCTCTTCCACCCCCCCTCCCCGCACCAATCCACCCCCCCTTGCATCCCAGGAGAAAATTACCAGCTCTATTTCATTACCTGCTCTGCCTCCATCATCACCCCTTACACACACATACACACTGTTCCCCACCCTCTTTGGGGGCTGGTCTGTGTGGTCTGGTGTCATTTCGTTTCACTAGATATGAAAATGAGACATAGATTTTTGCCAGCGATGGTAGTGGAGCGCAGTTGTTCCTGCGAATCCCCCCGGAATCAGGCTGTTTTGAAATGGTTACAGTTCTGGGCCTAGTTGTAACCCCTAGCTATGAGATTCGGGAGAAAGATGGGATATGGAGCAGGAACTACTACAAGTGGCATGTAGTTTTTAAATGACCAGCCACGTTTTATTTTGTATTTTGCACTTCGTTTTCTTTCTTTTTTTTTACTACTTTCAATGTGTTTTTATTCTGTTATTATTCTATTTTATTTTGTTTACCGCTCCGAAACTCTGAATGGGGAGCAGTATATAAATATTGTAAAAAAATAAATAAATGTATAATTTTTAAAGCAACAGCAACAAGACATGTTAGTAAAGGGGTGGGGAGGAATGCTTGAATGGCATTAAATGCAGAATGGGTTTTTTTTTGTATAGCGTGGTTTATGAGCAATGCACATAGGTTTGCCACTTTGATTTAGTCTCATATCCCATTCAATAGGTCCCTTGGAAAAATGGCCTCTACGGGCCTCTTCTAGGGCGGCCAGGTGTCCTATTTTGCAGAGGATAGTCCTGTACCTTGGAGGGCTGGCAGAGGACACTTTATTTATTGGCGTTCCAGAACGTATCTTTGTGGGACCAGAATAGGCTGACCAGATAAAATCCAGGTCAGGGCTGATTTAACTTTAACAGTTGTAGAGAAAAGGGAATTTCAGCCAGTGTCATTTGTATGCAGTTAGTTACTGGTGCAATTCCCTCTTCATCACACCAGTTAAAGTTGCGGGGCCCTGCCTTCTTTTGTATATGGTCACTCTAGTATAGTGCCTGCGCCTTTACCTGTTGTGATGAAGAGGGAATTTCACCAGGAACTAATTGCATACAAATGACACTGGCTGAAATTCCCTTTTCTCTACAACTGTTAAAGTTAAATCAGCCCTGACCTGGATTTTATCTGGTCACCCTAGACCAGAAGGCCTGAGCATATAAAACCAGTCGTGGCCCACCTGTATTGGCTGCCTGAATGTTCCCAAGCCTGATTCAAGATGCTTGTTTTAAACTACAAAGCCTTACATGGCTTGTGACAGCAATACCTGATGGGATGCCTCTCTGACCTGACCCAGTGGGGCTTGGAACCTGGATCGTTTCAGTCCAATACTCTAACCACTGCCTTGCACTGGCTCTCAATGTTTTATTTTGTTTCTATTTAAATTATAGTTATCAGTTCTAAATTTGCATCGATAGCTCCAATTTTGCATATGCAAATCACATGTCCTCTTTTTTAGTGGCTCGGAAGTGCCCTCTCCTACGTTGGCATCCCCTCCCCCCAGGCATGGGCTCACCTGTCAGCAGCAGCTGGTTGATGAAGGGCCCCCATTTTACATTTCCCAGAGGGCAGCAACGTCAGGCCCACTGGATTGTAACCCCCATCTGCTGCCTGGCACATGGGTCCCAAGCAAACATCACCAATACAATATATACCCACAGGGTTCTGAATTCCTTGCTGATATCTACCCAAGGATGCTGGGCGCTGATTAGGGAATGGTAAAAATGCCAGTTTCACTTTCTGCGACATACATGTGTTCAAAAATCAATCAATCAATCAAGAATTCTCAAGTTCTTCCTCTCTCAAAAGGAACTTTGCAAACGTTGGTAAATTTGAACTGTAACAAAATCCCCACTCATCTGCAACAGCCAAATTCGAGAGGTACAGCTCTTCCCGGCATGGCAAGGATCACGTTGTACCTGTCTTCCATAGAACCATTAAAGATGAGGAACCTCTCAGAAAAAAGAAGTGGTAACCCTAATTCATCGCTAACACAGGTGAACAACACAGGGATTCAAGCTGAGACTCAAAGCCCTGGGCCTGGATAGATGGATCTCTCGTTTCAGCTTCACCTACATGTGATTTTTTAAAATCCCCAATGAAATTCTCACCCACCTCTCCTTGAAATTCCTCCACATAGAGCAGCGGAATGGAGGAAGTTGCATCTGACGTGGTTGTAGTCTTTAAGAATATATGCAAAAATGTACAGCTGTAAATTAGGCTGTTGGAAATTGCCGCCTGGAAGAAGTACATGTAACCAGCGACAACCCAGGTCAGACGTGACTTGCTCCATGATGGTGTTCCATGTGGAGGCATTTAAAGTGTCTGAACAGTCCTCACAGCCACACGGCAATGTGAGGATAAGACTGAGAGGGGTAAAAAATTCTGGGATGTACTACTTCAGACTGCAGGTGAAGGGCTTATGGAGTTTTGCATGCTCCTTTCCAGGACAGGCTCCCTGCACATAGCAAACCGGTATCAGCAGCGATGTAGCGGAGTCAGGGCTAACGAAGGCACATTTCCTTATTAGCAGGGACCAGGCCCAACCCACGACAGGTCACCACCCATCCTCCCGATCTGCTTGCCCGCTCTCTCGCTTACTTTTTTTGTGCGCTCGCCCATGTGCCTGCCTCCCAGTGTACTGCCCATACAGTCTTTCCTTGGGCCGTATCGAACTGTGACATCCCGCGAACTCAAATAGCACCAGCAGAGCACTTTCTCCATCTTCCTGTTGTGCAAAAGGTTGCCCGTTACGCTCGCGTGGCTTGGTGTGCGAGCGGTTCTGCAACCGGTTTGCACAACGGGAATGTACCCTGGGTCGTGCATGCAGAACGCAAAACCGCTTGGGCAGCTGCGCTTGCACAAACAGGACTAGCTGGATTCTTCTCTCACGCATAACTCAGAACTTAGTTTCCGCTAGCACAACATCGTTTGTGCTAAAAGAGTGAGACAGTTGGAGACTGCTGCCCTACGTTTTAGAGATTATTTTGCCCTCCTGAGAACTTCAGACCTTCCCTAAACATTTTGATTCCAGTCCTGTAGGCACTCACCATCTGAGTTCAGTATTGCGAGGAGTGATACATTCTCTGCCTGGGGATTCAATAAAGTAGATCCAACCTGGACTGATTGGTACTAGTTTATCTATCACAAGCAACATGGTTAACATTTTCTTGCATCTCTCCTTCCACTGAAATATGCTTAATACATCATGGTTTGGGTGGTTCCCCCCTTAAACAAATTGTATATCACAGCTATGCAGTGGGGGGAGCTAAGCAGACTCTGTGCTCCTTACCTTGACTTTAGCCTCCAGCACTTTATTTATTTATTTCATTTATGTTCCACCTTTTTTTCCCCTCCAAAGAACCCAAGGTGGCATACACAATCCCCTTCCTCTCCATTTTTATCCTCATAACAACAACCCTGTGAGGTAGGTTAGGCTGAGAGTCTGTGACTGGCCCAAAGCCACCCATGAGCTTCCATGGCCGAGTGGGGACTAGAATCCAGATCTCCCAACTCCCAGTCCAACAGTCTAACCACTACACCATGCTGTCACTTCCATTGAGAGGCCTGATGCCATTTAAAGCCTTGGGCTTTTGGGTTCTGCCAGGTACCTCTTTGAGCTTGCCCATACTGCAGGCATAAACCCATCCTTCCAAGTAAGAGTGGGTGGGCTCCATCTGATGAATGCGAGCAGCCATGCCAGACTCCCCCCCTCCCCCCTCTTCTCTGCAAAGAATAAACCTGACCTGGCCCAGGCGGTTAATATTTAACTGAATCAAGAGCCATAAATATGGAAAATGGGACTTTTAATTAAATAAGCAGCTTTTAAAAAGACCCTAGGGCCGGAACGGCTTTTGTTTAAATATGATTGATTGGCCTCCCATTCTCTCCTGCTCAAGAGAAGTCCAAGGAGAAGGGCTGGCCGGTCCCTGTCACACTCCAGCAGCCTGGCTGCTAAACGCGGACAACTTCAAGGTGGGCAGAGCATAGTCTCTTAAAGCGGAAGGATGAAGGCTAGCTGGGTGTCAAATCTTCCTTCTTGGAAGCCCTTCTCCTCAGCACCAGTCTACTTCATCCAGTGAAGATCGCACAGATGGGGAATCTTCAGCCTTCTGGGCCTGTTGCCAGCACTTCAGAATGGAAAGCCAGGATTCGGGGCTGCTGGCCAGAATGCTTGGACTCGAGCCAGGTTTGCTTATTTATTAACAAAAGTTGGCTCCATCATTTCAAGTAAATGCGCAAACTTGAACTCGGGCCAGGCACCAGATGGTGGCACCCTGGGGGTCCCAGCGGCAGGGACCACATGGGGGGCAGGGCTACCCTTGGTGGAAGGGTCTGAGAACAGTCCACCATCGTAAAGTCCCTACAAAGCCCTGGAGTGATACTAAGAGAAGGGGTTATCTCCATGGTTGAGCGTATGCTCTGCATGAAAAAGGGTCCAGGTTCAATCCCTAGCATCTCTAAGTAGGCCTGGAAATGGAAAGGTGGTCTGAGACCATAGACAACCACAGCCAGTGGGGTTCCATAGAAGGCCCAACTGCTTCCCCAATCCCTTCCTCTAAGTACTCACCATTCAGCAATTTCCCAGTTTTTGTGTAGCTCTCCCACCCCCGTTCACATAAGAAAATAAGAAGAGCCCTGCTGGATGAGACCGAGGGTCCAGCCAGTCCAGCCCTCTGTTCACACCATGGCCAACCAGCTGTTGACCAAGGACCAACAAAGCAGGACATGGTGCAACAGCACCCTCCCACCCATATTCCTCAGCAACTGGAGGTTGCACTTAGCCATCAGGATTAGCAGCCATTGATACCCTTCTCCTCCAGGAATTTATCCAACCCCCCTTTTAAAGCCATCCAAATTAGTGGCCGTCAGTATGCCTTGCAGTAGCAAATTCCATAATTTAGCTATGCACTGTGTGAAGAAGTACTCTTATTCGTCTTGAATCTCCCACCAATGAGCTTCATGGGATGACCCCATTGAGTTCTCGTATAACGAGAAAAATGTCTCCCTATCCACTTTCTCCACACCATGCATCATTTTGTATACCTCTATCAGGTCTCCCCTTAACCACATTTTTTTCCAAGCTAAACAATCCTAGCTGTTGTAACTTTCCCTCATAGGGGAGATGCTCCAGCCCCTTAATCGTTTTACTTGCCCCTTTCTGTACTTTTCTCAGGTCTATCTTTTTTAGGTGTGGAGACCAGAACTGTACACAGTATTCTAAGTGTCCCAAGATTTAGTTACTGACTGGAGTTTTTGGCATTTTGGGCCCCACCTATTTTGGTCTTGGTCCCACCCCCTTTGCCTTTGACCCCTTTGCCTTCATCCTCACCACCCCTGGAATGCAGCCCCCTGGCAGCTTCTGCAAAATTGAATCTGTCCCTCGAGCTGAAAGAGATTTTGCACCCCTGGCCTAAGGGAGCTTCCTCTGTTACTATCAGATTTCTTGGGCTGCGGCTCAGTGGCAGAGCACATGTTTAGCGTGCAGAAGGTTGCAAGTTCAGTACTTGGTATCACCCCTTACAAAAAAAAATCACCCATGTAGCTGCAATTTGCACGCATCACAGCTTCCCACCTGGAGCAAGTATCTGTTTTGGTGGTAGGGATTTTCATCAGAGAAATGGAACAGGGGAGAGGATTCATTCATTTTCTCCCTCCATTCCCAGCCTGGATTGGGGACCCTATTCTAAAGACGCACAATGCAATCGCAGATGTATTGTAGCATGAATACAACAAATAGCCTTTCGCTTTTTCTCCCACTGCCTTAGAAGTTAAATTTTGGGAAGGGGCTGTGTGGGCGCATTGCTTCTCAGTTCCGCGCATGCCGGTGAAGATGGAGGTCTACTCAAGCACTGAAAGCGGAGCGGTACACTTTGACCTGCTGGTAAGGTCCGGTAGGAGGATCGTGTATTTCCCAGCATAACTTCGTGACAAATTGCAGAATATCTATTTCTTACAGCTTGGAGGACACTTTGAGCAATTATCTGAACCACAACTGGTTGAAGACGTAATAGGACCACCAGGGGGCAGGTTGAAAGGGTTTCAGAGCTCAAATAAAATCTGGCCAGTTGATGATCTGGCTTGGGTTGCCAGTTGGCCGTTTCTACTCAGGGCCAGAAGAAAAGATGAAGACGAAAATGAAGAAGACCACAATGAGGATGAAGACAAGGAAGAAGACAAAGGAGGAGGAAGAGGAGGAAAAAGAACAAAAGGAAGATGAAGATGAAGTAAAAGATGTTATTAATGTTGTTTCAACAGTGTTGTGTAATGGTTAGAATGTTGGACTGGGACTGAGGAGACCTGGGTTCTAATCTCAAATGGCCATGAAGCCCACTGGGTAGCTTTGGGCCAGTCACTGACTCTTGGCCTAACCTACCATACAGGGTTGTTGTGAGGATAAAATGGAGGGGAGGAGGACCTTGTAAGCTGCCTTGGGATCCATGCAAGAGGGGGAAAAGTAGGATATAAAAGGAATCACGAATTTAAAAATAAAATCTTTATTTCCCCCCTTTCTTTTTAAAAGTCTTTTTTCCCTGTCTTAAACATTCCTCATAGCCACTTCTTTCCCCACATCCTTTTCCCCTCCTACACCCGTGTAAGGGAACTTCTGCTCTTCAGCCTCGTCTCTGCTCAGGTAAGTCGCCCCTCGGATGCTGCGGCAGGGCTCCTGCATGTGTGAGCGTGAATCAGGAATGGCATTTGGGCCGAGAGCCGGACGACTGCCGTGACCCTCCGTTCCCCTCGGTGCCTCCTCCCCCTCCCCGCAGGCTGCTCATCTGCGGTGGCTCGCAGCTACCTGAGCCAAGGCAACTCATCATCCGGCAGGCCCAAACCCCTTGCCCCGTCGCCATGGCAGCAGCTGGGGCTTCGCGGAGGCAGGCAGTGAGTGATGGCACAAGCGTGTGCCCCAAGGCTCCTCTCCATAAAGCCGGGGACACGGCGGAGGGGCAGTGACGGCGGCCGTAAATCGCCCTCAGAGTCGGCACGGGGAGACGAGGCCCGGCTCGGTCCTCCCAGCCAGGGAAGGGGAGACCATGAAGGAAGTGTCGCCAGCTGCTCGACGGAGCAAATACCATCCTCGCATATCCGTGCGCTGTCCAGGAGCATTTGTGTGGGTCCGGTAGCAGTGCCACATTTTGAATACCTCGGATTTGGGAGCTTGGTTAGAAGGCCGGCCTTTCCTCTGCCAGGCAGCCATTTCCTTGTTCTCCTGTACACCCTCTCTCCTCCGCTAACACAGTCCTTCACCCAGCTTCTTATTCATCCCTCTCTCCATTCCCAACATATAGGAACAAACGAGCAAACGCAGCTGGGTCAAGCGGAACAAAAATGCCCCAAATCCGTACAGCGTCGTACCTTTCTTAGGCTAACTCAAAGAGCACAAAAAATGTGCAAGCTTTCGAAGTCTCCAGATCTCTTCATCAGGCAAAATTTTACAAACAGCAGCTTGGCAGTAGCATGGGAGTGGGGGGGGGGGGGAGAGGAATAGGAAGGGGGGGGGAGGTTGCCTAGACATTGTAGTCAGCCTGTCCGAATCATCTTGAGACTCTGACCATGCAGACAGTGTGACTCCAACATCTCGTCAGGCTTTTATTCATTTCTTATCCCCCTCCCTTCCCCTCTGCTTTTTGTATCATCTTTCCTGAAGAAGAGCTCCGGCGATCCCGAAAGCTTGCCCGTCCTTGTAATTTTGTCTTCCGTATGAAGAACGAAAAGGGGTTTCTTCTCTTTTTTGGTACATTGCTTAGAAATTCCTTTAATGGGAGTGGACCATAAATACCATTAAGCACACAAAAAAGGCTCTGCCCTGAGGCACCAGACGCAACCAACCCTGAGCCATCAGGAGACGTCACTTGTGATGTGTTCGGAAGCTCCACCTCTATTGCAATAGGCTCCACCCCCCCTCAGGTGTTAAGCCTTAAGAGATGTGGTCACCAAAATAAAGGAAAGCAGCAACTGGCATGTGCTCCAGGCATTCTTGCTCCATCAGGACAGGTCGTTGTCTATAGGCTGCAACGGGTGAATTTTCTGAACGAGTAAAAAGAAGAAAAGCAATACACTGTAGGTCTTATTGGGCTTTCCAGAGCAGAGACATTTTCCCCCTTTGTTAGAAAGTGATGAATTTGTGCAGTCTTGGTGCCTGTCAGGACCATTCCAAGCCCAGATCCAGAACTTTGTGTGACCTCCTCAGAAGTGTGTGTGTGTGTGTGTACTGTTGGCTCCAGGGTGCATTGATACCAAGGAAAGTAGATATATTAGGATGGACAGCCCTAGGCCGACGACCAGAAGATGCCTCACCTGGGGAGTCTGCAGAGAACCCCATGACACCCAACTGATCACACATCCCAGCTCCAGAAGCCCCACAGAGCAGAGACAGCAATTAATGGGAGGGAGGTACAGCACACGTCTGGAAGTTGAGACTTCCTGTCTCTCAGCCCTACTTGAATGTAGGGATCTCGGGAGAAATCTGTTTGTGGGGGTGCAGTTTGCTTGGTTTTCCTAGGCTTGGCCCTCGGACTTCGTTTTGGTTCCTGTTGCGTCACCTGAGTCGATCTTTGGCGAGTAGGGCCAGTTTGCAGATTTCTCTGCAAATTTTGTGCATTGTTTTGAAGGTTCTGTAATGTGCGCCAATGACGTCCGAATTTGTGCAAATGGTGTCCATATTTGTGCAAATTATGTACAAATTTGTCAAACTGCTCAGAAAAGGATGGTAGTTCAACCATGAAAGCAGCAAAAGACCAAAAGGAAAGGAGCATGGAATTTGCCACCACGAGATGTAGTGATGGCTGCCAATATGGATGTCCTTATTGCCTCCGAATACCAGTCTCCCTGGAACAGTAGCTGGCAGTGGGCTACTGCTCTCATGTTCTGCTTGTGGGCTGCTCGAGGCATCTGGTTAGCCACTGTGGGAAACATATTGCTGGTCTAGTTATGCCTTGGTCTGATCGAACTGGGTTCTTATGTTCTTACCTCCTTCTTGTGTTCTATTTCTGACCCCATGGCTGGGCAGTTCCACTGTTCCTTCAGCAAACAGATCTCTGCCTGGCTTTCCTGGACAGTTCCTCAGCCTTGCTGACAGAATGGAGACCTGAAGCCTCACTGCTGAGAGATTGGCAGGAACGGGACGGTGTCATTGTAGTACCATTAGATCCTGTCCAAACACTTCAATACCTTAAGGAGGCTCCAGCCTCAAGTCTGATGTCAAATGTATGATTCACAGAATATGAGTGTGAGACATTTTTCTCTGCTGGCTTCCTATGGGTAGGGATGCTGCCAGAGGCTTCTTGCTCGGGCCAGGACTATTACTTGTTTTATTGTTATTTATTTAAAACATTTCTTTGGTGTGTTTCATCTTAGGATAAGCGAGAATTTTATTTCTGTTTGCTGATGGTGAGAATTTTCTAACCGCTCCAAAGTTCTCCATATTCACGACAATAAATAATTTATTATTTTTAAATGTAGGAGAAACCAACATTGATAGACTCAGCCATTCAAATCCAGGGATGTTTGGTGCTTAGCTCTTAAAGGCCTGGGTTGGAATCCCTCTGCTTTTATCCATGCTGGTGCTTAGAACATAAGAAGGGAAGAAGAGCCCTGTTGGATCAGACCAAGGGTCAATCTAGTCCAGCACTCTGTTTACACAATGGTCAACGAGGTGTCAAGTGAGAGCCCACAAGCAGGACGGGAGTGCAAGAGCTCCCTCTTACCCATGTTCCCCAGCAACGTAGACATACTGCCTCTGATATTGAAAGTAGCACATAGCCACCAGGACTAGTAACCCTTGATAGCCTTTTCCTCCTTGTCTAAGCCCCCTTTAAAGCCATCCAAATTGGTGGCCATCAATAAATTTTGTGGTAGAGAATTTAATAGTTTATTCGCTGCGTGAAGAAGTCCTTCTTTTTATCTGTACTGGGAGATAAATATTGGGGTGACAATTATTTTTGTCACACGGCCCTCACCTTAAGCAGCTGGATGGTAGGTAGCAGAGGACATTATGGTCCTCTCCTTGTTAGAAGCTTCTGTAGCTACTGAACTCGTCCGATCCAGATGGGTGAGCAATTGAGTTCCGTTGGTTTCTGGTAAGAATTTACCAGAATTCGCAAACTACTTCATTTTAAGGAAAGAACTCGAGACCTTAAAAATTCAGCTTCAGGGAAAGCGAAATGGACAGATTCCTCACCCCTAGTTTCAGTGCATTTTTAGGTTGTGGCTCCAGTCTTCGTCTCTTGGCTCTGACTCCTTGGCCCAACTCCTGCTTCCTGGCTCCCCCACTTCCGACTCGTGCCTACTACTCATCCGTGACATGATGCAGAATGTAGCTCTAACACTATAGTGAAACACCAATCTATGGGAACTATTTCAAATGCAAGGGGGCTGGAAAAAAAACCCTACTCTAGCGGAAAGGAAGAGGAATAGACGTTGCACCCTCTGGTGGCATGAAAGAATTCTGCGGGCTGCTTCCTGGCCATTCTGTGCTCTTGCATGAGCATGTTGGTCCGTCGCTCAGTAGACTCAAAATTATCGACTCTTCCTGTTGCCACAGGGAACTCTGATGAGAAGGTTGCGGACACAACCATTCCAGCTCATATATGCAGCTTTCTTTTTCTTTTTTCTTTAAAAAAGATGGGACTTAATAGCTCCGGTATTGTTTGACATTTGGGTTTTACTCACTGCAGAAAGCAGCACTAATTACTTTATGGTTTCACTGCAGTGGCAGCAAAGCTCATAGTTTTATGAAGTGCTGAAGACATCTCTGGCCAAGTCCTTTACAGTCCAATATGGGGCTGTCGAAATCCGCCAGTCCACTGTATCTAACAATCCGACATTTCCAAATGGTGTTCTTAGAGGAATGATTAACTTAAACCATTAAAGTCTCTTGTGGACCCATGTATGGAGGAGGCTTTGCCTGTTGTCTCCCTGTAGGAGTCAGCGTTCTCTGGTTTGCCTCCTTCCACCCAACCTGGGGGCAGGCAATTCTGTCATATCTTTGCCTTGAGTGTGGCTGAATCATTCAGCATCTCCTGCTGCAGAGAACAGGGAACACCCCAAGATGTATTGCTTCCTGAGTCAAAGGAAAAGATGCCCCTCACCCACCCCAAGGCTTGCCCTCCCATTCCATGACTAGGTGGGCAGTTGAATCATACTTCACCACAATTCACATAAGAACATAAGTGCCATGCTGGATGAGACCAAGGGTCCATCTAGTCCAGCATTCAGTGGCCAACCAGTGCTCAAGGGAAACCTGCAAGCAGGACATGAGTGCACCACCCTCCTTGGTGGAGACCCACCTCAGACTCCCAACCTGCAACTTGGGACCCACTTTCACAATTGCCCAACGTGGTGGCAACAGCTTTGCTGTGAGCCATCCAGACTGATCTCATGATCCACTTTTGGGTCGTGATCCACCAGCTGAAGACCACTGCTCTAGAAGAATTGGCGGTCTCTCTTGCTGGTTGGGGATGCTCTAACTCTCAATGTCTTGCACAGAACAGGGGGGTGGACTAGATGGCTTACTAGGAACCCCTTCCAACTCTCTGAGTTAAAATGGTAGATGAGTCTCAGCTCTCCCGTCCACCACTCAGTCCCATTCCTGGCCACAGTCACCACAGGATTGGATCCTCTCAATGTCGGTTACCTACAAACTCCAAAGATCCTCCTGGCTGGATTTACACTCCTCAGGGGACGTCTCCATCCGATTCCTTCTTCCATCTGACGCTTCCTTCCCCAGCAGGGAACTGACAACGAAAATTCACACCTCCCCAAAGGAAATTACCTCCATTGTTAATTCTCAGACCTCAAAATGCTGCCTGGACAAGCCTGTGTGAACGCTTCATGACTACCCCTGCCTCTTAATAATAACAAAACTAAATGGATGGGGGAGGGGGTGAATTTTCCAAGGAGAAAATCCCCTACTGGCACCGCAAGTCTTGAGGTGAGAATGAGATGCAGCTGTCTTTGACAAGGCCCAGCGAGAGTTGCTGATTTCACGCTCTCGGATGCAGTAGCTGGATTCTAAGGCGTCCTCATGGATACACACGCTGGTCCCTCTTCCAGCCCCAATGCGACTCAAAAGGCGTGAGCCTGTGGGTAGCAGCGCCCTCCGCACGGCGCAAGCAGCGGGGCACCTCCCAATCGGCCAATCTAAAAGTCAGCTTCCACCAAAAGGTAGAGACCCCAGCTCAGCCGGTGCTGCTAAATCAAAGCCAGACGGGTCACCTTTGCAGCGGTCACATGCAAAAGAAAGGGAAAGCAAGCTGCCTTTAAGAAGGCAAGCGGACGCCCCACATCAGCATCTTCCTTTCCCAGCAAATCTCTGCAGTGTCTGAATACTCAAACCTGTGCAGTGGAAGATCTGCACATGGCTGCACATGGATAGATCCGCCCCCCTCTCGCCCCCAGCAGCTTTTCAGTTTCTCCTGACTGAGCCAGGAATATTTCTAAGTGAGGTTTGACTCTTTGGCCCGGGTGACAACCATAGTTGTCCGGCTTCCCAGACGTGCACCAGGGAATTTCTGACAGGCGGCTCGTTTGTCCCGTTGTCTTCTTTCCTTTCTCCTTGCTCCCCTCTCAGGTTGCTTGTCCTCTTCCTCTTCTTCTGGGTGGATTTCTCTTGGCTGGACCAGGGTGCCCCAAATCTGCGGGCGAGTGGGGACGTTTCGAACGTTGAGAGAGCAAAGCAGGCACGCTCACAAAATGGTTGCCAGCAGGAGCTGCTTGTTGGCCCACAAAATGGCTGCCGTGGCGGGCAGGGCTGGTCACCGGACAGTCGTCTCCCAGAAGGCGAACTGGTGAGGCTAAAAGGAAAGGAACTTGCTCAAGATCCTAAGGACAAAGTAGAGATAGGACGTCAAATCCCAAAACACACCACCACTATTTCGAAACTGAAAAAAGATGGCGCAGGAACGCAGCCCTTTGCTTCGCAGCATGGCAACCTCCCAGTTTAATTTAAAAAAGGGTAATTTAAGAAATAGAATTAAACTCAGGAGAATCAGGGATCCTGGTGGCCACCAACAGAGGTGTCCATAGATACCAAATCGGAGCCCCCAGGGCTAGGCTCTAACTCTTTACGCCACTGCCCCATTCAACTATGATTCCAATTCTACCAGGATTCCCATTTCAGCTCCTTTGAACCTGACTGCTTTTGGCTCAGCAGAAACACAGGGGAAATTGAGGCAGGGTGGGTGGGGGGAGTTTCAGGGACCAGAAATACTAGATGGGAATAACCCAGAGCAGCCAGACAGCAGAAAAACAAAGGGAATATTATTTTATATTACTATCCAGATGTGTTCTTTAACAATGCATTTTTTTAAAAAAAATGTACATTATTTTTTGAAACCTGTACATATTATCAAGAAGGGGAGGGTTGGGGGGGGGGGACTCCAAACTGCTGTTAGACATTTCCTGCGAAGGTCAGCTTCATCTGTTGGATTAAAAAGCTGATGTGGTCGTTTTTCAGGTCGGGAAGCAGAAGGAGCCACGCGTTCTCAGATCCTAGCCAGGAAAGATCTGGAGGCACCATTTGATGAGTATCACTGCCTTCTGGGTATTTGTCCGAAGTACTCTTCTTTGCGGGGTCAAGGGAGGAGTCCACTTTGCTTCCAAGGGGGCGACGTGCCCCTCTTGTCTTCTCGATGTCTTGATTTGGACCTGGCGAGGAGAAAAACACACAGGCAGTTAGAAGTGTCAGTATCAGAAGCAGTCAACCTGTATATACTAGTCGTTGGGGAACATGGGTGGGAGGGTGCTGTTGCACCGTGTCCTGCTTGTGGGTTCCTCATCAACAGCTGGTTGGCTGCTGTGTGAACAGAGGGCTGGACTAGATGGACCCTGGGTCTGAGCCAGTGTGGCTCTTCTTATGTTCTTATGCATGGTTTGTGATAGCTTTGTCCTCCGTGGATTTGTCTAAACCCTTTTTAAGCTGGGAGAGCGGAGTTGTATAAAATTATGTATGGTGTGGCTAGGGAGGCATTTGTCTCCCTCTCCCATAATGCTAGAATCCCATGGGGTCATCCCATGAAGCTGACGGGTGGGACAGTCAGGGAAAATAAAAAGGAAGGACTTCTTCACACAGCATAATTAAATTATGGAATTCACGACCACAAGATGTAGTGGATGGCTTTAGAAGGGGGATGGATAAATTCCTGGAGGAGGTTATCAATGGCTGCTAATCCTGGTGGCTAAGTGCAACTTCCAGTATCATAGGCAGTAGGTCTGTATACACCAGTTGCTGAGGAACATGGGTGGGAGGGTGCTGTTGAACTCATGTCCTGCTTTGTTGGTCCCTGGTCGACAGCTGGTTGGCCATGGTGTGAACAGAGTGCTGGACTAGATTAGGGTGACCATATGAAAAGGAGGACAGGGCGCATGTAACTTTAACAGTTGTAGAGAAAGGGAATTTCAGCTGGCATGCAATTAGTACCTGGTGAAATTCCCTCTTCAACACAACAGTTAAAGGTGCAGGCACTATACTAGAGTGACCATATACAAAAGAAGGCAGGGCCCCTGCAATTTTAACTGTTGTGATGAAGAGGGAATTTCACCAGGAACTAATTGCATCCAAATGACACTGGCTGAAATTCCCTTTTCTCTACAACTGTTAAAGTTACATGAGCCCTGTCCTCCTTTTCATATGGTCAGCCTAGACTAGATAGACCCTTGGTCTGATCCAGCAGGGCACTTCTTACATTCTTATGAAGTATCTTAAACCCTTCAGAGGGGAAATGGCTGGACGGTATGATCTGGCCATCAGCAAAAGACCTGAGCAAGCAGACACAATTATGGCACGCCGTCTAAATGCTTCCAGCTAGAAAGTTGAGAGAAAGAGAGGCGGACGGACCAATCCTGCTGCACAGACGCAGAGGTGGACCCAGTTGCCTTCGCAAGCAAACCAAATGGAAAAGAAGCCGGTCTACCATGGCGCCCAGCAGTGTCCGCTCACCCCAGCAAGGGCTGAAGATTTTTTGTGGGGCTGGGGAGGGAGCACAGCAGGGAAGGCAAAGCCCGCCTGGGTGATGCATGGCGCTGAAAACGGCGCCCCGGCATTAAAAATTCACCAGCCAGTGAATTTCCAAGGGATTTGTAGTAATTAGATGACAAAATGCTGGCAAATCTCAAGCTTGCCGAAGATGTTACTCAGGGGTCAAAGACTTGACACTTTGGGCTGGGTAATTTGTAAGTGTCAATCACGCTCAGCCATCAGAGAGAAGAAGGCAGAGCTCCAGCCGCTGAATTCTAACTACGTCCAATGCTCCCGGCTCTTCGCCACCCTGCCTGCCTCTCCCTCCACCCGCTCCAAATAACCTCACAGGCCTGCATGCAAATGCGGTTACTTCTACTCTCAAGACTTATTCATTCATACCCTGCCACATCTTGAAGGCCCGGGGTGAACGTCAGCAGTCTCTCGCTCTCCCTCCATAGGATGCATATATACGTATATCCTGATCCCCCATCTCAGGAAGAGATGATGAGGGTGAGACTCACAGAGTATTGCAGAAATGGCATCGGTGCCAGAAAGCCGAACAATCGAGGCATGGGAGAAACTTTCGCTCGCACGGGGGTTGTGGGGGGAGCTAAATGCTTTTTTTTCCAGTTTAGAACACATGGCTAAGTTATAGGACACCGGTGGGGAACCTCAGGGCCAGAGGCCATATCTGGCCCTCCTGGGGTCCCAACCTGACCCACTGGGGATCTCCATGTGACCCCACCCTTCCCCTGGCCAACCCCTTTTCTCACAACCACCCATCATTGGTTAGTTTCCAAGCCTTTGTGCATTTCTTTCTAAAAGGCGGAAACACCTCTAAGAGCTTTAAGCCACATAGACTGGTCTTTTGGGGCCCCACCCCTCTTCAGCCCCACCCCTTTTGCCGCCCACCACTGGAATGTCACCCTCCACAGTGAGGTTCTCTGGAAGCGAATTCAGCCCTTGGACTGGAAGAGGTTCCCCACTCCTTGGATAGTATTACAAGGTGGGTGCCCCCTCCACATCCAAATTATGAATGGTACACAGTCATCCGAACACAAGGAGGACCAGGACAGGCCAAACATATTTCTTCCCGCAACACATGATTAAATGTAAATTCATAGCCACAAGATGTGTTGATGGTTGGTCACTAGTTTGGATGGCTTGAGAAAATCCTTCCTTCCTTCCTTCCTTCCTTCCTTCCTTCCTTCCTTCCTTCCTTCCTGATTCCTAAGCCACCTTTCAGGGTACGCTACTGTCTCATTGCAGGGTACATAGTTTTAAGCATGCAAACACAACACCTTTAAGATAACCATTAATGTAAAATTCCTGGAGAAGGCTCTTAACGGCCACTAGTCCTGATGGCTGTATGCTACCTCCAGTATCAGAGGCAGTACGCCTACGTTCACCAGTTGCTGGGGAACATGGGCGGGAGGGAGTTGTTGCACTCCTGTCCTGCTTGTGTGTTTCCCATGGGCAACTGGTTGGCTGCTGTGTGAACAGAATGCTGGAGTAGATGGACCCTTGGTCTGATCCTGCAGGGCTCTTCTTATGTACTTAGCATCACGAATCAATCAAACATAGATTGCATATCTTCAAATGTATGAGTCAGTCCTGATGGAGCTCTTGGAGGGCTTTTTAAGAATTCCGCTGAGGAAGGCCCCAAACAACAGTGGACAGAAACAAGTTGGGCATCTCAAAAAATAAACTTTTCCCTCCAGCATCTTGAGACAAGTTCCCTGTTTTTGTATCCAGCCCTAAGTGGACCACTGGGTGCTATTGTTAAAATATATAAATAAATGCTGATCTACAGCAAATCACCCCGAAATCTACCCGTAGAACTTGATCTGTCTTCGGCCCTTACCCGGTTTCAGCACTTCACTGCATTATCAACAGCAGTAAGACACAAGAGCAATATGGAACCTCTACATTCAGGAGTGCTATAAGGCAGGAGAAAGAAAGAGGGTTGTTGTTTTTTTGCATGCTTCCCATAAGTATCTGGTTATCTGCTCTGGAAACAGGACTTTGTTCTAGATGGACTTCCTTGACCCGATCCAGTAGTTCTGTTATGTTCAAATTGGTGGAAATGTGGAAAAGCTATGCTTTTTCATTGCATTTCGTGTGAAGAAAACCAAACTGGGAGAGAATGAGGGTAGGATGAGATGCATCGGCCAACTACATGCCCCAGTCACGCATGGGGGAATCCCACTTCGAGGGCAAGCAACGTGCAGGGGAATCAAAGATAACATGGGAATTCTTGTCCCAGTACAGGGCATGGGGCAGAGGGTGTCCAACTCTTGGTCAACAGGACTGGGCAACCCCGAAAGCTGCTCTCCCTTGGAAGTTCCAGCACATGTGGATTGTTCAGTCCCTCCCTTAATTCTCCAAAATACAGGCTTTAATTTTACTTTTTTTAAAAAAAACACACGTCTGATTAAAACAAAATCTTAAGCAAACGCACTGGCAAATTCCCCCCAAACAAATCACGGATCTAGTGTGACTGCGAAACCCAAGCCATTCCCCCAACCATAGGGAGACTTCATAGGCATGAGCACAGGGTGTGCCTGGTGTGCCCAGGCACACCCTACTGTCTCTGGGGCAGCCCCCACTTTCCCATGCATCCCCCGGTGCTCAAATCAAAGTCTTTAAGGAAAATGAGAAAGTGCTTTCTGGAACCTCCAGAAAGTGTGTAATTCCCCTGGGCACACTTAAGGCCATGATTGGAGTTGGGAGGGGGGAGAAAGCACATTTTCCCTTCCACTCCAATTGGGGCCTTTAAGTATGGATGTGCACGGACCCCCCCGGATCGGATCGGGACCCGGATCAGGAGCTCCAATGTCCTGGATTGGTTCGGACAAAATCAGAGGTCCCTCGGATCGGATCCAATCCTGATCCAAACATCGGATGTCCGATTTTCGGATCAGCCGCCATTTTTCGTGTTTTTGCCATAGGCTTGCATTGGGGGAAAGCTTTCCCCCAATGCAAGCCTATACGGAAAACATGGCGGTGGGTGGGTGACTGGGGGCCTAATTCCCCCTTCCCTGTCCCTCCCCCCTCGCAGTCCTTACCTGCTGGGGCCGTCCGCTTCCCTCCGCTGCGCTAATCTACTGAGAAACAGGCTTCACGGCCTGCCTTTCAGTAGTGCGCCGGGTGACGTCATCACCCGGTGCGCTACTGAGAGGCAGGCCGCAATGCCTGTTTCTCATTAGATGGGGGCAGCGGAGGGCAGCGGACGGCCTTGGCAGGTAAGGAGCACAAGGGGGAGGAGGGGGCTTACCTGCCGGGGCTGTCCACTGCCATCCACTGCCGCCCGTGGGTGGCAGCGGACGGCAGCAGATGCACCGGCAGGTTAGGAGCGCAAGGGGGAGGAGGAGGTCTGCTCCTCCGATCTTATCTGGATCGGGTCCTTTTGGACCGGTTTGGATCAGATCAGACGATCCAGAAGCCGGGATTGGAATCGGATAATTTTATCCGATTTCGGCTGGATCGGGTCTGGATCGTGGATCAGACCTGATCCAATGCACATCCCTACCTTTAAGCGTGCACACCCTAATGAAATGTGCACCCTATGGGAGAATTATGCCTGCCATGCCCCCTGGTGGCCAAAAAGGTGGAGAATATAAGGACTTGATGAGAGAAGCGGGTGAGAGCCAAACAGGGTACCACAAATGGACAGCTGGAGCTGGGAGTCTGCTGTGCCCTGAGATACATTGTGCTGCCCTGGGTAAGATGTGATGTCACAGTTTTAGTGTTTCACAGCATAATGGCCTACCCCACAGGCTGCTGTGAGGGTAAACCTCTACATAAGACCCTATGAAAATTAAAGATGATTGTGTAGGATCCAGAGATTAAACACCCTGAAGCCTCCGAGGTGCAAAATAAGGCAAGTATTGACACAGCCCCGCAGAGGTCCTATCCATTTTAACTGAGCTCGAGCCAGAAAGATTTTACCAGCTGATGTGGGTAAGACAGTTACGGCCCTCCCTGGATAGGGAGAGCTTGACCACTGTGTCCATGCATTGGTAACCTCAAAATTGGATTATGGCAATGCACTTTATTTGGGTCTATTTTTAAGGTAGGCCCAGAAGTGGCAATTCTTGCAGAATGCTGCAGCCAGGTTGGTGATTGTCTGCACAGTACACCTATGCTGAGGGAACTGAATTATGTGCTGCTGGGCCAGGTTTAAGGTTTTGGTACTGGTTTACAAAGCCCGAAATAACTCAGGACCAGGATGCTTAAGAGATTGCCTGATGACGTACCAGCCGGCTCTGTTGCAGTGCTCAGCAGAAGATACCCTGCCAGCTGGAGTAATCTGGATTAAAACAAAGCTCCAATGTGCTCTGGCTAGACGGGTGAAAAAGCCCATCTAGCTGAAATGCACAGCGGGAAGAGCATAGAGGCAAAGACCACCTCCGCTTCTCCTCCCGCTTCCAACTGGATGGCTGTAAGCATCTGAGTTCAGAGTAGAGATGTGAAAGCCTGGAAAAAGACGGAAAAACTGGGGGGGGGGGATGTTTTTTCCTGTTTTCCCCCTGAAGCCTTTTTTTGGTTTTCCCCCGAAAAATTTGAAAAATGGAAAAAAATGAAGAAAAAAACAGATTATGGAATGTTTTATTCTAGCATGATGCATAACATGTTTAAGACAAGGTGTTTATATATTTACTTCTCCAAAAGATTTCTAAAAACTATGTACAGTATCAGATTATTACAATTTCTGTGCACCGAGGACAAGCAAGTCCTACAAGGGCAAGATGCATTTCTGCCTCTAGGGGGCACTGTCATTGAAGCAGAGACTGAAACTGATAGTGACAGCTATAGCTCAGAAAATGAGTCTGATTAAATTTCATGCACATTCGTTGAATCTTGGTCCCCCTTTCTTCTCAGTTCTTTTTATGGAAATGGGCGTTTTATGTCTGCTTGACACTGTGGAGGACTAGCAGAGACATAAATAATTTTCCTTGTTACTAATGTTAATGGTTTCTTCTGTTTGTTTTTTTAATTGCTTTTGCCTGCTCCTCATAAACTGGCAAAACCAAAGAGGTTGCGTACAGTTCAGGTGTTCCTTACAGTTCAGGAGCTTGTAGCTCCATTTGTTAAAAAAAAAAAAGGTAATTTTTTTTAAAAAAGTAAATTCAATTTGTAATAATTGCTTGAATGCTCTATACTTTTTATATACCAAATGTGATAATTTTATGCCAAACCAACTTGTAGATAACTACATTTTATGTTCCTAAAGTAACAAAGTGAGTTTCAATCCTTAAAAAGTGCTAATATTGCATTTCTACAAATTTTCCAAAAAAAATCACTTTTTCCCGGAACCCTCCCCTCCCCCCCCCACAGACTTTTTCCCCAAGGCTTAACATTTCTGGAAACTTTAAATCTCTAGTTCAGAGGCTTATGTCCATAGCACTGCACCCTTTCTGCTTCGTTATTTGCTACTGTTTAACTGTTTCTGGTTTGAGGCCTGGGAATATCTGAATCACAATTCCCTAACCCTCAAGAGGGGTCGGTCCTTCTCTGAGAGCCCCTGCCAAAGGAAGTGAGCCGGGTGGCTACCAGGTGGAGGGCCTTCTCGGCCCTGGAATGAGCTCCCCAGAGAGGTTTGCCTGGCACCTACGCTATACTCTTTTCGATGCCAGTTGGAGACCATTTTTATTTTTCCCAGTATTTTAACAGTTTAGCGTCTTCGTTTTTTTAACGTTTCTGTTTTAAATCTGTATTCTAAATCTGTACAAAACTCTGCATTGCTGCTCGGTTTTTATTCTGGTTGTACTTTTTATATTGCGGTTTGGTTTTTATGCCTACGTTGTATTTTATGGTTTTAATTTTTGTGAACCGCCCAGAGAGCTTTGGCTATTGAAAGGTATAGAAATGCAGTAAATAAATAAATAAATAAAGGAGTACCCTGCCAGGTCTGAGGGTCCCCCTTGACAATAGTTTGTCCCTGCCTACACTGCTGGGAGTTTGTGCACACCCCTTCTTCCTTCACTGAGCCAAAGGCAAAAGGCGTGGGGCCAAAAAATAATACCAGCACGTCTTAGCTTACAGCTCTTACTGCCAGGAGAGAGGCATTTGAACTAGGGGTGTGCACGGACCCCCCGGATCGGATCGGGACCCGGATCGGGACCTCCAATTTTGTCCCGGACCGGTTCGGACAAAATCGGAGGCCCCCCGGACCGGATCGAGTCCGATCCCGACCCAAAAATCGTACATTTTTGGATCGGCCGCCATTTTTTTCCCCATAGACTTGCATTGCAATGCAAGTCTATGAGGAAAAAATGGCGGCGGGTGGGTAAGGGGGGGCCTAACTCCCTCCCCCCCCCGGGGCCGTCCGCTGTGGACGGCCCCGGCAGGTAAACCCCCTCCCCCGCGCTCCCTACCCCCCCGGGGCCGCCCGCTTCCATCCGCTGGCGCCCGCAGGCGCCAGCGGATAGAAGCGGACGGCTCCGGGGGGGGGGGGTAAGCCCCCTTCCCCGCCACTGCTTACCTTCTCGGCCCGTCCGGCGCCGGCGACTACTACCAGCGGGCTCCGCGGCCTACTCTCGAGTAGCGCGCCGGGTGATGACATCACCCGGCGCGCCACCCTGGAGCAGGCCGCGGAGCCTGCTGGTAGTAGTAGGCGCCGGCGCCGGACGGGAGCCGCCGGGCCGGGCAGGTAAGGGCCCCCCTCCCCCTCCCCCCTCCGCGCGCCCCCTCCTCCCCTCCACGCACCCCCTCCTTACCTTCCCGGCCCGGCGGCTCCCGTCCGGCGCCGGCGCCTACTACTTCCAGCAGGCTCCGCGGCCTGCTCTAGAGTAGCGCGCCGGGTGATGACATCACCCGGCGCGCCACCCTAGAGCAGGCCGCGGAGCCTGCTAGTAGTAGTAGGCGCCGGCGCCGGACGGGAGCCACCGGGCCGAGAAGGTAAGTGCCCCCCTCCTCCCCCCCCGCTGTCCACTTTCATCGGCGGGCGCCCGCTGGCGCCCGCCAATGGAAGCGGCGGTGGGCGCCAGTGGGTGCCCGCCGATCCGCCGATCCGGTTCGGAGCTTTTTCGGACCAGTTCGGATTGGATCGGCCGATCCAGCTGCGGGATCGGAAATCGGATAATTTATCCGATTTCCCACTGGACCGGACTCGGATCGTGGATCGGGTCCGATCCAGTGCACATCCCTAATTTGAACCTTTTTGAATAGGAAAGGAAGCTGGGAAACCACCCATTGAAGGGAAGGGGAACCCCAGGTCAGATTTGGCCCATGGGCCAGAGGTTTCCCACCTCTATGTTAGATGGACAAATTGTCTGACTGTTGTAAGGCAGCCTCCTGTGTTCACTGCCCCAATTCGTGTAAGCCAAAATCCGGTGGCCTTTGCATGGGAGACGTTCCAAGCTGGGGCTCCCCCACCCCCCGCAGGTGTGGATTCAAGCATTTTGGCCTCTTCCCCCCTCCCCGTTTCTCTCTCTCGGCGGTGGGCTGAGGCCTTCCCACTTGAAGCGGACTTCCTGCATCCAGCCTGAGAGAGAAACGCCAGGAAGTAGTGAACCGGGCCTTGGCTGCCGGCGGGAAGCCCCTGCATAGACTGCTAAGCTGTCAGCCCGCCAGCCTCGCTTGCTCCTCCGTCTGCTAACGGAGATGCCTATTATTTTGCTGGCACCCTGGCCCTGGTTTGCATATTTCACTGATTCAGGTCACATCGCGTACACACGCAAGCCATCGCCAGCGTCTGTTGATATTCTCGGTCTCTCGCCCAGCTTCAGTTTGAGGTGAAAGCCTTCCTTATTAGCCAATTTGGATACCCATTTACTGTGAATTACTCAGCCTGATTATTATTCATGAATGGATAAATCTGAAATCTCAGCTCCCTGCTATGCTGTTCCCCCCCTCCCCGCCGATGAATACATTTAGAGGAAAACAGGAGGCAGTATGCGGCGGCGCTCGTTCCCTGGTATACAAATACGCCGTTGCTTGAGAAAGGATGGCGGCCTTCCCACAAGCCTGAGAAAGGTAACAGCGAGAGGGGGGGGGAAGGCACTTTTGCGTCCGAAAACAGAATAGGAAATATTCGCAGGAATCTGAGAATGACCCAGTTCAAGTGTCACACTAAGCCATGGTGGTTTAGCATTGTGAGCTAAACATTATGGCTTAGCGTGTCATGTGAACCATGGCTTAGCGTGCCGTGTGAACCACAGTAGCTACATAACCATGGTTTAAACACACTAACCTTTCGCTGCAAAAGGGTTAGCGGCCTAAGCATGGTTTAGCGTGTCATCTGAACGCCATCAATATTTTATCTTTTGTTGGGGGGCTTCCTACAAGTTTGACTGGGGATGCTTACCCCGTGGATATATGACCCCCCCGCCCCGCCTTACCCAAAAGGGACATTCCCCCTCCTTTTTATTAGAACCCTTGAAGGCTAAAATTCTCCAAGGTTGCACATGGTTTTAATTGTTCTTATTGCTTCTAAACTTTTATACTGGTTTCAGTTTGTTAATGATTTAATACATTTTTAGCTGTGCATATTTATTGTTTTACGTTGTTCTGATTTTATATGTACGCCGCCCTGAGATTCTAGTGATGTAGGATGGGATACAAATGTTTTAATAAATAAATAAATAAATAAAATAAAAGAGGACCACCATGACAAATAGCCCAGGTGTTCCTTCTTTTGCAGAACATAGAAAGGAGCTTCTTGACCCAATGTCTGGTTTGGAACTGAGCGGATAAGAGTTTCACCAGCACCTGATCCCTCCCCAGGAACTCCAGACATGCCCGTAATCCAATTAACACAGCCTCTGTTTAAACCTTCCTGCACTTCCGTTCCATAGCACATGCTACTTGGAAATTTGCTTTGGGGTGCCCACGCCTGATGCAGAGTCCCGTGTAAAATTGTACTGGAAGGCCCCAGCCCACAGGTATCAAAAAAAGATAGCCTTCTAGAAGAAAAGAAGACGTTTATACCACTTTAGGGTTAAAATCTCTAAGGCAATGAATGATCCAATGGTCCCTGGAGGAGCATCTCTTATGACCTTGGAAGGGGAATTCCAAACAGGGATTGTGTCTCCCCGTCCCTTGCAGGGCCACAGAAAGAACCGCGATGGTTTCTTCACCCAAGAGTTGGAGCTCCGCCTTCGGGCAAGTATGCAAATGAGGCAGAAGGGGGCGGAGAGGTGCTGAGGATCTGCGACATCCTAAAGACCCCCATCTCCTGTCCCTGCCACTCCACTACACGTGCTCAGAATCAAGTTACCCAAAAGCGCGACTAATGAGAAAAGTAACAAAAACGGGGATGGGGAGGTACATGCCGCCTTCCTTTCCCCTTCTGCCCTGTGCACTGCATAATCGGAGCACTCCGATATCGGAGCCCTCCTTGAGAAGCACAGGGTTACTTTGTTAGAGACAAAGAAAATGTCCAACCAGCGAGCGTTCTCTTACTTGAAGCCGCTCGTTGAATGGATTGTTACCTACTCTAGTGCAATTAAGTTGCAAATTGTCACTCCGTTCAGTCCATTCAGACCATTTCAGGGGAGAAGGTAACATCCACCCCATCCCCACCCCCCCCGTACAATTTAATCAGGGAGGTCTCATTTTGTGTTCTGTAGAGAACTTTTTAGGAAAGGTAGCAACTGGAAGGGAAGGGAACGGATAAGGGGGTGGCGGCAGGAAAGTGTTTAGTGTTTGTATTACATTTATAATCACAATAAGAACAGTAACAATAATCTGTTAATAAAAACAAAACAGAGAACTTTGTTATTGGCCAGACAAAAATATAATAATAATAATAATAATAATAATAATAATACTATATTTATTTATTTATTTCTTATGCGCCTCTCCCTCCAGATCGAGGCGGGGAACAACATCAGTACAAACAATATAAAATACATAAAACTATTTAAAATCATATAAAATTAATACATTAATTAATAAATGAACAAACGTTCGTGCCCAAGTTGTGTTTGTCGAAAGGAATTCCTTTGAGACGTCAATGGTTAGCCAAAATGATCCCAGACAAACCCTGCTGTAGGTTGGGAGGGGGACAGAAAAGTCTTCATTAAGGCTGAGAACCCCCCCCCCCCAAATGAGTGCTCCGGTAGGGGAAAACTAACAAAGGTTAAATTAATTTTCATAAACTTCAGAAATGGCTCTTTTCCTCTGTCCCCACTCGGCGCACCCCCTCCCCCGCCAAACCCCTGGCGCCTTTGAACATCTGACTGGCAAGCATTTCATATTTCAATCTCAGCAGAACAAATTGAATTAGATGTTGAAACCAAGCTTGGATCCGTTCGCAAAAGCCTACCTGCTCTGCTTTCACTAATCCTCTGCCATGCTGCCACAGAGCAGAGAGGCTCCTCCATGGCGAGAGATTCACCCTGCCATGAAAGGCAATAGGGGGAGGAGTTGCGGAGCGGGGGGGGTGGTGGTTTAGAAGATACAAACCGCCGGTAGCAGAGCTACGCGGAACGCTGTCCTGTATACTCATTCCGATGCCCGTCTTGATTGCTGCGCAGCTACGCAGCTGTACTCAACCTGGCGTTTGCACGGGAAAACACCGGTATTGAAACTTGCCAGACTGGGACGCCATGTGGCCTGTTTTCGTAGGGTTGTCTGCATGGGTTCTGCATCTACTGCGCTCTGTGGTTAGGCCAAATAACCCTCCCCTCCCCACCCTAGTGCTAAGCAGCTCGTGGTTTTCTTGTTCTCCGTGGCTCATCTCTGAAGTCTTTCGGGGCACCATCTGAATTACAGCTGAAATGTTTTGACAGGGTTCCAGGAGTACCAGATAGACGAGCTCACCGGCTACACTGGCGGTCTAGGTGTTTAAGTGAATGGAAGAAGACAGGAAGCGTCTTTTTGCAGCGTGAGATTGTTGGTCCAACTTGTCCAGTATTGTCTATATGGATTGGCAGTGGATCCAAGACAGGGACCTTTCCTGATCCAACCTGGAGATGCTAAGGATAGAACCTGGAACCTTCTGCATGTCAGACATGTGCTCCCCAGGAAAACATAAGGATGTCCCTGTATCAAATCCCCCTATTGGTCTACCTAGGTTTATACCATTTACACCAGCAGCGGGGAAATTGTTTTCATCCCAGGGGCTAGATTCAATTTCAGAGAAGCTGTCACATGGTGCGTTTCAATGCTAGGTGGGACTGAAGGTAGGGTGACCATCTGGAAAGGAGGACTGGGCTCCTGTATCTTTAACAGTTCCATAGAAAAGGGAATTTCAGCAGGTGTCACTTGTATGCGTGCAGCACCTGGCGAAATTCCCTCTCTTCATCACAACACTGAAAGCTGCAGGAGTATCTGGGCAACAGTTAAAGTCCCTGCAGCTTTAACTGTTGTGATGAAGAGGGAATTTCGCTTGGTGTTGCATGCATACAAATTCCCTTTTCTATGCAACTGTTAAAGATACAGGAGCCATGTCCTCCTTTTCATATGGTCACCCTAACCGAAGGTAAAAGGGCAGGGCCATAGTACAAACTGCACCAAAATACAAAAATAGACTATTTTTGTATTTTGATGAATTGTTGTAATCTTCCCAGACAGCTTTGGGGGCGGAATTGAAATGAAACAAATAATAAATAATATTATTTATTAAATTATTATTATAATTACTAATAACAACAACAACAACATCAGGCATCTTCAGCACATTTTGAAGTGCAGGGGCTCATCGTGATGGCCCCCAGAGCCTCGCCCCCAAAGAGAGTGCAGAAATGTGGACAGCTGTGTGGTTCTAGATCACCAAACCAGTTCTAGCAGTTTTTATCTCCACCAGGAGCAGGTTTTTTGTAACGCCAATGGGTTCAAGCCCATCTCTGGGAGACAAGCCCGAAAAGTCCATCCGTTGTACCATATTTGAGCCTGCTCTAGAAGGGAGTTCTGAATGGCTTCAAATGCGCGGATATATAACCATGCAAATGTGCATGGATTGACAAGGGATGCCTCGCAAAAATGCACTTTCAGGCTGTGAGGTGTTGCGCTGCTGTAACCAGAGCGGCACCAAGAGAGGGTCCAATTTCAACCGTTCCTGGTCATCCTCAAGAGGACCCCATGAATGAGAATTTAATTTTGCTCGCAAAACATGAGAGGATGCCTTATCGAAAGCTCCGGAGTGCATGTCCACCGAAAATATCCGCCCATCTCAATCCTGATTCCCAGTTCGATTTGCGCAACTTTCCTCTTTAGACCGAATCACCCCTGCTTAAATGTGTGGAGGAAATCTGCGCAAATTTGGGGAGATTTGCGCAAATCTCCTGATGGATCGCCGCTCAATTTGCACCAGTTTCCCGTTTGCACAAAACTGGCAGCGATTGCAAAAACAAACAGGAATTGAGCGTGCAATGAGGGAGAACCTGCGATTTAGAATGTCGCTCGTTTGCCCATCCCTTGACCCAGAAAAGACCCCTCTCTCTCTCTGTCTTTTTTAAGCCCATTATGGATGTTGGTGGAATTTCAGGATGAAAATGGATCATGGTAGGAGAAGGGTTAATCCCCCCCTCCACAAATGCTATGATCTGGCGCTGAATTGGGGTCCACACACACTTACACAAAGGTAAATACAACTATCATGCACTGCTCCGCTATGAGTGTAGACAAACATTTAGTTGGAGCCTGAGATGGGCATCCTTTACGAGACAATAAAAGCATAACACGGTTACAAATGAACAGAGAATCTCTCTTGGCCCCTTTCACATACCCCTACTCATTGTCAAATCAGAGAGACAGAGAAGGGGAGAGGGAGAGATACCTCTACATACTTCATAGTTCTGGGGCAGGATTCCTAGTTGTCTCTCTCATCGTCCCCTTCATCCTCCGTCTTTTCCAGGATTTCGTCTAGGACAGCCGACCGCTTCTTCTTGATGGTTGGGGAATCTGTGTGGGTCCAAGTGGCAAAGTTTCAGGAGCAGGAGAACAAATAGGCGGCTTCAACCAACATCATGTATCTGCCCTCCCAGCCAAATGGCATGAAGACACCCTTTCAATTGTGATGGCCTGAACCCATAAGGCCTCACTGGCTCATAAGTTCCAGTCCACGGAGGAGATCAACCCTTGTGCTCACTTGTAACAATGTTGGCAGAAATTAATTACAACAAACTGTCTTGTGTCTATACACTGGCAGCTCAATGGGATGAGTTGAAGGCTATGTTTTTTTTTTATACTACTGCACAAGTTTTTTTCTTTTGAGTTTCTTACAGGTGTTACCATGGCAGGGCAATTCACTCAAGGTCTTCTCATATCTGGACTGAGATACAAATACCAGGGAATGTCTCAAAACTTCCAGGCAGTTACAGGAGTGGTAAAAAAAAAAAATAAACTCCTCATTTAGCTCCCATCGAGACAGGGTGTTTAATTCCAAAATCCTTTCTCAGTGGCTGCTACTCTTCTTATCTAATATTTTAACTGTTTTATATTACATAGGCCTTCCTTGCATTGTGCCCTATGAATTCTTTAGGTGTAATATTGTTTTATTGTTTCTTAGCAGGTATTCCCGGCATTGCTCGGGTCCCTGAACGTTAATCCTCTTCCCTTCGCTTGCCGCTGAAGCGGCTCAGTGGATGCAGGCAGCTCTGGGCAAGGCATGCTGGGAGGTGTAGCCGTTTCAGAGATCTCGGGCAATCGCCCACGTCGCCATGCGCGACCCCCCCCCCCCAACATCTCTGAAACATCTACACCTCCTGGCAAGCCTTTGGTGTAGCGCAGGTGGCCCCATCCTCTGAGAGGTGCTTCCTGGACAGTTGCTGGGAGTTGCAGGCATGCTGGGAGTTGTAGGTGTCAACGTAGGATTTGTTTTAAATTTAAAAATAGTTAAAATACAAAAATTTGGGTTTGGGGATATATATATATATATATATATATATATATATAGGTACATTGTACAGGAAGTCCTATAAGCATCCCAAATTCCAAGTCTGTAGCTCATCTAGAAGTGGATAAGCATTTCTGGGCATACAAACCCCCACACATACATTCAGCTTTATATGTATAGATAAATATGCATAAAAATGCTTTTTCAATTGTAATCATTTTAGTTCTGTGCTGCCTCGTTCATCTGTTCATATATGTATTGTCACAGCCCCCTGAAGAAGGCCTAATGGAAAGCAAGAGGCTGAAACGCGTCGGGCTCTTTTATAATAAATTTGTCTACAACATCCCAAGACTTTTCTCCCTTTCTAAAGACCCCCAAATACTCAATATATCAGCATATTGTAGCTTAAAGCTCTTACAGCCAGTAACTAAGACCTAGGAGAATCACGCCAATCTTTTAGAATGAGGGAGGAGAACCTGGGAAAAAGCTAGGAAGCCGCCAAACGATTGGAGGTTGAGGAAAAGGGAAGAAGGCGTGGCCTTCTCGGTGCCCCAGAGAGTCGAACTGGGATCTCAAGAGAGCTGGACTTGACTCATAGGACCGAGATTCCCTATTCCTGCTATAAAGTGGGAAAAATGCATCACAGCCTTCTAGGGAACCTCAGAGGCCTGGATTTGATTCCTCACCTCTGGTCTGTTCCATGTTAACAGTTGTTCTCCATGATTGTGGAATGACCTGCCGGGAGAGATCCGTCAACTGAGCTCTTCCGGCAGGCCTACTCAGATGAATTTTAAGTGTTTCATTGGTGTTTTATTGGTATTTTAATGATATACTGGTTTTATGTATTTTTAATCAGTTTTGTGTGTTTTATGATGATGTTGTTCCCCGCCTCGATCCAGAGGGAGAGGCGGGTAATAAATAAATAAATATATGATGATGATGATGATCTCCACTGGAGATTTTCCAATTTCCTGCTTTTTAACTGGAGATGCTTGTGCAGCCTGGGACCTTCCACTCACAAACCACGTGCTCTGCCCACTGAACTGCAAGGCTATCCCCAATTTCACTGGGATCAAGATAGCGTTGGGCGCATTTTTTAAAAAAAACGAACCAGCATCATCACTAAGAGATTGCACTGTGTGAAGCACAACACCCCTGGTTCAAATCTCACTATTTTCAGAGCTCAATAATTGCTCCCCCTCCCCCCCCCCCCGCGCCCGATTAAACGGGAGACACAGAAACACACACCAGGCTTTTGTTCACGGAGTCTTAGCAAGAGAACAGTTGGGAGGATTCTGCCCCGTGTTTATTAAGGGGAGGAGGAGGTTCGATTTAGATTGCCTGCACCAGACACCAAGGTTGTCTGTCTTGAGGCAACCCTATCAAGAGGCGTGCTGGGGCCCAGAAGCCTCTTCCCCCAGTACACTGTCTCCAATTCCGGGCTGCATGCACTACTGCTCTCTCTGCCCGCCCCGCAATCAAGATGTCAGCAATCACTTATTTTCTGTAACGACAACAAGGCACCGGTGGTTCACAAAGGCAGTTGGAAATTGAACCTGCAGCGAGGTAATGAGAGCGCAGGAACCGCCGCAGCTGCGGGTGGGAAGAAAAGAAGGCAGGGGGAGAGAAGATGCAGGGAAGCTTAGGGAGCGAGGGAGAGCGCCTGCAGCTCTAACCGTAGGAGAGGACGCATGCCCACCCCCATCAGAGGGGGTCAGCAACGCCGCAGGAACTGAGGCAGAAGGGTCGCCACGGCCGATCTCTTCCAGCCGGAGCACTCTCTGCAGGGCCGCTCCCACCTGGCAATCAAAAAGACCCTCAAGGCAGAAGCAGATGCTGCCGTCACAGCGATGGCTGAAACCCGGCTGTTCTCATGGCTGTACTAAGGGGCTGTGGCGGGGCAAGGTAGGCCCAGCGGCTGCTAAAGGCGCAAGTGCTGTTACGATGGAGCGGGGGTCAAAGGCAGTCTTCTGCAGTCACCAATTAGACACCCCTCGGCAGAGAGACGCGGAGGCAACAGAATCTTCTTCCTTGTGCTCCCCCATCAAATGGTACTCAAAGCTACGCAGCCTCTGAATGTACTTATTTAGCTCTCGTGGCTAAGAGGCGTGGACCGGTCTCTCCTCCTCTGTCAAGCCATTTAAGCCGACGGCCATCGCCACATCTTGTGGCGGTGAGTTCCACAAGCCCACTGTGCATTCCGTGAAGGGCTCTTCTGTCTGTCCTGAACTGTATTTGAGTAGCTGTGTGTTCTAGGACTGCGTGAGATTTTTTTGGGGGGGGAGGGACTGGAAGTAGGGATCTTTAATGGATGGAAATGGGTAAAATACTCCATTCCATGCCCCCCCCACTCAGCATAGCAGAGCCACTAAGCATGATCAAGCATCATCATTGGCCTGCTTTGCTCTTTAAGGTCCTACCACCAACATTTTTTTTTGTATTTCTGCAAACCTTGGGGTTCCCCAAGCCTGTTGATACCTCGCCACTTCTGAGTGGATGGCATGTTTTGGCTACAAACAGATCCATGCTCAAAGAACTGAGTTTACTCTTAGTGACCAGAAGACAAGCTAAGCCACGGTGCTTAAGCATTTTGAGCTAAACACTGGGACTATCGTTAAGGTTTGGCTGCTACTCCTTCTGCAGTAAATGGTGTGTTTAAACCATGGTTATGTAGCTACCATGGTTAGGAATGATTTGCACGACACACTAAGCCATAAGTTTAGCTCAACACGCTCAACCACCATGGCTTAGCATGTCATCTGAACAGGGTCATTATGGTTTAGAGTGTCATGTGAACCAAGAACCATGGTTTAAACACGCTCACTAACCATTTGCTACAAAATGTTTAGTGGCCTAACCATAGAATCAAAAAAATAGTAGAGTTGGAAGGGGCCTCTAAGGCCATCGAGTCCAACCCCCTGCTCAGTGCAGGAATCCACCTTAAAGCATCCCTGACAGATGGCTGTCCAGCTGCCTCTTGAATGCTTCTAGCGTGGGAGAGCCCACAGCCTCCCTAGGTCATTGGTTCCATTGTCATACTGCTCTAACAGTCACGAAGTTTTTCTTGATGTCCAGCCGGAATCCGGCTTCCTGTAACTCATGCCCATTATTCTGTGTTCTGCACTCTGTGTTGATCGAGAAGAGATCCTGGCCCTCCTTCATGTGACCTTTCAAATATTTGAAGAGTGCTATCATGTCTCCCATCAGTCTTCTCTTCTCCAGGCTAAACATGCCCAGTTCTTTCAGTCTCTCCTCCTAGGGCTTTGTTTCCAGACCGCTGATCATCCTCGTTGCCCTCCCCTGAACATGCTCCCGCCTCCCTAGGTCATGGGTTCTATTGTCATACTGCTCTAACAGGATGTTTTTCCTGATGTCCAGCAGGAATCTGGCTTCCTGTAACTTGAGCCCATTATTCCGTGTCCTGCATGGCTTACCGTGTTGTCTGAACAAGCCCAGTATATAGAACTCACACAAGCACGGGCCCAGGGGTGTGCATATCCTGGGGCAGCAGGTTGGAGTGGAAGATGCAAAGCAGAAGATGCAACCAACAGACCTCAGTGAACAACATTCAGCACCCCAAAGGGAACTTCAGCGTGAACCTTAGACTGCAGCAGGCCCTTTCCACCAAAGATACAGCAATGCACATCCCTTTCCTTGGCATATGTCTGCAATCCACATAGCAACTGTTGGTCGTAAGTTCTGCTTTGTTACCGGCACGCAGAGACACACCTGAGAACTGCTGTGCAGAGGCCTCCGGATTCAAACTTCTAGTACAGTCCTGCTCAAGAGTTCAGCAGTGCATCCTTGAATCAAGGAACTGGATAGCCGAAACAGCAGGTGTTATTTCAACCTTGGCAACTGGCTTGGGTAAACCCAGGACAAGCTTCCCTCTCTCTTCTCTCCCCCACCCTCTCATCTTTGGATTCTGGTCTCGGTAGCCATGAGGAAGGAAACGGGAGCCCTAACCACCTAAATGGCTTCAGGCATTGCCTGTGAATTTTGGAGAATACCTTCACAGCCATAAGGACTAGGAACTTGAATATTTTTTTTAAAAAAATAATAATATGAAAGCTGAGACGCTCTGGGAGAAATATTCCAACCCATGTCTCCCCTGATCAAGGGCCATTAATATACAAACAAAATTGCTGCTATGATATGAAATTCTTCGAAATGCAATTAACGACCGGAATAGACTTAAGGTGCAATGCGATGTATGTTTAGATAGAAACAAGTCCTACAACTCTCAGCAGACCTTAGACAGCCCTGCTGACTGGGACATGCTGGGTGTTGTAGGACTTGTTACTGTCTACGCATGCATCGGATTGCACCCTTAATCAGTCAAGGTGGTAGTGGTTGTGTTGAATTTAGATGTGTAAAATTCACACCACATACTCTGCTTCTTTTCCTCAATGAACCTAGTATTTTCTTCTCCTTCACGCTGTACCTCCTTCCCACATCACTATACTGACTCTTTTTTCTCTAACACCACACATCTGGTTCATGCCCCCCCCCCCCCCCCCAAGCTTCCCTTCTCAGCAACTCCTGCCCTCACGGTTTGTCCTGCTCATGCATCTCAGCTCCTTGGCCTATTGCTCATTTCATTTCATTTCATTTCTATACCGCCCAATAGCTGAAGCTCTCTGGGCGGTTTACAAAAATCAAAACCATAAAAACCATTCAAAATATAAGGCCTCTCCCTTCATTTAGTTCCTGCATACTGGTTTACTTTACCCCACTTTTCTGCTAACAGCTCAGAGCTTCTCTCTCGCCAAAGGTCCTGTGATAGTGTGCCCTGCCCCCAAACAACAACAACAACAACAACAACCCTGCAACATTTTCAGTTTTTGATGATTTTGTCAACATTCCGTGACTGACCCTTCTTCCCTGCAGAGGTCAAGAATGTTTGTTAACATTCCATGACATCACAACATTTCATCCAATCCCACGGGAGGCTGGTTCACAGAACAGAGTCTGTGGCTCAGTTCGGACGACATATTAAGCAACGGAGGAGTAAATAACGTACTGACCGTGTGTTAGGCAGGAGGAGCTCCACAGATGACACACTGCAGCCGGCGCTGCTTGGAACCGGCAAACGCCTCGGCTGCAAGGAACTTGCGGCAGCCATTTTGGTTGTAGCCTCTCCTCTGTGTGTCCCCCAGCCGTATCCCAGCATGCACTGTGAGTTCTGCCGGCTGCATAGAGCGGCCGGGGTTTTTTGGCTGTTCTAGGCAGCAGAACTCTATTCCGAAACGGAATAGTCCACGGAGAGAGGAGGGGCTGAATTCGGACGACATTTTAAACAACGGGGCTTCGGGCTAAACAACGTGCAAGCCCATTGTTTCGCTCCGTTGTTTAAAGTGCCTGATTAACGTACTGTCAGTTGTGTGTGTGTTGTGTGCTGCCCTCCAGACGACACAATAAGCAACACAACTGACGATTGTTCCCCCCCTCCTGTTGCCTAATGTGTCGTCCGAACTGAGCCTGTGTGTATATATATGTATGTAAGCATGTATATATGCATGTGTGTGTAATATATATATATATATATATATATATATATATATATATATAATTTCCAAGGTTCAAAGAAGTCTCAAGTGAATTATATCATTCCTTGCTAGAAGTTTGGTAAGAACGGGGGAGGGGGACACATGCTAACCTCCTGCACTTCCCCCTCATTTCAGAAAGTGGCTTTCCAGGCGGAGAACAGCTGTTCAAAGCCCGATCTCAGCCATCAAAACATCCTTCCCAAACAAACAAATAAATGTACATGCAGGACTCGGGGAAAGGTTGTAAAATAAACACATGGAACAAGCTGCTGCATTTTCTTCTAGCATTACAGCTGCTTCCGAAGATAAACAACAAGTAAATGTCACAAAACATCAATACAGGAGAAATTAACCTGACAAAAGCTATGCCATCCAGCCCGCCATCCTCCTCCTCCTCCTTCGACCAAACAATTTTGCATTTCTGGAGTCCCCACCCCCCATCTAATGATTTTATTTTTCAATTAATTCCTTGATAGAATGCCAGGACAGGGAGTACTTCTGCTCCTGTACTTTTATGAACGCCGAGGGGGTCAGAAGGGGGAGCTGGTGACACGGACGCTCCCCGCTTCCCCCCACCCACCCCTGACATAGTATGTTTCCACTAACAGAACCAAGGTCCAGAACCTCAGGGAGAAGGGAAGAGACATCAGAGAGAGAGAGAGACAGAGACAGAGATGTTTGCACTTGTTTCAAGACTGAGCCATGATTGTAGAGAAAATTTCAAGCATTCTATTTTTGATGAAAAGGTACCTAAAGGAATGCCTCCGCCCAAGGTATGCCAACTCACACACTTGCAAAAAATAAGTAGGAACATCTCTCATATTCACCTACCCAGCCATTAAGACCCCCTAGCCTGAGGTCCTCCTGCAGAAGCCCCTGCCAAAGGAGGCAAAGCAAATGGCTATAAAAGAGACGGCCTTTTCAGTGGTGGCACCCTGTTTCTCAGATGCCTTCCCCAGAAAATCTCACCTGGCGCTACACAGTGGTCTTTCCAGTGCCAGTTGTCTCTCCCCCTAAAAGAACAGAGCATAGTCTGGGGGTCCTCCTGGACTCTGCACTTCTGGACGAAGCCTGGCTGGCTGCAGTGCCCAGGAGTGTATTTTACCAGCTTAAGCTGGAGAGGATGGACCTCATTTCAGTTATCCATGCACTAGTGACATCCAGGCTAGACTACTGCAATGTGCTGTGAATAGGACAACCTTTGAAGACGGTTCAGAAACTTTGGCTGAGCAGAATGTAGCTGCCTGAACATTAGCGCGGAGGACGATTCGATTATATAATGTATATCAGGGTGAGCTGCACTGGTTGTTGGTGTGTTTTCGAGACTGATTCAAACTGCTGTTTTTGACCTTTAAAGACTTAAATCGCCTTCTCCCATATCAGCCTGCCCACACTTTGAAATCAGAAAGAGAGGCCCTTCTCGTTTGCCCATCCGTGAGAGCAATTAGGTGAATGATCACATGTGAAAGGGCTAGGGTGGCCAGATAAAATCCAGGTCAGGGCTCATGTAACTTTAACAGTTATAGAGAAAAGGGAATTTCAGCCAGGGTCATTTGTATGCAATTAGTTCCTGGTGAAATTCCCTCTTCATCACAACAGTTAAAGGTGCATGCATTATACTAGAGTGACCATATACAAAAGAAGGCAGGGCCCCTGAAACTTTAACTGTTGTGATGAAGAGGGAATTTCACCAGGAACTAACTGTATACAAATGACACTGGCTGAAATTCCCTTTTCTCTACAACTGTTAAAGTTACATGAGCCCTGACCTGGATTTTATCTGGTCACCCTAGAAAGAGCCTTCTCTGCAGTGGCCTCACACCTCTGGAATAAGTTGCCATCGAGGGTCCACCATGCTCCATCACTGCAGGCTTTTAAGAAGGCCTTGAAAATACATTATTTTCCTCCGGCCGTCGCTTGATGTTGTGGTGCGCAACCTTGAGAGGGCTTCTGCCCTGAAAGGCAGCCAAGAAATATCCAAAAGGAACAAATTAAATAAATAGCTTTTCAAATTTTATTTCCCCAGGGATTTTAAGAATTTATTTTTGTGCCTTTATTCTACTGGTGTTGATTTGAATTAGTTTGCATGGCGCTGGAATGGTTTTATTCTCTACCGCTGCTTTTATCTGGGTTCTAATTTACACTTTTTATCTTGTTTTAAAGTGTGTACCTTACTTCTAATGTATGGTACACCACCCAGAGAACTTTGGTTATTGGCTTTAAAATACAGTCAATAAAATAAATAAATAAATAAACATTCTAATTAGGATCTGGGGGCAAAGCCTTGAAGTTTCTGATGGATCTGGAACAGAGAAGAACATTCAAGAGGCAACTGGATAACCATCTGTCAGGGATGCTTTAAGGTGGATTCCTGCATTGAGCAGGGGGGGGGGGTTGGACTTGATGGCCTTAAAGACCCCTTCCAGCTCAACTATTCTATGATCTACCCAGGCATTTGTGGGTTTTTTAAACACACACACACACACACGGGGTTGGATCCAGATTTACACTGAATCAGCTGCACTGATGGAAGAGGACTACCCCGATTCTTTCTTCCAACGGCAGTCCCCTAAAAACTCTACAGTCAGGAGATACTGTGGAATGGGGTGGGCTGTGGGGTGTGTGTGCGTGGGGAAGGGGAATCCTCCAAAATCAGCAGGACGGACCCTCTCTTCCTTCAGCCCTGCCTGCCACCAGAATCTCGCCCCAGAGCTTCCCAACATTGAATTCAGCCCTCGGGCTGAAAAAGGTTCAAGACCCCATCCTCATCTCCTGTTCATGCTGCAGAACTCAGCATCCTGAGAATTTAAGCTTCCTCCTCCTCAGCTAAAAAGTGAAAACCATCTTCCTGTGTAGGTGTCCCACACCTGCTTGATGAACCAAGTTGGGGAGTTCTTGTGCCCTCTCCAACCCCCCAGGGACAAAACAAACGGTTAAAACAGAATGAGGATACCATGACTATTGGTTATTCATTTTAGCATAACGTGGATGGAATCTTCCATGTTAAAAGGTCAATATATGGCAGATTAATTGGGGGCAGGAGAACAGATTTCAGATTAGTTGCTGTATGTTTTGGGGCGGGGATGAATGAAATCATAATTTGACCCAAATCTTCCTCTTCCTCTTCTTCTTCCTCTTTTTCTTCAAGTTACTAGTCCTTATTGCATGAAAATGTATGGGGAGTAATCTGGTAAATTTTCCGAAGCTAGAACTGGGCTGAAGATGATTCCCAGTGGCCAAAAGGATGGGGATTGACACTGAGAATGTGGTTTAGTTCTCTGCCCCGAAATAGCTTCAGTACCTTGGACAGCTCTTTTAGAGTTCTAGCTGAGTCCCAGAATGGATTCACAGCCCCACCAAAACCGGAGCCACTAGCCTCCGTTGATGTCAGGTGCAAGGTGGGCTCAGCTCCTGTTTTGCTTTCAAAATCTCCCCCCACCCTTATATAACTTAGACCGATCAGCAAATGAAGATGGGCCTGTTTAGACAACACACTAAGCCATGGTTAGGCCGCTAACCCTTTTGCAGCACATGGTTAGTGAGCATATTTAAACCATGGTTATGTTGCCACGATTAGGAATGGTTCACATGACATGGTAAGCCATAATGTTTAGCTCAGAGTGCTTAACCACTGTGGCTTAGCGTGTTGTCTGAACAGGGTCGATGTAGTTATTACGTGTAGTCTGAGCCTCAGAAATCACCACCTTGTCTGGATACACCGTCCCAATGATGGAACTTTCTCACCCTGTTAAAGCCCAAACTTTTGGGATGCATCACCAGGCATATCTGTTCAAGCTTGGCCTTCACTGGACATTGCCCATTGCATATTATCCATTCTATCCTGTTACATATTGCGCAAGAAAGGGGGGGACAAGCAATTTTCATGGCTGCACAGATTCTCCGCACACCACCTCGCCTCATTTCCTGTGCTCTTTTTCCATTTCTTACTAATGGGAGAAGAAGCGTACATTTCGAATGGAGAAACGCGCCATTTTTTTTAAAAAAATGGTACACCAAAAGCACGCATTCCCACGATCGCAATAGACGAAAACGTGAAAAAGCACTTTTTTAAAAAAAGAAAGAAAGAAAGAGAGCAGATGCAAGTTCAGGGATCTGTGGCCATTTCCAGAGGACGTGGCCTGTCGCTTGCGCTCACGAGCAGGACACTTTTGCACAATTTGCGGATGCAAATGAAATTCTTGCACACCTCTAACGTTGCATTTTGAGGTTGAAGCTTTAGGTAGGCTAGTTGAAAGATACTTTGGGGGGGGAATTAAGAATAAAAATACTTGTTCATCTCTGCTCCACTGCCTTGCGCGCTGAGAAAGAAAGGGGGGAACCCCGTGCACCCCCCCAGTCTCGAATAAAGCACTTCTGGCCGAATTTGCTCACAGCTTTACAGCACTGGCCCACAAAGCGGAGACCCCGCCACAGCCCCCCTGCGACCTCCCAAGCTTTCCATTAGCAATGCATCCCCCTCGGTCTGAGGTGCCCTCGCTTCCCCCATCCCAGCTTCAGCCTGGGCTGAAAATTTCCCTTCTGTCAGTTTAATTCCTTGATCGATGGGGAAGAGCAGGAAACGCAGCCCCGCACAGCTGGCCTCCCAAGTTACCCCTGGCAGGAGATCGCCGGCCCTGCTGGTGACGGCTGAGTGAAATGTTTGTGGAGCGCACAGAACACAAGTCAATAGCAATTTAGCTGGATTGGGAGCAAGCACCTCCTCCGCACGAATCACCAGTCCCGAGAGGAGAGAAGTGTGCGCAGGACTATTACTGACTCACTCGGAAATATTTCCAAAACAACCCTCCAAGAAGGGGGGCAAGTGGGACGGGGTGTGGGGGGAGAGAAAGGGAGTGGAGCATCTCGAAAGCTGACAATTGCAATGCAACGGCCGCTTCGAACCAAAATGTCTCGCAAGCAGCAACCCGGCACGGAGAGTGAGCTTTGGCCAGCCGTGAAGGCTGAGGTTACGCCGTTCAAATGCAGTACCAGCAACCGCAGTTCAGAGCTTGGAAGGTGCCTTACTCAGGAGGTCTTGGGAGTTGCAGTTGTTAGACTTGGCAGCCCTGCAGGGGCTTTTGTTCCATAAAATTGGGAAAGGGGGTCAAGAGGCCATCTGGTCTGATTCTTCTGTTGTCAAGGCAGGGCCTTCCATATTCCCGTCCTGCTTGTTCCTGCCCCCAACTTGCGGCATGATACAGGCCCGCTCACATCATCCAGAGGATAAAGTGGCCCCGTGTCAGAAAAGAAAAAAAAAATGAGGAATATTTGAGAGGTACAAAAATTACAGAAAAGGGTGGTTAAAATCCTTCTGGTGTTTGGAGGCTGGAACCCCAAAGGAAGAAAAACATCTCCAGGGAACGGCAGCAGGAGGGATTTTGTTATTGGAATTTCTGCAGGCGTCTTTGGAACCCACCGAAGAAGGCCTTCCAAAACGCATTGGGCTTTCCATGAATACAAACCTTGGCACCCTGAGACCTTTCTCTCCTTTTGGGGAGGGCCTATAGCATTTGGGCCTCTGTCGTAGAAAAGGAACAAAAAAGCAACGGAGGAGGGGACGCGATCAAGACGGATGCAGTTCCGCATGGGGTGGAGAAAGCAGACGGAGCGGGGTTTCTCCCTTTCTCACAAGGCCGGAAAAACCAACGGGGTCAATCCCACGAAGCGGATTGGTGGGAGATTCAAGGCAGACAAAAGGAAGGGCTTTTGCCCGACGCGCACAGCTGAACGATGAGACTCGCTAGCACAAAATGGGATGATGCCCGCCAACTTCGATGGATTCCAAAGGGGATTAGGCAAATTGATGGAGGATAAAGCCATCTCGAGGGCTACTTGTCATGGTGGTTACGTGCAGGAGGCCTCTGTGCAGCAGCTGCTGGGGAACCACAGTGGGAGAGGGCAGTTACCTCCATGACCTACTTGTCAGCTGCCTGGACGAATCCACTCAGGCACTATGGGAAACAGGGGGATGTAGCCAATGTTAGTCCAACTTACAGTAGATCCGTTGAATGCATTGGGTTTCTCCAGGGGGGCAGGACTAGGGATGTCCATCGCTGAGAAATCTGGCTCCTTTTGGGCTTGCTTTGGTGAGCTTTGGCAAGCCGAGCTGTGTGATTTCCCCAAGTTCTGGGGAACCTCTAACACATTGGGGGGGGGGGGAGAGTCTCGACTGTAATTTGCACCCATAGAAATGGGTACAAATTACCGCCATGAATTGTGCAAATGTGCACAATTTGCGCAAATTACGGCCGAATTTGCCGTAATTTGCCAAAACATAAATAAAAATAAATGATTTATGGAAATTCTGCCAGCCGGCTGACTTCTTGCACACTGTCAGAAGACGGAATGGGGTCTGGGATGCGGAGCTCATGCTGGGTGCCTAGCTCCACCCCCAACCGGATTCCTCTGGCATCCCTTGGCAGGTATGGTCACCTCGCCCTCTGCAGGTATCCGATTTGGGATCCCGTGTGCAGATCTGTAGTGCTCCACCTGGCAGTATGTCTGGGTCCCCGAGATGTATGGGACGCCTCTCCTCGGGGGCTGAAGCAAATTCTCCAGGCTGGTTCGCAACCCTCCTGAAGCGAGACTGACTATATCCCTTTGTTCTCAAGTTTATCTAGATCTTTGAGACATTCTGGCCTGGGGACTTAATGAGCTGCCTTTAGAGACCCAAACTTCCCCAAGTGAAAGGAAGAAGACTCCCAGGTTAATGTGCGACAGCCTTATCGCTGAGAGTAGAGGCAAAAAGAGATGGAGCTACAACTAGCTGCCAGGCACTAACTGGCGAGGTGATGAGAAAGGTCAGGACACCTAGCTATGGAAGAGGTCTACTACAGCTACCTGAAGCCTTCTAAAAGCGGCTCACTCATTTGACTATACTAGCTTCTATCCCTGCATAATATTGGATAGTGATGTGAGAGAGAGAGAGAGAGAGAGAGAGAGAATCTGCTATATGCACACTGGACAGTCCTGAGAGAACTCACTAAGCCTAAACCATTTCTTCTGGTGATAACCACTACATACTCTCATTGCTCAGGGGAATCCCTGTTATGATCTTCAGTCTCAGAGCAGAGATATCAGTGAGGATGCAGAATGGCTGCTCCTCCCAGTGCAGGCGGAATCCCCTTCTCCCAGTATGGGGTGGGGTGGGTGGGTAGGGGGTGAGGCGATAATCTCAGTTGGCCTGGCCCACTGCAGCCCTGTACTCAACAGAACTTTCCTTCTGCACCCTGAACTAGAGGAAATTCGGGGCTCTCAGAGGCAGTTTGCCTCTCAGGGAACATGAGTGGGGAAAGACTATTGCCCTCAGGTCCTGCTTGTGGGATTCCCACAGGCATCTTGTTGGCCACTGTGGGAAGACAGGACTAGAGAGGCCTCCGGTATCATCCAGAATGGCCCGTCGTACATTCTTATAATCCCAGATACTGGGGCTGCTGGGATGCAGGGCCGGCCCTACCATTAGGCAAGGTGAACCAGTCGCCTCAGGTGGCAGATGCTGGGAGGTGGCAGCAAGGTGTTGGAGGAGGCCGCTGTTTCCTCACGGCCTTCCCTTTGACCCCTAAGGTAGCCTGCTGCCTTCAGGTTCAATGGACAATGCTGTTGCATCCCCACTGTTGAAGAAACGGTCTAATCAGCGCTTGTACATGAAATGGGAGCGGGGGTCATCTTGTTATTTGCCTCAGGTAGCAAGAGGACTTGGCCCAGCCCTGCCTGGATGTGTCCGCCGCGTGGTCCATCTGGGAGAAGAGATGCTGTTCAGAAGCCCCCCCGGTTTCGAAGCATTTCCAGCATCGAGCGGAGCCACGTGGGGCCAGCCCCTTCCGCTCGCAAGAGCCAGCCACGCAACGTGGCCTTTCGGGAGGACGGCAGGCTGCCAGCTGCAGAGGTCACGGCCGAGCGCAACGTTCCAAGGTGAGCGGATAAGTACACTGACCCTCCGTGCGGAGCGGACCACCAGCAACAAAGGAACGGGGGAGGGGGGAGGGGGGGGCGGAGAAGCAAAGCTGAGCGTGTAGCCAAATACAAAACCCATTTCCTCCTGGCCGCGAGAACAGCAAACAAAGATTTTTAGAGCAGATACCTCCGGCACTATTATGCTCCATCCAATGAATTCCCAGGCACCGCAGCCAGGAAACCGGGCTGAAAGCCTCTCTCTCCTGTGGGCCTGCTGTTTGAAATGCCCTCTGGATGAATAGCACACAGCTAGCGGCTTACTCGCTCCACGACTCGGCTTTTCTCTCCGCTTCCTCCCTCCCGAATAAATATATATCCCTGCAAGAATGTCCTCTTTGCTTGCTTGATGTGGTGGTGGGGGAGACACACCGAAAATTGAACGTGGTCCAGGCTTTGCGGGGGATGGGGGAAAGGGGGAAAACAGGGATACCTACAGTTGAGCCTTTGCAAAATGGGGTGTGTGTGTGTGGGGGGGGAAGCCCTCAGTGGAAAGGTGAGATGTCTCTCCTCTGTCTAGTCTTCGGCATTTAAAGCTACCAGTCTTAGTGAAATGCATTTAGCTCACCGCGGTCTGCGGGTTCTTTTCTATGATCAGCGCTGATGCATGCACGCTGCTCCCATGAACAGAACCGGCCCAAGGCATTTGGCTGCCTGAAGCGGAGCCCCGATGGGGCTTCCTGCCACATGCCAGGGCTATGATTTCAAAGAGACATCAATTCCTGCCTTCGTCTATCTGTCCTCTCCCTCTCTCCCTCCCTCTCCTTTCCTTCTTCCTCCGGTAGTGATCCTACGTCCACTTAGCTGGGAGTATTGCCCATCAAATTTAGAGGGAGTTGTTTTGGATAGATAACCCTTATGTCAGGTGAATTGCAGTGGTGTAGTGAGTCAGGGCTTGCAGGGAGGCAGCCCAAACACTTTTTTATTAGCAGGGACGCTGATGACATCTACTCCACCACCACCCACCCAAATTCTGTTTCCTCTGAGCTTAAGCTACATTCCTCCCAGTAGCTGGGACGGAATGCATTTCCCCGGCAACAAAATATTGTTCCCTGTTAGAACGCACAAGATTTCGGGGTGGCTCAGTCTCGAATAAGCAATTAAAACCCATCAGCTTAAAAAAAGGGGGGGGGAATACCTGCTCCAATTGAAGAGGAGAAAATCTAGCACTGGTTTGTTGATATGCATCAACACAGCTGCCTACGATTTTTGGACTCTCCTTGGGGGCGTGGCTATGGAGATGGTCATGATGAGGGCCTGCATTTCAAAACTTGGATGACCATTAGAATGTCCGAGTGTAAATCTGCACACATTGCTCTCAATGGATGAATTTTGAACACACAACCCCGCCCACATTTTGGAATTTGTCAATGTCAGTTTTATGTATGAATATTGCTAAACTGGGGCACAAATCCCTCTCCTCTAATACTAGAACTTAATGGGGTCATCCCCTGAAGCTGACTGGTGGGAGAAGGGATGGCTTCAAAAGGGGATTCAACAAATTCATGGAGGGAGTTATCAATGGCTACTAGACCTGATGGCTATGTGATGCCTACAGTACCAAAGGCAGTATACCTGTGTACATCAGTTGCTGGGGAACATGGGCGGGAGGATGTTGTTGCACTTGGGTTTTCCACGGACAACCGGTTGGCCACTGTGTGAACAGGATGTTGGATTAGATGCATCCTTGGTCTGATCCAAGATGGCTCCCATTACGTTAAAATCACAGTGACTGATTTTAAAGACATGAAAGAGTCTTGTAGCACCTTAAAGGCCACCTAATTTATTCTGGCATGAGTTTTCATGGACACAGTGCATTTCCTCAAACAGTGTCCACCCTGCAGAAAATGTCCAGGGTTCGGACAACATGCCAACCCACGGTTCAACAACCCACGCTCATCCACTGAGTGTGGGTTAGTGTGTTGTGTGAACCCAGCCAACCTGTCCAACCCTGACAGCTGACAGTTGATTCCCTGTATCAAACTATGGGTATTCTAACACGTGTGAAGTCAAAAATCTGTTCTCTAGTAGATGGTAAAACTGACTCTGAGCTGAACATTACTCTGGGACTTCCTGCTTCATGTACCTGAGATCCCAATTATTAACTAGGCCCTTGATCCTGTGGGGGTTTTCAAGCACGAGGTGGTTAAGCCCCCCAAGGTCTACAATGTCTAGACCACCACACCAAAGGCCCTTTTCCCAGTGGACTCACTTTAACTCTTTTCTAGGGGTACATGATGAGAGGAGGCGATTGGACCAAAGGAAGCCCATTGATCTATGTCTTATTCCCTGCGGTAGGCGGCGAATGGAGAAGCTTCCACTAATGTTTGCCAACCAGTACATTTACTCTTGCCAATGCTTGTGAATAGTTGCAGGGAGCAGCCATTTTGGTCTCTGGCCCTGTCAATGCGGAGGCCCTGATCCAAAGGGGATAAACCCACGGCTCCTCAGCAGCGTTTCCTCCCCTTCCACTAGGAACGCCCCGCCCCTGTTGCAAGCCCAGAGAGACAGGCTCAAGGGGCAGCAGCTTATCAAAGTTAACTAGTAGGGATGCGAGAACTACGGAGGTTCAATTTCCTCAAGGTCTTCTGAGGTTTCTTTTTCTAATTACTTTTGTTATTACACCTCAAAGTTTGGTTTGCCTCATTTCTGTCCCCTGGCTGACTATTGGCTACTGGGCCAGGTTTAAGGTTCTGGTACTAGTGTATGAAGCCTTAAATGACTTGGGACCTGAGAGAGCACCTTCTCCCTTACCACCCTGCCCAGTCACTGAGGTCATCTGAGGGCATGCTCCTGGTGGTTCCACATGGACCTCTGGCCCGATTGGAGTCCTCCAGGAGAAGAGCCTTCAGTGTTGTGGCCCCCTATCTATGGAATTCCCAGCCTTTGGAGGTCAGGTAGGCGCCAATGTTGTGTTGCTTCCAGCACCTCCTGAAAACACCGACGTTTCAGAAAGCTTTCCTTGAACGACTTGAGTTTTACCAGAACTCCGTTTTCATCAGAACTCTGTTCTTTTAAAAATAGTATTTTTTTTTAAAAAAAACTATGGTGCATTTATTCTTGTATTCTGTCTGTTTGTTGGTTATCACTCCGAAATCTTTTGGATGGGGAGCAGTATATAAATATTGTAAATAAATAAATCCATTCCCAAGTGCAAACTTTTCTGTTTGGGTTGTCTGAATGGGAAGTGTGTGCATTTGGGTGTATAGATACCATATTTCTACAATTTTAAGATGCACTTTTTTCCATATAAACGTCTCTAAAAACGGAATGCGTCTTAGAATCAATGGACTCTTAGAATCACAGTTTTTGAATTTCCCCGCACTCTGCACAAGGCAAAGGTTCTATTTTATTTTTATTATTTTTCTTAGAATCAAAGCTTTTTTTTCTGTTGGTGGTTCTGAAGTTAAGGTGCGTCTTACACCTGATGGCATCTTAGAATTGAATATGGTATATATATTTAAAGCAGATGTCCAAACACATGTTTCCCCATTGAATCAAGCGTAAAAACTCTGCTTCTGTCCCTCAATGCGAGCATTTTGAAGTGCGCATTTTTCTGCAGAATGCACTTTTCGAACATAGTCGCCAGCTTAGAAAAATGTGCGCTCGGGGTTGTGAACAGGGCAGATGAAATTCTCGACATCCCTAGTAGCTACATGGGATCGTGTGTGCATGGAGGTCTCAAAGGCAAGGAAGGAAAAGGGCAGGTTTGTGCGTAACATTGGCCCAAGTGAGTGGTCTATTTCTCCCTTTACCCTTCCTTTATTCCAAGCTAAACAATCCCAGTTGTTGAAACCTTCCCTCATAGGGGGAAGATGCTCCAGGCCCCTGATCATTTGAGTTGCCCTTTTCTGCACCTTTTCAAGCAATACCAGTCGCAGGCTCATCACATGCCCTCCGATGAGGTGAACACTGCGGACTCCCCAACGTTCGCCTCCGAAACCTCGAGCGATGACCCCCCCCCACACCCCAGGAACACACGTTAGACAAAAAAAGATTGCCAGTTAGATCACCCCATGAGCGATCGCCGGCACACGCGCTACGGTACCGTGAAAATGCTCAGCCGTCTTCCGTCGCAGGGCCTCCACCGTCTCCTCCGGGTCGGCCCATTCCAGGACCAGCCTCCTGCCGTACAAATGGGTACTGTGGCACAGGGCATTGAAGGCTCTCTGCGGAAAGAGGAACACCAATGAAGTCGCTGGCTCATTGGAAGATAACGTGCCGTTCCTCCATCCGTCTCTTCTGTGCCCAAACGCAGAGAGCAAGAGAGGGTCTTTGGAGGATGTACCTCCTGCCACCCAGGAAGAACATCATGGCAAGGGGAGATCGGCCTGGCCTGCATGTTAGCCAGGAAAAGAGGAGCCGCTGGGAGCTTGCCGGGCAACTCCAACTGACAATTCTCTAGGACTGTCGACTCGGACCTCACCTGTTGGCCAGAGAACCATGGGCCGCAGGGAACCTGCGTCCCGCCTGCCTCCCAGGATTTATTTATTACATTTTTATACTGCCCAATAGCCGAGGCTCTCTGGGTAGCGCACAGTTAAAACCGTAAAAACAGAATAAGTATACAATAAATTAAACCGTTAAAAGGTAAAAGCGCAATATAAAATCAGATAAATTGCAGTCCGGGGAAAGCCTGTGTGAAGAGGTACGTCTTTAGTGGGTGTTTGAAAGCTATTTACACGTTCTGCCTCCCGAACTGCATGAGGGAGGGTTTTCCAGAGGGCGGGTTTTCCAGAGGGCGGGTGCCGCTACAGAGAAGGCCCTCCGACGAGATTCTTCATGGTGACATCCCAAAACAAATGACCAGCAAGGCTTCCTCTGAATACCTTAAATGTCATCTGGGAGGCAATCTGGTAGGTATGCTGATCCCAAGTTGTTTAGGGCTGTAGAGGATAACAACATAACCTTGTATATGGCTCAGTAGCTACCTGACAGCCAGGATAAACATCACAGCAAAGGGGGGAGACCCCATATATGAAGGAACAGGTGCAGAGAGCTTGTTTTTGCTCTTCCCTACCAAAAAGAATGCCTGTAAGAACTTTGAAACTAAGAACTGATGCCTAAGTTTTTCTTCTACTTCTGTTTCCTCTTCCCTCCCAATCCCCTTTCATCTCGTGTCATGCCTTTTTAGATTGTGTGCCTGAGAACAGGGACTGTCCTGCTATTAATCTTTGTAAGCTGCTCTGGGAGATCTTTAAAGCTGAAGGGCAGGGTGAAAACGTTACATAAAGAAAGGAAGGAATAATAACCAAGATCCCTCCCCGAGCCAAATTTCACTGGAAGGGAATCTCGCGATGACAGATCGGGCACATTTGGGCTGCCTTGTTAAGGAGCTCCACCCCAGCCTGAAGAGGCAAGGGCCCATTTCCGATGGCACCTCTTCTTCCCTCAAGGAGGCATTTGCAGGAACACTGATGCAGGAAAATTTGGGAGTGTGGGTGCTCTAACTAAGGATGGAAGGAGAAGAGTTATGCAAATGAGAAAGAAAGGATCGGCCAATGCTGTTATTTGACAGGTCTCGCAACCCCACCCATCTTTCCCGCCCCCGCGATCCCGATGGAATCAATCCCATCCTTCACGGAAAAGTTGTGCGTCTGTGTGTGTGTTTGCATCTGGATTCCTTGCACCCTTTCAGCTTAGCTTATTTTTATTTGTTGGCTAGGCCGCGGCTGTTGTTGTTGTGTGCGGGTTTTTTTGGTAATGTTTATTTTCACACGGAATGTTCCCCAATTAGCAGAGCAACGTGTTGGCTTAAATAAACACTGCTGGTGGGATTTGGCGGCGGGGGGGGGGGGGGCGCTGGAAGAAGGAGAAGAAGAGGAGGAGGAGACTGGGAGCCGCAAGAGCTGTTTACGTTGGCAGGAACAGCCTTACCAGCCCTGGCGAGCAACGGCGGCTCTAATTGTAGGCTCTCATTTGCTAATTTGTACTTTTTAATTTCTCACTTCCCGGCGTGGCGGGCGAGGGAAAACGGCGGATGTGTGAAGATGGATTGCCCCCCCCCGCTCCCCCCCATCTGTAGGGGCATGAGCTCAAACAGCTGGGCGCCGGCGGATTCTTGTGGTCTCACCCAGGCAGAGTGTCATGTCAGACTTAAAAGCTACCGGCTTCCATTCATCCATTTCTAGAAGCCTTCCCTGACCTGGGAGCCTCCAGATCTGCTGGACTGCAACACCCATAATTCCTATGGCCATGCTGGCTAGGAATTATGGGTGTTGCGGTCCGACACGGCTGGAGCCCCCCCCCACTCCCCCGGGTAGGGAAGGCTGTAATTTATAGCCTCAGCTCTGTCTGGATCCCTTAAGAACTAGAAGGATCAAGGGGGTGGACTCAATATTAGGTGGCTTTCTGTGGGCTCCCTGCTGCCTCCCTTAATGCTGCTTGGACCGTGTCAGACTACTGGTCCAGACAGCCTAGTTTGATACAATTCTGGGTCTCCGGCTGGGGTCTTTCCTAAGAGATCCTTAAAAAAAAAAACTATCAAAGGCTACGAGTCCTGATGGCTAAGTGAAACCTCCAGTATCAGAGGCAGTAATACACATGAGTAGGAGGGTGCTATTGTGCCTGTTCCCTGCTTGTGGTTCCCCAGTCGACAGCTGGTTGGCCAATATGTAAACCGAGTGCTGGACTAAAAGGACCCTTTGCCTGATCCAGCACCAGGGCTCGTCTTCTGTTCTTAACTTGCAAATGCCATGGATTCAACCTAAGACCTTCTGCCCATAAAACCTGCATTCTGCAATGGAGCTGAGGTCCCTGATGTAAACTTTGTGATCCACTGTTACCTTGGTCTCTCTCTCTCTCTCTCTCGTAAGGTATTCCTCTCCCCACCCTTTCTCAATTCCCCCCCCCCCCATTGTCTTCATTGCGCTGATGGTTTTGGGGGTGGGTGGGTTGGATGTGTGGGCTCATTACGTTTTTTTTAAAAAAAGTTTTGTACTTCTGCAATTCTGAGATGCCCCCGAGTATGTCAATACCTCCCCTTTCGTTTTTTTCACTGGCCCTATTTTCCACTCCGTTTCTGTTTACTTATTTACTTATTGCATTTTTATCCCACCTTTCTTTCATCATGGAATTCAAGGGGGCTACATATGGTTCCCAGGTGGTCTCCCCTTCAAGCATGGACCAGCCATAGACCTGCTGAGTTTCAGCAAGGTGGCTGCTTCATATACCTTCACACCATGCCCTGGGACATGGCACCTGTTGGAACTCACCGCCTGAGTTTGCTATTAGAGGGAGAGATAGCTACATGGAACCTTTATATACCGCTTGCTCAGAGGGAGAGGGGATTCGTTTCCCTTATTTGTTTGTTTACTTTGCACCCACCCACCCACCCACCCACCCACCCACACACACACACAATAAACCAATAAATAAGGGCTTCCTGCAACTGATATACAATGGATATGTGTAGCTATCACTCCCTCTCATAGTGAACTCAACTAGTGAGTGCTAACAGAAATGGAGTGGAAAATAGGATGTACGTGTTGCTCTATTGTACACTTTGAAACTATATAATGTACGAAGCGGCCATAAACGTGGGAGGACCATAAATACATGGCCAACAGGCCAACGGCAAATCCGAGGTATGTTCAGGTATGTTCATGCCCCCCGCCTTTTGCTTTTTTCCGGTGGCCCAATTTTCCACTCCAGACCTGTTGGCGCTTGCCGCCTGAATTCACTATTGGAGAGGGCGAGAGCTGCATGGAACCTGTATATATCAGTTGCTAGTGTGCGTGTGTCCTTTCCTTTTTTAAATTTTATACACCCACCCACGTGTGTATGTGTGTGTTTTTGTGAATGTGTGGACTGCTCTATGTACACATTCAAACAATGCAATGCATGAAGCAGCCCTAAACGTGGGAATATGGTAAATACGTGCCCAACAGGCCAAGGGTATCGACATTGGGCCACCGAGTCCAGATGCCCTAGGCGTCTCTCGCTGGCATGACGGTGCATGTAGTTCACAGATGCAAGGAGGGCAGTAACCGTCTGGGTTCCATAGATCAAGGAAGCAGGCCACAGAGTTCGCCTCCCAAAGGGGGCATGGCTCACCAGATCTAAATGCTCTTAATTTGGGGGACAGGGACACTCTGCCTCTTCGCTCCCTCTTGCCCTATTAAATACTCGGCCCGAAGAGCCCAGAGGCAAAACCATTAGCGAGACACAAAAGGCCGACAACATTAGGCTGTTGATAGATTTCCCATCCTTCCTAAAAAACAAAGCGTCGTCAAGGGCTCCGGCTGAGGACAGTCTCTGCTGCGCCAGCTGAGTTCCCGCAGGAGGGGCCGGGCTCCGTTCCTGAATGGGTGATTTCCTTGCTTTGGAGAGCAGCTGAGTTTTTAATATCGGCCCTCCACCAGGCACAACTCTGGGGACAACATGAACAGATGAGTGCCAGTGTAAAAGGCGGAGAACCGGGGTATGGCATCCTACTCCTATCACGCCACAGCGGAAAGATGAAGAATAAAACTGCCAGTATCGTACTGCCTTTATACGAATCTACGGTGAGGCCACACTTAGAACACTGTGAATAGTTCTGGTCCCTGTTCACAGATAGATAGATAGATAGATAGATAGATAGATAGATAGATAGATGAGCTGGAAAAAGTACAGAAAAGGGCAACTAAAATGATCGAGGGGACTCGAGCATCTCCCCTATGAGGGAAAGTTACAACAGCTGGGATTGTTTATCTTGCAAAAAAGGAGGCTAAGGGGAGACCTGACAGAGGTGTACAGAATTACGCCTGGTGTGGAGAAGGTGGACAGGGAGACATTTTTCTCCCTCTCTCAAAATATTATAACCCAGGGTCATCCCATGAAGCTGATTGGTGGGAGATTCAGGACAGATCAAAAGAAGGACTTCTTCATACAACACGTAGTTAAACTATGGAATTCGTTCCCTTGAGATGTAGTGACGGCCACCTATTTGGATGGCTTTAAAAGGGGGTTGAATAAATTCCTGGAGGAGAAGGCTATCAATGGTGACTAGTCTTGGTAGCTCTGTGCTGCCTGCAGCAGCAGAGGCAGTAAGCCCATGTACACCAGCTGCTGGGTACGAAGGTGCTGTTGCACCCGTGTCCTGCTTGTGAGTCCCTGGCTGACAGCCGTTTGGCCCCTGTGTGAACAGAGTGCTGAACTAGATGGTCCCTTAGTCTGATCCATCAGAGCTCTTCTTAGGTTCTTATCTGCTCTGGTTGCCAGTTGTTTTCCAGATCCAATTCAAGGTGTTGGTATTAACCTTTAAAGCTCGAAATGGCTTAGGGCCTGGCAATTGGAGGGACCGCTTTTCTTGCTATGAACTTACTCAGAGAGCCCCTTTTGAAGAGATCCTCGCTTTCAAAGGGTGCACGGGAAAGTACTTTATCCTGCGTTGCTCCCAGACTCTGGAACACAAGCCTGCTGGAGCTATGACTGGTACCCTCTCTCTCTCTCTTTCTGTATTCAGAGAGGAGATGTGGCTCAGTGGTAAGAGCACCTGACTTGCATGCAGAAAGTCTCAGGTTCGATCCCCGGCATCTCCAGGTAGGGCTGGAAAAATTCCTGCCTGAAACCCTGGAGAGCTGCTGCTGCCTGTCAGTGCTGACAATACTGGGTTAGATGGACCAAGGCTCTGACTCATCGTCAGGCAGATTCCGATGTTCCTACGGGACGCGTGTTTTTAATTCGGCTTTCTAAAACTGTTATGGTTTTTAAGGTTGTTTGTAAGGCTTTGCTATGTCTTTATTTGTCTGTGACTTTTGTGTTTTGAATATTTCTTGTAAACCACCTTGATTGGCTTGCACTCGTGAAAGTGGTATAGAAATGAATTAAAAAATAAATAGGAAAATTTTGCAAAAATGAAGACCAAAACACATATATTCATATCTATTGAGAGAGAGAGAGAGAGAGAGAGAGAGAGAGAGAGAGAGAGGGAGGGAAGGAGAGGGAGGGAGAGGATGCTCTGCTTGTTCACATTGTGTCGAACCATGGTTTGCGTGACATCTGAATCTACTAACTTTTGCACATTCAAACAATAACGCTTGAAGAAAGAAGGCTACTGATGTATGTCGGTGTCTTTGTTCACGCAGATGCTCACACACGGGTGTGTTTGGGAAATTCCCTCTCCGGCTTTAAGTATGCAGGAAGGAAATCTTGGGAGTCACAACAGAAACCTTGCCAAAGATGGCAAAATTAAAGAGAGGTGATAGTAAAAACAAACAAACAAACAAACAAACAAACAAACAAACAAACAGGTTAAGGGATGTTCCCAGTGTTGCAAAGAGTAAAAGGGGACAAACGCAAGAAGAGCAGCGCCCCCTAATGGCCAAAGAAAGCAACTTAGCGACTAAGGCAATCCAGGGCAAAAAGCGAGTAGATGATAATAATTAAATGTATTGCAAATAAACCAAGAGAGGCTCAACCATTAGAAACATGTAGAGATGCACCTTGTATGCAGTTCAGACGATGGGATATCTAATAAAATACATATTGCAAGTCCAATGCAAGTAGAAGGTCCAGCCGCCAGAGGGGCTTCTGTCGAATAGGAGGGCAGGTTTCATGAGTTCTTAGAACTTAGGGCACGGAGTAAATTCAGGTTTCAAGGAAGGGAAACTAAGGGGACCAGGGGACTGCGCCATCTTTTGTGCGAATAAAAAAAAAAATGAAACGCTGCGGTTTCTTCAGCTCAGGAGGTGCGGAAAGGGCGCCTATGGGACACGATTCGTAGGTCTCGCAAAATCGTGAGTGCCAACGAGCGTGGGAGGAGTTTTGCCCAATAGACAAATTTGTCATGTTTTCAGAAGACCGTGCGTTGGATCTGGTTTCCATCTGAATGATGCCTCTCTGCAGATTCTGCCAACCTCCATGTTGATATTCCATTGCTTTTATAGTTTTACTGAAAACCACATTGAGCACTTGACTGGTTTCGCACAACACACTAGCCCACACTCAGTAGTTGAGTGTGGGCTGCTGTTGAACTGTGTCTTAGCTTGCTGTCTGAACCCAGGACATTTCCCGCAGGGTGGCTTATTTTTCTCAAACAAGCCACCTTGAGAAACCATGGTTTGTAGCTGGGTTGTTCAGACTGGTTAACAAGGCCTGCCCCAGAGATTATCCGGTCAAGGAGTCTCTGATAAACAAACAAACAAAATCCAAGAACAAGAAAAGTCTATCAGTGTAAAAATGCTGGACTGCTTTGAAGCATCCTCTGATTGTTTCTTTTCCTACACTCAGATATAAGAGAGAAGAGGCAGGATGGAAGGAGCCGCTCACCTTAGCATCCTGCTTCGTGAGGAAGTCCACAAACCCAAAACCACGATGTGTCCCTGTTCCAACCATCTTCTTCGGCAGGCGGACCGTTTTCAGGTCTCCAAAGGTGCTGAAGGCAGGGCATGGAGGGACAGAGAAAGGGGGCAAGAGAGAGGAAGACAATGGTCATTATAAAGCCCACTTCAGCCGGTCACTCTTCGCAATTCAGGAAAAGGCCTGGTAACAGCTACATCATGGGTATTCCGGATACAAACCCTTCCCTCTGTGGAGTGTGTGTGTCTGGAGGGATAGGACGGGACACAGAGCCTATTTCAAATGCTAATGGTTCTGGCTAATTCCTGGCCCACTCCATGCATCAGGGGCTCAATCCTGGAGAGCCATTATTATTCAGTGTAGACAATGCTGAGCGAAACAAACTAACTTGGCTTATAAAGAAGCTAAGGCCTGGTTCGCACATAACACTAACTCATGGGTTGTTGAATTCTGGGCTGTTGCGCTGTGCGGGCCAGATGTGCTAACAAGCCATTGTTTATTAACCGTGGACATCCCAGAAAGAGAACCCATGGCTTGTTGTTGGGTTATGAATACCGGGTTTTTTAAATCATGGGTTATCATTACATGAGATCCCAGAACAATGGGCTATTTGTGGGTTTGCTTGGCAGGTGGGAAAGAGTGGTCCAAAACAAGCGGCCATTCCACATGTCGGTACTACAGCACCCCAAAAACATTCGGGATACAGGGAGGGAGAGGGCAATGGAAGAGGGAAACAAACAACCCAGGGATTGAGAAAAAAAACCACAGCTTGTCCAATTATATGTGAGACAAATCCTGAGCAGGGCACGGGTTATCAATGAGTTAAACAAACCATGGATTTGCATTATGTGGAGCGTCATTATTGTTAAATAAATGTGTTTGCAGGGCACCATTTTTGTAAAATAAACCAGCAATTTTGGGGTGGTGGGATCCGCGTGTTGCCCAGCCCAATATAGCATACGCAACATATGATAAGAGCCTTGTTCCTCCAAACTGCCCACGTTTCTTCATCCAGAGTAATGCTTGTGGATCGCTCCGCGAGACCTTTGGGGTGTGATGTTTGCTAGAATCCTGAGGTCCACAGCCAGTGGAGGCTCCGATGTCACTGAGGTGGTGAATCCGCTCCAGGTTTCAGCCAGCACTCTAAAGGAGCTATTCAAGGTGCAGAAACACCTTGGATAGCTCCTTTAGAGTTCTGACTGGTTCTGAGTGAAACCCGGGGCGGATTCACTGCCCCACTGACGTCGGAGCCAACTCCCCCCTTCCCTACAGTTCACAACCACAGCCAGGTGAAAAACACTGGCTCAGGGAGGTGAACATATGCTAAGAACTGAGGAACAGGGTGCCTCTGAGCATGTGGTCAGCCCAGAATTTGCTTCTAGTAGCAGAACTGCAGCTTGCACCCAAATTCAGCCTTCTATCTCCGCCTGCAAGCATTCTTGATTTCAGGGGCCTAAATTAGGAGGGGAGGGAGGGAAGAAAGGCTTTTTGTTGTCACTATTGTTGGAATCAGGAATCAGAAACCCAAGCAAATCTACTGCAAAAACACCCAGGGATCTTAGCAGGAAATCTTGATCTACCTCCTACCAACCACTGATGGACCCAAATCTTTTGGAAGGCTCGTTTTGAACAACAACCTTAGTGTGGTAGGGAAGGCTAGAAAGAAAACTACGAATCGCATACGTTTCGCTTCGGGGTCGTGTTTTCATGTGTCTAGGATGCGCCTCCAAAATGGAGGACACTGGGCAGCCTGTCCCATGGGATATCCTCCCCCCACCCCACCCCCACAGGGAAATTCCACAACAAAGCACCACGTTCCCCCGCTGCCAAAAGTCGTCTGCCTTTCCCCGGCGCCGGGTCCATTTATCAACACCTACGTACAAATTGGAGACGATGAATATTTAATGCGGGCTCCGGCTGACTAGGTGCATGATTTTATCTGACAATCCCCCCCACACACACACCTATGCGCACGGGCGTTGCACGGGGCCGGGGAAGCCGCTGGGCCGGAGCGCGCCCGGCTGGGAATCAACGCGGTAAAGTGCCGTAAACGCTCTCGTGAAATGATAGAAGCTAAATCCAGGGAGTTAACCCGCTGCACTGGCTGCATGACCAGGCATCCATCAGCTGAATTTCCTCGGGCTGCGCCGTGCGTAAGTGGAGCATTATGAAGCCTCAAAATGAATCCGCACGTCTCCCTCCTCATGGCAACCCCCCTCCCGCCACCCCCCCTCTTCTTCGCAGCCTTCGTCTCTCTCCTTTCTTTGGAACGGCGTTCCGGCAACAGAAACAGAAAACAAACTAAAACAAGGGAGGCGACGCAGCCTTGGAGGAACGGTGCGCCGGAGCCTAAACCAGCAGGGGTGTTGTGCGCAATCATCAGAGTGATGGGAAGGTGGGAATAAACAAGAACGCAAGGGGCTAGCTCCTTAGGAGGCCTTGCTCAGGACCGAGATCCTGAGTCCAGTTGGGACTGATTGGCCCCGTTCAGAAGTCACCTTAAACCACAGCTTTAACCACGGTGGTTAAGCCAGGAAGCCGAGCCGTGTTCAGAAGGCACCTTAAACCATGGCTTTAATCACGGCAAACAAGGCTTTTTGCCTTAGTCCCTGTGGTTTAAGGTGTCTTCTGAACACGGCTTGGCTCTCTGGCTTAACCACCATGGTTAAAGCCGTGGTTTAAGGTGTCTTCTGAACGGGGCCACTAGCGTGTAGCTTTTTTATAAGCCCGGAAGAACATAGCGAGGAACAACGCGGTTCGTACAGGCAACCGAATATCACCCCTAGAGAGCTCACTAGCACGAGGACGGAGGACGGGAGAAGCCACAGGCGCAGGATTTTTGTCTGTTCTTACAGATCGCTGCAGGTTCAAGAAAGAGCTGCCAGGATGTCTGAATGCCATGTCAGAAGAGCCCTGTTGGGTCAACGCAAAAGTCCGTGTGGGCTGGCCAATGCCAGCTCTACCTTCAACGGGGCCCCACCCACGGTGAATGTACCTTCACACCGCCACTGTGACCAGCTCCTCTTCCTCCTCCTCGCCACCACCTGCTTGCTTGACAGGCAGAGAGCCAGGGAACAAGCAGGCCGTGGCATCTCTTGCTCCTCCTCCTCACGACCGCTGCCGGCTGGAGCAAGAGGTGGGTGAAGAGGAGCGGCAACTCCAGGGCACTCTTGTCAGTGGGTCCCTGCTGGGGTGTGGGTCCTTGGCAGATGCCCGACCATGCCTACCTTTGACGCTGGCCCTGGATGGACCTCTCCTCCACGAAATTGACTACTCCCCATTTTAAAACCAGCTTAGCTAGCGGCCCTCCCCTCATCTTGTGGCAGTGAGTTCCGTAAGTTATCTGCAAGGATTTTCTTTTGCCTGTCCTGCATCAGCTGTCAATCAAAATGCAATCAGGTGTCCTGTTCTAGTGTTATGAGAGTGGAAGGGGGAGAACCTTCACCTGCCTTCAGCTAAATGTGTGTCATCATGGTGATCATCATGTTATTTCTTTATTTTCATTTACAATATTTATATATTGCTCCCCGACCAAAAGACTTCGGAGTGGCGAACAACAAATAGAATAAGAGAATAAAAACACCGTATTAAAAAATACTATTTTTAAAAGAACAAAGTTCTGGTAAACTTTTATGAACCCCTTATAATTTGAGGAACCAGATTTTAATCAAGAAAGTAGACATTTTAGTCTTTTGTACAAAATAGAGGTCTTGTTTGGCTGTAACACCAAGCCATGGTTTAGCATTACGTGAACGAGCATCGGACTCATGAGCTCATCCAAGCCCTCTCCTTTTCTGGGGCGGCTTTGCAGGAGAACAGAGGCGTCTGCCTCTGGTTTTATCTAACCACGGTTTATGGTTACAGACGCACTGGGACAAACTTCAGTTAGGTTTTAATTATGATTAAAGACAGGAGTAGGAAACTGTTTGGGACACGTTCGGTAGCTTGAGAAAATGTCCTGGGGACTAGCACAAAATGGCTGCCAGGGGAGGCGTGGCAGAGGTCAAGTCACTCACCCCAAAGACCGAATACAAGGTAGAGGTGGCATCTGAGGCCCAATGCTCTAAGCAGCTTATGTGAACCAAGTTTTCAGCTCCAACAGAAACCTATTTCAAAGCAATCCCATTTTTATTTATATTTTTAATGGATGAGTAGGGCACCTTGGTAGGCACCAAGAAAGATGCCTGTGATCACATTGATGCCTGGTAGTACCAGTTTGCCTGCTCCTGATTTAGGGAAATAAACTAAGATTGCAAACCATATTTTATATCTGGTATGTTTCCCTAAGACAGGGTTGTCTGACCTCGTCTCCAAAGCCCCACCCGCTCTCACTATCATCCAGTACTTCTCTCTGTACAGAAAAAAGGACTCCGCGGATTGTACCACTTGTACCACTTGTATTGGGGCCTCATACGATTTGCACTCTTCCATACAAAAGAAAATTCCCTGCAACACAGAAAACTAGAATGTCAGGGAGGACACTAGCCTGGACATCCCTGACATCCTAGGTTTCTAGATGCAAGTGTTTTGTTTTGGAATGTTGTATATGGATGAGCATTCAAATCACAAGAGCTCCCGCTTGCACTCTGAAGCGGTACAGTCCCGACCCGAGTTGACCACCTGAGAGCGAATCGGGACACATCTATAACCAAAAAGCACTTGCAGTATGTGGAAGCAGGACAGGAAGGGCTCAGATTTGGGGGGGGGGGTCCCCCACGGTTTTCTAGAGAGCCGTGGAAAGCATGGCATTGAGGAAGAATTCCAACAGGCCTCCTGGTCGGCAGCTGAGCGGCAAGGCAGCGAGAACAATGGGGTAACCAAGGACTCCTTGACCGGGGAGGGAGGGGCAGGGCCCCCCTTTCTCCCCCGCTGTGTTGATAATTAGAATCCATAACACGGCCATTGACATCCCTGAAGCTGCGAAAATGACGGGGAGGGAGGAAAGCTTTCATGCTCCCCTCTCAGCGCCCAAGCAAGCCGCTAACACCTCTCTTTTCCAATTATGATGTTCACCTTTTGAGGAGTGGGGGGGGGGAGGCACCAATTACCCTCTCCGGAGCATCATGCGCCCTGCCTGTGAAGAATAATTTATGTTTTGATCAACAAGAAGAGTTCTCACATTTCTAATTTGTTTTGTAGCATGGGACGGGGTTGGCTTGTGTGTACATATGTGCCGGGGGGGGGGGGGGCGGGGGGGCGGAGGGGGAGAGAGTGTTTTGATGGAACCCAAAAATAATTATAGTTTCCTTCCACGACGGCACCTACAATGTGCGCAAGTGCTGATTTGTATGCAGATGGAGGGAGCATGAATAGAATAAATGGGGAGGGGGCGTGCTTGGACACTGCATGTGTGCGCTCATCACACACACGGAGATGAGGGCATAGGCTTCGAAAGGCCGGACAGTGCGCTGTCAAAGGCTACCAGCTGGATACGCTTCCTGGTGCAGTAAACAAACCGCAGCAACCTTGGAAAAGAGGAATTCAAGGCTCACGTACAAACCCAGCAGACAGGTGTTTGTGTACGGAATTAGGAAGAATTAGGGCCAGGCTAACAATGGCTCTGGTTGTGAGGCCTGAATATTACCCTCCAGCATCAGAGGCAGTGCGCCTTTGAATACCAGTTACTGGGGAACACTGCACTCATGCTGTGGACTTCTTTCAGCCACTGTGGGATCCGGACACTAGGCTAGATGGGCCTTTGGTCTGGCATAGCACAGCAATTCTTATGTCGTTGTTGTTGTTAAGAGGTCAACGGAAATGATCAAGGGGCTTTCGCCCAATGGGGGAATGGTTACAACACCTGGTATTGTTTAGCTTGGGGAAAAGGAGGCTCAGGGGAGACATGATAGAGGGGTACAACATTATACATGGTGTGGAGAATGCGGATAGGGAGACATTTTTCTCCCTATCTCAAACCACTAGAACCCGGGGTCATTCCATGAAAGGAAGGTTGAACGATGGAATTTGGTACAAGGTGTAGTGATGGTCGCCACTTTGGATGGCTCTAAAGGGAGGTTGGATAAATTCCTGGAGGAGAAGGCTATCGACGGCTACTAGTCCTGATGGCTAAGTGCAACCTCCAGTATCAGAGACAGTACGCCTATGTATGCCAGCTGCTGGGGAACATGGGCGGGAGAAGGCTATTGCACTTGTGTCTTTCTTGTCGGTCCCTGGTCGACAGCTGGTTGGCCACTGTGTGAACGGAGTGCTGGACTAGATGGACCCTCGGTCTGATCCATCAGGGGTCTTCTTACGTTCTTCTTATTTATTTCATTTCATTTCATTTCTATACCGCTCAATAACTGAAGCTGTCTGGGCAATTTACAACAATTCAACAACAACAACAAATACATATCCTTATCCTTTAGGATAAAGAGAAAGAGAAAGCAAGGATTTATGTATAAACCCGCTAATAGCATTATTCAACATACCGCGTGGGAAGCACACCTAGGAACCTACTTCATACAAGATTAGTATGTTGGTCTGCCCAACCTATTGTCTATTCTGAGGGGAGTTGTTCTCTAAGGCAGGGTCCCCAGACGCTTTGGGTCAGGGGGCACATTTGGAATTTTGAAAGAGCGTTGCAAGTGGTCTCACAAAATGGCGGACATGGGCAGGGCTTGTTCGTTCATCACATGGCTGCCGTGGTGGGCGTGGGTGGTCACCAAACACTCATTTCCCCAGAAGGCAAACTACTGAGATGCAAAGAAAAGCTACGTGCCCAAGGAGTACAAAACACAGAAGTGGGTTGCCTGAGCAACTAAACCACTCCTTGGGAGCCAAATCAAGGTGGTGCCAGAGGGTGGCACTTTGCTTTGCAATCTGCCAGCCTCTCAGTTCAAAACAATGCATTTTCAAAATCTTAAGAAATAAAATAAACGCCAGGAGGGGCAGGGGAATCCGGTGGGCCCAGAGGGAGAGGTCTATCCAAAATGAAATATTCTTGTGCATTAGTAAAAAGCCCGCCTGCAAAGGCGCCTCTGCTTCGTTCCCACCAAGTCTACAAATGTAAGCATATTTATTTAGGAGCCTCATGTTAAAAATCTAAGTCAAGGAGGTTTACTTCTGAGGAGACATGGTGGAGCTCAGCACCCTGCCCGTGTCCAGGGAGAAGATCCGAAAACACAGAAGAAACACAGTCGGATTCCAACTGGTCAAGAAGTTTAACTCTATTCATTTGGGCCTGAATGGCGACAATTGCTTTTTCATCCCTCTACAGGTTAGAATTTACTCAGCATTGTTAAGACGAATGCGTCACTTCCACTGCTTCTGGGAAGAGTCGCTTTTCATATATTCAAGAGTTTGCATCCAACTGCAATGTGACTCCCGAGTTCGATGTTTTCCCCCCTTTATGCCCAATCTCGGTAGGATTACACTCCATGCATCTGAGGCAGCCACGAAAGCTTATGCCCTAAGAAATATGTTGGCTCTGCTGCAACAGAATAACACAGCTACCCCTCTGGAAATAGGAACATGGATGCCGCGGATGCTCTTTTTCTCTGATGTCTCTCTTCTAGGTCTGCATCTTCCGTCAACAACGCTCCGAACAATCTCAGCTCACCGGATGGAGCCAGAAAAGTTTCCAGCCAGCTCTGGATGTTTTTAAAAAGGCAATCCAGAAGTCACAGATGGCAAATGAGCCATTGGAACAGATTTGCTCAGCAATTCGGCTCTCCCCAGTCACTGTGACACATTTGTGCTCTCAAAAACACACACACACGGCGGTGCATGGACTTACTACAAGTCAAACACACACGCAAGTACACACACACACACACACCATATTGAGTGCTCCCTCCAGAAATCTCTTTTATTAACCGTTTTTATTATTTGTGAAAGCATTTCTCTTCACTGTGACATGGCTGACAGAGCTGCTAAGTCTTCCAAAACGGGAAGGAACAGCAGAAAGCTATTCCCTGGTGGACACCCCTGTCCAGCATCCTGATGCCCAGCCCTCGAGATGTGTTGGATTACAATTCCCAGCATTCCTCAGCCAGCATTGTAGCTGTAGTCCAACATATGTGGATGGTGCCAGTATGGCCCTCATACATCTTATTATTATTATTATTATTATTATTATTATTATTATTGCTTATTTATATATTGCCATCAATGCACATGACAATGTACAGAATAAAACAATAAAACCACAAATCCCTGCCCCAAAGGCATGAAACACTAGAAATATAAATAATTGTTGGTAATGTCTATTATTTATTCCCCCTCCCTCTCTCACTCTCTCTCACATGCACACACCCTTGTCACGGTGTAATTGACAGTAGCCAACTGCCAGCCACCATTTAAACATTTCTGCCACCATTTAAATTTCCCATAATGCTCTGGAGCGATGCTGTGCCAGGCACTGCAGGGCATTGTGGGAAAATCTAAAAGCGGGTTCATAACCAAACATCTCAGATGGGGGCGGGGGCTTGCGTCAGTGGTGATCAGCCTTGCCAGATGGGAAGGTGGAGTAGAGACTGGAGGAAGGCCCTCGAGCGATCCGAACACTGAGAAAGGCAAATAGTTCTGGCAGCAGAGTTTTGGGCCCAGGTAAAAAGGCGAGGGAAGGCCATCTGCAGAAAGTCGAGACAGGGGATGACCAGAGCAAGGAGCAAGCACCAGATTACTTGCTGAATGGGATTTCTGCCTACCTCCTGCAGCCCTCCCCCTCTGCCCCTTCCATATTTGCTCCATAGAGCTGGGGAATCTCTGAGGGACCCTCCAGAGGAGATTTGGGGGGTGCACGGTCAGGAGGAGAGGAGAACGAAATCCCATTCTGCAGGCAGTCACTGCCGCTTGGGGAGTGCAATGCCAGGTCCAACCCAGGGTCTTGAAAAAATGAAGGCCAGAGAGGAAAAAAGGGGTGCAAGAGAGGGCAGGGAAGAAGAGGTTTTTGCCATAAGGGAAACCGGCATCACCTAGGGCACAGATGTATAGGGGTAAGAATATCTGAATCCTTCCATCCCCTGCTCACGCTCTTGGGAACCTTCTATTGGTAAACAGAGGCGGCTTGGATGGAGGTATTAGGGTGAGAAACACAAGGATTGCTAGCTTTCCTCTACCAAAGCAGCGGCAGATTTGTCCAAGGTGCGATTAAAGTGCCCCCTGCCCATTCCTCCTCCCAAGGGCCCTCGGCTACAGCTCCCAAGCTTGCCATGTCACCTGGCCATCACAGCTGACCCCTTTCGTCCTTGAAATGTGGCATGACTGGGGTGGCAATCCAACTCCTGCCATCGTTAGGCTCCGTTCCCTCTTTCTCGTGCTGCCAGAAGATCGCCTTAGAATGTCCCACGGCACTGTTTTCTTTCAGTAACCCCCTCTCTTTCCTGTATATTTCTCTTGCACCCAATAAAATCATTGTCTTTCAAAACACTTGGTGGAGGGGATTTTGCTCCCTCTAAGGGGCTGAGGAATTGTGTGAAAACGGAGAAAGATCACCTCCCTGTGTGAAACTGGACTGGACATACATTAGGCTTCATTGCTGACTCCCCAATCCTGCTCAGCGAGGCTTGGCTTACTTGCATGAGTCACCAAACCGGCTTGTGACCCAGTACCTAGGAGTCTTGACTAGCATCCTTAAAAGTAAAGTTTTAAAACCCAACGTTAGCCTCTGGATTTTGCACTTCCCAGTTTTGCACAGAAGCACATATCCCAAAACATGTATGAACAGGTTTGTTTTGGAAAAGTGTCATTTGAGAAGAAAACGCTTTAGAAATGTGCATTTTCAGAGAAAGCACATGCAGGAAGCATTGCATTTAAATCTTATTTATATACAAATTCCCAGTGGATTTTTTTTTTCTTTTAAAATTGCAGATGAATGCGGAAATGGGATGGAACAGACATGAATTAACACATGTTTAAATGAAGCAGATAGCCTGTCTATGCCTAATAGGATATGGGCATCATTTCCTTTAAAGCCAGGAGATCCAAAGAGGATGTGCTTTTCCATTTTTGTTTTAAGGTGATGCTATTGGTTTACTCTGTTTGTTTCTATTATCTATGTCATGCTGAGAGATTTGTCTATAGGGCGACTGACAAACGGGCGAACTAAATCAAGGATTCATTTTTGTTGCTGTGTACTTCTGAACATAACAACAACAACAACAAAGAACTACAACGTAATACAGGACCCACAAACAAATGAAGAACAACCGTACAAATGGCTTAGGAAGGGCGAGCCATTTCCTGAAACAGAAGGAGACCTAATAGCCATACAGGATCAAGTCATAGCAACCAAGAACTACCAAAAATATGCAATAAAAGACAACAATGTAACAACAGATCCATGTATGAAATGTCATCAATTCTGAGAAACAATAGACCAGGTAACAGGAGGATGTAAAATTCTGGCAGGGCTGGACCATATGTTCAATAGCAAGGAAGTTTCTGAGTAATATCCGTCTAGAAAAACCACCACGAACGAGAAAAAGAGAGATAATAACAACAGCAATAATTGGATTAATGCTACTTTATACCCTGGCTTTTTTCCTCTTGCAAGGCGGCTCAAATAGTCCTCCTCTCCATTTTATCCTCACAACAACCCTGTTAGATGAGTTAGGTTAAGGGTCAGTGACTAGCCTGAAGTCACCCACTAAATACCATGGCCAATTGGGGACTAGAACCTGGATCCCCGGCCAACGCTCTAAGCACTACACCAAACTGCCATTTACAGACCAGGTTTCCATACCACCTTTAGAACTTGAGGACATAAGAAGAGCCATGCTAGGTCAGAGCAAGGGGCCATCCAGTCCAGAACTCTATTCATGCAGTGTCCAACCAGCTATTGACCAGGGATCCACAAACGGGACACGGGTGCAACAGCACCCTCCCACCCATGTTCCCCAGCAACTGGTGTATATAGGCTTACTGCCTGTGATACTGGAGGGAGCACATAACCATCAGGACTAGCAGCCATTGAAAACACCTTTGGTGTTTTAATTTGTGTCAGCCCACAACGTAAAGGTTTTGAGCCCTCGCAGCCAGCTCTATTTGTAGTGCTAGGCACTTTCCCACCTAATCTTAGTCCTGGAGGGACTGACAGCGGTTACTCAAAGGCATGGGGAAGGCAACCTGCGCATGCACATGAACAGTCTCCTTTATTATGACAGCTGCAGTCAGGTCAGTTTATTTATCTACTGCATTGCCCACAGTTTAGTGGCGCTCAACAGCACAAACAAAACAGTGTTGCTCAGGATGAGGTCCCAGACATGGTTATGCAGAACAGGCCTGGAACCATCTTGGCTCAAATCTTGCTCTTGCCTCTCTTTTTATAACTCAAGGGCAATCTTAAAAATGAACACCTAACCATTAACTCTAATGGCATAGGCTCCTCTTCCCTCAACTGTCACCAGGCAGGCTGTACTGAGGGAGATGAGAGGGAGAAGCAGACCCATTCCCCCCAGCTCTACTGAAAGACCACTTGTTTTATTTTTTCCTCTTCCCTCCTCATTCCTTTTTCCTTGTGTGTCGTGTCTTTTTAGATTATAAGCCTGTGGGCAGAGCTTGTCTTGTTTTATTGATGATATGGCAGCTGTTCTCGCTGAGGAATGGGATAAAAAAATGCTTTATATAAATATATAATCAAACACTCGGGGAAGTCAGATCCAGGTTTGCTGCTGCCTGAGACGCGACACAGTCCAGAGACCTCATTATTCAAACAAAAATCTGGCCACCAGCACCGGGGGTTAGCTATGGCCAAGCACTGCCTACAGCATCCCGTTGAGGCCTAGGAGGTCTGAGGCGTTCAAAGAAACAAGACCAGGTTTTTAAAAGGGAAAAGGAAACTACAGCAGGGACTCTGAGAATGAAACATTTAGACACCTGGCCTTAATTTCTTATTTAAAGAAACGTGTTTCTTATTTCAGACAAAAAGATGAGACGAGAAAGCTAAAACTGAGAGTCCATGGATGGCCAAGCCTTCACGGGCTTTGATGAGACGCATCTCACAGTCTGCCACTGGAATGATGGGCCTCATTTCTTTATTTGTTCATTGCATTTGTATGCGGCCCCATAGCTCTGTTTCTCTCTTTAACCACCACGAAATAGCATTTCCCCCCGATCTATCCTCGACCATCTATCGCCTTGCGCCAACTGGCCGATTCCAGCGGAATAATCGGCCCGTTTTTCACCGCCTCCTTTCCTCTCCGAAGGGGGCTCTGCAAAAATAGTTTTACTCCTGGCTCCAGCCACGGTCCGTCGCACCCCTTGCAGGAGAGAGTTAAGGAAACACACAGTAGAATGCTCCCCCCCTGAACCCCACACACAACACCTCTCTATGCGCTCTTTGGACGACTCCGGTACGGCTAATCCCATTACAAGAAAATAACGTGGATAATTCAAGCTAATGAAATCATTACAGGAATGCGGACAGCCAGAGGTGGACATTGTGAGCTAATTGAAATACTCTTCGATGGTGTTATCCTGGGCTCAGGAAATATCTGTAGGGGCAGGAAAAAGAAAAGAGAGAGAGAGAGAGAGAGAGAGAGAGAGAGAGAGACTTCCTTTCTTGTTAACTCAAAATCCGGTTAGTGAACTCAGGAAAATTGCCTGCCACATCTTATGTCCCCCCCACCCCACCCCAACACCATCCTCTTCATCTTTTCCTTCCCTATTACTATTATCGCCGTCATCAATAACGTCTCCTTGGTAACCTCAGGAGAAAAAAAAAAGAAGAATGAATGAACATGCGGGAGAAAGGGGCAGGAATGGAATATACCTTCCGACACGCTACAGCAAGTCGATTCCTGCCTGGAGGAGGAGGTGGCGGTGACTTTCTGACATAGCCGGAACCTATAGTATTCCCAGCCCGTTGAAATCCTCAGCTGAAGGCATCCCAAAAAGAGGTGGAAGAAAGCCTTTTTGGACGGAGGCAGTGTTTTCTGGAACCGGCCAAATTTCACAGTGATTGGAGTAATGGTAGGAGAGAGAGAGAGAGAGAGAAAGAGAGAGAGAGATTCCAGGGTTATCTCTCTCCTCTTCACCCCCACGATGAGATGCAGATGGAGCCAGAAATAAACCGGAGCAAGAAGCATTCTCTAGTTTTTTGAGAATCTCAGCTTTTACTTGAAAAAAAAATTTTTTTTTAAGGCTGCTAGTCCTCATGATTGTAGTTTTTTTGTTTTGTATTTTTTAAAGCTTAGCCCTAAGAGCTCGGACAATACTCTTGAATGTGCATTTGCATCGCCCAATGAGAGGCTGTAGCTCAGCGGCAGAGCACACGTTTTGCATACAGAAGGCTTGAAGTTCTATCCCCAGCTTCTCAAGGGAGGGCTAGGAAGGAATAATCCCAGAGTGCAGGGCGTGGAATAATGGGCTCAAGTGACAGGAAGCCAGAGTCCGGCTGGACATCAGGAAAAACTTCCCGGCTGTTAGAGCAGTACGACAATGAAACGAATTCCCTAAGGAGGTCGTGGGCTCTTCCACACTAGAGACATTCAAGGGGCAGCTGGACAACCATCTGTCAGGGATGCTTTAAGGTGGATTCCTGCACTGAGCAGGGGGTGGACAATGGCCTTATCGGCCCCTTCCAACTCTACTATTGTATGATTCTCTATGATTCTAATCCCAGAGAATTACTGCTGCCAGCCAGTGTCAACAATACTGGGCTAGATGGACCAAAGGCTGACTCAGTAGAAGGTAGCGTCTTATGTTCCTATGGACTTGCTGAAGTCACAGACTAGAAGGAATAAGCCCCCCCAAGGGAAGATGCCGAAGTTCTAGAAGAGATGCCTTGGACAACTTGCCAGAACCTGCCCCCAGCCTCAACCTTGCCCATTCGTTTCCAAGATATCCCTTGTAAAATTGATTCAATTCTTTTATGCTGGTGCCTCGTGTGTGTGTGTGTGTGTAGTGAGAGTAAGGAAAAGGTCCCTGTCCTCCTTTTTGGACACCAATACTGCCAGATGCAAAGGAGATACCCTAGGTGATCTGGTTGTTGGCCTAGGGAAATTGTGGTTTGACTGAATTATTATTATTATTATTATTATTATTATCATCATAATCAGCAACAACATCATTTATAAACCACTTACCATATCTAAATATATGGAAAGGAGTTTATATTATGATTATGATTATTATACAGTTTTACAAAATCAGTGATGAAAACACTTCATAATACACATATTAAATAAAACCATCATCAGTTAAAACATTTAAAATATTTAAAACCAAAGCTAAAAGCACAATCGTAAACTTTAACAGATGGTGCCTCCCAAGGGGCAGGCATTCTATAAAGTGGGTGCCACCACGGAGAAGGCCCAATTCAGGGTTGCTTCCAGATGGCAATCCAGTGATCACAGTACACCCAGCAAGGTGTCCTCCGTCTACCTTAGCGATCACACAGAGAAGGTGACTGGCCAGGTAACCTGGTCTTCAGTTATTCGCCAGTGCTTCAAGAGAGAGAGAAAGAGGGAGACAAAATGTCACTCTAAGGCACCCAGGTGAGCAATCAACCGTCTACCACCACACATCTTCAGTGGCACTACATGGTGGCACTACCCAGCGCAAGACACGGCAATTAACTTCCCAAGAGTATCAACTTTCGTTTCCTTCTGTTCTTTTTTGAAGACCCAGGTTTCGGGCCCTTGTGGCTGTCAAGACAGGCCTGAAAACGCATGGGTGACATTTGCCGAAAAATCTCAAGATGCCAGAGAGGCGGCCGCATAAGCCTTTTCCGCCTTGCAAAACCAGGATTAGGCAAAACACTTAACACGCTGGAGGGCTGTGGACAAAATGAATTACGCTAAACCACCCAGGTTGCATCACGCATGTATCGCACAATCGCACAACTTTTCCTGGTGTAGAATTTGAAATTGCTCAAATTTTAATTTTAGAATTATTAAACCCTGGACTACATACACAGCCCTGACAATACGTAACCTCTGTTGTTCATCTCCAGAATCTGGCAGGCAGAGAGGGCACTATCTCTGCAGAAATGGAGGCTGCCATTTTGGCTATTGCTTGGCAGCATACATCCGTTTATCTAATCCTCTCTATTAGCGCTACTTAAGCCAATGGGGTGCTGGAACACCCTCTCACAGGAAGCCCCCATAGGTTAGACATTCCTTGGGTCAAGCAGCCCCACCTAAAACAGGCTCTCCATCAATTCCGAGTAGTGGCCCCATTTGTAGAGGACGCCCTCATGCCGTGAACTTGTGTGAGGTGGTGATTAGTTAGAGCAGAGGTGTTGGGACTACAATGCCCATTGTTCCCAGCCAGTATGGCTAAGAATGATGGGAGTTATAGGGACAAACATCTGGAGAGCACCAGATTGGAGAAGGCCGAATTAGAGGCTGGATGGTTGAGTGTGAGTTGTTCAGTGAACTGTGGGTTAGCACGTTGTCTGAATCCAAGACATTTTCTGCAGGGTGGTTTATTAACTATGCAGTGTGGCTTATTTTTCTCAAACAAGCCACCTGGGGAATCCATGGCTTGTTGTTAGATGATTAACAAGCCACACTGCATGGTTAACATGCCACTGTACAGAAAATGTCCTGGGTTCTGACATCACACTAACCCATGGTTCAACAAACAACCCACACTCAACCACTGTGTGTGGGTTAGAGCGTGGTGTGAACAGCCCCAGAGTGTCAGGCTAGGACTAGGGAATCCCAGACTCAAGCCCTCATGCAGTCACTAAGCCTATTGGGAAATGCTAGATCAGTTACTGACCTGACTCACACAATCAAAACAAGCCGTTGTGTCATTTGAGGGCTGTTTCCCCATCAAACAAACCATGCTGCCTAGGTACAGACCCAACAAAACATGCCTGGGTGGGAAAGTAGGAAAATGGCACCTTGCATGCACTGGAGATTAAACCAAGCCAGCATGGTTTATTTAAGCCATGCTGGTTTATTTGATCATGCGAACTGGCCCTGTATCTGTCAGAGTAGCTCAGGGGTAGGCAACATTTTTTAGCCGTGGACAACAGTGGCAATTTGAGAAACCATCCTGGGCACCAGCACAAAATGGCTGCTGTGGGAGGAGTGGGAAAGGACAAGTAACCTGACCACAAGACGGAGTGCAAGTCAGAAGGAGGGTCTGAGCCCCAACACACTAAACAACGCCTCTGAACACAGTTTTATTTCACAGCAATCCCAGATGTGGGCAAGAAAATGTAAGAAGAAGAAAATAAAGTGGCAGGGTTAGGGCATCTCGACAGGTGCCAAACAGGTGTCTGGGGCACAATGCTTTCAATGCAAGAGCAATCTGGCCCTCTCCCAGAAGTCCACTGGACGGGGAAGAAGGAGGAAGAGACAGAGGCAGAGGCCGTTTCTACACCAGCCTTTTTTCCCGGGGTTGTCCTTAGGTGCTCCCTGTGTGTCCAAATAATGAGGCGGGTGTGGGGCAGGGCAGGCATGGATTTTCCCAGGGATAAAGAAACCTGATTTTCTCCATGATCCCGGGATGATCCCAAGGACTGCGGGCAGTGTTAGCGCCCATCCCAGCTTTTTCTCTCTTCCCCGCGAGTAGCGGAAGTCTGCAAGTGTGCTCTCAGCTCTGTCATATATAAAAATAATAATTGGCAGGCGCATCAAGCACGACGTACTGTTTGCATCTGGGACGTCTCGCTCCTGTAGAAACTGGGTGACATTCTTGGAAGCAAGTAAGTCTGGGATCGCCCCAGGCCCTCCTTCTACACCCTTAGGTGTAGAAAGGGAGAGAGAGAGGAGGAGATGCATGTGTGTGTGTGTGTGTGTGTGAGAGAGAGAGAGAGAGAGTGAGAGGGAGGGTGCTTGAGACGGAGGGAGGGAGCATGAGAGAGAGAAAGGGTGCACCAGAGAGAGAGAGAAGAGGAGATGCACGTGTGTGTGTGTGAGAGAGAGAGAGAGAAAGAGAGAGAGAGAGAGAGAGATGGGTGTGTTTGTGTGTGTGTGTGAGAAAGAGAGAGAGAGAGGGAGCATGAGAAAAAGAAAGGGTGCACCAGAGAGAGAGAGAGGAGATGTGTGTGTGCGTGTGTGAGAGAGAGAGAGGGAGGGAGAGAGAGAAGGAGAGAGAGAGGGAGAGAAGAGGGTGCACCAGAGAGAGAGGCAGGGATTACATCATAGGGAGAGAAATGGGTGGCTGCAATCACATTTTGATGCGGGTCTGCCAATGCCCAGCATGTGACCCCCCCAAAACAGATTATCCCTGAGGGAATGCATCCCTCAACAGAACAATGGTTCCCCATTCCTGTGCTAAGTAACATCCACTCATTTCCAGTGCCTTGTGATTTTGCACATTACCATGCCCCTGCTCTCAAGTTTTCCCCCATCCCTAAAAAGCCCCCCAAATTGTTCTAAGCCCTTCCACCTGAAGATGATGATTCATCCTCCCCATCTTGATCTTTTCTAATGAGTTATTTGGCGTCTCCAACTCTCCCCATGGTGTAAAATGCTTCCCATCCTCTCTCTCTCTCTCTCTCTCTGATGACAAGAGGACTACCTCAACCCCGACATCTCTTTCAAAGGGTCCCCAGCCACCCAGCTCAAAGCATGAATGCCGCCCATGATGAAAAATACCCTCTGGAAACACCCTCCCCCCGTCTGCCCCATCTTCCATTTAGACACACTTTTCATTCATACCGCAACACATTCTCGAATTGGTGAGATGTCGCAAGGCAGCCGGGATTGGGCGGCCCCTGGATAAAAAAAAGGCAGCCGTGAGATATCGTAATTAGAATGGTCATTAGCGACACACACAGCAGAGGGTCTTGTAAATGAAGTGTAGATTTGGGTTCTTTTCAACTCACCAGGAATATGAACAACCTGATTAGTTAATGGGACCAGTTTCCAGTAGTGGCAGGAAAAGGGGGGGGGGGGAATACAATGTTGTCAGCAAGGTTTTTTTTTAAAAAAAATGTTTCTAAGAAAGCGGATGATTTTGCAGAGAGATGAGACTGCAGCATTTCCCTTTCCAGATCATTGTTTACAGTTTCTTTCTACATCTTCCTATTGAGCCAGAGACCAAATGGTTCATCCTGTCCTTATTGCATGTATATCCTTCCTTTCCCTCACAAGGACCTCAGGGCAATGTAAGTGGCACTTTCCACGTCTATTTTGTCCTCACAACAACCCTGTGAGGAAGGCCAGACCAAGCTGACTGGGCTAGGGTCACCCAGAGAGCTTCAGGGGGTGGGAGGGGATTTGAACCTGGGCCTTCCCAATCATGGCCCAATACTCTAGCCCCTTTCACCACACTGCCTCATTTCCTCCATCTACCAACAGGCACAACATGAAAGCTACAGCCCTTCCTTCCTGCATGCTTACCCCTAACACCAGGTCAGCTTGAAAATTGGAGCTCCCTGAATGGTTTTCTGGATGTCGGCTTGCCAGACCGAAAACAAAGAGTGAGCAAGATTCCTCTCCAGATGACTTCTCTCCCACTTGACACAATGACAAGTTCATATATGCATGCCATATCGCTTCTACACGCTCCTTTCTTTCTCACCCCTCACTCTTATCTATATATTTGTGCATTACACGGGAATTTAGTATCTCCATCTCTGAAAGCCTTGTGTGCTGGGAGTTGCTGGGATTTTTGTGGCAGGAGAGGAACAGAGGAAGGACTAGAGATATGAAGTTGGAGCGTGTTCAGAGGAGGGCAACGAGGATGATCAGGGGTCTGGAAACAAAGCCCTAGGAGGAGAGATGGAAAGAACTGGGCATGTTTAGCCTGAAGAAGAGAAGACTGAGGGGAGACATGATAGCACTCTTCAAACACTTGAAAGGTCACATAGAGGAGGGCCAGGATCTCTTCTTGATCAACCCAGAGTGCAGGACACAGAATAATGGGCTCGAGTTACAGGAAGCCGGATTCTGGCTGGACATCAGGAAAAACTTCCTGGCTGTTAGAGCAGTATGACAATGGAACCAATGACCTAGGGAGGCTGTGGGCTCTCCCACCCTAGAGGCCTTCAAGAGGCAGCTGGACAGCCATCTGTCAGGTACTCTTTATGGTGGATTCTTGCACTGAGTAGGGGGTTGGACTTGATGGCCTTAGAAGCCCCTTCCAACTCTACTATTCTATGATTCTAAGACCCAGATAAATTTGGGGTGGTGGTGGAGGACTATTTCCCATTTTCAAGAAGAGTTTTGTTGTTCCTTTTTGTGAAAAATTAGGAAACGAAGAATTATGGATCATGAAATATTTTCTTTAGGATGAATAAAACGTTTAAGACATGCGAAATAGTAGTGAAGCTTGTCTCAATCCAGGCTCAATCCATCTCAATCCATGAAGATGATAAAAATGAAGGATACTTAGAAGCAGAAACTGCTGACAGTGATAGCTTAAAGAATTAGACTGATTAGACAAAATTAGTATTCCATATGACTCTTGAGTCCCCCCCTCCTTTCCCCCCAAAGCATTTGTGGAGGAGGCCAAGTTCAGAATATGTAACAACTTCCTTTGTTTTACTATAACGTTGATGTTTTCAACTTTAACTTTTTGCCTCCGTTTCATAAGCAAGCAAAAACAAAGACATGCAAGACTCCCTAGAATTCAACGTCTTGTAGCTCTGTGTGGAACAAACCTTAAATACACACAAAACGAAATTCAATTACCAAATTTCTAAAAACTGTAGGAATAAACTGTACCTTTAAAAGTAATATGCCAAATGTGATAATTTCATGAGCAAACCAAGTTATACCTTATGCAGTTTTATTCAGTGACAAAGTGACTTTGGATCTGTAAAGGGTGTTAAAAAGTGTGATGCATTTCCCCCCCACTATTTTCCACAAAATGTCCAGGTTTTCTGCCAATCCCACCCCCAGCGATGCTTAGTGTTATGTATGAATGCAGCTTTAGTGTGGTGCAGTGGTTACAGCGTCAGGCTAAGACTCGGGAGACCTAGGTTCAAATCTCCAATCTGCCAGGAAGCTCTCTAGATGCCCTTGGGCCACTCACTGTTTCTCAGCATGACCTACCTCACAGGGTTGTTGAGAGGATAAAATGGGGTGTGTGGTATGGGGGTTATGTATACTTTGGGAAGAAAGGCAGGTTATAAAAAACAATACTGAAAGGCCACAATAAACAAGTGTAAAGAAATATTGAGTGAACTTGAAAGGTTGTCACACAGAGGAGGCCCAGGGTCTCTTCTTAATCATCCCAGAGTGCAGAACATGGAACAATGGGCTCAAGTTACAGAAAGCCAGATTCTGGCTGGACATCAGGAAAAACTTCCTGACTGTTAAAGCAGGATGACAATGGAAACAATGACCTAGGGATGTTCAAGATGCAGCTGGACAGCCATCTGTCAGGTATGCGTGAAGGTGGATTCCTGCATTGAGCAAGGGGCTGGACTTGATGGCCTTACAGGACCCTTCCAACTCTACCACTCTATGATTCTAGTCCGATGCTAGCAGTCTTCAACTTTTTCACATCTAGGTCCCCAAACTACAATAGGGGACTTGCTTTTATTTTTTACATGGATCTCTGTCTCTCCCTTCCAAGTTGTTTTTGTTCCAACCCCTACCACCAAAAACTACATAAAACTAGAGAGAGAGAGAAAGAAAGAGAATGGAAGAGAGAGAGATAGAGAGAAAGAGAACGAAAAAAAGAGAGGAAGGATGGAAGCAAGAGAGAAAAAGAAAATGATAGTAAAAGGAAAGAAGTGAGAAAGGGAAAGTAAGAAAGGGAAAGGACCAAAGAAAGAGGAAGGAAGTAAAAGAGAAAGGATTGAAGAAAGAATGAAAGAAAAAAGAGAGGAAGGATGGAAGCAAGAGAGAAAAAGAAAATGATAGTAAAAGGAAAGAAGAAAGGGAAAGTAAGAAAGGGAAAGGACCAAAGAAAGAGGAAGGAAGTAAAAGAGAAAGGATTGAAGAAAGAATGAAAGAAAAAAGAGAGGAAGGATGGAAGCAAGAGAGAAAAAGAAAATGATAGTAAAAGGAAAGAAGTGAGAAAGGGAAAGTAAGAAAGGGAAAGGACCAAAGAAAGAGGAAGGAAGTAAAAGAGAAAGGATTGAAGAAAGAATGAAAGAAAAAAGAGAGGAAGGATGGGAAAGAAAGAGAGAGAAAAAGAAAGAAAGAAAGAAAGAAAGAAAGAAAGAAAGAAAGAGAAAAGAGAGAGATGATGAAAGAAAAAAGGAAAAATAGAAACAAGCAAGCGAGAAGGGGCAAAAGAAACGGAGGAAGGCTTGCTGTATGTGGAACTTTCCCTAGGAACGGGGTGTGCCACTCAGTTGTCCATCCCAGTCCACTAATGGAGCCGAGGCCAATTTGCCCAAGCGGCAACCACGGAAGCTGAACCACATTGCATTGTCTCAGCTCTCAGCCAGCCCTCCCCACGCCCCCTCCCCATATGATTACTTCTTGTCAGCTCCTCAGCCGCAGCTGGAGAGAAGAGTGGCAGGCACAGACAGGTACGGTTGTCGCGCTACAACCGTCACAGTAATTTAGCACACCAGCGCTAGCTCCCACAGAATAATGAGGTGGGCGAGAGAGCGGACGGGTAGGGGGTGGGCGCGGGCCGGGTGGCTTTGCTCAAGGGGTCTCGTTTGTCCTGCTGGCACAAGGCTCTCCCCATCACCACACCCCAAAATCTCAGAAAACAAGCTTTGGAGGGTCCCCCGCTTGATCGTCAGGATAACGGAGGTGTCAGCTGTACCATAAACGAGGAGCAAGGGGGAATCGAACCCTCTTCTTGATCTGGTGTCCCGGAAAGTGACACCGTGACACCCTGCCATCCTTTGCTCTCTCTCTCTCTCTCTCTCCCTCTTGAGTTTCTTTCCCCAGTGAAGCTCTAGAAGCAGAGCACCTCTTCCAACCTGAAGGCCTAATTCCATTTGGAAAAGTTCCCATGAGTGGCATTCCAGGAGTGGGTGGGACCAAAGGCAAAAGGGGGAGTGGCCCAAAATACTCACCTATTTTAGATTCAAGCTCTTACTGCCAGGAACTAAGAAGACATAATTATGTACGGGGTGGAGAACGTGGATAGGGAGAGACCTTTTTCTCCCTCTTCCACAATGCCAGAACCCAAAGGGGTCATAATGCTAGAACCTAAAGGTGATGGGTGGGAGATTCAAGAGAGATCAAAGGAAGGACTGCTGCACACAGCGCATGGTGCAACTATGGAATTCACTGCTGCAGGATGTCATGATGGCCACCGATTTGGACGGCTTTAAAAGGGGGTTAGACACACTCCTGAAGAAGGCCATCAGTGGCTACCAATCCTGGTGGAAATACACCATCTCCAAATAAATGAACCCTAAATAAATTTGCCTGTCCCAAAACTCCCTCCCTTCATCTTCATCAAATGATCCACTGGGGATCTTTGAGCATCTTCCATGAGGAAGCTGTGAGTCAATGGAGCCACCACGTGGAAGGAGGAATGAAATAAAGGTGCATGTCTCCAGCACGTGGTCAGTCCCAGTTTTCAAAATGACCCCTCGTCGTTGTGTTTCAGGGTTCTTTTCTGGAGCTCCCATTTCAACAGAAGGTGGTAAACACAGGGGTAAGACCCACCTCCCAGGCGGTTCTTTCATGGCTCTCAAATCAGAAGTAATCCAATGACCTAGACAAGCATGATGCAGAGGGACGGAATGAGCAAGACAAACACAGATGTTCTAATGGAGGTTGGCTGGGAAGCAGGCAAAGCTCCATCCATGAGCTGTGCAGAGACTGGAGACAGCCTTCTCCTCTCTGGGTGGGTCATTCGGACTCATGGAAGCTTTAAATTATTCAATCAATACGGCTTCGCAACACACTACATGAGTTGTCACACTGGTGCAGCCTTCCCCAACCTGGTACCCTGCCGATGTTTTGGACTACAACTCCCATCACTCCCAGGCAATGGCCTTCCTAGCAGCCCAACACATCTGGAAGGCACGGAGTTGGGGGAGGATGTGCAAGACACTGTCCAGAAACCAGTCGCAGAATTTCGGTCTATTTTGTCTGTATTTTGTTTGGCATCATGGTTTTGTGATATTGTGGCTTTCATTGTTGTAAGCCGCACTAAGTGATGCCTAGCAGGGAGGAGGGGATTTTTGTAGGAATAAATGCAGATTTTGCAGGGAGTCATTTGGATATAGTGCTTCAGCTGCCACCATAAACATAGCCAAGTTAGTTCAACTTTAAACTGAAATAAGAGTTTCACAGAAGCCGAATGGAAACATTTTGGGTTGAATCGTGGCGGAACCTGATCTGAGAACGAATATTGGGGAGTGGGGAATGGGGGAGAAGGGGAAAAAAAGAGATATTACAACAAAGGCGCTTTAATAATAAAAAAAAGCTAGACTTTAAAGAACTTTGCTTTCTATAATTCCAGAAAATGACTTGAGCTAGATTAATTATTTTAATGAGGAGAATAAGGAAAACGTGTGCAGAAGATCAAATAAATGCAAATCCACAAAGGTTGTAGGGATTCTCATTAAGCGTTTCCATTAAAGAAATGGCGAGATCTTGGAATGTGAAATAAATCTCCTAAAAATGAAGAAGCTCCTTCCTCCTCCTTCAGGGCTTTCAGAACCCGAAAGCTGGGCAAAAGCGAGTCAAATTGATCGCGAGCCAAAAGGCCTGGCACAGCCGTATGAGAGAAAGGAAACTTTCCCTTTGCTGTTTTGCTCATCTTCTCGCGAGATGACCATTTTTAACGGGAAGGCGCTCCCAGTCTCACAGGGAGAACCATGCCGGCGACCTCAGAGAGGATGGAAAGAGGGCGGTTCTGTAGGCAGGGAGGGGAGGGGACTGGGGAAAAGGGGATACAAGCTATCCCCAGCCCATCGCAGCCTCCTTCCCTACCCCTCTGCAGTGCCTTAGCTAGACGGGTAAAAACACCCATCTAGCAAAAATGCAGAGTGGGAGATGCCCGGAGGTGAAGAACACCTACACGTTCCTCCCGCTCTGAACAGGATGTCCATCAGTCTCAGGGTTCGGAGGGTGAGGGGCATCCGGACAGGGCTGCGCATGTAATGTTTCTTGGATGCTCTAGAAAAGGGATCTGAATTTCCCGGTAGATCCCCATGTGTAATCCTATGCATGTTTAGACAGAAAAAAGTCTTGCGACTCCAAGTGTTCCCCCAGCCAGCCCTGATGAGACTGTGCGTGGTAACGTATAGATCAGAAACAGGGTAGGGCAGAAGCAAAGGGATCAGATTCACGCGTCGCTCGTTCCCGCGGACACAGCCAGGGTAGAACACACTCCCGTCCTTCCCCGTTTGCGCACAAACTATTTTAGCCCCTTCGCTGACCCAGAGGCTCGGAGGAGTGCAAACAACCCCACAGGCCGGGAAAACAGTTTAGTGGAGGCGGAAAAGGTCGGTGTTGTGAGCTTGTGTGTATGTCAGGGGGGTACCCGGGGTACTTCTCTCCCCCCCTCTGCCGTTAATCAGATTCTAATCATATTCAGCACAATGCCAGAGGTGTCTGCAGCCAATAAGAGGTGGCAGGCAGGCAGCTGCACTTTGATGACAGAAGCTGTCAAAATAGCCTCAGAAGCAAAGGGGCTCGATGAAAACGTGAAAATGAGATACGGAACGAGGGGCACCGGGGAAAGGTGTGGGAGCGTACTTCAGTTCTCCCTCTCTGGCTAATGGGGATATTTATTTAGGATTTAAGATGCATATAAACACGTCAACACACAGCCCTAAAATAAGAGGCGCCGGGTTGGGGGGGGGGGAGGGAGTTACAACAATCTGCCGGTGTTCACAACACCCCTGAAAAAAGGAGAGGACTTCTGTTCCCATTTCACAGATGGGGAACCAGGACCCAAGGGGGAAGCGAGACCAAAAGGAAGGCGACGCAGGACCCAAGAGGTGGAAAAAGCCAAACCTTCTTACTTTTACAGATCCGTGTGAGAACAGTTTAATTTAAAGACTTAGAATTGAAACCTATGTATGTTAAGACATGTGTGTGTGGGGGGGGGGGGAGCCCTGGACACCAGCAGAATAAGCTGGGGAATTCTGGGAGCTGAAGGACTCCCCCCCGCCCCATCTGAACGTGCACAGGACTGCTCCTTAAGGCATTTCACTAGTCCTCTTCGTTGACATCGATATGTCACAGGAAACAGCTGGTGAGGTTTCAGGGGCTAGAACTAAAATGCCTAGAGACCGGAGGGTGGGCGCCAGTTCCTGACCTGGCTCTTCGCTCCCTCATAGGTAAGTATGCTGGACTGGGTCGCTTTGATACAGAGCTGAATGGATATAGAGAGGGACACTTCATTTCTTTAGAGCCTCATTCCTTAACCAGGTGCTCTCTAGATGGGGTCGAACTAGAGTTCCCAAAATCCCCAGCCGGCACAGCCATGCTGACTGGGGATGATGGTCATTGGAGCGAGGCATATTTGGAGGGGACCGGCTACAGGAAGACTGCCCTATGGGCGCACTTTCATTGCAGCCTGCCAATTTGGATGGTCGCTTGGGCAGATAACAAGGCAGCAGGGTGGGGGTGGGGGTGGGGGATGGGGGGGTGAGGTTTGTGTCTGGTGGAGGTGAATCCCCATGTAGGAACAACCCCACCCCTCGCAACCTTCCCAGAAAACTGCTTGAACCTGAGAAGCCCCCCCTCCCCCCCAAAAAAGCAGCACACACTGTTCCTTCAAAAATATTGGCACTTTGGCAGCGAGACCGCGCACTTTCCTAGCTCAGGCCCCGCTCCGCTCCGCTGGAACAGACACGCGCAGTCCTGTGTGACAGCACGGAATTAAATACCATTTTGGGGGAAGCTGGCAGTGAATAATGAGAGCCCGAAATACCTTGCTTCCTCCGTTTGCCTCTTTAACCCTTCAGCTGCTGCAGCTCCCTGGCAGGGCCAACGGCCAGGACAACACTCCGTTTGGCCAATCTGTGGCTGCGGCGGTGGGGGTCAAAGGCCAGGTTTTTGGGAGGGACTGTGGGCGAGATGCCTTCCACGGGCCTCCTCTGCCTGAGTGGGCCCGTCCTCTCCTCGCCATGGTTGCCCATTTGGTTGCCCATTCCCTCTAGGCTCAACAGTCATGACCCCCGAGAGAGGGAGGGAGGGAGGGAGGGGGAGGGAGGGAGGGAGGGAGGGAGAGAGAGAGAGAGAGAGAGAGAGATGCATGCAGAGCTTTTACTGTTTTTGTGTCTTGTTCCTCTCGCTCAGAGAGGGTCAGTGAACAGGCAGTAAAAGGGATTGGCTCTGGCCCCCCTCAGGGCTGGCGCCAAAGGTAGGCATAGTTGGGCATCTGGCAAGCGTCCTCACCCCAGCAGGGGCCCACTACCAAGAGCCCCCTGGACCTGCCCCTCCTCATCCTCAGTGTTGCAACCTGCTTCTTCACACTCTGGCCCAGACACCGGCGGTGGTGAGAGGGAGGAGGAGCGGGAGATGTCGCGGCCTACTTGCTCCCTGGCTTTCTATGTGTCGAGCTAAGCAAGTGGTGGCCATGATGAGAAAGGAGAGGAAGACAAAGAACAGCCAGCTGCTCTGGTGCTCAGAAGGTAGACTCCCTGAGCAAGGGGCCCCATGGAAGGTATCTTGTCCAAGGTTCCTCAAACGCCTGGAGCCCCTTTGTAGGGTTTGGTAAGTGCCCAATAATGTTGCCCCTTGCTTGGTAGTAGCGTGGGCCAAGGCATCCCAGTGAGGCGCCATGATTCTTCAGCCAAAATGGAGCAGCCAATCAAATTAGCCTCCTAATTGCTACCCCCCCCCACTTAAAACTCCTGTGTCTGCATGAGAAGGCAACGATCCACATATTGTTGCAAATCTTAAGGATGCTGTTCATTTACAAATACAGCTGCCGTCATTTGTAAAAGAACAGGAGGGGACACACACGCCACTCGGAGCAGAGGGGGAGCGTGTTTCGATCCGAGCACACAGCAGGGCTCGGACTAGTGACCCGGGGTGCGGATGGGTAAGGATTCTGCCTGTGCACAACCACCTCACTTTGACCAAAAGAGGGAACTGCCAACAGGAGCATTGTTAAGTTCAAACTGGTCAGATGATGTGCCCGGACCCTCATAAAATAGGGTGACCATATGAAAAGGAGGACAGGGCTCCTGTATCTTGTAACAGTTGTAAAGAAAAGGGAATTTCAGCATATGTCATTTTTTATGCATGCAGCTAGCTATACTAAAGTGATCTGATCCAAAAGAGGGCAGGGCTCCTGCAGCTTTAACTCTTGTGATGAAGAGAGAATTTCATCAGGTGCTGCATGTATACAAAGGACACCTGCTGAAATTCCCTTTTCTAGACAACCGTTAAAGATACAGGAGCCTGGTCCTCCTTTCCATAGCGTCACCCAACATAAAAGCTTTCAGGTTAGGCTTGTGTGGCGGTCTAAGCAACATTTGGGACCAGGCCGAATCTATCTAACTCTGAGGTCTCCAGCATATTCTGGTGCTCAGACCCCCATTTCTGCCTTGTACTGGCTTCTGGGAAATGAGTGTGTTGTGACCAGTCCCGCTCACCATGGCAACCCCTTTAAAATGGTAAAGTGGACCCAGTTGTAGCCATTTTGTGAGAGTACCAATGACACACTCACAGAATTTCAGAGGTGCCTACTGTCCCAAAAAGTTAGGGGACACCTGACTGACTTATGTTCTGGGTTGGGTCACTAACTCCTTAACACCCACGAAGGTGGGTTCATGCCACCTGAGCATTACAAACCATATAGACTTCCCTGCATTACTTTCCTGACCCAGAACTTGACTACCAGCCTGTCTTGGAACCCATCATCTGCTTCCGGCCTGTTGGGACTTCAGTCTGCCTTCGCCAGAACTGGACCTCCACCTGCAGGCGGTTTCAGAAATCTCTCCCCTTCACACATACACACACACACACACAGACACCAACTACCTGCATTCACACTTTTGCAGGTGGGCAGACGAACTACCTGGGAGTTTCGATTCTCCTGCCGGCTAGATGAATCCTTTTGCCCGCTGCTGTTTTGATTGCTCTCGCCACAGGACGAAAATGACTTCTGAAAAGTGTTCGCTTCATTGCAGCGTGGGGAGGGAAGGAACACACTACTGTGATTTGTTTAGATGCTCTTCTTAAGAGAAAGAGAGAGAGAGAAGGGGGTAGGTACAATTCCTGTGTGGGTCCTTGATCTCTGGAATGAGATTATAGAATAATGGAATAGTAGAGTTGGAAGGGGCCGATAAGGCCATCGAGTCCAACCCCTTGCTCAGTGCAGGAAGCCACCTTAAAGCATCCCTGACAGATGGTTCTCCAGTTGTCTCTTGAAGGCCCCTAGTGTGGGAGAGCCCACCACCTCCCTAGGTCATTGGTTCCATTGTCGTACTGCTCTAACAGTCAGGAAGTTTTTCCTGGTATCCAGCCGGAATCTGGCTTCCTGTAACTTGAGCCCATGATTCCGTGTCCTGCATTCTAGGATAATCGAGAAGCGATATTGGCCCTACTCTGTGTGACAACCTTTCAAGTATTTGAAGAGTGCTATCATGTCTCTCCTCAGACTTCTCTTCTCCAGGCTAAACATGCCCAGTTCTTTCAGTCCCTCCTCATAGGGCTGTGATAGTCATGGCGGCTCCCCTCTTCTCTTCTCTTAAAGAGGGGGGACTTATTGAAAGACATCAAGCTGCACCTCCAGACAACCGAGGTTGCAACCTCAACCTCATGTCAGTGTGACCTCGACTGGTCCCTGAACGGACTCGTGTCAGAAACCAGAAGCAGCAAAATCGTGACAATGACTTTGAACATGGCTTCTTATGCATGTCCCCTTCCCCAAGAGTGAGAGATGGAGTGGAGGGTGGGCAGGGAGGAGGAATTAGAGATGGAGGAGGAGAGGAAAAGAGCCAGGAAGGGATGAGTCAGGAGTAACTACGAGTGGTGAAAGCAGTAATACAACGGAGCAGGGAAATCGCTGGGAGAGATTTGGGGTTACAGAGGGAAAACAGAGTTCTGTCTTTGTTTATCATGAATTGATTTACCCACGGTTTTGTTTGTCCCATGTGCTGGCCTTGCCCTGAAGTTGGGCACTTCAGCTCCCATCAGCATGGGCGATAGTGTGGAATGCTGGGCATTGTAGTCCAAAGCATCTGGAGACTACCCTGTGGTGGCATTGCAATGGTGGAAACAGCCTCCCAAGAAAAAAAAGCTCAGATGGCACCAACCCCTTTGAAGGTGCCACTTTAGTCTCCCGGGCTTTTGGTTATCTTTCATTGCTGCTGCTCATGTCATTTTGTAAACCGCCCAGAGAGCTTCGGCTATGGGGCGGTATATAAGTATAATAAATTATAATAATTATTGAGTGATATATATATATATATATATATATATATATGAGCAATTGTTTTATGTGTGTGAGTTGTGCTTGATCCCATTTTAACTTTGATTGCAAAGAGGTAGCCAGAGCAATAATGATGATTCTACTAATAATTAATCATCAAAATAAACAATACACTATAAATAATTATCAATAAACATAATAATAAATGTAAAGATAGCAATAGTAATACCAACATAAATACTAATCTACGGGACATGAGGGATCTACGCAAAACGGTATCCCACCCATCTCCAGTTCCCATAACATACAAGACCCCTCATCTTGTGATGGCATCACATGGTGCATTACCTAAGATCACACAACCGATCAGGTGGAGCAGGGAAGCCCATAAGATCGGGGAAACGTCACTTGTTACAGGAGAGAAGGTTAGAGAGTTTCTCCTGCTAGTGGAGGGATTTGGTGAAATGGCCGTTCCCAGACTCCGGCTTAATTTTTCTGCCCACAAATAAAGTGGAGAAATCCAGAGGCCATTTGTGCGTAGCTGTAGTACAGCGTTTCAATATGTGTGAAAGAATGTGGGCAGACCCATTGAAAGGGTCCTGGGGTCATGTAGGCCCCGGAGTGAATGGGGAAAAGCAACCACTGCACGCCCATATTATTGGGGCTGAAATGACCCCTAAATAATGAAACACCTATTTCTTGTTGACGTGGAGGTTTAATATTTGAGATATTCACCCATTCTGTATTCATTCTTGTAAATTCAAACAGACTTCTGCAAAGTTTTGGGTTGAAGTAAACAGGACTGCATAGCTAAGGTATCAAGCCCATGGGAACTGATATTGAGGCTCATTACAGATCCTCAAAAACCATCCCGACAGAAATGATGCTCCCTAACAGTAACCAATAATCCTTAGTAATACAATTTAAGGAACTGCTGTATTAAACTGGACTTTGTTTTGTGTTAAGGCCCAATCCTATTGCTTCAAATGGAGATACGGCGTACGCACGAGCTACTATTCAGGACAGAAGGTCACACCGTTTGCCACCACAGAGAACCATCACAGAGAAAACAGTATCCAAGGTCAGCTGTATGAGCGCTTACCACCTCTGACCTCCCTTTATTTTACTTACTGTCTCTAGGTAACAACTCTGCATCGTTTTACCTTGAGATGCATAAAAAAACTACAGGTTGAAAAAGAAGCACAAAGCCAAACCCCAAGCATGATACATGCAGGACGAGGTCCCAAAAGGCTACTTACACGCACTTCTAACTGTACACACATGTACCTATGTCAATCATTTGCTGTGTAAGGGGAAAAAAGGCAGTGTTGTGTAGTGGATAGAGTGCTGGATTCGGATTGAAAGACACGGATTCAAGTCTCTGCTCAGCTGTGCAGTCCGTAAGAACGTAAAAGCGCCCCCTGGTGGATCACACCAAAAGGCCTACCAAGCCCAGCATCCTGTTTCCAATGGTTTTCCTGTGGCTAGGTCCCCAACATGATGCCCTTCAAATGTTTTGGACTACACTTCCCATCATCCACAGCCAACCCAGAAGCTGGCACCCAACTCATCTGGAGCGCACCAGGCGGAAGAAGGCCAATCTGCACAATTACCCCATGTTCTCACCATAGCACCCACTCCCACCCCATCCGAAGAGAAAAGAGACTAGACCAATCCTCCCCACCCATGAATTACACTCTAATTTTAAGTATGTGTTTTAACTGTGATTCGAGCTTTAGTACTACGGAGATAATTAATTTCTTGATCTCAAAAGCCTTAAAGAAAGTATTTGGGTTACTTTCACGGGCTTCAGCAACATACCCAGGACTAACAGAGGTTTCCATTCTGACCAACCGTGCGCCACTCTGACAGATAGATTTCGTGGGTGCATTATCCATATTGAGAGGGTAGATGTGAAGCCAGGCCTGGGTTGCTAACAGCCTAAGAAGCTGGCAGTGGTGGAGAGGAGAAACTGGAACCAGGCAACTATTAGCGGTAACCAAGATTTTGGAGGTTTAGTCCTTCACAGCTTGAAATAGGTCCTTAAAGTTGCAATGCTAGGCATGTTCAGAAAGAAGTCCTACAACTTCCAGCATTCCCCCGTCAGACATACTGGCTAGAAAATGCTGGGAGTTGTAGGGCTCTTTTTTTCTGTCTAAACATGCATAGGATTGCATCCTTAGCTTCGTAACGCCCACTCTCTGAAACTCCCTACCACTACAAATTTGGCGGGAGCCAACACATTTCTAGATTTTCGGCAACTACTGAAAACACAGTATTCCAACAAGTATTCCCAGGAAGGCAATCACGTTCTCTCTACACCACTGAGAAACTGCTTTAAGATAAGCAATTTATAAATACAACTAAATCAATAATGGCCTAGCTGAGCAATCCAGCCCTCCTAGAAGTAGGTTTGATGTTGTTTAGAGATATGTACATCTGGGTGCATTGCTGCCTGTTACATGTTTGCACGTAAATGGTTTTTTATACTATGTTTCATGCATTTTTAATGGTTTTTCATTTTTGAGAACCGCCCAGAGTGCTTTGGCTATTGGGCGGTATAGAAACATGACGAATGAATGAATGAATGAGTGTAGGAACCTGCCTTATACCAGATCACACGACTTGACTGTCTAATCCAATACTGTTTACTCTGTCCGGTAGTGTCTCTAAAAGGTCCCACCGTGAAGGCTTTGTCCATCCCCTGCGATCTGATGCATTCACCTGGAGATGCCGGGGATCAAACCCGAGACCGTCTCCATGCAAACAAAGTAGGTGCTCTTATCACTGACCTACGCCCCTGCTCCGGCAGCTTCCTGGCTAGCTCCTAGAACAAACCGCTGACCTCCATCCCCAGCCTCTGCTGCGTTCTCCTAAATTAAGAAATCGGCCACGCATTCTTTAACCCTTCGCTCTCTGGCAGAGACGACAAGCGAGGTTCTGGCAGAGTCTCCCCCTGGGGTATCGTGAGTGCCGGCTCCCGTGCACAAGCCGAGATTTTTTTAAAAAGGAAAACGGGGCGGTGGAGCTGCTGTCGAGCAAAAGGGGACGATGCTATCAATGAATGCAACCTCCGATCCCTCATACTGGGGAGCCTTTGACCTCGTCTCGCTTAGGATTGAATCGGCGGGCAGTGCCAGGCTTGTCAACCCATTGTTTGAAATCACCACCACCACAGAGGGAAGGATTTGAAACCGGTGCTGAAGCCCTTCTCCTCACTCCTGCAATTTGCATCCATTTAGACAACGTACCTCAGTCCAGGGGCCTAGCGTTCACTTTGGTATTGATGATGGTAACGATACAACAGTAGCATAAAATAATAATATAAAATATTGATAAAGTGTAACAATAATACAACAACACCAACAACGGTCAACCAGAAATAGAATCATCTTCAGTTTTTATGCCATCAGCAGAGAGAGAAATACAGTAGGTTCTCTGGAGGAACCCCCCCCCCCCCCAAAGCACATGGTTTCTTCTGCTGTGATGTCCTCCGGATTTATTGGGCTAACAACTCCCATCCTCCCAGCAGGGTGCCTGGGAGGATGGGAGTTGTTCTCCCACACACCCGGAGGGCGCTGGGATGGCGAAGCTTCCTCTACTCCATGCTCATGGCCTTAGAGACATGGGCATCCTTCACATCCAACCAGGAAGAAAAGAAAATCTGTGTGCTTTGTGAGCTCTGTCTGACTGTCTCTCTCTGTCTGTCTGTCTGTCTGACTGTCTCTCTCTGCTGTCTCAACCTCCTCTTCTAATCGGTAAGTTTGCATTTCTGATGGGGAAAGGAGCATTTCTCCGAAAGAAAGAAAGAAAGAAAGAAAGGGGGGAAAGGGCCCATACAAGAGGACAAGATCACTCCATGCAGAACATGAGTAAAGGGAAACAACCCCGGCTCAGACAGACAGACGATTTCTGAAGATGCAGGTTAAGGCGACAGAAGCCAGAGTTGTCCAGAAGAGGCTTCCGAAGGCACGAAACAATAGAGTACCCCCACCCCACTCTGGTCTCCTCCACTTTCCAACAACCCGTTCCTTTAACCTCCCCGGGCAGCTATCAATGCCAGCAAAGAGCTTGCAGGGAGAGGTTCAGCTCCAATTCCTTGCTCAGCTCAAGCCTACCGCAAAGGCTAAGAGTGCCCCCTGCAGGTCCAACGAAGGAAGAGCAGCCGGTCCACGCGGCACGCTTTTATTAACGAACAGGAGGCGGCCGCAAAGCAACGCAGAGGGCAAGAATCGGGAACCAAAAACCAGGGGAGAAACTATTGAGAGCGCGAGCGAGCGACGGCCACTCCTGGATCTGCAGGGAGTCGCTTTAGGAGAGAGTGGTTTTTTTCCTCCCAAACAGCTTTTGCTTTCGGAACAAGGGCTGAGCTTTGAGGCCTGCCTGTGCCAACGGAGGACAAAAACTCCAGCCATGCCTTGTGCTCTCCTGTAATTGAAGGAGTAACGTCGGTGAAGGTGGACATGCTGGCTTCAAGATAAGAGTTTCCACTGTGATGGATCTTTTCAGACAGGCACCGGCTCGCCAAAGCCTGATGCGCCATCAGACATTAAAAAGGGCACATTAAAAACAAGCCAATAAAAGCCACTGCTCGCAAATCCACAGGATGCTATTTAAGGGCCAAGAGAAGGCCTCTTCCTTACCTGAAGAGCTCTCTGATCTCTTTCACCGTTGCCTGGAAGGGGATGTTTCGCACTAGGATCTTGGAGCTCTTTTGCTTCCTGCTGGTTTGCTTCTTGCGGGTCGAAGCCACCGCTGACCTGGGAAATCAAGAGAGGCAGGGCGCACTAAGCTACAGGGCGTCGCAGCAGGGAAGGTATTTTACAGGAGAAAGCTAAGGATGCCGGAGAAATCCGCCTACGGGAGGGGAGTTTTGTAGCGGGTATGACTTGCCTTGCGTCTGTGAGCTGAGCTGCAGGCTGTTCTCCGAACATCGGGAACCTTTTTGCACATTTTTGGGGGGAGGGTTGTGTGTTCTGCAATTTGCGCAAATTGCTGAACCTCCCCCCCCCCCCACACACACACACAAAAATGAGCAAAAAAGTTCCTGGAGTTCAGGGTACAGCCTGCAGCTCACAGATGAAAGACGAGTCATCCCCATTACACAACACAGTCAAGACAAAAAGAACTAGACTCCCCAGTAATGGACATCCCTAGAGAAGGAACAGGTACATGGAGAGAAAGGTTGTTATTCTCTGTTCCGCCCGAGGAGAGCCCCCAAGCGTAATGGCGGCCCCGCGCACACTGGTCCTCTGGGGAGAACTTACTCCCGTCAGCCAAAACTAGGCTGACAACTGTTACCTACAGGACCTTTTCTTCTGTCGCCCCCAGACTGTAGAATGGCTGCTGCCGGAGGAGATTCGTCAACTTAATATTCTCTCCGAGTTTAGGACAGCTATAAAGACTACTCTCTTCTGGCAGACCTACCCAGATGAATTTTAAACCTAAGAATTTTAAGATGTCCTGATTGTTATCATGATATTTTACTGGTTTTATATGGTCGTTTAATTAATTTTATGTATTTGATTTATATTGTATTGTTGTACTAATGTTGTTCCTCTCCTCGATCCAAGGGAAGAGGCAGGTAAGAAATAAATGTATTATTATTATTATTATTATTATTATTATTATTATTATTATTATTATTCCAGCCGTCCCAAGCTTGGTCCCCCCAGAAGTGTTGGGACGACAATTCCCATCATCCTGTGGGATTTATAATCCCAGACATCTGGACAGGATCAGGTTAGGGAAAGCAGATTCTAGTCCAGGGGATCCCCTACCTATTGGAGTCAGTGGGCAGATTTGGAATTTGGGGAGTGGTTGTGGGTGCTCTCACAAAATGGCTGACACGGGGGCTTGCCCATTCATAAAATGGTTGCCGTGATAAACATGGCCTCGATCTAGATGGAGAGGCGGGTAAGAAATAAATCGTTATTATTATTATTATTATTATAAAAAACAATTATTTCCCAGAAGGCAAGCTGGTGAGAGTAGAAGAAAAGAAACTTGCAGAAGAACCCAAATACAAGGCAGAGGTGCAGGCCGAGCTCCAGCACGGTCTTTGGAAGCGCAAAACGATGGTGCTTGACGGGGACGCTTAAGATTGCAGCATGTTAACCTCCCAGTTAAAAAACAAAATGTAATAAATAAAAATCAGGGGAGCAGGGAGTCTGGCGGCCACCAAGAAGCGTATCTGTGGATATCTGGGTGAAGACCCTAATTTTAGACCGAACAAAAAAACACTCTGAAGCCCAATATTTATTATTTATTTCATTTGTACACCATCTTTCTGCCCCCCCCCCAAAAAATGGCTCTCAAGGTGGCATACAGAACCGATGAAAATTTGTTAAAAGCAATACATTAACATGCAAGAAAAACGCAACAATTACGGGGTGGGTGGGGGGGGGGATATTATTAAAAACAGCGCCCAGGACACCAGACCCACTTACGGGTTAATGGCATTGTTAAATAAAGCAGTCTTTGCCTGACAGCAGAAGGACATCAAGGAAGGATCGAACCCAGCCTCACTTGGGAAGCTGTTCCTATACTTACATTTATGCAACCGGGAACATGGCTTTAGTTTAGTGTTACGCTTCCTCATGGCTTTAGTTTAGTGTTACGCTTCCTCAGCAAGGAGCAAACCTGGCCTAGCACGTGGGGCCCTGGGACAGCTACGAAGCCTCCAGTCCCAGACTCTCCTGTCATGTCCCTGCATTCATGAAAGCAGCTCGGTCTGGTAGCTGCCATTTAAAATTCCCCACAATGCCCCCCGCATAGTATCCCTCCACAGCATTGTGGGAAATCAATATGGCAGCTCCTAAATTGGTTGACCCCTGATGCCGCCCACTAAAGCCAGTGGGAGCACGCTTGAAGGCATTTTATTTTGATGACCCTACACCTCCCCACCCCCCAAAATCCTTGGAGCCAGTCTTGGCGGAGCCACCATTCTAAGGATTTGGAGGGAAGGGGGACACAGGACTCCTGGCAAAATTCGGTGGCCTGCTGCTGGACAGATTCAACAGAAAGAAACAGATGTTTTTAAATGCCAACGCTACTGGCGCTAAGATTTTAGCATCTATAGAGCACTTGAGTGCTCAAAGAGCTTCACAAATGGTGGCTGGGGGATGCTTGGAGTTGTAGTCCAACACACCTGGAGGGCGCAGCAAGATATATTACCTTGCGGCAGGCCTTACAACAACCCTGTGAAGTGTCTCGGTGATACTATCCCCAGTTTTGAAGACTGGGGAGGTGGAGTGGGGGGAAGTGAAGCTCATGGCAAGGTGAGGTTTCAGCTGGGGAACGTCCCGATATATAGCTCAGCACACTGAGTCATCTAGCCCAGTATTGTTGACCCTGGCTGGCAGGGGCTCTCCAGGGTTTCAGGTAGGATACTTTCCTTGCCCTACCTGGAGATACCGGGGATCGAACCTGGGACCTTCTGCATGCAAAGCAGGTGCTTTATCACACTGAACTATGCTCCCTCCCAATACATGCCAGTCTGCGCAAGCCCAGGTAGGACGAGAAACTTACTTGACAGCCCTTTCAGAGATCTTCACTTCTAGCTGATGGCCATCCACGGAGCAACCCTGTAGAAAGAAAAGACCTCTAAAGGGAATGTAACAGACCTTAAAAAAACAGAATAACGCTGCAATGTTCAGACAATTAAGGCACAACTTTATGCAGATTTACAAAGAAGAAAAAACCTTCTACAACTCCCAGCATTCCCCAGACAGCCATGGAGAAAGGTGGTCCTACAACTCCCAGCATTCCCAATCTTTTTTCTGACTAAACACACACGGGATAACACTTGCTGGCAAGGCACGATGGGACCTGTAGTCCAACACATTTGAAGTGCACCAGGATGGGGAAGGCTGAACTAGAACGATTGGTTTAAAAAAAGAATGACAAAAACTATGTGCCCCCAATGAATTGAGCAGCAGAATTTTGTATCTCTTTAATATAATTACATTAATTTTATTACAAGTACTTACAACGAGTGCACATAAGCAAGGGCCATCTTAAGAGATAATGCTAGGTGAGACACGTATGTTTTATATACTGTCATTTTAAACTTTTACATGCTGATATTGTGTTTTATCATCCTGTATTTTATCGTTGTGAACTGCCCAGAAAGCTTCAGCTTTTGGGTGATATAGACACTAAATCAATCAATCAATCCATCCATCCATCAATATTTGGAGGAGGGAGATGAGCAGGGAATTAAAATCCCTACCCCATGGGCTCTGGGAAGGGACTCTGGTTGTTAACCAGAGCCCATTAGATCCCGGTTTTCAATTACCAAGCCTGGCTTGACATGTAAATAAGCCTGATAGCAAATCCATCATAGGTACATAGGAAACTGGCTTGTACTGGATCATGCTGTTTGTCCATCTAGCCTGGGGTTCAATGACTGGCAGTGGCTCTCCAAGGGGTCCGGAAGAGAAGGGGGGTATTTTGTTTTTGCCATCACTACCTGATCTTTTCAAGCCGCAGATGCTGAACCTGAGACCATTTCTATGCAAAGCAGAGGCTCTACCACTGAGATTCGGCCCGTCGTAGAGGCATTCACCGTTACCTGCAGCTGCTTGAGGGCCTTCTGGGCATGTTCTGGCTTCTTGTACTCCACAAATCCAAACCCCATGGAGAGGAGGGTGCCTAGAAAATAGAAGACCAGAGGTGTGGAAGTCTCTGGGTGAGACGGCATTGGAGGAGAGACTCCTCCTCCAGGCTCCAGGGCCATAAAAACATAGGAAGCTGTGTTATACCAGGTGAGATTATTGCTTGATCTAATAATAATAATAATAATAATAACAATAATTTCTTACCCGCCTCTCCCTCCGGATCAAGAAAGCATCTAACCCAATATGGAGCCCATGTGGCCCCTCCAATGGTACCCGCAAAAGGAATCCCCAACATGGCACCCACATGCACCCACATTTTTTTAAAAAAATTATTTTAATATATGTACATGGATTTGTATATATCCATAGCAATACATACATGTGAAATGCCTATATAAGAAAACACCACTTTCTAGCAATTATCCATAGCCTGCCTACAATCCCTTTCCTTGCATATTTCTCTCCCTTCTCCATCTCTAGCCTCCTTCTTTCTCTCTCTATTTCGCCCTTAGCTTCGCTCTTTCTCTCCCACGCAGCCCTTGGTCACGCTAAAGTGTAATAGAGTAAGGAGGACTGATTATATACAGAAAGTACCAGCTTTGTCTTTCTTCTTTGAGACAGTGCAACCTTTCACGATTCCCGCTTTGGAAAAAACCTGGAAAGGAAAAAAGAGAGTTATATGCTTCTGGGTTTCACTCCAGAGAGCTGCATTGCAGGCCGATGAGGTTTGGTTGAGGACTAGCCCCTTGTTGCAGAGAACGGAAAGGCAGCTGGGAGTGCTGGGTACGAATTGTTATGAGGTTATAAAGGAGAAGAGTGGTTTATTACACACACACACATATCTCCTTCTCCTCCTGTAGCCCTCCTGCCTAGCTGGGCAGGTATCCCAGCATCCTTTGTGGCGGGAATAGAAATCGTTTGTTTGGTGGCAGCATTTCTGGCTGCTCATATGGAGCAGCTCTGTAGGCAATCACTATAAACTGCGCAGTTAAATAATCTTTACTGCAGACTGTGGGTTCTCAGGGTGGCCTGTTTGGGGGAAATAACTCAACGTAGGGGCAGAAAAGTACTCCACGGACAGCAGACTAAGCCATCGTGGGCTGTTCCGGAACATAAACCATCATGGGTATGTTGCATGAAACCAGTCTATGTATAGTCAAAACAGGAATATACCGGGGTTGTGTAGATTGATGTGATTGATATAGTTGTTATGACAGTGTTTATAAATGCAGATATTCATTTCTCTTATATTTCGATGCGTGCCATCAATTGTGATTTGTTTGACACGTATGTTAAATTATTATGAATGACATACTTGTTGAGACATTGACATGATTGCTATAAATAGTATATGGGCATTGGAAATAGTTGCTCACTTTACAATTCGATGCAGACCATCAGGTGCTTTATTTATAAACATTGTATAAAATTATCTTATTGGTTTAGTGCAGCTTGATTAATGCTCTAGATGGGGTTGCCTTTACAAAAAAAACCCTACCTCTTTTAGAGTTTCCTCAGTGGTGGTGAAGTTGAGGTTCTTTATGAAAAGGGTACACCCTGGAAGGCTTTCATCTTCTTCTTCTTCCTCCTCCTCTTCCTCCGCCACCGTTTTGTTTTCTCCTGGCTCCGCTTCACCTTCATTCTTTTGATAGACACCTGCAAAACGAGCAAACAAGAAACCAAATGTCATCCAATGGTAGCCAGTCCTGCAGATTTGGCTCGGATTAAAGAAGGGTGAGATATCTATCTATCTATCTATCTATCTATCTATCTATCTATCTATCTATCTATCTATCTATCTCATATTAATTTAACAGTTAAATTAACTCAATTTTAATCCTTGCTGTTTTAAATTTGTATTTTAATCTGTATTAATTCCTGCTGCTTGGTTTTATTCTGGTTGTGTTTTTATATTGTATGTTATTTTGTGTTTTTAGACTGTGGTTTGTTTTATATTTTTAAAAATGATTTCATGGTTTTAATTTTTGTGAACCGCCCAGAGAGCTTCGGCTATGGGGCGGTATAAAAATGAAATAAATAAATAAATATAAAGCCAGAAGTTTCTATGTAAACCACTTAGAGATTTGATTGGGTTAAGCGCTATACAAATATAAATAAACCCTCAGGCCGTTCTCCAGGTGCCCTCACCAAATGAGGTGGGGCAAGTGGTTATCAAGGACGGGGCTTTTTCAGTGGTGGCACCCCTGTTGTGGAATGATCTTTCCCAGAGAGGCTCACCTGGTACCTATTATTGTAGCGCCATTTGCAGACCTTATTTTCCCAGGCATTTTAGCCCTTCAGTTTTAAAAACCGCGTGAGTGCATTTTTAGATCTTTGCACTGCTATTGATTCTGAACTTGGTTGCTTCTTTGCTTTTATTCTGTTTTGATCTTATGGTTTTACATTACGTTTTACTAGGTGATAGTATTTTATGGTATTCTACGGTTTGAAGTTTTGTCTTCTAAACTGCCCAGTTAGCTTCGGTCAATGCAGGAGTATAGAAATTAATTAATAAAATAATAAATTAAACTGAACTCCAACATCATAGGTCACCCCTTCTACAGGAACTCAAACAAAGGAAGACAGGGGGTACCAGCTGAAGCTGACAGCACCATACTCAAACACAGCCCAGCAATTCTGGAATCCACGCAGAGTGATCTAAAGCTAAGGAACTAATCATTGGGGCAGGTTTACCATATCATGCATAGCGTCAGGTTACCTTCGACGATCAACCCACGCCAGGGTTTTTAAGGGCTTTAGTCTTCACATGAAAAAGGAGAGTATTATTTGGTCGCCTTAGTAGATGATCTACGCCTTAGTATCGACAGGGGGAGTGTGTCCCTGCTGGTACTCTTGGACCTCTCAGCGGCTTTCGATACCATCGACCATGGTATCCTTCTGGAGCGCCTGGGGGAATTGGGAATCGGGGGCACTGTGCTTCAGTGGTTCCGATCCTATCTCTCGGGCAGGCTCCAGATGGTGATGCTTGGGGATAGCTGCTCTTCAAAAAAGGAGCTGCTATGTGGTGTACCACAAGGTGCCATCCTTTCCCCAATGCTGTTTAACATTTACATGAAACCGCTGGGAGAGATCATCCGGAGGCATGGGGCAGGGTGCTATCAATACGCTGATGACACCCAAATATATTTCTCTATGCCTTCGACAACATCGTCAGCTAAGGATAGTGTGTCTCCTCTGAATGAGTGCTTGGAGGCGGTAATGGGCTGGATGAGGAAAAACAAACTGAAGCTGAATCCAGACAAGACGGAGGTGCTTGCTGTCAAAGGCCCCAACCTGGGTCTGGAGGTTTGTCAACCAGTTCTGGATGGGGTTACACCCCCCCTGCAAGATTGTGTTCGCAGCTTGGGGGTACTCCTGGATCCGTCGCTCCAGATGACAGCTCAGATTGATGCGACGGCCAGGAGTGCCTACTATCAGCTTCGGCTGATACGCCAGCTGCGCCCCTTCCTAGAGTTGGAAGACCTAAAGACGGTAGCGCACGCACTGGTAACTTCGAGGCTCAACTTCTGCAATGTGCTGTACATAGGGCTACCTTTGTGCCTAGTCCGGAAACTTCAACTTGTTCAAAATATGGCAGCCAGGTTGGTCACCGGTACACCTAGGGGTGATCACATTACACCAGTTTTAAAATCGCTTCACTGGCTGCCAATCAGTTTCCGGGCGAAGTATAAAGTGTTGGTTATTACCTTTAAAGCCCTACATGATTTGGGTCCAGGGTATCTGCGGGATCGCCTTCTCCCGTACAATCCGCCCCGCACACTTAGGTCCTCTAGGAAGAACTTACTCAAGCCAGCCAGAACTAGGCTGGCGGGTGTTACCCAGAGGACCTTCTCTTCCATCGCTCCCAGACTATGGAATGGTCTGTCGGAGGAGGTTAGACAAATTGACAGTCTTCATGAATTTAAGAGAGTCATGAAGACTGTCCTCTTCCGACAGGCCTATCCAGATGAATTTTAAGATGTTTTTAATGTTGTATTTTTCTCGTTTTTTTAAAAAAAATTTAACTGTTGTGATTTTTATGTTTTATATTGTTGTTGTTCCCCGCCTCGATCCGGAGGGAGAGGCGGGCTACAAATAAATATTATTATTATTATTATTAAAATATGTGAGTGGTGATTATTATCTTCAAGTTATATTTGATGTTCAAGACATATGTGCCCTCCTGCCTTGACTAAAACTGTCCTAAAAGCTAGCAAGGCCTTATCAGAAATGTTTACAGGATGCTGGAAACTGAAGTTAGCCTTGATTACTGTTGTCTGCTACAATAGGCCTGTCCAGACACAACATGCTAAGCCACGGGTAGTGAGCAGGTTTAAACCATGGTTATGTAGCCATCATGGTTAGGAATGGTTCACACGGCACGCTAAGCCATAATGTTTATCTCAAAATGCTTAACCACCACAGCTTAGTGTGTCGTCTGAACAGGGTAATTAAGGTATTTTACCAGGAGACAGAGTTCGATAAAGGGAGACTATCCTATAATATTGGCATTGTGGGAACAGGTGGTGACTTTTAGAAGTTGCTGATGATTGGATTAAAAGTTCAGGACGTCGTTTCAATCCTCCATTACATTCTGACGGGTGATTCAATCTAAAGATTTGTTTGACTCAAGATGTGTACTCACTCAAGAGAATGCTTACAGATCAGCAGCTTTTTGCTAATCGTTGTCCTTTGAGAGGATGGTTTCTTGCAAATACTCATTTTTATACATTCTACTACGCAACCCGAAAGTTGGTCTGCGCGTTTGAAACCAGCACAAACTGGTGCCAGAAACATCAGAGATTCAAAGTTGGCTTTCTCTTGGCATTGGCTGACTGCTCCACAATGCTTTATCAATAACATCTGAAGAGAGGATACAGGGAAGGGAGATCGATTCTGCTTTTATGAAAGCAATGAGAGGCAGAAATTTGGGCCGTCTGGGGGAAGATGTCAGGTACTTTTTTTTTTTTTTTTTTAGTACAATCATAATAACATTGGCAGAATAAAGAGAAAAAACCCTGTCTCTTGTTGCTATTCTCTGAACCTCCCTCGAAGGAGGAAGTCCATTATTGTTCCTGTTTTACCCTAGTGTGTGGGTACAGGAAGAGAGAGTTGTCCAGGGTGGTGGTAAAATGATCCCAGGTCTCCAAGATAAATGCTCTGTTGAGAGTTTCAAAAACTGTCCTGTTCTCGCAACCTAGGGCAGGGAATGGGCACAAAGTAGTTCCGGATCTGGTGGTAGATCCTCTTATGACTTGCAGTAGATAAGTGAGTCTTTCAGACTCTGAATTGTTTCAGAATATCAACAAAAAGGTCTCCTCCCCACAATTAAAGGGCAAGAATCACTGCTCAGTAGTAATTCAGATGTATCTACCTACCTATATGGAGGACATCCTAGTATGCAGGTTATCCCATGGTGTACAGTAGGTAATTGAATGCACTACCTGAGTCACCATTTTTGTGACATCTGGCTCCATCCAACTGTCGGCCACCATTTTGTATCTGGCTCCAGTTGGTGGATATTGGTAGAATGAAACAGCCAATATCACATTGCCTATGGTGCAACCACACTTGGAATATTATGTACAGTTCTGGTCACCACAGCTAAAAAAGAGATATTGAAGAGTAGGAAAAAGTGCAGAAACGAACAGCAAAAGTGATCATGGAGCATTTCCATCATAAGGGTAGGTTACAACAGCCGGGACTGTATAGCTTGGGAAAAAGGAGGCAAAAAGGAAATACGAAAAGAGATGTACAAAATTATGCATGGTGTGGATAGGGAGACATTTTTCTCCCTCTTTCATCATTCTAGAACCCAATGGAGTCATCCCATGAAGCTGACTGGTGGGAAATTCAGGACAGATCAAAGGAAGGACTTCTTCACACAGCGCAGTTAAACCATGGAATTTGCTACTAAAAGATGTAGTGACGGCCATCAATTTGGACGGCTTTAAAAGGGGGTTAGATAAATTCCTGGAGGAGAAGGCGATCCATGGCTACTAATCCTGATAGCGATGTGCTACCTCCATATTGGAGGCAATAGGCCTATATACACCAATTGCTGGGGAACGTGGGCAGGAGGGTGTTGTTGTATCTGTGTCCCATTTGTACATTCCTGGCCAGAAGTTGGTTGGCCACTGTGTGAACAGAGCGCTGGACAAGCTAGACACTTGGCCTGATCAAGCATGGTTCTTACGTTTTTAGTGGTGGCCCCCAAATTGTGGAATGCTCTCCCCCGTGAGACCCATTGGCGCCAACATTGTAATCTTGTTGGTTCTTGGTCAAGACATTCCAGACATTTGATGCCATAGGATGGTCTTCTTAATTCAGTTGTGTTTATCAGATCTTGGTATTTTGTTCTTCGTTGGTTTTAGCTGTTTTAAGTAGTTTTCCATTTTATTTGGTATGTTTGAAGCACTTTTTCAAGATTCATTGATCCTTTTTTTCCCTGAGAAATGAATCTAAATCAATTTAATAATACTGCCGCCACCTTGCAGGTGGGGACAACACAATGCAGTCCTAAAGCTCCCATCAGGAAACAAAACGGTAAGGTCTGTACAACAATGGAACAGTCTCCCTACAGAGGTTGTAGGATCTCCATCTCTGGAGGTTTTTAAGAAGAGGCTGGGCAGCCCCCTCTCGTGGATGGTTTAATGAGTTTCCCTGCACATTGCAGAGGGTTGGACTAGATGATCGGTCCCTTCCAGCTCCACAATTCTATTCTATGAACTCTTTAGTGGCAGCAGCAAAAGGAACATTTTGCCTTCTCTGTTCCCAGTACCACAAAGGTTTCCCTTCCTCCACTTGCAAGACAAATAAAATGTATCAGGCTTTCCAATTAATCTATGAGGGTCCTGTTGTTAACGGCCCTTTAAAGTACTAATGAAAAAACCCTAGAGCAACAGGGATAATGTTGTCCATTATAGCATCGGTGGAATGAGAACTGGGCTCCCTCTATTTGCCCGGCACAGGGAAAGAAAAACAGTGTCTTCACTCTACATGGTGTCCTTCTCACCTCGGCCACTGACTGCAGCTGATTAAACCATCAAGGAAGGAGCCAGAAAGTGCAGAACAGGTGGATGGGGTAAGGCATCACCCTGCCTGAAGGACCAAACAACACACATCTAGACCTGTATATCTGCCCCCGTTCTGCAAATGCGCACAGGGAGCTGTAGGCTAAAACATGTGGAAGGAAAGGACTTCTTCACACAGCGCAGTTAAACCATGGAATTTGCTACTAAAAGATGTAGTGACGGCCATCAATTTGGACGGCTTTAATTTGGACGGCCTCTGATTTGGCCCAGATATATCTTCATTTTTGTAAACCACCCAGAGAGCTCTGGCTAGTGAGCTGTATAGAAATACGGTAAATAAATAAAATAATTCTGGAATTCTGAGTTGGAAATAAACACAAACACATATATGCATATGTGTGTGTGTCTGTGTGCACACACAGACACACACCCCTATATTATTATTATTGTAGCTCTGACTCATGGTTTTTCTAGACGGACATGACGGGCTTTGCCAAGTCATGCTGTCTTTTACGGATTCAGGAATTTCCTGACAATTGAGCATGTTTTAAGTATGACTGCTTTCTGGATGTCGGTTTTTTTTTTTATGTGATGCTGGTGACTGATGTGACTAACAGAATAATTGTGACCTTTTCCTGTTGCCATAGTTCTTTGACTTCCATAGCCAGCGGTGTATATTTTTCTCTTTTCCTCTTCCTTTTCTACAACATTTTGTCATTAGGTATTGCTATGTCAATGAAGTATGTGTGTTTTCTTCTTATTCTTATTATCATTATCATCATCTCTCTTTTCTCACTCATGGCAGTTTTTCTAGACGGACATGAACGGGCTTTGCCAAGTCATGCTGTTTTTACAGATTCAGGAATTCCCTAACTATTGAACATGTATGACAGCTTTCTGGATGTTGGTGTATTTTGGTGCGCCCAGATGATGACGATGATGATGACTATATTTGATTCATATCCTACCTCTATACAAAATACCCTACGTTGCCATATAAAGGTAAAAACAATTTAAACAAGATAAAGCAATCAGTAAAACCATACTGCAGACAGATAGACAGATAGACAGATAGACAGATAGACAGATAGACAGATAGACAGATAGACAGATAGACAGATAGACAGATAGACAGATAGACAGATAGACAGACAGACAGACAGATAGGTCAGCAATACAATTCTAAAAAGGGAAGGCCTGCTGGAATGATAAAAGCCTTTAATGCCTGCTTAAAGACATTCATTCATCCGGCAGGTCATTGCACAGCTCAGGGGTGGCAAAGGAAAAGGTCCTTTGTGGTGTGAATGTCAATCTCATGCTAGGCAATCGCAGCAGATGACTTCCTGAGGAGCTTAAGTGGAAGGCTGGAACATAGGGGAAGGAAGTTATGGCACTTTGGACCCAGACCACGTAGGGCCATGGAGGGAAGAACCAGCACTTTATATTTTGGTCGGAAAGGAATTGGCTGTCAGTGTAATATGGGCAGGATCTACACTACTGCTTCAAAACAGTTTATAACAATTTTGACAACTGTTGGGGCCCATGACACACTCCACAGACAGTTTCCAAAACGTTTTCAAAGTGTTTTATCCTGCTTGGTGCAGATCTGGCCACAGTCTCCACGATGTTGTATGGTCTCCACTGGATGTCTCAGACACACACACATATAAGAGCCAGTGTGGTGCAGTGGCTAAAGTGTCGGACTGGGAGTCGGGAGACCCGGGTTCTAGTCCCCACTCGACCACGGAAGCTCACCGGGTGACTTTGGGCCAGACACAGACTCTCAGCCCAACCCACCTCACAGGGTTGTTGTTGTGAGGATAGAATAGAGAAGACGAAGGGCCTTAGGTTCCTTAGGGAGGGAAAAAGGAGGGATATAAACGTAATTAATAATAATGGGGCAATAAACCGTGAAATAATGTTGTAGAAAGTGGGGCATACCATCTCAGAAGATCACCATGTTTATGTTCCTGTCTATCAGTTGGATAGCCTATTAAGAGCTGAGCAAGAAACTTGGAATTTAGAGGACCCTCCCTTTTAAACTTTTAAAACTGTAAAGATTGAGCCTGAAATCTTTAATATAAGAAAAGTTTAAGAAATGCTATGTCTGTTTAAACTATTAAGGTCTGGGAATCACATGCCTTGCTTATTGCTAAAGAACTACTGTTTTAGCCTACATGGTTGTATTTCGATATTTTATCAGATTTAATAAAAATGGGAAACGGATCTAACAACAACAACAACAATAACCATATTTACACACACATGAAGAGAGAGAGAGAGAGAGAGAGATTTCCAATTCAAGGAATTCCAGAATGCAGCTGTGTTTGGGCCAAACCAAGCAAAATTTCATACCACGAGCCTCGTCTAGCAGAACCCCTGGGGAGGGGCAGCAAATTAACAGAAATAGACAGGCATCCACGGGATGCTTTGTCGATTCACCGGAAAAAGAAACCAGATTAGAGCAACGGGGAAGAGGTGGCGATAGAGGAGGAAAGGCGTCCCTCCTCCCTATGCACCCCCACCCCTTCTGCAGCCTGCACAATAAAAAGAAAGTCAGCCCTCATGCTGCTCTTTTGTAATCAGGCAGAGGAATTTACTGCCGCTTCCCCCTGGGCGCGTGAGGCCGGCGGCAGAGACCCTTATCGTCCGCAAGCAGATTTCAAGGCGCTCTGGCGCGTAAAGCCCTTTATCTAAAGGTGAAGGTCCTGGGTGTGGGAAAACAAGAAAAACAGAAAAACTGCTTGCTGAAAGCCGTGTGTGGAAAGGATGTGGGGGTTCAGCTCACCCCTCCTTTCTCCTGCCTCCTTCAGGAGGCGCAAAGGCAGATTTGGTTCCTTTTTAAATGATTTGTTTAAAAAACAAACAAGGTGAGAAACAAAACAAAGAAGGTCATGCTATTCAAGCACAAAATTTGGGGATTTGAGGCTTAGAATGAAGAACGTGCACGCACAATACACCGCACGCCCCTCGTAGATCCATTCATCTTCCCCTCTCTGACCTAGTCCTCACCAAGGAGATCAAACCTGGGTCTGGACTGTACCACTTCAGGTGGGGGGGGGGGGCTCACAGGTCTGATTGTTCCCCTCCATCCAAAAGTGATACAAACCTCCCTGCAAGCAGAAAACCTGATAGCTAGACGAAGACACACACACACATGCTCATTGTCTACATGCAGGAATTTTGCGGTTTGGGTTTTGTGTTTGGTTTTTGATCAGCAGGATTCGGCCACCCAGGATCTCAGCGAAGATTCCTTGACCTGGCTCACACAACACAAGCCAGAGAGTATGGGGGCGAGAGTGGGGGTTGTCATACTATGCGAAGTTCTGTTAAAAACCACAGTTTGTTAATCACAAACATCCCACAGTTCACAAGTTCACATGGTCAACAAACCATGGTTTGTTAGCACAGCTAAGTTCACACAACACAACAACCCATGATTCAAGAACAACCCACACTCAATCCGCACACTGGCTCGTCAGAGGTGTGAACTGAGGTTTTTAGAAATCCCTCGTACTCTAGAAAGTGGAATCCTGCTTTACCAGGTTTGAACACACAAATTCTTAGGCCGCAAAAGCTGCCACATAGTGATGGGAAGAGGAGGTTCTCTGCACACCCCACTTCCATGTCAGATGCATACCAGTTTGCTCCCGCACCTCGCCTTCCTTTTTGTCTCCTGTGATATCAGGCTCTCTCTTTCCAGGGCCGGAGAAGACCCCCATTGGAGCCCATTCAAGGTACAGAGGGAGATGCCGAAACTTAGACAGAGGGGAGAGAAAAAACTCACTGTTAGCACAATACTAGCCCAAAGTTGGTGCCTGCCTGACCTTCAGAGGCAGGGAATTCCAAAGGAAGGGGGCCACCACACTGGAGTCTATGACACTACATATAAAATAACACCGAGTCATTACAGATATCCTCCCTTTACAATTTTTTAAAATATTAAATTGGAGTTCTTGCTAAATACATGGTGGGGGGGGGGGTGGCGGCTCAGCTGGGGTCTTTTGGTTCCCAAATGCCAGACTAATACATTGCTTTGTACAAGTATAGGTTAGTGAAGGAGGGGATAAAACTTGGACTCTTCTAGGGTTAAGCTCACATGTGCGGTTCCATCTGGTCATTATCAGAGGAACCTCCCCCTGGTTTATCAGTTGCCATTGGTCAGTCTAGCCCAGTATTGTCGACCCTGACTGGCAGCGGCTCTCCGGGGTTTCAGGCAGGAGGTTTTTCAGCCCTACTTGGAGATGCCGAAGATTGAACCTGGGACTGTCCGCAGGGAAAGCAGGTGCAGAGTCCCGGGCCCTCCCTCTTCCATCCAGACAGCTTACAAGGCCAGATGTGGTTCTCCTCCTCTAGCTAAGGACATCACGGCACCCGTTTTCCCTTTTGCCACATGGGGCTGCGCACCTAAGTATGGATAAACCATGCTGATTCCGGCCACAAGCTCTCCCCGTGTTGCGCCAGGACTCGGAAGAACGCGGAGACAGGCTGCTCCCCTGGGGCTACTCCATGCCCTCGGAGAACAGGCGGCCTGAGCCCAGGTGGGGTGTGCCCCTTCCCGTCCTTTCCTCCCCCTTACCTTCGAGTAGGCCAGCTTTGTGAAAGCTCGCTTGGCTTCCGTGGACTCCAGGAACTCCACAATCGCAGTCACTCCGCCTTCCGGGAGCAGCACCCGCCCGAGGCTGCCGTAGCCCCTGAAGGTCTCCTCCAGCTCCGCTCCCGTCGTGCCAGCGGGCAGGTTCTTTGCCAGAATCACAGTTTTACTTCGCTCGCCAGCAGCCTGGCAGAAGGGAGGGAGATGGCAGAAAAGGGCAACTAATACGATCAAGGGGATGGAGCATCTCCCTTATGAGGGAAGGTTACAACTGCTGGGAGTGTTTAGCTTGGAGAAAAGGAGGCTCAGGGGAGACAGGATAGATGTGAACGAAATTAGGGATGGTGTGGAGAAGATGGACAGGAAGACATTTCTCTCTCATAATACTAGAACCCGGGTCAATCCCATGAAGCTGATTGGTGGGAGATTCAGGGCAGATCAAAGGAAGGACTTCTTCACACAGTGCAGAGTTAAACTATGGAACTCACTACCACAAGATGTGATTGGCCACCAATTTGGGTGGCTTTCAAAGGGGGTTGGATAAATTTCTGGAGTAGGCTATGTGCTACCTCCCGAGGCAGTAAGCCTATATGCATCAGTTGTTGTGGAACATGGGTGGGAGTTGCACCCATGTCCTGCTTTGTGGGTCGCTGGTCGGCAGCTGCTTGGCCACTGTGTGAACAGAGTGCTGGACTAGATGGACCCTCTGTCTGATCCAGCATCAGGGCTCTTCTGATGTTGTTAAGGCAGCTTTGTTTTTTCATGAACTGCTATGTTTCCTTTCCAAACCAAAGTTTCTCCCAATCAACATCGCAAAAGAATTGAAAGCAGGAGCAGGGACCCTGTTTTACGTGAGAATCAGCTCACACTACAAATGGGACTGCAGGTTTGAATGCTGCTAAACTTCCTCCTCTCATACAGGTCTGTTTTGCACGATCACTGCAGTCCACCATGGTTTAAGTCGTGGTGAGTTGCGGTGCGTGCCAGCAGCCATTTTGAATATTCAGACCCCAGCCATGGTTTGCTGTGTCGTCTGATCTGGTTTGCACATCACGAGAGTCCACCATGGCTTAATATACCTGTGGGGGCTGTTGCATCAAGCTGAGTGCGCCCAGGTGCCATTTTTGCATGGCACCCACAGGCAACCAGCTTGCTGTGTATCATTTGAACCCAGGCAGCAGGGGTTGTTTGAAGGGTAAACCACCCCCAATAAACCATGGTTATCTTTTCGGCGCCAGGTCAAAACTTTTCTTTTCTCCCAGGCATTTTAATAGCTCAAGTTGAGGTTTTGATTGACATTGTGGCCAGGCTTAACAGTTAAAATGTTTTAAAGTGTTTTAATGACAGCTGTTTTATGGTTTTAAATTTTGTATATTGTCTTTTTAATGCTCAAGCTTTTTAATTTTTGTAAACCGCCCAGAGAGCTTCAGCTATGGGGCAGTATATAAGTGTAATAAATAATATTATTAATAATAATTATTATTATAATAATAATATTTGAGGGTTTAACTTTCAAACAACCCCTGCTGCCTGGGTTCAGATGATACACAGCAAGCTGGTTGCCTGTGGGTGCCATGCAAAAATGGCACCTGGGCGCACTCAGCTTGTTGCGACAGCTCCCACAGGTATATTAAGCCATGGTGGACTGTTGTGTTGTGCGAACCAGATCACAGAAAGCTAGCAGGTCAGGATGAATCCTAGCTGAGAACTCTTCTTCATTCCAGGCTAGCTTTCCACCATCATATCTACCCATATTGGAAGATTTCCCACATTAAACCCTGTCGACAGTACCCATCCTGCCCAAAGGATCTATGCATTGGCCTGGAATTGGAAAACGTCATTCAAAACGATTCCGCGCTATCCAGTATCCAGGTTTTGCTCCATCGACACTGGAGGGGAAAGCAACAATGGTATGGTATTAGCGAGAAGGGCGATGAAGCTCACAGCCCTTACCTGGCTGAAGGAGTCCAGGCTGACCCCATTTTCTAGCAGGAACTGGCGGACGTTCTGAACGAGCTCGGTTTCACCCAGGGCCACCCTCACCGCCACGCTGCCTTTGCCCTCCTGCCAAGAGAGAATAAGACATCATTAACAACATACCAGAAGTAGCGCCAGCTTCAATACCACTGCCCATGTCCCGAGTTCAACTTTAGGGGCCTTGTCCGTAGGCCCACTTGGAAGGTCAGTAAGACTGGTGGCCATGAGAGGCAGGGCCTTCTCGGTGGTAACCCCAATTTTATAGAAATCCCTCCCAAGTGATCGGCCCATGGCCCCATCAGTGCAGGCCTTTCAACGGGGCTTAAAAGCCCAATTAACTCAGGTTGCGGTCTCTTAAAGGGATGGATGCAGCATTTCCTCTCAGAGGCCTTCAAAGCAACTTGAAGTATCCAAAACACAACACCATTAAAACGCTAATTAAAAAAAGAAAGAACTTCGGACACGGAGCCACAGAATATCTTGATGAATACAAAACAGCAATAAACTGATAGGAAAACATCACAGCAAAAGCAATACGTTGAAAGTGACTTTCGTTAAAAACTTTAGTAGGAAGAAGGGATACTTTTAAATTTAGAAGGAAAAAAAGAAAACTCACGTGATCAAAAACTTGGCTCTTGGAGGCGTTGTATTTCTGCGCAATAGCATCTGCCACAGCATTCACCCCCAGAAATAGTGTGTTCCAGTTGTGAGAACTAGACGTGGAGGAAATAACACCCTCTGATCTAGTGTATTCGAATAATGTGATCTGTAGAAACACCCTAATTCAGATCTCATTTTAGCCATGAAGCGACCTTAGAGGTACACACTAGTTCAACCTTGTATTTAACTACTTCCCCGGTCACTTATAGTGACAAGGAATCCCATGCAAGAGAGCGAGCAAGCCAGGGGTGGAGGGACAGATCACTCCATCCTTCCTCTGCCAGGTTTCTTCTCCCCCTCCACAACCAGCATAGAAACGGAGGCTACTAACGTTTTAGCACATGAGTATAAAACCCTGCAGGCTAGTAAGTTTTGTGGGCTTAATTTCCTAGGGCGCAGGAGCTCCTAACCTGTGACATGGGGATAATAATGCTGACCAAACCTTACGGCGTACATTGTAAGGATTATAGAGGTAATACAGGCAAATAATGATGGAGCATTAAAAAACATGCAATCTAAATCCCAGCACCACAGCAATGGGCTGGGAGGGGTACGGGTCAGCATGGTTCTTTTTCAGTCCAGTCAAGAGTTAAGGAGACCATCTTGACCGAGAAATGCCAAAATATGGGCTAGTATTTATTACTTAGGGAGCACTCCTATGGCCCCTAGACATTGTCTGAGGAGCCATAGGATACTGGGGATTCCCACCTCCAAGGTTGAGGGCAGCACTCCAATCCAGGGATGGGGAGTCATCATGGAAAGAATCACACTGGCTGGCCAACGAGATTGGAAAATCAATCTCAGAGAGGGCAGGAGGTGGTGTTCTGGTGGGCAGGGAGGGGAGGAGACCAGAGAGGCCAGGATATGAGCTATCCTGAACTTCTTCCAGCCTTCTTTCCTCCCATTCTGAAGTACAATGATTGGAGGACAGGAAAGTGAAGATCGCCTTTGCTTTTCCTTCAGCCCGGCAGGGCACTGGATACACAGAGGCCTCCACATGACGAGGCTTCCGTCTCGCAAGGGTGCAAACTGTAGGATCGCATTCGTATAATATGTAATCTGTCCTTTTGCTTACTAAAAGATACTGTATTGTTGTCCCAGTACCATTGCTATATCAATGATTTTATTTTTTTTAAAAAAAGTTACAAAAATAGTTTTGCCCAAACTTGCACAACAGAAGCACCTCGTCCCTGAATTCTTACGAGAGTCTCTCCACCCCATCTACGCACTTTGTGGCTAGAAGGAAACGCGACCTTTGCTCCCCACAATTCCCCGAATAACAAACCTGGAACTGTTGGCTTTGTCCTTGGATGACTTTTGCTTCTTATAGGAAGAGGCCCCCGCAACATCGGGGCTGTCCCCTTCTTCCTTCTTAATGGTAGAGGGCAGGACATGCAGCATCCGTCCCTAAGAGATGGCAGACAGAGTCCATGATCTCTTCCTTGCTTTGCCCACACTTGCCATCAGCGAAAGGTAACGGGCTCGTTCAGACAATACGCTAAGCCATGGTTAGGCTAACCCTTTTGTAACAACTGGTTAGCGAGCGGGTTTAAACCATGGTTATGTAGACACCATGGTTAGGAATGGTTCACATGATACACTAAGCCATAATGTTGAGCTAAAAATGCTTAGCCACCATGGCTTAATGTGTCGTCTGAATGGGGTCATTATTGATGAGCACTTTTCCCTAGCAAAACAGGTTTCCTCTCCTGTACCACACTGCACATCAAAAAGCTTTCTTCTCTCCCCATTAGGGGCTGGGTGGCGGTGGCTTCATCCTCCCCCCTCCAATGACCCTTAGCAAGTTTGCAAGCATGGCTACAGAGTGCAAACGGGGGGATGCGTGGCTCCCTCCCAAAGGGTTCCATGGGGATAATGTGCCCCCACCAACTCAAAAAGGTTGCCCACCCCTGGTCAACCCTGACTGGCAGCAGCGCTCCAAGGTGACAGGTAATGATCTCCTCTCCCCCCACCCCGCCACACACACACTTTTTATTTTTTCTTAATTGGAGAGGCCAGGAATTGAACCTGAGACCATCTGTGATATGGTTCCTCCCAAGCTTGGGCTACGGTCCCTCACAAGTTGTACCTGGAAAACCTGTCCATCCACTTCTGCAAAGGCCTTCACAGCGTGCTCAGGGAACATATAGGTGACAAAGGCAAAACCCTTGGGTTTCTTGGTCAGACTGTCAATGGGGAAGTGGATCTCAGAGAGAGGGCCTGCAGAGAGAGAGAAGGGCGGTCATATTTCCCAGCCTTGACCTGCCCTCTGGCTCCGAAGAGGACTCAAAGAGCAGACTCCTTCCATTAATCCAACCCCTGCTAGGTCAGGGCGTTCCAGACCAGAAGATGTGCCTCTACCTGACTTCTCAGATGAAGCGGACACTCCCCCATTGCAGCCTTCAGCTACCCCCCAACCCCGTGGGAGCCAGAGGCTACTAATCAGGCAGTAGCCCTTTAAGAAATAACCTGCTTCTCTGAGGGGGTGGAGTTAACTGCAGATCTTGAGCTACTGGCCTTTATAAGGCTCCAGAAAGCCTTTGACTGTTGCTGAGTCAATTGCACCTCTTGACTCAAGTCTCAACTATCTTGGAGCTGGCCAAGGTCCTGAAATACCCTGCCAGGGCTAACATGCCTGGCTAATCAGCACCCTAATTTGGACTTCCCTTGCCTGGACTGGACCTGAGATGCTAAATCTTTGCCTGCATGTGCCTTGCTGGCTTTAGCACTTCTGGGTACCTCGAACCAAGTCAGACAGGGTAGCGAGAGAGGCATTTCTTTCAGAAAAGCTCAGAACTCAGGACCAAACTAGACACGTTAAATATTTATTTGCATTGAAACTGGGGAGGGAAAGCCCCTGCTCCCATTACCCAACATTTTCCCCACGCAACCAGCACCTTTCAAGGAGCAAATTTTGTTATGGATGCAGCAGGGGAGAAGGGGTTAGATGCACTCCTCACCCTGCTCCACAGATCCTGATAATAACCACTGCACTGTACTGCCTCTCATCCTGGACTTCTCTGCTCCTAGGAGCCACACATATTATATGGGAGTGCGAGCAACCCTTTGGAGAAAGGATAAGGGTGGCCGGGAAGATGAGCATGGGAGGACTGCCTACCATATTTGGAAAACATGGCTTCCAGGTCTTCTTCCGTGCTGGTGTAGGGAAGGTTCCTGACAAACAGCCTCCCCGACTCAGAGAGATCTTCCTCCTCCTCATCTTCCTTCTTGGCTCTTTGCCAGGCTTGGCTCGGTCCCTTCAAGGGGTTATTTTTCTTTGTAGTGCTCTCCTCAGGGAAAAGCTCAATGTACCGCCCTCCTGTCAGGAAGAGGACACAGCACAAAGGATATAACAACCAACCACACCTCTAGAGGAGGACTGAGCAACCTGTGGCCTCCAGACATTTCAGCCTACAACTCCCATAAGGCCTAGCCAGCATAGTCAATGGCAAGGGATCATGGGAATGTATTTATTCCTATTTATTTGACCGCATTTGTAGTCCGCTCCACAACTAAAACGGATTCTGGAGCATAAACGTAAGGGCAACACAGAAAAAAAATATGAAGGTTAAAATGACATATTAAAATTGTTCTTTTAAAAAGAAAATGCCAACAAAAACCGTGGCTGGTCAATTAAGGAACACTTCCTTGAATAGGATTGTTTTCAGGAGGCACCGAAAGCAACACAGTGTCGGGACCTGCCTGACCTCCAGGGGTAGGGAGTTCCATAGAAAAGGGGCCACCTCACTGAAGGCTCTTCTCCAGGTGGACTCCAGTTGGGCCACAGATCCATGTAGAACCATCAGGAGCATGCTCTCTGATGAACTCAATGACCGGACAAGTTGGTAAAGGAGAAAGTGCTCTCTTGGGTATCCAGGTTTCAAGTGGTTTAGGGCTTTGTAGGCCAGGACAGCTGAAGCGTCAGAGCATCTTCAGCATATTCCGTAAAACAATGTGTGAAGCGGCTCAGAAACTAACCAACTCCAAAGACCCCCTTCCCATACAACACAGCAGGATACATACCCATGTATTCATGGTTTCTTTTCAACGCTTTCTGTACCTCTTCCTCACTGTTAAAATCAACAAATACATAACCTGGGAGGGTGGGGAAAAACACACACACACAGGGGAATGTTAATAGGCACCATGCAGAACTCATAACAGCAGGTTAAACATTTAGTTAAGACCAAGCTTAGAATGCGGAAGGGTTCTGATCCAAGGCTTGAGAACTTCCATGCCAAACATTCCAAATTTGCAGTTCAATTCTGCATACGTCTGCTGTTAATTGCTGGTTTTTATGACTTATCATTTTATTGTGCTTATTTGGTATGTTTTTTAAAAAATATTGTAGCTGTTTGCATGAATTTTATTGCTGCAAATCTTCTTGGGTGGACTTCTGCCTTGGAAGGCTGTCAAGAAATGTTTTTAAAAAGTGACTACACATAAGGCTTTTTCTGTTGTGGCACCCTGGTTGTGGAATACCCTTCCCTTGGACGCCCGACTGTCACCGACACTGGCTTCATTTCGGAGCCAAGTTAAAACACGGCATTTTATCAAAGCCTTTGAGGGCTAAAGCTGCTCATATTTCAATTGTTTTTAATGGCTTGCAAATTTTCTCCTGGTTTTAGCTTAATGGTTTAATACATTTTCAGCTGTGTACATTATTTATTGTTTTATACTGTTTGATTTTATGGGTACGCCGCCCTGAGATCCCAATGATATGGGGCAGAATACAAATGTTTTGATATATCCTATATGTAGTCCTCCACATTACTGTGCTCGATAGCTTGGAGTCATTGGCTACAAAGCCTGCCTTTGCAGTATTGCTCTCTGCTTATCAGGCTGCAGGGTCTTCTTTGTATAGTCGGGCAAGGCATTGGCAGCCTTGGTCTTCAGCCTCACAGCCAGAGGACTGGACCGATAGTCTCTGGATCCTGGGCCAGGCTCAGATGCAGGCTAGAAGAAGCTGTGCCACTTCCAGTTAAACGGGAACCGGTTGCTGCAATACTGCCTTCTGCTTCCCGCAAATAACCAAACAAACTACAAGGCAAGAGACCCAGCTACATGCAGCCCGCAAGGATGACTCAAAGGGAGGAGCCGTAGCTCAGTGGCAGAGCACCTGCTTTGCATGCAGAAGGTCCCAGGTTCAATACCTGACATCTCCAGGGAGAGCAGGAAAATGCCTGTCTTGAAACCTTGGACAGCTGCTGCTGCCAGTCAGTATCGACAGTACTGGGCTAGATGGACCAACCGTTTGACTCGGTACATGGCAGCGTCCTGTGTTCTTGACTCAACGGCCAGAGGGCAGGCGGCATCCCAGAACAAAGCATGTCATAAACACAATATGCCAACTGTTACCTGTCTTGTTCCCGTGGGCGTTCCTGGCTATCCTGATTGCCACCGGCCGAAGCGGCACGAGAAACTCCCGGACGTTTTGCTGCAGGCGGCAGGAATCAGAAACAGTTAACAGAGCACTTGACGGAGAACACGTTGCAATCTTCACACCCATCCTCCCAAACTACCACCATCACGTCCAAGCTAGTTTGCCATATTATACGTGGGACAGTTCAGGTGCCTGGTGCCAGGCACCGGGGGTCTCTTCCCATGAAGAGATCATGCTCCTCCGGTGTGTTTTTATCGCCTCAGCTTAACAATTGGCCCAACAGTATGCGCATTTAGCGGACTGCCCCATCTTAAGAGCTTAGGTAGGATAGCAGTTGTACCGAACATGCATACACAGTGGTATAGTGGAACCAGGACCCTTAGGGACACAACACTGGCACTATTTTATTAGCAGGGATGCAGGCATCATCTGCCACCCCCCACCTCCCCGCAGCATCCCTTTTCCCCCTCTGAGCTAAGCTGCAATTCTCACAGCAGCTGTCCTGTCCTAGAAAGAATGCAAAGGGGGCTCACCTCTGTGACGTTGAACGGGGCGCCCCGCAGCTTCACTGTGTATGGTGTGGTGGGCTCGTTTGCATGGGATGGTGTCTTTACCTGTCACGAGGCAAGCAAATGGCCAGTGAAACACTTTAGGGAAAAAAATATCCCTGGGGCTTCGTTTTGTAACTTTTCTAGGCTGAAGAACAACAACGTAAGAAAACTGCCTTAGAACGTAAGGTGCGCTAATGGCCCCCGATTTGGATGGCTACGAAAAGGGATTGGGCAAATTCATGGCAGAGAAGGCTGTCGGTGGTTACTAGCCCTGATGGCTATGTGCTACTTCCAGTGATCAGAGGCAGTACGCCTAGGTACACCAGTTGCTGGGGAACATGGGCAGGAGGGTGTGGTTGCATTCATGTTCTGCTTTTGCATTTCCCATCAACAGCTGGTTGGCCACTGTGTGAACAGAATGCTGGACTAGACAAACCCTTGGCCTGATCCAGCAGCGCTCTTCTTACTTCCCAAAGGCAGACAATTTAACCCATTGTAAGTACACAGACAGCCAAGATGAACTTCTGCACTTCAAAATTTCCTGCGGCGCCATTGCTTAAAAGAGTGGAGTTCAAGGCATGAGGTGGTGGCAGACAGAAGGGGAAAACAAGACCATAAAATGAAGATGCCAGGGAATCCTTAATCTTAGGTGGGTAGGAACTTCTCCTCTATGTTCCTCCCCACCCTTTAGATGCACAAGTACAGCTTTACTCCATGTCTTATAGGTCAGCAAGTAAAATCAGCGGGGACACAAGAGCAGGGCCTTCTTGACACTAGCCCTTTCCTATACAGATCCTCCAACCCCACCACTGCCACTACATCCCCTCCATCAAGCTAAGCCATTTCTATTTCAGAGGCAGCAGTTTCAAGAGGGAAAAAAACACTAAGCGGAAGGTTGGAGGATTTAACCAGCCTGTCTAACCTGTGCTTTAAATCATACCCATTCCTGCTTCATATGGAAAAGGTTTTGGGTCCATCGGGTCTCAACATCCTCAGAAACGCCGGCGTGCCTCCACAAACAGGTAAAACGGAAAAAGAATTGAACGGGGTGGCCAAGCTAAGGTTTGGTTGCAGATTGGACTACAACACCCATCTGCCTTGACCACTGTCCGTGCTGACTGGGCTGATGGGAGTTGAAGTTCAAAACATCTGGAAGGGACCCGGTTGGGGATCACGGGCTCCATGATCGTGTCAGGGGTCGGGTCGGTACATACCTGGGACGTGGCTTTCAGTGTCTTGTTTTCTGTGGCGCATCTCTGGCCCTTGAGCTTTTCATCTAGCCCAGATTCCACTGTCAGACCAGAACCAACAGATGGCTTGTGACTGGGTTTCTCTGCCTTCTCCTCCTCTCCTTCAGCAACCTCCTCGTGGCCCGTCTCCTCAGTCTCACTCTCCTCTGCGGGAGACGATGAAGACTCCCCATCCTTCACCACTTTCGATCTCAGGTAGTCCATGTCCGAGAGCTCTTGCCGAGCTGCCGCTTTTCCTTTGGAACTTTTCTCCTTCTCTGCAGATTGGGAAAAAGAACAGTGGGTCACCTACTGTCCAGGGGACACCCTTTTGGGGAGCGGGGGGGGGGGGCTGGCAGCTGACCAAAAGGTCTTGCACACAAACCGCTATGACTTCAGCTTGACACAAAGAGGGGAAAGGGATATGCCTAAGGATAAAAAATAGGACCGTGGCAGAGCCGGAAAGAAGAAACTGGCCAGAACTACCACTTCTCTTTATGAGAAGGGTAGGAACTCTGCCTGGTACCCCACTGATCCTCGGAAAGCCAGCAAAATGTCCCCCTGCTTACTGATCATGTCCAAGGCTCAACACGAAGGGGACAAAACCCCATCCCATCTCCGACATGATGAGGAAGGAAGTCACCCCCATACGGTTCAAGTAAGACAAGGGGAGGGAAACCCTCAATGGAAATCTCGTACCAAAAAAAAAGAACTACAAAAAATATTCTTTAGAACTTTACACTAGCACCATTTGCCTTGTAATTGACTATATTTGCTTTGTAATTGACTATATTTGCCTTGTAATTGACTAAATTATACTTTCTGTGGCCCTTTTCTTCCAGTTTGAGACCCCCATAAGTTTGGCATAATGTCAGTCAAAACCATGTCCCTCCTGGGAGGGGGGAGGATTGTGGCAAGGGCAAATTTGGGCTGGCTACCAAGGACAACCATAATCTACAGATCCCTGATCGCACTTTCTGCTACCTATCTTCCCCATTAGAACCTGCAAGATCATTGGGGAGAGAGATCACAAATGGAAGTATGCCAACTTATGCCGCAAGATGCTGATCTTTCTTTAAAAGAAAAAAAGAAAGAAAAAGAGAACCAAAACGCTCTTCATAAGATGACACATCAACGAGACCCGTCAATTACTTCGGGCAATTCCATCATCTGGATCTTCGGCTTCCTCCTCACTGAGGCTCCCCGAATCATCCGAATCGAAGTTCAGATAATCATCGGCAGGCTTGGCCCGGCTCTTCTTGGGCACCTCCGATTTTGTGTCATTGGACCAGGTGGCCACCTGAGACCGTTTCTTGTGCACCGCCAGGAAGTCTTGAAATGCCTCTTCTCCTTCCAGCTGACAGAAGAGGAAAGAGGCGGAAATGAGAGAGATCGCCAAGGTAAGAATGGGTCACAAAGTTTATAGAAGGGATCACAGCTCAATTGCAGGGTACATCCTTTACATACAGAAGATCCTGGGTTCAATCCCTGCCAACTCCAAGTTGTGCGGGTATGTGTTTAAAGACCTCTGAGGCAGCAGGGCTGAGAAAGACCCCTGCCCGAGACCCTGAAGCCGACAAAACAGGCTGGGCAAAAGGTTTGCTGAACCAACGGACTGACACCATCTAGGTAGCTTCAAGGCTAGGAGAATACAGTAACATAGTAAGATGCCTTCTACTGAGTCACACTATTGGTCCTTTGAGCCTAGTATTGATGACACTGACTGGCAGCAGGGGCTCTCTAGGGTCTCAGGAGGTGGGGTAGCCCTCCCTGGATACATCGGGGATCGAACCTGGGCTGTACCACTGAGCTACGGCGATAAAACATGGAAGTCTTGGTGAAGCAGGGATCATACTCCGTGCGTAGTGTCTAAAATGAAAAAGTGCGTGCAACGTCTGTAGGACTTCCAGTATGAATTTGACTCCTGGGTCTGAGGCTTCTGACCCCTGTGCTAACGCCAAAACAACGGCTTGCTGATTCTCCCACACAAACGTGCTCCATGGGGGTGAAATCCAGCCCTCCTGGGGGCACAGATGGCCATCCCTGTGACCCAGACCACTGAACGCATTGTGGATTTCCAGCTTTTGTGCAGGTTTCAAATACTCCCCCCCCCCCATTCTAAAATGCTAGAATGTCTCTGAGACTTCATTTACTGGCTGTAAGAGCTTTATTTATTATTGCTACAATTATATCCTTTTTCCCTCCTTAAGGACCCGAGGCAGTGGACATGATCCTGCTCCTTTCCGTTTTATCCTTACAACAACAACCCCACGAGGTAGGTTGGGCTGAGAGTCGGTGACTGGCCCAAAGTCACCTAACAAGCTGTCGTGGCTGAGTGGGGACTAGAACCCGGACCTGACGACTCCCAGTCCAACACTCTAGCCCCTACACCACACTGGCTCTTGAAGCTATAACATGCTGGTACATTTGGTATTATGGCCCCGGACACCAGAAGAATGAAGCTTACAAGAGCTTCTCCTAAATGGAGCCAGCTTTCTGCTGAAAGAGGTTCCCACCCTTTGGGTCTAGCAGACTTTCCCAAGATGTCAGTGTTGCGGCTTCCAAGCCACAAAGCTGCTTGGAATGTGTAAAGGAGACCATCGCGTCAAGAAGGAAAGCAGAGCCAAGAAAGGCCAGGCAATTTTCAAGCCATCCTGATTCCCAGTCCCACGCTTGCAGAAAATTATCAGAGTACAGAGTCATCTTTTCAAAAGGCCCAGACTTGCCTCTTTCAACTCCACAGCTTGATTCTTCTTCTTTTTATCCTGATGGAAAGAAAAATAAAACAAAACAGGATTGCGGCAAAACGGCAGGAGAGGTTAGGAACAATTAACAGCCTGACAGATCACAAGAGAACAAGCAGCAACATCAAGAATGCAGAATGCCAGAGGTCTTTCCTCGGGATATTTTTGGTACAGCGGCAATAATAATAATAATAATAATAATGTCTTACTTCCTTCACTTCTGTAGGCCCTGAACTCTTTGTGGGTTTTTCAGGAGCTTCCTTTAGTAGCGGAGACTTTGGCGAATGTTTGCTCCAAGCTCTGGGTTTCAGTGGGTCCCCGAAAGACTTACAGAACTCAACCTGAAATTAGGAATTGTGAGGATGCAGGTTTTTACTGTCTCATCTAACTGAACACTTGACTCGTGGATTAATCAGTGGGAATAGAGAAGCAACGCCTTTTTGCAAGTCTTACACACATTTTGACATCATAAAAATAAAAGCTGAAAAACTGTATTGAATATGTCTCGTTATTTAATATAAAAATATATATTTAAGATTGCACAGTTAACAAAAGCACAAAACAAATGTGCATAGATAAAACAGTACAACTAAAAAGGGAGTTTCCTGTTGTGGATTGCTACTGTTCAAAAACAATTAGTAACCTACCATGTTTTTCTGAAAAAAACACTTCCCGTGAGAATACCATTTTCACACAGATGCAGGTTTTAAACTCATTTAAGTTGTTATTGTTTTATTTCTGTATCTCACCTTGTCACCAGACTCTCTACACTGCAGTCTTGTTTTTAACAACCCGCCAGGCTGCCTTTGGTGACCAGGAATTCAACGCAGGCAAGTTTCACGGAACTGCATGTGCTCCAATGAGCTGGTTGGCAGAAGAGGAAATGGACCACTCCATTGCTCTTTCAATAGGCTACTGTGGTTCCATGTTAGCTGCATTGGAACGAAAGCCTCTCCCACCATGACCAGCATGCAAACATAGCGGGCTTGGAAAGGAAGGATAGAGCCTCCAGTCCTCTTCATAGTAGCTTGTAATTAGCCTGCATTTTCATTCCTATTACAGATAGCTTCTCCTCCTCAGTAGCCAGCATGAAAATGCAGCTCACTGGCCTATTAACAAGCTAGTAAAACATATGCAGACTGCTACATTTTCAACCTGAAGAGCAATTCGAGGACTTTACTGAGGCTGCCCTCGCTACAGCCATGCGACAGAGCTCCTCATTATTACTGTTTTATATATGGGACACCCAGTGGCATGACTGTAAATTCTGAAGTGCAGGCACAGCTACACACCCAAAGAGAAGCCAAACTGCAGGTACCTATGTTGATCCATACTCATATGTATATATTTATGCATATCATACGTGTGGGGGAGGCATATGTCTGTGTGTAAATACACACACACACACCAAGGAATAGACGTACGTGGCATAATACACAATGTATTGGAATGATAACAGAATAGTGAGTTGGCAAATGGCAATGTGGTGGCTAAAATATTAGACTTTGGCTGAAAAAGACCTGAGACCACCTGAGAAATGTAAAGAGAGGGATACAACATGTCCCCAAAGGGCAGTAAACCAGCTCAAGATTTTCCTGGAGTTTCTCTTTGCACTACCAGAGGTAAATACTTTATCTCATAGTCAGCAAACCAGCTCTAGCAGTTTTTTTTTTGGGGGGGGGGTGTTACATTCCAGGGGTGTGAGTGGCCAACAGCAAAAGGGGTGGAGCCAAAATACCTGCATATCGTAGCTTAAAGCTCTTACCGCCAGTAACTAAGCTTTAGGAAACGCATTTTCAACCTTTCAGAATATATAAAAACTACATAGAAGCCACAAAACCACTGATTGGTGTGTGCATGTATGGGGGGGGGGGGGGGAGAGGGCAGGACCAGGGAAAGGGTGTGTGGTCACCTTGAGAAGCCCACAGAGCCAAAGTGGGTCCCTAGGAGGACCAGATGTGACCCTGCCAGGGCTGAGGCTCCCCACCCCTGTTGTAGGTCAACATATCCGGAGAGCATCTGATCAAGAAGGCTGCATTACGATCGACCTGAAAGGCCCCTCACCGTGACTTTGGCTGTGTCTATGAAGCTTTTGTTGAAATGGGTTAAGGCTGCTTTGGCATCGTCTTCTGAGTTAAAGCCAATGAACCCAAACTTGCGGAACTTGCCGTCCTTGGTGAATTTCAGGCTGCAGTCGGTCAGTGTCCCAAAGGCAGCAAAGAGGTCCCGGAAGCGCTCCTCCTTCATCTGGAGAGAAGGAAATGGAGCATGGGTCATACATTCCTTCCCCCTCCAAAATAAAACCAACGAAAACCAACAGTGACTATCCTCGTTGGGACTCAAGACATTTATCAGTAAATAAAGAGCCAATAGTAAATGCCATTCACCCTCAGAAGAGCTCTGCAAGCCAGGATGTTACTGCTTCCCTTAAGAGAGCCATCTCCAACTGAGGCCTCTCCTGATGTTTTGGCCTACAACGCCCAGCATTCCTGAGCACTGGTCCTGCTGGCTCGGAATGATGGGAGTTGTAGTCTAACACATCGGGGGAAGGAGCTGCAGGCTGGGGAAGGCGGACTCCCAGAGTCCAACCACGGACACGCCAGCCCGGCTCCTCCCTGCCCAACCTTTCTCACCCCGTTCGGCAGGTTCTTCACAATGAGCCGCGACATGTTGCAAAGGCCGCGGCTGCGGCTCCTTTCCCGCCCCCAGAACCCCGCACAGCCGCTTCAAGGCAGAGACGGTGCCCGGCAGCCACGCCGCTCTCTGGGCGCCGCCATTTTGCACTCTCCGCGCGATCACGTGAGACTAGGACCGCCCCTCTCCGGTGCGCCTGCGCATTGAAGGGTTCGCGTCCTCTCCGCCACAGCCGAGCCTGATTAGATATGAAGGTAAGGAAATCGCCCAAAGGGGATACGGAGCACAATGACTCCTGTCCCACACTTCAGGTTCTCAACGGAACTTTTGCGGGCGATGCATGCACCATAGGGCAGTCTCTCCCCCTCTAACTGGTTGGACTACAACACCCATCATCCACGCTGGGTGGAAATGGTGAGAGGTTGCTGTCTAACGCGCCTGAAGGGCACCAGGTTCGGGGAATCCGCCGAAGAGCAGAGATGGGCAGAAAGTAGGGCTCCAGATGCTTTGGACTTCAACTCCCAGCATTCCTGGCCATTAGTCAGGCTGTCCGTGGCTTCTGGGCACGTACTTCCTGCCACCCCTGCATTAGTAGACCTGGTGGAGGGAGAGGCGTTAGAGTGATTATTTTTGCATTTATAAAAGGTAGGGTGACCAGATAAACTCCAGGTCAGGGCTCATGTAACTTTAACAGTTGTAGAGAAAAGGGTATTTCATCCAGTGTCATTTGTATGCAATTAGTCCCTGGTGAAGTTCCCTCTTCATCACAACAGTTAAAGTTGCATGCACTATATTAGAGTGACCATATACAAAAGAGGGCAGGGCCCTTGCAACTTTAACTGTTGTGATGAAGAGGGAATTTCACCAGGAACTAATTGCAGACGAATGACACTGGCTGAAATTCCCTTTTCTCTACAACCGTTAAAGTTACATGAGCCCTGACCTGGATTTTATCTGGTCACCCTAGAAGGAGAAACTAACGTAAATTAAAGAATAGAGTCACACTCAGTCTGTTATATATTTATTTATATATATACCGCCTTTTTCCCCCGGGCTGGGACTCAAAGCAGTTCACAAAGTTAAAACATGTACAATTAAAACATATAAATATAAGTTTACAAAGGTTAAATACAAATCCTACTGAAAATAATGCAGTACAGACGGGGTAAGCACACTCAGAGATGTACATCATTACGTTTATTCCCACTGTTCCTGATTCAGTAAGTGATATGAAAGGAGCCTGTTTTAAGCATGCAGATTTTCTTAGCTGGATTTGGGTACTTGATTGGAACCTGTTTATTTCTGATCATGGATACAGTTTGCTCTTCAGAACCTACAGCTAGGAAATCATTGGGTTTTTTAAATAAATAAATAAATAAATATAGACAAGCAGTTCTTTAAAAAAGAATAAATCCCCCAAACGGTGTTCTAGTCGTATAGACTGATACATTGTGCATGCGTGGTGCTGATCCTAGCCCCGCATATGGAAACCGGCAGCGAGCGGCTACAGTAGCTCTTGCTCTTTTTCTGAGCTCTTTGACAACTTCCTCGAGAATGCCCACATGCGGCTGGCGTTATTATTATTATTATTATTATTGTTGTTTTTGAATGCCCAGAGTGGGCAGCAGGGGGCGAAAGAGAGGCGGCAGAAACCTCACCTGGAGATTTTGCAGCCGAATGATTCCAAACCCAGGGCAGAAAGCAAAAGTCACGGATAAGCAATGGGGGCCTTTGCGGGAGGGGATCCATTTCATTTCATTTCATTTTCTTCAACCGGTGGCAGCTTTTATTAATGATAGAGCATGCATTTTGCTTCACTCCAGGCATCCTCAGTTAAAAGAATCTCAGATGCTGGCAGGCTTGTAGCCTGGGGGAGGGGGGAGGGGGGAGGGGGGAGGGGGGAGGTCTCCCCCTAAAATTCCTCTGCCCCCCCTGCATTATTTTTTAGCAAACAAATAATAATAATAAACACTTCAATTTTTTTGTCTTTAAAAGGCATGCAAACCAGTTGAACAACCCCGTCTCCCCTAGGGTGACCAGATAAAATCCAGGTCAGGGCTCCTGTAACTTTAACAGTTGTAGAGAAAAGGGAATTTCGGCCAGTGTCATTTGTATGCAATTAGTTCCTGGTGAAATTCCCTCTTCATCACAACTGTTAAAGTTGCAGGGGCCCTGCCTTCTTTTGTATATGGTCACTCTAGTATAGTGCCTGCACCTTTAACTGGTGTGATGAAGAGGGAATTTCACCAGGACTAATTGCATACAAATGACACTGGCCGAAATTCCCTTTTCTCTACAACTGTTAAAGTTACATGAGCCCTGACCTGGATTTTATCTGGTCAGCCTTCTCCCCTCCTTTTTGGGCGCTCTCCTAAAACCTGGAGGCTGGTACGTGGCCTGGATGTGGGGTGGAAGGAAGGAAGCTGGAGCCTGGGTTTGTTTTGTTTTGTTTTGGTTTTTGTAGCTTTTTGAAGTGTTGAAGTGGTTTTAAATGTACAGATTGTGTGTATGTTGTATGTTTTTGCTGTTTTAATTTTTGTATATTGTTTTTAATTGTTTTTAATCCTATGTAAACCGCCCAGAGAGCTTCGGCTATGGGGCAGTATACAAATGTAATAAATAAATAAATAAGAGGCAGATGGGTGTGTTTTAAGGTGAGGCAACCTACTTTCTGGTTCCTGCTTCGACACAGAGATGGAGAAGCACCATACATTAAAGAGAAAGCAGAAGTGTATGATGGATGGGTGGACCCGATCCCAATTTTGGGAAACCAAGGGACGCTTGAAGCATAGTACCTTCTCCTGGGCCGGCGTCAAGGGTAGGCATGGTTGGGCATCTGCAAAGGGCCCACACCGATGCAGGGGCCTTCAGACAAGAGGCCCCTGGAGTTGCTCCTCCTGATCATCATTGCAACCTGCTTGGCCACCTGCCTCTCGCTCTGGCTCAGACAACCATGGTGGTGAGAAGGAGGAGTGGGAGATGCCACAGCCTGCTTGCTCCCTGGTTCTCTGTCAAGAAAGCAAGTGGTGGGAATGATGAGGAAGATGAGGAGGAAGAGCAGCTGGGGGCAATGGTGATGATGGGGGAGATATCTTGCCCATGGGACCTCAAAAACCTGGAGCCAGCGCTGATCTTCTGGTAAGTAAGCTGTCCACCCCCTCTATCTACTCCTGATATGTCAACATAACAAAGCTGTTTGACAACCCTAATTTCAATACTCTGAGCATGTGCAGGTTTACGTTTTAGACTTGCTTAAACCATAGTGCCATCTTGTCTCTCGAATGAAAAGGAAGTTGGTTTATTTTCATTTCTATTCATTTGCTTAATTTCTGCACCGCCCAATAGTCAAAGCTCTCTGGCTGGTTTGCATCCGCAGCACCTGCCGCTCTCTGGGTGTGCCACTGGATGCGCTGACTTCAGTTCCTGATTCAGGCTGCTTCTGTTCCTCTGAGCTGAAAAGATGGGGAGGGGGAACCAATTTCAGCCAAGTAAGGTGACAGCTTTAGCATGGGGCAGGTTCCCCCGCCCCTGAAATACGCATGTCTTACATCAGCCGCGGAGGATGCAACCCATGTGGGTGTGTGCCCAGCTCTGACTCTGAGACAAAATTGGCACACGGATCATGTCCTGATTGCCTTTCTTATAATGCAGGGCAGATCCAGGCTGTTTCCTCTGAGAACTTCACAGCTACATTCCATCCGGAGAAAAAATTATGGACAATGAAGAGAGTCTAAAGGCGCTATCCTATGTACGTTTAGACAGGGAAAAAAAACCCTGCAGCTACGGATGTCCAGATTTTGTGAAATCCATCCCTCGTGTGTTCCGTGGATTGTGTGGTGTCGTTCATTCCAGTGTCCGTACACAGGTAGATTCTTTTTTTTTCTTTTTTCTCATTATGCAGAAAAATAGGTAAATAATTCTGTAAGAACGTTTACAGCAAATTACAAAATTTATGGTAGTAGTAACATTTCACGTATTCCATTTGACTTTTCCCCACGTATATTTCCCGGCACGGCATAGGTCCCAAAAGACACTTGCATATTTTCCTGCGCATAAATTTGCATAAATTTGGGGGAAATTAAAGCAGCGGATCCCTCAAGACTCTTGTGCTTGTAGGGACTCCCCCCCCCCCCGTGCAATGCTGTTTGCAGGCAACAGAGGGAGCAGTGATCTTGCTTATTTCCCTATCCGTCAAAAGAAACATTGATGCCCACTTTCCAAAACACAGACCATGTGATGAAGCTGCAAATAAGGAAATTACTTAGTGACTGAGAACTTTGCTGCTTTGTGTGAGACTGTTTAGAAAACAAAGTGATCAAAGAAGATACAAGTGGTATCACAGTTCCAGATTTCTGCACGAAAAACCCCAGACAGCTGCTGCATTCAATACTGAATGCAGCAATACTGAACTGGATGGGCCGTGGTTTGATTCAATTGAAGGCAACCGACCATATGGATTGTGTGTGTCGGTCTTTGCAAACAGCCCAATTCTCACTGAAGGAGTCAACTGAAGATGTGGGCTCACGTGAATGAACCAATGGCATTGTGGTACATTTTGAAGTGCAGCTGTTCATCGTGACAGTTTCTAGAGCCCTGCTCCCAAGACAAGTCCAAAAATGCAAGAAGCGGTATCGAAACATATCAACACACCAGTTCTTACCACTTTATCTCCACCAGGAGCGGTCTTTGGTAAAGCTAGTCGGTCTTAATTTGCCCGTTCGAGATCAAACCACTCCAAACATGTTGCATTAAAATGGGCAGCAATATATTGTTGATGGGAAAATTCATTCCCCCCCCCCCCCCAGCTGCTGTGAGGATTGCTGCTAAGCTCAGAGGGAACAGGGAAGTCCGAGGGAGGTGGCAGATAATGTAACTGACCCTGCTAATAAAAGAAGCCCTGGGACTGCATCCCTGTGAGCCCTGCCTGCACTACACCACCGGACTGAACATTTCCCCATGCAAACTAATTCCTTCTATGTAGAAAACTAGCATGCCAAGAGGAAATGATCTTGCAAAGCTGTCTTTGGAATGCACAGGGTGGCTTTTTATGTCTGTTCATTTCTGGTACAGCTCATATAGTCATGTGACTAGTCCTCCCCAACCCAGATACAGTTTTGCAGCTTTCAATTTGAACTTGAAAGGGTCTTTTTGGGGGGGGAGGTGGGGAGGTCATCCCCTCCCCCAATATGATACCATTCGCAGATACGGCTGGATTTAGAGATTTTAATTTTGGGGGAGAAAAAATGAATTAGGTATAAAGTTGAGATTTAGTAAGTGAACAGTAATGCCTTAAAATTTAAAGGTGAGGAGTTCAGTGGAGCTTGGGATGGTTGTTGGCTTTTTAAAAGTCTTATTTCCAAAGCAAATTTAGAAGTCTGAAATTCTTCTTGAGAAATGTGACGCCGACAATGTCACGCATCAATTAGTCAAATTGAAAATTTTACAGCCAATGGCACTGATCTGGTTAATGATGAGTGACTGTTTGCTTGTCTACAGTCCTGTGCATGTACAATACTGGGAATAACACTCGCAGCTCATTGGTGTGTGGGCAGCAGCTCCTGCTGGTAACAGTGAGACTTGAGTCACAACTAAATTCAGTGGAGGGGGGGGGGCTTTGATTTTGGTGGGGCTGTGAATTCAATCTAGGTTTCAGTTAGACCCAGCCAGACTGTTGAAGGAGCTACCCAAGGTGCTGAACCTATTTTGTGGGTGGGGTTCAGCAGCTTGGATCGCTCCTTTAGGATTGTGGCTGATTCTGTCTGAAACCCAGAATGGATTCATAGACCCACTGAAATTGGAGCCACCAGACTCCACTGGCTCAATTTATTTCTTTATTTCTTTATTGCATTTTTATACCGCTCAATGGCCAAGGGCATCAATGGGATGCACTGCATACTCCTATGCTGGTTTACTTGAAAGTAAGTGTCAATGAAGGCAAGGAGTCTTACTTCCAAGTCGACATGATTTGTTTTGCTTGCATGCTTGTATCGGTTTGCAGCCCCGCAGCACAATCCCTTGCATATTTGCTCAGAATTCCCACTGTGTTCAACATGGCTCACTCCCAGATAAGTGTGGATAGAATTGCAGGCTCAGTCGTGACTAAATGGGAGCCAGTGTAGTGTAGCGGCGAGAGGGTTGGACCGGGACTTTGGAGATCCGAGTTCTAGTCCCCACTCGGCCATGAAGCTCTTTGGGTGACTTTGGGACAGCCACCGACTTTCAGCCTAACCTGCCTCGCAGGGTTGTTGTGAGGATAAAATGGAGAGGAGGAGGAGGACCATGAGAGCCATCTTGGGTTCTTTGCAAGAGGAAAAAAGGTGGGATGTAAATGTAATAAGAAATAAAATAACTATAGCCAGATCAGAGCCTATCTTTGCTTAAAAACAACAACACAGCTTTGAAACCAATCAGTCTCTCTAACTGAGAATGACTTTGTTCAGACAACACGCTAAGCCACGGGGGTGAAGCACGTTGAGCTAAACAGTAGCGTGTCATGTGAACCATGACTTTGTCTGTCATGTGAACCATTCCTAATGATGGTGGCTACATAACTACAGTTTAAACTCGCTCATTAAGCATTTGCTGCAAAAGGGTTAGCGCCTAACCATGGCTTAGCATGTCGTCTGAACATCGCCAATGTTGCCTTCCCTAATTGTTGGACTACAATTCCTATCAGCCTCAGCCAGCATGGTCCAAGAATACCTGGAAGGTGCCGGGTTGCAGAAAGGTACATTTTGGAAGGAAAAAGCAAAACAAAAACTAAATGTGTTCAGAAAAGACCGGTTGGAACTTTTGAAAACTCCAAAAGGAGAATCCCCTTCTTGTGTGGGTTCAAACGCTTGCGTAAGCATGCACATGTTTTCCCTTGCTGTTACCTGTCCCCGAAACTTCATCCCACAAAACCAATTAGACGGACAGCTCTAATGCCAACCCCACCCCTGGTTTCTTTGTGGTCATGTCTTTTTTGCATCAGGGAGGGAGGGAGACGCATCCATAATGGGAGATGCCGGGAGGGATGGAAAACATGTCCTGGTAGCTAACAAGATGGTCTTTCAAGTACGTTCAAGTCAACCTGTCACAAGGAATTAGGAACCCAGCCCATCCGAGGAGCTGGACATGGAATGGCGCGGCACGGAGGAGCAGGGGTCACCTTGCGATGAAATAATATTATGGGATGCCTGTGGCCAGGCGACTGAATTCTCCAAAGCAGGGACGTGAGCACAGGGTTTTGACTTGTGGGGCAAATTGGAGGGGAGGGGAGGGGCCGGGGCCGGCCATGTCCTTCGACGGGGACGGAGGGAGGCTTGACACACTGTGCGGGGGGCCAAGGCGGGGGTGGAAAGACAGATGCTTTCTAACATGCCTGCTGTCATTTGGGCAGGGGCTGTGAGGGGAGAGACAGCCAGGAGAAGGGAACTACGTGTCACTTGTGATCAGAAGGCAGCTGGGATGGTTCCAGCTAGCTTAGCCAAAGCTGGCTGTGTCCGTCTGCTTGGAGATTCCTGTTGTTGCCGTCATGTGCTGTGGATTGGGACCCTGTCAGTCGCCGCTGGACACAACGTCTCTCCTGCCCTATGCTTTGTGTGAGGGGGTCTACCTATTAGGGGTGTGTAGGGAATGTAAATCTCCTGCCACTATGGCTGGTGTGGGTCTCCTAGGCTTGCCCATCTTCGTTTTCGCCACAACCCTTTTTGCATCACTGAAGAACATCAGCTATGAGTATTGCCTTTCCCATTCTCCTCAGCAATTGCAGCATATCCCCATATTTATTTAGAATTAAGGAGAAGGGCTTCCTTTCAGGGCTATCATACAGGCAAGTGGGTGGCCAGGTTCACAGAGAATGATAACCCATGGTTTATTTAACCTAGGGCTTGTGGCTGTACCAGGGTTTGTCTGGCAGATGATTGAATAAACCATGACTTGTTTTCTCAATCTCTGGTTAGTTTCCTTTCCTCCTCCTTCACCCATTGCCTCCCTCCATCCGAAATGCTTTTACAGCGGCTGGGTTTTTTGGACCACTCTTGCCCACCTTCACTGTAGCATGCCGAAGCAACCCATGGGCAACCCACGTTTCTGGGATTGCACGCAATGACGACCCACGGTTTAAACTACCACGAGTTCACAAATCAACAACAAGCCACGGATTCTCTTTATGGGTTGTTTGGTGGTTAATAAACCATGGCTTGTTAGCGCAGCTAAGTTTGCAAATCACAACAACCCAGAGTTCAATAACCCATATCATGGGTGAGCGTTATGTGTGGACAACACCCGTGTGTACACACAAACATGGATGTTAGTACTCAAAAAGGAATGAAAGCTACGTTGGTTCATTAAAAAAGATATTAGCATTATTACATTCAGGGATGTTGATATGGCTGGGCTCATAGAGCTCTGGCCCCAAATATATTTTTTTCAGGGCCTTGATTTATTTTCAGGGCCTGAGTGTCCTTTAGTACCAATGAAAGGTTACTGCTTTAGTCTCAGCTTAATTGCCACAGAGAGGAGAATTTTCAAGGGAGGTTTCATCTGTGGAGGAAGGGTTCACTGCCCACCACAACGCTATGCATCCCCCTCCCAAAATTTATTTATTTATTTATTTATTTATTTTAGTTCGCTCGAGATATTTATTTGAGAGATTAGTTGGCTCGCTATGCCGTCTGTGGAATTTAAATGAATCCTATTCATTATGTCTAAGTCTTCCTACGTAGACATAAATTAGTTTATGTAGATTTTATGCAGATTTGTACCATATGGACCTCCTCCCTGAATATGTTAAGTGCCTAGCAACACCCATGGTTACATTTCTATCCCAATCTTTCTCTAAAGCAGGGGTGGGGGATGGACCTCCAGATGTTGTTGAACTGCAATTACCAGCAGCTGTAGCAAGCATGTCGGGTTGATGGGAGTTGTAGTTGCATGACATCTGGAAGGCCACAGGTCCCTTAACCCTGCTCTAAAGGGTTCTGGGTAATGTGCAAGGTACTCCCTGCTCCCAATTGCAGACACATGACATCCAGATTTTGGGTTGCAAATAAATGATGCACATTAACCAGATAAGCCTGACTGGACCCTCAGATCATCTTCAGGGACCCTGTTCTGGATGCCCTCAAGAGGGCAGGTAGCTACTAAGGAGAGGGCCTTTTCAGTGGTAGCACTGCTGTTATGGGTTGCCCTCCCCAGAAAGGCTCATTTCGCACCTACATTGTGGTCTTTTCCAGTGGAGGCTGGTGGCTCTGATGTCAGTGGGGCAGTGAATCCACTCCGGGTTTCAGTCGGGGCTCTAAGGGAGCTATCCAAGGTCCTTTGCACCTAGTAAGATGTAGAAGCAAGGCCAGCCCAAGGCAGTTTGCTACCTGAGGCAGACCAGTAAATGATTGTCACGATGAGTGCCTGCACTTCAGAATTTACCATTATGGCACTGATCCTTTCCCAGCTTCGGCCTCTCCGAATCGATTGCCCGAGCCCGGAGTTTAAATGCGGCTCATGGAAGGGCCAGCCCCATGTGGAACAAAACCCCAGCAAGTGCTTATGTTAGGGAAAAGCTGCTTGGAGGAGGAGGAGGAGGAGGAAGAGGAGGCAGCAGCAGCAGCAATGTGGAGAGGAGAAGCCAGTGGTGGTAGCCAGTGGTGGTAAGCTCCTGGCCTACTGATTTCCCCCCTGCCGTCTCCTCCACCCAAGGCACTTTTCTTCCTGTGGGGTTACCGACGTGCATTCCTAGGGCCGGCGTCGCCAGCACTCGGAAAGGGCCCGCCGCCGATTTCCGACCTGCAGCCACCTGGCCTCTTTATCCGGGTGGTGGTGGGACCGGTCCTCCTTGGGATGATTGGACCCCTTGCATGCTGCCGCTTCAAGCAATGGCAACTCCTCTGGGGCAACATCCAGGTAGGGACCAAATTCTTCCTCCTCTCCCTCTGAAATTAAGACAGCATCCCAAGGAGGACCTTGGGATGCGCTTGTGTGTATAGCATGTGTGAGTGAGTGTGTGAGCGTGTTGTGTGAGTGTGTGCATACTTATTAGATGATGATGATGATGATGATGATGATGATTTTCTGTTCCTTTCCATAGCCGAAGCTCTACGGTCGGTTTCCATTGTAATCCATAAAAAGCGCAAAATACAACATAATGAAATAGCGTTAAAAAGTTTAGCACAGGAAAATTAAAACAATGTAAACAGCTAAAAATAACGTAAATAAGCAATCCGCCCCTAATAGGCCTAAAACAGCAGGAAAATATGTATTATAATATACCATTAAATGCCTGGCAGTATATGATGAGGCATCTGTTAGAATAGGTCTATGAGGAAAACAACATTGATATATATATATATATATATATATATATATATATACGCAAACACAATATATATATATATATATATATATATATGTATATATGAGACTCCCTCCCTCTCTGTCCCCCTCAAAAGCTGCTGTAAAACTAGGGGCAGTCAGCTTTGCGAGGGGTAGAAACATTCCCCTCCTGAGCATTGTTTCTTTCTTTTTTTTTTTAGGCAACTATAATGGCTATGAAGTGACAAGATTGTATATCTGTGCTCTTTTGATCCTCTGTAGCCTCTCTGGATGCTCCTCTGCTCCTCCTTTTTTCTTTTTACAATTTCGCGGGGGGGGGGGGGGGCGGCCCACAGCCCACGGCCTGCATGTTTCCCACCCTTGTGTGAAACTGTTTGCTTGTCCTCTGTATCCATTTGCTTCCTCCCTTGACCCTAACACAGCGCAGGCGTGTGGTTTTGAGTGCGGCGATGGAATTAAGTGTGGTCTTGTGGATGACCTGGGCTCATTTCCCATGAGGGTGTTCAGTCCGAGCCTGGGCTGGAACCGCTTTGGCTCGCAGGTGAGGGGATCACACATGGAATGCTTGTCCGTACCAAAGGAATGATTCATTTTATTTACAGTATTTATATACTGCTCCCCATTCAGAATTTCGGAGCGGTGGACAAATAAAATAAGAATAAAAACGGAATAAAAACACATTAAAGGTACGTTTAAAAAAAAGAAAAAAAGAGAGAAACAAGGATGGGGAGGAGGGTGTCCTTCCACATAGAAAACTAGCATGGAGAATGTTAGATCTTGCTGGCATGCTGGTTTTCTATGTGCAAGGATTTTAAAGCTCATGGTGGGTGGGTGTGAAATGGAGGAGTATTCTGTCATGTAGCCTTCCCCTGCGCTCTGACATTGTACAATTCAGACACAAGTTTAACAGGCCCTATACAGGACACACGTACCCCCCCCCCCCCAAATATAAAACTTGAAAAGATGGTCATTCTCTCCTTCTGGGTGTTTGTGTCTCTGTTTTTGTGTCTGTGTGTCTTTTTGAGGGTTTCCCTGTATGTGTGCCTGTGTGAGCCACTCTCTGTCTCTGCCTCTCTGTACCAGGAGAGCCTGGAAGGTGATGCCGGGCCGATCCTTCCCATTGTCCCCTCGTTTCGCCATCCATCTTCCTCCCCTGCTCCTGGTTTCCTTCCCTGCTTGTGCCTAAATGGGCTCTGGGGAGGGTCCAGGCAACAGCTGCCTTTGATCAGCCCACATCTGGGAGCGCCAGCACAGCAGGAATGCCGAGCCGTGATCAAAGGTGGGAGCCCTCTGACAGCTTAGTCCATGTTAAGGGGGGGGAGGGGAGCCTGGGGAAGGTGGCCGGCCCATACAAGCCAACTCATCCTTCCCCCACCCCCAACGGCCGTCCCACCCCTTGGGTCAGCTTCTTCTGCAGCTACCGGGAGTGCAGCAAGATCCCACGCACTCCTTCGAAACAACCGGTCCAGTTAAGGAAATCTCCTCCAAAATCGCCTTCATCGTCTGTTAGGCCCGGTGCATTTTTGGCCAGCTCAAGGCACTTCTGAGCAGGCCTGGCCCAAGGCAGGGAGCCACCTGAAGCAAGGACCCGCCACGGCCCTCCCTCCCAATCTGCCTGCCCATCCGCTTACTTTTCTTGATGCATGCATGCGCAAGCGTGCCTCAACAACCTGCCCGCCAGCTGGGTTCATTTTCTCGGAATGCGTGTGCACACATTTCCCCAGTGTGCTGCCCATAAAGTGCTTCTGCCTTCAGGAGCCATGCGGCACCTGTGTCTCACGCACGCAGTATTTGCAGGAGATCCCGGAACTTCCAGGATCTCCCGTGATACTTTACCCAACCTTGTGCAAGCGCTGTGCAGCTCTCGAAGGGTGGAAACACCTTACAGGCAGCGTGCCGGGGAGGCGGGCGTGCGTGCATGCGCGCCCAAATCAAAGTCGGTCTGCCAGCAGCCAGGTGGGCAAGGCCAGCTGGGTTGAGAGGTGCAGAAGTGGAGCAGAGCGGGACAGCCACAGCACAGCATACGAGCGCGTGAGCGGGCAGCTGCTTCTTGGTCCTGCAACAGTTAAAGCTGCAGGAGCCCTTCCCGCTATTGCACCTGGTCACTCTAGGCAGGGCTCCTGCAGCTTTAACTATAGTGATGAAGATGGGATTTCACCAGATGCTGCATGCATGCAAACGACACCTCCTGAAATTCCCTTTTCTTTGCAACTGTTAAAGATACAGGAGCCTGGTCCTCCTTGCCATACGGTCACCCTAGGTGAGCTCAAACATCTCTGGTTTCCCCGTCGCTATCCCGAGGATCTTTCTTTCCCTTTGCAAGCCCCAGAAGGCAAAGGCAAGGCCCATCACGTGAGAAGATGCTTGTCGGCCATTTGTTCGTGAAAGCGAAGTTGCACTGCTCAGAAACGGGGGACAGGGAAGGACGAGGTGACACAGGTCAAACAGAGGAGGGGTGTGCGGAGCTTCCTGACAGCCTGAAGATGTCACCGGGAGAGAGGAGCAATGGAAAGGAGGCAGGATTGGCAGCCCCTGTCAGCACAAACCAGCCTGTTTTGTGGCCGGAAGGCATGGCAGAAAGTCAGGCCTGGCTCCGACATCGGACATAGGAGGACAGCACATGTGCCAAGCCAGTTGGGAACACAGGCAGCTCTGTCGACCCCAGAGAATGAAGGTTGCACGGAGTGCTCAGCCGCAGCTCTTGGAGGACTCCAAGGGGGGTCCCTCTGTCTCCCCAGGGGGGTCTGACTCTGTCAAAGCAATGCCCCTTCCTGTCTCCCAAGAGGATGGGAGAAGCTGCGTTGGCAGAAGGAGGGAAGACTCCATCAGCCACCATATGCATGCGTGCTCCCGCATACACAGAGATGTCTGCAAACCAAGCACAATTCCAGTTCACAGGTTGTGGGTTAGGGTTGTCAGAGAAATCCATTTGGGAGGTGGAGTTTGATGGGTTTTCTTAGTTTCCCCTCCTGGAGTTCATTTGGCTTTTTGCCACAGAGCCTGACCTGACCTGCAGCAAGTTGGGCCGGTTTGTGGATTTTTCAGGAATTTCACATAATTTTGGGGCGGGGGGGGGGGGAAGGTTCTGCACTTTGCATACATTTCCTAGACAACTGTTAAAGATACAGGAGCCCTGTTCTCCTTTCCAGATGGTCACCTCACACATGCAGCCAACGGATAGGATAGGGTGGCCCACTGCAAACCTCGGTCCCTAGAACTTCACTTTCCCATGTTTTTTTTTCCTTTGCTTTGTCTGGGCCCCTTTTAGTTCAGAAAAAAAGGTCCACATCTCTCAGGCTTGCTTTAAGGTGGATTCCTCCATTGAGCAGGGGGTTAGACTCGATGGCCTTATAGGCCCCTTCCAACTCTATGATTCTATGATTCATATATATATATATATATATATATGCAACAAACGGATCGGATAGCATGGCCCACTGCAAACCTTGGGCCCTAATGCTTCACTTTCCCATTACTTTTTCTTTGCTTTAGGCCTGTCAATCCAGTTATTGGAAATGATCTTGAGGTACCGGGGAAGCTGAATGGGAGGCTTAGCCTCTGGGTGAAGTAGTTTCTTTTCCCTTCAACTCATCTTCTGACCTCTCCCCATTTTATTCCAGAGTTATTTTTGGAAGTAAAAGCTTTCATTACTCCCCCCTCCCTCCCTTCTGACAAACAAAGTGCCATTTTAGGTCTTCTGCCCAACCAACCAGAAAAACGGTGACTGAGCCTGGGCAGAATTAACCTTTAGATTCGCTAGACAAAACGCAAAGTCTTCTCTGCTCATTAACCCCTTGTGAATGGCGCCCTCAGCTCAAGAAGCCCAGCAGGAACAGATAGGGTTGCCAACTTTTTCTCTTTCTTAAGCAGCCCTGCTCCTGTGCTTTTCGCAGCAGGTTGACATGCAGAAATTCAGTAAGAGACCTTCCCCAATGATTTTGTCTTCTGGATGTGTTAATAAAAAGGCTCACGTGCTCAGTTTCAACGTTGTTGGGGCTGCTGTGAAAGGCACAGGAGCAAAGCCAGTGGAAAAAAGGTGGCAACTGTAGGAAGAGAAAATATGGTGATAGATACACACTATAATAGGCCAGTCTGCAAAGTTTCAGTATTTGATCCTGAGGGAAGACGGAACAAACAGAATAAAAAAGTACTATGAATGGAAAGAGAAGGGAAGACTTCTGCAAAACACGGGAGGCAGGGAGGGCTTTGAAGGAGTCCCCAACCTTTTTGGGTCAGTGGGCAGATTTTTGAGAGTGTGTCATGGGCTCTCTTACAAAATGGCTGCCATATTGGAGAAGCTTGTCAATAAATTCCTGCATATTCCCCCCCCCCTTCCCTCCTTTTTTTTTCTTTTGCCTTTGTGTTTCCTTGCAGGCCTTGGAGGCTGGACTACGAAGCTGGTATCACCACCATGAAGCAGCGACAAGTTGTCTAGGACAGGGCTCATGTAACTTTAACAGTTGTAGAGAAAAGGGAATTTCAGCCATTGTCATTTGTATGCAATTAGTCCCTGGTGAAAGTCCCTCTTCATCACAACTGTTAAAGTTGCAGGCACTATACTAGAGTGACCATATGCAAAAGAAGGCAGGGCCCCTGCAACTTTAACTGTTGTGATGAAGAGGGAATTTCACCAGGAACTAATTGCATACAAATACCACTGGCTGAAATTCCCTTTTCTCTACAACTGATAAAGTTACATGAGCCCTGTCCTCCTTTTCATATGGTCAGCCTAGGGACAAATGCTCCAGGATCTGACAGGCTACCCTCGGCCCAAACACTGCTCTACCAAGGACACCCATGGCATTCATTCGTAGGCATAATGTGAATAAAGCTTCCATAAAGGAACAATCACCAGTCACTCATCGGGACGGAGACAAGGACATAACGGAGCTGGGTTCAAAACCAGCTTAGTCATTCAGAAAAATGCTGAATGGAGCAGAAGACATTCAGGGGATCTTACCTTCTAGATCAGGGGTGAGCCGCAAGTGGCCACCATCATCAGGTAAGAGTCCCCCCCCCCATTTTTTTAAAAGAGAGAAAAGGTTAATAATAATAATAATAATAATAATAATAATAATAATAATATATTTATTTATCACCCGCCTCTCCCAACGGATCGAGGCGGGGAACAACACCAAACACAAAATACAAAAACTGATTAAAAGCAGGTTGTGGTTTGCTGATGAAATTTGGTGCTAAGCAGCCTTACAGGATTAGGGCAGTATCCAACTTCGACACTCCACAAACTCAAATAGTGCTAGTAGAGAGCTCCACTGAATCTTTCCATTCTGCAAACAGTTGCTCATTGCGCTTGCACAACCGGTTGCAAAAATGGATGCAAAGCAGTTGCAGACCCTGTTGCAGGGCATGGTGTACAATGGGTGGATTGCGCAAGGGGTGCAAACGGTTGTGTCACTGCTTGCACAAGTGGAATGTACAAAAAAAGAATCACTTGTTTCGAAAGCTTGTTTATAGCGGGTATGACACAGCAGGTTATCCTGTGGGATCAGCTCGCAAATGCAAGCTGAGCCGGGGGGGGGGGGGGGGAGGGACTGTGGAAATCCGGTGGCCGGAAAAGAGCTGACTTTCTCAGGGATGGACAACCCTAAGGAAGAGGAGGTGCCATTGCCACCACTGAATGTCTGCTCATTGGGCCATTTTACACCACACCTGGACTGTGGGGCTCCATACCTGTGCAGTGGCGCCACAGTGGCTAGTTTCTATACTACAACAAGGTTGACTGCCTATATGGATGGACTCTGTTTTAGGGGTGGAGTTTAGGAAGTCTTTTTGCCGGCTTGGCCCCCGGATGCGAGCTCACGGATCTCTGAGCTGGCTCAATTTGGCGCGCACCAAATCGGCAAGCTCACGGTTTCCCGCCTTTTGAAATGTGCGCAAATCCCAATTCATGCAATTTCTGGATGGGAACCTTCATGGAAATCACAATTTGTACAAAGCCATGGCCGTAAATAGTAGGGGTGTGCACGGACCCCCCGGATCAGATCGGGACCCGGATCGGGACCTCCAATTTTGTCACGGATCGGTTCGGACAAAATCGGAGCCCCCCCGGACCGGATCGAGTACGATCCCGATCCAAAAATCGGAAATTTTTGGATCGGCCGCCATTTTTTTCCCCATAGACTTGCATTGCAATGCAAGTCTATGAGGAAAAAATGGCGGCGGGTGGGTGAGGGGGGGGCCTAACTCCCTCCCCCCCGGGGCCGTCTGCTGTGGACGGCCCCGGCAGGTAAGCCCCCTCCCCCGCGCTCCCTACCCCCCCTGGGGCCGTCCGCTTCCATCCGCTGAAGCGGATGGCTCCGGGGGGGTAAGCCCCCTTCCCCGCCACTGCTTACCTTTTAGGGCCGTTCGCTCCCGTCCGGCGCCGGCGGCTACCGCCAGCCGGCTTTGCGGCTTGCTCTCGAGTAGCGCGCTGGGTGATCACCCGGCGCGCCACCCTGGAGCAGGCCGCGGACGGGCCGGAAAGGTAAGGGCCCCCCTCCCCCCCCTCCGCGCGCCCCCTCCTCCCCTCCACGCACCCCCTGCTTACCTTCCCGGCCCGTCCGCTCCCGTCCGGCGCCGGCGGCTACTACCAGCGGGCTCCGCGGCCTGCTCTCGAGTAGCGCGCCGGGTGATGACATTACCCGGCGCGCCACCCTGGAGCAGGCCGCGGAGCCCGCTGGTAGTAGCCGCCGGCGCCGGACGGGAGCGGACGGGCCGGGAAGGTAAGGGCCCCCCTCCTCCCCCCCCCGCTGTCCACTTTCATCGGCGGGCGCCCGCTGGCGCCCGCCAATGGAAGCGGCGGTGGGCGCCAGTGGGCGCCCGCCGATCCGCTGATCCGCCGAACTGGTTCGGACCCTTTTCGGATCGGTTCGGACGGGATCGGCAGATCCAGCTGTTGGATCGGAAATCGGATAATTTATCCGATTTCCCACTGGACCGGACTCGGATCGTGGATCGGGTCCGATCCAGTGCACATCCCTAGTAAATAGCGCCATTTGCACAAAATTGCACGCATCAGTGGCCCTTTGCATCTGCATTTTTATGCAAATTGCGCTATTTCAGGCTGCAGTTTTGTGCAAATCGCAATTTCTTTCAATATTCCCAGCCATGAATTTGCACAAATCACAGCCCGTGGACCAGAATAAGAAAGAAAGAAGCCTTCGCTCGCCCCGCATATGTGCTAGAACGGGCAACCGGTGGGAGTCCCACGAGCAGAGCATGAACAGGACATGGGCGAGTTTACCCATCCCTAAATGATGTGACCCAGAAGGCATCGAAGGGACTAAAGAAATACCTGTGGACCACTTTTGTGTGGGTTTAGGGGGAAAAACAAACCACAATTGTTTGTCTCCAGCAGATGCTGACTTCACAGGTCTCCGGTCATCTCACTTTGCGGGGCTCCCCCCTCTTCCTCAGCTCTCAGTTTGTTGCTCAGCTAAAATCACACTTTGTAATGGGCTGCATTTCTAGAATACTACCTCGTTGCAAGCCCCCGGCATCTTTTAAAAGCCAGCCGCGGCGGAGGGAAAGTGAGTCAGTCTGTTAGCGGCGCAGTCTTCTCTGCTGGCTGATTACAGTCTTGTAAATTCTCCAGGCCTGATTGAGGTGGGGTGGGGATTGGCTCTGCGAGGCTGATCACGGAGTACGCTTCGTTGGCTGGATAAGAAAAAGAAAAATCCATACTTCCTTTTGAGAAGCAATCAATATTAGTGGCTGCCCCATTTTCAGAAGGCAAGCAAATCATGAGTCTATTTACAAGTGCCTCTTGGCCTGTTTTCCAACATTTAAGGAAGTGGGGGGGGGGGGGAAACAACTCCAGCAAATAGCACTAGGGTCAGTTTTAAGACGTTAGCGCTGTCGTCTCATCGTTCTCGGCACCCTGTGGACCGACAGGCTTTTTTGCTCCTTCATCGGGGGAGTTCTCTCGTTCATTTTTCCATGTGTGCCTGACATATGGAGGCACTTTGGGGGAGTTTAGTTTTGAAGGAAAGGAAAAGGCCAGCCTCATCGTTGTGTCATGCAAGCGTTGAGGGAATCACCAGCGTGTGTGATCTGTTGGAAAATGGGTCCAAAGGAAACGTGCTTTTTTATGAGTCAGGAAATGGCAATCCCACCTTGGGGAGGGGGGGGGGGAAGTAGGGCGTCTCCCCTGCTCTTCAAGTTACACGTCATAACTTGTCTCTAGGCAGAGAGAGGGAGGGAGAGAGAGTTGTTTAAGCGGAAGATGAAATCGTGGAAGAAGAATCGCAGGAGTTGGAAAGGACCAAAATAATAATAATAATAATAATAATAATAATAATAATAATAATAATAATGATAATAATTCATTTTGCCCTTAGTATGCTTAATCGGAGATTCTTCCTTCAGATATTTACTCCTTCCTTCCCAGAACATGCTGAGAACCGGGGAAGTTCAAACCGGGACAAAGAGCCCAGAAGGAGAGGATGCCATTCTGTTGATTCCTCTGGGTGATGAGAAGTCAAAAACCATCAGCCAGGAAAGAGGCAGCAATTCAGAGGAGAAAACAGGGCGGATGGGGGTGGGGGGGAGGAGGAATCAGATCAAGGAACGGTGGTATAACTAGAGTGATGTTGACAAAATACTGCAGTAGATCGGCAATGAATGAGTTCGGTGCTAGCTCCAGGTTTTGGAGGTCTCTTGGGCAAGGCACCCTCAATGCCTCTACCACCCCCATGGGTCACCAGCTGCTCCTGCTCCTCCTCCTCCTCCTCTTCCTCATCATGGCCACCACTTGCTTGCTTAACAGCCAGAGAGCCAGGGAGCAAGGAGGACGTGGCATCTCCTGCTGCTCCTCATCACCACCACCATTGTCTGGGCCAAAGCAAGAGGCAGGCAAGCAAGCAGGCTGCAATGGTGAACCGGAGGAGCAAGTCCAGGGGGCTTTTGTCAGTGGGCCCCTACTGGGGTGTGGACTCTTGGCAGGTGCCCAACCATGCCTCCCCTTGAGGCTCTCCTTGCCCAGATTCTAATCTGGTCTCTGAGAATGTGGATGTTTTGATGGTATTTAGAATCCCATCCCAGTGTGCCATTTCTAAAAAGCTCAACGAAGACTTGACTTCACATCTAACATCTGGATCTCACATCTGCCCTGGATGTCTCACAAATCCTGCATTGAGCAGGGGGTTGGACTAAATGACCTCTGAGACCCCTTCCAACTCAGCCGTTCTGTGATCCTTACAACCTGGTCCCAGATGTGGGTGTCTGTGTGTTCTTACTCAGGGTTGTATGCTGCTCTTCATAGCTGGTACCGGAAGAGTAGGATGTGCACCCCCGCCAAGAAGTAGCTCGCCCCTAGTTCCGTTGCTGGACTCTTGTGGTTAGGTGGATTCAAGACCCTCTTGGCATCCCCAGCTGCATAGCAAGAAAGTGATAGTAATGTTGAGAAAGAGGAGGAGGAGGAGGAGGAGGAGGAGGAGGAACAGCCGGTGACAATTGTGAGGAGAAGGTAGAGTCACTGAATAAAAGGCCCATTGAAGGTGCCTTGCTCAAAGGCCTCAACAACCTGGAACCAGTACTGGATTAGACCCTCCTGGTTCTTAGCGTCTCCAGATGCCGAGGAGGATAGGACTCCTGCAATTCTAATAGTTGTGCCAACGAGGGCATTGCAGCCTGGAAAGCCACTCCTGGTGAAATGCCCACTTCTATAGAGAAGAACATCAGAAGAACCCTGCTGGATCTGACTGAGGGTCCATCTAGTCCAGCACTCTGTTCACACAGTGGTCAACCAGCTGTCGACCAGGGACCCACAACATGGTGCAACAGCACCCTCCCACCCACGTTCCCCAGCAACTGGCACACACAGGCTTACTGCCTCGGATACAGGAGGTAGCACATAACCATCAGGGCTAGTAGCCCTTGCTAGCCTTCTCCTACAGGGATTTCTCCAACCCCCTTTTAAAGCCATCCCAATTGGTGGCCTTCACTATATCTTGTGGTAGTGAATTCCATAATTTAACCATGCACTGTGTGAAGAAGTCGTTTCTATTACAAGTCCAGGGGTAGCCTTAGCCAACCTGGTGCCCTCCAGATGTTTTGGACTGCAACTCCCAGCGTCCCGGACCATCAGGCATACTGGCTGGGGCTGATGGGAGTTGCAGTGCCAAAACCTGTTTTTATGCTTTTTATGGTTTTAACTTTTGTATATCGTTTTTTTAAAAATGTTCAATGTTTTTAATTTTTGTAAACCGCCTATAGAACTTCGGCTATGGGGCAGTATATAAATGGAAAATAATAATAATAATAATAATAATTTCTTTAGTTACAGCAATTATATACCGCTCCACATCTAGACAGATTCTGGAGCTGTGAATAATAGATACAAAGATACAAAGTCAATTTTTAAAAACCAGAATTCTGATAAAACAAACAAACAAACCATGGCTGGTCAATCAAGGAAGCTTTCTGAAATAAAGAAGTTTTCAGGAGGCACTACAAGCAACACAGTGCTGGTGCCTGCCTGACCTCTGGAGGCAAGGAGTTCCACAAAAAGGGGGCTACCACGCTGAAGACCTTTCTATGGATGGACTCCACTCAGGCCATAGATCCATGAGGAACCACCAGGAGCGTGCCCTCTGATGACCTCAGTGACCAGGCAAGTTGATGAGGGAGAAAGCTTGAGGAAGGTAGGGTGACCATATGGAAAGGAGGACAGGGCCCTTGTAACTGTAACAGTTTTATAGAAAAGGGAATTTCAGCAGGTGTCCTTTGTATTCATGCAGCACCTGGTGAAATTCCCTCTTCATCACAACAGTTAAAACTACAGGAGCTCTGACCTCATTTGTATCTGGTCATTCTAGTATAGCCACTGCAGCTTCAACTGTTGTGAGGAAGGGGGAATTTCACCAGGTGTTGCATGCACACAAAGGACACCTGCTGAAATTCCCTTTTCAATACAACTGTTAAATAGGCTGACCATATGAAAAGGAGGACAGGGCTCATGTAACTTTAACAGTTGTAGAGAAAAGGGAATTTCAGCAAGTTTCATTTGTATGCAATTAGTTCCTAGTGGTATTCCCTCTTCATCACAACAGTTAAAGTTGCAGGCACTATACTAGAGTGACCAGATACAAAAGTAAGCAGGGCCCCTGCAACTTTAACTGTTGCGATGAAGAGGGAATTTCACCAGGGACTAGTTGCATACAAATGACACTGGCTGAAATTCCCTTTGCTCTACAACTGTTAAGGTTACATGAGCCCTGTCCTCCTTTTCATATGGTCAGCCTACTGTTAAATATACAGGAGCCCTGTCCTCCTTTCCATATGGTCACCCTAGAGAAAAGCGCCCGGGGGCTCCTAGCCAACTTACAGTTCTCTCTCTGCACAAGACTGTTTTAAGATGCATAAGCCACTAAAAAACACCAACAGAAAGTGTTTGTGTATGCACACGTGTGTGAGAAAGAAATGGGGAAAGAGAACTGGGCCAAAGACAGGATTTGTAGCAGCCCAAGACTACACAAGAAGAGGTCTGGGTGGCCCACGAAGAAAATGGGGAAAGAGGAAAAAGATGGACGAGCAGGAAGACTACTCAAGAAGACGCTGGACTGGCCCATGAAGAAAAAAGATAGGGAGGAAGAAGAGCAGAATGTAAGAGGGCCTTGGCAAGGTATATGGGAGAGAGAAAGAGGTGGAAAGGTCTTGGCCAGGCACGATGGAGAGGAACCTAGATCAAAGGCAGAAATTCATCAGAGATAACAGCACTATTTATTTGTCCTGCTACTAGCGAGGTTCGTGCCTCTCCGAGGCCTCCCAGACCCGACGCGCTGCTGCGTCTCCAGGCTGTCTATGTTTCCTGGCCTTTTCCATCCCTGAAATGACAGGTTTGTTTCATCACGCCTGTGCAGCTCAGCCCTTAAAGCCTTCTTTTTTGATCTCTGTCGAAAGCAGTGTTGTTTATGTGGGACAATGCCGGAGAGGTATGGGACTGGCCCGTGGAGTTCGGGGAGGTCTGTGAATCTCTCCTGGCTCTGGGTAAAGAGGAGGACGGGGCTCCCAGTTACTCTCATGTGGACCTTTGGAAACCTTTCTCTGTTTGTAAGTCGCTACATCATGAGGCAGGGAACACAAAAACAACTCTGATTCAGACTTGAAGCTCATATGTGGAGAAAGAAGTCTGAGAAATATTGACTGATCCTTTGCTCTGCCTATAGCAGTGGTCTTGAACAGGAGGGCTACGACCAGGAAGTAGGACACAGGTAGTGGTGCAGTGGCAAATTGTGAAGGGCCAGCACTCATCATCGCAGCCCCCCATAGCCACACCCCCAAGGAGGGGCCAAGAAAGTGCAGGCAGAATTCTTGATCAACAAACTAGTTTAGCTAGGGAGACCATGTGGAAAGGAGGACAGGGCTCCTGTATCTTCAACAGTTGTATTGAAAAGGGAATTTCAGCAGGTGTCATTTGTATGCATGCAGCAGCTGGTGAAATTCCCTCTAAATCACAACAGTTGAAGCTGCAGTATCTAGAGTGACCAGATACAAATGAGGTCAGAGCTCCTGTAGAGGGAATTTCACCAGGGGCTACATGAATATGAAGGACACTTGTTGAAATTCCTTTTTCGATAAAACTTAAAGTTACAAGAGTCCCTGTCCTTCATTCCATATGGTCAGCCTAGTTTAGCTGTTTTCATCTCCATGATGAGCATGTGTTTTGGAAAGCCATTGGGTCTTAATGGCCCATTGCACCCAAAGCCACGTCAAAAATATTTTGCATTACATCAGGGAACAATATATTTATTGCTGGGGAAATTCACACATACACACACACACGCCATCTCAGCTACTGTGAAGACTGCAGTTCAGCTCAGAGGGAACAGGGAAGTCTGAGGGAGGTGGCAGATCATGTTAGCATCCTGCTAATAAAAAAGTGCTGGTGTTGTGTCCCTGTGAGTCCTGCCTCCACTACACCACTGGTGGCAAGCCACTCTCAGGTGGGATGTAATAATGCTACCAAAATTCCATTGGGGAAGGGGGGGAAGAGATTTCTGTTGCCTTGCCAATCCACTTTGTTCCACTCAGGGCATTTTGTCTTGGCAGTTTTTCAAAGTGTTTCATCCCGCGTTTCAGCATCATGACTGTCTGTTCTGATTCCCAAAACAGACCCATTGTGAAATGCTGACATTTCCTGTTTTAACAGTATCCCGACCAGCTTTCTTCAGCTAGGGAGCAGATCTTTAGCACCTGCCAAATCTCCAACACCTGGGCAATCAGGACAATGGGCCTTGGTTCTTTGGTGGGGTTTTCCATGAATCGCTCTGAAGAGATAGCCATCTTTCTATGAAGGGAACACCAAGAAAGCCCAAAAGGCTAACATCCTCTGTACCTCTTGACAGGAGTAAGCTCTCCCTCTTCATCAACACATTGCCGCTATTTTGTGATTTGTGCATCAGAAAGAATGTGGTGTGAACATGGAAACGCAAGATGCGGAGAACTTCTGAAGGACTGGATGTCCTTCTGCTTTGTGGGCTCTAGGTTTTGGATGGCCCTTGGGCAAGACACCATCGATGACCACCCCCTCCCTCCGTGACATGCAGTTTCATCCTGGGACAGCAGAAATGGAGTGTTTGTGCTCAGTTCAGCTTGCTGGTCAAGAACATAAGATCGTAACAAAAGCCATGTTGGATCAGACCAAGGGTTTATTTATTCTAACATTATGTTCATGCAGTGGCCAACCAGCTGTTGACCAGGAGACTACAAGCAGGACACAAGTGCAACAGCACTTTCCCCCACTCATGTACCCCAGCAACTGGTATACACATAGGCTTACTACCTCTGATACTGGAAGTAGCACATACCTATCAGGACTGGTAGCCATTAATAGTCTTCTCCTCCAGGAATTTACATATCTCTTTTAAAGTCATCCAAATTGGTGGCCAACACTACATTTTACAGTAGTGAATTCCATAGTTTAACCGTGTGAAGAATTCCAGTTTTTTCTCTGTCCTGAATCTCCCACCCATCAGCTTCATGGGATGACCCCATTGGGTTCTAGTATTCTGGGAGAGGGAGAAGGATGTCACCCTATCCATCTTCTCCACACCAGGCATCATTTTGAACACCTCTGCATGTCATTGCGCAGCCGTGTTACAGAGATCAGCCCAAACCAGTGCCAGCTCCAGGTGTTTGAGGGCCCTTTGGCAAGACACTATCTGTGGGATCCCTCCCTCAGTGATTCTGCCTTTTCACCACCCTTATCACCATAAGAACATAAAAATGTAAGATGAGCCCTGCTGGATCAGAACAAGGATCCATCTAGTTCAGCACTCTATTCATACAGTGGCCAACCAGCTTCCCACGGGAAACCCACAAGGAGGACATGAGAGCAACAGCACACTCCTGCCCATGTTCCCCAGCAACTGGTATCCATTGGCTTACTGCCTCAGCATCAGGACTAGTAGCCATGGATAGCCTTCTCTTCCAGGAATTTGCTTAACCAGCTGATATAAATTAGGGGTGTGCAATGGATCGAGTCTGATCCACGATCCGGACCTAATCCAGGGGAAATTGGATAAAATTATCCGATCTGATCCCCAGCAACTGGATCGGCCGATCCAATCCGATCTGATCTGAAAAGGACCCGATCCGGATCGTGTTGGATTTTCGGATCGGGATCGGGTCTGATCTGATCCAAGGGACCTCCGATTTTGTTTGATCCAGAACAAAATTGGAGGTCCCGATCCTGTCCCGGGGGTCCGTGCACACCCCTAATATAAATATGAATTTGTCCATCCCCTCTGCTACCCTCCCAGTCCTCACCCAAGCTCAATGCTCAAGAGAAGACTCAACATGTGGCAACAACACAGTGGGTGTGCTTGCCAAAGCACACTGACTCATCTTTTTTTATGCACACCTTTGTACCTTGCAAAACACTTATAGTGGATGCATCCTGGGTTTATGGATTTATAGAAGGGATGAGTTCTGGGGCCATTTGTCCTGCCTCTGCCTCACAAAATTCTGTGGGTCCCTGGAAGCAGTAGCAAAAGGGGGGGGAAGCACCTGCTTACTTCTAGGGAGGAGTAAATTGGTCAAAGTTAGCTAAATTTGCAAGCCAGATTGGACCTATTGGTGGCTCTGTAGTATGGAGTGCTAACTAGGTCAAATTTAGCTTGCAAATTTGACCTATTTACTGCTCTGTAGTGGTAAATGGGTTGTTTTCCCCTTCTCTTTTTGGAGATCAATGGGGGGCATCGAAGACATTACGAGGGCCACACATGTACCCCTGATGTATAGAGTCAGGATGATGGGAATGATAATCCAACACAATGCCAGCTGTCGATGATGTGAGGTTGTATTGCTACACATCTGGACGACACCAGGTAGGGATCAACTGGTCTTGATTCCCCTATACTTTGTGGATAGCCGATTGACATGAATGGGGAACTGTGCAGGAACATTGCTGTGAAGGATCATTGTTGTACAGGAGCATTGATATGCATGGGTATGATGTCTGTAGGTTCCTCCAGAGCTTCTACCAGAGAACGTCCAAGGGACTACACCCTGTCTGTGTATGGATGCGTGCATTCCTCCATCACGGGTGTAATGTAAGGCATGAAACACACAATGTCAAAGAGCTGAAAATGCCTCTCTCTCCTTCTCTCTCTCTCTCTCTCTCTCTCTCTCTCTCTCTCCTTCTATCCCCTGCCCCTCTTACAATCGCTGGTGGAACGGGTGACTCACAGCTTTGAAATCCATGTGGGATGCCAGCTGAAAACAGAGGCTTTACGCGATCAAATTGACAGATGGCGCATGGGCTGCCCTGCTAGGCACAGACTCATCCATATTCCGAGTTAAAAGAAATATTGCATTTTTTTTAAGTTTTCTTTTTTTTTTTTTTGGAAGGGGAGAGAAACATATTTAAAAGATAAAGGCAAAGAGAGGCTATGCTGCTCATTAATTATAGGAATAAAATCGAGGCAGAGGGCTTCAATTTGAAGGCATGTTAAAGCTCCCTAATCTTCAAAGAGATAAGGACGGGGCAGCTGTGCCAAGCAAAAAGCCGCTCCGCCAGGCGGCGGTCGAGGCTCTGGAGAGTGCTGAGGGCATGAAAAAGGTCAAGCCTGCAGCCACCACGGAAGGCGGCCTTGGGATCACCTTGAACTGAGCCTGACCGGGTTCTGATGTGGAAAGGGAGAGAGGAAAGGAGGAAATGCGGACATTAAGGAAGCTGCTTAGAACAAGGAACGGTGCTCAGAGCTGTTTATTTCCTGCTACGTTCTCTGTATGTGGTTGATCGATAGTTTTTGAATTCTGTTTTAGAAATCAATGCTGTCGCTGTTCGTTTCGGATGCGCCGGGCATTTTGGCCCAATGAGTTAGCCTGTAAAGTGGAGGTGGGGAAGCGTTTTCAGCCCGCGGGCCGAATCCAATTTTGAAGATGCTCTCGGGGGCCGCGAGAGAAGTGGGCGGGGCTGGAGGGCAAGGGGGCGGTGCAAAAGGCAAACGGGGCAGGCTCTAAACCCAAGCCATAGAAGAGACGTTTGGGGAAGGGGAAAAGCTGTTCAAAAGCTGGGAAATCAGCAAATGATTGGGCCATGGGTTCCCCAGAGGGCCTGGGGTTCCTGGGATTGGAAACCCAGGAGGGGAAGATTTGGCCCACTAGCATGGGACTCTGAGTTAAGAATGTTAGGACATAAGAAGAGCCCTGCTGGATCAGACCAAGGGTCCATCTAGTCCAGCCCTCTTTTCACATAGGCTGACCATCTGAAAAGGAGGACAGGGCTCATGTAACTTTAACAGTTGTAGAGAAAAGGGAATTTCAGCCAGGGTCATTTGTATATAATTCATACCTGGTGAAATTCCTCTTCATTATAACAGTTAAAGCTGCAGGGGCCCTGCCCTCTTTTGTCTATGGTCACTCTAGTATAGTGCATGCAACTTTAATTGCTGTGATGAAGAGGGGATTTCACCAGGTACTAATTGTATACAAATGGTGCCAGCTTAAATTCCCTTTTCTCTGCAACTGTTAAAGTTACATGAGCCCTGTCCTCCTTTTCATATGGTAAGCCTATTTTCACACAGTGGGCAACCAGCCATTGACTAGAAACCCAAAAGCAGGGCATGGTGCAACAGCACCCTCCCATCCATGTTCCCCAGCAACAGGTGTGCACAGGCTTACTGCCTCTGATCCTGGAGGTAGCACATATCCATCAGGACTAGTAGCCATGGATAGCCTTCTCCTCCTCCAGGAATTTATCCAACCTCCTTTTAAAGCCATCCAAATTGGTGGCATCAACGTGAATTCCATAGTTTGACTATGTACTGTGTGAAGCGGTTAGTCTGCCTTGACTATTGTGACGAAGCTATCAGTCGGTGACCATCAAAGGGCTTAAAAAAGGGGTTAGTGTCCCTAAACGCCTGGACATCGCTCTTCAAAGCCATTTGCAGTGACCAAACCTCTAGCTAGTGGGTAGGGAGGGAGAAGAAACATCAATTGCAGGTTGAATTTGGAGACCAAGGGAGAGAGGTTGAGGAGCTGAATGTTTCAGCTGGTGTTGGCTAAAACTGGAAGCAGCCTCAGGGAGGTGCAAATGTGGAGTGGAGGGGGCACATCCGTGGTGTTGCTCTTTGGGAGTCCAATGCAGGCTCAGTGGGGTTTTTTTTTGTTGTTGTTTGTTTCAGCCTGGGCCAGATCTACACCAAGCAGGATATAGCGGTATGAAAGCGGTATATAAAAGGTGGAGACACACCAAGCAGGATATAGCAGTATATGTAGGGTGACCAGATAAAATCCAGGTCAGGGCTCAGGTAACTTTAACCGTTGTAGAGAAAAGGGAATTTCAGCCAGTGTCATTTGTATTCAATTAGTTCCTGGTGAAATTCCCTCTTCATCACAACAGTTAAAGGTGCAGGAGCCCTGCCTTCTTTTGTATCTTGTCACTCTAGTATAGTGCCTGCACCTTTAACTGTTGTGATGAAGAGGGAATTTCACCAGGAACTAATTGCATACAAATGACACTGGCTGAAATTCCCTTTTCTCTACAACTGTTAAAGTTACAGGAGCCCTGACCTGGATTTTATCTGGTCAGCCTATTATGCGCTTACCCCAAAAGAGGACAAAAGAGGTCCAATTTGCAGAACGTTTGCCTCTGCCAATCTATACCTATACATGTACATTTAGCAATAAATGTCATTGAAGTTGGAAAAAAAAAAAGTACAACTCGCCAGGAGTCCTGTGTTTAGGGATGTCAGAGCAATCCACAATGGCTTCAGATTTCTATGAATCTGACCTGCAGGTTCCACAGTGGAGCAGTTTTATCTGGGTTGTGAGGATCCTGCATGCTGGCAGATGTCTTTTCACTAAAGCTGTGCACAGCCCCCCCCCCCACTCCCAAATTCGATTCAAAGACCAATTCATAGCTTCCAAATCGCCCCCAAATTGATTCAGGGAGCCTCAGTTCCACCCTGGCTCATGTGGAGGGTTCAGGTAAGTCCTGCAGGTAAGCATGCACCAGGTAAGTCCTGCAGGCAAGTGGGTGCAGGGCAGCGACTGGTCATTGGGCTGAATCGGCCCGAAGTGGCTCAATCCAGTCCCTCTTCATCATCACAGTTAAAGCTGCAGGAGCTATACAACAGGGACCAGATACAAAAGAGGGCAGAGCTCCTGTAGCTTTAGCTGTTGTGACGTAGAGGGAGTTTCACCAGGTGCTGCATGCATACAAAAGACACCTGCTGAAATTCCTTTTTCTATGCAACTGTTAGAGTTACAGAAGCCCTGTCCTCCTGTTCATAGGGTCACCCTATTAGTACATGGCAATATAGATTTACAGGGTTGGGAGAGAAACATCCAAGGCAGAAAGCAGAATTTGCAGTTAGACTTAAAGTCCTGGAACCCTTCTCTTTTTACCTCAGACGTGACAACACTTTCAACTTCTATCATTCCCCCTTGCTGAGTTTCATTGACAGAAGCGCCAGCTCCGTAATATCCTGTAGGGGCACTGAACCAGAAACTGTGAAGGATCACTTCCACCCAAACTGGTCTTCATAGTTTATGATAAAGTTCAACACCAGCCTTTTTCTCCAGCCAGAGAGCCAAAGCTAACATAAACACCCAGCTCCTCATTCTTTACTCTAATTCCATTGTAACACACACCAACGTTTAAAAACTCTTGTCGGAGTTTTTAAACTTGAGTTAAGATCTTTCCAACAGACGTTGCTAAATGAGCTGGGAATAATATTTGGATGTTGGCAAATGTAGATATGGCAGCTGTAAGGGGAACAAACCTGAACCGCAAGAATTTAACTCAGGTGGGCACCACATGGCCCATGAGCCACAAAGTGACCTCTGCACCCCCCCCCCCCCCACTGCTCTACTGTACACCTCCGTAGGCACTACGGAGCACTACATGGGACAAATTTAGCTTCAAAGCAAGTTTGGCCTGTTTGGCGCACCACAGCCCTGATCTGGGGAATTTTGGTGTACATTTTTTCCAGCATGCCATGGACTGCAACCTGCAGAGGTGGAGGGCAAATACGGCCCCTGCTGGCCCCCAAATTTTGCAAATCACATGATAGGCAGGCAATGTGATGTACATAGCACTTCAAACAAAAAAATGACCACCAGAAGCATATCCAGTTTATAATTTTTCATAGATTTAACTTTTTTTTTTTTAAAAAAATCTGTTTTTATAGCCTTATTTTTTTTAAAAAAAACATATATAAACAGATTTTAAAATGTGAAATGTTTTGGTATAAAACACCAGCTTCTCCCAAAAACAAGAGTATGCTACAACACCACTTATAAACTGAGCCAGAATGAATCAGGAACAGGCCAAAGCTCAATGAAGGGACCAACACTTATATTCAACAATCAATCAAGCTGCATTAATAAACATCATGGCAATTACTCTACACTGCAGTTACTCCCTTCCACCCTTCAACATTCTGGCTGAATTCGGACGACACAATAAGCAACTGGGGGGCGGGGACAATCGTCAGTTGTATTGACTATCGTGTCGTCCGAATGCTGCCATAGTCAACTCAGCGCTGATCCTAATCCACACCACGGTTTATTATGTATTACCATGTTGTGTGGGGAGCACCCCCTAGATAAACAACTGTCAAGTTGATTATTACCCCACCATTGACTATTGTGTCGTCCGAATTCAGCCTCTGAGTGCCATGTTGTAACCTCCCATAGGCTTTCATTAGCAAATAAAAAATAGTTAAAAATTAGATTTTTAAAAAAGAAGGAAATCCCATTCCACCAACTACAGTAGAAAGGGAATAAGAAAACACTAATCATTAAAATACAGAGGCTATAGTGTTTTTAGAAATGATGGGCAGAAATGGTTGCCAACACTTTTTCAGAAACACTTTGGCATGACCGAGCAACTCGGAAAAAGCTGGTCTGCTACAGAATCCGCAGGTTGGATTCATAGAAATCTGAATTCATTCTCCCCAAATGTGCATTTTTGTGCATTAGCCTATGGGAAAAATACACATTTCTGGCCTGGTTTTTTTTTTTTTTTTTGCCGTGTTTTTCCACAATGAAATTTGTGTAAAATTCACGACGGTTAGAAAAATGGTCCACAAGTCTGCAGAATCTGCCTGAAAGGGGCGGGGGAAAGCTAGTCCTCTTCAGAATCTGCCGTTCGGATTCATAAAAATCCAAATACATTTGGTTCTGTTACAACTTTCTCCAATAACCTTAATTCCACCAACGAGAGGATGACAAATCAAAAGGCACCTGACAATTCACAAAATGCAGATGGAATTTTTTAAAACAAAATCTGTACTTCCCTATTCCAAGGGTACAATCAAATATGTTAAGTTGGGGAGAAACAGAGGGGTGGGTGGGTGTGAGTGATTTTTTAAAAAGGTACAATTAAATGGATTTCTAATGCCACATTTTTATTTATTGCTATTGCAACTGTGCCTCCCTCCACCTTGAGTCTCCCTGGGGAGCTGGGAGTAAAACTCTATAAATAAAAGACACTGGAAAAGATATCACAGACTCTCCAGGAAAAGTTTGGGAAGTGAGCTGGAGAGGAAAGGGAGTGTAGGGAGGTGGGGGATGGAGGGAGGGGTGGGCAGCAGCCTGACAGAGTGATTTAGGGCCCGTCTGAAAGGGAAATGCAAGCCCCTGCATTCTGCAACATCTACTACAATCCTAGAAGTCTGTATTTTCACAAGTGAGGATGGATGGTAAAAAAAAAAAAAGCCTAATCCCCCAGCGACTCTTCCACACCTTCGCACGCTGCTTGACAGGGCCAGCTGGTTTGTCTTGAGGCTGATGGCTGATGTAACATTACTAGAGACCCTGACTTCCCTTGTGCTGCTAAAGAAGCGGGGGACCCAAACAGTCCCCTTGTCTACAATGTGGCTCACCATTAGGATGACCCTATGAAAAGGAGGACAGGGCTCATGTAACTTTAACGGTTGTAGAGAAAAGGGAATTCCAGCCAGTGTCATTTGTATGCAATTAATTCCTGGTGAAATTCCCTCTTCATCACAACAGTTAAAGTTGCAGGGGCCCTGCCTTCTTTAGTGCCTGCAATTTTAACTGTTGTGATGAAGAGGGAATTTCACCAGGAACTAATTGCATACAAATGACGCTGGCTAAAATTCCCTTTTCTCTACAACTGTTAAAGTTACGTGAGCCCTGCCCTCCTTTTCATATGGTCAGCCTAGACGTTCTTCCCCAATGGGCCATTAGCTTACACAGGCAGACTTGGCGCTAGAAGCCGGCAGGCAGGGCAGTTACCAGGGCCCTCGCTCCCCAGCAAGGCCCATCAGTGCTGGCGATGTCTCCTCTGCTCACCCCCACCTACCACTGGCCAGCTGGATCTGTAAGCCACCATTTTAAAGTTCTCACCATTTCCATGGGGATGTAGTGGAAAATTCAAAATGGCAGTTCATTGGATAGATCCTTTAGAGTTCCGAATGGTTGGGTCTGAAACCTGGAGTGGATTCACTGTCCCACTGACATTGGAACCATCAGCTTCCACTGATCCGGAGGGTACCAGGTTAGGGAAAACTGATTTACTCCTCTCCCCTGCTTGATGCAAGAAACTCATAGCTAGAGTATCCCCAACAGATGGTTGCCTAGACTCTGCCTGAAGACCTCCAGTGATGGAGAAGCCACTTCAACTCTCTGAGGTTTTTTTATATACTTAATTGGTTCCATTGTTGAATTGCTCTTCCCATTTACTGAAATCTACCCACCTGTAACTTAAACCCCCTGGGGTGGCCAAGATCTCATCTTTGTTATGAGTATTTGAAGAGTGCTATCATGTCTTCCCTCATTTTGCTCTTCTCCAGGCTAAACCAGTTCCTTCAACCTATCTCTGTTGCCCTCTTCTGAACCTGGCTCCACAGAAGAACATCAGAAACCGCTTTATACCGACTCACTGGTCCATCTAGCCTAATATTGTCGACACCGGTGGGCAGCATCTCTCCAGGGTTTCAGGCAGGACATTTTCCCTACCTGGAGATGCCAGGGATCCAACCTGTGACCTCCTGCATTCAAAGCACATGCTCTTACCACTGAGCTATGGCCCATCCCACATCCAGCTGATTCATGGAGAGGATTTGAAAGGGTTCAAGGAATTATGGGCTGGCTTCTTCTCACAAGGGATGAGCCACCTCTTGAACCTGGCCAAGGTAGGCAGCAACACTGCCCTCCCATCCCCGATAGACTAGCTATCCCTTCCTAGCTTTCCTCCCGCCAGGTGCATGCGGCACATAGTCACCCGTTAACTGTGGAGAATGCACTATTAATGAAGTGTACCAGACTGCCTGCTCAATTGCTAATCCATCTCTGTCAGAGGCAGGGGCTGTTGACAAGGGGGCTGGGGGGATGGAAGCAAAGAAGTCCATCATCCCAGCTGAAGTCTGGATGGGGAGGGGGAGAAGGAACAAAGCCCCCCCCGGGAGCCGAAACACTCCAACACACTCGAGCAGGTACACTCAATAAATAGCAAATGGTAAAACAGGAGTCGGCTCCAGGAAATCAATTAGATGCAGGGGACGCCGGGTCACTTTCGCTGTTTCCTTTCCATTGTTGTTTTGGCTTCCAGGGAAATGTCGGAAGGGTTAGGGTTATGGAAGTGCTCGCTTCTGCTGGATGCGGCACCTTTCGAAGTCCCGCTTTCACAGCTAGAGTGCAATGGAGCTCACCCGCCCGGGGAGCTGGATTTCCTCTGCTTTCATGCAACACGCTCACACACACAGATACGCACAGAGCTGCAGAGAGAGAGGGAAGTGCAGGTGGAAATATCCCTTGGGAGGGTGGATGTTGATCACGGTGAGATTTGCCTCCGGCACGTCCCTGTGGTTTTGATGTTCAAATTCAACTGCTCTGCCTAGTACTCTGGAAGGAAGGGGTGGGTGGGATGGGAGGCAGGTGAAGGGGTGGACCAAAAAGGTAGGCGGAGGCAACTGAGAGGTCCCCCCGAAGAAGAAGAAGAAGAAGAAGACTCTTTTAATGCACATCATTTGCAAAGCCCAGAAAGGCTGGTTGGCTTGGGATATGCAAAAAGCCCCAGGAAGATTCCACCATGAATTCTGTTTGCCTTTTTCAGAGGCACACATTTCCATGGAAAACTGCCCCATCTAGCAACATAAGAAGAACCATACTGGGTCCATCTAGTGCAGCATTCTGTCCATGCAATGGTCAATTAGCCACTTACAAACCCTACTAAGACTGCTAAAAATCACAACAAACAATATTAACAAATAAAACATCCCCAATATTAAGATCCCTGGTATAGGCACATGGTCCTTCATGGTCAACACCATAATTTAATTGCAGCATTTATTTATTTACAACGCAGATGGGCAGAAAGTAGATCTCCAGTTGTTTTGAACTTCCACTGGCAGTCATCCTGACTGTTAGTCATGCTGACAAGGGTTCTGGGTATTGAAGACCCCGACATCAGGAGATCTATCTTCTGTCCATCCCTGATTTACAACATTTCTATACAATTTCTATATGATCAAAAAAGTTCTCTGGATGCTTCATAAACAAAAGTTACTAAATTCTATTTCTGTGGAGCAGCCAGACGTGAAAACAGAAGAAGAGCCTTGTTGGATCAGACTTCTTGGATCATCTTGAGTATTGCATCCAGTTCTGGGCACCACACTTCACGAAGGATGCAGACAAGGTGGAGCGTGTTCAGAGGAGGGCAACGAGGATGATCAGGGGTCTGGAAACAAAGCCCTAGGAGGAGAGAATGAAAGAACTGGGCATGATTATTCTTGAGAAGAGAAGGTTGAAGGGAGACCTGATAGCACTCTTGAAAGGTGGTCACACAGAGGAGGGTTAGGATCTCTTCTTGATCATCCCAGAGTGCAAAACACAGAATAATGGTCTCAAGTTACAGGAAGCCAGATTCCGGCTGGACATCAGGAAAAACATCCTGACTGTTAGAGCAGTATGACAATGGAACCAATGACCTAGGGAGGTCGTGGGCTCTCCCACCTTAGAGGCAGCTGGACAACCATCTGTCAGGGATGCTTTAAGGTGGATTCCTGCATTGAGCAGGGGGTTGGACTCGATGGCCTTCTAGGCCCCTTCCAACTCTAATATTCTGTGATTCTATGATAAAAGACTAGCTGGTCCATCATTCTTTTCTCACCGTGGCTACCAGATGTCTCACTGTAAAGCCCACAAAGAAGACATGGGTACAGCAGTGCCCTCCCACTTGTGGCCACTTTGCAGGGGAACATTATGGTATGACACTAAAGGAAAATAAAATTCGGAATGGTAGATGAATTGCCCACCTCAATTTTGATGGGAATTGTTTAGTATTGTGGCCTCCAGTTAAAAAGGCAGGAGGGGTGGGAGGGAAAGGCAGAGAATGAGTCCCACATCCGCACAAGCTAAATAAGAGACCACACCCTTCTTTAGTGAAGGAAAAGGTAAAATAGTCTACTCACAATATCCTTGCAGTAAAATGCAGCTATAGTGTAGAGTTTCAGACAAAGACTGTTCAGCAGGTGAGTGAACACAAGTAGTCCCAGCAATGGAGGAAGTCAGAGAGAGAGGGAGGGTGGAGGAAGAGGAGGAGCAAAATGAAGAAATCACAGGAAACCACACTGAAGGCTATAGAGAGCGTGAGGCTAGCTGTGGCCTAAGTTCACATGAACTAACAAACCACAACACTGCCCCCTTCCAGTACCTTGTAGACCAGGTCGCAACAAGTTTCACATCTCCTTTGGTTTGGCATGTAATGCTTCTGCCTGTTAATTATGGGGGAGGCCCTTCTATCTGATCCACCACCATCACAGGCACGCCTGGTGGGAACGAGGGAGAGGACCTTCTCGGTGGCTGCCCCGGGGCTCTGGAACTCCCTTTCCAGGGAAGCTAGACTGGCTCCCTCCTTGGTGTGCTTTCAGAGGCAGGCTAAAACTTTTCTGTTTTAGCAGGCCTTTGAGGAGTAGTTCAGACCTTTGTGGATGTATTGCTTATAGTTTGGATTTTTTTAAAAAAATTATGTGTATTTGAAATGTTTTAAAATGTTTTAAATATTTTAAAATTGTACTATGTTTCATTATATTTTTAAGTTTTCTATATCACTATTTGTTTTAACTGTACATGTTTTAATTTGTAAGCCGCTTTGAGTCCCATTATTGGAAAAAGGCGGGATATAAATAAATATCATCATCATTAGGGTGACCAGATAAAATCCAGGTCAGGGCTCCTGTAACCTTGGTCCCCTCTACAAGGATCCGCTTTTGCGCCTGGTTAGGCGATTATGCGCATAATCGCTGAAGCGCATTTACGCCTAATACCTCTGCACGAGAGGCGGCGAGAGGCGGCGAAGCGCATTAACGGATGACCAAAATGCGCTTTACAAGTAGTTAATGAGCATAAGCGCTTGTTCACATAGTCAAAATGCGCTTTAACGGCCGGAGCAAAATAAGACTCGCAATTTAATGCACATTCGATAATGCGCATAATCGGAGAGATAACGCGCCTCTACGCCCGATTTGCGCTCCATTCTTGTAGAGGTAATTTTTTTAAAGCGCCTTGAAAGAGCTTTAAACCTCTCTTGTAGAGGCAGCCTTTAACAGTTGTAGAGAAAAGGGAATTTCAGCCAGTGTTATTTGTGTGCAATTAGTTCCTAGTGAAATTCCCTCTTCATCACAACAGTTAAAGGTGCATGTGCTATACTAGAGTGACCATATGCAAAAGAAGGCAGGGCCCCTGCAACTTTAACTGTTGTGACAAAGAGGGAATATCACCAAGACCTAATTGCATACAAATAACACTGGCTGAAATTCCCTTTTCTCTACAACTGTTAAAGTTACAGGAGCCCTGACCTGGATTTTATCTGGTCACCCTATGTTAACCATGCTGGTTAAGGGTTTTTGGTTAAGCAGCAGGGCTAACGGTGTCATCTGACATGTGTTTCCCTTAACCAAGTGCCTTTGCTAGCCACATTGTGATCGGCTTCACTAACCCTGTTCTGCATTAGAGTTAGCGGCACTAACTTTGGCTTAAGGGGTCATCTGACATGTACCTGTGGTTAAGGGACTGAAATAATAGAGCTAGCAGTATAGAGTGGCCTAAATAGCCTAAATCGTGGAACTGCCAGTTATCTTAGGGTGACCAGATAAAATCCAGGTCAGGGCTCATGTAACTTTAACAGTTGTAGAGAAAAGGGAATTTCAGCCAGTGTCATTTGTATGCAATTAGGTCCTGGTGATATTCCCTCTTTGTCACAACAATTAAAGTTGCAGGGGCCCTGCCTTCTTTTGTATATGGTCACTCTAGTATAGCACATGCACCTTTAACTGTTGTGATGAAGAGGGAATTTCACTAGGAACTAATTGCATACAAATAACACTGGCTGAAATTCCCTTTTCTCTACAACTGTTAAAGTTACAGGAGCCCTGACCTGGATTTTAGATGGTCACCCTAATCATCATCATCATCATCATACCCTTATAGCTAGATGGCTCAGATGTTATTATCACTTATGTGGGAGCTGGCTTGTTCAGCAAAATAGAGCTCCATTCCCTTGACAGCTGTCTGGCAAATGGAATCGTATTCCTGGCTGGACAGAGGTGGGCTATGACTATATGATCCAGCATTCCAACAAATGAGAGAACCCCGATGCTCATTCTAGTGAACATCCCGAAGGACAACTAGGATTGGCCAGGAGTCGGCTCAGCTGGGGGCATCTGTGTTTGGCAGCAGGTAAATGGCCTTTAACCCCATGAGCAACTCCGGACAGAGGGACTGCAGATGAGATTTTGCAGAGACTGGCTCCAGGATGACTCTCCCTTTGCGAAGTCTCTTCTCAAAAGCTGGAGCCGCTGTCACGTCGCATTAGGAGAGTCTACTGCCCTCCTCGGTTAACTTCTCAGCAGACCAGTTAATCATATGAATCCGTGTATGTATGTGTGTGTGTGTGTGTGTGTGTATATGTGTGTGTGCGCGAAAGAGAGAGAGAGAGAGAGAGAGAAACATGCACATCCTTCAAACATTTCCGGAGGAATCCTATTTAGGGATGCTACTAGCAACCGACTGGGTCCAGGAGTCCTGCAGAGCCCTCCGCATCCCACTCCCCAGACCCAGTTGAGCACACCCAACATGAGCGTGGACCCCCACCCGAGCACCCACAAGGCCTTGGCGAGTGCTCAGCAGCAGCGCCCGTGCTTCAGAATTGTGCACTTTCCTGCATCAACTGCAGCCACCTTTGATGCAATGGGGGAATTGCGTCATTTCTGGAGCCTCCGTAAATTGCGCAGTCACCCTGTGCCAATGAGGGCATTAAAGGCCCCATTTGCACACGGATAAAGGGATCAATCTGGGTTCTAGTCCCCACTTGGCTATGAAGCTCATTGGATAAGTTTGGAACAGTCATTGGCTCTCTAACTAGTATTTGAATATTCTAGGTGCAAGGGGTTTAGGATTTGGGGAAAGCCTTTTGCCATTGGAACAAGGGCTATTGATGATGATGATGATGATGATGATGATATTAATACTAATCTGAGCATGTGCAGCTTTGTATTTTAAACTTCCTTTATTCTTGACACTCTCATGACTACAGGGATAAAATGGAGGTCTCATCATCTGTCACTCTCTGGGTGGTTCTTTAGGGTCTGGAGCTGGGCTGAGGGTCTCCATACCTTGATCCCAGCTGCACCATTGTGTAGAGGCAGCATCAGTCAGAGGGAGGAGAAAGTGAGCTCACTCGGGGAGGGGGGCAACAAGAGCATCTTCTCCGTGGGCACCCAAAAGCCTGAGACAAGCAGTGGTGAGCATTTGTCTTTCAAGGCTCCAAAATACAGAACACAGTGTGCAGCTGTAAGAAAATGACATATTGTATGTGTCTGAAGAGTAGACTATATTGTCCCTGCAATTTATTAAATTAACATAGGCTCTGTTCAGACGACACTGTTAACCATGCTGGTTAAGGGTTTTTGGTTAAGCAGCAGGGCTAACGGTGTCATCTGACATGCGTTTCCCTTAACCAGGTGCCTTTGCTAGCCACATTGTGATCGGCTTCTCTAACCTTGTTCTGCATCAGAGTTAGCGGCACTAACTTTGGCTTAAGATGTCGTCTGACATGTACCTGTGGTTAAGGGGTTGAAATAATAGAGCTAGCAGTATAGAGCGGCCTAAATAGCCTAAATCACGGAACTGCCGGTTATCTTAGTGCAAGGGCTGGTGGGATATGGGGTGGAGCATTCGGAGGACTCAGGCGCTCAACTAAATGCTTTGTGCTTAGTGTGTGTTTAAGAAAACTGGGAACTGGAAGGGTTAACAGTGTTGTGTGCGAGCATACAGCTTGTGGTTACTGCTAACCACAGAGAAGCATGGTTAAGCTAATCACAGGGCACTCATTGTCATCTGAACGGGCCCAGTGTGTGTTAAATTGAAGTTGGTTTTTGCAGCAACGGCGTATCTCACCAATAGGGATGGGTAAAAATATTGTACAGTTTGAGTTTGTGTGTTTAATAAGAGATGGCCAAAATTTTCACATTTCTTCATAAGCATGATAGAAAGAACTTGAGATGATGGATGATGATGATGATGGGTGTGTACATGTGTGTGTTATAGGAGAAACCGAACCTGATCCTGGCACAGGGCTTTGGGTATGAATCCCTGGGTTTTCCCTTATGCTTATGGTATTGAGTTCGAGTTAACCACTTCTCTTTTGGTTCCCTGACACCTCCTCATCTCTGACAGCTACCTGGCAAGCAGGGACAAGGTAGTCCTCTCCATGCTGGAACAGTATTTGAGACTTTATTAAAAATGGGAGAAATCAAATCTGAGAGGTTCACCCATCCCTCCTTCAAAAATAAAGCTCATAAATAAGGAATCCCCAAATGCTAGTCAGCATTCTTTGACCTCTGAGCATGCTCAGTCCTCACTGGGCTGTTTTGGAATTGTTCCTAAACTTCCTTGCACTTCCGAAAACCTCCGGGTTCCCCCGAGCATGCTGATCGCTCCTTCGTGTGCATGGATGGTGCTGTCTTGGCTACGTAAAGCAATGGCACGCACACCTGAACATCAGAAATAGAAGGGATGATCGTCATTACTTTTAGTAAAAAGGAACAAACACCCGGCCTACTGCCCTTCAGAGTGGCCGTCTGGGAAAACCTATTGCCGGCCTATAAATGTGCAAGGATAAATTTGCAAGGAGAGAGTTTAGCCTTGGAATTCATGGCAATTTTCATGGAGAAAGTAACCTCCTGCTGTACTGACTAACTGCTAACACCAGGGGTCTCCCTTCCTATGCTAAACAGCCGCTGGCTCACACTCTCAGTCACAGCCGGTGGCACAGCCAATGCTAAGATGTCCCTTGTCTCTTGCGTTCCTTAGCACTCCCTGCTTTCCTAGTTGTGAATAAGCCCACAGTCCTGTTACGGTGAATGGCTCAGAGAATGGCCTCAAGGCGGATGATGTTCTTATGTTGCTGAAGCTAAGCAGGGCCATATATGTAAAGTTGCCTGCATGGAAGGCTACCTAGAAAGAACCATATATATTTTGCTCTGAGCTTAACAGGTTCATATATTTGTAAGCAATAAATGCATCTAGTGGAGGATTAAATATATATGCCTATATATATATATATATATATATATGCCTGCTGGAGATTTGAGAACTGTTGGAGGAGCCCTCCTCTGCATCCCACCAATGTGAGACATACATTATGGTGTGACATGGGAGAGGGCCTTCTTCGTTGTGGCACCCTGGTTTTGGAATGTCCTCCCCTTAGAGGCCTGACTGGTATTGACACTGGCTTCGTGTTGGTGCCAAATTAAAACGTGGGTTTTTATCAAAGCCTTTGCGGTCTATATTTGCCTAAAGTGTCACATTGTTTTAATTGTTTTTATTGCTTTTGAATTTTCTACTGATTTTAGCTTGTTGATGGTTTAATACTTTTTAGCTGTGTATGTTATGTATTGTTGATTACTGTTTGAGTTGATTTTACCTGTACACTGCCCTGAGATCCCAATGATATAGAATGGGATAGAGTTGTTTAAATAAATAAATAAATAAATAAACAGGTGTTCTCCCATGAAAGAGGCTTCCATTTTCCTGCCTTGTTTATAATTGATTTTGGTGGTGTTTCTGAGCATACCTAATCACTGCAAGGTGGCCAAGGGTACTGTGAGTGTATTTTTTTCCTTTCTATTATACATCTCTTCATTGCTCTGCAGCCCCCCAGGCTGCCTGCACTTCCTGAAGGAACTCTAATGTCTTTGTGTGGGCTTTAACTGAAGAGTGGGAAGCCAGGGGAGCTACAGGCTGCCAGAGAAATTATTATGCAATGAAATACAGGACACTCATGAACGCTCCTCGGCCATCACATCAATTAAGGTAAACAGATACAAGAACTCCAAAACCAACCCTACGAAAATTTCTCTGAAATTTCCTGCTCCTTTGAATTTCTTTTCAAAAGCACAATTTGTTTTCTATGAAAACAGAATGAGAACAGTTTGTGGGGTGGGGATAGAGGAGAATTTTTTGGCACAGCACTAGTTTGAAATGGATCTAGCTGAGGCTTTGGCAAGTGTTTAAAGGTACAAATGGCATCAGGAACCTGAGAAGAAGTTTTAGGTCGGGTCAAACTGTTCTGTTCATCCAGCTCAGTACTGCCTACTCTGACACTTCTAGGGTCACAGGGAGAGAAGGATCTTTCTTTTAAATTGCTACTTGATCCTGTTGGGAATATTGCAACCTTGTCTGCAGTAGGGGGCAGTGTTGCAGTTAGTTAGTTGATGGGAATTTTGACCGTGCAAGCCTTAGGATCTCTATAGCCCACAGTGTGGTTTCCTGTGATGTCTTCCTTTTGTTCCTCCCTTTCCTCCCCCCCCCCCCCCCGATTTCCACTATTGCAGGGAGTACATGTGCTCTGGCCAATGTAATGGAACGAAAAAAGAACTGAGCACACTAATTTCCCCCCGAAACTCTACACCGTAACTGCATTTTTATGCAAGAACATTTGTGAGTAAAACTGTTCTATTTCCTTCACCAAAGAAGGGTGCTGTCTCCTTTTATTGGCCTGAGATAGCCTGTGCGCATGTGGGACTGGTAAACACTCAGCTTTTCTCAGCTAATTGCCTTTCTAACAGGAGGCATCAGTACTAAATGATCCCATCAGATCCTATTATTATTATTATTATTATTAATAATAATAATAATAATAATTTTACAGGATATGCCAGGAATTGAACCTGCAGACTTCATGCAAAGCAGGTGCTAGTCTGGCCAGGTGTCCTACATTATAGATATACACGTACCCAAAATTCACCTTGACTCTGCCCCTCAGAATAGTTTCCTACTGGGCTCTTGGCCAACTCTTGATGCCAGCTCTGAGGCTGGTGCTCCTATTCCTTCAGCTAACAAATTCTGGAGGAGACCCCAGTGTGGTTTCCAATGTGGACAAGGAATTCTCGATTAGGCTGCTACATCAAAGATCAATCTATCTTAGGGTGACCAGATAAAATCCAGGTCATGGCTCATGCAAAGGGAATTTCAGCCCCTGTCATTTGTATGCAATTAGTTCCTGGTGAGATTCCCTCTTCATCACGACTGTTAAAGTTGCAGGGGCCCTGCCTTCTTTTGTATATGGTCACTCTAGTATAGTGCCTGCAACTTTAACTGTTGTGATGAAGAGGGAATTTCACCAGGAACTAATTGCATACAAATGACACTGGCTGAAATTCCCTTTTCTCTACATCTGTTAAAGTTACATGAGCCCTGACCTGGATTTTATCTGGTCAGCCTAATCTATCTATCTGACAGCCTCAGCTTTCTGTTGAGCTTTTTTAAAATTTATTTTTTTTACCCAGAAGCCTCAGCTTTGTGACGGGGCTGCCATCCTCTCTGTCAGGGCCTGAGCCGTTCCCGTGAACAGCCATTGTCCCCCTAGCCTGCAAATTGATCAGCTGAGCGAATATCAGTCCCTGAGTGGCAGGAGATACAAGAAGGCCTTGATAAGATGTTTCAAGTGGCGGTTTGCTGTAAACATTCCCAGTGGGGCTGTTAGATTAGAGTGCTGGGGGGGGGGGGAAATGTCTTACTGTGTGCCAAGACAGGGTTGGGATTGAGGAGGGAGAGTGTCTGATGAAGGGTTTGGATGACAGAGAAGCTGGATGCCAGTACCTGCAACTCCGCGATATAGAAATGCTGCATGCACACACTTCAAAGGCATTGCCTGCCTCACGTTGACCTAGTGGGGGATGGATTTTTGTTGAATTCGTTAGGCTGACCCTATTTGGGAAACCAAAAAAGAGGATACCTGGTGGGGGCAGGGGCGAAAAAGTAGGCTTTCCAGGGTCTCCGGAATGCACGTCACTCCCCCTTCCGCACTATCGGCAGCTGCCATTAGTGTGGTAGTTGTGAATGTCATGCTTTCCAGAGGGCCCAGAAAGTACGCTTTCCCCCTCCTCTCCAATCGGGGCCTCAAAGGCTCCGATTGGAGAGGAGGAGGAGGGGAGATCGTGTCATTCCCGCCCCCCACTGCTCCAGTAGGGGCCTCTGGAGAGCATATTATCCCCCCCACCACACTAATGGCAGTTTTAAAGGGGAAAGTGTGTCATTCCAGGACATTATCGAAAATTACAGAAAATCTCCCCTGACACCCAGGAGAGAACAAAAACCAGGACAAATCTGGGAAAATCCTGACAGTTGGTCACCCTAGTTGCAGATTGTTCCGTCATCTGTTTAGTGATGCAATGGGCTCACACACACCCCTTCGGAAAATGTCGATTGCAATTTACGGGACTTTCACTGGTACGGAATATTTTACTGAAGAGAGATTAGAGATGTATAAAATGTTGGGTTTGTTTATTTATAATGGCATATATAATATTAGCACATTTCCCTGTGACTTTTGTACTTCCATACAACTAAAGTTGTGTACAATTCTGGAAAACAACAACAACAACAACAATTTGCAAGTCCGTAGAATCAACACGACCCGGGAAATATCAACCCACTGTGAAATCCGTGGGTCAAATTCATAGAACGCCAATGTCACTTGAATCCATTGTTGGATTTCTCTGACATCTCTACATTGACCCAGAGAGAGAGAGAGAGAGAAAGGATTTTAAATGATTGATTTCAGTTCTAAGCTTTGATTTAGGGTGGCAGGGTGTTCTTCCTGTCTTTTTCTTTTTCTTACACAGGCTCTGTTTTAAACCCGTCCTTGATTTGAAGAGCTATCCTATCCATGTCCAATTTAAAGACCATGAGCCATCTGAAGGCAGAGCTGGGATTAAACGTAGGCTGACCATATGAAAAGGAGGACAGGGCTCATGTAACTTTAACAGTTGTAGAGCAAAGGGAATTTCAGCCAGTGTCATTTGTATGCAATTAGTTCCTGGTGATATTCCCTCTTCATTACAACAGTTAAAGTTGCAAGGGCCCTGCCTTCTTTTGTATATGGTCATTCTAGTATAGTGCCTGCAACTTTAACTGTTGTGATGAAGAGGGAATTTCACCAGGAACTAATTGCATACAAATGACACTGGCTGAAATTCCCTTTTCTCTACAACTGTTAAAGTTACATGAGCTCTGTCCTCCTTTTCATATGGTCAGCCTAATTAAACGTGGACATCCACAGTTTGTGGAAAGCAGTCTGAGCAGGGCACGCAGGTGACCTGGTCACAGTCTTTCCACTACTGATTTGGGTTGATCTGGGGCAGGGTGCAAATGAATGAAATAATTTATTTGATTTCATAAGGCAAAGCCAGCCAGCCAGTCAATTTGTATGAGAAACTGACTGACTGGCTGGCTTGGCCTTCTGCAAACTTCAATGAAATCCTAGTATTCCCCAGCCCCCAATTTGCATATATAAAGAGAAATACGAATGAGCAGATGCAAACTTTATGCAGGTTGGTGTCTTATGCTCCGGGGCTTTGAATCTCTGATGCGCCTAGCAATGCCCCTGTTGCTTCCTTGCTCTCCCGTAACGTCTGCTCCTGCAATGCAAAGACATTGTCTGAAAGCACTTCCCAACTTTCCCCCCCTCTAGTTCTGTGAGACCTCGAGGCCCGCTTTCCTTTCCCACCCCTCTGCCTCCCTTCCCAGTTCATCAGAAACACCATGTATGAAAATTGCAAGGAGAGCATGAGCTGCTGGGGTGGGTGCGGGGGGGGGGATCATTTCCCAGCTTCATGGAACCCAGGCTGAGAAATGGTTCCATATGGGAGATGCCAGATCCAGAGCCAAAGTAAAAACCTACCCGTGACTGGGAGCAGGCACCGTAAGATCCAGGCAGCAAGAGAAGCTCCTTCTCTATACAAGACCGCATGGAGGGGAAACGCAAGGTGAGCAAGCCCAGAGAATGCATCCCTGTGATCAAATGGCAGCCACGTCTGTTGCACACCCTGGGCTCTGCACTTTCTTACTAACAGGATATAAATCCAACAGCGTTGGTGCCAAGGTTCATTCCTTCAGGAGGAGAAGGAGGTGGGCCTCTGCCATCTCTCTCCTTCTTGCAGTAATTGCAAGATGCTGCTGATGGCCATATGCGGTGGTGCCGGAGTAAATTTGGACATTCAGGCACACATCGTGACAGCCTCCATGGCCACGTCCTCAAGGAGACTCCATTTTTTTAAAAAAAAATATGTAGGCAGCAGCTGTGTTGATCCACAGCAATGACCCAGTTCTACCCGTTTTCAAGAGACCAGGGGGAGGCCTCTTGTTAAGCTAATGTAGGGTGAACATATGAAAAGGAGGACAGGGCTCCTGCATCTTTAACCGTTGTGTTGAAAAGGGAATTTCAGCAGGTGCAGCACCTGGTGAAATTCCCTCTTCATCACAACAGTTAAAGGTGCAGGCACTATACTAGAGGGACCATATACAAAAGAAGGCAGGGCCCCTGCAACTTTAACTGTTGTGATGAAGAGGGCATTTCACCAGGAACTAATTGCATACAAATGACACTGGTTGAAATTCCCTTTTCTCTACAACTGTTGAAGTTACATGAGCCCTGACCTGGATTTTATCTGATCACCCTACCCTGCTCTCTATTCTATCTGGTCACTCTAGGCAAGGCTCCTGCAGCTTTAACAGTTGTGATGATGAGGGAATTTTACCAGGTGCTGTATGCATACAAATGACACCTGCTGAAATTCCCTTTTCTACATAACTTTTAAAGATACGGAGCCCTGTCCTCCTTTTCATATAGTCATCCTAAGCTAATGGGTCTTAATTGCCCATTCAAGACCAGGCCACTCCCCTCCAAGCTATTTTGCGTGACTTTGCATCCCATGAAACATTGGTGTGAGATTTGGGGCAGATAAACGGAAGGGCTTCTTCACACAGCATGTAAACTATGGAATTCACTTCCACAAGATGTAACAATGGCCACCCATTTGAATGGCTTCTCCTGTGTCACTCCCAAACTTTGAAATGCAGTCCCTCAAGAGCTAAGATTGATCCCCCCCACTCCTCGGGCTTTTGGAACAGGGGTGAAGATGCATCCTTTTTATTTTCGCTTTTTAAATTATTTCGCTGTTTTAATGTTATTTAATCTTTTTTTTTAATGTGTTAAGAGTTGATTGTTTTAAATGGTTGTACACCACCCTGATGGCTTATAAGGATATAAGGCATCATGTACATGTTAATGATCAATAAATTAAACATTAGGAGGCTTTCTGGGAGACCTGGAATGAGGTTGATCAAGCTCAAACAAGCAGAAACATTGAGACTAGACACAGCTGCCATTGCTTGGGAATTCTTTGGATCTGGATAGCGGTTTCTATTGATCAGAAATAAGCCACTCTTGGGAGCCTTTTCAGATGAAGTATAGGATAAAAATGCTATAAATAAATAATCAATAGGAGGCAGGGGAGGCTGGTGGTTTCAGTGTCAGTGGGGTGGTGAATCTGCTCCAGATTTCAGTCAGGACTAGCCAGAACTCTAAAGGAATTATCCAAAGTGCACATCTTGGATAGCCGGTTCTGACTCAACTAAACAAAACAGGAGATTTCTCCCAACCCCTTTGAAACAAAACAACAGGGTCGGGCATACTGGTGATAGTGGAGAGCATCATTGGAAATGGGACCCAAATCCAGTGGAAGTTGGTGGCTCAGATTTCAGTAGGGATATGAGTCCACTCCATGTTTCAGTTAGAACCAGTCAGAACTCTAAAGGAGTTCTCCAAGGTGCTCCACAGGTAGACTCTGTTTAGCCTGGAGAAGAGAAGACTGAGAGGAGACAAATACTTGAAAGGTTGTCACATGGAGGAGGGCCAGGATCTCTTCACGATCATCCCAGAATGCAGGACACGGAATAATGGGCTCAAGTTACAGGAAGCCAGATTCCGGCTGGACATCAGGAAAAACATCCTGACTGTTAGAGCAGTACGACAATGGAACCAATGACCTTGGGAGGTCGTGGGCTCTTCCACACGATAGGCATTCAAGTGGCAGCTGGACAACCATCTGTCAGGTGTGCTTTAAGGGGGTTGGGACTTGATGGCCTTGTAAGGCCCTTCCAACTCTGCTATTCTATGATTCTATGATTCTAATAGCTAGTAGCCATCTGCTCTACTTAAGGAAAGGATTCAGTAGTCACAGTACCCAATGAATAAATCAAGCTGCATTATAGTGAGACAGATTACTGGCCTCCTTTAACTGAGTTTTGGTTACTGTGAGAGGCAGTGGTGCTCTGTGGTTCCAGGTACAAAGTTCTTTCCTAGCTCTGCTAGTTTTTCAGATGACATGGGATTTTATGTACGACAAGCATATCCTCTCTGCCATGGGACTATGGCCTTTGCCATTGACGAACAATCTTTCAGTCTTAGCTAAATAAAACCCTAACAACATAAAAAATGATGCATTAGACCTTGGGAGAGATTTCTCGCAGAGCAAAAGCACAGGTTCTGTTCCATGCTATATAATGAGATATAAGTTCCCTGCTGGTTCATCTGGTCCAGCATTCTGTTCACACAGTGGTCAACCAGATGCCCATGGAAACCCACTTGCAGGACATGAATGCAACAGCCCCCTCCCTCTCATGTTCCCCAGCAACTGGTGTACGTACTCATACTGTCTCTGATACTGGAGGGAGCATATAGCCATCAAGACTAGTAGCAATTGGTAACCATGTCCTCCATGAATTTGTCCAGTCCCTTTTAATAGCTATCCGGATTGGCGGCCATCACTACATCTTGAAGAAGTGAATTCCATAGTTTAATTCTGTGTTGTATGAAGGAGTACTTCCTTTAATATGCCCTGGATCTCCCAGTTAGGATTATGGGATGACCCGATGGGATCTTAGCATGGTGAGAGGGGGAGAAAATGGCTCCCCATCCACTTTCTCCATGCATAATATTGTACACCTCTATCATGTGTCTCCTGACTTACCTTTTTCTAAGCTAAACAGATCCAGATGTGGTAACCTTTCCTCATAGAGGTGTTGCTCCATCCCCTTGATCAGATATAGCTTTTGGTATAGCTTTTGATGGGTCCTGGGTGGAGACCAGCGACTTAGCTCGGTTAGTTGCCCCCATGGTTAGATTTCCATTGTCTCCTAAGAGGCAACATCTCAACTCTACACCACGGGTTTGGACAAGAGGAACAGCTGTCCTTCCACCTCTTCTCCTGGATCGATACCACCCCTGCCAGCTTTATCACCTTAGTTCCAGCAACGGTGGCATAAATTATTTATCTCTAATTTCAACGAGGGGCTTTTAGGGTGTCAATTAATCAATTTAGACTCGTTTCCTAGCAAGATCTGCTAGCAATCTCCTGAGAGATCAAGAAGAACAATGTCCACATCGAGAACAAAAGGAAGCAGTGAAAGTTGCCCAAGTCAACTTTGGTTGAAATTAAAGGTAGGACGTAGTATATTTCATTAATTTCATTCCAGAAGCTTTCTATACTGCTTTTCATCCCCCCCCCCAATAGTACTGATGGCTGGTGGCTACTAGCTATTCAACTCAGCCTACCTGCATAGACAGGGCTGGGGAGAAAGGTGTGTGTTTGTGGGGTGGATGTCACAAGGGTGAGACAAAAGTGCCACCCTCAAAATTGAATGAATCTTCAGAGATGAAATGCTAAGCCCTTTTGAGGGAGACCTTATCTTTAATAAGTATGAGGCATACAAGGGCCCTTTCTTTCTTCCTCTTCCTCTTTTTCTTTCTGTTACTAAGGGGAGGGGGGAAGTGGCTTGGCTATTTCCTTTAAAATATAGGGAGAGGGGAGAAAGAAAGAGGAGGAACCTCGCTCTCAGACACCTTGTGTCTAAATTAAGACTCTCCCAAAGGTCTTAGAATTTTGCCTCCCTCATTGAAAGTCACCCAATCATCCTATGCACAAACGGTCCCGTGAATGCCAGGTGGATGTTGTACAGCCCAAATGACAATTGAAATGGCTCGAGTGGGTTATATCCTGATTAGGGATGTGGAGACTTAGCAGGGGAGGTGGGTGGTGGGGCGAGGTGACAAGCAAAAATAAATACGAATGGATGAGCCCTTTTAAAAAATAAATAAATAAATCACAAAACTAGGTGGAAATTGAACAGAATGGGACTGGACAGAAAGCTTTGGCTATTGCAATCAATCAATCAATAAATCAAGATTGAATGCATGTGAAATTAACAAGAACCAGATATTTATTTACTTATTGCATTTGTATATCTCCCCATAGCTGAAGCTCTCTGGGCAGTTTACATAGGATTAAAAACAATTAAAAACAATATACAAAAATTAAAATAGCAAAAACATACAACATACACACAATGCACACTTACATTTAAAACTACTGCAACAACAACCCAAAAAGCTACAAAAAAACAAACAAACCCAGGCTCCTCAGATATTGCCAAATGCCTGAGAGAAGAGGAAAGTCTTGACCTGGCGCCGAAAAGATAACAATGTTGGCACCAGGCGGGCCTCGTCAGGGAGATCGTTCCACAATTGGGGGGCAACCACAGAGAAGGCTTCCCTTGGAGTAGGCACTCGGAGGAGGGCCTTAGATGTTGAATGTAGTATTCGGGTGGATTCATGTCGGGAAAGGCGTTCCATCAGGTATCGTGGTCCCAAGCCGTGTAAGGCTTTATAGGTTAAAACCAGCACCTTGATATAGATATAGATTTAATTGTCCATCCTTAAGCTCAAGTGGCTTCTGAGGCACACAAGACCTTTCCTCTGGTAAGGCTGGTGAGCCAAATGTGACCCCTTCAAGACAGTTCTACGTGCTCTGGTAACAGCACCTTGCTTACCCTCCATTCATTCAGACTTGAACTAGGGCTCAGGGAAAGAAAGGGGGGGAAATCTAGAATCTAGTGCACTGTATGCTGAAATGTGTTCCAAACCCAATTCAGGCTAGGTCCAGTGTCCGAGGCAGTAAGCCTGTGTGCACCAGTTGCTGTGGAACATGGGTTGGAGGGTGCTGTTGCACCATGTCCTGCTTTGTTGGTTCCTGGTCGACAGCTGGTAGGCCACTGTGTGAACAGAATGCTGGACTAGATGCATAGGCGTGCGCAAGGGGTGTGCCAGGTGTGCCCAGGCACCCCCTAATGTCTCAAGCAATAATGTCTCTCAGCTGGGAGCCACATTCTAAAGAAGCCAGGAGGAGGGACCTGAAGGCTAATATTACATGGCTGGTTGAGGCTGGTTTAGTTGTTTACATGCCAAGTATTAAAAATCACTACTAATATACTCAAGGAGTAACCAATTAGTATCCGAGGCAGTGAGCCTGTGAGCAGCAGTTGCTGATGAACATGGGTGAGAGGGTGCTGTTGTACTCATGTCCTACTTGTGGGTCCTGCCCCCTTGCAAATAAAATCCCCCACCCTCGGTACCATTTCCTAATACTTCTCCTGTCTTTTGAATATCAGTCAGACCTTCTTGCATCACACACAAATGGCGCAAGCAAAAAATATTCCAGAGGACAAAGGGATTTTGATCCGAAGGGAGGGGGGATGTGTCCCTTCCTCATCTCTCTTGCAACAAGTCTTCTTGGCTGATTCCCAACAGATGTGGCCCTAATGAACAACAATTTAATCTCGGTTCCTTAATATAGTGCTGGGATGATAAGTCTGAAATGGCTGTCATCGTTGCGGCGAGGAAGATCTGGTCATTGTCCTGGCTCTGAACGGTACTCTGATGATGATGACCATGTGAAAGCAAAGGAGGCATTTGTTCTGCTCTGCTCTCCTCGGCTCCCTCCCTCTCAGGATTAAAATGCCCGGCTCCTATGAAGAGTCGAGATATGCCCTAAGCAGGAATTCAGTCTGCTCACATGAGGGCTAAAAGTGGGGAGGGGTGTAAGCGTACCCATGAGTTCCACCCTACCACCCAATCAGTCCATGTCCTTTGCGTGTTGAGTGGGAAAGTTCTGTGCCAGCTCCAGGTTTCTGAGGGGCCTTGAGCAAGCGATCCTTAGTGGGCCTCCTCCCTCAGTGAGATGATGATGATGATGATGATGATGATGATGATGATGATGATGGCTAGTGTGATGTCGTGGTCAAAGTGTTGGACTGAGAGTCAGGAGATCCGGGTTCTAGTCCCCACTCGGCCATGGAAACCTACTGGGTGACTTTGGGCCAGAGCGTCATCACACTGGAGGCTTAATGCACATCTGCTGTGACCTTGATCCACTTTTTCAGCGCTGGACTAGCATGACATTGTCCCTGTCGTGCTGTTTTCTCACCCTGTGCGAGTCCAGCTCTGGAAAAGCGGATCAAAGTCACTGCAGATGTGCATTAAACCTCCAGTGAGATAATGCTCACAGACTCCCAGGCCATCCTACCTCTTAGGGTTGTTGTGGTGAGGATAAAATGGAGAGGGGGATTATGCACGCCACCTTGTGTTCCTTGGGGGGGAAAAGGTGGGATAAATGTAATAATAATTAGTAATAAATAAATAAATTAGTAATAAATAAAAAGCTGTCTGAGCAGTTTACAAAAGATTAAAGCCTTAAAAAGACAATATGAAACATTAAAAAACTCCCATACAATTAACAATAAATATGCCAAGCAGCAGTTGATCATATGCTGTCAAATGTCGTAACCAGGCACCATAATGATGACCATGCTGGTACCAAGCAGACCTCATTCATAATCAGGAGGCCTCCACCGAAAAGTTCCCTCTCCCTTGCCTTGTTGCCATCCTCCGAACCTTGGATCAGACCAAAGGTCCAGCAATCTGTTCACTCAATGGCCAACAAGCTGCTCATGGGGGAGCCACAAGCAGGACACGAGTGCAACAGCACCCTCCCACCCATGTTCCCCAGCAACGGGTGTACAGAGGCATAACATCATTCTGAACCCCTCCAGCCGCTATTTCATGCTTTAAAAATGCTTCTGCATTCCTGATATGTTAGAATAACAACAACAATACCTTTTTCCACTCCAGATTCTAAAAATGTACTCTCCAAGCATTTGAAGTTTTGCATTTTAAACTCGCTTCAACGACAGCGCCATGACAACCACAGAAATAAAATGGAATTTCCTAATGCTGCCTTGATTTCTTCATCACCTGGTGCTTTCTGGGTGCTCATTCAGGGGTCTCGTGGGAGTGCAGGACCCTGAACCTGATCCCCATGTTCCAGCTCTAGCTGTACTGCTAGGCAGGGAGCCTGGGCTATTGAGTATGATCCCACAGCTGCCTCTGTGTGGGTCAACTCTACACACACACAACCTGTGAACAGATCTTTTGTTCTGGTCACCTGGGAGAACGGCATTTGAAGATGGCGCTTTGCTGCACGGAGATCACCCTTCTCTCTCCACCACCCTGGTTCCTCCCACCCACCCGGGAAGGAAAGGAAGCGGATAAGCTACAGGCCCCATTTGCCACTGCTTTCTGCAGCCCCACTTGGCAGCTGTCCAGGGGGAAACTTGCCGCACCTGTTTGCAATGTAGTCTAGTCATTGCCGGCTGTCCAACACAGCTGTAATTAAGAAAGGGCTGGAGGATCGAATATCCCAAATGGCATCTTCCCTCTTGCTTTATATTAAAATTTCCCATGCAGTAAATGCATGAATAAATAACCACTGAAAAATGAGACTCTCCCCTCACCCCTGAGTTGCTGCTTCTCACCGCATTACCTCAACAGAACTTTGTCTAGAATTTCTCTGACTCTTTTCCACTCCAGCCCTGTAAATGTCATGGCTTGATAGCTTGCGATTTATTGTGCCTGGAGACAAGCAGTTTCAGAAGAAGAAGAAGAAGAAGAAGAAGAAGAAGAAGAAGAAGAAGAAGAAGAAGAAGAAGAAGACTTGGAGGAGTTTTTCTTTGGAGCAGTTGTAATGAAGTACCTTCTGGTTAAATCTACACAGGGATGTGCTACCCACAAGCAACAAAGAATGTATAGTAATTGTGGTTACAGTTCTTTCAAATGGTTTCTTGTAATATCTCATTGCATGCACATTGGCCCCAATCCGATGGATCTGTTGTGTACACATCAGAACAGATCAGACCAGAGACTAAGGATGTTGGAGAAATCCTCAATGGATTCAGTTGAGATTGGATTTCTGCTCAGATGACACGCTAAGCCATGGTTAGGCCGTTAACTCTTTTGCAGCAAATGGTTAGCGAGCATGTTTAAATGACGGTTATGTAGCCACCATGGTGAGGAAGGGTTCACATAAGTCATGGTTCACATGACACGCTAAGCCGTAATGTTTAGCTGAAAACTCTTTACCACGTGGCTTAGCATGTTGTCTGAACAGGGTCACTTCAGAATGTGGCAAACCAGCCCTTTTGTGTTTGGGCCCCCCCTTCTTATTCATTCTGCTGAGTGGAGCCCCATGCATCTGCCCCGAAGTCCTACCCTGATGGGACCACTGAGTGGTACTTTGTACTTCAGCTTGCTCTAGTCTGCTCTCTTAGATTAGGATATAAAATAATATTCCCTCTGTAAAAAGGAGACACATGGATTTTATTTTATGTTTTCCCCTCAGTGACATGAGGATGGGATTCACCCTAATCTAATTAAGTCTTAGGTCCTCTCCAACTCTGGATGCTTCTGAAAGGGAGGAACAGGCCTTGGTCGCATGAGCGCGTGGAGCATGTCTTGTGCAGCATGGTTCCAGCGGTGCGGCCGACTGTTGTTTTGACCTCCACCTTTCTTCTTCATCCCCAGATATTCACAGAGCTGTTGAATGGGGCTTTCAGTTGGGTGACCCTTGGGGGTCATCTGTTTTCAGAGCATGAAATATGGCTGCCCAGTGGACAGAAGCGCAGAGATAAAACTCCGCTGAGGAGCTTTAACAGGCCGATGAGCTGTGACTAATGATGATTGTGGCTCATTAATCCGGGGCATAATTTATTGGGCCATTGACTACTTAACATGCTGCTCAGGGAATTAACTCTTTCAGGTGGAAATCCATGCAAACCAATTGGGTGAAGAACTCCCATGCATTTGTAACCAGAACTGGCGTCAAGGGTAGATATGGTTGGACCCTTTTCAAGGGCCCACCACAAAGAAGGGGCTCACTGACAAGAACCCCCCTCTGGACTTCCTCCTCTTCTTCACCATTGCAACCTCCTTGTTCACCTGCTTCTCATTCTGACCAGACAATGGTGGTGGTAAGAAGAAGGAGCAGGAGATGCCACTGCCTACTTGCTCCCTGACTCTTTGTCAGTCAAGCAAGCAAGTGGTGGCAATGATGATGATGATGATGAGGAGGAGGAGGAGCAGTAGCAGCTGGTGTCAATGGTAATGAGAAGCAAGGGGGCATTGAGGGAGCATCACCCAAAGGCCCTCCAAATGTACTTAGACCCACTCCAGGATAAAGACGTGCTGAGACTACTCCTCCTTCTCATCATCTCCTTCTCCACCTATCAGACTAGAACTCTGTGTCATCCAATGAAACTGTTTGGCAGGAGATTCAAGCCAAACAAAATTATGCACAGTGGAGAGAAAGTGGATAGGGAGACATTTTTTCTCCTGGTCCCATAATACTAGCACTTGGTGGATCATCCCATGAAGATGATTGGTGGGAGACTCAGCACAGATAAAAGGAAAAACGTCATCCATAATGAAGCCATGGAACGTAATTATGCCACGAGACATAGTGAGGGCCACCAATTTGGATGGCTTTAAAAATTCCAGGCGGGCAAGGCTATCAATTGCTACCAATCCTGATGGCTATATACTACCTCCAGTGTCAGCAGCAGGTTGCCTATGTACACCAGTTGCTGGGGAATTTGGGCAGGAGGGCGCCATTGCACTTATGTCCTACTTGTGAGTTTCCCATGGGTATGAACAGAATACTGGATTAGATGGACCATTGGTCTGACTGAGCGTGGTTTTCTTATGCTATTATGAACGATTGTCTTCTCCTTCCATGAGTCACTTTTGACTCACTTTTTGACAGATGAGTTTTTGTGGAAATGCCCCCAAAGTTAAGAACAAACACATTCTCAAGAACTTTAGAGAAGGGAGATACAAGAACATCCCCCGAGAACAACGCTTATGTATTTGTGGCAGTCACGAGGTAGAGGACACGATACATTATGTATTATATTGTAAACTGTTTAAAATCCCTAGAGACAAATACCTAAAGAGATACCCTCACTGGTAGTTAATCTTAAAGATATGGATAAAATTATATATCTTCTGACAGACACATCTAAGTCCATTATGTTAAATATAGCTAGGTTTGCAGTGAAAGCAGCTCAGCTCAGAACTGCTTTAGAGGACAATGGTCATGTTTAGGATATGTGCCATTCTGATATACTACCTATACTGTATTTAATATATTTTACCCCGATTGAATTCTTATACTTTTCTGCTATGTATTGTAGTGTATATTTTTTATGGTTTTGGCTAAAACCTATTTTAGGTTGCCTAATAAATTTGATTGATTGACATTCTCAAGAACTCAGTCCTAATAGGCCCTCAATGCCCTCAAGTGGACAGGTATGTGCAGGGAGCAGCGTTGTGTCCAGCATCAGGGAAGTGGTGGAGCTAATGTTGTGCCTAAATCTCTCCTCCAATTTCCTGAAAGTTTTCTTCCCCCATGAAAGAGTCTTCCGTTTTTTTCTGTCTCATTCTCACGCCGTTTTATAATTTATTTTGAATTCCCTTTGGTGGTGGTTTTGAGCTTAGCAAATCACTGCAAAGTGGCCAAAGATCGTGTGTGTGTGTTCCTATTCCTAATCTCTCTACTGCTCTGCAGCCGCCCAGGCTGCCTGCAGTTCCTGATCTGGAAGACACAGGGTGTCTTCCCCCAGGCTTTAATTGAATGGTGGGAAGCTGAGGAGGGTACAGGCTTCTGGGGAGATGATTGTACAGTGAAAGATGGGATACCTACCAGACTCCTCAGTCGTCTCATAAGTAAGGTCATCACAAGAGCTCAGAGCCCAACTCATGAACACATGTCTGAAATGCTCCTCTTCGAATTTCTTTTTGAAAGCAATTTCTTTTCCATCAACTTGAATGAGAATAGTAAAGAAAAGTTGTGGAAGAAATGTTCAGAACAGCACCAGCTCTGTCTCCTCTTCCTTGGCCATGGCAGCCTTTCTTCTGCTCCATCCAAACTTTCTGGCAGTGAGGGGCGGGGAATGCCTCCCAATGAACAGCTCAGCAAGGAGACAATTTCCAGGCAGGAGGGCGAATATCTTCGGCCCCCAATGTTTTCCCTATGGGTTTGCCATCTCTCAAACACTGCTATTCCAAACAGCTACTTGTACTGTCTACTTTGCTGGTCTGATAGTGCTCAGAGACTTTTAGCGCTGAAAGCAACCATAAAACAAACAAACAAACAAACAAACAAACATAAAGACATCAGTGAGAACACGGGAAATTCAGTGCATTGTACAACCATCGCCCAGTAAGAGGATCTTACAGAGCAGTTTCCCCAAGTCCAGCCAGTCCAGGTGAGAGAAAAGAGTTGGTTGATTCCATATTTCTCCCAGTTGATAGATTGCATTTATATCCCGCCTTTTTCCTCCAAGGAACACAAGGTGGCATACATAATCCTCTTCCTCCCCATTTCTATTGTCACAACAACAACCCTGTGAAGTAGATTGGGCTGAGAGTCTGTGGCTGGCCCAAAGTCACCCATGAGCTTCCATGGCCGAATGCGGACTAGAACCCGGATTTCCTGACTCCCAGTCGAACACTTTAGCCACAACACCACACTGGCTATCAGCTCCCAAAGTTCCCTTTGGTGCTTCCCACTGGGTACCGAATGCAGCTTAGAAGAACCTTAGAAGCGCCATGCTGGATCAGATTGAGGGCCCATCTAGTCCAGCACTCTGTTCACACAGTGGCCAACCACCTGTTAGTCAGGGACCAACAAAGCAGTACATGGTGCAACAGCACCCTCCCACCCATGTTCCCCAGTAACTGGTGCACACAAGCTTACTGCCTCGGATACTGGAAGTAGCATTGGTGGATCTCTCCCGGCAGGTCGTTCCACAGTCTGGGAGCGGCAGAAGAGAAGGTCCTCTGGGTAACAGTTGTCAGCCTAGTCTTGGCCGACTGTAATAAATTCTTCCCAGAGGACCTGAGCGTGCGGGGTGGATTGTATGGGAAAAGGCGATCCTGCAGGTGACCTGGACCCAAACCACGTAGGGCCGTAAAGGTAATAACCAACACTTTATACTTCACCCAGAAACTAACTGGCAGCCAGTGGATTGATTTTAAGATTGGTGTAATGTAGTCACCCCTAGGTGTACCGGTAACCAACCTGGCCGCCATATTTTGAACTAGTTGAAGTTTCCGGACTAGGCACAGAGGTAGCCCTATGAACAGCGCATTGCAGAATTCAATCCTCGAAGTTACCAGCGCGTGTACTACCATTTTTAGGTCTTCCAACTCTAGGAAGGGGCGCAGCTGGCGTATCAGCCGAAGCTGATAGTAGGCACTCCTGGCCATCGCATCTATGTGAGCTGTCATTTGGAGCGACGGATCCAGTAGCACCCCTAAGTGTGAACACAGCCTTTCAGGGGGAGTGTAACCCCATCCAGAACTGGTTGACACACCTCCAAACCCAAGTTGGGGCCTTTGACAGTAAGCACCTCTGTCTTGTCTGGATTCAGCTTCAGTTTGTTTTTCCTCATCCAATCCATTACTGCCTCCACTATGGTGAGATGTGTTGAATTTAGGGATGTTGGAGAAATCCACAATGAATTCAAAGGAGTTAAGATTTCTATGAATCCCACCTGCGGATTCCATAGCAGAGCAGTTTTTCCGAGTTGCGCAGATTTGCAAAAATGTGCAAATCTCTCCGTGCGCAACCCCCCACAAAAATGCACAAATCCCCCCGAAATGCACATTTTCATGCTGTAGCCTATGGGAGAAAATGCACATTTTCGGCTGATATTTTTCTTTTTTCATTTTACATATTTTTCAAAAGACTGAATTCGCGTAAAATTCTGGGAAGTAACAAAAACCAGTCCGAAAGTCCATAGAATTGGTGTGACTTGGGAAAAGCTGCTGAATCCATGGGTCAGATTTGTAGAAATCTGAGCTCACTTGATTCTGCTGCAGTTTTCTCCATCATCTCTATCTGTTCATGATCCCGAGGATGTCCCTTCTTCCCAACCTCTAGTTCCACAACAGCAAATGACCTTCCTGGAGCTGTTATTGTTATCACCTCCTCCCGCCCAACGAAGAGATACAAAAAGACATCTTTGCCCTTTCCTCTCCCCCCAGGTGACAAGACCACCCAGCCAGCAGTAGGGATGTGCCCTGTCTCAGTTCCTCTGTACAGCTGAGTGAAGGGTTGAGTGGGGGTGGGAAGGGGGGGAGAAACTACACAGGGTGATGGGTGTAGATGGATGGGAAGGGAGGAGATAGAGGAGAGTGGGAAAAGAATGTAATGACTCTCAGGGCAGATGCATAAAAGATGCTCCAGTACTTTGTGTGCCTTGGCTAGGATATGCAGTTGCTTTCTCTTCAGCATTGGGAATGCAATGGTGCCATTCTAGCAAACTCAAGGAGCGCTAGCAGAGCTCCAGGGAATCTTTCTGTTGCGCATGTGGATGCGCATTACCCTTGCGTAACCCTTGCACAACTGCTTCCACAACCGGTTGCGCAAGCGTAGCACGCGTCTGCTGGCACACTGGGTTGTGCAACCACTTGCACAGACCTGCGTTGGGCCGGATGCCCCCTTTGCGCACAGTTCGGAACCGGGTTTCCGGTAGGGCAATGTCATTTGCGCTGGCGGAATGACCTCGCTGGATACTGCCCTTCTCTGCACATGAATGGATGGCGGAGGTGTTGGATGCTGGGGAGGGTCTATAGCTCTGTGGGGAGCTTTGCATGCAAAAAGTCCAAGGTTCGTTTCTGGTCATGTGCAGGTAGAGTGGAGGAAAAACTCCTCTCTAGAACCTAACAGAGCAGTTATTTATTTTTTAAAACTGGGAGGGTTATAGCACCTTGGTGGATGTCCAAGGATGCACTGGTGGTACCAACGGATTGGATACCATGCTCCCTTCCCCTACACTCGGGTATATACAACAGTGTGATGTGGCTGCAAAAAAAGCAAATTCTATTTTAGACTGCATTAATAGAAGTCTAGCTTCCAAGTTGTGCAAGGTACTGGTTCCTCTCTATTTGAAACTGGTTAGGTCTCATCTAGAGTACTGCATCCAGTTCTGGGCACCACACTGTAGCCAAGCTGGAAGCGGTTCAGAGGAGGGCAATGAAGATGATCAGAGGTCTGGAAACAAAGCCCTGTGACGAGAGACTGAAGGAACTGGGCGTGTTTAGCCTGGAGAAGAGAAGACTGAGGGGAGACAGGCTAGCACTCTTCAAGGACTTGAAAGGTTGTCACACTGAGGAGGGCCAGGATCTCTTCTCAATCTTCCCAGAGTGCAGGATGCGGAATAATGGGCTCAAGTTACAGGAAGTCAGATTCTGGCTAGACATCAGGAAAAACTTCCTGACTGTTAGAGCAGTACGACAATGGAACCAATGATCTAGGGAGTTCGTGGGCTCTCCCACCCTAGAGGCATTGAAGAGGCAGCTGGACAGCCATCTCTCAAGCACACTTTAAGATGGATTCATGCATTGAGCAGGGGGTTGGACTCGGTGGCCTTATAGGCCCCTTCCAACTATACTATTCTATGATATGATTCTATGAACCCTCAGGGCCAGTCCTAGGATAATTAAATAGCACCTTGGGTGAGGAGTACATTTCGTGCTTACCCTCCCCCCCCCCCCCGGTCAGCTTTCCAGAAGGTTTATGGGGGCTGCTGCAGTGCGATGTTGGGGGTACTGTTGCTACCCCCTACAAGGGCCCATGCACAGGTGTACAAAGCTGGGGGCCACCTGCGAGTATTCTTACATGCATGGACTGCATTTAAAGTGTGAAGGGTGTAGTAATACTGCCTCAAAGCAAAGCTGGGTTCCACTGATTTTTACCTAGTAAAAATGACATCCAAGTGGAAATGGGAAAAAAAGGAACATACCTTAAACCTAATTTAAAGAAGATCATTTTTGTAGTTGGGACCCAAACAGCCTATAAAACTTGGAGGGGGGGGGGAAGGGTTACAGACACTTCCTTTTTGCCATCCAAGCTCATTGCAGATGTTACTTTAAAAAAAAGTCCATCCTGAATGCAGGAACTCTGAGATGAAACATTCGGGGATCAAATGTCAACTAACCAATAAACTGGACGGTCTGAACCTTTAAAGCCCTTAATGACTTGGGACTAGCTTCTCCGAAAGACCGCCTTCAGATTCTTAAGTGTTGAGATCAGCATGGTAGGCATGCACTAGAGGCAGGTCCTTCTCAGTGGTGGCCCCAACTCCCTGCTGACCTACACCTTGGTCCTTCAATTCTGGCTTTTAGGTGGGCCTTTGAAGTTCTTTGATTGATTCCCTGGGTTACCAGGGTGGCTTCCTAAATAATTTCCGGACATCCGTTTTGATGTGATCGCCTGCAATCAGGAAATTTCTAATTGCTGCTGTGCATTGCTATGGGAGAGCATATTTCTAAAAAATGGCTTAAAAATACTTGAAACAACCAAACACGCTCATTTGCTGCCCTCTCAGCCTCCTCTGCTATAATATGAGGGGGGGGGGAATATGGTGAGGGTTATGTGTGCTGTTCTTTGAGTACTTCGTTGAATTGCAGTATAAAAGCTAAATATTTTCTTTTTCCTCTTGTCTGGTGCCTCCCTTCCTCACCCCCAGGATGAACTGTCTATGGCTCACTGTCTGCCCCCCTCCTTCCTTCTCATACCCCCACCACCATGAGAGATGCCCTGTCTTCGAATGTTCTGTTTTATCAGACTCCTGATGACCTCTCACCTTGTATCCAGAAAGCTATGGCTGGGTCATGTCTTGGCTAATCTCTTCTGCTGGAGATTGGAGACAGAAGAGTCCTTGTTCCCAAACTGCAACCCGGCAGTCCCGGCTAAGGCATTTCATCGGCATCAAAGGTAACTGGGAATTGTTGCCTACATCACAGTGAAAAGTCTTGTTATCCAGAGAGGATTGGGGTTGATTTGGATCCAGATCCCATTCCAACGGGCAGAGAGGAATCACAGTGGCCTGCTCCTCAGGGTTGTTGTGAGAGCTTTGGCTGTTGGGCAGCATAGAAATGTAATAAATACATAAATAAATAACATTGGGATACTCTATCATTAGGCAGAGTGAGGCAGCTGACCTTGGGTGTCATGAAAGGGAAGGAAAGTTTGGACGCAATCCTATGGAGATGGCCATAAGCCTCCAAACTCAGACGCTTATGACCATCCAGTGCAGAGCAGGAGGAGCAGTGGAGGTGATCTTTGCCTCTGTGCTTCTCTTCCTCTGCATTTCAGCTAGACAGGCTTTTTTGCCCATCTAACTCAGGCATCAGGGAGGGAAGGATGCTGGGGACCCCAGAGCAATCCTGGTGCAGCAGCCTCCCCAGTCCCCTCCCCTCTCTGCCCATGGGAATGCCCCCTTTACCCTCCTCCATGGTCACTTTTCCAACTTTTCAGAGGCAGCCGGCACAATTCTCTTCAAATTGGCTGGGAAGTGGAGGAGAACAGGGCGGGGAGCTCAGATTCCTGGGTCTGAGGTCAGAGCCCTGTTTCTGACCTCAGATCCAAGAATCTGATCTATCCTATGGCCCTCCAGACACTCGTAGGATTCTCTACTTGAGGTTTCAAAACAACTCGGGCACTATGAACCTTGATTTGGGGCCAGGGAACCATTTGCTATAGCACCACAGGCTGCAAAATGTCTTGAGCCAGCCCTAACTGGCAGCTCTAGCCAGCAGCAGCTCTGCAGGGTTTCAGGCAGTTCTCCTGTGCAGCCTTACCGGGAGATACTGGGGACTGAACTTGGGACCTTTGTCATGCAAAGCAGGTGCTCTGACCACTGAGGTACAGCCCTTCCTCATACGGAGCAATGCTCTGCATGGTGTGCCATGTCTAATCCCCTTCCTTTGTAACTCCTGTACAGATACCTGCTTGCCTTACAACCATTCTCCAACCAACGTTACGTGTGCTTGGTCAGTCCTGAACTATCAGGGATCTATTTAGCTATCGGCAGTTCATATGCTCCAATTGCCACTATCCATCCAGAAGGATTGAACTCACTTCTCTGGTCAATGCAGGTGGGGGAGGTAAGGCAAGATGCTATCACCCCACCCACAAGTGTATACACCATATAAGAAGAGCTGGGCTATATCAGACCAATGGTCTATCTATCCAACATTCTGTTTGCACAGTGCCCAACCAGATGCCTATGTCCCAGGAGCCAGGAGCCAGGAGCTGGGACATGAATGCGATAGCATCCTCATACTTAGGGTGACCATATGAAAAGGAGGACAGGGCTCCTGTATCTTTAACAGTTGCAAAGGACAGGGAATTTCAGCAGGTGTCGTTTGCATATATACAGAACCTGGTGAAATCCCCCTCTTCATCACAACAGTTAAAGCTGCAGGAGCCCTGTCCTCTTGACCATGTACAAAAGTGGGCAGGGCTTCTGCAGCTTTAACTTTGTGATGATGAGGTAATTTCACCAGGTTCTGCATATATACAAATAACACCTGCTGAAATTTCCTTTTCTATGAAACTGGTAAAGCCACAGGAGCCCTGTCCTCCTTTTCATATGGTCAGCCTACTCATACGTGTGTTCTCCAGTATCCCACCACCATCAATCACCACTATTGCTGCCCATTTACTTGCCTCTAGGGTTGTCACATGTACCTGACTGGGTCTGGGAGCCCAGCAGATCCCCCACGTCCACCCCCCCCAGGACCCAGTCGGATGCTCCTCTTGCAAGCACAGACCCCCCCCCCCCAAGCATTACGAGGCCCCAGCAAGTGCTTGGTAGCTGCCCACCCACACCCCAAAATTGCACACTTTCCTCTTCTTGCAGCAACGGCGGATGACATTGACACAAAGGGGGGAAGTACGCATTATTGGGAGCCTCCATGAACTGCACATTTTCAATTGATATTATTATTAATAATAATAATAGGCTGACCATATGAAAAGGAGGACAGGGCTCATATAACTTTAACAGTTGTAGAGGAAAGGGAATTTCAGCAGGTGTCATTTGTATGCAATTAGTTCCTGGTGAAATTCCCTCTTCATCACAACTGTTAAAGGTGCAGGCACTATACTAGAGTGAACTTATACAAAAGAAGGCAGGGCTCTGCAACTTTAACTGTTGTGATGAAGAGGGAATATCACCAGGAACTAATTGCATACAAATGACACTGGCTGAAATTCCCTTTTCTCTACAACTGTTAAAGTTATATGAGCCCTGTCCTCCTTTTCAGATGGTCAGCCTAATTAATAATAATATTTAATAATAACAATAATAAACTATACAGAAAAACATCAGAAACTGGGCCTTCTGAAATACACCCACACCAACATCCAGAAAGCAGTCGTGCTTAAAAGGTGTTCAATAGTCAGGAAATTTCTGAATCAGTAAAAGACAGCAAAGCCTACCATGTCTGTCTAGAAAAACTGCCATGAGCAAGAAAAGAGAGATCATCATCATCATCATCATCATCATCATCATTATCTGAATGAATAAATAAATAAATGCAGCATTCAGGGCCAATCTTGTACGGTAGGAAATGCTCATGGGGAGAATGCTCATAAGATGCTCATAAAAGCTCCGAGTACCCAAGGAGATGGGGGCAGCGGTCCTAATCAGGGGTTAATGACAAAAATGGGCTTTTCCCTCCAGGTTTGATATTTGAAGTATACACAAACTAACCCAGCTGGGCTACTTCAAAGAACTCTTGAGCATACTATCTGTCAGGCTTAATGGATGGGGGGTCCCATCCTAAACAGGTCTGGAATTTCCTTAGTTGAACTTTGTGGCAAATATAGGGAAGGAAGAAAGACAGAGAATAGAAATGGAGCTTTTTGACATAGTTGGGGAAGTATATTCCCCTCCCCAATGGAGCTCTGTATGTTATTACATGGCAAACCAGTGTGTGTGTGTGTGTGTGTGTATGTGTGTATATATATATATATATATATATATATATAGCTTCAGAAAAGTAGTCTTGGTGTAAGTGCATTTTTACAAGTGGCAGAAGAAAAAGAGAGAGACGGCTTTGACATAAAAAGGGAGGCTGTGCTGAGCAACCAAAGCCCTCTGCCTGGATGGATGCATCTCTGAGTTTTGATTCCTCCCACTATTTATTCATATCATTTATATTTATAAGAAAGATAAAAATCTAACAACAGAGAATTTTAAAAATATATATTGAGCTAAATATTTTGGCTTCTCCCTCGTCAGAGCAAAAGCTGAAATGTCTCTCTCTCTCTCTCTCTCTCTCTTCTCTCTCAAACAAACCAGTGTAAAACTCAAGTCACCATGGATGCTAGTAGTTCTTCTCCTTTCCTGTTTTTTTTGCCCCTCAGTCATACATAGTGAGTCGCCCCTCTGAAATTTGCATGTGGTGCAGCCCCACCTTCCACGCATGCCCTGATTGGCTGCCTCTGTCTCCTTCCCTCTCCCCACTGCCAGCGACAGCCTACCCATGTGGTTATGCCCACCTTCATGCCACACTGATTGGCTGAGCAGGGCCGCCTATCGTCCCACTGGAGAAAGGGCTGCCCTGCCTGTTTGGCTTGTTGGAAATTAATTGCTATTCAAGTTTGAGCTGTGATCCTGTTTGAACTTTCAAAATTTTCTGCACATCTCCTCTGCTTGAGCTTCACTTTAAAACAAAAATGAACAAAATCGCTCTGATAGATCTTGAGTAATAAGCCTTACACCACTATATTCTTATTTAAGATACTGTGTTGTTAGTCTTGCTATCTTTCTTAGGGTGTGATCCTATCAGGATGCTAGTCAGCTCTGAACTCAGAAGCTGATGGGCATCCTATGCAGAGCAGGAAGAGTGTGCTGCTCCAGCTCTGCATCTTTGCTAGAGTTGGAAGAGAGGCTGGGAAAACCAGAGGATTCATAATCTGGCCTCCCCAGTCCCCTCCCCTCCCCAGAACTACCCCTTCCCTCCTCTTTGAGGACACTTTTGTAACCCTGGAGAGGCAACCAGTCTGGTTCTCTCTGCACCAGCTGCAAAGGGGAGAGCTTGGACTCCTGGATCCAAGGTTGGAGTGCTCTCTCTGACCTCAGATCCAATGAATCTGAAAAATCCTACGGCCCATCAGATGCTGTCTAGTGGCCCCAGGATTGTTCCCTTATATATTTTACCTTAAGATTGACTGCATCCATAGTGGATTCAGAGCCTCCTTGCTGCTTTGCTGTTGTGCCACCTTACAACTACCTCTTTATTTATATTTCTATCTGCAATCTTATTTGCATGCATATTTGCATTCCCATTCCCATTCTGTTTGTGAAGATGTGCAAATTTGAGTATGTTTTCATCAGGCTCCTGTTGAAGCAATCAAGGGGATGGGAGGGGGAGAGGGGAAGATGAAGAGAAGGAGGACGAGGTGGGACCGAGATGTGATGGCCACTGTCCCTGCCAGCTCAGTCTGGTGTCAGTCTTGATAACATCAGTCTGTATGGACAGAGTATTGGAACTGTTCCCACTATGAACTTGGCATCTCAGGAGGAGTATGCAGCTTGACTCCTTCATTTGCCCTTGATGTCTGGATGGCGGGTAGCTTTTCTAGACACTAGGAAAACATATTGCTTTGATGGTTTCCCAAACACTGAAAACATTTCTAAAAGGTAAGTTCTTCTCCAAAAAATGAACAAGCTTAATTCTCACCCATCAAGAGTTTGGACCGATTGCTTCCAGGGGGCTTTTGAAATTAGGCTCAATATTGTGTTTAAAAACTTTGCACATTGGATAGCTCCTTTAGAATTCTGACTGGTTTTGACTGGAACTCGGAGTGGATTCACTGCTGCACTGACATCGGAGCCACCAGCCTCCAGTGCTGTCTACTACACCACTGCTGAGATCTTGACTCCATTGTCTCCGGTATGCAGGAGAGCTTTCTCCCACTGCTGGTCTCCAATGACTGGGACTGAGAGGCAAGCTGCCATTGCTTAACTGAAGACCTGTGCTTTTGGAGTCATGTGGAATGGAAATATTTAAGAAGGGTGTGCTGCCTTCAAGAATTTGGGGTGGGGGAGTACATCATTGCAAGAATGATCAAACACCTGCAAAATTAGGGATGGTCAAATCTGTCAATTTCCATTTCAGAACTCTGCCAATTTCAGAACTCTGTCAATTTCAGAAATCTGTCATTCAGAACTCTGTCAATTTCTGTTTCAGAACTCTGTCAATTTCAGAACTCTGTCAATTTCAGAAATCTGTCAGTTTCAGAAATCTGTCAATGTTGGTTTCTCTCACTTTCTCATTTTCTCAGTCTTAAATTATTTGTGTCCCTTTTCCATATCAGTCTGTGATTCTATTTCTAAAGTCTGCATGAACGATCAGTCATTTTTTTATGACTCACATTTTCATTTTTTCGTGTGGCGATACCCCCACATTTCTGTCTCCGTAGGTATGTCTGGGTTAGTGTGTTTGGAGAGTGCAGAATGTTGGACTGAGTGGGTGTGGCTGATGATGCTGAAAAAGGGAGGAGGGAGGAGTATATATTGTGTGAGAGAGTGGTTGGTATTATTATTGTGTTGGATTGGGTGGAAGGTAGTTAGGTGGAAGATAGCTGTGTGTGATCTGGTTAGGAGTGTATGAAGAGAAATTAAATATAAAGTTTTAAGGATTTAGGATTATTATTAAGATTATTAGAAATATTAAGAATAGTCAGGTTTTAACTTGAATTTGAAAGAACTGTAAACAACAATAAACATTTTATTTTATTTTTGCTACCACAAACCATGTGTCAGCTTGGCTTTGTCACCTGCTCTATTAGTTTATAAGGAAACACATAACATTAAACCTTCAGCCCGATATAATCCCAGAAGAACCTTTTCAAAACCTCAGTAACTTTTCCCTCTGCTATAAGGGAAAAGTGGCATTTCTTTTACCCTTCCCTCAGGTGTTTAAGTGGTGGTGCTTAGCCTGAGAGGGGTGTGCTCATCTAGGTGTAGTGTTTGAAGCTGTGATGGCACAGTAGGTTTGTATGCTATTTTGCCTAATATGTGTATTTTTGGAAGAGATTTCCCCTAGCACAAGGCATTTTTATGTTATTCTCATCGATAGATGCATTTTTGGCTGCACCTGTGTGAATTGTTATACATGTCTTTTGACTGGAGAAATATATCCCAAATTCTGAAGAAGTGCTAACACTAAAAGATAAATTGCATTTTTCTTCATCTATTGCAGGGAAGGGCAACTCTTGAGGGGCAGCATTTCTCCCCTGTAACACACTGGGGACTGTACTCCCCTCCCCTGTAATTGATGCCACTGCTGCAATTGCTGATTAATAGGCCACAGTAATGGCAAATAAGTGACCATTTTTCTAGGGGTGTGCACGCCAAAAAATATTGTCGTTTAGTGTTATTGTCATTTCGGACCAAAAAATTTATCGCCTTCATTCATATCATAGATGAAACATAGCGTCTTCACGATAATTATCATGAAAAAATGATCTTTTTTGCAGCCCTATTTTTAAAGAAAAAAATGCTTTTAACATCTGTATTTTCAAAGTTAGAGGCTTGAAAGTTGGTCACAGTGCTTATGGGGTATGCCTAAGTATATGTATGAAATTTGAGATCGATCCCTCCAACCTTTGATTTTATTTTAATTTATTAAAGATCGTTTCAGTTCTGACAGATCAGAATGACAGCTCGCCATGTGCGTTCATTCAGACCTGTCAAAACGGAAATGATCTTTAAAAAATTCAAATAAAATCGAGCGTTGGAGGGATCGGTCTCAAATGTCATACACATACTTAGGCGTACCCCATAAGCACTGTGACCAAGTTTCAAGCCTCTAACTTTTAAAATACAGAAGTTATAGGTATATTTATATGGCAGTCTGATAAAACGATAAAATTGCCGGAAAATTATCGTCTCCAATGATTATCGTAGGTTTTTGTATCGTATCATCATCATTAAACACATGCACGATAACGACCCTATCGTATCGTTATCATACATTTTAACGATACGATACACATCCCTAAATTTTTGAATAAAGCAAAACACGAGTGGGGTATGGACTTTGTTGGCAAGCAGAACCACACTCCTGAAAACAGCTGGTAGAAAATGCCTATGCTACTATCCACATGCCTTATTTCCTTGCAGTTGCTGCTTATTTTCCACTGCATTGGCAAATGCAGCAGGGACATGAAGGTGACTAGGGAAGGTGACCATAGCTCACAGGTTGTGTGTTCATAGAATAATACAATCATAGAATTGTTGAGTTGGAAGGTATCACAAGGATCATCTAGTCCAACCCTCTGCAATGTGCAGGAGAACCAATTAAGCCAGAGGTGGCTGCCCAGCCTCTTCTTAAAAACCTCCAGAGATGGAGGACCCACAACCTCCATAGGTAGACCATTCCACTGTTGTTCAGATCTTACCATCAGGAAGTTTTTCTTTATATTTACTCGGAATCTAGGTAGCTGTAATTTATGCCCATTATTTCACATCCTAATTCCTGTGGAAATGGAAAATAGTTCTTGACCATCTCCCCTGTGGCATCCTTTTATGTACCTGAACACTGCTAACATGTCTCCCTTCAGTCTTCTTTTCTCCAGACTGGACATCCCAGGTCCCTTCAGCCTGTCCTCATAGGACATGTCCTCAAGTCCATGTATCATCTTAGTTGCCCTCCTCTGAACCTGCTCCAAACTGTCTATGTCCTTCTGGAAATGTGGTGCCCAGAATTGTACACAATACTCCAGGCATGGCCTCACTAGTGCTGAGTAGAGAGGAATAAGGACTTCATGCGCCTTTGATACAATGCTTCTTCTAATGCAGCCCAGAACTGTGTTAACCCTTCTAGCGTCTACTTTGCACTGCTGACTCATGTTCAGATTGCTATCGATGACCACACCCAAATCCCTTTCTGCTGTAGTGCTTCCAAGCCACAGATCCCCCATCTTGTATGTGTACACTACATTTGTCATTCCTAAATGTAATGACTTACATTTCTCCCGGTTAAAGGACAAGAGACTCGGTGTATTGTCCACACCCAGTCTATTGGTTCACGAGGTACAAAACTGAACAGATTAACACGAGGTTCAAACTGAAGGACTGCCAATGAATGAAAAGGCAAGTTAAGATAGGCCAGTGAAAATGATTGCCCTTTGTAGTGCAAATCCATTTAAGCTCTCGGAGTCTTATGAGAGCTTAAATTGAGCTCAATAGATTTCAAACGTCTTCTTTAATAAAACCATTTCCTTATCTGTTTCTCCCGATCCCCTTTAACCTTCTTGGAATGAACCTTGCAAGCATATGGGTACAGACACATCTTTCCAGCAATAAGGTTTGCATTTGAATCTAAGCCCTGCGTCAAGGGCTATCTTGCAAGCTGAAGAATGTTTACATTGAACCGCAAGCACAATTATACCGCCTGATCTAATAGCTCTCTCTGTATATATTACGAAGTACTTAGGGTCTTCATTTTTTTAAAAAAGAAAAAGAAAAGAAAGCCATTATGTTCACGTGAGTATCCTCAAAGCCCTTTGGAGGGGCTTTGTTTTGACAGGAAAGCATTAAGGGGGTGTAACTGATAGCATAAGTACCACTTACAGACTTTGATCATCTTGGGTCATAATTCTCCGAAGGAAAGTCGTGTATATATTCCAGGAGGAAATTAATTTTATTGCTGTTGCAGGTTCTTCTCGCCCCCCCCTCTCCCTGATGACTCCACCCCATCATTTCAAGTTCAGGGTGAAGCAGAAATTGAATAGGCCTGCTCCAATCATACGCTCCTAAAAGAAATAATTTCAGAGTCAGCAGGGATCCAGATGGAGTTGATGTTCAGAATTTCTTAACCCTGTAAACTGGGAGGTTGCAACTAGAAATGAGCAAAACCTACCCCCCCCCCCAGCTGAGTTTAGCACTGGGCTTGGCAAACAAAGCTATTGAAAACAACAACAACAACAACAACAACAACACAAAGTAGGGTGACCCTATGGAAAGGAGGACTGGGCTCCTGTATCTTTAACAGTTGTGTTGAAAGGGGAATTTCAGCAGGTGTCATTCGTATACATGCAGCTCCTGGTGAAATTCCCTCTAAATCACAACAGTTAAAGATGCAGGAGCCCTGCCCTCTTTTGTATCTGGCCACTCTAGTATAGCTCCTGCAGCTTTAAATGGTGTGATGAAGAGGGAATTCCAGCAGGTACTGCATGCATGAGACCTGCTGAAATTCCCCTCTCAATACAATTGTTAAAGATACAGAAGCCCTATCTTTCTTTCCATAGGGTCACGGTATGCTTGTCCCTCCTGCCTACCACCTGGAATGCTGAAATAGCAGCACTCCAGGTAACAAGGACCCTGGGAAAATGTACTGGTTAGTTTTGGGCACCTTGGGAAAATTACATTTCCCAGGGTACCTAGGACATAACTGTTGCAATATTCCAGGCAACTGGGAAGGAGGGCTCCTCCAGGAAGACCTTTCTACCACTACATATGTAATAGAGATAGAAAATGAAGTTTCTGAGGATGGACAGATTGAAGGGCAGGTTCAAGCAACAGGGAAGGGGGCACAGGAATTAAGAACCGCTGGTTGGCGCTTTGTGAACGGAATGCTGGACTAGATGGACCATTGGTTTGATCCAGCATGGCTTTTCTTATGTTCTTATAGTCTTATTTAAATGTATAAGAGGTTCCCCCCAACTTTTAATGGAACTATTATATTTTATGAATGCAGGTTATAAATCTAACCAAAAAATCATTCTGCTGCTCCAATGGAATGTATTTTACCAGGGACACTTTCTGTTTACTGGGACCTGTTTCTGGTAAATCTCTGCCCCTATATTTGCCTCTTGGGCAATGCCTGGTCCAATTTCCATGGTGTTTGAAGTTATATCCCTGAGGAGAGGGTGGATGCATCATGACTCTAACACCCATGCACGTCAGAGATGTGCATTCATTTAATAATGAATGAAGAATTGATCCAAAAGGGCAGTGACAGGGGCTGAAGGTGTTAGGGGCCATATGTTCTCCACCCCTAGTGTACCGATTGATGAGATAGTGATCCCTGGAATGAGAATTAATTTGGATTTTATGAGCATATCCCTGATTCCATCCAAGAAATGATGGGGGGAGATATGTTGATGGGTTGACAATTGATAATGAATGCAGTGTTGGATTTAGGGATGTATGGATTTCATGAAATCTGTTTCATCGGCATTTCATGGATTGCCAGTTGCCTTTTATTCCATCAACTGTTCATTGAAAGAACTGGATTCCCCCCCCCCCCCAATTTCCTGAACTTGCACAAAATCACATTTGCGCAAATTTGCACTTACAAAAATGCACAGATTTCCCCCTCCCAAATGCGCAGATCCTCCCCAAAATGCACATTTTCCTGCTTTAGCCTTTCGAGGAAATGCACATTTTTGGCATTTTGTTTCTTTTTATGTATTTTTCTACAACTAATTTGTGTAAAATCCCAGAAAGTAAAATGAACAAACCAGGTACTCTGCAATTCTGTATGAATCGTTGTGACATAGAAAAAGTCTGCTGAAGGATCTGTGGTCCGGAGTCGTGGAATTGTGAACTCGTTTAATTCTATTTCGAATTTCTCAGACAACCCCAGATGGATTTGACCAAGATTGACTTACAGTACAATCTGCACATGTCGGCTCAGAAGGAAGACCTGTTCAATTCAATGGGGATTATTCCCGGAAAAATGGGTATGGGATTAGATCTTTAGCCCAGCATCCTGACTCCACCAGTGATCAGCTAGACATCACTATGAAACTCAGAAGATGTCACCTGGAGTTAAACAGCAAGAGGGCGGGGCATCAAGGCATCCTTAACATCTCTCCTTCTAGAAATTAACTTCCACATTTTTTCCTATCCCTCCCCTGCCAAAACCCACGGCAGCTGAAAAAAAGGAAAGGAAATGCCTGAGCAAAGATAGGCTCTGAAGCCCAGCTTAGCCTATCCCAACCATGTCATTAATCTTCCCTTCTTCTGCCTCTTTTCCTACCCCTTTGCAATGCCCTTTGTTGATGGGAATTTGGTATTGCAAGAATAACACTTCCATCAACTCTTTCTGGACTGGGGGAGGGCGGGCAGGCGGTGGGGTGGGGAGACGTTCTATTGAGGGGAACGTCGAAGGTTCAGCCGGGTTTGAGCAAATATGAACTGTTTATTTTGAAAGATTACTGGTTATCTCTATACTTTCAACCTCTCTCCCAGGGTTTAACGTTAACTCTGAGCCTTAATGAAGAAGAACCCATTCCCAGAGTTATCTCCCAATGAAGCCGAGGAGGGGAGGGGATGAGTCATGGGGACCTGCCAATCTCCTCTCCCCGTTCATGAAGCAGGGCTGAGTCTCCAGACCAGACATTGCCTCGTCTTGAACGAGGGAGGAAACAGTTTTTTTTTTAAAAGTCCAATCTGACAAGCCCCACAAAATACCGCCTCTGCAGCCTCCCCTCCCCACCCTCTGCTGCCCCTGTGCTCTTTCACGGAAACAGTGATGCGGTTCTAGAGAGACAGATATGCCGTCTCAGGCATGCCTTGAAACAGGACTTGTCTGGGTACCAGATTGGGATAGGCTGGTCTATGCTGACTGGGGCCCAGAGGTCTAAGGGGTCTGAAACAGAGGTGTTTTCTTAGCCCTGCCTGGAGATGCTGGGGACTTTGGTGTGCAAAGCACATGCTCTACCACTGGGCTGCGGTAGAAGTGGCCTTCGCTCAAGTCGGAGCGTTGGTCCATTTAGCTCCATATCGGGGTCAGAATCTCTATTGGGCCTCGGGCCGAATTCCAATTCAGAGAAGCTTTTTGGGACTACAGTCCAGTGTTGGGTGGGGGCAAAGGGAAAAGGGGCGGAGTCCAAACGCAAAAATGTGCGGGGTCTAAGATAAAATCGGCAGGGTGAAGGCAAAAGGGGGCAGAGTCTAAAGCAAAAAGGTGCAAGGCTGAAGGCAAAAGAGGCAAGGCTGAAGGCAAAAGAGGCAAGGCTGAGGGCAAAGAGGACAGGGATGAAGGCAAAGGGGTAGAGCAGAAGGCAAAAGGGGGCAGGCTCAAAGGCAAAAAGGGGTAGGGATGAAGGCAAAGAGGGCAGGGCTGATGGGGAGTGGGAGGAATAGCACAAAAGCCAGGGAACCACCCCTATCAGTTGTTGGGGAAAAAGGGGGTGGGACCAAGGGAAGGGAAGGGAAGGGAAGACTTGGATCTGTACTGACCTGCAGGGGCTCTCCAGGGTTTCAGGCAGAAGGTCTTTCCCAGCCCTCCCTGGAGAGCTTGGGGGACTGAACCTGCCACTGCCTCCATGCAATGAATGGCTCATCTACCACTGAGCTACAACCCCTCCTTTTCAGCATGCATGGGATTGGTGTATAGAATGTGTGAATTCCCCCCCCCCCCGGACCCATTGTTTCTTGGATGTTTCCAGGTAATCTTCTATTTTGGGATTCTTTGTGTATGGGGGTGGAATCTGTTTGGTCCCAATGGTTTGGGCCCCTGGACGTTGTCCCATTTTCCACTAACTGGCCCGACTCAGTCTGGAGGAGGAAGCTCAGGCCAGTTAGAGGATTTTCCGCATTTATCAACATGCACAAATTACAGTCACCATTTGTATCATTGGTCTGAATTCTGGCTGCAATTTGCACAAATTACATAAATGACAGCTGAAATTTGCTCAAATTACGCAAATTAGCCTAAATTGCTACCCCGACTCCCCCAAAAGCCACAAAAAGTCCCCCGGAGGCCACTGAAAAGCAGAATCAGGTGGGTAGGAGAAATCCATTGAGCCCCTAAAGGGCTGGATTTCCAAGCAATGGGCATCCCTAGTTTGTGTAGGGAGGTGTGAGAGATCTTCCGCCAGCTTTTGAGCCACATCTTGAATGAGTGAAATGCAAAACGTCTTCAGTCTGATTCCTGAGGAACAAAAGGGCAACAGGATTGGGCCCTTGAAATAGACTGAGAACAGTGGTGCACCACCTTAAATTTTACACCCTGGTGCTCAATAACCCCATTTGATTTATGAGGACTGTCTGTGCTGTGTACATTTCACTTTGCGTTCACGTATAAACAGTGGAAGCTTTGGAAACAAAGGGAAAATTTAGCTATTTAAAGGTTCCAGTCAACTCCAGCCAGAGTTCTCCAGTCTCCATGCCAGTTACCTGATCATTATATGTGTTTCCAGGATGCTCACTGCAATGGTTTATAAAGAAAGAGTTTGCCCCCCTGAATAGAAACCAATCACTTTCTAATTCACTGTTTCACAGGTTTGCATCCATTGGAGAGGCATTACTGTATCTGCAGGGTTGCACAACTCGTGGTCCTCCAGATGTTTTGGCCTACAACTCCCATGATCCCACACCATTGACTATGCTCGCTAAGGCTGATGGGAATTGTAAGTCAATACATCTGGAAGTCTACATGTTGTGCACCCTTGAGTAGCTAGGATAAACATTCCTATTTATGATTTATATATAGTTCCATCAGTTTGTAGAATGCACTGTAGAGTGTAAGAAAATAAACAGAAAGTTGTGCCGGATCTGACCAAAGGTTTATGTAGTCTAGCATCCTGTTTCCCAAAAGTGGTCAACCAGATGCCAATGGGAAGCCCACAAGCAGATTGATTATCAGTGCAAAAAACCCTTCTGATCATGTTCCTCAGCAACTGTTATAGAGCCATCATGACTAGGAGCCTTTGATAGCCTTATCCTCCACAAATTTGTCTAATCCCCTTTAAAGCTGTCCATGTTGGAGGCTATCACTACAGGTCCCTGTCCAGAGGGGCTCACAGTCTAGAATCCATCAGAGGAGGAGACAATAGAAGAAGTGGAAGGAAAGATTTTTCTTGTAAAAAGAAATCACGATGTGCAATCTTTGGCTGAGTATGATAAGCTATGGTTTGCCTTTTTGTCCATGAGCGATGCTTTCTATGTGTATTAATTTAGTCATCAGAAGAAATAAACAGCAAAAGAGTCTTCCATTTCAGCCAAACTTAAAATGGAAAGTCTTTGTTGGTTTTGGAATACAGAAGGGGTGGTTAAAATGACTAATGTTCGGATGCTGTTTGCTTCAACTCCAGTGTGACACCCAATCCACCAGGCAGTTAATTTGGAACACTAAAGAGAACTTGTTTTAACCTTTAGAAAGCAAGCACGTACAGCATGCACCACCAGAGGGAGCCATTACTTGCCATCCTCCAGGCCCACCTCCATAATGGATAAGGGCCTTCTCCTCCTCCTCTTCCACCTCCTCCTCCTCTTTTGTGGAAATATAGAGATGGGTGAGAATTTACCAGCATCCACAAATGTTCTAATAAATGGGATGGAAAAAAACTTGAGATTTTGAAAAATAAATAAATGCAAATATGGCCAAATACCAAACTGATGGGTTCATCCACACGGGCTGAGGGCTTTGAAAACTTAGCTCTTCCAAGTCTAGGATTGAGACCCTGTGCATTCAAGCCCATTTGCAGTGCTGAGTTAGGTTTGCCACCTCTTTGTTTCTGGTGGGCTCCTAATCGTTAGCATTTGAAGGGAAGGCAGGTACAACGTGATTCTCCTCTTTTTCTTCTTCTCCTAGGACCCTGAGATCCACAAAGCCAGGCAGAAAAAAATGTACACTTAGGATTGGTGGTGTAGAGGATCCAAGGCCCGCAAGAACACAGTGCCAGCAATTCTTTTATTAGCAGGGACCCTGAAATCATCTGCCACACTGCTCAGTCTTCCCTGTTTCCTCTGAGCATGGCTGAAATCCTTACAGAAGCAGGTGGGGGAGGGCAGTGGGGTGATTTTTTCCACCTAGTAACAATATATTATTTCCAGTTGTATTTTGGGCTGATTTGGTTTGGAATGGGCAATTAAGATCCATTCTCTTTGCTAAAGGACTGCTCCTGATGGAGATGAAAACTGGTAGAATTGGTTTGTTGGGGGTTGTGACTATGGGGAGCACCTGCCCTCCAAAATTTACCCCTACACCACTGCTTAGGTATAAAGAATTCTGAGCCCAGGAGTTTCTTTTGAGTGCTGGGACTGATCTGAGATCATTCCTGGTTACTAGGGACATTGAAGAAGCCCAAAATAGATTCAAATGTTTTCCGATTCCTATGAATCTGACCTGCGGATCCCACAGCAAACCGGCTTTTTCTATGTTGCACAAATTCAGACTTCCAGACTGTTTTTTGTAGCTGTGTGTGTGTGTGTGTGTGTGTGTTTACTTTTGGGGGAATTAGCACCAGTGTGTATTAATGCTGATGCACATTTGCAGGCAGGAACAAAATTCTGTCAACGAGCAGGCGATGAAATGAAAGATGTATGACAATCCACACAACACAGAGAGAACAGGTTGGAGGAAATCTGTACATCCCTCCCGGTTACCCCAAACTTTCTTCAGTTCAGCAGTATTAGCGTGGTTGTGGGTGGTTGTGGGGAGCCCGACTGTTGTTGCTCTTGTTAAACAATTGAGAAAGCAGAAACCTTTGCCAATCTACTGCAAAAGCACGTAGAGTGCTTTCAGCAGATTCCAATTGACCATCTCCCCATTTTTGTTGCATATCACCCACAATAGATGGTCTGGGTCCAAATGGGGTAAGAGGGAAGACCATGTTGGAAATTTCAACCGGATTTCAAACCAGATTGGGCCTCCTGCATCAACTGTAGAGTAGAAAATGGAAAAAGAAGATTCATTCATTACATTTATTCCCAACTTTTCCCCTCCAAGGAACCCAAGGAGGCGTCCATAATCCTCCTCCTCCTCTCCATTAATCCTCACAACAACATCCCTGTGAGGTAGGTGGGGCTGAGAGTCTGTGACTGGCCTAAAGTCACCCAATGAGCTTCCATGGCTGAGTGGGGACTAGAACCCAGATCTCCTGACTCCCAGCCCAACACTCTAGCCACTACACCACACTGTATCTAGAAGCTACACCTTCTAGATTTAAAGCCACGTCTGTTTTTGGCCCTCACAAAACTGGACTTGTGAAGATGACATTTCTAATTTTTCCACATGATGGTGGGAAAATGTCTATGAATGGGTGCCAGAATGAACAAGACTACACAGTTCACGAAGCACAAGTGGGGTGGATTTCACAAAATCCAGACATCCCTCCCTGAAACCCTGAAGAGCTGCTACCAGTCTGTGTCGACAATACTGGGCTAGATAGAACAAATGGTCTGACTCAGTGTAAGGCCACTTCCTATGTTCCTGTATGTGGAAGTTAGGGGGTGCTCTCTTTGCCTCAGGCAGCAAAATATCTTGAGCTGGCCCTTTTCTCCAGCTCTAATCTTCATTTCTGACAAAGCGCAGAGGCACACGGATGGGCTGAATATTTTAGATGGGAGCATCACACACTCACACACACACAAGGAGAGTTCCGTGTTGCCACTAATGGTCCTCACTGGGTCCCTTTGGAAAGGACTTTAGTTCAGAGACCACAAACTCCCCTCTTGCCGCAAGAGACGGCCATTCCTCCTCCTTGGCTGGCTCTTGCCATGCACACATTCAAACCATCTCATTAGCTCTTCCGCCACCTGCCCCGAGGGAGGGCCTTGCCGAGTTCGCCACATGGCTTTTGCCATGGCAGTAAGTGACCCTTGCTCAATGCCACGAAATTCAAGCTGACAAAGTTATTGATAACATCAAGCAACACTTTGGGGTCCTCCGAGGTCTTGGCTTGCCATACTTTGGGGAGCAGTTGAAGTGACATAGGGCGTTGGGAAAGAATTGGAAACCATGTTTGCTGAGGAAGTCCCATCTGTATTCGCTTTCTCTCTCTCTCCCCTTGGATTCCCCCCACCAATTTAGGAAGATCAATATGTTCCTTGCTGTTACAGACACATCCATGCATGCATGCATGCATGCATTCTCTCTCTCCCCCCCCCCCCCCCCCCCCGTCAGCAACCAGCCGTTTCTTCCCTCAAACATCCAAACAGATTTCTGGGACTGCTAACCAGAGTGACAAGAGCTCAGGGATTTCTACAGCAAAGTAGTTTCTCAGCATCAACTCTCTCTCTCTCTCTCTCTCTCTCTCTCTCTCTCTCTCTCTTTCTTTCTCCCCCTCCCTCCCTCCCCCCTCTCCCTCCCCTTGCTTACATCCTGCTAACAGTATAGGTTTGAACAGTGAAGCAATAACATCCTTGGAGATTGAAATCCAGGGCCAACCTAATTCAGAGAAAGCCCTATTGAATTCATAAAGGATCCCTGCCATTTCAGGCATGCCGAATCAGAAGTAAGATCAGAAGAACATAAGAAGATTCCTGCTGGAACAGACCAAGGGTCTATCTAGTCCAGCATTCTGTTCACGTAATGGCTGACCCGCTGCCCATGGGAAACCCACAAGCAGTTTAATTGCCATGCCGGGGTGGGGCAGGGGGTTATTTGCTCAGTAGGCAGAAGATAGATTGTTATCCATGGTGGACCACTGATAATTTTCTGGTAGACTACCATGTTCCTGCTGGTTGCTGGATACATTCAAACTATGCCACACAAGGTGGGACTTGATGTGATAGATCAAGACACTTTTTTTTACATCCTTAAGCAAAAGTTCATGGTTGGGATCACCTCACATAGATTAGTTTTACCTTACTGTGAAGAAATATATATAGATTAAATAGAAAACAGAAATCCAATCCATCTCAACCATGAGACTTGGGTGTGTGCTCAGACTGGTGACCAAGTGCAGCTAACTGTGGTTGGACAACTCCAAGGCCCCGGATCTCCTGGTTTCTTGGGGTTCTTGATCACTAAAGTAGAATGGATAGCCTTTCAAATTGAGGGCATTTTCAAATTACAGATGGATAGCCTTTGTTAAATGTGTTTTGTCTATGTTTCATGGATTGGCATCTTTTGTTCCATTGTCCGCTCATTGATGCAATTGGATCTTTGTACGAGAATGTCGTTCCGGTTTGCAGACAAACATTTGTGGTGATGTACACTTGTGTAACACACACATCTGCCATTTTTTTTTAAAAAAAAGGGTTTACAAGTCCATAGAATCTGTGACTCGGGAAATGTTAGTCTACTGCAGAATCTGAAATCCGAACTCATAGAAATCTGAACACATTTGAATTTGTTGAGCATTTCACTGACATGTCTACTTCAAATAGAAAATGTCTCCCTGTAATAGTAGGACACATGGCCAGCCTCATTGTAAGGCAATTTAATTTGTTTAGCAACAGGTTGGGCTGAATATACCTGTGTTCTCTCTGTGTTATGGAATATTACGAATTATTACGGAATAATAGGGTAGAATCCAATTAAAGTCCTATGTCGAGTAGATCCATTGAGGTCTCATTCATTTCAATGGGTCTACTCAAGCAGGACTTGCTCTTGCTGTTCTTGTAGTACTGAAACACAACGTCTGCAGCGCATTGGCACCTGGTATGCAAACCAATTTCTGGGTATTGCCTTTCCCCTCTGGGTGTGATGGGTTTAACTCTGAGGATGTGGTGATTGCTTCAGCATGGCTATGTGTCCCACAAAGCCAACATTAGCTAGCCCGGTGGGGGCTTAAACCATTGGTCGACACACTTGAGTTTCCCCTTAGTGCTTTTTCTGCTCGTCTGCTCTGTATTTCAGCTGCCCCACACCTAGATAGGCTAGACTAGATGGAACAAGCTGACCTTTGACCCCTGAGGAGCAGTAATGGATTGGCGTATTGATCCCGGCACTTGTCACAGCAAATCGAGGTGCCACAGTTAAATTCCCCCCCCCCCAACCTTGAAGCTGTGCCTGGTTTCTGTACATCCCCACTCGCCCTCATGCAGATGCAAGCAAACATGATGTCCGACAGGCTATTAAGCCGCAGGACAGCCTGTCCCCTGTCAAAACACACAAGGTGTCACGGTCCCCCTGGGAATACCACCACTGTTGGCTGTCTCTGCACCACCATCACCACCCCCAAACACAAGGCAGCAGGACTTATAACAGCATTATGTCTACTAATTCAAGTGTAACGAAATCCACTCACAACATTAATAACAAAAGAAGGTGGGCTGCAGCAAGGATGGACTGACTTCTGCCCTGCGCGTCAAACATTATTTTTGTTTTGTTTTTTAAAGTAGAGTCTCCATGGTCCCCCGAAGTGTGTTAGATTTTACAAAGTAAAAGTGCACAATCAGGATTGCTTCACAGCTATGGCAGAGCTAAGAACATAAGAATATAAAAAAACCCGCTGGATCAGACCAAGGATTCATCTAATCCAGTATTCTGTTCACATGGTGGCTGCCCAGCTGCCCATGGGAAACCCACAAGCAGGACATGAGCACAACAGCACCCTTCTGCCCTTGTTCCCCAGCAACTGCTGTACATAGACATATTGCCTCTGATACTGGAAATAATCTATGTTAAGGGATCCTGAACATGAACCTTTGATTAAGAATGCAAGAAGATCCATCTAGTCCAGCATATTTTGCAAGATACCAGCAACCAGCAGGAAACTCATGTCTTACTTGTGGGTTTCCCACAATCAGCTGCTTGGCCATTTTGTGAACAGAATGCTGGATGAGATGGATGCTTGGTCTGATCCAGCAGGGTTCTTTTTTATGTTCATAACTTAATAATCCACCAGAAATTGGTCAATGGTCCATCATGGACAGCAATCTGTATTCTGTCCATCCAATATAGGTAGGTAGGTAGATAGGTAGGTAGATAGATAGATCTATATGAAAGGTAGAAGAGGGCCAGGATTTCTCCTTGATTATCCCAGAATGCAGGTCACGGAATAATGGGCTCAAGTTACAGGAAGCCAGATTCCAGCTGGACATCAGGAAAAACTTCCTGACTGTTAGAGCAGTGCGACAAAATTCCTTAAGGAGAAAAAAACAGAGGTATGATAGGTGAAATGTTGAATTGTCCTCCAGATTAAGGTCATTTGGACTAAGAGTTTTGAGTCTGTAGATTCAGAATAGGACCCCAAACGACTCAAATAAAGTTCTTTTCCCACTGCTCTAGGACAATAGCATGTGTCTTCACTTGGTTTCTTCTAAACATTTATAGTATATCAATGTTTGGGTGGGATTTTGGGGGTATCTTGACTGTAACTTTATCTCCAGTGAGGGTTAAGCTTGCATGCTTCAAATGGGGATGGGGAGTGAAGGGGATAATGGATGGCCGAAAAAAGAAAAGAAAAGAGAAGTGTGAGTCCCCATGAGTCTATGATGAAAATGACAAAGAAGACTTTATTGATTTCATGGTGCCTCCATCTTCCTAACCTATTAAGCACGGCTCACTGACAAGGTGTCAAAATATTTCTAACTTCCCAACTCTGAAGCCGATTGGGTGGGATGAGGGAAGAAGGACATGAAATAGATGGCAGATGATTTAGACAGATGATAGATAGATGATAGTAGATGATAGATAGATAGATAGATAGATAGATAGATAGATAGAGATTTTTCTCCCTCTAGCATACTACTAGAACCCAATGGGATCATCCCATAGAGCTGATCGGTGGGAGATGCAGGACCAATAAAAGGAAGGACTTATTCACACAGCACATCATTGAACCATGGAATTTGCCACCACAGGATGTAGTGATGACCACCAATTTGGATGGCTTTAAAAAGGAGGTTGGTCAAATTCCTGGAGAATAAAGGTATCAATTACTACAGGTCCTGATGGCTATATACTACCTCCAGTATCAGAGACAGTAAGCCTATGTACACTACTTGCTGGGGAACATGGGTGGGATACATGAAGGTTCCTGGTCAACATCTGGTTGGCCACTGTGTGAACAGAGTGCTGGACTATATGGACCCATGAACTGATCCATCATGGCTCTTATGTTTGTATGTATTCCCAGGAGCTGTTCTGTTAGCTCACTGGAGCCCTCCAACACCTTTGATCTCCAGTCTGAGAAAGGGCATTGCTGAAGGATACCGGAAAAAACGAGTTCAGATTTCTAAGAATCCAGCCTGAGGAATCTGCTGCAGATCAGCCTCTTTGGGCTGTGTGGAGTCTGTGGACTTTGGAATCTTTTTTTTAAAAAAACTTCCCCCAAATTTGCACATATTTATTTCTTGGGAAATGTGCAAGTTTCTGCTGAGACATCTCACATTCTGGATAATTTACGCAGGGAAAAGTTGACTGGAATGGGAGACAATACACTAAATGTTATGTACTAACATACATGACATAAATTGTGACAAACCCTGTCATAGAATTGTTTGCATGTTTTTTCTGCACATTGAAAAACAACAATTACGCTGTCTGTGTGAGCACACGTCGGAAGGAATGACATTGGATGATCCACAAATCACAGATGGGATGGATTTCACAAAATCCGGACAACCCTAGCTTTGCCTGGTTTTCTCCATGACCTAACTCTCTCTCTCTCTCTCTCTCTCTCTCTCTCTCTCTCCCACCTCCCGTCCTCCCGATAAAAGAAAATCTAGATGCTTAGCAACCTTTGGTGACACCTGCAGCGATCCAGCCCTTGAAAAGATACAGGAGGAATTCTTAAAATATATTTCTCACAGACCACAATATATTCCATATGCTCTGAATCCTGGCGAGAGTGAAAGTTGTGCATTCAGCAGCTACCTCTGGCAAATGTTTCTTGCCCACACTGGGGAAAACCTTATCAGTGCTTCTCCCCGTCTTCACAGCTGGAAGGAATTTAGAGGCAAATCCGACCATGCCATTGCAGAGGAAGGCTTAGCTCAGAGATGCACTTAAAACCCACAACTGCTCAGAAAGAGCAAAGGATTGGCTTCCCATTAAATACCAGTTGCCAAGTCCTGGGAATCCAACCTGCGGAATCTGTTGCAGACCAGCCTCTTTGGGCTGTGTGAAGTCCTTACTGCTTTGATTCTGCAAGGGTGTGTGTGTTCTTTTAACTTGCCTGACTGGTTTATTCCGGCCACATTCACCAGGTAGTGTGGATATCCAAGAAGGTGAGTTCATTTACACTGGGGAAGACCCTGAGCTTTGAGATAGGGATGAGGGAGAAATTTGTTTTCATATTTTAATTTTGCCCTTTCAAACCGCGATGTGAATCGAAACTGAATTACACTTTGAAATTCGCACTCCTTCAAATGCTGTGATGGAGTTCTCTAATTGAAACAAGTGTACAAAAATGTGTACATGGCAGGGTGGGTGGAGACTTCATGCCTAAGTCAAAGAGCAAATGGTGTGTGCATCACACACACACACACACACACACATCCTAATCCTCCTTGGCAGTAAAGATAAAATAAAAAATAAATGAGAGAACTAATAATTTTATGCCTTTCATGATACCTGGTTGGAGGGGGTTCAGAGGAGGGCAACGAGGATGATCAGGGGTCTGGAAACAAGACCCTATGAGGAGAGACTAAAAGAACAGGGCATATTTAGCCTGGAGAAGAGAATACTGAGGGGAGACATGATAGCTCTCTTCAAATACTTGAAAGGCTGTCACACAGAGGAGGGCCAGGATCTCTTTTTGATCATCTCAGAATGCAGGACATGGAATCATGGGCTCAAGTTACAGGAAGCCATTGTCTGGCTGGACATCAGGAAAAACTTCCTGACTGTTAGGGCAGTACGACAATGGAACTGATGACCAATGGAGGTGGTGGGCTCTCCCACACTAGAGGCTTTCAAGAGGCAGCTGGACAACCATCTGTCAGGGATGCTTGAAGGTGGATTCCTGCATTGAGCAGGGGGTTGGACTCGATGGCCTTATAGGCCCCTTCCAACTCTGCTACTCGATGATTCTATGATTCTACATTAGATCAACTGCCTGAGGCATCAAGAGTGCTCTGCCTAATGGTAGGCCTGGCTCTGTGTGGAGTGAGGGTTAATGGACAGGCAACTTACCAGAAATGGCAGAGACCATGTCAAATGGAAAGTGAACTAATGTTGAGGAAATGAAGATCCGAACGGGACACACTAGGTCAGATGAGGTCAGAAGGAGGAACATTTGCTGAGCCTCTTTCAGTTCTTTTCAGTCAGGCACCGAAGATCACATCCTTCCAACGATTATTAAAAACTTACTTGTTTACCCTGGCTTTTTCCAACCATTAACTTGTCTAAATGTCATTGTGCTTTTATACTGCTGTATTGTATTATAATTTAATTTGCTGTAAAATGCTTTGGGATTAAAAAAGAATTAAAAACTTAAAATGGGAAGTGGCGTATAAATATTTCAAAATAAAATAAATAAGCTAAACGGGGAGCTCATTGGCAAGACAAAAACCTTTGGGGATAAGAAGGAGGACTCAAGACACAAAAAGAAGATCCCCACATCTGGCTATTTGACTTAAGGCTATCCTGTATATGAATAGTGACCTCCTTCTCCATGTGTCAATCGTTAGATAGCCCAAATGGCACCATTAGTGCACAAGAAGGAAGGGGCATCCATCAGTTACGGGGGAAGCCACAGGTTTGCCAAAGTCCAAAAATGGAAAAGTGCTGTGATTGGAAGTCAACGTAGAACCCGGCTTAAGCCATTTCCTGATTGGAAGGTAGCGTTTCAGTCACAGGACTGCATCCCGTTTCTCTGCCTCTTCTCTCTCTCCTCCACATGACATTCCCCATTTATGGAGAGCCTCAGATTCCAAGGCATGCTGAATATCTCCAAGCCAGGGATCGTCGTCTCTGATTTATGCCTTGTCAGAGGCTGTGCCTGTTTCTGGCCTCCCCCAGAAAGGAGGTGGTAGAAGATTCCATTCCTACAGCAGCACCATGGTTGGAGAGGTGGAATGACACTCCTCCACCGTTTTCTTGCCGGCTTCCTCAAAACGTCTGGAGTCAGCCCCGACTAGCCATAGAGAATGGATGTTGGGATGCAAAGCCTGTATGGATGGTGCAAGACTGATCCCTTAGCGAGAGACTGGGCTTCTCTTTGCCCCTGCGTCCTTCCTTATAGCAAATGCCATATGGATTCTGCAATGTAATGTGCTAAGGGTCACAAGATAATACATGTCAAGGGTCAAGAACCTCAGGGCCGGGGGGAAATCTGGCCCTTCTATGGTCCCAATCTGGCCCTCCAGGTTTCTCCAGTTAGCCCCACCCCTTTCCCCTGGCCCCACCCATTTCTACTCAGTGGTTTTCTAGCTTTTGTGCAGTTTTTCCTTCATTCTGAAAGGTTGAAATGTCTCCCCTAAGCATTATTTAGGAATGTACCTTTTCCAGGTCTTTCATGGATTCCCAGGCACCTTTCTTTCCATCATCCGTCCATTGATGAAATATAACCAATAAACTAAGGGTGCAATCCTATGGGTTGCACCCTCAATGATCATAAGTCCCCAGACTCAAAGGCTTACAACCTTCCTATGTAAAGTGGGAGGACTGGCGGAGGTGATCTCCCAGTCTGCATTTTCGCTGAATGGGCTTTTTTTTGCCCATCAAGCAGTGATGTTTCAGAGGGGGAAGGCAGGAGGCTGGGAGGCCTTAGCATAACTCATATCCTAGCCTCTCCAGTCTTCTCTCCTCTCCTCCCACTGGGACACCCCCTTTCCTTCTCCCCCAAAGGCTGGATTCCTGACACTGGAGGTCAATAGGCACAATTCATTCCATGCTGGCTGTAAGGGGAGGGGCAGGTCATCGGATCTCCAATTAACCCCTCTGAGGTTGGAGCGCTGTCTCCAACCATGGGTGGGGAATCTCAGGGATCCTGTGGCCTCCCAGATGCTGTCTAGGGTCCATGGGCTTGCTCCTTATCTAACCAAATGACTAACCAAATGACTGCAGGACAGGGATTTTGTTGAGTGGTGGACCACCTGATTTGCATGCAGAAGGTCCCAGGTTTGATCCCTGGTACCTTCAGGTAGGTCTAGTCAAAAACTCATGCCTAAAACCTTGGAGAGCTGCTGCCAGTCAGTGTCAACTATACTGGACTAGATGGACCAGTGGTCTGACTTTGTGGGATGCATCTTCCTATATTCCTTTGCTATGCCAGGTCAATTGGAGCATGTATCGACGGCTTCCCCAAATTCAGGGAATGAGCATTCCCACTTAGCAGATGACCCAGTCCTTAGAAGCCATTTCAAGATGACACTTGGCTGATGTTCGGACAGCTTGGATGGTGGCAAAGTGCAGCACTATCTAAAGCAAACACAGCCTTGCCGATGGATATGTGGTGGTGGTGGTGGTGGTGGAGGAGGAGGAGGAGGAGGAAGAGTGAAGGGGCTGCTTGAGGAATGCATGCATGGCTGCAGCAGGAATACTCTGCAGAGCCGGCCCCTTGGTCACACTGCTGCGTATCTACAAAGTGAAATGGCTTAGCAGCTCACTTTCAATCAGGCTGAATTATGAGCTCAACGATTTGCCGGACATTTTACATGAACCAGAAGATGTGTTATCTGATGAAAATTGCTTAATTTAATATCCTGGCTTGACAAGGCAGTGAACTGTATGTCTCTTGGAGTAGATGCCGGGGCAGATGATTTTACTTAGCCGAAAGGATTAAGCAACCCACCTTCCCCGTTCCCCATCATACACATGCACAAAATCCCACTCACAAAGAAGGGCAAGAGAGATTCTCATGCCCTGGTACTGTCGCCGTTCTCAGGAAAGACAACTCTTGTCAATTCAAAAGAGCAATTGCGATTAGATGATGTGGTTGCACCACCCGTTCCAATGCTTGCCCAAACTTTTAGTATTGATTTAATTTTAGATTTTGATGTTTAGCTGAAATGAGTTTGGTGGAGGGGAAAAAAAATCAACTCAAACATTCCTGTCACATAATGAACTAAAGCAGGGAGAAACTGAATAAATGGGAAGGTATATGGATGTGTACCGAAATGGCGGACATTTGAACATCCATCTTCCATGCATCAAAAGTTTACAAACATTTTTTTTTTAAGCAAATGGATGTGACTTCTTGGAATCTGAAATTGGAAAGACTTTGAAATTCTCTTTAACTGTTTAATTCCAGCAGGTCTTAGGGAAAAAGTCGCTTTCCGTACAAAGAGGTATTGTTGGATTGAAGATCATTTATTTCAGCTAGCCCAAAACATCAGCTGTAGAAGGATAGAAGTAATCCTGTCCCTCCAAAAGGGGACAACCCCATCAAATTGTAAAACATCAGGAGACAATCCAGCCAAATGTATATCCATATAATAAACTGCAGATTTGAGAACATGAACACATAGCTTTAATAATGCATAGTGTAATTGATGACACAGCCATGCTGCAGGTGGGAGAAAACCTTTCACTTGCCCCAAAAATTACCAGTCGATCATTGCTAATTCACAATGGCTGCTCTCCGATGCTCATTCTTCAAGCCACTGCAATTAGGGATGTCAAAGAAATCCACAATGGAATCAAATGGATCCCCCACCAGACCAGCTTTTCCCAATTTGCATGGATTCTGCATATTTATGGATATTTTTTTTTGGAAAAAAAACTTTCTGGAATTTTACGCAGATTTAGAAAATACTGAACATGAAAAAAAAAAAAAACCTATACATTTGGTCCGTAGGCTAAAACATTAACATTTGCATTTTGTGTGGGGGAGTTGCACATTGGGGGGGGGGTTGTGTGTGTGTGCATATTTTCACATGTGCAAATTTGTGCAAATTCGGGCAACGGGGAAAAATCCAGTTACACCAATAAGCAAATTCCATATAAAAATCTACTACTAAGACAGAACGAAATCCACAAAACGCAAATGGGATGGATTTTTACAAAACCCATACATCTCTAAAATGGGAACTGAATGGAAGTAGTTTGGCCAGTTCAAAAAGAAATATATGGGAGAGGAAAGCCTTGGCTGAATCCAATTCCTAAATGATTCAAGTTCTAGGTAGAATGCCCCACCCCTCCCCATAAAAAATAGAGGAAATGATGGTGTTAAGATAGTCATTTCTACGTTACATCCCATTCATTTGAACAAGTCTATTGTAAGTAAGGCTAACATCGGATACAAGCCTTCATCTTTCAACTAGACATGGATTGGACAGCTCTTCAATTTGAGCAGGGGTGGGGAAGCTCTTGCATGGGGTCCCAAACTGGCCCTGCAGGATTTCCCAGATGGCCACACCCCCTTTCCTTGGCTCCAACCCTTTCCCCTAACCACTGTAGTGTGCTCAGCAAATTGCACTTGCAGTTACCTATTCAAATCGTTGGACTCAATGCTCAAAGATCTTAGACATAGCCGGGGGTTGGAGACATTTGGGGTTGGGCCTTGCATGTCCTATCCTCACTTTAGTTATACCTATGTTGCAAGGAAACACCTGTATAGGACTTAAATCTATCTATCTATCTATCTATCTATCTATCTATCTATCTATCTATCTATCTATCATCTATCTATCCTATGGGATGAACAGATTAGTCTCTTTCCAGTCCATGACATTGTGTTGTGTTCAATCATAAGTCTGCTAAGTCCTCCTTTTGGTGACACAAAAAAATGCATTTAAATTGTACACATTTTCTCATAAATACATTATGTAAACATTTTATTTTAGGGCTGAGAATTGCTAAATTTGGAGAAGGGCACAGTCCAAAGGATAACTGCATTCCAATCCACATATCAAAAGAAATTGTATATATACATACATACTTTGGAGTAAGCCCCACTGAACTCGGTGGAACTTGCTTTTGAGTAGAAAGTTATAGAATTGTGTGGGTCATAATTAAAATCTTTCTGACATGCTAGTTTTCTACATGAAGGTTGATGACACATAGCCACGCACACCCGCCCCATGGGGGAACATGAAAAGATGACTTTTCATCAGGATGATGGTAGAAACTGGCCTTCGGAAGCGGATCGAGCTACTAGTTCTTCCAGCTCTAGGAAAATTCCAGAAGTGCCCCTGTGAGTAATAAACTGGTGTTTCCCGTAACATGAAGCCAACTGGAGTGAGTTACAGCCCCTTCCTTTCCCCAGCACTGATGGTGATAGATCCAGGACTCAATGGGAACATTTTCTCTCTCTCTCCCCTGAGAGCTCACACCTTCCCAGGGAGGCATGCAAGATCTTGGCTCCATGGCAGAGGGGAAAGACTTGGCTGCCTGCAAGCATCTCTGGGAAGCTTGTTGGCCCTCACTGAAGGGATCCATGTGCATGACAGGGAGAGATTTACTGCAGCCCATGGGTTCACATTGAAGTGGAGATGACAGCCTTCCACAGCTTGGATGAGCCTTGATGGATCCGTTATTCATGCTGAGAGGTGTCTTGAAAGATCTACAGACATATTGAAGTGACCTGGAATTTCATTTGATGGAACCAAAAGGCAAAAGAAAGAGGTGGATGCCTTAGAACTCCACTCACTAAAGTCAGCTTTGATTGGATTAATATTAGTTCTGGTGCAATGAGCAACACAAGAGGGGTGTTGTTCTTGGCTGGCTTATTGGCATGAAGATGATGTCAGTGCAGCTAGGCAACGGGGAGCCAGAGGTTTCAGTTTCCCTAGTCTTTCATTGTTAATGTTGCAGAAGGATTGTACGGATGTTATAGCTTGGTAGACCGAATGAGAACTCATACGCTTTCCCAACCATCTCACCTACACACATTCAACATAATATTTGCATAGAGCTTCTACATGTGGCAGGCTTGGCCTTACCATGCAGTAGGGTGACCAGATAAAATCCAGGTCAGGGCTCATGTAACTTGAACAGTTGTAGAGAAAAGGGAATTTCAGCCAGGGTCATTTGTCTGCAATTAGTTCCTGGTGAAATTCCCTCTTCATCACAACAGTTAAAGTTGCAGGGGCCCTGCCTTCTTTTGTATATGGTCACTCTAGTATAGTGCCTGCACCTTTAACTGTTGTGATGAAGAGGGAATTTCATCAGGAACTAATTGCATACAAATGACACTGGCTGAAATTCCCTTTTCTCTACAACTGTTAAAGTTACATGAGCCCTGACCTGGATTTTATCTGGTCACCCTACCATGCAGCACCCTTGGGCAGCTGCTAGGTACTGCTAATTTCAGACCATGGGGCACAGCTCTGAGTCCTGCTGTCCAGGAAGGCTCCCAAACGACCCCCTTCACTGCTTCTGTGCCCTAATTCGCCATGTCTCCCTAAAGGTAGCATCTGATTGGTACAGACCTCTGCTACTCAAAACTTAAAGGGGGAGGGCATTGGATTGAGCCAAGGCTTTCATCTACCATGTTTTGTTTTGTTTTTAACTGGCCAAACTACTTCCATTCAGTTCCCAGAAATGCACATATCAGTGTGTTACAGTTAGAGATGTTCAGATTTAGTAAAAATCCATTCCATCGGCATTGTGTGGATTGTCAGGTGCCTTTCGTTCCATCTTATTGGTAGAATCAGATTCTTATACGGAATCTGCTTATTGGGGTAATCGGGTCTTTCTCCCCAATTTCCTGAATTTGCACAAATTCGCACTTGAGAAACTGCATGAATCTCCCATCCAAAATGCACATTTTTATATTTTAGCTTTTGGAAAAAAAATACGTATTCTCTGTAGATTTTTTTTCATTATATGTATTTTTTTTTACTAAATCTGCATAAAATTCCAGAAAGAGGAGGAGGAGGAGGAGGAGGAGGAGGAGGTCCGCAAATCTGCAGAATCTATGTGAACTGGGAAAAGCCGGTTTGCTGCGAAATCTACAGGTCATATTCATAGAACTCCAAACTCCAACACTGATGATGGGAGAGTGTCCTTCATTACACCTGAAGGCAGAAGGCTAACTTAGGAGTTGCAGAGTCAGCGACATGGTACACAGTTGTCTTCTTCAAGACCTTGCTGTTTCCTCCCAGCTCCTGCTGCCTGAGGTGACTGCCTCACTTTGCTTAATGTCAGGGGCAGCCCTTCCAATGGGACCAGACAAGGAGGAGGAGGAAGAGGAGCCGTTATGGACAGGTTAAAAAAAAGGGAGGAAGGAGGGCTGGCTGGCTGGCCGGCAGGTTGGCAAGGGGGCAATGGGTACGAAAGGAGAGCTTTCCCAGTCAAGAGTGCTTCGGCTATTGGGTGAAATAAATTAATAAAAGGAACTTATTTATTGCATTTCTATACTGCCCAATAGCCAAGACTCTCTGGGTGGTTCACAAAACTTTCCTGTCTCGTCCTCTGAAGTTAGCGGTGCCTCTGCTCCTGGGGCCCAAGAATCCTGGCACAACATAGCATAGCCCACCACACATACCTGCCTTACACCCCAATTGAATATATAGTCAGAAATCCTTGCTGACCTGCTGCAAATCACCGAGAGATCTACCAGTAGATTGAGGTCTACGTTCTGCCCACCTCTGGACCAAAAGTAGGCTGACCAGATAAAATCCAGGTCAGGGCTCATGTAACTTTAACAGTTGTAGAGAAAAGGGAATTTCAGCCAGTGTCATTTGTATGCAATTAGTTCCTGGTGAAATTCCCTCTTTATCACAACAGTTAAAGTAGCAGGGGCCCTGCCTTCTTTTGTATATGGTCGCTCTAGTATAGTGCCTGCAACTTTAACTGTTGTGATGAAGAGGGAATATCACCAGGAACTAATTGCATACAAATGACCCTGGCTGAAATTCCCTTTTCTCTACAACTGTTAAAGTTACATGAGCCCTGACCTGGATTTTATCTGGTCACCCTACCAAAAGGAAGAGGAGCAGGTTCTCAGAATGCTAAGATACTTTATTGTTCACACCTCAGTTGCCAGTGAATATCATAGGAGATTCTCATCCTGCTAAGAGTTTTCTGCAGACATCTCTTACCAACCAACCCTCTGAAGAAGGCCTTAAAAAACAACATAGGCCGAAACGCGTTGGGCGTGAACAATGAAGCATCTTAGCCTTCTCAGAACCTGCTTCTCTCCCTATTTTTTTTTTTACTCTGGGTGGATGCTCTCCTCCTTTTGTTTTTTCACCTCTGGAACAGACAATTTAATATAACAATCCAATCTATCCAACACACATTGTAAATCGGGTCAGGATAACCACCCTCCTTTAATGCCCAGTCTCCTCCTCCTGAAGAAGGGGGGGGGGAACATCCCGGTTTGATTGTCTCTGCTGCCAGCACCCCAAAGAACCACCTTTGGTTAGATTTCTCCCCACAAACACATACACACGCCTTGTTTTCCCTCTGCTTTTCTTTTGGTATTTAAAGCAAACTCAGCCCTGGCTGTCTACAAGAAAGGACCCTCCATTTATCAGGCTTGGGAGTTCTTCTTATACTCTGGCAGGCCTGCCGGAGGCCTGATTGGTGTGGGACTCAAGCGCCATATGGAATGAGTTGCACCTTTCCATTCCTTATCAGAGGGTAAGGCGGTGGGGAGTGGGTTGGGGTGGGGGAAGAAGAATATTCCTTTGCTTTTCCTCAAGCTGCCATACATGCTATGGGATGCTTTAACCCTTACTTGGCGACATGATAACACTTCCTACCACTCTTGTGTCGTTGTTTTTTTTAAGGCTATTGGAGAGCCTAAATGCAAAAGTGCATAGGGTGACCAGATAAAATCCAGGTCAGGGCTCATGTAACTTTAACAGTTGTAGAGAAAAAGGAATTTCAGCCAGTGTTATTTGTATGCAATTAGTTCCTGATGAAATTCCCTCGTCATCACAACAGTTAAAGGTGCAGGCACTATACTAGAGTGACCATGTACAAAAGAAGGCAGGGCCCCTGCAACTTTAACTGTTGTGATGAAGAGGGAATTTCACCAGGAACTAATTGCATACAAATGACCCTGGCTGAAATTCCCTTTTCTCTACAACTGTTAAAGTTACATGAGCCCTGACCTGGATTTTATCTGGTCACCCTAAAAGTGCAAGAAAGGGCAACTAAAAGGATCAAGGGGCTGGAGCACCTCCCCTGTGAGAGAAGGTTTCAACAGCTGGGATTGTTCGGCTTGGAAAAAAGGAGGGTAAGGGGAGACCTGATAGAAGTATATAAAATGATGCCTGGTGTGGAGAAGGTGGATAAGGAGACATTTTTTCTCCCTCCCCCATAATACGATAATCCAATGGGGTCATCCCATCAAGCTGATTGGTGGGAGATTCAGGACAGATCAAAGGAAGGACTTGTTCACACAGTGCATAGGTAAACTATGGAAATCCCTACCATAAGATGTAGTGATGGCCACCAATTTGGATGGCTTTAAAAAGAGATTGTATAAATTCCTGGATATCAATGGCTACTAGTCCTGATAGCTAAGTGCAACCTCCAGTATCAGAGACAGTAACCCTGTATATACTAGCTGCTGGGGGATATGGGTGGGAGGATATTGTTGTGCCATGTCCCTGGCTGACAGCTGGTCGGCCACTGTGTGAACAGAGTGCTGGACTAGATGGATCCTGACCCAGCATGGCTCTTCTTATGTTCTTAAGAGGTATCTGGCAACCGTTAAGTGTAATAGAAATATGGGGAGCATTTAGAGAACATGCAGCATCACACATGCTCAGAACTTTCTCCTCGTTCAGTCTGAGATGGCTAGAGTAGGAAGCAGTAATGACATTCTGAGTGTAGGAGCCTGCCTGATAGCTGAGGTGTGGGGGGGAATCAACAGTGTGGAGCATACTCTAAGTGCGTAAAGAAGTGCTAAGAAGGGAGAATAGTGGGGCACAGTCCCATGCATCCCTAGGAACCAGCTGCACATGAATACCACAATGCATTGTGGGGTTGCCTTTGAAAATGGTCCAGAAACTTCAGTTAATCCAGAATATAGCAATGGGATTGTTAACAGGGACTAGGCAATAAGATCATATTTGCTAATTCTGCATCATTTTCCCTGGCTCCCAGTCCAGACCAGTTCAGAGTGGTGTTTTTTACTTTTATAGGCCTTCATGACATGGATCCTATCAAGTGCTCAGACTCAGGTCTCCCTTGTGGTCAATCAGAGAAGATGAAGTGCAAAACAATGACTTTTATTATGCAAACTGCAGTCAGATCAACAATGCCTTAGGTTACAATCAAAATCCACAGACAGCAGCCAAGTACTAAGTCTTTATGTAGCTTGGCATAACACAGGACCACTTAACCCAAGCAATTCCCTTGGGTTAATGCGCTATGTTAGATCGTTGCCACGAAAACTCACATCGACCCCACCACGGCTAGCTTTTTGGAACACCTCACGAGTTGACATTGCTTGACTTCCTAGCTCAATGCCTCACCCTGGGATCTTGCAATTTCCCAAGTGTATGCATCACTTGTGCTCCTCTTTGAAATGTACACATTCTTCTCCCATTGATTAAAGCATCTTCTGCACATTTTTATTTTTTTACGCACATTTCCAAAAGTGCATATTTTTCATGCACATTCCCACCCACCCCACCCATGTGCACACGGTGTCAAACACAATGGTTTTGGTCCACAAGCTTGGAAATGTGTAGTCTTTAACTGCAGATTGTGTTTTAGTCAGTGTTTGGTCCAGAAGGTGCAAACTGGGTAAATGATGATGATGATGACGATAATGTGAACTGAACTGAATTTCTCATGCATTCCTTCTTCTTGCTATGACGTTCTTCCTGGGAAAGATGGGATGCGGTGGCCAGAACATGTTCTCCCTTGTTCCTCAAGTCTCAGGGCAACTTATTCTGAGAATCAGAGCAACTTTCATTCATCTTCTTTGCTGCTTTTCTGTCTTTTTCCTTCTCATTCATGAGGGATGGGAGTGGAGATGCTCACCAGCCAGAGGCTTTGGAAGTTATTCACTTCACCTCCAGCCAAGATTTTCTTTCATTTCAAAAGAGAATAGTGTATATATTTTCAAAATAACATCCCCCCTCTCTCAACGAACAGATGGCTCTGGAAACACATTTTTAAACCCTACTTTTCATCTCTTCCTGCATCTCTGCCTTCTTTCTTAAGCCCGGGCTATGGCAAATTTAAGCAAAAGCTCTTTGAGTCATTTTTTTCTGGACACAAAATGGGAGAATATGTCTAAAACATTCTCTGTGGGGAGATTTTCTTTCCATTTGAGTCCACTTCAAGGCACTGTGTGAGCTTAGCTACGTTATCGTTATGATTTTCTCTTTCTCTGTCTCTCTTTCCAAAATAATATCTGAATGAACCCACCAAAGGAGGATTTGCAGAACAACAGAGCCGCCTCTGTAAAGATGAAGCCGTTTGTGTGTGCCTCAAGAGACCAGCCTTGTGACCACTAACTGCACAGAAGATGAAACCCTTCCTGGCAGCGCGTTGACTTAAGAGAAGCCCCCTGGACCAGTTTCAGCTAGGTGGAAACAGGAGGTAGCCAGAAATGCAGAGCCGTGGGTTGCAAGGAGAGCTGGGACTGTTTAGACTGGAGAAAAGGCGAGTAAGGGGAGACATGATAGAGGTGTACAAAAGTATGCATGGCATGGAGAACATGGATAGGGAGACATTTTCTTCCCTTTCTCATAATACTGGAACCCAATGGGGTCATCCCATGAAGCTGATTGGTGCGAGATTCAGGACAGAGAAAAATTGGCTTTAACAGGGGGTTAGACAAATTCCTGGAGGAGAAGGCTATCAGTGACTCTTTGCTAACTCTTGTATCAGAGACAGTATGCCTTTGTAAACATGTTGCACTCATGTCCTGTGAGCCACATTTTAGGGCGACCATATGAAAAGGAGGACAGGGCTCCTGTATCTTTAACAGTTGCAAAGAACCGTGAATTTCAGCAGGTGTCATTTGTATGCATACAGAATCTGGTAAAATTCCCTCTTCATCACAACAGTTAAAGCTGCAGGAACCCTGTCCTTGACCGTGTACAAAAGAAGGGCAGGGCTTCTGCAACTTTAACTTTGTGATGATGAGGAAATTTCACCAGGTTCTGCATATATACAAATGACACCTGCTGAAATTACATTTTCTATGGAACTGTGAAAGATACAGGAGCCCTGTCCTCCTTTTCATATGGTCACCCTACATTTGGCCACCATTGCTCTTTGCTGCAATCTGTGTCACCCCCCACTGTCCCCCAAATTCATTTATAAACAAAATATTTGAAGGGGGAAATAGCACCCTCAGTAACCTTCAAATGAGAAATGGGTCAAAATTGGCTTAGAAGCTAAATTGTACACTGTGGGGTTAAATTGTACACTTTGGGTACTCCATAGCCACTACAGATGTTATGGTAGCCATGGGGGTGCATCCCATGGGTGAGGGTTCAGGGGGGCATAAATGGCCACATGTACCAAAATTGCCCACCCACCCATCAATCCTCCCCAACTGGTGTGATCTGGACATGTTAGGCTAGAACTTGCTTCAGCTAGCATGGCCACTCAAAGCTGCAGATGTGTTGGCTACAAATCTCATGAACCAGCAGGCCCAATCAAGCTGCACATGGGTTAGGGACACCAGGTTGGGAAAGGCTGGGCTGGGCAGATTTTGACAGAGTGGTCCTGGACAAGAGGAGGAAGACATTACACAGCAGACTTCTGACTCTGCTATGCCCCTAACCCAAATCATAGCCCCAGGGTTGAAGGAATCATAGGACAGAAACTCTACTAGGTCTTCTAATCCAAACTACCACATTGAAGCAAATATATCTAGAGCATCTCCAAATTATGTGCATCCAACATTCCACTGAAGACCTCCAAGGAACAAAGTTCTGGAGGTGCACCACACTTAGAAATAGGGAAGTCCACTTATGAGCAATCCTATGGCCCCTAGACAGTGCCTGAGTGTCCATCGGATACCTCAAATTCCAAGATCCAAGATTGGAGACAGCCTCAACCCCTCCCCCTTCCACCTTGCAGCTGGCATGGAAAGAATCACACTGGTTGCCCTCCGAGGTTGGGAAGACAAGCTCAGAGGGGGGTAAAGGAGGCACATCCTTGGGAGGGGGGAGAGAGAACAGGACAGGTTATCCTGAAACCTCTCAAGCCTCCTTCTCTTGCCCTCCAAAATGCTTTTGCTAGATAGGCAAAAAAAGCCTATCTAGCAAAAAGGCAGGGTGGGAGGATGGTTAAACACAGATCGCTTCCTCTGCCCTGCACAGAATGCTCATAACCTCTGAATTCATGATCTTGATATCATCGTGATAGGATTGGGCCCTTATTGGTTCAACAAAACCTACCTGCCTGTGTTTCAAACACATTTCTTCTTGCCCGTTTCCTCGGTGGATGAAGAGAACAATCGTTCTGCCTTCTTCTTTCCAAGTATATGTTCTGTGCATCATCATTTTATCTCTCGCTCTAATGTTCTTTGATCTAAGCTAGGCACATGGAGTTCCATCACAGGATTTTTGTTCTAGTCCCATCACCACCTCTGTCAATATCCTTTACATCCAGTCAACTCACTGGGCAGGGACTAGCAGGCATTTAATATGTGTCCTGCGATCTGTGAAGGTGGTTTCTCCACTTAGCATCCTAGATGGTTGTCCAGTTTGTCTGTATTGATGAGTGTGTCCTGCATGCTCTTCCCTAAGCTCCTTACTAGCGATGCTGCCAAATTGCATTATTCACTAGTTTGTGGGTCAAAACTCATGCGTTCGTAAAATGCTCACCTTCGTAGCAAGTACATGGCTCTTCGTACATTCAGTCAGTACTCTTCACCTGGATTTGTTGTTAGAGGGACTGATACAATGCCCTTGGTGTTTGATCAAAGTCACAGTGCATTCTGAGTTTTGTAGTCTACCGTAGTCCTCAAAACCCATGTAGACTACAAAAAACATGTCTTGTGGCTATCCCTTCCTGACCCCATCACCAAACCAGGAATATCAGCTTTAAAAAGTCACTAAAAACTCTTTTCTCAAATAGAACTCACATGATGCCAGTGTGGTGACTGGTGCCCACTGGGCTGATGGGGCACAGGGCAGGGCAGATACTCAATATTCAACTAAGATTGTTGGTGGAGGGTAGAGAGGATGATGGGTGGCCATTGGCAGCTGCGTGCCTTGCATTAGAGCAAATCTACCTGGTTGTGGGGGGATTTCTCTGATCAAGTGGGTGGAGCAGAAGGAGGGAGCCCATATAGAGTCGCCTCTGCATGATGTCATCACTTTGGTACCAGTCAAAGATATATTCCATAGATATATTCCAGCAGAACAATAGATATATTCCAGCAGAACTGTTCAGGGTGGTGAGGGGTCTAACCCGGGCACCTTCCCCCCTGAACCCGATCTTAGAGCTTTCGGTAGTTCGCTGTGATGCCTTTAACGATCATTTCACAGATAAAATCTCTCGGATAAGAGCCGACTTAGATGCCATCATTATAGCAGAGGTTGACAATGGAGTGTCCAGCAACTCCGCGAGTAGAATTACACTGGATCAGTTTCAGTTGGTGAGTACCGAGGATGTGGACAAGCTGCTTGGACAAGTGAGGAGGACGACTTGCCCTCTCGAACCCTGCCCTTCTTGGCTGGTCGCCCAGGGAGGAGATGTAATTAGATTACAATTACAACATATTATTAATACATCTCTCAGGGAGGGGAGTTTTCTATCTTGTTTAAAAGAAGCGGTAGTACGGCCACTTCTAAAAAAGCCCTCCCTGGATCCCCTGGACCTTAATAATTACAGACAAGTATCGAATCTTCCATTTCTGGGCAAGGTGATTGAGAGGGCAGTTGCCTTCCAACTCCAAGCAGTTTTAGATGATACAGATTTTCTAGACCCATTTCAAACTGGCTTCAGGGCAGGATATGGAGTTGAGACTGCTATGGTCGCCTTAGTGGATGATCTATGCCTCAGTATTGACAGGGGGAGTGTGTCCCTGCTGGTACTTCTGGACCTCTCAGCAGCTTTCGATACCATCGACCATGGTATCCTTCTGGAACGCCTGAGGGGATTGGGACACGGAGGCACTGTGCTTCAGTGGTTCTGCTCCTACCTCTCGGGCAGGTTCCAGATGGTGATGCTTGGGGATAGTTGCTCCTCAAAGAAGGAGCTGCTATGTGGTGTACCACAAGGCGCCATCCTATCCCCAATGCTGTTTAACATCTACATGAAGCTGCTGGGAGAGATCATCCGGAGACATGGGGCGGGGTGCTATCAATATGCTGATGACACCCAAATATATTTCTCTATGCCTTTGACAACAGCGCCAGCTAAGGATAGTGTGTCTCTTCTGAATGAATGCTTGGAGGCGGTAATGGGCTGGATGAAGAAAAACAAACTGAAGCTGAATCCAGACAAGACGGAGGTGCTTGCTGTCAAAGGCCACAACCTGGGTTTGGAGGTGTGTCAACCAGTTCTGGATGGGGTTACACTCCCCCTGAAAGACTGTGTTCACAGCTTGGGGGTGCTCCTGGATCCGTCGCTCCAAATGACAGCCCAGATAGATGCGACGGCCAGGAGTGCCTACTATCAGCTTCGGCTGATACGCCAGCTGCGCCCCTTCCTAGAGTTGGAAGACCTAAAGACGGTAGTGCACGCTCTGGTAACTTCAAGTCTCGACTTCTGCAATGCGTTGTACATAGGGCTACCTCTGTGCCTAGTCCGGAAACTTCAACTAGTTCAAAATATGGCAGCCAGGTTGGTCACCTGTACTCCTAGGGGTGGCCATATTACACCAGCTTTAAAATCTCTCCACTGGCTGCCAATTAGTTTCCGGGCGAAGTACAAAGTGTTGGTCATTACCTTTAAAGCCCTACATGGTTTGGGTCCAGGTTACCTGCGGGATCGCCTTCTCCCATACAATCCGCCCTGCACGCTCGGGTCCTCTGGGAAGAATTTACTTCGGTCAGCAAAAACTAGACTGACAACCGTGACCCAGAGGACCTTTTCTTCTGTCGCTCCCAGATTGTAGAATGACCTGCCGGGAGAGATCCGCAAACTCTCTAGTCTCCAAGAATTTAAAACAGCTATAAAGACTGATCTCTTCCAGCAGGCCTACCCAGATGAATTTTAAGTGTTTTTTATTGGTGTTTTATTGGTATTTTAATGATGTATTGGTTTTATGTGCTTTTAATCACTTTTGTGTATTTTATGATGATGTTGTTCCCCACCTCGATCCGGAGGGAGAAGCGGGTGATAAATAATAATAATAATAATAATAATAATAATAATAATAGCTGGAACAGCAGAGCCTAATAGAGTGCGCCCTCTCTCTTTCTCTCTCCTTGCCCCCCCTCCAGTATGTGAATAATGTTTGTTTGTTTAAACATTTCAGACCTATCCCACATCAATGAATCTCTGGCTGGGATGCATTCAATAAGAAACAATTCAACAACCTACTTTGCAGGGCTGATGTAAGAATTACAATGAATATTTTTGAAAAGTGCCTCAAGCATTAAAAAAAGGACTTTAATATTATTATTATTATTATTATTATTATTATTATTAGCATTTGTATACCGCCCCATAAGATTAAAATACTTAAAAACAATATACAAAAGTTAAAACTGCAAAAAACATACACTATACACATACATTTAAAACCACAATAATAACTTTAAAAGCTAAAAGCCTAAAACAAAGAACAGACTCAGGCTCATCAGATATTACTAAATGCCTGAGAGAAGAGGAAAGTCTTGACCTGGCGCTGAAAAAATAACAATGTTGGCACAAGGCGGACCTCGTCGGGAGATCTTTCCACAATTGGGGGGGCCACCACATAGAAGGCCCTCTCCCTTGTTGTCGACCTCCAAGATTCCCTAGGAGTAGGCACTTGGGGAAGGGAAACTACATCAGGGGAAGGTGAACTATAGCCCGTGGAGGTTCCGAATCCAGCTTGCAGAGTTTAGGGCTCCCTCTCTGTGCCTTCCCTTTCTATTTCCTATGAAACACCACTGGGGAGGGAAGAGGAATCCCCATATGATCACTGTGTGGGGAAAACAAAAGTGGGTTGGGTGGGTGTAGGCATGGGACCTCTCAATGTCATCTGGTCCACCAGCTTGATTTGGGATGGGTAATCCAACCCCCAGACCAAAAGAAGTTGCCTGCTCTGATATAACAAACTAAATATGAGTTTAGAGTAAGAATCTATTTCCACTTGCTGCAAGACCGGCTAGGTCAGGGATCCACCTGTAAAAGCCATTGATTTTTTTAAAAAAACACACCAAATATTTAATGGCCAGAGAAATCCAGCTCTATTTGGTTGCCTATACCTGTCTCCTGCAGTCTTCCCTACCACCCACTATTTCTTCTAGGGGTAAATAAAAATGTCTAGTGCTCTTGCGGCTTAAAGAGTGAAAATATGTATAACCTAATAATACAGGCCTCTGTGATCTCCTTGGCAGCCTCTGTCGGTTTATAGCTCTTGGGGCGCACTCCCTTTTCTAATGGTTCAGCTGGGTCTGTCTGACTTTAGAGCTTCCACGCCTACTCCCTTCTCAAAGCCAGGGTGAGTCATCTATGTTCGTTTGGTTGCGTTCAATCACTTTATTTATTTATTTTTAATATAGAAAACTTCTGTTAAGTTCCTGTTTGAACCTGGAATTATTCTGGATGCCTCCTCTTCTTTGTACGCACAATATCCTTCTTGTGACCACAAGTGAATGCAGCTATTATTTTAATGGGGCTTAAGTCCTGGCTTGTGCGGAGCGGTGGTAACTGTATTCCTTTTCGTGGTTCGCCTCCAGTCTCCGTGAAAAGCAAATGGCAATATCCCCAGGACTTTCTTCTCCTTTTCCTAGAGTTCTTGGATTGACGGCGAAGATTAATCGGAGGGTACCAAAAGACCTTTGTGATTTATTGAGTGCCCTGATCTTCTCTTCCTCTTCCTTGCTGTTGCGTTTGGCTTCAGATGCAGACTTGAAGCAGCCTTGCAGAAATACCCCCATCGCCTTATCATAGCGAAGTCAGATGTTGGTTACCCAAAGTGATTCAGGTATCAGAGCTGTTGACCTAGAAGTTGTTAAGACTCGGCCACACGAGATGGCTGCAGGCCTTGGTTTAAATAATTACTAGTAGTTGAAGATGTTTGTTTAGTGGGCACTGATAGCTAAAAACATTTGCTTTAGTGAGCATGAAGACCAAGGGACATCTGCTTAGAGCAGGGATGGGCACCCCCACCCCCATGGGCTGTGCCATAGGGTGACCAGATAAAATCCAGGTCAGGGCTCCTGTAACTTTAACAGTTGTAGAGAAAAGGGAATTTCAGCCAGTGTCATTAAGTCCTGGTGAAATTCCCTCTTCATCACAACAGTTAAAGTTGCAGGGGCCCTGCCTTCTTTTGTATATGGTCACTCTAGTATAGTGCCTGCACCTTTAACTGTTGTGATGAAGAGGGAATTTCACCAGGAACCAATTGCATACAAATGACACTGGCTGAAATTCCCTTTTCTCTACAACTGTTAAAGTGACATGAGCCCTGACCTGGATTTTATCTGGTCAGCCTACTGTGCCTCCCTATGGGTGCTGAAAATAGGAGGAGGTTTTTTTTTGTATGCAAAATAATGGTGTCTGGAGCTGCAGTGGAGAGCCAAAAGGATGTTTAATGCTCTTTTGACCAGTAACTAAGCCAGTTAGAAACATGCTTTAAGGTTGCATTGAGCAGGGGGTTGGACGTGATGGCCTTATAGGCCCCTTCCAACTCTACTATTCTATGATTTCAACCTTTTAGAATGGGGAAAAGAAACTGTTCCAAAGCCAAGAAAGCACCAGACCATTGGTGGTTGAAGGAAAAGGGAAATCTGGCTCCTCAAGACAAAATATAGAACATGGACATTGGATTCATATTTGACTTTAGGCCATCTAGACACCCAGGAAGGCTGGATTTGGTCCCTACTCCTGATGTTCTGATGGCAAAACAAGACTGGTCAGTAGTTGTCCAACACACTAGAATCCAGAGAGGAGGTTTTCAACCAAGGTCTCACAACAGCCATCTTACGTCTTGATGAAACTAGCTTCTGGGATTCACCTTTCTCTTTACCCACTTGACTAAATCTCCTCTGGCTGCTTTAAGCAGCCAGGATGGGCAAGGATCCATCATATGTGGTTGGTGTCTCTCTAGCAAAGATCCTCAGGCTGTAAAAATTGGTATGAATAGTGTTATGAGAGAGGAAGGAGAATCTTCCTCTGTTCATGTCTCTACACTGTTCAAATTCACCATCTCTCTATTCTGGTGGCAGGTGGATTCCAGGCTGGTAGAAGATATTTTACTGTCTGGGACAAAGAACAAGATGGCACCCCTCCAATTCCATATTCCAAAGCCAATTGTATTGGCATTTGAATTTATTTATTTGTTTATTTGTTTATTGCATTTCTATACCACACAATAGCCAAAGCTCTTTGGGTGGTTCACAAAAATTAAAACCATGAAGTACAATTCAAAGTATAAAACTAACAACAGCATAAAAATGCAATATAAAAGTGCAATATAAAAGTACAATATACAAGAACAACCAGGATAAAACCGAGCAGAGATTTATACAGATTTAAAATGCAGATTTAATACAGCGAACTTAAAAGACTAAGATGGTAAATCGTTAAAATACTGAGAAAATAAAAAGGGTTTCACCTGGCGTCAAAAAGAGTATAACATAAGTGCCTGGCAAACCTCTCTAGGGAGCTCATTTCACAGCTGGGGTGCCACAGCAGAGCAGGCCCTCCTCTTGATAGCCATCTGCCTCATTTCCTTTGGCAGGGGCTCATGTAGAAGGACCCCGAGGATGATCTTAGGGTCTGGGCAGGTACTTATGGGAGAAGGTGATCCTTCAGATAACCTGGCCCCAAGCTGTTTAGGCCTTTGAATGTTAATACCAGCACTTTGAATTGGGTCCAGACCTGTACTGGCAGCCAGTGAAGCTGGAGAAGTGTTGGCATGATATGGTCCCGTTGGCCAGTCCCTGTTAACAAACATGCTGCCCTGTTTTGTACCAGTTGAAGTTTCCGGACTGTTTTCAGAGGCAGCCCCACATATAACGCATTGCAGTAATCCAGATGGGAGGTTATCAGAGCATGGATAACTGCAACTAATCTATCTGTCCAGATAAGGGCACAGCGTAAGTTGATAAAAGCTGTTCCTCGCCACTGAGTCCACCTGTGCCTCAAGTGACAGTTCTGGATCCAGGAGCACCCCTAAACTACAAACCTGATCCTTTAGGGGAAGTGCAACCCCTTCCAGAACAGGGTGAACACATCACCTAGCCAGATAGATGAACCACCCACAAACAGTACCTCCGTCTTGTCTGGATTGAGTCTCAGTTTGTTGGCCCTCATCCAGTCCATTACTGTGCTCAGGCACTGATTCAGAACAGCAACTGCCTCACCTGGGTTTGATGAAAAGGAGAGATAGAGCTTAGTGTCATCCGCATATTGATGACATCTCAGCTCACATCTCTGGATAGCCTCTTCCAGTGGTTTCATGTAGTTTTTGAACAGTGTAGGGGATAAAATAAAGCCCTGTGGAATCCCATGGCCTAGGTGCCATGGCATAGAACAATAATCCCCCAGCAGCACCTGCTGGCATTGGCCATCCAAGTAGGAATGGAACCACTGCAATGCAGTGCCTCCAACTCCCAGCCCAGACAACCTATCCAGAAGAATACCATGGTCAATGGTATCAAAAGCCACCGAGAGGTCCAAGAGAATCAGTAGGGTTGTACTGTCCCTGTCCCTCTCCCAGCAAAGGTCCAAAACCAGGCCTGAAGCCCAATGGAAATGGATCTTGATAATCCATTTCATTCAAGAGTGCCTGGCATTGTCCTGCAACCATCTGCTCAAGCACCTTGACCACGAAGGGGATGTTTGCCACTGGCCTATAATTGTTAACATCCAGGTTGGGCCTTTTCAGGAGTGGTCTGATTTCCATCTCTTTTAAGGAGGCCAGCTCCACTCCCTCTCTCAGGGAGGAATTTACTACCTCCTGGACCCAGCCAGCAATCCCCCTCCTAATTTGATGTAATGAGCCATGAAGGGCAAGGGTCAAGCACACAGGTGGTTGACCGGACTTGGCCAAGCACCTTGTCCACATCCTTAGGCCTCAATAACTGAAACTTATCCAATAAAACTGGGCCAGACGGTGCTCTGAACGCCTCTACTAGTGGAACTGCATTAAATGTGGTGTCCAATTCATGATGAATCTGAGCGACTTTATCTTCAAAGTGTCGTGCAAACTCATCACAGTGTGCTACCGAGGGTTCCACCATCTCTTGTCCTGGCCCAGAGTGTAGCAGGCCACGAACCACTTGGAAAAGCTCCACTGGATTAGGCTGACCATCTGAAAAGGAGGACAGGGCTCCTGTAACTTTAACAGTTGTAGAGAAAAGGGAATTTCAGCCAGTGTAATTTGTATGCAATTAGTTCCTGGTGAAATTCCCTCTTCATCACAACAGTTAAAGTTCCAGACACCATACTAGATTGACCATATACAAAAGAAGGCAGGGCCCCTGCAACTTTAACAGTTGTGATGAAGAGGGAATTTCACCAGGAACGAATTGCCTACAAATGACACTGGCTGAAATTCCCTTTTCTCTACAACAGTTAAAGTTACATGAGCCCTGTCCTCCTTTTCAGATGGTCAGCCTACACTGGATGACACTGAGAACACACAATGCTGGTGCCACTCTCACCGCCACAGAGTAGGCTCGATAGTGAGCTCTAACCCATGTTCAATCAGACTCAGCATGAGTTTTCCCCCACCTGAGTTCTAGCCCTCTTCCCTGTTGCTTCATTGCTCTCAGCTCCGGTGTATACTAAGGAGCTGGCTGGGCTCTGCTCAGAGGGAGAGGGTGCTTGGGCACAATTGTTTCAAGCCCCTGGGGCATCTCTGCATTCCACAGAGAAACCTGGGCTTCGACAGCAGCACCAGCCATATCAGCAGAAAAATCCCCCAGAGCCCTTGGGAGTGCATTGGAATCCATTAGCCTCCAGGGACGGACCATTTGTAACAGCCCCCCCCCCCTTGCCAAGGAGAAAGGCTGCCGAGTGTCTATCTTCAGCACTTATGTTGGGACTGTATCCTCCATTGCACCTGGAGACATCAAGCCAATCAACTTAGGGGGTGCAGAGCAGACCTCATGGCACATAGATTTCTCCTCCAACACACCTTGCTGCCACCTCCCAGCATCTGCCACCTGACACGACTGCTTCACTCTGCCTAATGGTTGGGCCGGCCCTGGATGGGTTTTATTTCTGAGAGAATCGAAGCACTTCATTTTGAGTGTCCAAGTAGTTTGAGATGTGGTCCCTCCATTGCCACCCACTCCATAAGATATCAGATATTTGCTCCTCGACACAAAATATATAACATGGGCATTGGACTCGCATTTGATTTCAGCGGAACTAAATTCTGAGGAAGTGGCTTTGACCTGCAACTCTTAACTCTGTTATTCTTCAGTAAGCAACCTGAGTCTCCTGGTGCCATATTGACTCAACCCTAGGCTGACCATATGAAAAGGAGGACAGGGCTCCTGTAACCTTAACAGTTGTAGAGAAAAGGGAATTTCAGCCAGTGTCATTTGTATGAAATTAGTTCCTGGTGAAATTCCCTCTTCATCACAACAGTTAAAGTTGCAGGGGCTCTGCCTTCTTTTGCATATGGCCACTCTAGTATAGTGCCTGCAACTTTGTTGTGATGAAGAGGGAATTTCACCAGGAACTAATTGCATACAAATAACACTGGCTGAAATTCCCTTTTCTCTACAACTGTTAAAAGTTACAGGAGCCCTGTCCTCCTTTTCATATGGTCAGCCTACTCAACCCCATTGGAGTTAAGAGGGCTTTGCGGATGGCAACCAACAGCAATAACTTTTTTTTTATCATGGAGTTATATCAAGTGACTTTTCTTGACAATCTAGTAACTCAAGAATAACTGTGGGCTTTCCCCCCTCCAGTATTGTAACAGCAATATTTCCACAGAACTCCTACTGAAGTGAGGCTTACTCCTCATAAATCACATCCCTTCCCTGACCACTTCTTGACCAATCTTTTCCAGGTGTTCCTACCAGAAAACCACTGAGGCTTTCCTTGTGGACTGGGATTTTGATTAGTTTTTAATTATCTGATGTATGAAACGTGTGAGTGTGTTTAACACAGCCTCTTGCTTCCAGTTAAGGGCAATCCAAGCTGTCCATGGGAACTGCCCCCATGATTGGAATTTGAATGGATTGCATTAATGAGAGCCAAGGTGAAAATACTTACAGTGGAGACACCCAGTGCATTGTGGTAGCTGTAGTTCGCATGATTTGCCTTTCCCAATGTGCTTTGCAGCTAATAAAGAATGCCTTGAGTGAAAACCAACTGCATAATTGGGCTTTGGTATTTATTACTTACTTACATGGTTGGGGGGGGGGGCATGGAGTGAAGTGGCAGGTCCATTCCAGAGTGGGAGGTGAGTGTTGGCTTTCCTTGCCTTTCTTCTTTGTGGACTTGCTTAATCCCTTATTGAAACCAGCAGTAGACGGGAATTAACTACGACTTCTCCAGGCAACTCTCTGGGAAATGGAGTGGCTTTGCATCCAACCACTGTCCCATCCCCAGAACACCCTGTTTCCGGGCCTCCTGCCAGTGGCAAATTTATTCCAACAGAGCTTCCCATTGGCCTAACTGGGACAACCAGGGTGTGTCTGCCATAGGGAAATCCACTGTGTTTTTTTGTATTCAACAGCGTTCTGCAGCATGCACAATCTGCAGGTGTTTCCCTGATTCCAGGAACTTTTTTGTGCATCTTATTCCCTGCAGTTTGTGCAATTTGCAGAAATATCTAGGCAGATTTGGCTATAATTTGCACAAATTGTTTAGCTATGCAGAGAGCCGGTGTGGTGTAGTGGTTAGAGTGTTGGACTGGGAGTCGGGAGATCCGGGTTTCAGTCCCCACTCAGCTATGGAAGCTCACTGGGTGACTTTGGGCAGTCACAGACTCTCAGTCCAACCTACCTCACAGGGTTGTTGTTGTGAGGATAAAATGGAGAGGAGGAGGAGGAGTTTATGCTGCCTTGGGTTCCTTGGAGGGGAAAAGGTGGGATAGAAATGTAATAATAAAATAAACAAATAAATAATTAAAATGCAGGAAACAAAATGCATAAAAAGTTCCTTGGGAAAAAATTACAAACCGGCTCAACTTGCTGCGGATGGACTCAGGTACGCAAGCTGGAATCAAAACAAAGCCAGGGGTGGGGGAACCTAAGAAAACGTGTCCAACTCCATCACACAAATGGACATCCTTAATCCAGGGTAGACATGTGTCCCCCAATTGCAGAGGGACCCCTCCACCCCATCTTAACCCCCAGTAGCTGGTAGATCTGGGGATTAAGGTTGTTCTGTTGCTTGCTATATTTCTATAATGGCTTTCTCCCAAGGCACATAAATATTTAGGTGTTATGGCCAGTGCGTGAGATAGTTCTGGGAGAGATGGAACCAAATGTCAGTTGGTCCAACCAACAGAAGGAATTTTGCGGTCTCCCTCGGATGCAACCAGGAAGATTAATAGGGGTTTGCCATGTGTCATCATCATCATCATCATGCAACAACTGGGGAATTGAGGCCCATGGAAAGCAACTTATCCAAGTCCTCACAATTAGAGCTTTAGCCAACTGGGTCATGCCCTTTTAATTGTGGGTTCTTGGGGAAATCTCCATGGTTCTTCTTACGTTCTTGCTCGTGTGTTTTAAGTAGTGATGAGCCAAGGTAGACAGAGTGAATTTGTTACTTATTCAGAAATGAATGAATTTGTTCGTGTGAGTTTGGGTGAGAATTCTCCTTTAATAAATTTCACGTGTAGGAGTCTTAGCGCATGCACACTGTCAAGGTACAGCTTGGAGGTGGTTGCAGCCGAGGAGGCTATAATTATCTGCATTTCTTGACCACTCATCCCTGAACTAACCAAAATTCCTTATCACTGTGCATTGATATCACTGGCTGTCCTTCATTTATTTGATCTGATGACTATTTTACCTGCTCTTGTGACTTTAGGAGCATCTTGATCAGCAACCAATAGCAAATGAAATTGTTTATCTCCATGCCTTGAAAAATGCCAAATGGATAAATCTGCTGTTATAGGCACATGAGCATGCCAGGCTATGTTCTTATATCCATATCAATTCCTTCTGACTCCTTAAACTATTTCACATAAAATCCACACATATTAAGTCTGAGGTCTTGTACGATCAACATCTGTACCCCCACCCTCTGAGAGCCACTTTCAAGGGAGTCTTGGAGGGTGGCAACAAGGGTGAGGGTCTTCTCAGTGGTGGCCCCCCACCTATGGAATGAAATCCCCACTGAGGCCTGCCTGGCACCGACATGTTTGTCTTTTTGGTGCCAGGTAAGGTCCACTCTCTACTCCCAGGCATTTAATGGCATATGAGGAGGCATCTATGTTTTAGAACAAATCTATTAGAAGAAGAACATTGTTTATTTAAATTGTTTTAGCTGTATACATTGTTTTAATTTTCCTATGTGAAATTTTAGACTATTTTTATTATATTGTATTTTTTATTTTTATGAATTGTTGTAAACCACCCAGAAGTCTTTGGGTATGGGGAGGGATGGAAATACTAATACTAATACTTACATTTATCTGAAGCCTCCGCTTGCACCAGCAAGCTACCTGTCCTCCAGGAGAGCCACCATCTTTAATGAAGATGGTGGCTCTGGCCTGCCACAGATGCACAGTTGCAAGGTGGGGACATGGGTGTTACACAATTTTAAGACTTATGTTTTAAGATTTATTGCTTGTTTTTAATCTCTGCATATTATGTCTGAAATGGTCTGAAGACTTGTTTGTTAAGATTTGACTATCTCCCTGGGGAAGGAGTTCCAAAGGTGTGGGGCTACCACTGAGTAAGTCCTGCCCGTTGCAACGTAATGGCTCTTGCTCATGGGTCAGAGAGTAAAAGGTTGGTTAAGGGTTGCCTGGGTTTCACCTTCAGCCAAGAAATAGTAGCGATTGCAGAAGAATTTGTTCTTTGTGGCATTTGCACAGAGAAAGAGGTTTAAAAAAAAGTTTAGGGAGCAAAAATAGCAAACACTAAGATATGTTATGTATTTACTCAACTGGCCAAGAAAAAGCCAAAAGCACACATTTTGAATAAGGAGAAGGGAGATTTATGAGGGGTTTGAAAATCGGAGTCATATCTTACTGAATCCCCTGGGTGGGGAGACTCTAATCATTAACATACTCCAAGCATGGACACAGGGCTTCTGGAGAATTACTTCCTTCTGGCACCAGCTCCTGCTAAAGACATGCGAAGGACTCAACTACTCTGCTTTGACAGTTGGGTAAATGAATTGCCAATTCATTCCGAGCTTGGAGGGGGTTCCGCTAGCTATTTTATTTGGTTTGGGTTTTTAAAAATGGGGGCTTTTTATACGCTTCTTTGATCAGTTGGGATCTTGACAAATTATTTTCCGAGGAATTTCTTTCACCTTGATACTGGAAGGAAGAAAAATGGATCGCTTCTAACGCAGACCCTTTTTATATTGCAGAAATCACAGCCCCTCAAAGCTCCTCCTCATATAGATAGATACGCATTTGCTACTTTAAAAAAACGGGACAGGCTGCAGAAAAAACGTTGCCATTTGTTACTGATTATATGACACACCGTACGTAACCAAGTTTGGGCTCATTCAGACAGATCTGGGATTCATCTGAATTGAAGCAATCACCTTGAAGTGACTCACCCCAAAGTGAATCTGGTTCCTCCAGAAGCTTAGGGAGCAGTTCAGAGGTTCGGAAAGACAGAGAGTATGCCTGCAAAAATGGATACATTCCCCATCCTCAGGCTCTCAAAAGGAAAATGACATAATAATAATAATAATAATAATAATAATAATAATAATAATAATTTTGTGACTGTCAGCTCTAGCTGGACCTGATGGAATTATTTAGTAATGATGCTTCCTGTGAGAAAGGCAATGTAGCAGAGAAAAATAATTTTAAAAGGCAAAACCAGTCTCACATGCACACGCGGTCCCATGTCGTATGGGTTCTGCAGATTTGTGGATCGTTTCTTTTACTTTCTGGAATTTTATGCAAATTTAGTCATAGAAAAATACATAAAATAGGAAGAACACCAGATGAAAATCTGCATTTCTCTCATTTTGGGAGGATTTACGCATTTCGGGGAAATTTACACATTTTGGGGGATATGCACGTTTTTGCGAGTGTGAATTTCTGCAAATGTGAATTTGCACAAATTTGGGAAGTTGGGGGAAAAAATCTGATTCCACCAATGAACAGACAATGGAATGAGAGGTACCTGGCAATCCTGCACAAGCTGATGGAACAAATTTTACAAAACACACACACAGTTGTGTGGCATTTTCTACTCAAAGCCATTTTCCAATGCATCGTAGGGTAGTGAAATGCCCCCACAAACTTGCTTAGAATATATATATATATATATATATATATATATATATATATTTGGGTGCGTGGGTGTGTCGGTGGGTTTTCGGGTGGAGGTTTTTTGTGTGTGTGTTGGGTATTTTTCTACCCCCATTAGAAATTTGTCTTGAATGAAATAAATATTCCCTAACAAAATCCCATTGCTTGTGAAAAACTTCTGACAGCCAGTGTCCCTCAGTAAATCTGATTCTCTAGACAGGTTTCTTTGGAAACTCCATGGCACATTTCCTTACCCCTGGTATGTTGCCTGGGTTTTGGGACAAAAAGACATCCCAATAGCAAAATAAATAGATTTTGGGGATAGTTTTCACCCCACATTGGGTTGCTTTCCCCCCGGGGGGTGAGAACATAAATTGCAAGAGGTTGACATTTGGGGAAATTATGCAGGTGACAGAAAAGAACATAGTCCTGGGGACACTGTTGTAGGCCTACTTCTGTGTAAAGTCTGCAATGAAAAGTGCATTTTGGATACCCCTTTAGGCCAACCCCATTTTAGTAGGGTTTGTGTGAAGGCCAGTGATGGGTGAAGGATTTTCATTCCAAATCAAAGAGCAAGAAGGACACTCCTTAGCATGAAAGAATAGAAGAATGTGGGGATGTTCTTTTGAGGGCTCTATATACGGGTAGAGTTTCTTATGGTGTCACCATGCAATCACCTAATGTTCTGTAGGCTGACCAGATAAAATCCAGGTCAGGGCTCCTGTAACTTTAACAGTTGTAGAGAAAAGGGAATTTCAGCCAGTGTCATTTGTATGCAATTAGTTCCTGGTGCAACAGTTAAAGGTGCACGCACTATACTAGAGTGACCATATACAAAAGAAGGCAGGGCCCCTGCAACTTGAACTGTTGTGATGAAGAGGGAATTTCACCAGGAACTAATTGCATACAAATGACAGCGGCTGAAATTCCCTTTTCTCAACAACTGTTAAAGTTACATGAGCCCTGACCTGGATTTTATCTGATCACCCTAATGTTCTGTGTGCTTGTGTGTGTAAAACAGTCACACAACAAAAACAGAGCAAATATCCCACAAAAGAGGGCAGGAAGGAAATTCCCTATAAAAGCACCCCGAACTCTAAAAGCTCCCTTGAACTACACAGAGTGCACAAGTTAAACAGCAAAGGTGAGGATTTGGTGGTCCAAGAACCGCATGCAGTCCCACCCATCTTGCACCCTCTGCCCCCTTTTGGCTATTACCCCACCTACTGCTGGAATATGGACCCTGACAGGTTTTATGGACCTCAACGGGGGGGGGGGGGAGGGAGGATACCCAGCCCTGCTCTATAATACACACTTTCATATATTTCCTTAATAAAGTGTCATTCATCTACTCCATCAAGGATGAAGTTGTTAATGTTTCTGTGACTTCTGTGCTCTCAGTTGAACTGACAGTTAAACAGAAAACTTAGCAAAAGAAACCCAACCCCCCGAAACTGTGTTTCATTCAGCATAACTCTGTAACTTTTGTACCTATCCTTCTGACATTTTACTGGTTACCTACATAAGGGCACCTGTATTATGTATGCATACAAATTGCCCATGAAACCATGGGCAACCCCCTCCCAGTTAACCTCAAAGGCACTTAGCATTCCCACCCCCCACCCCCCGCCCCGTACCTATCCTAGTTTTGTCATTTTCATCTCTAGGGGCACTTCTATAATGTGAGGAGTTTCATACGAATTGCCCACCCAAAACAAACATACATACAAACAAACAAACAAAACCCACATTGGGTAACCTCTGAAGCGGTACAAGCTGAATTGAGCTCATTTCCAAATTGCCACCGTGGGGTCTAAACCAATCTTGTGCTTGATTCATACCCATATAAATCAAGCCTGATTCCCAGTTGAGCCCCAATTAGCTCATTTTAAACAGACCCATTCTGATACAAGCCAGGGAAAAGCTCACTCATAATCAAAAGCAAATCTTTATTTCAGCTTGTGTTTGACATTGTTCTATTGCTCTTCCCCACTGTTGCTGATACTTTCTGTTTTAATAAGCAACATAGCTCTAGGGTTCATGGTGGGCTGAAAGACACCATTCTCTGATCTGGAAGGTTTTACACACACCCTCCGTTGATCCCTGTGAGGCTTGATCTACACTACTGCTTTATAGGGTATTGAAGTGCATTGATAACTGTTGGGGCAACAGACACATTCCATATACCACTTCCACAGCGTTATATCCTGTTTTTTATTCCATATTCATAATCATTTGACACAAGATGTAGATCTGGCCTGAGTTAGCAATGGATCATGTCATATACATGCTAAAAGATATGATTGCATTTGTTATTTCTTCACCTGCAACCTAGCGTTGAAATTAAAGGGATGAAGGCCAGGCTTAAATGAAGCTCTAGCTTCAACCAACGGGCTTGTGTTCCATTGGAAATTAATGAAAGATCCTCCCCTGCTGCATTGACACTAATGGGCATAGAAGTAGTCCTAAAGAAATCAAATGTGGAAAGACATCTGAGGTCAAAGTTCAGGCAGGGTCATTTCCCTCCTGGAAACACGGTCAAGTAGCTCGCCATCACATAGTCCTTGATGTTGCATCCAATTCTATTTCTTATTTCCCCAGTGATGTTGAGTCTTCGGCTTCCTCTCTAGGCAGTCTTTGCGTACATTTGAAAATGAAGATTAGGGATTTCCGACCTTGCGATGTGATCGCAGAACAACAAAAATGCTTTTGACAAATGCATATATTTGAAAAATACTTGGGATGTCAAGGGGATCCATCCAAGGGGTGGAGTTCTCTGATCTTTCAGCAGGTTGGCCCCCTGGACTTCATCTCACTTCTCTGTGACCTGGCCCAAATTAATCTGCATCGAATTGGGCCAGCTCGTAGATTTTCCTGTTCTTTCTTTCTATTCAACAGAAAGTTACACAACTTTCAAGTGAAATTTGCATAATTTTTAAGGATTTGGTACTAGTGTACAAAGCCCTAAACAATTTCGGACCAGGATACCCGAGAGAGCGCCTTCTCCCTCACCAACCTGCCCGGTCACTGAGGTCATTGGAGGGCATGCTCCTGGTGGGTCCACCAGAAGAGCCTTGAGTATGGTGGCCCCTTCCTCTTTGGAACTCCCTGCCCCTGGAGGTCAGCCAGTTGCCAACAGTAGGCTACTTCTGGTCCCTCCTGAAAACTATTCTTTTCCAGGAAGCCTTCCTCAACTAACCAGACACTGTTTTATTGGTCGTTTTTTTAAAATTGAACAATTTTGATTTGCTGTTTTTAATTTTCTTTCTTTTTTCTGTTTTATTTCTATGTACATCACTCTGGAATATATTTTAGATATGTAGCAGTGTATAAATATTGCAAATAATTTTAAAAAAATAAATACCAGCCATTGTTTACATAATTTACACAAATTGAGCCTGCAATTTGCACAAATTTCTATTGATGAAGGGGAAAAAACAAAAACAAAATGTTCCCAGATTTCAGGAAAAGTGGAATGCCAGCCGAGCTACGTGGGCAGTGGGGATCCATCAGCCCCCTCCCCCATAGGGCCAGATTTTCAAAGAACGGACATTAGAAATGTGTACTTTTGAAAAGTGAGCATAACCATGATTTAATCAATGGAAGAAACTGTGTACATTTCCAAAATGAATAGAATTGATGCATATATTTGAAAAAAAAAATAAACACAAAAAAGGCATGGATTTTTATGCAAGAAGAAGAAGCAGAAGAAGCAGAAGAAGCAGAAGAAGAACCACCACCACCACCACCACCACCAAAGTTCACAGTCTGATATAGACATGAGTCAGAATGAGCTTTGAGATGGAATTTGAAGAACATTGATGAGCTCTCACTTTGCTGATTTGCACATCACTAATGAAGCCTGACAGTTCCTCCTCCTCACAATGACTCTCATATCTCTGGAATGACTTAGGACCCATCCTTACATTATTGGAGTGCCAAATTGCCTCTTTCCCATGATTGGATCCCACTCAGATCTGATAATTGTGTTGTGCTGAAAGCCTTGGGTTTGTTTGTTTGTTTGTACGTTTGTTTCTGCATGTTCTTCCTTATCACACACACATGGATCTCTGTGAGGGAATCATTCTGGTGACATGCACAAAAGTACCACACCACAGTGTGGGGGTGGAGGAATCATGGAATTGCTTGTTGACAAGAGCTGGCAGGAGAAATGTTCTCCTTGGACATCAGAGTAGAAGGACCACTTTGCTGCTAGGGATGGACAAGCATGTGATGTTGGAACACATTGCGGTTCACCGAATTCCTCCTCGAATTTTGGCTTCCTTTCTGGGAGATGAGCTTTTCTTGTGAGCACTCTCGCAACCTGGCTGCCATGCCCCTTCATAAAATATCTGCCATGGTGGTTATGGCCAGAAGTGTGATGCAGGGAAAAGTAACTTGAGCAAGAACGTTAAGTACAAACAGAGGTGGGATTTAAGTGCCAAAACACAAAGCCAGTCTCTTGAACCCAAATAAAGATGGAGGACAGAACGTCACCTGGCAGCATGCAAAGTCTTTCAATTAAAAAAAGGGAAAAAATAGAAATTGAAAAATAAAATAGAGAGGTGTCCATGGGCACTACGTTGAAGACTCCAGCTATAGTTCTGGGGGTGGTGGGGGTGAGATTTAGAGAGAGATCTAGTCTTTCATACTTCCTCCTTATTGGTCTGTACAGTTCTGCCATCCTTGCCACACCCTACCACCATAAAGGACATGTTGCATGGACAGATCTGGGAGGCTTTGGATCTGGTGGATCCAATGCTCTCCCATCAGTGGTGTAGTAGTAAAATGAAGATGCTCATCATGACAGTCCCCATAGCCACGCCCCCAAGGAGACACCCAACATCCACCCAGCCGTGATGATCCCCATCAGTTCTAGCAGTTTGCGTCTCCTCCAGGAGCAGCTCTGCTGTGAAGCTAATGGATCTTAACTGCTCATTCAAGATCAGGCAACCCCAACACGTTTTGCATTACAACGGGTGCAGCTCACACTATGATATTGTTGAGAAAATTCATTCCCCCCCTCGTGTTACTGTGTGGATTGCAGCTAAGCCCAGAAGGAACAGGGAAGTCTGAGTGGGGTGGCAGATGACATCAGTGCCCCTGCTAATAAAAAAGTGGCAGGGCTCTGTCCCAGTGAGCCCTGCCTCCACTACACCACTGTCTCCCTTCCCCAGACATTCCCTTGGAACAGGGAAAGATCTATAGTAGCTCTGGAAGTGGGGTGGGTATTTCCTCTCCAGCAATCACCCTCCTTCCACCTTGCCGGTGCAAACATAGCCAGGTGAAAACCTTTCTATTTTCCCAGTGTTTTAAGAGTTTACCATCTTAGTCTTTACACTTTGCTGTTTTAAATCTGTATTTTACATCTGTATAAGTCTCTGCGTTGCTGCTCGGTTTTATCCTGGTGGTGCTTTTATATTGTGGTTTGTTTTATACCTTGAATTGTACTTGGTTTTAATTTTTGTGAACTGCACAGAGAGCTTCAGCTGTTGGGCTGTATAGAAATGCAATCACTCAATCACTCAATCGCAGGACCTGTGATTTGGGAGATCCTCCACCATGTATTTTCCCTCCGCACCTACTTTGGCTTGCTCTTCCCAGCTGCTGTCCTATGCACACTTACTTGGGAGTAAGTCCCACTGAATGCTATGGGACATATTTCTGAGTAAACATGCACAGGACTGAACTGCAGGCAGGGCTATGTGGTGTTTGTTGAAGAAAGCGGATTTTTTTTTTGTACTAGAATTTTGTTGGTTGCTAAATGTGCATTAGGGCTGATGTGTCCATGGGCTAATGCACATGATTGCAAGTGTGCATTTGCGAATAAACATTGTGCAAATCCCCCCTCCCCAAAGTAAAAAACAAAAAACCAAAACCAAAACAGTCCACAATCCACATGACTCTGAAAAAGTGGGCCTGCTATTGAATCCGCAGGTCAGACTCCTGGAAATCTGAACTCACTTGAATCCATTGTGGGCCTCTGTAACACCCCTAGCCGCAAAAGTTCTACTGTTCAAACATCTAAAACTATCAGGTTTAGATTTTAGCTGTGAATTTACTTGGTGGGGTTATGGGGGAATGGGTGTCAATGGATGGGAAAGTAGGTATCCAGATACCTTGTACTTGATAGCACATGGTATTTATTAGCCATAAATTGTCACACAAAAAATATGGAAAGATTAGATAGGTAGATCCCACACACCCCTTTAGAAACATACATGTGGACATACATGTAATCCCCTTTAGAAACATACATGTAATCTCACTCCACCATACATGCTGACATTCACACACAAACATTTTCTCTGACAGGTGTAAATTGCATACCCTGGCTTTTTTGTTTTTGTTTTTTGTAATTAGGGTCATTTGTAATTTTTTTAAAAAAATAGGAGGAGGAGGAGACCAAACTTGTAACTTGAGTATCAATAAAATAAAAATTAAAGTTTCCAACCAGCTGCATTGCTGATTTTATTACCTGTTATTTATTAGAATACCTATTTATCAATAAATAGTACCAGTAAAATATTACATCCAAAGAACCCTGCAATTTGATTGGTTTTTTTACCTACACATAGTCTCCCCACCTATCTCAGCACTTTTTAAACACAAACGTGTTTAATGTCGCATTTAACATAAGCAGATAATATTCTTGTACTTTTTTTTTTTTTTTTTACAGAGGAAGACAAAAAAAAAAGAATGAAATGATCATTGTACAAATTCGATTTTTCACTTAGCATTCAACTCACAGGATTCGTCTGATATATATTTTTCCAGCTTGTTTTCAGATATTTTTCTTGCTGTTTGCAATGCTCGGGGGGGGGGGAGGAGGGAGATCAAACCAGTGATTTCATTAAATTGGTCGCTTTGGAGGTGCTCAATTTTTAAAAGAAATTAAAAGACTGCTCATGGTCAAATGGGTATATGTAGCTAGGAATTCACCCAAAAGCGTCACTGCTGTTTGCTGCCATTTTCACCAGTGCTGAACAAATCCTCAGTGGAAATGTTTCTTTAAATTGCCCTCAATTGCTTTCACTCCCAATTGCCCTCATTTGCCTAGAACTGTCATCTTCAAGTGGCCAAATTTGATTGGCTGCATCAACCCACATGGATGTATTTATTGATGTCAAATGATGTCATCTCATCCGATGAAGCATCCTGTTCACCCTGACTGGGTGGGTACCACCATGTGACTAATTTCGACAGGAGGAAAAAACAGTAGGGAGAAGTAGTGATGATACTAGAAGATATTGCAAAAAAGTGGGGGGGGGAGTGAATATTCATACAATCTAAAGCAGGGAGGACTTCAGGCTTGTCACGTCAATTTTGTTTTAACTGTAACCAAAAGATTCACCAACCAGAGCCAGGTGTAAAAGGCACTGACGTAGAATTAAAGACCAGGGTGCCTCCAGACACATTCTGAGCCTAGGAATTTGTGTACAAAACCAGAACTGAATTGAGCTCACAGTCGTTTCGTACAGAATCTACCCCCCCGGTGCGCCACATTTTCTTCATTTCAGCACCCTACCTAAGTTAGGTGGAGAAAAGTTGTTGTATAGCAACATGGAGTCCGAAACTCTTGCTGATGTACTGCAAATCGTTCAGAGGTCTCCTAGTTAGGGGCGTATGACAATTTCATTTCAGTTGGCAAATCACTTAAAAATGTCCCATGTTTACTTCAATATGTGCATTCCCCCCCCCCCCCCCCAAGACACTATTCATGCTCTAGTCAATGCGGGGAAAGTGTGGACTTTTGACAAATATGTGCAAAATTGTACCCTTTTTCCTGTTCGAAATGCACCCTTTTCCCATTCAAACGAGACAAAAAGCAGGTCAAAAACAAAATCAGGAGCAAGCCGAAAGGCACTTTGAAATGGTTTTTGGAGAAAATGAGTTAAAAAATCACTAGTTATTCTCATCCCTACTACTCTTCATCTATCTTCTGCCTATCCCTGATCAGAAGGACATGATTCATTCTATGACACACGTGGCAAGGTGTGAACACAGCTCTCCCATTGGCTTAGACGGGGCTATTGAAAAAACAGAGAATCAGGATTTGGTTAATTGCATGCACAGAGCAGGCAACAGGGGAAAGCAATTAAATAAATGAATGAGAAATTGCTTTTCAACCTGTAAGGATTTAGATGGGGAAATGTCTATCCCCCAAAATCATTTCATTCATCCTAGCAATGGGGAAGAAATTTGTTTGGTTCACATTTTAATGCAGACTTACCTAATTTTGCACTTTTGAACCAATCCATGAACCAAAACTTGGTTATTCCTCAAAAATTAAACTTTTCCAAATGTTATGAGTTCTCCAATCATAAAATGCATACAAAGGGGGAAGTTTACTAATGCACATATCTTTTAACCAAACAAATGTGTATATTAGTAAAAAAAAAAAACCTTGCAAGAATACATTATATCAGGAAAATTGCTTGGGGGAAAAAGTGTGCATTAGGCAAAGCTGAAAACAAATTTGCATGCATTACGAGAAATGAACACTAAATCTGTTTGGATGTTCATGAGATCATAATGTTCATGAGCCAAACTGAAGACAGGAAAAATTCTCGACGTTTTGGACAAACCGAACGTAAGATTGGAAAAATGAGAAACTGTAACTGATAGACATTTCCATCCCTAATTTCCCCTGAAAATTAGTCCTGTCAAATAACTGGCACATTTCTAAACATAGTAATTTAAATAGTTCCCCTACAGTAACTGCTCTGACACAGTGGGCCATTTATCCAGGGGTGACTCACCTCAAGAAAAGGCTTCTGCCAACGTTCGATTACAGATCCACATTTCAGTGGATGACAGAAAGATTCTCTGTATGATGGGTCACTCCAGACGAGTAGCTCAGCATGTGGAAGAAGCCACCACTGGCAAAAAATTGAAATGGATATAGCCACTTGTTCATGGGGATCAAGGAAATGATGAGTGCTAGAGGGGTCATATGCAGACTACAGGTGGGCAGAAATTCCATCTCCACATGGTTTTGAGTTCTATTACCAGCATTCTTGACCATTGGCCATGTTGGCAGAGGCTTTTGGGAGTCTAAAACATCTAAAGATCTACCTTGTGCCCACTCCAAATGTAGATTTAACCACTGTTTTTCACTCTTCCCCACTATGGTGAGATGGATTGTATTTCTATTGAAATTATGGCCATCATTTCTGAATTTGCATCTAAACCTATAAATTAGCATATGCCCATGTTATGCAGTTTTATCATTTTTTTTGGAAAGGTAATCTGTACATGGCCACCCCAGCTCTGGGCCTCAGTTGTGTGTGAATTCAAACAGAAACAGTTTGTAGTTGGGTTCACACAACACACAAAGCCACACTCAAAAGTTGAGTATGGGTTGAGTGTGGATTGTCGTTGCACCATGGGTTGTTCTTGAATAGTAGGTTGTTGCATTGTCTGAATCTAGCCATGCTTACAAACCATGGTTTGTTAAGTATGAACAACCCATGAAGAGAACCCATGGATTGTTGTTGGGTGGTGAACGATGGATTGTTTGAGGTTAACAAACTATGATTTGTTAGCATGGCTGGGTTCAGACAACTCAACAATCCATGGTTCAATAACAACCCACATTCAACTATGCTCAACCTTTGAGTGTGGGTTATCATGTTCGGTGAATACAGCATGGACCTCTTTCATGAGCCTCTGTCATCTGGGGGAGGTGACAACACATTGCAGAAACTCTGTCACAACACCTACAGATTCAACTGACCTGGTGGGTGTGCCTTTTCTTCCAAGATTCAGAAGTGACCTTGATTAAGGTGAAACAGAAAAGGCAAGGGAATTATGCTTCATGTTCCACTGCACCTCTTCTAGCAACCAAAATTGAACAGCTTCCCTCTCAACTCCCCAGAGATGAGCAAGTTCCCGGAGCAGAGACACTTTAGACATCTCCAGGGCAAGGCAGAAGGTGCCAAAGTCCTATTTCAGGCAAGAGGGAACTGAAGGGACGAGAGGAGGTGGGATGCAGTTACACCTCCCACATGAACGTTGTTTCCGAAACTGCTCTTAGAACGTCCTTGAGCTGGTTGCCAAGCTTGCCATACAGAAACAAACCAGCCCTGTCCCACCCGACCAAACCGAGGTGCAAAACCTCTTCTAGGCAGAGGGTTGAATTCCATTTAGGAGAAACTCCCAGGGGCCATAGTCCAGTGGTGGGCAGGGCTGAAGGCAAAGTGAGTGGAGCTAAATATACAAAAAATACCAACATATTGTAAGTTAATGGTGCAAGCCTATGCATGTTTAGACAGAAAAAAGTCCTACAATTCCCAGTATCCTGTAGCCAGCCATGTTAGCTGAGGGATGCTGGGAGTTGTAGTACATTTTTTTCTGTCTAAACATGCATAAGATTGCATCCTAAAGTTTTTAGTGCGAGTAATTAAGTCTTAGAAAAAGAACTTCAACTTTTTAGAATGGGGGGGGGAACCTGCACAAAAGCTGGAAAACTATCAAACAATTGGTGGTTAGGGAAAAGGGACAAGGCCCATGGGACATGGGGGAGAAGGTGATCAATGGCTACTAGCCCTGATGGTTATTCGCTATCCAAAGCAGTAAGCCTGTAGGCACCAGTTGCTGGGGAACATGGCTGGGAGGGTGCTGTTGCATCGTATCCTGCTTTGTTGGTCCCTGGCGGACAGCTGGTTGGCCACTGTGTGAACAGGGTGCTGGACTAGATGGACCCTCGATCTGATCCAGCATGACGCTTATGTTCTTATGACGTAGCTATCTGGGGAACTCAAGAAGGCCAGACTGGAATTTCAGGATGGGCGAATTTGGACCCTGGGCTTGAGCTACTTCACCCCTCTGCATTAGAAGTGGATGTCCATGTTGGTCTTCTAAGGGCCAGATTAAATGTTTTGAATGTGCGGATCACATCCAGAAAGGTAGTGGCGATTCTATCCACCACTACCCTCCAATCATGTCTAAAATTTAATAGAACTTACTGATGGCCGAACACTCCACGCCAATTGTATGGTGTGGAGAGAACATTGCAATGTTGGAGCTTGGATAAGTTCTAGCAGACATGATTGTGGGGAGCGGAGCACCAGATTTGCGTCTACCATTGTGGGCAGCAGACTTGTGTTAACTTCACCTCCAGCTTGGCTGAAAGAATCAGATGAAGCAGGCAACCTTTTTGGGCCATGGGCGTATTTGGCAACTGGAGAAACTCTTCTGGGCACCATCACAAAATGGCTGCTATGAAGGCATGGCAATGGACAAGTAAACTGCTTGCATGACTGAGGAGAAGGCAGAGATGGGGTCTGAGCCCCAGCACACCAAAGAATTTGTTCGAACCTGCAGTTCTTAGCACCAATAGAAATCTATTTCACAGGGGCCATGCTGACAATAAGAAAATGTGCTTCTTTTGTTTAAAGTGGGAGCAGGAGGTCACCTTGGTGGGCACCAAGAAAGCAATCTAGGGGTACATTGGCCTCTGGGGGTACCATGTTGCCAACCCCTCATCTAGTCCACAAAACACGTATGATTCAATCAATCTGTTAAGGTGCACTCCTATGCAGTTTGGGCAGAAAAATGGGGGGGGGGGTTGAAACACTCCTAACTGGAGCATGCTGGAAGTTGGAGACTTTTTCCTGTCTAAACATGCATAGGATTGCACCCTTAGTCTGTTAAGCTTCCTCAAGATTCTTTATGGCTTAAACCTGAAATATAAGTAGGTGCAGCATTCGTAATTGACGCGAGCATCTTTCGTGAAAGAGAAAAGAGGGGGGGGAAGGATCAAATTAGAAAGCGGAGGGAGGGAAATGAAATGGCTCACTTGCTGAGAACTCATTTGTTCTGATCCTTTCCAGCATTTGGCACATCACGAAATGGGCAAGACACAAATGGAGGAAAACCTGGGCCAGAAACATTTCGAAGTGGAAGTGCTTGCCGGACGTAGGTACCTAATTGGCTTGCAGGTAGAAGTGGATGGCCGTGTTCAGAAGACACCTTCATCCGTGGCTTTGACCACGGTGAATAAGGCTTTTTGCCTTAGTCGCCATGGTTAAAGCCATGGTTTAAGGCATCTTCCGAACGCTGCCGATGGCTCTCCTCCCAGACTCAAGAAAGAAAGAAAGAAAGAAAGAAAGAAAGAAAGAAAGAAAGAAAGCTAAGCGCACTCATCAAACCCAACCCTCTCCTTTTTAAGTCTCTGTAAAAAAGGGACAGTTTCTTTTTGAGAGACTCAAAAGAATATAGCTAGAGATAGATAGATAGAGATAGAGATATATATTATCTTTTATTATATAACAATGTCAATATCAACACCAAAAAGAAGGGAAGGGGGGGGGGGAAGAAGAGAAAGCTCAAAAACATATTCTAGTCATTTTGTTTGAGCACTTCCCTTGTGTTAAGAAAGGCAGCAAAACTCTTGTGTTCCACCTGAAAGCCAAAACCAAACAAAAAGGTACGGGGGCTTGAGTTGGTGCGGCGGTAATGCAAACTCTGTGTGACTATGTTTCGCTGTGGGGGACCATGGGAGGGGGGCAAAGGTGTGGATCAGCCTGCCGATGGCCATGAAGAAAAGCAGAGGAAATACAATACCATGGTCTGCCCAGAGGATAGGGCATCTCTTGAGTGCCTACATATGAACATTCAGTTGAACGAGTCTTGCAAAACACTCTTATTTCGCGGTAAAAATCAAACCCCCCCCCCCAGTAATTCTCCTCGATTGCCTTGTTAGCTGTTCTCGCTCCATTCTGGCACCATGCCCACCCCGTGCACAGAATGGTATTGATGGGGAGACAGGGTCCGGGGCACCCCGTGGGAGTAAAGGAACTCGGCAGGTTGTAAGCTGCTGGGAGGCGACTGGAGACTGGCTTGAGGCCCACATTGTCGGATGATGGGCTGGTGGGGGACAGAAGCCTGGTGCTGGAACATGGCATGCGTGTCCCCGATTTGTGGCGAGGTATGATTGGCGACGGTGGCGAGCCGGGGCATCAGGGGACCGGAAGTGAAATGGGCGGAGAAGTGCTGGTAGGGGAGCCGGTCCATAGGTTGCATCGTAGTCACTGTGCAGCTGCTGTAAGAGGGCACGGCCGGCCATGCGTTGCAACTGATGTCTTCCAAACTGGGCACCGGTTCCGTGGGTGGCGCAGAGCTGGCGTACATGCAGGCTTGGCGTTGAGCCGACTCGGTCCTGTACGCACTGGCGTTCAGCCCCGGCTGCTGGGAGTAGCTGGAGCGATAGAACGAGTCGTCTTCCGGAGGGGACGTTTCCATGTAGGGCTTCTTATAGGGATGTTCCGTGGTCGGACATTCCTCATCTGACAAGAGAAAACAAAAGGCACCGTAAAAATGAGGAGGGACGGTTTGGTGTGGTGGTTAGAGTGTTGGACTGGGACTTAGGAGATCCAGGTTCTAGCCTCCACTAAGGATGTATGTTTTTTTTTAAAAAATCATTCCGTCCGTATTTTGCAAATTATCAGGTGTCTTTCATTCCATCATCCGCACATCAATGGAATTAAGATTCCCCCCCTCCCAATTTGCTGAATTTGTGCAAATGTGTAAATCCCTCCAAAATGCATTTTTTTTCATACTTCAGCTTATGGGGGAAATGCACATTTTTGGCTGTTTGTCTATTTTTTAAAATTATATAATTTAAAATTATTTTATGTTTTTTTCCCCCTACAACTAAATTTGCATGAAATTGGAAAAGAAAATGATCTACGAGTCTGTGGAATCCATAACATCTCAGGGGGAGTGGGGGGGAGAGAGAAATGGTCCATGGCAGAATCGGGTTTCTAGAAATCCGAACCGATTTCATTCCATTCTGGATTCCTCTGACTTCTCTAGTCTCTATTCAGCCATGATGCTCACTGGGTGATCTTGGGCCAGTTGGTGACTTTCAGTGTAAGTAGGCTGACCATATGAAAAGGAGGACAGGGCTCATGTAACTTTAACAGTTGTAGAGAAAAGGGAATTTCAGCCAGTGTCATTTGTATGCAATTAGTTCCTGGTGAAATCCCCTCTTCATCACAACAGTGAAAGCTGCAGGAGCCCTGCCCTCTTGACCAAATACAAAAGAGGGCAGGGCTCCTGCATCTTTAATTGTTGTGATGAAGAGGGAATTTCAACAGGAGCTGCACGCATACAAATGAAATTCCCTTTTCTCTACCACTGTTCAAGATACAGGAGCCCTGTCCTCCTTTCCATAGGGTCACTCTAACCTAGGCTGACCAGATAAAATCCAGGTCAGGGCTCATGTAACTTTAACAGTTGTAGAGAAAAGGGAACTTCAGCCAGTGTCATTTGTATGCAAATAGTCCTGGTGAAATTCCCTCCATCACAACAGTTAAAGGTGCAGGCACTATACTAGAGTGACCAGATACAAAAGAAGGCAGGGCCCCTGCAACTTTAACTGTTGTGATGAAGAGGGAATTTCACCAGGAACTGTTAAAGTTACATGAGCCCTGTACTCCTTTTCATATGGTCAGCCTAAGCGTAAGCTACCTCAAAGGGCTCTTGCGGGGATAAAATGGAGAGGAGGATTATTAGGAAGCAGCGAGAAGGATAGCCTTGACAGATGCTGCAGTGGCCTCACCCAGTTGTGTCAAGAGAAGCACTGGGCATTAGCAGCTGCCTTAATCTCCATACCTCTGGGACCTGCCTACTGTGGTGAGGTGTCCAACTTTACAGAGGATAGTCCTACGCTGACCATATGAAAAGGAGGTCAGGCCTCTTGTAACTTTAACAGTTGTAAAGAAAAGGGAATTTCAGCCAGTGCTATTTGTATGCAATTAGTTCCTGGTGAAATCCCCTCTTCATCACCACAGTTAAAGTTGCAGGGGTCCTGCCTTCTTTTGTATATGGTCACTCTAGTATAGTGCCTGCACCTTTCACTGTTGTGATAAAGAGGGAATATCACCAGGAACTAATTGCATACAAATGACACTGGCTGAAATTCCCTTTTCTCTACAACTGTTAAAGTTACATGAGCCCTGTCCTCGTTTTCATATGGTCAGCCAAGACAGTCCTCTATATTGGAGAGCTGGCAGAGGACACTCCCTTATTTGAAGGTGTCCTCCATTTGATGGACTGTTCAGTCCAAGTCTGCTTTAAGTTGAAGAAGACTGGAGGAAGAGTAGAGCAAAGGCCTCAAAGTGACCCACTCACAGTCAACATCTGGACAGCAGTCTGAGCATAGCACATGGGTCACCATATTCCTCATTAAGGTGAGAGGGATTGAGGCCTGCTGAGGCAAGGTATTAAAGTCAGGCCTTAGAGGCCTGGGGGTATTCTGTTGGGAGGGGGCTACCCCTGAAAGGAGTAGTTTCATTTCTCCAGCTAAGATTCATTTTCCTGGTTAAGTTTCATTTCTCCAGTTAAATTTCAATTCGTGAGTTAAGTTTCATTTCTTCAAGATTGAAACAATCTTGGGGTGGGTGGTGGGGAAGAGGAGATAAAAGGAGAGAGCTAGCCACAGAGAGCAGGAAAGGATGAGAGCCTGAAGAAGCAGCAGCATGGAAAAGCCTAAATGCAGTTAGGGTCAAGGACTTCCTTTTTTCAATTTTTTTTTTTTTTTAATGCCTTTGTATCACTCAGCTCTATTGACTGTAAATTGGTTGTTTAAATGTATGAGTAACTATTGTGTTAAACCTCAAGATAACAATGTTGGCGCCAGGCGGGCCTCGTCAGGGAGATCGTTCCACAATTGGGGGGCCACCACAGAGAAGGCCCTCTCCCTTGTTGTCGACCTCCAAGCTTCCCTCGGAGTAGGCACCTGGAGGAGGGCCTTACATGTTGAATGCAGTGTTTGGGTAGGTTCCGTCAGGTATTGTGGTCCCAAGCTGTGTAAAGCTTTATAGGTTAAAACCAGCACCTTGAATCGGGCTTGGAAACACACAGGGAGCCAATGCAAGCAGGCCAGAGTAGGTCTTATATGCTCGAACCTTCTGGTTCCAGTTATCAATCTGGCTGCTGCATTTTGCACAAGCTGCAGCTTCCGAACCACCTTCAAAGGCAGCCCCACGTAGAGTGCATTGCAGTAATCTAACTTGGAGGTTACCAGAGCACGGACAACTGAAGCCAGGTTATCCCTGTCCAGATAGGGACTTAGCTGGGCCACCAACCGAAATTGGGAGAAGGCACTCTGTGCCACTGAGGCCACCTGAGTCTCAAGTGACAGAGATGCAACTTTCTCTAACATACACATTTTTGAATGTCATTTCCCCTAACAGAAGAATTTTTAGATACAATGTCTGAGCCACGAACTGCACAGCAAAATTCAGAGAAGCATGCGATCGTAAGCAACATGGTATTCAGATCTACTTATTGGTCTGGGAAATGCAAATTTGGCCAGTGTGCTTAAACACACAGACCAGACTCAATTTCGCCCCATCCTTTGCACTGACCCAGTGACTGAAGTAGAAACTAAATTGATCCTAAAGCAGTTGCTGTTCACACCAGTTGCTGGGGAACATGGGTGGGAGGGTGCTGTTGCCTTTTGTCCTGCTTTGTTGGTCCCTGGTTGACAGCTGGTCAGCCACTGGGTGAATAGAGTACTGGACTAGACGGACCTTCGTCAGTCTGACCCAGCAGGGCTCTTTTTATGTTCTTATGTTCTTCTCCATCTGGTACCCTCCAGATGTGTTGGATTACAACTCCCAGCATGCACCAGCCAGCATGGGCATGGTAATCTGACATATCTGTAGGACAACAGTTTGGGGAAGTCTGTCCAAAAGAGTAATAACATATGGTCTGAACAAAGGGATGGATCCCCATCCTTTTGCCCTCCGTTGATGTAAGGTGAGATCTCAACACACACAAAAATGTTCCACTGCAAAAAGTGACCGTGGAAACGACCACAGTATCAGAGAGGAGGTTCATCTGCTCTCTCACAGCACTTTACTGATGAAGGCCAGGCAGGCTGTAGCAATACAGATGCCCTAGTCTTGCTCAGAGCCCTGTAATGGTGATGATAATAGATACTGTCATACTATGAATAACGACAAAATATAAGGACGAGCATTGTCTGAAAAACAAAGGAGAAGCAAGTCAATGCCATGGAAAAAGAAAAAAACTCTCTGGAAATTGTGCCGTCTGGAGATGAATGCCAATTCCCCCTGTTTACGGTCGTAAGATGGTACTCGCTGGATCAGTGCATGCAACAGCATGCAGGAGGTGGACAGAATGGACTATACCACTGCGGGCTACATATAGGGGGATCTAGTATTTTTGTTTGTTTGTTTGTTTTTGTTTTTAATGCTCCCTTACATTAAACATCCATTGCTTTCAATAAGAAAGGCAACACAATAGTCAAAGAGCTACCCTAAACAGTATTGTCTCCTCTGAGAGGCAAGAGGTCTTTGGGGTCTCAGGTCTTCCCCTACCACAGACCTTTTAACTTGAAATACAAACATTACATGGGCCTATGGTGTCAGGAATTCAAGACTGATCTGGTCTGCCTCGCCCATGCAATAGCAATATTCCTTCTTAAACAATGAGAGTTTGTATTTCTGTTTCTTTTGCCCCTATTAGTTTATTATTTCATTTGCGATGGGCAGGCTCCAGATGAAATAATAGATTTTAGACTAAAGCATTTGGTAAAGCTTTTGGATGTTCATTTGTTTTTCTAAAATTTAAATTCAACTTAATTCCTGGGGGTCTAGTGTTTGATTACAGGATATTTGCTTATAAGTGTGTGCATTTTAATTTAGGCTGACCAGATAAAATCCAGGTCAGGGCTCATGTAACTTTAACAGTTGTAGAGAAAAGGGAATTTCAGCCAGTGTCATTTGTAAGCAATTAGTTCCTGGTGAAATTCCCTCTTCATCACAACAGTTAAAGGTGCATGCACTATACTAGAGTGACCATATACAAAAGAAGGCAGGGCCCCTGCAACTTTAACAGTTGTGATGAAGAGGGAATTTCACCAGGAACTAATTGCATACAAATGACACTGGCTGAAATTCCCTTTTCTCTGCAACTGTTAAAGTTACATGAGCCCTGACCTGGATTTTATCTGGTCACCCTATTTTAATTGTTATCTGAATGTTAATTGAAATGGGTCCCAGTGAGCTCTCCCGAAATAATTCTAATCCATCTTCTTCCCCAAACAGCTTAAGATGGATGAGTTTCTTTGACCTGATAGGTTGATATTAGATGATAGTAAACTTACAGTTCCTACCTTCAATAGATTTGATGTTTTATAAACTGAAAGTTTAGAGTTCCTGCAACCACAGACTGAGAATACTACTAATAATTAATATGGAAGTGGGAGTTGACATGAGAATATTAATAGGTCCATACTTTTCTTAATGCTAGTGCATTTCTAGTAGAGCAATGTAATTTGAGGGCCCAAACAATTCAAAATGTTTATAGAGAACTTAAAAGACAGCCCTGAACAACTTGGAACGAGGGTACCTGAGAGAACACCTTCTCCCTTACCTGCCTGATCACTGAGATCATCAGAGGGTATGCGCCTGGGGGTTCCACATGGACTTATGGCCCGATTGGAGTCCACCAGGAGAAGAGCCTTTAGTGTGGTGGCCCCTTCGCTTTGGAACTCCATGCCCCTGGAGGTCAAGCAGGGGACAACACCCTGTTGTCCAGTGCTTCCTGAAAACAGCTTTTTTCCAGGAAGCATTCCTCAACTGACCACTCACCGTTTTTATTGGTATTCTGTTTTAAATTGAACACTTTTAATATGCTTTTAATCTTTTTTTCTTTTAATAATAATAATAATAATAATAATAATATTATAATAATAATAATAATAATAATAATTTATTTCTTACCCGCCTCTCCGCTTGGATTGAGGCGGGGAACAACAATATGATAAAATACATAAAACCAATTAAAAACATGGCACACACCATTAAAACTGCATTAAAACATCCTAAAACATCCTAAAAACTGTTTTATTCCTACGTTCACCTCTCCGAAATCTATTTCAGATATGGAGCAGTACAAAAATACTGTAAATAAATAAACAAATAAGAAATTAAAATAATATAGATAGTTTTATATCTGCTTCCCTCCCAAAGATGACCACTGAGAAACAGGATGATATTAAAGTAGCAAACAAGGATGCAGTTGACCCATCTTTCCAACATTCCTCTATGGATTCAAATCTAACTTGGTACACAATATTTATTTATTTATTTATTCATTACATTTATATCCCATCTTTTTTCCTCTAAGGAACCCAAGGAGGTGTACATAACCCTCCTCCTCCTCCTCCTCCTCCTCTCTATTTTATCCTCACAACAACAACCCTGTGAGGTAGGTTGGGCTGAGAGTCTGTGACTGGCCCAAAGTCACCCAGTGGGTTTCCATGGCCGAGTGAGGACTAGAACCCGGATCTCCCAGACCAACACTTTAGCCACTACACCACACTTACACAAAGCAAATGTTCAACAGCAGAGCTTCCGGGCCTTGTGTGTTGAATGCTTTCTCTCTCACTCCCACATACACAGAGATACAGGCTTTCTTTCCAACGTGGTGGACTGGTTTTGATTGACCCAAGAGGGCACAGAAAAGCTCCATAAGGAAAAGCCTGGAGGTGTTCCGTCTTGGATTTATAAAACATGCCAGAAGGGATCCGACAGGGCACGGCTTCTCTCCGCTTGAAGCATGTGGCGGCTTGATAAATGATCCCTTTGCTGCCCGCCGAGCTTGAGCCATCGGGGGAGATAGCAAGGAGACAACGGCTCCCTTCGGTCATCTCCCGAGCTGGGCATGCCACAAGTGACTTGGGGGTGGGGTGGGGTGTTCTGTGAATGAGATAGCCCTCCCGCCCGTGACAATGCGAGGAAATTAGATAATGTGGGTGAGGGGAAAGGAAGGGAAGCCACCCACTTAGTGAGAATCCCAATAAATAGAAGGAAACCTTTGTTGATTCCTTTATCGCCTCGCAATGCTGGAGACAGATGATGGATTGCCTCTGCGTTGCAAGGATACACTGTAATCAGGATTTGGCCCACCCTTTTGTTGGAAAGGCTCACTTTGGGGGTATACTAGGGAAGGGAAGCAGCTGTTGGCTAAGCTAGGGATGGACAATGATATGGAGAATCTCAGAGGTCTTAAACGGCGCATAGAATCACCACAGCATGCACTTTTGTGGATTGAGATTTCCTGGGGTGTGGAACGCTGAATGAAATCTTCCAGGTAGAGATCAAAATAAACTCTGATTTCCCTACAAAGGAGTGGCTTTAATCTCCCAATCCTAGTCTTCTCTGATTAATTCATAGTGGCGGGTGGTTGTGAGTCTCACTTTAAAAAAGGACTGTCCTCCATTTAAGGGGGGCATCTGAAGACAGGGTAGATGAGTACAACATGATGCCTGGTGTGAAGGAAGTGGATAGGGAAATGCTGTCTTCCCTCTCCCATAATACTAGAACCCAGAGTTATCTCACGAAGCCCAAAGGTGGGAGTTTCTGAACAGACAGAAGGAACGGCTTCTTCACATGACTATGGTATTGGCAACCCCAAGATGGAGTGATGGCCACCAACTTGGATGGCTTAAAGATTGGAGTAATGAGTAACACAAGAAGAAGAAGATAAAAACAAACCAACATTAATATAAACCATAATCAGCACAATGCTGCAAATAAAAACCAAAACATCGTCGAAAAACAATGCTAATATGAAAAGTGTTCATCCACCAACAGCCAAAATAATCGAAAAACAATACTAATATGAAAAGTGTTCATCCACCAACAGCCAAAATAATCGAAAAACAATACTAATATGAAAAGTGTTCATCCACCAATAGCCTAGAATAAACATCACAACATGCATAAACCCAAGGCAAAATTAAGACACAGATTCGCCTTAAATTTCAATATACTAAGAGATAAGTGTAGGCAGGGACACATTTAGAAATAATTGCTATCACTGAAATAGAAATCCCTTTATTCTGCTAAATCAAGAGCAGGGAACCTGCACCTCTCCAAATTTTATCGGATTCCCAAGTCCCATCAGCCCCAGCTAGCACGTCCAATGGTCGGGGTGATGGGAGCTGGAGTTCAAGAACATCTGGAAGGCTGCATGTTCCCCAGCTCCCTCCGGATTTGAAGGTGTGTTCCAATATATCATTTTCAGCATGCAGAACTGACATGGTGGAAAATCAAATAATATCTCAAATAAAGTAACATGAAAACTCAGGTTCAGCCTGGCTGGCAGCTCTTAACCATTATTAGGAACCTAGGAGGCTGCCTTATACTGAGTCGGAACAGCAGGGGATTTTTTCAACACTACCTGGAGATGTCATGGATCGAACCCAGGACCTTCTGCACCCAAAGTAAACATATCCACCAGTATGGCACAACAGAACTTGTGCCTTTGGATTAGAGCTGAAACTAACCCAGAAGGTGGTTGGGGTGGAATAACCAGACTTATTTATTTATTTTATTTATCTCCCACCTTTCCACCAAGGAAATGATGCTGAAGGTGGCGGACAACAATAAAAACTGCAAGTTAAAAACAACAACACAACAACAAAAGCAGCATTCAAACCAGCAGAACAGATCCCATTCCAAAAGCCTGTTTCAGTAAAGATGTATTTGCCTGCTGGCAGAAGGTCAACAGAAAGAGGGAAATGATTTGGCTTCCCTTGGCAGGGAGTTCTATAGGCTGGGAACAGCCACTTTTAGAAGACTCTATGGCTGCATTCGGACAACACATTAAGCAACTGAGGTGGGGGGAAACAATCGTCAGTTGTGTTGCTTATTGTGTTGTGTGGAGGGTAACACGCCCCTCACAAACTACTGACGGTATGCTGTTCCGCCCAAATAAGCAAATGAGAGAAACAACTGGCTTGCAAGTTGTTTAGCTCGAAGCCAGTTATTTGAAGTGTTATGTGGAGGGGTGAGTGTGTTAATGGCATGTGGTAAGTTGGTTAAAACACCAGCCCATAGAAGCAGGCGGCAAGAGCGACCAAAGTGGCGGCTGCCACTCTGCTACAACTGGTGCAACTTGCAGAGGCTGCTGGGATAGAACTGGGAGGACTGAGGGAGGAGGGAGGGTGGGGAGAGGGGCGGGGGCTGTGTCAGTCAAATGCTGGGTTGACTATTAGACCACTCAACGCCAGCCCCAACCACCCACAGTTGTGTAGGAATATGTTGTGTGGGGAGTACCCACAAAATAACCAACTGTGAGTTGGCTACTCAACCCACCATTGACTAATGTGTTGTCCAAATGCAGCCAGTGGCTCAATTCGGACGACACAATAAACTACTGGTGTGGGGGAAACAATCGTCAGTTGTTTTGACTATTGTGTCATTCCAATGCTGCCATAGTCAACTCAGCGCTGATCCTAATCCACACCACAGTTGATTATTTATTACCATGTTGTTTGGGGAGTACCCCCTAGGGTTAGGGTTAGGGTTAGTCAACCCACCATTGACTATTGTGTCATCCGAATTGAGCCAATGACTCTGTTCAGATGACACTGTAAGCCATGGTGGTTAAGCAGCGTGAACCATTCCTAACTATGGTGGCTACATAACCGCGGTTTAAACAGGCTCACTAACCATTTGCCGGAAAAGAGTTAGCAGCCTAACATTAGCTTAGTGTGTCATCTGAACAGGCCCTTTCTCATGCATCTCCACCAACCATGCCTCTAATGGTGGCCCTGTCGAAAGAAGGTCCTCCCCACAAAATCTTAATACCCTTCTTGTAAGGGAGAAGGCGGTCTTACACGGCTGAAATTATAAACTTGCAATTATTTTTCTCTGTCTTACTTTGTATATTATTGGTAGTCATGAACACTGCTAGATGTATGGTTTCCAGAAAAGCAGGAGAAGAAATAATATTACACTTGCCAGATATATACCTAACCTTATTTCCTTGAACTGATTACCAAATAGTCTTAAGATTTAGGTTGGCTATTCTTCTTCTTCTTTTAAACTATCTATTCAAATAAAGTTTCATTGGGAAAGTTTCAAAAAGTTGTGTGGGTGGGGAGGGATGACAAAACTTCATCTTGGTTCAAACGCTCGCATCCCTGTTCTGCCCAGCCATGGAGTCAAAGCCTTGGCTGAGCCTGTGTAGTCTCTCGAAATAGCCGTAAATTTCAAACCCCCCCAAATAGCCCTGCATTAGCTATTTAAGCGTTGGAATTAAACCCTCAATCCTTTTTAGAGGCCTCCTGGCCTGATAAGCTATCTTTATCCCAGGCCCCGGTTATCTCCCTGCATGTGGATTGAGCTTCTGTGGAACTCTGTGGACACCTCTCTGTGTTTCATCTGTGCAGCCCTCGGTAATGCAAACTGAAATGGTTGAAATAGGGGTGATAATGGAACCCCATTTGCTGGAGAGCAGCCTGAGGAACAGAAATAGCAGCGGTGGAAAGGGGGAGACCTGGGAATGAACCAGGGCAAACATTTGAGAAGAAGTGAAACTCTGTAGGGTGAAGGATTTGGGCTAAATAATAATCTCTTATGAATCTTTTTCTATATAATAAAAATGTATCTGTTCTGTTATTTATAAAAATATTTGTCAGCTTGATGGGTCAACTCTACAAAATTACAGAGCCTATGTGGACAACAGACTGAACTGGAGGCAGATGTCCTGGAGGGTTCCCCCCCCCCCCCCCCACAGGTGGAAACTCAAGGGACAATAATTTCCCCTGCAGGAACATAACAAGTATTTCTTTTCCTTAGAACATTTCTGGGGATTTTCTCCCCACAACCCCCCAGAAAAAAAGAAGGTTCCCACCCCCACCATACACATTCAAAACTCTGAAAGAGGGTGGCAAAAAAAAGAGAGAGGATTGCTTAAAAAATGCTTCACCAAAAAAGATGCAAATGTATATGTAGAGGTGTGAATTTAGAAAAACAACAACTATTATTTCAGTAGAAATATAAGACATCTCTCCAGAGAGGAAAAGATTGCTGAGGTGATTTGTGTGTCTTCTTGGTCTGTTGTCCAGGTGCCAGGTCTTGATGGGCAACCTCAAGAGGGTTCTTTTGACATGGAGGACATCTTCAAATGGAGGACTATCCTCTGCCAGCTTTTGAAAATGGAAGGCTGCCCTCTGTAAAGTAGAGGACCTGGCCACTCTCTCCCAGAATGACCCTTGTTTGGGGCATGGTGGAGAATACAAAATGGTGGCCATGCTATGAAAGTAGCAGCCAAACCAAACAAAAACAAACAAACAAACATTAGAAGAAAAGAAAGAAGCCGTGCTATAGCCACTGCTAATGGAGAGTCCAACTGCCATGATATGGGGTTGTTCACACAACACGCTAACCCACACTCAGTGGTTGATTGTGGGTTGTTGTTGAACCATGGGTTGTTTGTTAAACCATAGAGGTTAGCGTATTGTCTGAACCCAGGATATTTTCCACAGGGCAGTGTGTGTTAACCACCCTGAATAACCAAACAACAAACTTTGGGTTCTCAAGATGGCTTGTTTGAGCAAAACAAGCCACCCTGCAGAAAATATCCTGGGTTGAGACAACATATTGACCCACAGTTCAACAACAACCCATATTCAACAGTGTGTTGTGTAAATCCAGTCACTGTTGGAGAATGTCTACTCCCCACTGAAGAAATTCTGTGAAATTCATCCCACAACTTGGTTGGAGAATTTCAAAAGGCCCTCCCGCTATGCAAACTGCAAATCTATGCACACTTACTTGTCAGTAAATAACATTGAATTCAGTGGGACTTCTTTCCCAGTAAAAATGCATAGGATTGTAATGTCTCTCCTATCTAAATGGAAGGGGCATTTCAAAAGTGTCCTATTGCACCTTAAAGAAAGGCTAACAACTCTCTTTCATTGTAAGAAGGGCTGCAAGATTTCATTGAAAACACATTGGGTGATTCCAGATTATGTCATACTTTGGCCCCACGAGGCAAGCAAAGGGACAAGTTAGGCATTCGAAAGCAAGCATCAGCAATGGGCCCAGCCAAGATACTGGGGCCCCAGCACCTGACCAAGGGTGCCATGTACCAATGCTGAGTCTGGTCCATGTGGACAAGTTTCTGTGCACAGGCAGGAATCGACATAATTGGGAACCTTGGAAAAGCACACATAGCTCTGCTTAGCTGTGTATACCGGTATGGTTGGACTCATGTTTTAAATAAGGAGGTGGAACCTATCTCTTAAGGGGTGGATCCTCCTTTTAATGGGGTGGAGCCTAACCTATAAACTAGGACAGGTGCCCATGTGCTATTTTGCAGACCTCCATTTACAAGATACTCCTCTTTTCGAAGGCATCCTCTTTTTGAAGGCCTGTTCAGTCTGTCTCAGGATGAAAGATAAAGAGTCCTAAGAAGGGAGAGCAGAGAACAAGCCATGAAGTTACCTGTCAACAGTTAAGCCACAAAGGGGCAGGAAATGAAACAAACACACATCTGGTCAGTTGGACCACAATGGGGAGATGGTTTGCATTGCTATATAAATGACAGTAACTACTTATAAATTTGCATCTACCCATCTAAAGTAGCATCTGCATTTTTATGCAGATGTCTTTTGTCCTCTTTTTTGGGGGGGGCAATACACTAGTGGCCATCCTAAGCCTACCACTGGCTGCCATCCATGTGTTTGTTGTATACATGGAGGACAGCCCAAATGCGTCAAGGGAGGAAATGTATCATGTCCCCCACCCCAAAAAGTTCTGCAGAAGAAGACGTTGAGCTGAAAGCATCTGACCTTTTCTCTTGGTGCAGTGGTAAATCTGGCCGTGGTCCTGGGATACGGGGTATGGGTTGGCCGGCGGTAGAAGGTCCTGGGAGGTGCTGGAGACACCATTTTCACACTGGAACTGAGATCCGATGTTGGAAGAGGCTGACAGAGCTCGGGTTTCTCCACTGAAGGGGCTGTGATTGGGGGCCACTTTCTGCCTGACCGTGCTCCTGGGAACCACGGGGTACTCCTTGCTGAAAACACACATGCAAAAACAAAAAAAGACCTGTGCTCACTGTTTGATTCAAGCCACAATCTCCAGTAACCAAAGCACGTTTGCCTAGCAGGAGGACCACATTTCAAAATCAGGAGCAGAATAATTTCTTAGCAAAGGACTAGCAACAAAATGTTGCAATGTAGAGGGGGCCCATGCTCAGGATCCCAACCAGTCAGCAAACCCTCTCCTCCATGACAACTCATGCCATTCGCCTTCCTTCTTGAGTTTCCATTCTCCCCAACCTTCAGTCAGCGTTCCTTCACTTCTGAATGTTCAGCACTCATCATGTGAACAGAATGCTGGACTAGATGGACCCTTGGTCTGATCCAGCATGGCTCTTCTTATGTTCTGTTTCCCCATCCTACACTCACTCCTTAAGACATCTTTCCCCAACCAGGTGCCCTTCAGATCTTTTGGACTACAATTCCCAGCACTCTTGACCATTGACCATGCTGACTGGGGCTGGTGGGAGCTGAAGTCCTAAACCTTTGCAGGGTACCTGGGAAGGCTGTTTTAGGACACAATCCAATACATATTCAGACTGAAAAATTCCAAGCATGTCCCAGCCAACCGTGTGCCTTAGCATGTTTTAATCACAAATGTTTTGTGAGGTTTACTGAGGTTCTACAAATGGGGTTCCCCCAAGAGTGCTGGCATCCACTTTCTGTTATGTATGGGGGAGTGCCATTTTGGCTACGTATGTATTGACACTCACACAGAACATCAGATTTTTTTTTTCTTAATATAGACTGCAATGTTTCGCTGACTCATTTGTTACTTAACAGCTTAAAAAGTTTTGGACTGACTCCAACAGTGTCTCCAATTAATTGGCTACACTTTTGTGTAGGTGGGAAGAGGCATTCCCTTGGAAGAGGTATTCTCTCTTGTTTTGCCCACAAGAGACAATGCTTGTTCTAAGATGGCATCTGCTGTAACATGTATATGTACATATGAGGGGTCTCCAGTGTTACTGCTTGGGAGCTCATATACCATCCCCACCACCCCATGGACACTGGGCCTGTCCACCTCCTAGAGCGAGATTCCTTCTAATTTGGACACAGCTCAGAAAATCCAAAGCCAGAGAAGTGACATCTTTGTACCAATTTGCCATCCAAGAAGAGAAGGGAGGACCCTTAGGTCAGCAGTAGAGCAAGTGTTTTGCATGCAGAAGGTCCCAGGTTCAATCCCCGGCATCTCCGGGTAGGGATGGGGGGAAAAGAGTCCTGCCTAAAACTCTGGAGAGGTGCTGCCAGTCAGTGTTGACAATACAGGTCTAGATGAACGGATGCTCTGGCTCAGTATGAGAAGGCTTCCTATGTTCCTAAGCAACAAATTGGCCATAATAATGGCAGATTGCGTAAAATTAATCCGAGAGGGGAAAGAGGGAGGGGTCTATCATACAGTTTCCAGCTGTGCTGTCAAAGTCCTCAGAATGGCTATCGTCTCTCGAAACATCGCTTAAAAGAAAAGGGGAAATGCCCTGGACCTATAAATATATATACAAGAACAGATAGAGCATTTATACCAATTAGAAACATGTGGTCTTTTGTGTCTACAGAAAGACAACGCATCGTTTACGCATTGTGTAGAATCCAATTGTTACATTTATGTCAGGAACAAGTTGGAGTCAAAGTTGGCCACCTGCTCGCAATTGGGTTTGTTTTTGTTTTTGTTGTTTTTACAAACTGCCTATAATTTCGGAACTCTAAGCATTATACATTTCACAGGAGCTAGTTTCTTCTCCTTCTTTGCACAGACAAAATTGTAGATCTAAATAAGTACCAGCCCATCCTGCTTGGAATTTATTTTAAACAAAGAGAGAAGGGAGGGGGGCGATTTAACAAAAGTTTTAGTGGATTAAACAAATGAGTTTCAATTGAATAATAGATTAGATTCATCACTGATTTTGTCCTCCAGTGGAGGCTGGTGGCTCTGACTTCAGTGGGGTGGTGAATCCACTCTGGGTTTCAGTCACAACCAGTCAGAACTCTAAAGGAGCTCTCCAAGGTGTTCTGCAAAACAAAGAGTTTGGCAGAAGTGTAAAATCAAGACTTGATGGTGTCCCAGCCAAACCGTGACATAGGAAATATTGCTGTGACAACTGGGAGAATTATTTGTAAAATTTAACAAGGCCCGCTATAATGGGGGGAAATTAGCCACAGTGGGAAGAGCTAAATCCAAAATGCTGCTTCTTAGCCACAAGTGCTGTTGTGGCCATGCTGCCTGACTGGCAAGGAAAACAGTGAAACAGTTTCCAATCGGAGACACCCAGCATCTGCTATAGCCTGAAGCCTGCCAGAATGTAGGCTATGGTGACCTGCCAAGTGGAGAATGCTCAGAAACAGAATCCAGCCTCCCTTTAAGAGTTTCCACGGCTGTTCCCGGAGGAAAATGAAATCAGAGTGAGGGAAGAAGTGAAGCGGGGTAGGCGGGATCATTTCCCTTGTCTGCTACACACACACAAACCCACTGAATGAGTCTTGATTGCCCATCGTAAGAACGTAAGAACGTAAGAAGTGCCACACTGGATCAGATTGTGGGTCTATCTAGTCCAGCACTCTGTTCACACAGTGGCCAACCAGCTGTCGGCCAGGGACCAACAAAGCAGGACATGGTGCAACAGCACCCTCCCACCCATGTTCCCCAGCAACTTGTGCATATAGGCTTACTGCCTTGGATACTGGAGCTAACACATAGCCGTCAGGGCTAGTAGCCATTGAACCGAGTTGTCCCCAAATGCTTTGTAATATAAGAGGGAACAACATCTCTCTCTCTCTCTCTCTCTCTCTCCATCCATCCATCCATCCATCCATCCATCCATCTATCTATCTATCTATCTATCTATCTATCTATCATCTTATCTATTTTGCTGAGAAAATTCAAATTGCCCCAGTTACTGTCAGGATGGCTTTTCTGCTGCGCCCGGCACAGCCTGGGCGCGGGGAGGCATTTGCGGGCGGGGTGAGGAAGAGACAAGTGGCTGCCTCTCAAGGTGCCTCTACAAGAGGCGTTTAAAGCTCTTTCAAGGCGCATTAAAAAAACTACCTCTACAAGAACGGAGCGCAAATCGGGCGTAGAGGCGCGTTATCTCCCCGATTATGCGCATTATCGAATACGCGTTAAATCGCCAGTTTTATTTTGCTCCGTCTGTTAAAGCGCATTTTGACTGTGTGAATAAGCGCTTATGCACATTAACTACTTGTAAAGCGCATTTTGGACATCTGTTAATGCGCTTCGCCGCCTCTCGCCGCCTCTCATGCAGAGGGATTAGGCGTAAATGCGCTTCTGCGATTATGCACATAATCGCCTAAACAGGCGCAAAAGCGAATCCTTGTAGAGGGGACCTCACTGGAGGGCAGTTTTGGCGTCACGAGGTGGGGAGGGGACTCGAGCCCCTTTTTAAGGGACCTTACCCCTCCCAACCACCTCTTTCGTTTCCTGCGCGGCTCCCTCCCTCCCTCCCTCCCTCCCTGTAGAGAGTATGGGCTTGCTGGTTGCCAATTTTGGGACCAAGTAGGAATTTTTTGCTCATGGACTAAGTTGTTAATGTGTTTTTTCGCCTACTTCATACTGTAAGACAGTTTGGGAGCGTTAATTAGGTTAATCTGGTTCCTCTTAAATGGTCACATTGCTGATTTGGCAGAAAGGTAGGGGCATCCAGAGCGGAATTTAGATTGGCGAGCATTTATAGGCACTGTTGCAGTGACTGGTAATTCCTGAGGCTCTCAGCTTTGAGCCCCGCGGCCTGGCTGGGAGATAAGGATTACCTTTGGGACCAACCTTTCTCGCCTACCCGGAACCTTGTGGTATGGGGGGAGGCGACACTGGAAGGTCTCCCTGCCCAACTGGGGGACCCATGAAAGGGCGATCTGCACATCGCCAATTCAGGGGTCCAAAATGGCTCGCCCGACTGAGGATGTGGGCCTGGGAAAGGCCCAAATGGATGCCCCTATAGGTCCCCCCTTTTGCAGATCTTGTAAATAAATGTGGCCCTATTTTAAACCCACATTTGTGTCTGTCTCTTCATTTATCCACCTCCACTCCGCAATTGCAGCTAAGCTCAGAGGGAACAGGGAAGTCTGAGTGATGTGGCAGATGATGTCATTGTCTCTGCTAAGAATCCATGGTGCTTGGTCCCTCTAAGCCCCTGACTCCACCACACCCTTGATGCATCAAGTGCAAAAAAACAATTCAAAATTCTAGGCCAAAGTAATGCAAACCCTACATTCTGTAAAGTGAAAGGGTGCAACCCATATAAAATTATGCAGATGTGTAGGATTTCTCTTATTTTGCATCCATGAATCTGTTTTGTTTGCTCTCAGAAAAGAACTACACAGGGCACTGAATCCACACCTGGCAACCAGCAAAGATTCTGTTCCCTCTTGCTTTTGGCCCCAGAATTTTCAGCATACACTGCTCATGTGCTTCAAATCCCTAAGATAGGGCGGGATACAAATGTTTTAATAAATAAATAAATAACAGGCCTATCCTAATGTTCATGAGGACTAGAAACTAAAGGTGGATCAACCAGTCTATCTCCAGTCCTTGTCACTTTCACACATGTCCACCGACAAAACTGTTCAATCCTATTTCTGGTTAATTTGCTACATTAAGAAGTCTACGTTTATGTAAGTAAATGCACAGGGCGGCAGCCAACGATGTCATTCTGCAAACTCAATGTGCAACCTCTTGCACAACCGTACTTGGGCAAATGTAACTTCAGTTGGATTTTCCCCTTGGCCATAGTTCCACTAGTGCAAAAACCATTTGCGCTAATGGAATGACACAGGTGGATACTCCCCATGGTTTCTAACACACACTTTCTCTCCAAATATGCAGTTTCTAAATGCATTTTTGATACATTTGGGGGTGGGTGGTGGGTGGGAAGAACCATGTTGGACCCTTTGGGAAATGTGAAAGGCAGTAGATAACCAATTTCTGATCCAAAAGGTACAGACTGGTGAATTTGCATCGGAATAGAGACAGATTTATCCTTCAAGCAACCATACTAGAGAAATCTGCTCTTTTTCCTAATCCAAAAGCTGAGATTGTCAGGTAGCTGCATAACCGATGCCACATCCTGCACTCTTCCTATTCGCTCCTGTGATATTCCCGTGTGCACACAGCCAGCAAGAAGAGGAGAAGAGTATAATTTAGGGATACAGGGGATTTATGTCATGGCATCGCTGCACACAGCTTCCATAAGGAGCTTTCCAGAAGCAACGCCCTCACATATCCAAAACCAGAAGCTCTCTTTCAAGTGCAACAGATACTTTGTACATGAGTCACAGCTGTTGTGCATATGGACATTCTAGACCGGGGTAGATAGATTTCAGGGTTGTCTGATCTACTTGTTGTTTTTTCTATTATTTAGATTTTTTAACTAAGAACATAGGCATAACAGTGCTAAATCAGACCAAAGGCCTATCGAGTCATATTCTGTTCCCACAGTGGAAAACCAGATGCCTATGGGAAGTCCACATGCACAACATGAGTTCAACGACATGAGTGAACCTATCAAGCTCAATTTTTTCTCAGGTTCTCATTTTTCCAGTGCTAAATTGGTTCCATCCTGATTGCACATTAAAGAAGTGATTTTTTAAAATTATTATTTTCAGTCTGCATGAACATTTGCATACAAGTTCATGAGCGCCGTTTCGAAATCTGAATTTTCGTACGCATTTCCCAACTCTGCACATCTTTGCGCACACTTTTGCAAGTGGACGCATCTCTCCTTGTTGAATAAAGGGCTTGTACACGTTTGCAAATATACACATGTTATGCATGTGTTTTAAATATATGCATTTGAGTGTGCAACATTTGGGAAAATGTATACGTTTTTGCATACGCAGACACTGGGAATGTATGGATTTGGGCAGCTGACTCTATTCTGATTCAGGCTTAGGTTCAGGAAGTGTGAATTTGGTAAATTTGCATTGAAATGTGCTCATTCTTACTCATCCTTTGCAATAGCAGCATGCCAATCATGTTTCCTAGCAATTGGTATTGAGAGCCTTACCACCTTTGATGCTGGAGACAATATAAAGCCATAATTACTAGCAGTAATTGATAGCCTTATCTTTCATACTAAAATCCCTGAGATCCACCAGCAAAGTGCAAAAAGATAGCTACACTCATCTGAAGTTGTCAACGTTGATCAGGCAAACAAGGCATAGAGCTGCTTATTTCACACACACCCTTGCCCTTCCTCCTCCTGTAGTCCTCCCATCCAGCCGGGTAGATATCCCAGCTTCCTTTGCAGCAGGAATAGAGATCACTTGAGAGGAGCCGAGCGGCAGCAGCAGTTTTGACCACTCTTGCCAAGCAGCTCTGTAGGCAACCTCCGCAATCCACGTTGTGCGACAAACAACACGCTAACTCACCATAGCCCTTACTGCAGGTCCTGGGTTCTCTGGGTGGCTTATTTGGAGGAAATAACCCACTGGGGGGGGGGGGCATCCCACAGACAACACACTAACCCATCCTGGGTTGTTCCAGAAAATAAACCATCATAGGTTAGCATGTTGTGTGCATGGCAAAGCTCATGCAATTTGTGGGAAAACAACAGGAGATCCTCCATATGGACTCCCTGGATGCTCCTGATGATATACAGAGGGATGTCTCCTGAATCCTAATGCCTGTGAGAACTTGCTAATCCCTGGGTCCACTAGGAAACCCATAATAATAACTATAATACATGGCATTCTGTAATTTTTCCAACAAATCTTCATATATATATATCAAAAAGACTTTAACTCTGATTGTTACTGATGATTCAGTTTTAAGGTATCGTGTCAACTTTACCACAGTGAAATTCTGCTTTCCTTTTAGATCAGATTTTTTTTTAAAAAGAAGCAATTATAATTGAAACTAATATATCCTGTTTCCATCTGTGACATGTGGATTATGAAATGCCCATTATGGTTAGCTTCTACTTTCCTCATTTTCTTCCTTCCTAATCTTTTCCTTTGCAAAACCAAAGAAAGAAAGGAAGAAAGACCAAACAAAACATCCTTAAAAAGAATAATGGAATAACACGTGGGCGGATCCACACTGCTGTTTTAAAGCGCTTTAAAGTGCTTTATAACAGTAGTGACAACTGTTTTGGAGTGTGTCCGGGGCCCCAACAGTTGTCACTACTGTTATAAAGCACTTTAAAGCGCTTTAAAACAGCAGTGTAGATCCTGCCATGGTGTTGTTCCACCATAAGTGTCCAGAAGTTTCCATAAGCAAGGCCTGGTAATTATTACTGGGCACATTTCTCCTTCCCATGCCAAAGAACACTCCCCACAGTCTCTGCAGCATGTGCGCCAATGTCCTGAGAGGCAGGAAATCATTTTAGGACAACTCATGTGAAGTTGTCAATGCGATGATAAGGGCCATTATGCCATAAAATATCTGCTATGACATCCTTAAAACTGCTACACTGTGGTTGTGCATCTGTCTCCTCCTCCTTCTCCTCCTCCTCCTCCTCCTCCTCCTTTTATACACTCCAAATAAAGACTTGCTGGAGTGCATGACACCTCTCACGTGAAGCTTGACTGTAACACGCTTCTGCATTAGCTCAGTCAAGTTCCAAGAATTTCTGCTACTAAATGTCATGAAGGCTCCTAAATGTCATGAAGTGTGGCACTGTGCAACAAAGTACACACACAAGGAAAATGCACAGGTGTGTGCTATGCATGTGAATTACAACTGTGCACTCCAGGGCAGCTTTGCCACCCCCCCCCCACAGAAAAATCCCTGCAGAGCCCGCACACTACAGTCATGTGAATGTTCATCATTTAAAAAGAAGATAGAAAATCAAGAAGAAAAAACACTCCAGGGATGCAGATGGGGAAGTGCACTGGTTGATGGCACAAATGCAAGCCAATCAGCACTTTACAGTTCCAGGACCCATTTTCATGGAGTTAAACCCTGGAGAGGAACAGGTATGTGTGTACATGATGAAATAGCAGTTCAACTATGCCAATGCATGTACCTTTAGGTGCAATCAGAGGGTGTGACGTCCACCTGACGTCCACCTTTGACTTGATAGACAACGTCTGTGAAGATTTTACCTTTGCATCCTTGACATCCTGTGCAGCTCCATATCGTCACTGCCTCGAAATCCTTTTGCAAAGGGGTTGTTCTCAATCTTCAGTTGGGTGATCTGAAAGGAGAAGCCGGAAAGGGACAGTCAGTGCTTCATTTATTCTGGCTGCAAAACCATCAAGCAACCATCCAAAGAGATTTGCCGAGAGAAAAGGAAGAAGGTTGCTAAAACAAAATTAAGCCAAGCATGGCAGCGTCACCAATTGCAGATCACGGGGTGAGGGCTCACGTCAGTCTCAGGCTTTCACTGCCACAGAGCAGCCGCTGGGATGGACCGCAGCTCAACAGGAGAATGCATGCGTTACATCAGGAGTGCAGAAACTCTTTCAGCCTGAGGGCCGAATTCCATTTCAGAAAAGCTCTCAGGGACCACGTCCCTGTGGTGGGTGGAGCTGAAAGCAAAAGGGGTGGAGCCAGAGCTGGACTAAGACACACTGAGGCTCTAAGCCATATCAAGAGAGGCCCTGTACCATAGAAAGAAAGAAAAAAAGGGCATTACATTATAATAGGAAGGGTAATGAAAGGGTGCCATGGATTGTTAAGGAGTGCTTATGGTTAGACAGTGTTAGATAGCCTTCTCTAAAGATGGTTATAAAAACACTAATAAAGAAAGTTGATTTGAACTTCTTCGAAACTGGCTCCAGTTTGTGCTTATGGCCTCCAATACTAAATGCTGTGTTGCTGCTTTTTCTCTATATAAGGCAACTCTGTTGTAAGTCACACCAGACTTTCCAACATATTTAAGCCAAAGTGATTACATCTTAGTTATCGTACAACTTAGTTATCTTCAACAGATTTAGAGGCCCCTCATCATACGAGGCCCTAAGCCATGGCTTATTTGGCTTGTTCCTAAATCCGGCACTGGGTGGAGCAAATTCCACCACACAAGTTCATCATCAGCTCTGGAATTTGCACATGGCCAACAGTGGCAAGTAAAACCTTTCTTTCTTTTTTAAAAAATTTAGGCAGGCCTTTGGCATGTTGGTGGGATGCTTTCTGATTCTTTTGTTTTTGAGCTTTTAATTGTTTTTTTTTTAAAAAAATGGTTTGTGTTTTGTGTGTTTTTAATTAACTTATTTATTTTAAATGATATTAATGGAGGCCCAGCCATGCCTCCATTGTAAAGGGACGTCAGTAAAAAAAACACATTCCGCCATGTTAAAGTGATAATTGGGGGGGGGGGGTGTCATTCTAACAGCCATAAAATCGAAAATGTTTCACCACTCTTTCTGAAATTTACAGGTGCCAGAAAGATGTTTGTTTTACATTACCTGAAAATTTCAAGAAAATTGGTGAAAGATTGAGGGAAGGAGAGCAGTTTAAGTTAGAAAAGGAATACAAACCTCTCTCCCTGCTTTTGTCAAATTTGTGCTTACGATTTGCATAATTTCTAGAGCCTTATTAATTAATCTAGTGGTGGGGTCTTCTTCCTCCTTCAGTGTAGTTGGTGGAAAGCTTTTCATTTTTTTTAAATTCCCTTCAGTTGATTTTTAAGGATTATTTTTACCACTCATTCAAGTCAATGCAGAGGCCTTCTTCCCTCATAGCGCGACACATGCTCAGTAGCATCGCTCCCTCCCTCCCTCCTGCCTTAGAATGTGTGTGTGTGTCGGTGTGGGGGGGTGAAATGGCCGCTGCCTCTAGTACAGAAGGCTTGAGTGAAGAAGAAGAGTTTCTCTTTTCTCTTCTGGAACATGCTTTCGTTTGGCTTTGAGAGTAATTTGGGCTAATGTCATAAGGCCAGTTTGCTCTTTTGTTCCCTGGTGAAGCAGGGTGTGGTTCCTCTGGATCCATGATAACCTGGTCTTCAGATCTCTCCTGGGAATAGGTGGCTCTATACATTCCTTTCTATCCCCCCCACCCCAAACACACACAGTGCTCCTTCCCTTTTTTCTAAGAGTTTGGTTAGGGTGACCAGATAAAATCCAGGTCAGGGCTCATGTAACTTTAACAGTTGTAGAGAAAAGGGAATTTCGGCCAGTGTCATTTGTATGCAACTAGTTCCTGGTGAAATTCCCTCTTCCTCACAACAGTTAAAGTTGTAGGGGCCCTGCCTTCTTTTGTATATGGTCACTCTAGTATAGTGCCTGCAACTTTAACTGTTGTGATGAAAAGGGAATTTCTCCAGGGACTAATTGCATACAAATGACATCAACTGAAATTCCCTTTTTTCTACAACTGTTAAAGTTACATGAGCCCTGACCTGGATTTTATCTGGTCAGCCTAAGTTTGGTCCATACTGTTATAAAGTTGAAAGCTTCAAACACTTCTTTTAATTAGTTTGGGCGGTTGTTAAGTTTTAAGTACAATGTTGAAACCTTTCAAAGTGCTTTCAAAGTACTCTCCATTTTAGCCTCACAACAGCAACCCTGTGAGGTGGGTTGGGCTGAGAGTCTGCGACTGGCCCAAAGTCACCCAATGGGTTTCCATGGCCAAGTGGGGAGTAGAACCTGGATCTCCCAGCTCCCAGTCCAACACTTTAGCCACTACGCCACGCCGTAGTTGTCACCCTAGAATTGAGCCATGCCAAATTGGAAGCAGATTGGTTCGTGCCTTGATTTTTAGGATTTTTAAAAAAAAGTTTGACTTCAAAAAATTTCCTAAAATTCAAGGCATGAACCAATCTGGCATGGCTAAAGCCTTACTTAAGAGGTACCATGGTGCCAAGTTTCATCTCTTCATCTTAAATTTCTTTTCTTTTTTTTTAAATGTACTGCTCAAGGCCCTAGACCCCAAAGTGGAGTATTGGGTTTGAAGTTAAAAAAAATCCTAAAACTCAAGGCATAAACAGATCTGCTTCCAACTTGGCATGGTTCAATCCCTACTTAAAAGCTACCGCTGTCAAGTTTCATCCCTTTATCTTTAAAAATGATGGAATTGTAAGCATTTTAGTTAATTAAAAAAATTAAATTGAAGTTTTAAAAAATTCTAATAAGGGATGAACAGATCTATTTCCAACTTGGCATGGCTAAATCCCTACTTCAGAGCTACCATGGTGCCAAGTTTCATCACTTTATCTTTAATTTCATTTTTTAAACTTGTACTGTTCAAGGTCCTGGACCCCAAAGAGATTTCTGTTTGAAATTTTAAAAATTCGTAAAAATCAAGGCATGAATGAATCTGCTTCATACTTGGCATAGCTATATCCCTACTTAAGAGCTACCATTCTGCCAGATTTCATCTCTTTATCTTTAAAAATGAGGGAGATGCAAGCAGTTTGGTTGATTTATTAATGTTAAAAGTGAGTTCAACACGTAACACTAGCTTTGATTTTAAATTGGATGTCAAGATGGTATAACATCCTGGCTGACACTGGCTTGGTTGTCAACTGTATAATATCCAGTCATCCGTTACATAAAGCCATGAAATTCATTAAACAAAAAACCTACGGTTTACAAAAACAACGTTAAGGCTCTACAGTTTCCAACCAAGCACCAAAAAGCAGGAAAATTGGGAGTTAAGGCTCACAAGCCTTAACTCCACATCCACCCTAAGGAGGCAGAAAGTGAAAGTGAAATTCTCATTCTCCCAAAGCAGATAAACCATGAGGATAGGGTGGAAAATATGATATGCAGAGGTGACTGTGGGATTGTGGAAAACTGATCACGAACAACTTAGGGCCACCTACTTCTCTTTTTTTGTTTTGAGCAGCCCTTCCCCAACCTGGTGCCCTCTAAAGGTGTTGGACTACAACTCCCATCATTGCAAGTCAGTATGTCCCATGGTCATGAATGCTGGGACTTGTCATCTCAAACACCTGGAGGGCAGCAGGAAGGGGAATGCTGTTCCATACCCTTACCAAATACAAGGTCTGCCCAATACTTTTCTCTCACACACATCTCGCATATAGCAGCATGCTTGATAACAAAAGGGGCACTATTCATTACAGATCTAGAACCAGAGCATGTGCCAGTCACTTCCAACTTTTGGTCAAAATCCTGCCTTTCAAATGTTTTTTTTCTTAAAATGTATTTATAAAAAATATACTGTTCACTCCCCACAATCCCTCCACAATACATCATCTCATCAAAGCAACAGTGGAGCAGAAGAGGTTTAGTTTGGCTGTCTTGAACACCTTTCAGATGAGATTAGTTTGCAATCCTATACCTCTTGGAAGTAAACCCTAGTGAATTCAGTGGCACTGGCTTCTGAGAAGACATGTATAGGAGTCAACCTTCTCCAGCCTGGTGATCTCCAGATGTGTTGCACTGTAACTCCCATGTTATGTATTATGGGGAAGACAAAATTCATTTCATACTTAATTTTAAAATAATACTTATGCATGAAAGTATTAGGTGGTAGCTCTGCCTTTGATCTCACACTGCTGAACAAGTAAGAGAAATCCTTTATCTGATATTCAATTAACAGACATCCTACGCCATGTGTTGAAAACTAATGTTGATGTCTGAAGGGCTATCTGGATTAGGTATTCAAGATTCATTCATTGTTGTTTCATTTTGTTTACACAGTTTAAATTGATGCAGCTCTTTTGCAGTTCCTTGACTGATCACATATCTTAATGCTGGAAAACATCATACTTTAGTACAGATGTGGGCAGAAAAAAGATCTATCCTGATGTTTTGGACATCAACTCGTGGCATTCCTGACAATTATTATTATTATTATTATTATTATTATTTTAACCCGCCTCTCCCTCCGGATCGAGGCGGGGAACAACAGCAATATAAAACACAAAAATCACAACAGTTAAAATTTTTAAAAAACAAGATGATGCTGATAGGGGCTTTTACAAGTTGAATTCCAAAACATTTGGAGATCTACATTCTGCCTTCCCTTGTTCTAATGAGGCTCATTGCGGAAGGAGAGTGGCTGACTATTTGAGTTAGAATGCCATGTGTTTCTATGCAAGGGTTGGCAACTGGCCACTATTATCTTGGTTTGACCAGCAAAACCACTTACTGGGCAGGTAACCAAAATGGGTTCTAAAAAGCTAATAAGCTTCAGAGGGGTACAGGTTGAGTATGGGTTGTCACTGAATCAGGGGTGTTGTTTTTCTGTGAAACCAGCTGCATTAATAAACCCTGGTTTGTTATCCATGAGCAGCCCAGAGTTCACAACCCAGCAACAAACCATGGGTACTCCTCGTGGGTTGTTTGTAGTTAACAAATCCTGATTTGTCAGTGCAGCTGGGTTTACACAACCCATGATTCAACAAAACTGGTACTCAACCCATGCCCTTGGCTGTCATGTTGTGTGAACCCAGTTTACATTTTGCATTTCATTGCATTGGAAGCCACTGTTTGCTATTCTCCTTCTCCACACCCACACGCTTATAGATACCTACCATTTAGGGGGTGGGGTTCAGCACCTTGGAGAGCTCTGTCAGAATTCTGGCTTGTTCTGATTGAAACTCAGAATGGAGTCACAGCCCCACTGACATCAGAGCATCAGCCTCCACTGGACCAGTGCTTCTGTAGCCATGACCATGTTCGGGACGCTTTCCCTAAACTTTCTTTGCTGTGTCAAATTGCTAGGAGGCACAGAAGACGCTGCTTGGGGATTCTCAGCACACACACACACACACACACGCTGCTGAAAAACTACACATATCAATTTCAAAAGCTTGTCCGACTTCAGAAAAATAGGGGAGGGCAACCTTCTTATCTGCCCCCTACACCCGATCTCTGCTGTGCACCCCATCTCCAGCAGACAACACGCCAGCGAGAGGGGAAGGGCAAGGCAGATTTCCCCTCGCCTGACTGGCGCTCTCTGCCCCGCCGTGCTCCAATAGAGGAGAAAGGTCTTTTTTTGTTGTTATGCTTTGTTTCTTCTTGGCTGGCTGTCGTTTACCTTGTGATTCTGGTAGGAGGTCACTGCGATAAACGCCGTCTCCGGAAAGACGTGGGTGCAGAAGGCCGTGTTTTTGGAGCCGAAGCCGTTATTCTCATCGGCTTTGACGATATGGAGTCTGGGCTGGTATTTATGCATAGAGTTGAGAATGATCTGGAAGGGAGGGAAGGAGGCGTCAGACACAACGGGGCTTTGCACCATCAAGTCCAATTCTTTATTGTGTGTTTCTTTATTACTGTATTTATACCCTGCCTTCCTCCACCCCTCTTGTAAGGAACCCAAGGCAGCCTATATGGTCCTCCTCCTCTCCATTGAATCTTCACAACCATCCTGGGAGGTAGGTTGCGCTGAGAATCGATGACTGACCCAAAGTGACTCAGTGGGTTTTGTGACCTACTGGGGGCTAGAACCCCAGATCTCTTGGATCCTAGTCCAACACTTTAACCGCTGCACCACACTGGCTTTCCAAAGTACCAAAGTGTGTATGTTTGCTAAATAAGCACCTCCTGAATATTTACTAGGATGGCACTGCATATATTTAAAACTATGCAATCCAATGCAAACTGCTGAAGAATTAGAGACCCCCCACCCACCCATACACACAAAGACAAAATAATAATAATAATAATAATAATAATAATAACAACAATAAATGTGTTTGTATGGGAATGTGTGTTTGCACAATATTAATCATCGTTATTAATGGCAAAATAGTGGCAGAGATGTGCTCTGGACTTCCACAAAGGCAAAATCATAATCATAATAATTATAACTGTGTGCATATAATATTAGTCATCATAACTATTAATGGCAAAATAGTGGCAGAGATGTACCCTGGACTCCCACAAAAGCAAAATAATAATAATAATAATAATAATAATAATAATGTGTGTGTGTATAATATTAGTCATCATAATTATTAATGGCAAAATAGTGGAGAGGTGTACCCTAGACTCCCACAAAGGCAAAATAATTATAATATATATCATCATCATCATCATTGGAAAAATAGTAGCTGTGATGTACCCAAGACTGAGATGGAGCCTACAGACCGAGAATTAGGAATAATGGGTGCCTGGCCCTATGTTGTCTCCAATTCTCCCACACACACACATTATCCTTTAAAAGGAATGCAAAGAGAAGGGGGCACCGAAGTTTGCCAAATCCCCCCCCCCCCGCCTCCTGCACCCAGAAGGGAGCAATGTTCCAGAAGATCCCCTTTCTCAGATCTCTGGCGCTTTCCCTCCACAGAGGTGGAGGCCGAGAGGTGGGAAGCGCCCCGTCCGCTCTATTCTCTCCGCCGACAATGATTGCCATGGCGGCTGGCGACAGGGAGACTCTGGCCACCCCGCCGGGCCCGCGCCAGCCAGGGGCCCCGGGACGTCAGGGGCAAGGACAAGCCCCTCTCATCCCGGGGGTTTAGCGAAATTGCTCTGACATCCCGGAGAACTGTAGACGTCAACGGGGAACGATCTAATGGTTTTTAATTTCATTAGAGAGGCTCTAATTGAGAGGCTGCCTGCGCACCACCCTTGGCGCTTCCTCGCTTCCCATTGTTGCGCTCAGCTGGGGCATCAGCGGTGGGGGAGACAGCTGGGGAGAGTCGAGGGGGCGTCTCATAGCGCCCCTTGCCCTCTGCGCCCATCGCTCCCTTCCCCCAGCATTCAATAGGGAGGGGGAAATTATTCTTGTAAGCTCCTGCACAAATAGAACATCTACCGCAGAAATCCATGAAAGTCTACATGGTTCAACACCGGCCTGAAATTGACACAGGTAAACTATGGAATTCACTACCATGAGATGTAGTGATTGGTCACCGGTTTGGATGGTATTAAAAGGGGGTTGGATAAAGTCCTGGAGGAGAAGGCTATCAATGGCTACTAGTCCTGATGGCTATGTGCTACCTCCAGGATCAGAGGCAGTAAACCTATATACACCAGCTGCTGGGGAACATGGGGGGGGGGAGGGTGTTGTTGCACCCGTCTCCTGCTCGTGAGGCTCTGATCAACAGCTGTTTGGCCTCTGTATGAACAGAGTGCTGGACTAGATGGACCCTTGGTCTGATCCAGCAGGGCTCTTCTGATGTTCTTATGACAGCCCCATCCTCCATGTGTCTCCTCAGAAGTAAGATGCACCAACATCGTGGATCTTACTCTCAGGGAAGTGTGGCTAATTTTGGAGCACTGCAGTGCAATCCTCTACATGACTACTCAAAAGTAATGCCCATTGGACATCACCCATGGGACTAACTCTGAGGAAAATGTGTCCAGTCTTGTAGCCTTACACCACAAATCGCATCATGTCTACTCAGAAGTAAGAGGCATTGATAGAAGTTGGACTTACTCCTAGGGTAAGCCCTGCAGAGCAATCCTAAATGTGTATACTCAGAAGTTATACCCATTGATTCACTGGGGATTATTTCCAGGTAAACGTGTCCAGTATGGCAGCCCTACACACATACCACAATATGTCTACTCAGAAGTATGGTCCACTGAGTAAAATGAGACATGCTTGTACATAAGTGTGTGTGGGATTGGAGCCTTACAGCACAAGCCTCAATGTGTCTACTCAGAAGTAAGACTCACTGAACATACATACACAGACACACACAGCATTTTGCTAGTCAATATATAAGAATGAGGTAGCTTGGTTCCATAAAGTGAATAGTAGCCATTCAGTACTGTGAAGCAAAACAAAGCCTTGCATGCAGGCATATTTGTTGCAGCAAAGGCAACAGCTGCATCCTGGACAGATATCCTGCATGGGGTTGTGTGCACACAGAGAACCTGTGCAAGCCTTTGGCAGAGAATCAGAAGTGTAGTGGAGGCAAGGCTCGCAGGGATGCTGCACCAACACTTTTTCATTAGCAGGAATGTTGAACATCATCTGCCACCCTCCCCAGACTTCCCTCTTGAGTTTAGCTGAATCCTCACAGTAGCTGGAGGGGCGTGTGTGTTTGTGTGAATTTTCTCATCAACGATATATTGTTCCCTGTTGCAATGCAAATTATTTTGAATGGGCAATAAAGGCCACGGAGCTTTATAAAAGACCTGCTCCCAGTGAAGATGAAAACTTCCAGAACTGGATTGTTGATATGGTAGGCTGTCCAGATAAAATCCAGGTCAGGGCTCATGTAACTTTAACAGTTGTAGAGAAAAGGAAATTTCAGCCAGTGTCTTTTGTATGCAATTAGTTCCTGGTGAAATTCTCTCTTCATCACAACAGTTAAAGTTGCAGGGGCCCTGCCTTCTTTTGTATATGGTCACTCTAGTATAGTGCCTGCAACTTTAACTGTTGTGATGAAGAGGGAATTTCACCAGGAACTAATTGCATACAAATGATACTGGCTGAAATTCCCTTTTCTCTACAACTGTTAAAGTTACATGAGCCCTGACCTGGATTTTATCTGGTCGCTCTATGATATGGATCCGCCTTGGGGCCATGGCTAAGGGGGCTGTACGATGAGCACCTGACCTTCAACAGTTCACTCCGCACCACTGGATATGATCTACAAATCCTCTCTTTTCACTCTTGCTGACCACAATAATAACTGGGAGGGTTTGCTAACAATGTCATAGAAAACTGATAATAGATATATCAAATAGCCAGCTGACTGTCTCCTGTGAATTTCATAAGGGCCTTCTCTGTGGTGGCCCCCCAGTTAGGGAATGATCTCCCCAATGAAGCCCGCCTGGCACCAACATTGCTTTTTTTTTGGCACCAGATCAAGACTTTTCTTTTTTCCCAGGCATTTAGAAATACGTGATGAGCTTAACTGATCCAGGATCTGTTTTTAGGTTCGGCTGACAGCTTATAGTTTTTTATAGTTGTTTTTAGATGTTTTTGTGTATACTGCATGCTTTTATGGTTTAAAATTTTGTGTATCGTTTTTAAGTGTTTTAATCTTATGTAAACTGCCCAGAGAGTTTTGGCTATGGGGCGGTACAGAAATGTAAATAATAATAATAATAATTTCAATTAGCAATCTGAGCTAGTGGCCATGGCCAAATCATTAATTCCCCTCTTTTGCTTTTTCCAAATGGCCTGGTTGGAGCTTACAGCCTGATGAGAAGTCATGTAACCCTGTCACCTGGACAGGTAATGGCTGAGATCACTCAGTGGAGTGAGAAATGCCATTTTGCACATGCTCAGAGGCACATGTCTTTGTGACAGCACATAATCCAGGTTCTTGTGTGCTCAAGACTAAAAGTAGATACGCTGCAGATAGCCCAGATCTTTCATGCAAGCCGATGCTACAAGAAAAAGTCACTGAATGCTACAAGAAAAAGTCACTGAGACAGAAAAGTACAGATAGTCATCGATTGTTCCCAGGCCCAAACACAGTAGTCAGACACCCTGGAAGTTGGGAGTGTCATCCTTCTGTTACATAAAATAAAATAAGATCTCTGTTCAAAATGCACAGTGTACATAGATGGGACACGTTCACTGCAAGAAGAGAAAAAAGGCATTCAATGGAATTTTAGCGTTCTAAACAACTTTGTGGAACTTTACAGGAAGCAGGATGTTATATGTCCTCCCTCCGCTAGTTAATTCTACCCAGCTTGGCTTCCATAGATCACTTAAGATTAATCTTCAGTTTTGCTAACATAAAGACTACGATGTTTCTCTTTGCTTCTCTGCTCTACCTCACAAGGAACCTCTGGGTGCCCCTGAGATGGATTCAGGAAACTGTTGGACATTATATTTTGAAAAACCAGAAATCAGCCCATTTTTTTTCTTCTGTGCCAGCAGCCCGAAACTCTCCTATACAACGTCAACTGCAATCCTATACACTCCTACCTGGGAGTAAGCCCCAATGAGCTCCACAAGTTTTATATTTGAGTGGATACACGTAGGATCGGACTGTATATCTGCACAACTTCGGCATATCAATTTGAGACAGAACGATCCACAGAATTTGGGACTTTAACAACATGATGGTTTTGCCCATCACCCCCATGACCACCCAATTATGTTTAATAGCCACTCTGATTAAAAGTTCTGGAGAACTTGAAAGTGTAACATTTCCGTTGGTCCTAGTAATTCTATTGCACCATGCTAGATGTTGGATTTTCCCTCTACTATGGATCAGCAAGGTTACATATGTTTTTCATGGTTCTGCTTTGAGTATCTAAATCTAATCCAAGGGAAGGAGAAAAGGAGAAGGAAGGAAAGTAGAAATACATATCTAAAATCTATCATTTTATTCTGTCTGCCCTGTAAGTATATTTCCAGACATCCATCAAACTTCTCCACCTTTTTATAGAGAGTTACCACCACCTTCCCGCATATACAAACACATTTGATGTGATTTTGCTCATTCACCATCCCACAACCATTGATACCCAAATCGTGGAATACCCTTATTTATTTTATTTATTTATTTTATTCCATTTATATACCGCCCCATAGCCGAAGCTGTCTGGGCGGTTTACAACAATTCAAAACATTGAACAATTAAAACACCAATATACAAAATTTAAAAGCAAAAAGCATAAAAACAAGTTAAAATTACCAGAAAGGCATGCCTAACCCCCACACTGTGGTCTTTTCAGCATCAGGTGACGTGCGTCCCCCACCTGCTGAAGGTCCTTCAGCCTTTTTAAACAGATGTATTATTGTTCTTTGAGATCTTTGCACCCTCGCTAGCTTTTTCTCTAGGTTTTGTTTTTTAAAACTTTGGATTTATTACATTTGAAACTGGAGGTTCTATATTATGTTTTTCTACATGACAGTATTTTATGGTGTTAAGTTTTGTTTCGAGAACCACCCAGAGAGCTATGGCTATTGGGCACTATAAAAATGTAATAGATAAATAAAACATCATTTCCCTCATCTCAATCACTGCTCTATATTAGGAGCACTGGGTTTGGGCCAGTTTTATGCAGCAATATTTTTTGTTACTGTGAGTATATTTCCAACCAATCTCTGTTTGTGATTTTTTTTTTTTTGGCTTAAAAAAAAGCCCCCAAACCATAGCTGAAATTGAATATAATTCTGAAGAATAATTTCAAGTGGGAAATGCCTAGGACAGACTTCCAATTTCCTAGTCCCGATATTCTGTTTCAACTGGAAGCTGACATAGTCTTTGGGAGACAGGACACAAAAGATTTGTATCACCTAATCGAGTTTGATTTGGGAAGACTATTATATTAGCAGGCTGGAGAAATGAACCAATATTAATCCCCTTCCCTCAATCATATGTGGCCAGCTACGACACCTATTAATCTCGGTGGAAACAGTCCCTGGTGGATGGAGAAATAGAGTTTTGGAGAAAGCTAAGACTGGAGAACCGAGAATCCTGGCAGGTCTCCACATTTCCTTGAATAATTATCATGTCTCTATATTTCATTGAATAATTGGCATGCTCCCATATTTCCTTGAACTGGCATTCCTCCATATTTCCTGGAATAATTTTACTTGATTAGGGTTTCCTCGGAGTAAATGCAGAGAGGCAGTGAGCAAACTCCAACTCTGCTGGACTTCACAAGAGATCAAAGCCACCGCCAACCCCGGCCTCCCCAACCAAAGTGGCTATATTTTGATTTTAACAAGTCACTCCAGCTAGGGATTAGTGTGGTGTAGTGGCTAGAGTGTTGGACTGGGAGTTGGGAGATCTGGGTTCTAGTCCCAACTCGGCCATGGAAACGCACTGGGTGACTTTGGGCTGGTCACAGACTCTCAGCCCAACCTACCTCACAGGGTTGTTGTTGTTGTGAGGATAAAATGGAGAGGAGGAGGAGGATTATAAACTTTTTTTGTATAATTATTATTAATTATTATTATTATTATTAATATATATTTGTGCAAATCTCTATTTGTACAAATAATAATTTTAAAAATACAGAAAATATGCTTGCTGCCCTGACTCTCTGGGGACTGAGTTGGGCCAGGTAGTGGAAGATGAAACAACCAGATCCCTCTGCCATCCATTCAGGGAGAGAGATCCTGCATGGGCTTAGACTGCAGTGGGGTGATGCAAAAGAGGATGGGCCTCCTGCACCTTTAACAGCTGTGTAGAAGAGGGAATGACAAGCTACATCCACTGAAATGCCCTCTTCCATGCAACTATTAAAGGTGAAAGAGCCCCATCCTTTTTTGCGTCTGAGCACCCTTGATTAGATTCATGCTCTGATCTTTTCGCCTGCTACACAGCTGAAAGAGAGAATGGGCTTTGTTTTATTCAGCAAAGGCATGCAAACACTGAAAAATTAAAAAGCTTCTGGGGGCTAAGGCCAGGTGAGGCATGGCTCATATGAAGCCGTGCCATAGTGGAGGTTTCGTTCTTTAATTTTTCTTACTTTTTTGGGGGGGTCAGTCTCCAGCCAGGCATCAAGATTAATTCACACAGCAACCTGCACTGGGCAGGCTCCACTTCATTCTAGGTTGCTAGATCATTCAGCACGTTGTACAGATCCTGTTTACAAGGCGCTGCTGTCTTCCATTTCATCTCACGTCTCCCGCCCACGTGTCGGCAACAAGCGCTGCTGCTTCTCCAGTCGGAGCTCAATTAGAGCCAACTGTTGACAGGGTGTGATTGCCACCAGCCTGCATCAAACGCGCACTTCCATCAAATTAAAACCAACTTTATTCACCTAGCCCAGATCTCCCGTCTTAGCGTTTCAGCTGTCGGCCGCAGCTTAATCAAAGCCTCCTTGGGCTTGGCGATCAAGTTCAGCCTTCCCCAACCTGGTCCCCTCCGGGATGTGCTGGATCACAATTCCCGGCATGGCTTGAAGGGGGTTGCTAAGAGTTGTAGCAAGACACATCTGGAAGGCGCCAGGTTGGAGAAGGCTGATCCAGTTGCTGGTGCTACAGGCAGTGAGGCTGTTCACACAACACGCTAACCCATGCTCAGTGGTTGAGCGTGTGTTGCTTGAACCATGGGTTGTTTGTTGAACCATGGTTTTGTGTGATGTCTGAATGCAGCACGTTTTCCGCAGGGTGGGTTATTGTAGGCTGACCATGTGAAAAGGAGGACAGGGCTCATGTAACTTTTACAGTTGCAGAGAAAAGGGAATTTCAGTATGCAATTAGTACCTGGTGAAATCCCCTCTTCATCGCAATAGTGAAAGCTGCAGGCACTATACTAGAGTGATCATATACAAAAGAAGGCAGGGCCCCTGCAGCTTTAACAGTTGTGATGAAGCAGGAATTTCACCAGGAACTAATTGCATACAAATGACACTGGCTGAAATTCCCTGTTCTCTACAACTGTTAAAGTTACATGAGCTTGTCCTCCTTTTCATATGGTCAGCCTATTTATTGTGTTGTCTGAAGGAAGCCAGGGTGGCTTGTTAACCATATAGTGTGGCTTGTTGATCACCTGGAACAAAACAATAAGCCATGGGTTTCAAGATGGCTTGATTGAGAAAATAAGCCACACTGCATGTTTAACAAGCCACCCTGGCTGCATTCAGACAACATGATAACCAATGGTTCAACAAACAAGGTATGGTTCAAAACACCTCACAATAAACTACTAAGTGTGGATTAGAGTGTTGTGTGAATAGCCCCAGAATATGTTTTGCTTTATTTAACAAAGGCATTCGAACCTGAGTGGTGCCATCCGGGTAGGGCTTCTGAGTAAAAATCTATAGGCGTTAGGAATGCATGGATTTTGTAAAATCAATTCCATCTGCATTTCATGGATTGTGAGTTGCCTTTCATTTCATCATCTGCTCATTGGCGGAATCTATTGTTTTCCCAATTTCTCGAATTTGCGCAAATACGCAGTTGTGCAAATGCACATATCCACACACACAAACACAGAATGTGCACCCCCCCCCAAACCATGCATTTTCATACTTTAGCCTATGGGGGAAATGTGCATTTTTGGCTTTTTTAAAAAAATGTGCATATTTTTCTATGTTGAAATTTGTATAAAATTCCAGAAGTTTTTTTTTAAAAAAAAACTGCTCCGCAAGTCCACAGAATCTGTGTGAATTGGATAAAGCCATTCTACTGCAGTATCTTCAGACTGGATTCATAAAATCCCAAACTTGTTTGATTTCATTGTGGATTTTTCTGATATCCCTAATAGGAGTATACTGTATTATAGGCTGACCAGATAAAATCCAGGTCAGGGCTCATGTAACTTTAACAGTTGTAGAGAAAAGGGAATTTCAGCCAGTGTCATTTGTATGCAATTAGTTCCTGGTGATATTCCCTCTTCATCTCACCAGTTAAAGTTGCAGGCACTATACTAGAGTGACCATATACAAAAGATGGCAGGGCCCCTGCAACTTTAACGGTTGTGATGGAATTTCACCAGGAACTAATTGCATACAAATGGCACTGGCTGAAATTCCCTTTTCTCTACAACTGTTAACGTTACATGAGCCCTGACCTGGATTTTATCTGGTCAGCCTACTGTAGTAAAGACATTGTGGAATAATAAGAATACAGAAGACTCTCTCTCTCTCTTTCTAACTGTGTGTGTGTGTGTGTGTTTGTGTGTGTGCCAGAGAAAGAAAGAGAGAAAATAGGGAAACATAGGACTGATGGGGACTATGGGAAAATCACGTTCCTTCCTTCTAAAGAAAGTTAACATATAAAATAACAATTCTGCACATTCTTCCTATATTAATATTTTATAAACTTTGCACCTCATAAATAATACAATGTGCCTAATGTCAGATTTCACAGATCTTGTTAGAATGAGTTATGCTATGCTTCCCTTTTGCAAACAGAGAAAACTTGCCAACCCAGTCTTCCCAGAAATATCAAGTGTAATTCTGCAGTAAAGTGAATATATATATATATATATATATATATATGGCTATTTCTTTGAATAACTTAACAGACATGTTTGCAGGTTTATGGGTTCGAAACAACTCAACCGAAAGCTCAGTTGTGGTCTGCTGGCGAGGCATCTATCAAACGAAGCTTCGGGTAACCGTTTTCCTATGACAGGCTATCAATTGACCCATGGGAAAAGTCATTGGGGAGAGGGCCGCAGCCGATGGTGGATCTGATGGTGCCCAGAACCAGAGCCAAGCATGGGCGATGTTTGAAGCATTGTGTCGTTCTTTCTGTCTCTGTGCCCACTCATTGCATCTTTACCTGCCTACCTTTCACACACACCTAACACAGAGCAGAGGAGGAAGTGATTCCCAGAGGGACATGAAAGAAGAGCAAGAACGGACCCACAGTATCTGGAGGGTCAAATGATGCCAAGCAGTGAGATTGCCCACGCCTGAGTGCATGGGGGCCTGGCTCCAAATCCAATTCCTAGTGCTCTGGATCTATTTCATGGGCCCTCAGGGTCCCTTGGTGTCAACGGACGTTCTTTTTTCTCAGCTTAATTGTCAAGCAGGGGACAACTTTCAAGGGCAGTTGCTGCTGGGGAGGGAAGGGTTAACTCTCCCCTTCCCACATGCTGCAACGCCACCCCCTATCCATCCTTTGCATGGCAATTCAACTTGGTGAGGACCCCTTTTTTCCATTGTTTTCGGAGGATCTCAATCAGAATGCAAATTAATTGAAGATGTTTATTTGAGATAATTTGGATGAGAAATTAATTGGCTGCCTTTCCCTTCTGTGAAATGTATGCAAATCTAGCACATATTTCTAAACGTGCAGACTTAGCATTCAAATACTATGTCTGCAAATTCAAAGGCAAAGTGCATTCAAAGCCCTAAACAGCTTAGGGCCAGGTTTTCTGAAGGATCACCTTCTTCCATATGTACCTGCCCAGACACTAAGATCATCTTCAGGGGTCCTTCTCCATGAGCCCCTGCCAAACAAAGTGAGGCAGATGGCAATCAGGAGGAGGGCCTTTTCTGCTGTGGCACCCCAGCTGTGGGGTTTGCCTGTCACCTACACTGTACTCCTTTTGGTGCCAATGAAGACCTTTTTATTTTCCGAGTATTTTAGCATTTTAGCATCCTAGTCTTTTAGCTCTTCTGTTTTAAATCTGTATTTTAAATAGGGATGTGCACTGACCCCCCGGATCGGATCGGATAGCGGATCGGAATCGGACCTGGGGGGTCGGATCGGATCGGATCGGATCGGAGGCTGGTCGGATCGGATCGGACCAGATGTCCGATCCGGATCGGACGCCATTTTGAATGCTTTTTCCCATAGCCAAGTATTGTTTTACAAAAACGCCTATAACTTTTTCATTTTTAAAGATAGAAGGATGAAACTTGGGGACATTGTAGACTGGTTAGGGATAGTTATCTGTGAGAAATTTCAGAAAGATTGGTGCATGCGTTTTGTGGCAATTAATTTTTTAATAAATACCCAGGAATGCTTATAACTTTGTCATTTTTAAAGTTACAAACATGAAACTTTGCCACATTGTAGGAGGTCCATGAGGAAAGAAACGCCTATAACCTTTTTATTTTAAAAGTTAGAAGTCTGAACATTGCTCACTTTGTAGATGGGTTAGGGGTAGATATGTGTCAGAAATTTCAGAATGATAGGTCCAGGCATTTGATGGCTATGGAATTTTTAAATTACATGTTTCAAAAAAATTTCTACAGAGGCCAGGTCTTCCCCTCCCGCTTCCCGCGAAGAAAAGGAAACACTGTCTCGTCTCGATCCCTTTGATCCTTGCTAGTATCCATTACAGGGCTCGTGTCTGCTTGAGTAAAAAAGTGAAAGTAGGAAAGCAGACACGAGCCCTGTAATGGATACTAGCAAGGATCAAAGGGATCGAGACGAGACAGTGTTTCCTTTTCTTCGCGGGAAGCGGGAGGGGGAGGAAAGGAAGACCTGGCCTCTGTGGAACATTTTTTGAAACATTTAATCTAAAAATTCCATAGCCATCAAATGCCTGGACCTATCATTCTGAAATTTCTGACACATATCTACCCCTAACCCATCTACAAAGTGAGCAATGTTCAGACTTCTAACTTTTAAAATAAAAAGGTTATAGGCGTTTCTTTCCTCATTGTTTCAAAAATTAATTGCCACCACATGCCTGGACCCAGCTTTCGGAAATTTTACACACCTATCAAGTGAAGTGTTCCCTGTAATGTGCCCATGTTTCCTGTTTGTATCTTAAAAAATAAAAAAATGGGAGGCGTAACTGTATTTACCCCACTACTACCCATTTTTCTAAAATTAATTGCCATACAAGGCAAGCACCTACGTTTTTGAAATTTAGCACACATAGGTCCCAAGGTACCTCCTACAATGTGGCAAAGTTTCATGTGTGTAACTTTAAAAATGACAAAGTTATAGGCATTCCTGGGTATTTATTAAAAAATTAATTGCCACAAAACGCATGCACCAATCTTTCTGAAATTTCTCACAGATAACTATCCCTAACCAGTCTACAATGTGCCCAAGTTTCCTGTTTGTATCTTCAAAAATAAAAATGTGGGAGGCATAACTGTATTTCTCAGTGGGAAAGTGCAATGCAATGATTCCCTATGGGAAAGTGCAATGCAATGATTCCCTATGGGAAAGTGCAATGCAATGATTCCCTATGGGAAAGTACTGTCCAATGAATCCCTATGGGCAAGTGCTGTCCAATGAATCCCTCATTGTTTCAAAAATTAATTGCCACACCAGGCAAGCACCAATGTTTCTGAAATTTTACACACATATCAAGTGAAGTGTTCCCTGTAATGTGCCCAAGTTTCCTGTTTGTATCTTCAAAACTAAAAAAATGGGAGGCGTAACTGTATTTACCCCACTACTACCCATTTTTCTAAAATTAATTGCCACACAAGGCAAGCACCTATGTTTCTGAAATTTCACACACATAGGTCCCAAGGTACCACCTACAATGTGGCAACGTTTCATGTGTGTAACTTTAAAAATGACAAAGTTATAGGTGTTTCTTTCCTCATTGTTTCAAAACTTAATTGCCACACAAGGCAAGCTCCAATGTTTCTGAAATTTCACTCACATATCAAGGCAAGTGGTATCTGTAATGTGCCCAAGTTTCCTGTTTGTATCTTAAAAAATAAAAAAATGGGAGGCGTAACTGTATTTACCCCACTACTACCCATTTTTCTAAAATTAATTGCCACACAAGGCAAGCACCTATGTTTCTGAAATTTCACACACATAGGTCCCAAGGTACCTCCTACAATGTGGCAAAGTTTCATGTTTGTAACTTTAAAAATGACAAAGTTATAAGCATTCCTGGGTATTTATTAAAAAATTAATTGCCACAAAACGCATGCACCAATCTTTCTGAAATTTCTCACAGATAACTATCCCTAACCAGTCTACAATGTCCCCAAGTTTCATCCTTCTATCTTTAAAAATGAAAAAGTTATAGGCGTTTTTGTAAAACAATACTTGGCTATGGGAAAAAGCATTCAAAATGGCGTCCGATCCGGATCGGACCTCATCGGATCGGATCGGATCGGATCGGAGGTTGGTCGGATCGGATCGGATCGGATCGGATTTTCCCGATTTTGGGTCGGATCGGATTCGGATCGTGGATCGGATCCGATCCGATGCACACCCCTAATTTTAAATCTCTGCATTGCTGCTAGTTTTTATTCTGGTTGTACTGTTATACTGTGGTTTTAAATTTCCATTTTTATATTTTATGCTATACCTTGTGGTTTTAATTTTTTGTGAATAACTTTGGGCAGGTCATTAACTCTCAGTCCAACCTACCTCACAGGGTTGTTGTGAGGATAAAATTGAGAGGAGAACTATGTAACTGCCATGGGTTCCATGCAAGAGGAAAAAAGGTGGGATATAAATGCAAATAATAATAATACATATGCAGATTTTATGCAAATCAGTATCCATGGGCCTGGCCCCTGAATCAAAGGAGTGCTTAGCAATATCCCTGAATTTCATTACGTGTATGAAGCTCACAGGTTCCCCACACCAAACCTAATGCCGCACCGAGTGAAATCAACAGGCTTAAACTCACCCTCTTATTTTCTTGGATCATGGCTCTAAACATTCAATTTCTAAAATGTGAAGTGTTGTAGCAGAGTGGGTGGGGGGAGGAATCCTGATGATTAAACTGAGTTTTTGGGCCTGTTCAGACAACATGCTAAGTCATTGTTAGGCTACTAACCTTTTTGCAGCAAATGGTTAGTGACCATGTTTAAACCATGGTTATGTAGCCATCACAGTTAGGAACGGTTCACATGACCCGTTAAGCCATAATGTTTAGCTCAAAACCCTTCACCACCCTGGCTTAGCGTGTCATCTGAACAAGGTCATTGAGAAGCTGGCTGTGATTACTCGGCGGTGAACAACAGGTACTCTGCCCATGTTCAGAGCCATCAACGACTATTTCATACATCACTGGAAAAAGAGACCCCTGGGCTAAATCCTCATGCGCTATGGATCCAATGAAGCCCCAATGAAAGGCAAGTGTTTTCTTGAAGGAGGGCCCAATGTCAGTCTGCACCAACCAAGACGAAATTGAATCAGCCAAGTACTTACATGGCCAAATGGATCAAGATGATTGTTCGTCAGCTTGAGCTTTTGGAAGGAAACCAGCTGCCGCATCCAGTGGGCCCCGGTGGCTGGCGAGTCTGGGTGGACATATAATCTTCCAGGCATGGCGGGTTCAGCTTTCCCAGTCACTGACCTAACCAAAAGCAATGCAAGGTATGTGTGGGTCTTTCTTTTCTTTCTTTTCTTTCTTAATCTGTTTGAAAATCAAAAACTGGCCAGGGGGTTAGGGGTGAGGGTGGAGAGGAATAGAAGCCTTTTTACCTCCAGTTTTATTCCCCTCTTCCTCAGATATCCCCATGTTCAAGCTCATCCTCGCTGAAGCCCAGGGAAATCAATTCAAATTAGCCATCAGTTTCTTAGTTATCCAATCATTTTGTTTTAAAGGCATGTAGGAGAATCATTTACACTGATGCATGTTTGTGCAAGTGTGAATCTGTGCAACAACAACCCCCCCCCCCCCGATAAAGTAAAAGCCAGTCTGCACATCTGCAGGATCCATGCAACTAGGAAAAGCCGGTCCACTCCAGAATCTGCCATATCACATTCATAGAAATCAGAACTCATTTGAATCCTTTGAACATTTCTCTGACATCCCAAATTCTAAGTATGCAGAAGATTGCAGCCTTAACTCCCATGGGGCTTGGAGAGAGGGAGCTGAACTCTGAAGAATGACCAGGCATCCCCCAAAGACAAAAAAAAATACTATACAGACAAAAATGTGGGCAGTGATTTACCAGGATCAGAAAGGAAACAGGAACTGTTCCTGGTAAGTATACAGGCATTTGGGGCATATTGTCAAACCACTCTGATTATTTTTGAACAGTAATGCCAGGGGTGCTTTCAGACAAGACTGTTTATGGTGCAATCACCCAGCCTTGTTCACCGGAAGATAACAGAGGATCCAGTTGCTGATTCTACTTGTAACCCTCCCATATTTCCCTGCTGGTTTTTCCCTCGTTTTTCTTACCATCGCAAATCTGTTAGGAAGGGAAAGATGAGCTGCACAGTGTCTTTTGATTAGCAAAGCTAGGAGCCTCTGTCTGGAAGCACCCCGGAGTTTTATTTCCTAACTATATCTTTCTCTTTCTCTTTGCAGCTGTCTGTGCTCAGTTGCGAATCTTTCATGTATATATCGAAGAGGAACACACAATTTCCTGGCCCAAGAGAAAGAGAATCCAACGCCACATTGAAGATGAATTGCCTTCTTTGGCTTTGCTCTGGATGGGTCAGTATTTCAATTTGTTTTCAGCCTTTAACCAGGTGTGCATCTTCTGCTCCTGTCCCCAAAACAGAATTAGATATTGACCAATCTACCAGAGCTATCTAGCTCATAATTAACTTCCTCACTACCACCACCACACCAAACAACAGCATCCAGCACAAAGAGCAATTTTAGAAACCGTCTATAAACTGATAAAATATTCTATGAAAGCAACCAGGGTGTGGGGGGGCGTTATAATTTAAAAAAAACCTTGGGCATGATCCAGGTAAAATTAATAACTGTGCAGCCTGATCCTACGTATGCATTCTCAGGATTACGTCCCATTTAGTTCAGTGGGATTTAATCGTAGGTAAGTGTGGATAAGCTTCCAGTCTTTAAGTAACCTCGGTTCCAAGGGGAGAGTTTAAAAATGTCCATGAACTGTGGTGTGGTGTATACTGGTTAGAGCAATGGACTGGGACTCAGGAGATCTGGGTTCTACACCCCAGTCAGCCATGAAGCTCACGGGGTGACTTTGGGCCATTCCCTGACTCTCAACCTAACCTACCTCATAGGGTTGTTGTGAGGATAAAATGGAGAGGAGGAGGACCATGTAGGTCTACCTGGGTTCCTTGGAGGAAATGAACAAATAAATAGGGATGTGCACTGGATTGGACCCAATCCACGATCCGAGTCCGGTCCAGTGGGAAATCGGATAAATTATCCGATTTCAGATCCAACAGCTGGATCGGCCGATCCAGTCCGAACCGATCCAAAAAGGCTCTGAACCGGTTTGGCAGATCGGCAGGCGCCCACTGGCGCCCACCGCTGATTCCATTGGCGGGCGCCAGCGGGCGCCCGCTGATGAAAGTGGACAGCGGGGGGGGAGGAGGGGGGCGCTTACCTTTGAGGGACGTCCGCTGCCGTCCGGCGCCGGCGGCTACTACCAGCGGGCTCCGCGGCCTGCTCCAGGGTGGCGCGCCGGGTGATCACCCGGCGCACTACTCTAGAGCAAGCCGCAAAGCCGGCTGGCGGTAGCCGCCGGCGCTGGACGGGAGCGAACGGCCCTAAAAGGTAAGCAGTGGCAGGGAAGGGGGCTTACCCCCCCCCGGAGCCGTCCGCTTCTATCCGCGGGCGCCCGCGGGCAACAGCGGATGGAAGCGGACGGCCCCAGGGGGGGTAGGGAGCGCGGGGGAGGGGGCTTACCTGCCGGGGCCGTCCACAGCGGACGGCCCCGGGGGGGAGGGAGTTAGGCCCCCCCTCACCCACCCACCGCCATTTTTTCCTCATAGACTTGCATTGCAATGCAAGTCTATGGGGAAAAAAATGGCGGCCGATCCAAAAATTTCCGATTTTTGGATCGGGATCAGACTCGATCCGGTCCAGGGGGCCTCCGATTTTGTCCGAACCGATCCATGACAAAATTGGAGGTCCCGATCCGAGTCCCGATCCGATCCGGGGGGTCTGTGCACACCCCTACAAATAAATAGATAGATACATTTACTTGGGAATCTCACTGAATTTCATAGAACATGCCTGAGTAAACATGCTTGGAATCCACTCTCTCTTCCACTGAAAAAGTAACCAATGAATTATTGGGGAGGGGGAGGGAGGACCAACCCCTTACCTTTAATTTCATTTATTTCCTATATTTATTTTCAGCATTGCCTTCACTGAACTCATGCATGTTTTACATACATGCTTTCCCCTCTCACAACAACCCTCTCTGGTAAGTTAGGATAAGAGATGGTGACTAACCAAAGTCACCAAGTTGGCTTCATGGCGGAATTAGGGATTTGAATTGGGTCTCCCCACTCGTAGTCTGACATTCTAACCATACAGACTCTTTTCCATCAACCTAGTTTAATCGACCTAGTTTGCATATGATGGTGGCAAACCATGGTTAATTAACCCACCATTAACCCACACCTATAGCATTTGTCAGATGCGTTCCATGGCCATTTTGAATATCCCTCCCCCCCAAAATCGGGCTGATCATTGCTACATGATGTCCAAACCTGGACACTATAAATTAATTGTGAGTTAAACAATCCACAGCTAAACTACAACTAGTTGTTAGGTTAACTGTGGGTTGTTTAAACCACCATTAATATCCAGGTCCAGCCATTATGCCTTAATCAGGGAATTATATTTTTAAAAAAGCTGCTGAATGCACCTGGCCTTCACTGTGGCAAACTGTGAGTTAATTTACCCAGGATTTACTGCTGTTACATGCGAACAGCCCTAAAGTGTTACATGGGGCTGACTACCAGATAAGTGCATTCAGGAATGCAGCCGTAGTTACTGTTTTTAGAATGCAATATTTGGCTAAAATTGAGGGTAGTCAGAGAACAGGACTTGCAATTTCACTAAAGGCCCCCATACCTTCAAACGCACACACACATTTGAACCCTGCTGAAATGAATGGGCCTTTCAACTGCTTAACTTGAGCTGGATAGCCCCCTTGTTAGCTCCAAACCAGGTACCCCACTCCACCCCGTGCGCATACCATTTATTATCTGCAAATTTGTATCTATGGTCATCAGAGGTGACGATATCCATCAACAGAATATACTTCGTTTTGGGGTTGAGTCCCGTGACTTTCACTTTGTAGCTAGGAAACATTCGCCTACAAAGGAAATAAAAGATATAAATATTAGCAGAGTTTGCCGTTGATCTTTAAACAGTTTGTTCCGGAATAAATTAAACCTACAACCTATCATGGTATCGACGTGTTTGAAGAGCAGGGCGTAAATACTTCTTTCACCTGAGATTAAATGATTGCTCAGGGCCATGATCCACCTGTACGTTCTCCTTCCCGTACCCCGTGGACCATACCCAAAATATGTATAGACTCAATCCTAAATGTTTACTCGACAGCATATTCTTCTGATTCGTTCTGATTAAATGTGCTTAAAATTCTTTTCTTTCTTTTTAAGGAACAAAAGAAACTCATCCAACATCTGTCTTCTTCAAAGAATTTCCCAACCATACCTGTGTGTAAACTATGACAGTATCTAGCTAAAACGGAGCATTTATCAATCACATTTGTGTCAAATAATAAGAAATATCCTAAAGCAGAACTACGTGAAAACAAACACTAATAAATATTTGACAGGACAAAGAGTTATCACCTAGGTTATCTATTTATTTGCCATCATATTCTTATGCAGTAATCAATATATTACAAAAGTGCTTGATGGACGGGATGCAGAAGCGTCCCTTCTCCAGGCAAGAGAATACTTAAATTTATTGTAATTTCCTGCTAAGGTATTTTACCATCCTATCTTTTGTTCTATTCTGCTTCTGTAATCTCTGTTTCCTCTCCATTAACCTGAGATTTAGGTTGTTAGGATGCAATCCTATCCATGTTTAGACAGAAAAAAGCCCTATATCTCAAAAGAAAAAGTCCTACAATTAATGCTGGTAGTTGTAGGACTTTTTTTCTGTTTAAATATGCTTAGGATTGCAACTTTAAGTTAATTAGGGCATTGTTAGGCCTGTGGCCACAGCCCTGAAACTATTTCCCACAGCCCTGGATCTCTTCTCCACTTGCCCAAGTGTCTATTAATGCCAATGGAGATATTTTTCCCCTCAGCTTAATTGCCATCAAGGTCCCCTCTACAAGGATTCGCTTTTGCGCCTGGTTAGGCGATTATGCGCATAATCGCTGAAGCGCATTTACACCTAATACCTCTGCAAGAGAGGCGGCGAGAGGCGGCGAAGCGTATTAACGGATGACCAAAATGCGCTTTACAAGTAGTTAATGGGCATAAGCGCTTGTTCACATAGTCAAAATGCGCTTTAACGGCCGGAGCAAAATAAAACTCGCGATTTAACGCGCATTCGGTAATGCGCATAATCGGAGAGATAACGCGCCTCTACGCCCGATTTGCGCTCCGTTCTTGTAGAGGTAAATTTTTTTAAGCGCCTTGAAAGAGCTTTAAACCTCTCTTGTAGAGGCAGCCCAAGAGAGCAAGTTTCAAGGGGGATCCCAGCCCCCTATTCCACATGATACAATGCATCCTCCACCACCCGCCCACTGAGCTAAGAACAAAATATTTCTATTAGTACCAATGGGACGATTTTCCTAAGTTTAGCTGCCATACTGGGGTTGGGGATTTCCAGGGACATCCTAGTTGGGGCTGGAAGGGCTACCCCTCCGCCCTTCCCTGTGGACTTTGGTCTCTCAAAATCCTCTCTCGGCATTGCAATTCAGCTTAGAAAAGCCCCCTCCATTGATACCAATGAAAAGATCGAACCTGGACTTTTGTTAAGTGCCCAGCAGTTATTATACATTTAGATGGCCCACTAACCAAAGTTCTCTGGGCAGCATACAAATCAACGAAACCCATTTAATTTTCACTCCACCTCTTCTGCAGAGGAGAGGAGAGGCTCAGTTTAGATTGAATAGTACAACCCCGAGACAAAATCCATGCTTTTGAGGAGTTGGCATGTCATTTCAAACAGGCATGGACGGACTTCAGGGTTATGTGTTTGGATTTGCTTTCCCCCCCACCCCACTAGAACCCAGAAGTCCACCAATGGGAGCTAGGTGCAAAAAGATCACAGGGTGGGTGGAGCCTAACACAATAAATTGATTCAAGGGTTGGTAACCATCATACCCCTTGAGTGATATACTACATCCCCTGAGCAGAGGCAGCTCTATATTTGGGGCAAATGTGGCAGCAACTCTCTGCTTCTCCCCTACCCATTGTGGCAGAAAAAATCCCCCCCCAACAACCAGGAACATTTGCTCCAATGCATGGCATGCAGCTGCCAATTGTCACCAATGATCCGTCAATCTCAGTAGAATGGTTGAGTATTTGCCCTGTCCTTGGCTCCACCCAACTCAATGAGCAGCAGCCACCACTGCTCACAAGTCATACCACTTGCATGAGATGCAACTACATGTACTGAGTTTCTACAGAGTGGAAGGGATGAAGGATGGCTTGCTGTTGCCAGGAAACTCTTGCCATTCTACTACAAATCAGTCATAAACCTACCAGTAGCTCTCAATCTACCGGCTGGCCGCCCAATATTTAAATCAATATTTCTTATTTATTTTATTTTATTTATTTATTGCATTTATATACCGCCCCATAGCCAAAGCTCTCTGGGCGGTTTACAAAAATTAAAAACACTGAACATTTAAAAACCAGTATACAAAATTTAAAACCACTGTAAACCAAAATAAACATTATTGATTTTATGGAGCTTGAATGGGGGGAATGTATGCATTAATCAGCCTAAACTAGCCCCGTTCGGTTGTATCTTTGCTCAATATGGGCTACACGTAGCGATGTCAGAGAAATTCGCAGCAGAACCGAATGAATTCAGATTTTTACAACCGGCTCTTCCCTTCTTGAGAACAGTCCACAGACTTGCGGATCTTTTTCCTAACCTTGGTGAATTTTGCACAAATTTCATCATAGAAAAATACAAACACACACACACACACAAAACCTGGCCAAAAATGCACATTTGAGGGAAATTTGCTCGTTTGTGCATGTGCAAATTCACGCAAATTTGAAAACAAAACAAATAACAAAAACCTAAAACCCAGTTCCGCCAATGGCCACACAAACGAAAGGCACCTGACAATCTGCAAAACACAGACAAAAGGGATACAACCAGATTTGTGCAGGAATAAGTCTGAGTTGAGTGGCTGTGTACACTCAAAAGCAAGTTAAAAATATTTTAAACAAACACAGAATTATCTCTTCCAAGATCGTCTTATATTTAAAGAGAAGCCACGTGCCCAACCAGTTTCGCCAACTAAAACTAAGCCATTTATTATAGATTATACAGGCATCGCTGTTGGGTGTCAGAGAAATTGACAAGAGAATCAAATGACTTTGGATTTCTATTAATTCAACCTGCAGATTTTGTAGTGGACCAGCTTTTCCCAAGTCACATGGATTGCGGTCTGTGTGTGTGTGTGTCTGTTTAACTTTCTGGAATTTTATGCAAATTTAATCATAGCAAAATATGTTGAAAGATAAATAAAATATGAACAAATACTGGCTGAAAATGCACACTCCCCACATGAAATGTGGAGGGGGCGGGGGATTTGTGCATGGGGGTTGCAAGTGCAAATTTGTGCAGAGTTGTACAAATTTGAGAATGGTGAAGGAATCTGATTCTGTCAATGAGCGGGCGACGGAATGAAAGAACCCTGACAATCCGCAAAACGCAGAGGATACTGATTTTACAAAATCCGTGCTTCCCTAGGAAGCACTTGGCTATTTGCCTTTAACTGATTCCCTTTCCTTAACCAATCAGCCACCCTTGAGGATGACTATATAGAGGATGCTTAGCAGAAGGGATGATTCTAATCTGAATTTTCTATACTGATGGCCTGGGGAAAAGACTGACTAATGCCTGGGGTTGCTAAAGGCGAATTGACTACTCCAGTGGCCGAATATTGTCTTATTGCTGCTTTCGCTCTTACAGGGGGGAAAAAGAGAGAGAGAGATTGAGAGAGAGCTTGTATTGTTTAGAACATTATATTGTAAACTGTTTAAAATCCCTAGAGACAAATACCTAAAGAGATACCCTCACTGGTAGTTAATCTTAAAGATATGGATAAAATTATATATCTTCTGACAGACACATCTAAGTCCATTATGTTAAATATAGCTAGGTTTGCAGTGAAAGCAGCTCAGCTCAGAACTGCTTTAGAGGACAATGGTCATGTTTAGGATATGTGCCATTCTGATATACTACCTATACTGTATTTAATATATTTTACTCTGAATTCTTATACTTTTCTGCTATGTATTGTAGTGTATATTTTTTATGATTTTGGCTAAAACCTATTTTAGGTTGCCTAATAAATAAATTTGATTGATTGATAGAACAGCTTCCCAAACTAGGTGAGCTGCAAATGTTTTGGACTCCAAATCCTATCAGTCCCAGCCAGCATGGCTAATAGTTTAGAATGCTGGGAGTTGTAGTCCAAAATACCTGCAGAGCACCAGGTTGAGAAAGGCTGCTTTAGAAGGATGCAACCACCTACCATTCTATAAAGTTAGATGCTTCGTATAAACAAATGCCATAGCTCAGTGGTAGAGCACATGCTGGGCCAAAACTGCCCTGTGGACGTCATGGCTGAATGGGGATTTGAACCCAGGTCTCCTCACTCCTCTAACCACTACACCACTGTAGCTCTCATTTCACACATTTAGGGAGCCATCCTATCAATGGTGCCCTTGATGATCAGTTTCCCCCAAACTTGGAAGCTTCTCATTATACAATGCAGGGTGGGGAAGCAGCAGAGGTGACCTTCGCCTCCCCATCCCCCCACCCTACATTTTTCACTAGATGGGCTCTTTTTTTTTTGCCCATCTAGTCATGGTGCTTTAAAGGGGAGGGAAGGAGGTTGGAGAGCCCTCAGAATAGTTTGTATCCTGACCTCTGCAGTCTCCACCCCTCCCTTCCCACTGGAACACCCTCTTTCCCACACTCTCTAACGGTGAAGCCATCCGGTGTGATTCTTTCTGTCCTGGCTGTCAGGGTTCAGGATCAGATCTCCAATTCCCCCTTCTGAGGTTGGAGTTATGTCTGACCACAGAAGGGAGAATTCCCAGTATCCTATGGCCCCTCAGACAATGTCTAGGAGGCATAGGATCACTCCCTCCACCAAGGAAGGCATTGGGTACACGGGATGATTTATCTCAGTGCACCTGCCTTCTACTGTCCATCAAACAATGCTCCATTTCAATAAAGAGGTGGATGGATAGGATGCAGAAGATCAGAGCTCCAAAAATTGCTCTGGCTGACCCATTGGCCACCTGGGAAACTCTGTGTCATTTCAAGAAGGTGTAAGACATTTATTACCCTTCGAGGTAGTCGGGTGTTTGCAATTCATCTGTGTAGTTCACGTTCAGAATTTTAATTCTATCAGCCAGAAACCATCCCAAAACTTTTATTTTGTTTTAGTTTACAAAACAATGAGGTAGCAGAATACACCAGGTTTTCAACTACTGTCTACACCTATATCATAAGGAGAGCGCCATTATTTAGTTGATTAATTTGTCATATGAACACACACACCCCAAACCCTTGGAACATTAAAAAGGTGCCTGAGATGAATTCAGGCAACCAGGGAGGGGCTGGGGGTTGAAAAAATACACTTACAAAAAGTGTGGGTGAGAAAGGGGCTTTTTTAAAAAAAAATCAGAACTATTATTTTTATTTATATACACTTTTTTGCAAAGGTAATAATTAATCAATTTAAACCTATATGATTAATTGACTAATGTTGCAAAACTGTGAACACTTATTAAAGAGTAAGTCCTGCTGAACTCAGTGAGATTTATTTCTGAATAAACATGTCCCTGATCTGGTTGCAGAATCACATAATTATGTGTGCCCCTGCCCAGAGACTTCAGTGGACTTCCTCCAGAGTAGGCATGTATATGCTGTAAGTTTTCTTTGATCAGGTAACAGCCCACTTCTTCTTCTTCTTATTATTATTATTATTATTATTATTATTATTATATTTTTTAAAAAACAAAGAGAATTTTGGTATATTAAAGAACTTTGACTCACCACACATTGTTGGATTACAACTTCCATGAGTATTGGCTGGGGATGATGGCAGTTGGAGTTCCAACAAGACCTGGTGGGCCAAAATTTCCCCTCCCAGCATTCCCCAGCCAACTACAAGACTGGTGTGTGTTTTTTTCCTCTTCCCTGTAACAAACTAACAAGACTACCTTCTAGGATTATTGTTCGTGCGTGTTTGATTTAAACATATCCACAGACAAAATATGTATTTAAAATATACTTATATGCATATAATTTTAACATCACAACTACTGAAGAGGGTGGAAGCCGAAACACTTAGCTCTAAATATATTTTGAAATTACTCTGTTGCTAGTCTTTCTTTCTATATATACACACAATATAATAGTGAGTTTATAGGTGTGTGTGTGTGTGTGTGTGTGTGTGTGATATATATATATATACAGAAACACACAAACACCATAATTTATCAATAAGGCAGGTCCATAGGAAATCCTTTCCTGCAAACTAAAAGTAGAAGGGGAGAGAGAAAGAGAGAGAGAAGGAAAGAAAAAGGGGGGGGGGACCACACCACTGACTGGGTTTTCCACTTTATCCAGATTTAGATCAGAATCCAAGGATTCCAGGAGCCTAAGGCTGCAATCCTATGCATGTTTAGATAAGGAAAAATATCCTACAACTCTCAGCATGCCAACTAGGAATCCTGGGACATTTCCCCCACTAAATATGCATAGGATTACACCTTAAGATGGCTTTTAACACCCATAGAACCGGACGAACACACACATACAGAAGCCCAGCATCCCCACAATTGCTTTTGAAATGGAGGAGCATTTCAAAAGCAATTTGTAATATAGCAGTGGGCTGATGGTGATTATGTTCGAAGAGGGTTAGCTTTTTAAAAAAAAAAAAGTCTAAAAATTCAGTAGGCTAGTGCAGCCCCTTCACTTCAACCCCAGAAAAACTAGCACAGAACACTCTGAACAATTTTGCCCTTTTCTTCTAGATGCTACCGATGCAATAGGGGCACATATTTCAGAATACCAATATGAATAATACTAGTAGCAATACTACTACTACTATCCCATAATCTCCTATATTGCTCCTTCTATCAAAAGGCAACTTTGGTATAATTAATATTAACACTAACATTATTATCATTATTATTACTACTGCTACTACTACTAGTAGTAGTACTATTAGTAGTAGTAGTAATAATAATAATATTAATGATAGTATTAGGGTTAATAATACTAATGACACCAAAGAAAAGTTGCCTTTTGATATAAGAGGCAATTTAGGAGCTCATGGAGTAAATCCTCTATTTCTCCAGCCCCACAAATGCAGTATCTTCCAGTCCCAATCCTGTTTATGTCTACTCAAATAATAATAATAATAATAATAATAATAATAATTGGGCCGCCCGATTGTGGTTGGGAGAAGTAGGCTTTTCCTGAAGGCCAACAGGGAAAAGGTAACTCCCTCTCCGGTTATGTTATGAACAATCTGGAGATGCCACCACAAAAGGGATTAATTTCGTGCCCTGTCCTGATAATTCCCATGGAGTCTAGATCTGTGTATACAGCGAAAGGACTGAAAACATAACAAATCTCTTAACAGTTCCATAAATAAATTAGATCTCTCTCTGTGTGTATGCATACACATGTGCATGTATACACACAATAATAATGATAATAATAATAATAATAACAATAATCTACACTGAGAAGTGATATGTAAAGGTGCAGTGCAATCCTATGCATGTTTGCTCAGAAGGAATCACCACTAGGGTGACCAGATAAAATCAAGGTCAGGGCTCATGTAACTTTAACAGTTGTAGAGAAAAGGGAATTTCAGCCAGTGGCATTTGTATGCAATTAGTTCCTGGTGAAATTCCCTCTTCATCACAACAGTTAAAGTTGCAGGGGCCCTGCCCTCTTTTGTATGTGGTCACTCTAGTATAGTGCCTGCAACTTTAACTGTTGTGATGAAGAGGGAATTTCACCAGGAACTAATTGCATACAAGTGACACTGGCTGAAATTCCCTTTTCTCTACAACTGTTAAAGTTACATGAGCACTGACATGGATTTTATCTGGTCACCCTAATCACCACTGCATTAAGTGGTGTGTACTCACAAGTAACTGTGTACCCATTTACCTGGGAGTTACTTATGAATACACATGCCTAGGATTGCATGGTAATAATATTAACAGTGTTAATATTATTAATTTCAAATGTCCAGTTGGCCTCAACACCACATTTCTCTTTTAAAGGAGGGAGAAAGAAAGTATTCAGGAGAAGGTTTTACATTTCAAGTTGCACTGATTTGGAGGAGAGAAAACCAATCATTACTTAATTCTCCCACTCAAACTGATGGGGCTTGCGGTGCAATCCTCGGACTAATTCTATGCTGCGCCTGTTTATTCTGAAATAAACCCCATTACGTTGAATGGGACTTACTTCCAAGTAAACGGGAAAGACAGAATTGCAACCCAGAAGTCGATCGTATCTATCTCGCTTAGCGGAGGCATCTCCCTAATTAACAGAAGAATCTATGCAAGCTTACTCAGGAGTAAATCCCATAATATCCAATCGCACTTACTCTTGCATAAGCGTGCATAGGATCATGGGCTAATTATCGCATCCACACTGGGGTTTCAAACGGCATTAATTTACTTCACTTACTCGAAATATCCTTAGACAATATTCCTCATTTAGTCGTGATACACCTTAGTTTAATTTACACCGGTGTAAATTAATATACGGGGCAGCGCACCCCCTCCACCACTCCCATTCATTCTAATGAATATCATAATGGAGAACCCACTAGTGGATCGTGCCCGCTGCTTTTCTAAGGGAAATCGTCCAATTTTGTCTTTTTAATCATCTGTGAGCCATTTTCTTCCTAAAATATCTATACCGCATCTCTCGACAAAACACACACACACACACACATACTGGATTTACAATTTTTTCCGAAGACAATAACCCGCAAACTCGGTAGAACACCACACAACGGCGCAATCCTAGAAGCGTGTACTCAGAAGTAACTCTACCCAGTGCGTTCAATGGAACTTAGAGCCTATCTACACTACTGCTTTAAGATGGTTTATAACGGTTTAAAACCGGTTTAAAACTGTTATAAACCGTCTTAAAGCAGTAGTGTAGACAGGCTCTTACTTTCAGCTGACTGTGCGTAGGGTTTGCCAGCTGAAACAAGCAGATACAGACAATTACAGCTCAGTTCTAAAAAATGGCTTCTTGGAAGCAGACACCATTGAATTCTATGGCCCTTACACACTTGGGAGCAAGGCCCATGGAATTCAATAGGGACTGGTTCTAAGATTGAAGCCTTAAAAAAAAAATGCCGCAACACGAAACTCTACTGATCACAAATCTCTCTTCCAGCACAAACCGGGTATTGGAATCAAGACGCAGGCCAATGAAAACGCCCCCTCCCATTCGATCTGGATTATATTGATTTATTAGTATATTATTATTCGTTTATGCAACCCTTCCCCCGCCCCCAATTCTGGACGCTTACCTTCCAGCTTTGGTTATAATCATTTCGGTCCCCACATCATGAAATTTGAGCCATAATTCCCGTTCGTGTAAAAATACTTTGATTCCCTCCATGCCCTGGAGAAGTGGGGGGTAGGGGGGTAAGGAAAGAAATGGAAAGACGCGAATAATCATATAACCAGAGGAAATCCAAACCGCAAAGATACCAAATGCGCGTTTCTCCAGCCCCTGTCTTCCCTTCAAACACCCAATGGAGAAAACATCCCCGGCAGAACGCTGACAGCTCTTACGCGGGGATGGCTGTAAACTGGCATGCTGTTGATTTGCCCCTCTTTTTCTTTTTAAATCCGCCATCCAATGCACACTAGATTTGGGACTGCGCCCCATCGAGTTCAACGGGGCGCACTTCCCGGTATTATACGCGCAGGCTGCACGCGTGCAGTTCTTTAACGTGTCACGTGTGAACGGGGACAACGTGCTGGAAAAGACGAGGCTCTTCTAGGGTCGCGCGCTCACCAGGGAGCCGAGATTGGCTGGCGGCTCCCTGTGGAGCGTGCCCTCGGTGGCCAACCCGCGTTTTTCGCTGCGTCATGTGTGAAAGGGCCATGAGAGAGTTGACCTCTTTTTTTTCTTTTGCTTTCTTTCTCTACGAAGCTAGCTGGCCGTAGCTTTATATGTGGATGGAGACGCTGCACAAACCGGGGCTTGGAGCGGGGCGATATTTCCCCAAATGGTGAGAATGGACTTGGGGGGGAGAGAGAGGGAGAGAGGGAGGGAGGGAGGGACGGAGGCGGAGAACGAGAGAGAGAGAGAGAGAGAGAGAGAGAGAGAGGGAGGGAGGGAGGGAGGGAGGGAGCAGGCGAGGAGGAGGGGGATAGTTCACATCGTATTCAAAGCAAGCCCGCCGTTCTAGGCCCTCCAGAGATCTGCCCAGCGCCAGCGGCCGTGGGAGCCGCTTGGAAGCTTCTGATATGAGTTGGCCTGATAGGCTCTGGGCCAAGAGCATCAAAATAGATGGGACTATAATAGGATCACCAGGGCAGAGAGTTTTTCGGTGGTGGTGGTGGTGGGGGGGGGGTGGCAGAGAAAGAGGAGACAGAAGTGCTCAGGAGCAAGGGGGGGATGAAAAGCTGGGGGAAGGGGGTTTGATCTGAGGTTCAGGCATTCCTAGGCACTGCAAATATTCAGGCACCAGGAGAGAAATCTGCCTATGTTGATTTCTATGTATAGGTGCTGATTTAGAAATAAGGACAGGTTGCAAAGCCAGCCAAGGAATGTCCCATCCAAGTCGTCTCCAATGAAATAAATTATTTCATCAGTTTGCACCCTGACCCAAACTATTCCAAACCAATGGGGGGGGGAGTGTGGTTCCCCCCTAAACTTAATTGCCATACAGGGAGAGATTTGGGGGTGGGTGGGAAGGAGAGAGTTAACTTTTCCCTTCCCCCCTTGAAAACTGCCACACACACATAGCAATTAAGCTGGTTGGGGAGACCCTTTCTATTAACACCATTAGACATGAAGGGCTCCACCGGAAAAGATCCAGGGCCCTGGAAAGTAAATTCCGGGCTGGAGCCCCCCGGGGCCCAGCGTAATGATACCCTTCTCCAGCCTGCTTTGCACGTCTTTGGGCTCCGTGGCAAAGAGTAACCTAGAGCGTCATCTCACACGGGAGGTTTAATGCATATCTGCTGTGACTTTGATCCACTTTTTCAGGGCTGGACTCGCTCAGGGCGAGAGAACAGAACCACGTGGATCAAAGTCACGGCAGATGTGCATTAAACCTCCCATGTGATGGCGCTCCTAGGCATGATCTTCACTACTGCTTTAAAACGGTCGTAACAGTAGTGACAACTATTGGGACCCATGACACACACCGTATGCAGTTTTCAACCCGTTTTCAAAGTGTCATATCCTGCTTGGTATAGATCTGGCCCATGGTGAGTGTGCATTGCATAAGATGTCCCAGTGAAGTCCTGTCTCCTCTCATTCTGTCAGTGTCTTATGAATCATCACTAATTTATTATTATATTATCATTGTATTCCCACTGTATTATCATGATTTTATATAGTGCCGTCTATATAGCTGCATGCAAGACACACTTGTCAACCCCCCACCCCCAAAAAGCAATGGTACCCCCCAAGGACCTTTAAATCTCTTCAACAATTATTTCAGCCCCATCCTACACAAAGTTAGGCTCCCCTAAGCCCTCCGAAACCAACAAATTGGAGCCTCTCACCCTAGGAGTGCTGCTGTTTACTCTAAAGTAAGTTCCCTTCTGAGTCCAGCAAGTTACTCCCTAGTAGTAAGTGTGCCTAGGATTGCAGCCTTAGTCGATTCATCATCTGCTTAACATGGATTCAATTGGAATATATTTGCATATAACCAAAACCAGAATTAAAATGAAGTGCAAGATAATGCATTTTAATAAGGAAAAGCTACCATTCTTTGATAGAAAAGCCATTTTTAATGGTGCAATGTAAACCTACACATATGTACTAGGTCTTGTTTAGTTCAATGAGATTTACTCCCAGGTAAGTATGTACAGGATTTCAGCCCGAGGTTGCAATCCTACACACACTTACTGGGAGTAAGGTAAGTCTCATTGAACTTGGTAGGACTTACTTCTGAGTAGATATGTATAGGATTACAGTCTGAGGGCCTATCTGTGCAGGTTTACTCAGAAGAAATACCTCCCATGAATTCGAGTGTATTTACATTCAAGTAAGTCTGCACTAAATTGCAGCTGGTGTCATTTCTACATATTCTCAAAGTTAAATTTCTCTCTCTCACCCACACACATCTAGAGTAGTAGTTTTAAAAAATCTGTTTGGGAATATGCCATGTATTAGGCCACAGATGTTAAAACTAGGGTGTGTGAGAGAAAGTGAGGTGGCCGTATTAGTTTTCCAGTTCTGTGTTCCCTAGTAAAGAAGGCTTTTCAAAAATAAAATTTAAATCATTTGAACACATCCAAAGTAACTGTTCCCTTTCCCTTCTCATTTCAGTGGTGGGGTGGGAGTGGGCAATCCTGCGCTACATTAAAATATAATAATAATAATAATAATAATAATAATAATTCTTGCAATACATTCTATTTCTGTGGGATGTTTGATTTTAATTCTCCAGCCGTAACAGCTGAGATCAGGCAAAATGACAGCTAGCCTGCTCATTGGAGAAGGAGCCAAAGAAAGAAAGGGGGGGGTGGGGGGAATTGTTTCTTCCTAGCTATTCCAAGAGTCTGTGCTTTTGTCATAACGAAGGGGGAGGATTGGTTTCTTCAACCGCTACAGAACGAATCAATCCAAATGATCAAGTCAGAAAATCTTGCGGGCTCAAAGCAAACAGTGGTTAGGGGGCCTTGAAAATACAGGACACACTTCTATTTTTATCTGAAGGGCTTTTCTTTTCATGCCATTTGGATATATACAAATACGGCTCAGGCTGCAATTCAAAACACACTTACATGGGGGCGAGTTTCATTTAATTCACTGGATTTACTTCTCAGTAGATCTTCTGTACAGGATTAGGCCGTTGCTCTATATTTACAAGTGTCTGGAAGTCATGTGAGCATCCTACACACATCAAGGACAGCTACTCAGGGTTGCTTAGCCCAGGTAGTTATCCCTAACTTTTTACACACTCCTCTTTCATGCCCTTGTTACAATCAGGGTAATTAAAGAGTGGCATATTTTGTGTGTGTAGATACCTTTTCAACTTGTCCTTGAGGTAACAACGCATGTCTGCTCAGGAGTAAGTCCCATTAAGTTCAGTGGGGCTTATTCTGACGTAAATACATGCAGGGTTGCAGCGTCAGTTAATAGGGAATGGTCTTTATTCCAGGATCAAGTAATGCAAAATGCACAAGAAAAACATTCCATTTTATTTGGCTTATTTAACCGGGTCTGTTATCAATTGTGTATCAGGATATGAGCACATGATGATCACTGTTACTCTACTGTGCAAGGGTCTGGCCGATGTTGTTTTGATGTTAGGGGCAGAAAATCCAAATAATGCCCCTCCACACACAGCATTAAAAATATAAATAATGCTGCTTCTTTAATGATACCCCATCATTAGCCTCATTAGTGTTGATTTTCTTACCATAGTAAATAGTGGAAAGTAGTAATGGTGCACTTTGATCATTTTAGACTCTGGACTTTATGCCTTTGGGATTGGGAGGGGGGCTTTTAAGAAAGTACTTTGCATTATTTTACTTCTTTCAAATTTGGGCCAGCCAGCCCTGCTGTGCTTGGGGGAAGGGGGACTTCCTGCTCATTCTGCTGAGCTGGGGCCCTGGGCTAGCACCCCAGACTCTTACCCTGATGGTCCCACTGGTAACGCCCACCCCGGTACAAAGTAGAATAACACACCCGCACCCCAAATCTTGTCTGTAGCCAGAATCCCTTGCCCATCTCAGCAAATGGAGCTATCAATTTATTAAGGGTGCAATCCTATGCATGTTCCAATCCTATGCAACGTCCAGTGTAGGATTGTTCCCCCCCCCCGTCTAAATATGCATAGGACTGCACTCTAATTTGATTATGATAATGATAATGATTTAAAGCATAATGTTTCAACTAATAAGTGGAGATGTAATGGGAATGGTCAGATGTCCCCCACCCTCTGGTATGTAACACTTACTGCCCCCTCCCTTCCCCCGCCCAAATGCAACTTACCTGTTGGGTAAAGGCGGCCTGGGGCGAGGAAGGCTGCTTGCTGCTGGCTCCCCCCAGCTGGCTGTCGGTTTTGCCTTCGCTCGGCAGCTCCTTGGTGTCCGAATCTACCGCCGTTGCTGGGAGTCCGAAGCCTCCCTCGGCATCCGCCATGTTCCAGGCTGCTGAGCCCCCCACTGCCTGGAAGACCCAAGAGAGGAAGAGAGAGAGGTGGGGGGATGTTGGGGAGAAGAGGCCGTGGGTCACATCGGACCTTTAACTCATGCACAATCCCACGCTGAAGTTTCCCACCCCAGGTGGGAAAGTCTCGCTCTCACTCTCTGCCACCACCACCCCTTCGGCAGAAGAAGCTACGAAGATGTTCGGAGGAGCCGAATCCTACATGGAAACAGGCCTAGTAGAGCCGTCCATGCAGATCCAAATCAGAAGTGAGCCCTTTAAGTCTCTGTAAAGCAGAGCCATGCCTTACCGTCCGAACATGAGCCCCGAAGAGAGAGAGCGGTTGGGAGACCCCTCCACAGGCCTCCCCTACTCTCTTCTATTTCGCATCGCCATCTTCACAGCTACTCATAAAGGAATCTTAAATGCTAGCAGTAGTTTGACATAGCGAGATCTACGTATGTGCTAGCTTGCTTGCTTCCTCTCTCTCTCTCTCTTTCACTCTCCCTATCTCTAGTAGAAAGGTCACCCCAACATGCACGGATAGAGATTGTATATGCCCTTTTAAACTTACAATACGTTGCAAAGAGTCATGAACACTGACGATGCTATACATTATTCAACAATGATGACGACAACAACATGATTTTTCCCTTTTAAACCAACCAATAACCAAAGTTCTCTGGGTGGTGTACATTAAAAAAAATGCAACACAACTACTACTGCTTTACTACTACTACTATTACTACTACTAAAACTAATGATACTCCACATTAAGTATGTGTAAATATACATATGTACAGTCCTCATGTGTGCACGTGAGGATGGAAGATGTGTGTATAATAATGGTGTACATATGTTCTTCAATGTAGCTTCCTTATACCGTTCTAAAAATAAGAATAAGAAAAAAGAGGACAAAGAAATAATAATAAAAAGATCCTTGGACAATTACTGCTATTCTTGGACACTTACTGGGGAGTAAATGCAGTTGAAACGAACCCGGTTTACTTCTGTATACATGCCCATAGGATCGGGCTGCGGGGCTGGTTAAACCGATCAAAGCCAGTGGAGTTTAAGGAATGTAATAACAATATGCAGGATCCTAATCCAATCCTGTCACTTGTATTTGATGTTTAGTTGGGTTACTCCCATACATATTATCTATCCAAAAAGAAAGTCCCGAGGGTTTCAATAGGTTAGGGTTAGGGTTAATTGTGCATAGGATTGCAGTTTGCATTTCTATCTCCTACACACACACACACACACACACACACACATACATATATATATATATATATATATAATCACAGAATGTGTATACATAAATATAAATGAGTGTGCTTATCTATGTCTGTCCCTCTCTATGTGTAAAACACCTACACAGAAATATTATATCGATACACCTACACATACAGCAAAGACTAAATCTACACTACTGCTATGACTGGTCAAAGATGGTTCTGCATGTACTGAGAAAAGTTCATATCATACACATGCAAACATATGTACACAAATAGAGTCAATGTCAACAGAAAAAGCGGCTGAGACCCTAACTGTTCCCTAGTTAAGGACTTCTGTTAGAAGGTAGTTGTCAAATTTAGCTAGAAAAGGCCCCTAAGAATTAAAGTGATTTCCTTTCTCAGTTCTTTCATCGGGCTCCCAACTAAAGCTGATTACTGAGCCTTTTCTTCTTGGGCCTTGCATTTCTTCATCCAATACTCTAAATCCTTAATTAAAGCCGAAGTTATTTTAATTTTTCCATATTTTTAAGAAAAAGAAAAGACCCCTCATTATAAACAGAACAACTACATAGCTTTAAACAGCATAAACAATTTTTACCCCCAAAGAATAATAATAATAATAATAATAATAATAATAATACAATTTTCTCTGATAAAAGGAAGGTCGCAGAGAGAATGAGAAATCCACAGATAGAGAACTCTTTGCTCTATAACAGGCTGCCTTAGAAAATGGCCTTAGAGTGAAGATAAAATATTAATATTAATATTAATAATAATGCCTTGCTTTTATTTTAGGAATAATTTCAGAACTTTGATACATACTTCCACATGCTAAAAGTGTGTCACTTCTTTAAATGTGCCAGTCAATGATGTTTGGCTTGAGGAAATGAAAAGAAAAACTCTTTTTAAAAGCCCTTTCCTGGACAATCAAATATGAAACAACGAAGAAGGAAAATCCAAAAAGGAAATTCCCCAAAACCTTCACAGAAGTAAGCTACATTAAGTTAAATAGGACATATTTACAGGTAAATGGGGATAGTAATGCAGTTTAAATATATTTACTGGGAAGGAAATGCCATTAATTTCATTGGTGTTTGCTTCCGTGAACCATAATCGAACCATAGCATTGCAAGCCTATATATGACTATTCAGAATCAAGCTCAAATGGAACTTACATCCAGGTAAGCGTTTAAGATTGTAGGCTGACTGACTGCAGGTCCTGATCACATTTATTTGGAAGCAAAACCCCATTGATATCAATGTGACTTACTTTCCAAGTAAACTCTGATTAGAATCTGGTTTTTCACTTGCGTGTGGGGGGTTGGGGTGAATTTCTCATTAAAAGCTATAGTCTGCTTTCCAAGAAATATCTCACTTAAATCAATGGGATTTACTTAGCCTAACAGAATTAATCACTTGGCAGGTAAGATTTGGCTACATTTCTAAACACAGACAATTTGGAGGAAAAATTCATTGAAATGCCTTGGAAATATTGCATAATAGTTTAAACATGGGGTGTAGCCATCTTTAAGCTGTTACTATAGTTTAAGGGCTATATATTACTAGATTTCAGCTGTTGCTGTACTTCAAGGTCTAGATATTATATGGCTATATTTCTAAAAACAGACAATTTGGAGGGGAAATCATTGAAATGTCTGGCAAATATTGCATACTAGTTTAATATGGATTGTAGCAGTTATTATAGTTTAAGGGCTCTATATGACTAGATTTAAGCTGTTGCTATAGTTCGAAGTCTATATATCACTATATATATTCGACTATAGTTCGAAAAGACCAAACCTAATAAAAAAGGGGGTTGAACAAATTTCCAGAATATTACAGCATTGATCAGATATTTAAAACAACTCTCCTGAGCTTTTTCCCTCTCAAAAAAGTAGAGAATAATAATAACAACAACAACAACAACAACAACAACAACATCTCAGAACCTGGAACCTTCTGCTACATTAATGGAGATTCCTAATAATATATTTTGGAAAACAGAGCATTTAGCATAAAGAGAAAAAATAATAATAAAAATAGTATGCTGAAAACTATTTCCGTGCTGCAAAAAGAAACTGCAAGGCCTGTATACCTAGGAGTTAGCTTCGTCAAAGTTTATGGAATTTACTTCCGAGTAAATGTGGATTAAAAAGGGGGACTCCAGAGGTCATTTCAAAAGTGCTGCTGCTGCTGCTGCTTTCCCCCTTTCTAGACAAATGACCTTGTCGACCCCACCTCACCTCGGCTATGTCGGAGTTAGTGGGAGGCAGATGCTTTCGTGGTAGCGAAGCGGGGAGAGGGTTGAAGGATCTGATGCTCTGGTGGGGGGTGGGGGGGGGTAGGGGATGTGTCCCTAGCTATTTCTCGGCTAGGGGAAGGAAGGCAGCTCTCCCTCCATCGAGAGAGCCCGGGTCACCTCCTGTCCATTTTAAAAGATCTCTCTCTCTCTCTCTAATATTTCCCTCCCACGCGCACCCCGAAGCTTCCCTCCTTCTCTCCCCTCCCCTCCCCTCCGCTGGGGGGAAAAGGGCAAAGCTGATCGCAGCAGCCAGCCTCGGCGAGACGAAGGCAGCCTGCAAGCGGGCGAACGCGTCTCCGGGGAGCTGAAATCGCGCTTTTCGCCGCCCGTTTCTCGTTCGCCCCATCCTTACGCACAAGGCTCGCAGGAGATGACGGGGTGGCGCTGGGGCGCTCGGAGGAGCAGGAGGCGAGCTGGGGCGGAGGAGGGAGGCAGGGAGGCAGGGAGGGGAGGCCGCGAAGGAGCCCCCGCTTCCCTCTCCCTCCTCCGAGAGCGCAGTGGAGAGAGACAATCCGCCTTGACAGAACCAGGCCGAGCGCGCGGCAGCGGCAGCAGGGGAAACGCAGGCGGCCTCGCCAGCGCGGCGCGAAAGGGACCGCCGCGGCTCTCTGCCCGATGCTGCGGGGGGAGGCAAGGGAAAGCCGGGGCCGGGCTGGGCGCCTCTGGGCCCGACTGGAGTCTCTCGCGCCCAGGGGAGAAACACACCCCGAGGGGCAAAGAGCCGGGATCGCTCCCCTCCACGCCGAGATCTCTCTGCGCCAGGCTTCCGAAACCCCAGGCGAGCTGGCAAGCGCATTGCTGGGGCCTTGTGCTTTGGATCAATGTAATCCCTCCCTCCCTCCCTCGCTCTCTCTCTCTCTCTCTCTCACACACACACAAACACGCGCGCACACACGTTCCCACGAACCCCTGGCTCGCTCCGGCTCGCGCGCTCCGGAGGGAAGCCTCCGTTTACCTTCTCCGAGCCCGCGATTCAAACGGTCACCGCATCCCCTTCGCCTCGGAGCTCACAGCGCCGGCCTCGTCGCCGTATCGGGAGCCGCCGCCGCCATCTCCTCGTCTCCCGTGGGTCCCCCCTTCCCAAGACCCCTTCTTCAGGACGGCATCAATGACAGGTCGAAACCAAGGGGAGGCCCCCGCGCTCTCCAAAATCGCCAGGCTCTTCGCCGCCGCTGCCACCCTCCTCCCTCCCTCCCTCCCTCCCTCTCTCTGGCGGAGAAACTCCTCGCCGTCCCAAAGGGTGGGGGCAAAGGCGAGGAAAGCCCCCCCTCCAACAGACCCCTTGCTCCAAAGGAGAGGGGGGCCGTCTGTCGCCCCCCTGCCAGACCTTACATCTCCCGAAGGCGCACAGGAAAATGAAAGGGCGGAGGAGGAGGAGGAGAAGGAAAAGTTCGAGGGGTGGATGGAGGGATCTAGCGATGGCCGCGCTGCCTCCCGGAGCAGGTTCGCTTTCTCAGCTCGGGCGGAGAGAGGGGGAGGGTGGGAGATCGGCCGAGGCGGGCAGAACAGCCAGCCTCCAGCCGAGTGCACTGAGGCGAAGGGAGCGGAGCAGCTCGGCTGGCCAACCAGCTGCGATGGTGCGACTGGAGGCGCGCTCTCTCGCTCGCTCGCTCTCGCCCTTCATCAAAGCTCCTTCCTCCTCCTGCTCCAGCCTATTTTTCTTGCAGGCAAACGAGGCACAAAGACGCGATCGGCTACTCCCTCCCTCCCTCCCTTTTTTTTTATTCCCTCCTTTTCCTCCTCCCTCCCCTGCTGCTACTCCCTCTCCTCTCCCTCTTTCTCAACCAGAAAGAAAAATCCAATGCTTGAGAATTCTTCGTTTTCTCCCTTTCTCCACCCCCCCCCCACCCGGACGCACTCTGTCTCGCTCTCCGCTGCCCTCCCTCCCCCTTCCCCCTTCCCCAAAGAAACCGTTGGCTCTTCTAACACAAACCATACACTCAGGGGCTTCCCGTCTCCAACACCCCCCAACCCCAACCCGCGGTACTACCGCGCATCACTCCCAGAGAACAAAAAGAGAGTTTGTGTTATTGGGGGGGGGGGTGCGGTGGGCTCCCAACTCCCAACCCAATCGCACAGTGCTATTCTTCGGCTAGTTTTTGCGCCTTGTTGAGAGAGATTGAGAAAAAGAGAGGGGGAATCAAAGGCACTTCTTTTTTACTTTTTAAAGGCGATTTTTATTTTTATTTTTTACTTGGAAGTTTCTTTGTTTCAACAACAACAACAACAAAGAATCCACACAGAGAGAATCATCCCTTTTCTACCATCCACTTATATACAGGCAGACGGAATGTATAGGGCAAATACACCCATACACACACAAGCGAGAACCGGCTATGTATGTTTGTGTGTGTGTGTGTGTGTGTGTGTGATCTGGACTTTCACTTCTCTGCCTCTGCCCCTCTTCTTCTCTTTTTACTTCTGTTTTCCTTCCTTTTCCTTCTTCCTCTTCTCTTTTTTAATGTATTATTTCGAAGGTAAAGTTGAAATAGGTCAAAGCAGGACACACGGCCCTCCCTGTCGCCTTCTGGAGTCTGAAGAGAGCCCAGTTGGTGAGGGTCGGTCTTTGTATTCTGATAGTTTGGAATAAAGGATCGATATTTGGATCTCTTGGGTTCTCCTTCCGCTTTCTTTGCATTGGTTTTGTTTTTCAATGGAATGTGAAGATACCTGGCAGCTTAATCCTATCCAGAGAATGTCTAGCGGAGTTCAGTAGGGCTGGCTCCTAGGTCAGTGGTGGATCCAGGATTACAGCCTTACCACACAATCCTATCGCTGTCTACTCAGAAGTAAGACGTTCCAGAGACTATTGGACTATTCCATCAGGAAAAGCAAGGAAGTGTCTTGTGGCACCTTCAAGGCTAACGCATCTATTGGGGCATGAGCTTTCCTGGACTAGAGACTACTTCATCAGAATCGACCTCTGATTATTTGCATCTTATATGAAGGGGAGTAAGAAAGCATCTTCCCAAATAAATGCCGATGCTTTGCTGTTATTTAACTCAGAAGTAAGTTCGACTGAGTCCATGGGACTTACTCCCAGTGTGTATAGGATACTCACTTCCCTGCGCTTGGGAGCAAGCTCCACTGAACTCCATCTACTTTTGAGTTGACATCCCTAGGAGCGTGTTCTTCTCAGCTCCTTTCCCTTCTCTTTATTCTCCCACCCCAAACACTCCCAAGTTCAACTGGGATGGACGGAAAGGTAGAAGGATCTTTTGGGGGATGTCCAGATGATTTGCAATAGACCAACAAGGACTTCTGAGTCCCAACCGTTCAACAATAGCAATAAAATGCATCGAACCCTACCCCGCCCCTTATACTACTGAAATGAAAAGAACGTTTTCTAACCAGGAGTAGATTTTTTGCGTAAAAAGACTATGAGCTCTGTTCAGTTTGGCTACTCCGAAACAAAATCCTGGGTTCAGATTCATATATATATATATATATATATATATATATATATATATTGCAGCAGGTTCCAGTTGGTGGATCCTGGGGTTCTAATGCCAATTATAAATAACAATAACTTTAAAAGTCAGCCCGTAGTGAAGTCTATCCACTTCTGAAGTAAGGCACAAACTGGGCCCGGGTCGCTTGGAGGGGAAGGACAGGGGGAAAGGCTCCCAGCTGCAATTTCTCCTGGGCGCCTGCTGCAAATTCGCTAGCCCCCAATTACAACGGGTAAAATCCAACATGAGTCCTACTTAGAGTCGCCCTGTTGAAATGAATTGGATTAGGTCAGTCGTGACTAATTCAAGTCCCATTCATGTCAACGGGCCTACTCGGAAATAGAATTTGCTTTGGATTTTACCCAAATCCCACCAAAACCCCACCCTCCGGGTCGATTCTTTCCTTTTGAAACATGAAAGCAACAACTGGAGTTGTACCGACGCAATTACCTTGCTATGGAAGGCAAGAAATTCAGCGTGGGTAACATGTGGAGCTTACAGGCACGGAGATCCCCCCTCTCCGCCCACTCCCTAACGTTTATATTAGGAATAAACACAAAGGCTTACACAAACTTGCACGTTCCACCCCCCGCCTTCCTTCTAGAATATGTTTCAGATTATACATATTATGCACAGTTCATATTAACGTCCATTATGTATAGTACGTGTTCTCCTGTATCATAGGCACCATCCATATTATTAACACGGCACATATGCTTGTCGGAATCATATAGCATGCATGCATTTCTATATACATAAAATAATCGCATGTATCTCTCTGCGTGTACATAAATACTGGGTGTGTCTCTATGTGTACGCACACTTCCATACCGGCAATAGGAATGGTGTGCCTCTCATGTATACAATGAACTGTGACATATTGGGCAATCTATCCCGAAACTAACAGAGGGAACACTCGGAGGTAAGTCCCACGGTGGTCAATGGAGCTTCCTCCCAGGTAAGTGTGTTCAGGATTGTGTGAGGGGGAAAAATCTGAGCTACATATTGTCTTCGAAAGGTAAAATCCACTAAAAAGGGAGAAAAAGAGGTAGGTAGGTGGATTGTAAATGTGTAAACCCCTGTTAGAAACCAATGGGAGAATTTGGCCTCATTGGTACATTGAGTTCGAGGTAAATTCCATGGATATGAGGTTCGCTTTAAATATGTTTTGGTGAAAATGTATTTCCCAATGCACCGCAACAGAGGGGTGCATTTATGCCCTCAAACCAGAGCTGATGGAGCAACAAAACCAGTCTTTCCCTCTCCCCCTCAAAACTTTCCCTTTCCTTTGTTGCTCCCTTCATTAAAATCCCCAAGCAACGTGCAGAAAAGTTTATATTTTGGCTGCTTTGTTTTACTGTGCTGTTTCTTCAGCACATTTTCAGTATGCAAATTGTTCTGCAATTTCTTATTAATTAATTTATTATTATTTCTATTTCGAAAGCCTTTGCAACGTTCCCTGTTTCTCCCCAACTTTGTCCAAAGTCTACATAGTGTGCAGATAAATAGGTAGAATTGTTCTTGTCATTGAAAAAGGATGCATGTACATAGATAGATAGATAGATAGATAGATAGGCACAGGAGGGGAAAATAAATAAATTGAAGCCAAGAATTGTCCTCCAGTTGGCCAAACTAAAGTTGGCTTGATCAAGCGTGTGCTTGTGTGTACTACTCAAATACTATTCGCACACTTGTACACACTGTATGTTTATATATGCATACACACACACCCCTACCGTATTACGCATATAGGCTTAGGTGTGTGCCTGCGCAGGAGTAATGTACACACAGAGAGACACACAATGTAAATACTGCTACTTAAACGTGCAAACATGTGTGGAACCTGAGAGGAGTTGGGGTCCTTAAATTCCACTTAAGGGTCCAAATGGTTCTTCCACAAACAAACCCCAAGCTACAGACACGACCCAGGCAAAATTAAGCCCCCCTCCGTGCCCCCTCTTTCGACAGGATTCAAGCATGTGCTGGAATCGCCTCCTCCCCTGAAATCACCCGAACTTTCAAAGTGTTCCATTCTGGCCGGATCGTGTCCGTTCCTCGGGCACGATCCCCAACCAAAGCACCGGCCAACCGCGCTTCAAAAACCTAAAGCAAACACACGAGCCCACTCCCACTCCCACCCCCGTCTCAATTCCCACTAAATGGATCCTCTCACCTTCTGAAACCCAACCTGGCTTCGCAAAGACTGGGAAGAGGAGCTCACGGCGCCGCGGATGGGTTTCCCTTCTCCAGATCGAGGGATCGAAAGATCCAGTCAGGACTTGGAGGAGTCGGCGGGGTCGGTCATTGAAAGGGGGTGGAGAGTCTCCCGGCCCAGACGCCGCACAGCATCTGCCAGGGCGAGAGACCGGCTCCCCGGCTGGCCAGCGATTTGTGGTCTCCGGCAAATTAAATGTCACTGCTTATTACCAGCCACACTCCAATAAAATAAAGCGGGTTCGAGGCGATCGCTGCTATCTCACCAGCGCCTGCACCTATAGGACCGGGAAACGTCACCACACACGCAACTGGCCTCTTTTGTCACGCTTGAGCGCAGCAGTAAATGGGAGGTTAATTTGCGCTCTTCTCCTTTAAAGCGCCATCCGTCAGTTTCCCCGTGGTCTTCTCCCCCCCCCCCCTTTTCCCTTTTTGGAGGGGCTGGGTGCAATGCAAAAGAATGCAGCCCTCTGTTGCAAGGAGGAGGGGGGAGACAGAGTCACGTGTAAATAGACAAAGAGTGGGTAGATGGAGGGCTGTTGGAGGGGGGGGGGTCAGATTCCCATGGACGTGATACCGGGGCTCACTGTCAGACGGCGAGGTCGTAATTGCCATGGGCTTCAACGGCCTGAGCTTTGTCGCGCTCGGCCTCGTTCTGTGACCTCGGAGGAGGCGGAAGAAGACGGCGAGCCGCCGCGGGCAGAAAGCGATCTGCGCAGATCTGACATCGCCGGAGCCTTCGTCTCTCTCTTCCTCTCTCGCTCGCTCAAACACGCGCACGCAAACGCGTGTGTTTCCTTGGTGGTGGGGAAAGATTGACCCTACACTGCTGTTTTAAAGCGCTTTAAAGCGCTTTATAACAGTACTGACAACTGTTTGGGAGTGTGTCCGGGGCCCCCAGAGTTGTCACTCCTGTTATAAAGCGCAATAGAAGTTTGGTATAAAGAAATTTGGGATATGGCCTTGAATGACATGTTGACATGTAAAATGAAAATAAAGAGGGGAATGTCCAGTAAGAGTGATTTTGGAGAAATATGGAGTCCCTTTTTGGAATATGTTTTAAGATCGGGTAAGGGACAAACGCCTTCAAAAGAATCGCTAAAATTCTGGAAGGAGGAAGAATGATTATCAGAAGGCCTGGGGGGGGGGTGCACGGGGGATTGTTGAGGGTTGTAGTTTGTTTTATATTGTGTATATTTATAGTGTGTATGTTTTTGTGTTGAAATTAATAAAAATTATTTTAAAAAAAAAACAGCAGTGCAGATCCTACCCTGATAAACTCTTCCCTTTCCCTTTCCAAATGCACTGAATATCTAGAGTGGGTAGAATGGGTGTAATGTATGTATGTATGTATGTGTGTGAGAGAGTGTGTATCGTTTGTGTGTGTGTGTGTTAGATATACGTATGTGCACATTTGCATATTATATGTGTGCACATTATGCATGTGTGTTAGATATGTGTGTGCACACATGATATATGTGCACACATGATATATGTGTGTGTTACTATGTGTGTGTGTTTGTGTGTCACATTACATACGTGTGCATGGGTACACTATTTGTCCATGTATTGTATGTGGGGGAGGGAGAGGGGGTGTAAATTGGTACCACAGCAAAGCAACAGAGAAGCTCTGGATTCACTACGGGTGAAGTCAGTTTGAAGTATGAAAGATAGGTAGGGTAAGAAAACAGTAATTTCAAAATATAGATCCGTGTAAAACCTCGGCTTCCGCCTTCATCAGTAACTGCGATGTCAAATGGATATCAAGAGGGAGAGGGACATTCCTCAGAAGAAACAGAAAAACCAAAGAGAGCTGTGCCGGGTTTAATGCTTATGAATTGTCCTCCAGGTTAAAGTCATGTGGATTAAGAGTTCTGAGTCTGTAGATCCAGAGGTTTTCCTTTCTGTCAAGCTCATCAGCGTCGTTTGTTCGTTCAATTTGGAAGCAAATTGAGAGGCTACCTACCTACAGGTGAGTTAAACTGTCTTTCAACAATCTGATGCTGTAGTAGTAGTAGTAGTTGTTGTTTGAGGCTGCTAGTAAGAATTGCAGATTTATGGTTATGGGATCTTGTTCATTGTAGTTTTTCCTACATATTGCATAGAATGTTCTCCTTCCTTCCTTCCATCAAATAAATTGCATTAGTGGACGTGCATGTTACTGCTTCTTTAATTAAATAAGATATGTCGGTAACTGTGCTCTTCAAGAAGTGGTTTCTTGAAAAGAACTACATGCAATGCAACAGGTTGATTTCCTCTGGTGTGACCCAGTTTTGCAAATATCTTGTGTAAATGCTGCTTTAACTAGTAATTTGCGGAAATTTGGTGGCTTTCTGAACAGGGCGCATAGCGGAGAATTAATGGCTTCTGTTAAAGAGCACAAGAGGATATAATAGAACAACTACCTTTCATAACCTGGGGGTAGTTAGAGGCAGCAAGATGGTAGGGGTAGTCCACAACAAATGGAATGCAATTTTCTTTCCGAGAGTTTGCCTTTGCTTCGTAAAGGAGGGTATCCCTGGCTATTACTGACGCTCGATTGAGATTGTAGTCAATTATGCGACTACGATATCCCCATTTATTTTTATTTTACTTTCTTTCAATTCATTACATTATAGAATATAGTGATGATGAGATTTTGCAGGCTGGTGTAATTGTGCCCACGTTTAACAACTGTTTAAATGCTATGTCTGCCCTGCAGAAATGGAGAAGGGGTGGATGGAGAGAGAGAGAGAGAGAGAGAGAGAGAGAGAGAGAGAGACAGAGAGAGATACAATGATGATCATGATGATAAAAAAAAAATAGGAAGAGATCGGTCAATGCCCACCTAGAAGACTGTGGGAAATCACGCTTCAGGATCTAGCAGGGAGATAAGAGAGGAAGAGGGATCCCTCTAATCCACCCCCTCCTCAATCCCAGGTCTCCCTTTCCAATCTCCCTTTCCAAACTCCCTTTGCATTTTAAGGTAGGATTCTCGGCTAGATCCTGCGACAGGGAGGATTTTTGTTGTGCAAACTGGCCGAGGATTTGACTGAAGGCCTATAAAGTCTGTTTTTGAAATACTACTACAGTAGACTTTAGAATAAAATAAAATAAAATACAGGACTCAGCTGTCTGATTCACAAAACACAACAATGAAAGTCAATGGGAATTTAGCCTTGCATATGTGATATGCCCAAATACATACACTGGGTTGATGCAAATAAGGAGATTTGCTCTTTTCTTGGTCTTGGGGGGGTGGGGTTGTAGGAACTTTGAAATCAAGTGGAAAAACAATCCCTAATTTTGGTGTATTTCCCCCCCCTGGAAAAATTAAAACTTTACTGCCTGGAACAAGGATCATGGTGTTGCAAAATACTGGAAGAAATTAAAGAGCCCACCCCCTTTCCCTGAGCCGTTTTGTAAACATGTGGAACAACATAATGAATATACACACACTATAATGTAATCTATAATATGAAGCTTCTTGTTACTTAAGAAAATACCTGTACAGTTAAGGCTGCAATTTTATACGCACTGCGAGGAAGTCCCATTGAACTCAATTGGGCTTATTTCTGAGTAAACAAACATGCAGAAAACTGCACCACAGTGCCAGAATCCTTATCACGCCCACTAGGAAGTCAGCTCTATTGAACTTACAAAATGTGTTGAGGGTCGTATTGTTGGTTTACTGTTCATTCTCCCTAAAACCTTAAAACATTTAGGATAGAAGTGACCCACTGGCTACAAGAGAAACTGTTCTTTGAATTACTGCTTTCATAGTTACCAATCTAATATAAATGCACCTTGTAAACGTGCCTACTCATAAGGAATTTTCACTAAGTTTAGTGGGAATTCCTAGTGGTTGGATGTGCAGCATTTCATGTAAAAAAAGTATAGGCTGCTCATTGCTTTGCAAAGTTTTAATTGTTACCCTACTCTTGCTTTTTCATATTCCCTTCTCTCTAACAGATCAACAGGGCTGCAATTATTCTATATCTATCTATCTATCTATCTATCTATCTATCTATCTATCTATCTATTCCAACAGATATTCAATGGGGAATAATTAAACGTAGGTCTTATAAATTATATTTGTGTGTGGTTGTGTGCTTGTCTGTGTGTAAACCTGTATTAAAAATGAAATGTATTTCCAGATAAGTGTGCTTGGATTGCATTGTATTTATTTATTCAAATAATTATTTGCTGCTTTTCTGGGGTGTTTTTTTTTAAGCAACAGATTAGTTACCAGTAATACCGAAATGAAACATTTTCTTTTACTTTCACCAAAAAAGAAAAAGAAAGAAAAGAATACTCCCGGAACAGAGGTTAAACTCAGAGGTTGGGCTATACAACTAAAACTTTTGAATTAAAAGAAATACAAAAACTGAAGGAAGCCATAAAATAAGATTGTAGTGTCCTCTTGTTAGGCTGGATTCGGTTGCATATTTACTTGGGAGTAAGCCTCTTTGAACTTAACCAGGCTTGCTTCTGGCTAAACATGCCTAGAATTGAACTCCTTGTTCCTCTAACTCCCTTTTACTCTCCTCCGCTGTACTCCTGTGCTGTGTTAGCTGATGGTTCTCCTTTGCCATTTTGTAAAGTTGCAACTTTAAATCGAACTTGCTTGCAAAGTGATCTCTTCCAAAATCCTACTTTTGAGTAGATTAGGCTCCTGTACTGCAACTTTTTGAACTACTGAGGCCCCCTCCACAAGGATGCGCTTTTGCGCCCGGTTCGGGGATTATGCGCATTATCGCAGAGGCGCATTTACGCCTAATCCCTCTGCACGGGAGGCGGCGAGAGGCGGCGAAGCGCATTAATTGATGTCCAAAAAGCGCTTTAGAAGACGTTAATGCGCATAATCGCTTGTTCACACGGCGAAAATGCGCTTTAATGGCCGGAGCATAAGAAAAGTCGCTATTTAACGAGCATTCGAAAATGCGCATTATCGGGGAGATAACGCGCCTGTATGCCCGTTTTGCGCTCCGCTGGTGTGGAGGTAAAATTTATAATGAGCCTTCAAGGCTCATTAAACATCTCGTGTGGAGAAGGCCTAAATCAAAGGGATTTTCTCTGGCTAGGACTGGCTTTTAAAATTATTTACCTGAAATTGTGCATAATTGGTTTTTTGTTTGTTTTCAAAATATCAACAGGATTTCCCAGTAAACTTGGATTGTAGCCTTTGTAAGCTGGAACTGAGCTGAGTATTTTACCCCAAATACTCCCTATCTTTAACACCAATTCTTGGATACAGGAAATCTGGCATCACATTCTCTGGATCTGCCCCAATTGGGCTATATAAAAATCCAATAGATAGATATCTGGTTTACTGACTTTTCTGTCTATCTATCCTATTCTAGTGAAGTGGCCCCTTCAGAAGACACTTTAAACCATGGCTTTAACCATGGTGGTTAAGCCAAAAAGCCAGCCCATGTTCAGAAGACACCTTAAACCATGGGTTTAACCATGGTGACTAAGGCAAAAAACCTTATTCATCGTGATTAAAGTCATCGTTTAAGGTGTCTTCTGAATCAGGCCAATAAATGTGATTAGGATCAAATAGAGGAGTGGATCAGTGCAATTGGGTTGAATACTTACAGATGCACAATAGGAACATTAAGTGTGTGTGGATGGGGGGGGCGCATCTGTTAAAATCACTGGGAATATTGCTACTTTAATGCAATAGGCTGCGGTTTGCACCTTCCGTTTACATCCAAGAACTCTCTTGCTAAGGTTGTTTCTAAATCTTTTTTTTTCCAATGAAATAAAACAATATATTTTTTTTCCGGTTCTTTTCAGCAAATAATTATTAACCTTGGACCCAAGAGCATCCTTCCTTGGAAAAAAATGTGAAACGAATTTTGACTACACCTGAGATACTCAAACTCATTTCCTAGATGGACAATGCATACTGATCTAGGACAGGGCTCATGTAACTTTAACAGTTGTAGAGAAAAGGGAATTTCAGCCACTGTCATTTGTATGCAATTAGTTCCTGGTGAAATTCCCTCTTCATCACAACAGTTAAAGTTGCAGGGGCCCTGCCTTCTTTTGTATGTGGTCACTCTAGTATAGTGCCTGCAATTTTAACTGTTGTGATGAAGAGGGAATTTCACCAGGAACTAATTGCACACAAATGACACTGGCTAAAATTCCCTTTTCTCTACAACTGTTAAAGTTACAGGAGCCCTGTCCTCCTTTTCATATGGTCAGCCTATACTGATCATATAATCAAAATATTAGATGGTAAAGCACCGCGGAATAAATTAAAGCAAACTATCAACTAGCGAAAATTTCCAATGGTAACACAAAATATCTTTCCTTAAATATTTATCTTCTTCCTCTTCTCTCTCTCTCTCTCTCAATATCTCTTTCTCTCTCTCTTTCAAAAGAAAAGAATAAATCCTGCCTCTAAAAGGGAGACGGCTGAGGAAAAGGGGAGGTGGGAGGGGCCACACAAATAAAAGTCCTCACTCTTTAATTGACAAGTATTTACAAAAGTATTTCCACCACAGCTCTTCAATACAGGGTCATATTTTACTCTGATTTTAATGGGGAAAAAGTCCCACAGCTTTCAATGAAATTTACCTCTAATTAAATGTACAAAAGAAATTCAAATAAGTCTCCCCCCACCACCCCAAATGCTTTCCGGCTCTGAGGATCTCGAATATATTTTCTTGAACTACTGAGTTGAGTGAGTGAAATTTTCGGACTATAAAGGCAGGCCTGAAGCCTATCTATTTACTCGGCAGTAAGGGACGCTTAGTTCAATGGCACCTACTCCTAAGTAAAGGGACATATATGATTGCAATTTCCTCACTTGGAAATAAATTCCATTCAAACCAGCGGGACTGACTTTAGTACAGAGGATCGAGGCCACCTTCTTTCTTCCTTCGGACTCGTATTCTTTATGCGGTAATACTTATGTTTACACACCACATGGCAATCCAAGGCGATATTAGAATATATAACAGCTTTAGCACACAAGCCGTGGTTTCAATACAGCCCTGAATGAAGCCGCAACCCTCAAATCCCTTAGGACTAGTACAATCCTATGTGTCTACTCAGAAGTAAGTCCTATTGCGTTCAAGGGGTTTTAGTCCCAGAGCAACAGACATAGGATTGCAGTTTTCAGAAAGGTCGGCTGACTATACGTTTGTGATCCTATGCCTCCTTACTCGAAAGGAAACCCCAATATTCAATGTCTCATTCCCAGAGAAACGCCCATAGATTAGCTGCTCTAGTCGCACGATTAACTGTAGGTCGACCCGGGCCACCATTTTCACAGATAAATCTTGTTTATTATTGTTGTTTTGTTGTTGTTGATTCTAGGTCCGAATTAAAAGAGGCAACTGCGATTTGGATAGAGTCGCGTTTGTTTTCTCCTCTCCGTCCACATTTACTGGGGCTGTGTGATGTCAGCCGTTTCTCTGACGGCATCCGGATTCTGTAGAGAAAACGAAATTTCGCTTTCTTTTCTTGCCCCCCTCAAATGCCATGCCTAATCCACCCCCCCCAAGGGTTTTGATTAAAAAAGATAAACCAAAAACCTGCTGTGGAATGAAAAGTCTAGGATGGTTTGATTCTCCAACTTCTAGAGTCACAGGTGAGCACTGTAAAGAAAAAATAAAACTAAACTCCCCTCTTTTTCTTTTTCTTCTTTTTAATGGCTGGTTCAGGTGCCTTTTATTTTTCTTAGATGAAAACCCTATTTTATATATATCCCCCTCCTTTCGCGGTCCATTAATCTCCCCCTTCACCCAAGAGTTGTAGGAAATTGGAATTCAAACAGCCCCAAACTGAGAGCGACTGCGTTTTAGAAAGAATGTATTGTATTTACGCAGAAAGGGAGGGAGAGGGGGTGGGGATGGGGGAGAGAGACGACTTTTTTCAGAAGGAACTAGCTATGTTTCTGGACCTCCTCCATGAAGGGTAAATTAGGCTGACCATATGAAAAGGAGGACAAGGCTCATGTAACTTTAACAGTTGTAGAGAAAAGGGAATTTTAGCCAGTATCATTTGTATGCACTTAGTTCCTGGTGAAATTCCCTCTTCATCACAACAGTTAAAGTTGCAGGCACTGTACTAGAGTGACCATATAGAAAAGAAGGCAGGGCCCCTGCAACTTGAACTGTTGTGATGAAGAGGGAATTTCACCAGGAACTAATTGCATACAAATGACACTGGCTGAAATTCCCTTTTCTCTACAACTGTTAAAGTTACATGAGCCCTGTCCTCTTTTTCATATGGTCAGCCTAGGTAAATGCTAATGGGGAGCAATTTGGAATCATGCCTTGTCCAATTCTCTTGGATCTTCGCCCCCCTAGAAAGGCAAAATTTAAAGGGGGGGGGGAAACTCGCCCAATTTACTGGAATGCTGCAAAGGCAATCCCGAAGTTCAGTTTAAACTGAGAAGTTCACCTAACTCGCGTGTTTTAGACAGCATAACGAACTCGAAGGGACAACCACAAACGTTTTGTGAAATGCGCGTCTAGCCGCCACATCCTCCCCTTTTCATTTTTACTCTAGAATAGACACAGAGACCCCCAAAAGGGATCAGGACCCCAGTGTGGGAGGTACAGAGGATTTTAAGATCAGGGTTCCCCGCTTTCACGCACTCTAGAGTAAAAATCCCCCCTTTGGCTCCAAGACCATAATAGCTTGAGCCTGCATTGAGCAGGGGGTTGGACTTGATGGCCTTATAGGCCCCTTCCAACTCTACGATTCTATGATTCTATGAATAGAATAGAATTCTAGAATTTAATTCTCCAAGCTGAAAGGGATGCTTGTCTGAACGCTCCCCTGTCTGGAGCCGGGTGGAGGGTATTTTCCTGTATTTAGACAACTAGCACTTCATGCTGGTTGGGGAGAATGGCTGTTGTAGTTCAACAGGTCTGAACTGCACCAGACTGAGGAAGGATGGTGTACAAGGACCACCACCATATCATTCCAGCTATGAATGGGTATTTTGCTAATAAAAGGCATTTATTAGTCTAGGAGGCTGCAATCCAAAATCAGCCCCATGGAATGCAGTGGGATTTACTTCTGAGTAAGCATATATAAGCTTGGGCTGTGCATCCTCTTTTACAGGCGGGACAGTCAAGGTCCCAAAGGAATCAAATGGTCTTTCATCTACCCAGAGAATCGACAAAAGGACTGTGCTGACTTTCCAAGCGACACCAGACTCTTTGTTACAATCCAGCCTCCTGAACCACCCAATCTTGTCATGGAAGAGTTCTGCTTAACTCGAAAGCCTGCTTTCCCCCCCCCCCCCCCCCGTCATTAGGAGGCAAATAGGGACCTTGAGAGATACAGCGATGAAATAAAACGAATGAAAATGCCACCATTGCTTCATTTTAAACCGGCTGTGAACTGAGCTGTCTTGGAGCCAAATTTGAAAATAAAAATAAAATCATTTCCCAGGCTGAACTTGCCTTCTCTTCTTATTCACACACCTTCCTTAATCAATTACTTAATGGACATGGGCACTGCTATTGACGCCAGAATAGCCGTCCTAATCTCCGATGGCTAAACACCGTGTCAATCAACGCCTGACCTCCACCAAAAAGGAAAGAGGAGCCAAGATAACCCCCCCCTTCTCTGAAGACGCAGAAGAAGGGGTGAAGGCCCCGGTGCCCCCTTTCCTTTCAAGAAAGCGATCTCTCTTGTAATGACCTTGGAAAGACGGGGGGGGGGGGAACCTCAACCAAAGCCATCGCAATAATTCAGTTCAAAAGAAAGAGCCTCTGAAAAGTTATGCCTATCCCACCTTCTTAAATAGTCCAGAATGGTGGCTCCGACTGGCCCCAAGTACATATATGCAGAGTGTCCCCTTGTGAGCTTCGACTCGACCCCTGTTGGCTTTCCCACACCACCTTCTGCTGCCTGCCTCCTCCTATGGCGACTTTTAAACTTTAATAAAGCTGCTAGAGACCTAGCTTCTTGGTTGTTGTTATTCTAACATGTCATGTATGGGGGGGGGGGAATGCATGATAAATAATAACGGGTAGTATCCAAAATTAGCCCAAGTTCAAGTAGATCCATTGGAATGAATGAGACTTAGGTTAGTCATTTCCCATTCAATCCTGTGGATCTACTCTAAGCAGGACTGACATACTTAGGGAGGAAATAGCTTTGAGAAAGGCCAGACCACAGCAAGGAGATGATGAAGATGATGAAGATTTTATTTTTATCAATCCATCCAGGACTGGTTCACACATGCATTCATCGTGATATGTCTTCCATAATCACATGATGGCTTCCACCTGCGAGTAGACCACCATCGTGGATCTAATGTTGCAGACGGAACATTCGTATCTCCTCAACCTCCAAGGGAATGCTGTCCTGTTGAGTCAAGGGGCTCAAGTCATCTCACATTCATGCAGCTGCCAGACATCAGGTGTACTGGGAGGGAGATGAGAATTATGAACACACCGTTCACATTTTTTGCCTTTGCTTTCAAGGGACAAAATCACCTCTGGAGATGGACTATATTATTTCTTAAAAGCATTGTTTGCAGTTCCCCTATTGTTTGTTCCATTCAGATATGTCTTGTCCCTATAAAAGGAGGGTCCTCTTACCTATCAATCATAATGATTTTTAATAATAATTAATACACCAATTCTTAGTAGATCCCAGTTTAGAGAGCCAAGTTTACCTCTTCTACGTTGCAGCCTATTTCATCCATCTGCCTAAAAAAAGGTCATGCTGTCTTAGCAAAACTTGGGCTACAGGTCACTGAACCTGGAGCTAAAGAGTTAACGTGAACAAGGTGGGAGAGGATTACTGGGATGCTTGCCCCACCCTTTCCTGTCTCTTCCTTCTACTTCCTTCTTGCTGTTCCCTGCCTCATGGACTGCTGACCACATGGCTGACCTGAGCCATCCTTTCCCAGGATGCAAAGTTATTTGTCCCTAGAGTAAAGTTTCCGTTAAACCATCACTGGAGTGTTTCTTTCATTGACACTCATGGCTACTCACAGGGAACTGGTTCGGACGACAATATGCTGCACACATCTTTGATATTTTTGCTATTATGGACTAATTTACCATTGCGGTTTTCTCCATCTTGGTGCCTTCGCAGTGTTTTGGTCCATATCTTCCAGAACTTCTGCCGATTGGCCATGCTGGCAGGTGATGATGGGAGGTGATGACCAAACATCTGGACACAACAAGTTGAAAGTGGCTGCTATAGGGTCTATATCAGGTGTGGGCAACATGCAGCTCTCTAGATATTTTGGCCTGCAACTCCTATCAGGCCTAGCCAGCATAACCAATGTTGAGGGATGCTGGGAGATGTAGGTCAAAAAAAAATCTGGAGTCCTGAAAGTTGCCCAGCACCTAATCTTGCCTGGGAGTAGGACACTTGCCTGGGAGTAAGTGTCATTTAACTCAATGAGGCTTACTTCTGAACAGACAAACATAGGATTATGCTGTGTCAAGCTACTAGCTTAAAAACCTGGGACTTACATTCAATGAAAGGTATTTTATAGGACAAAGGTGCAAAGTACCCCATCCATGATAGTGTAACATGGATAATTCCAATGGGGATTGTGCAGAAGAACATTCAAACAGGCTGTGCCCCAAGTATTTAGGACTGTGGATTCCAAGGTTCCTCTGAGTTAAGTTAAAATTGCAACCTTATGCACACTTACTCGGCAGTAAGTCTCTTGAACAGTTGGGTTTTCTTCCAAATAAGCAATCATAGGATCTGGGTGTCGATTTAATCCCATGATTCAGACTTGGGGTGTCCACATACTAGCTGCTTTCCATCCTCACCACCTCTGTGTAGGGTGACCATATGAAAAAGAGGACAGGGCTCCTGTATCTTAAACAGCTGCATAGAAAAGGGAATTTCAGCAGGCATCATTTGTATGCATGCAGCACCTGGTGAAATTCCCTCTGCAGAAGCTCTGCAGGATCTCTGCAGGAGCCCTGCCCCCTTTTGTATCTGGTCACTCTAAGAGAGAGAGAGAGATGTAGTGGTTAGAGTGACCAGATACAAAAGAGGGCAGGGCTCCTGCAGCTTTAACTATTGTGATGAAGAGGGAATTTCACCAGGTGCTGCATGCATACCAAGGACACCTGCTGAAATTCCTTTTTCTATGCAACTGTTAAAGATACAGGAGACCGGTCCTCCTTTCCATATGGGCATCCTAGTATACACATCCTCATCATCCTTGTCCCTGAATGAATAAAACTGCAAATAAACCCTGTAATACTGGAGGTTGAGAAGTTGCAGACTTTAAAAAAAAAACATATTATATTGTAAAAATGGGGAGGATGGAGTAAGATTAGAGCAGACACACACCTCCAACTGCGGGCACACACACTTTTCTTTACAATCATCTCCTGGATACTTTTTAATTCATGCCATCCATTTCAAAAGTTTCCAGCTATAAACTTTGTTGTCATTGTTGTCAATGGAAATATGGGGACTGCAAACTGCTCGTCTCAATTAAATATTTTCAAAATATCATCTGCTTTATGTGATATATGGTTGCATTTTCCGCCCATGGGTTGAAAGCAAGAACAGTCAAGGGAGGTTAGAGTTAAGACAAATAAGTGAGAAACAGAGAGAGTCATGTGTGTGTTTGTGTGTCTGTTTCTCTATGCCTCCAATTTAACTCCTTAAGTATCAATTAATCAGGCAAGGTCTTGACGAAGAATGGCTACCAGTTGAATGATGCGGGAAATTAGAACAGCCAAAACATTAAATAAAATACCAAACGACACTAACCAAAATAGAGCCAACCAAACAAACGAAACAGATGCTCCAAGTTAGGAGGAGATGTGGAATCCAGTGCACATTTACCTGGAAGTAAACACCATTGAACAGGGTGGAACTTACTTCTGAGTAAACATCCATAAGGTTGGATAAGTGGAATCCAGACTGCATGTTTTCTTGCGCCTTCCTCAACCTCATGCCCTCTGGATTGTGCATGATGGGAATTGCAGGGTAACAAATCCAGAGGTCGTCAGATCTAGAAACGATCTTTTAAAATGAAAACTGAAAATGCAGCTAGTGATGGAGGGAACCACGCTAAGCTCCTACTGGCAAGACCACTGAAAGGAGGGTACAGCTTGATCTGTTTATTTGACCCGCTTGATCTAGCAGAGAATCACACCACTTTTAAAATCCTGCTCAGAGGTTTTATTATCTTAAGTGGTATAGATGTATTACTAATACATAAATAAAATGAAGTCCCATTGACTGAAAAGGAGAAAATTATGCATGTGCTTAAAGAGATCTAAGAGAACTGAAGTTTCAGTTGGATCAGGTCTGATTCCCCCCACACCTTGCCCACTTCTAATTGAAGAAGACAAGCCCATAAGGAATTTATCCTAACCTACATGAACCTACCCATACACTACACTCAGCATCTAGGGTCCTCCTTTGGCTGCATCCTCCAAGGGAGGCTTGGAAGACAGCAGCAAGGGAGAGGGCCTTCTCGGTGTTGGTCCCCCAGAATTATAGAATGATCTCCCCAAGGAGGCCCAACTGGCACCAACATTATTATTGTTTTCAGACCAGGTTAAGACCTTTCTCTTTTCTCAGGCATTTCTCAGGCCTATGATGAGTTTTAATCAGGTCCTGGATTTGTCTATTAAAGTTGCTTAAAGTTTGTTTTTTAAAGATATATTTTGTCTCTGTGTATATTATCTGTGTGTTGTTATGTAAATGGTTTTTAAACTTTGTATATGCTATTTTTAATGGTTTTTAATAATTGTAAACTGCCCAGAGAATTTTGGCTAAGGGACATTATAGAGATGATGATGATGATGATGATGATGATGATGATAATAATAATAATTCCACACCAACATCCTGAAAGCAGTCATACTGAAAATAGGCTGACCAGATAAAATCCAGGTCAGGGCTCCTGTAACTTTAACAGTTGTAGAGTAAAGGGAATTTCAGCCAGCGTCATTTGTATGCAATTAGTTCCTGGTGGAATTCCCTCTTCATCACAACAATTAAAGGTGCATGCACTATACTAGAGTGACCATATACAAAAGAAGGCAGGGCCCCTGCAACTTTAACTGTTGTGATGAAGAGGGAATATCACCAGGAACTAATTGCATACAAATGACACTGGCTGAAATTCCCTTTTCTCTACAACTGTTACAGTTACACAAGCCCTGACCTGGATTTTATCTGGTCACCCTAACTTAAAACAATAGTCAGGAAATTTCTGAACCAGTAAAAGACAGCATGACTTGGCAAAAGTCCACCATGTTCAACTAGAAAAAAACACCACAAGCAAGAAAAAAAGAGATAATAATAATAATAATGGTGAAAGCCCTTTCCAACCAAGCAAAATTGTTCTGCACAGGAGCCTGGTTCAAAGCAAAGCTCTCAAAACCCTTCAATGATCTATGGAGGAATTTAACCAGTCAAACTCCTTACCAAGAATTGCCTTACTTAAATGGAAACCCACTGTCCCTCAGTAAATGTGCAATCCTAGGCATGCTTACTGGGAAGTAAGCCCATTGGGATGAATGGGTCTTGCTCCTCTGTTCAGGACTGTGTTTAAGCTTGCAAGTTTTAGTATATTTGCTTCCAAACCTCAGACTGTCAAGCTAAGCAGTAAAACATAGATGTAAAGGTTCTAGATTCTCAACACAGAGATCTAGGGGCAAGTCCCATTAAACTCAATAGGACTTACTTATGAGCAGACATGTACATGATTTATTTATTTATTTATTTATTGCATTTTTATACCGCCCCATAGCCAAAGCTCTCTGGGTGGTTCACAAAAATTAAAATCATGAAATCATTTAAAAAATATAAAACAAGCCACAATCTAAAAACACAGAATAACATACAATATAAAAACACAACCAGAATAAAACCAAGCAGCAGGAATTAATACAGATTAAAATACAAATTTAAAACAGCAAGGATTAAAATTGAGTTAATTTAACTGTTAAAATACTGGGAGAATAAAAAGGTCTTCACCTGGCGACGAAAAGAGTACAAAGTAGGCGCCAGGCGAACCTCTCTGGGGAGCTCATTCCACAGCCGGGGTGCCACAGCGGAGAAAGCCCTCCTCCTAGTGGCCACTTGCCTCACTTCCTTTGGCAGGGGCTCATGGAGAAGGACCCCTGTAGATGATCTTAGGGTCCGGGCAGGTACATATGGGAGGAGGCGTTCCTTTAGACAACCTGGCCCCAAGCTGTTTAGGGCTTTAAATGTTAGTACCAGCACTTTGAATTGGGCCCGGACCTGGATCGGCAGCCAGTGAAGTTGGAAAAGGACTGGCGTAATATGATCTCATTGGCCAGTCCCCGTTAACAATCTGGCTGCCCTGTTTTGTACCAGCTGAAGTTTCCGGACCGTTGTCAAAGGCAGCCCCATGTATAACACATTGCAGTAATCCAAACGAGAGGTTATGAGAGCATGGATAATTATTAATTTGATTGGCATTCATTTAGTTGTTGTTAGCAGCCTTGGGCACCTTCTTGTGAAGAGGTGGACTATAAATTTAATAAATAAATAATAAATTTACATTGAAATTTGCTTAGAAAATATGGCTTCAGTAGGGTGACCATATGAAAAATAGGACAGGGCTCTTGTATCTTTAATAGCAAGTGTCATTTTTATACATGTAGCACCTGGTGAAATTCCCTCTTCATCACAACAATTAAAGCTGCAGGAGCCCTACCCTCTTTTGTATCTGGTCACTCTAGGATAGCTCCTGCAGCTTTAACTGGTTTGAATATATCTAAGGCTTGGATTCAGATTTTGTCATATGCAGAGTAGACACATTGAAATCAATGGGAAACCCCATTTCAATAGGTGTATTGACGTGTGTGAGTTATTTGTTTATATGCTCATGTGTATCTGTGTGTTTTCCATTATGTGCAATATTCTAAGGCTTGGATCCAAATTTCAAGCCTATCTACACTACTACTTTAAAACAGTTTATAACACTTTTAAACCGGCTAATAACGGTTATTAACCAGTTTAAAACTGCTATAAATGGTTTTAAAGCAGTAGTGTAGATAGGCTCATAGTCATACACAGAGTAAACACAATGAAATCAATACATCCATAAGAACATAAGAGGAGCCCTGCTGGATCAGGCAGTCCATTTAGTCCAACATTCTGTTCACACAGTGGCCAAGCAGCTGCCCATGGGAAACCCACAGGTAGGACATGAGTGCAACAGTGTCCCCACCCATGTTCCCCAGCAACTGGTGCACACAGGCATACTACCTTTGATACTGGAGTTAACACAGCCATCAGGACTAGTGGCCATTGATAATGTCCTCCAGGAAATCCCATTTCAATGGGTGCATTCTAAAATTGCATACATGTGTGTGCAATCTGTTTATACTAGGGATGTGCACTGGATCGGACCCGATCCACGATCCGAGTCCGGTCCAGTGGGAAATCGGATAAATTATCCGATTTCCGATCCCGCAGCTGGATCGGCCGATCCAATCCGAACCGGTCCGAAAAAGCTCCGAACCGGTTCGGCGGATCGGCGGATCGGCGGGCGCCCACTGGCGCCCACCGCCGCTTCCATTGGCGGGCGCCAGCGGGCGCCCGCCGATGAAAGTGGACAGCGGGGGGGGGGAGGAGGGGGGCACTTACCTTCTCGGCCCGGTGGCTCCCGTCCGGCGCCGGCGCCTACTACTACTAGCAGGCTCCGCGGCCTGCTCTAGGGTGGCGCGCCGGGTGATGTCATCACCCGGCGCGCTACTCTAGAGCAGGCCGCGGAGCCTGCTGGTAGTAGTAGGCGCCGGCGCCGGACGGGAGCCACCGGGCCGGGAAGGTAAGGAGGGGGTGCGTGGAGGGGAGGAGGGGGAGGGGGGAGGGGGGCCCTTACCTTTCCGGCCCGGCGGCTCCCGTCCGGCGCCGGCGCCTACTACTCCCAGCAGGCTCCGCGGCCTGCTCTAGGATGGCGCGCCGGGTGATGTCATCACCCAGCGCGCTACTCTAGAGCAGGCCGCGGAGCCTGCTGGTAGTAGTAGGCGCCGGCGCCGGACGGGAGCCACCGGGCCGGGAAGGTAAGGAGGGGGTGCGTGGAGGGGAGGAGGGGGAGGGGGGAGGGGGGCCCTTACCTTTCCGGCCCGGCGGCTCCCGTCCGGCGCCGGCGCCTACTACTCCCAGCAGGCTCCGTGGCCTGCTCTAGGATGGCGCGCCGGGTGATGTCATCACCCAGCGCGCTACTCTAGAGCAGGCCGCGGAGCCTGCTGGAAGTAGTAGGCGCCGGCGCCGGACGGGAGCCGCCGGGCCGGAAAGGTAAGGAGGGGGTGCGTGGAGGGGAGGAGGGGGCGCGCGGAGGGGGGAGGGGGGCCCTTACCTTTCCGGCCCGGCGGCTCCCGTCCGGCGCCGGCGCTTACTACTCCCAGCAGGCTCCGCGGCCTGCTCCAGGGTGGCGCGCCGGGTGATGTCATCACCCGGCGCGCTACTCGAGAGTAGGCCGCGGAGCCCGCTGGTAGTAGCCGCCGGCGCCGGACAGGCCGAGAAGGTAAGTGGCGGGGAAGGGGGCTTACCCCCCCCCGGAGCCGTCCGCTTCTATCCGCTGGCGCCCGCGGGCGCCAGCGGATGGAAGCAGGCGGCCCCAGGGGGGGTAGGGAGCGCGGGGGAGGGGGTTTACCTGCCGGGGCCGTCCACAGCGGACGGCCCCGGGGGGGGAGGGAGTTAGGCCCCCCCTTACCCACCCGCCGCCATTTTTTCCTCATAGACTTGCATTGCAATGCAAGTCTATGGGGAAAAAAATGGCGGCCGATCCAAAAATGTACGATTTTTGGGTCGGGATCGGACTTGATCCGGTCCGGGGGGCCTCCGATTTTGTCCGAACCGGTCCGGGACAAAATTGGAGGTCCCGATCCGGGTCCCGATCCGATCCGGGGGGTCCGTGCACACCCCTAGTTTATACGTTTGTATGTATATGTTTGTTTGTTTTAATATTAAGTGAGATATTACATTTTTTATGTTTTTTTAACCTTTGTTAAACCACCAAGAGAGCTTTGACTATGGGGTGGGATGGAAATGTAATAAATGAAAATAATAATAAGACAAGAATGAAGAAGTATAAGTGTAGATCCAACCTTAAGGCAGAGCCTTTAAATCTTGCTGTGAATCAACCCCCTCTCCCCCTTAAACTGAATTGCACCTCCCCCCTTCTAAAACTTAAAATTAAACCCCTAGTCTTCTGCGTGTATTTATGTGTAGTGTGTAGTGTGACTTGTACTATATATAGGCTGACCAGATAAAATCCAGGTCAGGGCTTCATGTAACTTTAACAGTTGTAGAGAAAAGGGAATTTCAGCCAGTTTCATTTGTATGCAATTAGTTCCTGGTGATATTCCCTCTTCATCACAACAGTTAAAGGTGCAGGCACTATACTAGAGTGACCATATACAAAAGAAGGCAGACCCCCTGCAAGTTTAACTGTTGTGATGAAGAGGGAATTTCACCAGGAACTAATTGCATACAAATGACACTGGCTGAAATTCCCTTTTCTCTACAACTGTTAAAGTTACATGAGCCCTGACCTGGATTTTATCTGGTCACTCTAAATATATCTGGCTGGCTGTTCATTTTCCATCTGCTTGAGTTGGACTCACTTTTCCACACGAGTAAGCAATCGCAGGTTATCAATAATAATAATAATAATAATAATAATAATAATAATTAAAAACAACAGAGATTTAAAAGCTCCATTGTGAGCAAACTCCAAAGATCTACAACCCCATAACATCCTAGTAGATATATGTCTGTATGTTTTTGTTTCATGATTGCTTTCGGCCAGGAGGCATGGTCCTTCCACACCTATTAATGATGGAAACGTATTAAAAGTATCCTCGAAATATAACGGATTGAGAGGGTGCCCCGGATCGCTGGAGGCTTCTTGCTGCTGTTGTTTTAATGGTTCAGTGGAACAAGACGGAACACATGTTAGTTTAAGCAGGTTCACTGAATCACTGTAAATCAAATAAAGTTTACGACTTTAGCAGGAAATGCTGGGTAAATGAGGGAGGGCGGTGTGTGGGGGAAATTCTCCAACTCAAGAGAGGAGCAAGGGGAGGGGGCTCCTGTTAGGATGTGTGTCTTTTTTTCCTCCCTCCATCTCGAGGATGAAAAGTCTTAGAGGACCCTCACTGCAGGCTCTTGCTTGGCGCCCGGTGGCGTGTTCTCCATCAATTGCCCATAAGTCAGGGACACATCAGGAAAAATTTAATCACTAGAAACCAGACGCAATTTAAAAGGGAGTTTCCCCCCCGTCCCGCAATGGCCATCGCTTTTGCCAGGCAGGCGAAGATTCTGTGGGTTGAAATTTGAGGAGAGGGAGGAGGGGGAAAATACCTCCCCCCCCCAAAAGAAACAAGCTTCCGAGAAATTGCAAACTCCTCTAACCTGTGGAGTTAACAGAACTGCCCTCAATAAAGTAGCCGTGGAGGCATTTGTCGATGACTGTCATCCTAAAATTTCTCCCCCATCACCAACCTTTAAAAAGAAAAGAACTTTCCAAAAGAATTTCGCGCAGCTTCGAAAACTGCCTCTTGTCTCTGGACCCCTTCGAAAGTTACCCCGTGTGCGATCCTAATATTCACACACACACACACATTTTCCTGTTTCTGCTTCACCCTGCACCGCCAGAAGCCCCAACGAGTAGGAACCGGCTTCTCTTGGTCAGTTTACACACTCATCTTTCTGAAGGATAACTCATGTCTGGTTCTAAATTGGTTCTACATAGCTATCTACAGCTGGCTTTGCCCGAGCGCAGCATACAGCCCTCTGTGTGTCTGTGTATGTTGAAAGGGAAAATGGAAAGAGCTCACAGAGGTCATAAACATGACAGGCACGTCGCAATATTTAAGCCCCTAATTTGGCTCGAACTTATGGCCTGTTGATCTCATTGACTATGGTTGGGGTTACTATTAGCTTTATAATTGCTGATCAGCGGGCTTTGCTTGTTTAAATAGGGGGGGGGGAGAAAATGCGGGAGAGGAGGTCGTAGCCAAGGGTTGCTATATTTGGAAAAGAATGTTAAAAGACTTTCCAGGAAAGCTGGAGGGTGGTGAGAGAGAGAGAAAGAGAGAGAGAGAGAGAGGAGCAGGTTGGTCTGGAGGGCAACTTTGCAGAGGCTTAAAGCTACCCTTCCAAATACCTGGGAAGATGCTAAATTTCAGGGGTGCAATTTCTAAAATGAAAAAAAAAGTGCCCTGGAAGTCAAAATCTCAGACCACCAGATTCTGTGTGTGTGAGAGGGTTGGGATTGCTTTATTGAATTTGTTTATTAAAGAGAGAGACTCCTGCACCTGGTGAAAACAGCTTTTCCTCCTTGAAGGCAGCCATTCATCATCATCATCATCATCATCATCATTATTACTAATAATAATAATAATAATAATAATAATCTATTTTCTCTCTTGTGACAGTTTTTCTAGATGAACATGATGGGCTTTGCCGAGACAGGCTGTCTTTAACTGATTCAGAAATTTCCTAACTATTGAACATGTTGTTGTTGTTAATTTCCTATGCGTGGATTGCTTTTTTATGTCAGGTCCCTGCTCCGGGAGCTTCCAGTCTAAAGACGGCATGGAAATTGAGTCCTTGAGTGAAGAACTGGGGAGACCTGGCTCAGCTGAAGCTGGACTACTGAAGGAGGGTTCCGGTGCAACAGGTGGAAAACACCACAAATATAATGAAATACAACAGTTAAACGAGACAGATAATTGATAAAGCGGATGCTCAAGGTTGATTCCTCTCCAACTGGTACCCTCCAGATGTTTTGACTACAAGTCCCAGCGTGCCTGCCCATTGACTATGGTGCCTGAGGCTGATGGGAGTTGCAGTCCAAACCATATGGAGGGCACCACGTTGGGGTCCATATGAAGAGGGGGGAGGGGAAACCTCAGCAATCAATACTAGTACAACCGCAATCGTCATAACAGCAGTGAGAAACTACAGGAATGTTAACAATGGTTAGTAGTATACAGTGTTAGTCTTACATAGAGTAGACCCATTGAAATTAATGAAACTTAAGTGAGTCATGCCTAATTTAAGTCCCATTCATTTTAATGGGTCTACTCTCCATAGGTCTTAACAGTGGATACTACCCAGTAGTATCCAGCTCTTCAGGTAGTCATTGGCTAACCCAACCCTGTAATAATACAGTCAATCCCACATCTCATTTCTATTTGTCTCTCGTGGAAACATTTCTCTTCCCACACCAACTCACATGCACCAAAAGAAGAGCGTCATACAGCAAGTGGGGAGTTTCATGTGTGCCTAGGCAATCCCAGCTTTAATGCTATGGAGCGAACTTTCAGGTCACCTCAAAACACAAAGCACCACTCCTCCCTGCATGTGGAATCAGCTCACATGTTCACCACCCACCGGTTCTTAACGGTGCAATCTTGTTCATGCCAACTGAGTGAGTTGAGTGAGTTCAACGGGAGTTGCTCCCAGGTTAGTGTGTCTAGGATTGCAACCTGCATCGGAGTAGAGAAACTGATGAGCTTGCACACGTGAATCGGGCCGAAAGAAAGAATGCTCACCGGAGTAGCATAGCAAGACAGCGGTGACACTATTGTACAGTTGTTCTTGTTGCTGTTCACTCCGCTCGCCTTAAAATTCAACTTGTCCAAACTTTCATCTCTTTAATATGCATGCCTGGGTGGGTGAAGCTATTAAAACAGCATACTAAGTCTCTACTTATTAAAAATCACCTCTGATTTTGGACAATAGTACCCGAAATCAGAGATGATTTTTAATAAGTAGAGGCTTAGAATGCTTGTTTTAATAGCCCCACCCACCCAGGTATGCACATTAAAGAGATGAAAGTTTGGAGATTATATATATATATATATATATATATATATATATAAATTGAGAAAAGCCTAAGTGATCCATAACCTCCTTGACGCCGGCAGGCTTTCGATATTTACACATGCGCTCTAAAACACCCACACCCACACACCACTTGGAAATCAGAGGCGTGAAAATCTTTGTGAAGTGGTGCGACCAACCCGTTGCTTTAAACAGAAGCCAAAACTGAATTTAAAGCGAAAGCATTTCCAACGACGAGACGGCGGCCGCCTCGACGCAATTCAAACCACCGAACTTTTACCAGGGGTTGCGGTGTGGCTGGACCAGGCGCCTTTCTTTCAACAAAGAAGGATTCAGAGCTACGCTCCATCTTCTTTTCTTTTCATCTTTTTTTTAATTGAGAGAAAATCCAAAGTTTAAGAAAGTCGATTTACCTTTGTTTTAGTTTTCCAGACACAATCCCTGCCCCTGCTCCAGAGATCCAGAGGGGAGCACTTTAGATAAAACGGAAAAGGGTTACCTTAACTGTGAACACTGGCTACTGAAACCGAGAAGAATTTACTAAGATCCCTTTTCTTGTATTATTATTATTATTATTATTATTATTACATCATTATTATTATTATTGTATTACATTATATTATTATTATTATTATTATTATTATTATTATTATTATTATTGCTCTCCTCCAATACATGTGGGCATATCCTGGAGGAGAGAGAGAGAGAGAGAGAGAGAGAGAGATCCTTTGTTCAAGTTTCTTCTATTCTAATGAATCACACAGAGGGGGAAAATAAAACAAAGCACACACAAACACACATTGGCTGAATTTGGACAACACAATAGTCAATGGTGGGGTAATAATCAACTTACAGTTGTTCATCTAGTGGGTACTCCCCACACAACATGGTGATAAATGATCTGTGGTGTGGATTAGAATCAGCGCTGATTTGACTATGGCACCATTTGGACGACACGATAGTCAATACAACTGATGATTATTTCCCCCCCCCACACCCCCAGTTGCTTATTGTGTCATCCGAATTCAGCCATTCTCTGAGGTCCCCTCTACAAGGATTCGCTTTTGCGCCCAGTTAGGCGATTATGTGCATAATCGTTGAAGCGCATTCACACCTAATACCTCTGCACGAGAGGCGGCAAGAGGCGGCGAAGCGCATTAACAGATGATCAAAATGCGCTTTAAAAGTAGTTAATGCGCATAAGCGCTTATTCACATAGTCAAAATGCGTTTTAACGGCCGGAGCAAAATAAAACTCGCGATTTAACGCGCATTCGATAATGCGCATAATTGGAGAGATAACGCGCCTCTATGCCCGATTTGCGCTCCGTTCTTGTAGAGGTAAAAAATTTTAAGCGCCTTGAAAGAGCTTTAAACCTCTCTTGTAGAGGCAGCCTGACATACATAAGAGCCAGTGTGGTGTTGTAGTGGTTAGAGTGACCATATACAAAAGAAGGCAGGGCTCCTGCAACTTTAACTGTTGTGATGAAGAGGGAATTTCACCAGGTGCTGCATGCATAACAATGACACGTGCTGAAATTCCTTTTTCTATACAACTGTTGAAGATACAGGAGCCCTGTCCTCCTTTCCATAGGGTCACCCTAGAACTTTAAACATCCCACTAGAAATCAATGGGAAATGTAGTGGGAGTCTCTGCACATTTACTCAGGAGTAAGTACCACTGACCCCAATGGGGCTTACTCCTAAGGAAGTATTCACTGGACTGCAGCCTTGCAGCTCAATCCTGTGTATGTTTACTCCGAAATAAATCCCATCATTTAAAAAGAAATAAGCCCCATTGACTGGATTTGCATGATCACCACAGCCCACTGTGGCTTATTTAAGCCTAGGCTGACCAGATAAAATCCAGGTCAGGGCTCATGAAACTTTAACAGTTGTAGAGAAAAGGGAATTTCAGCCAGTGTCATTTGTATGCAATTAGTTCCTGGTGAAATTCCCTCTTCATCACAACAGTTAAAGTTGCAGGGGCCCTGCCTTCTTTTGTATATGGTCACTCTAGCATAGTGCCTGCAACTTTAACTGTTGTGATGAAGAGAGAATTTCACCAGGAACTAATTGCATACAAATGACACTGGCTGAAATTCCCTTTTCTCTACAACTGTTAAAGTTACATAAGCCCTGACCTGGATTTTATCTGGTCACCATATTTAAGCCACCATGGGTTGTGGAGCCTGCCTGCGCTTGCCAGGTGACTTTTGGATATTCAAGCCACGGCTGCAGCTTATTGTGTCATCCAAATCTGGCGCAGGTGGGTTGTTTGCATGGTTAACAAACCACCCAGAAACCATGGGCTGTCTTAGGGTTGTATTTGGTTTTTGTTAACCACATCAACAACCCTCCACGATTGCATCAAGCATATTCAAAATGGCCACTCTCACATGCCGCAGCCTATCCTGTCTTAAATAAGCCGGGATGGGCTGCTTGACCGTGCGTACTGCTCCAACTGCAACCTTAAGCAAGCTAGAAGATAGCCAAGGAGTATACACTACATGCAGAATATTTAATATTTGGAGGTGGGGAGAAAGAGGAATACATGAAGATGGTTAGAGTAACCCTTGATTTGCTATTCAGAACTTTTCTCTCCTTCTCCTTTAAAGCCTCAAATCCAGCTTGTTGCTGCAGCTGCAAAGGGACAGATAAGCGAAACTGGTATTTTTAAAGGCTGATAAATGCCTTTTTGTGGGTGCTTGGCCACTGTGTGAACAAAATGCTGGACTAGATAAACCCTTGGTCTGATCCAACATGGCTCTTCTTACAGTATGTTCTTAAGACCCATAGAACCTGGACTTACTTTAAAGTAAAGATGCTTATAATTTCAGGGGGGGTATGGATTTGTGGTAGAGCCCCTGATTTGCATGCAGAAGGTCTCAGGATCAATTCCTGTCATCTCCAGGTAGGGCTGGAAAAAAACCTACCTGAAACCCTGGTCAGTGTCAAAAATATTTAGTTAAATGGACCAATGGTCTGGCTCAGTGTAAGGCAGCTTCCTATGTACTTATGTTTGATTTTCTTCATGGGAGGAGAAGAGATATTATGAATGAAATAAAACAGATCTTCTATACAAGTATCATCTAATGACACCAGCAGATAGCAAAACAGAAGCAGAAAGATGTCCAGAAGACTCCAACCCTTATAAATACGGTTATGACTTTAGAAACAACTGCAATTGATTTTTAGATAGAATTTGCTCCTAACCTCTCTTTAAGATGATAGTGGTCAATTAACACCCTATAACTTGAATATTTAAGGTGCAATCCACACCACAATGACAAGAACCTCAATGATTTAGATGATCCAGGATCACACTCTTGAGAATTTTCAGAAGGTCCGTGCCTTTTGTGACTAATATCAATAGGCATACATGAGATAGCTGGAAGGTTCGAGCTGAAATCTGATCAAATCCACATTTGAATGTGGGGCAGGGGAATTAATTGTGCCCAATCAATCAGCTGGAGCTTTCAGGACTCATTTAGAACTGAAACAATGCTTTTAGGATCAGCAGTCGCGGGTTAACCATGGTGTCTGGCTTTGGAACAGAAACCATGCAGCGCTAGTGGGTGAGATGGCCATTATGACTGATCCCTAAATAAGGTAGTATTCTGGCTGACATGTGACCACAGATTGTGTCAGCATGTCAAAAGCTGTGGGCCATAGACTATATATATAAGCTGCCCCCACTCCAATCCAGATCACACTTACTACGTTCACTGAAACCTACCGGTGTTGTTGTGGAACCAGGGCATGCAGGAATGTATTCGTTTATTTATTTACAATATTGATAGACTGCTCCGCATCCAAAAGGTTTCAGAGCAGTGAACAACAAATAGAATAAAAGAATAAATACCATGGTCTCCCTACACCTGCCTGACCTCCAGGGGCAGGAAATTCCATAGGGGGCCACCACACTGAAGGCTCTTCTCCTGGTGGACTCCAGTTGGGCCAGAGGTCCATGTGGAACTACCAGGAACATATCCTCAGATGACCTCAGTGACTGGGCAGGTATGTAAGGGAGAAGACGTTCTCTTAGGTATCTTGGTCCCAAGTTGTTTAGGGCTTTGTACACTAGTATTAGAACTTAAACCTTGAGCAGTAACCAATATAAGCAGCCGGTGCAGTTCCTTAGCAAAGGAGCTGCATGGTGAAAAGAGGCAGCTCCCAACAACAGCCAAGCTGCTGTGTTCTGCACTAGTTTCAGCTTCCGGAGCAGCTTTAAGAGCAGCTCCACATATTGCACAATTGCAGTAATCCAGTCTTGAAGTTACTATAATGCCTGTACCACCATGGCCAAGAGCGTCGCACGGCACTTCTTTACTAGAAGGGATGTTGATGCCAGCTGTGCCCACCTCTTCCTCAGATTTCCCTGTTCCCTCTGAGCTTAGCTGCTCTCTCCACAGAAGCTGGGGGCAGGGGAGAGAATGAATTTTCCCAGTGACAACATATTATTCTCTATTGTAATGCAAAATATTTTGACCTGTCCTGGCCTTGAACGGGCAATTAAAGGCACAATCTTATGCATGTTTAGACAGAAAAAAAAAGTTGTACACATCCCAGCATGACCGACTGGGGCATACTGGGAGTTGTAGGCCTTTTTTCTGTCTAAACATGCATACGATTGCACCGTAAGTCTCGTTAGCTTTGCAAAAGACCAGCTCTTGGTGGAGAGGAAAGATGCTAAAACCAGTGTGTTGATACAGAAGAACATAAGAAAAGCCCTTCTGGATCAGACCCAGGCCAACCAGCTGTCGACCAGGGGCCCACAAGCAGCACACGAGTGCAACAGCACCCTCCCACCCATGTTCCCCAGCAACTGGTGTATATAGGCTTACTATATGCACGGTTACCTGGATTTTGGATTCTCCTTGGGGCTGTGGCTTTGGAGACTGCCATGATGAGCACCTGCACTTCCAAATTACAAACACTACACTAGCACCCACCTTTCCACCTAGATTCAAGTCCCATCATTCCAATCCAGCACAGCCAATGGTCCTGGAAGTTGTATGACACATCTGGAAAGCAGTAAGTTGAGGAAGGCTGCCCTACAACAATAACACGGCCTCCTCCAACCCTCAACCAATGGACTGGGATGATGGGAGTTTGTGCACTCCAGATGCTTTGGACTAAAACTACCATCTTCCCATGGGTTGGGCTTGGGCAATCCTGCATTAGGATTTAAGGCAGTATTCTCCAACCTAGTGACAGTTGGCTACATTAGTTGGGGATGATGGGAATTGGAGTCCAACACATATGGAGACCACCAGGTTGGGGAAAGGCGATCTAATCACACAGTGATCTAATTGTGGCGAGCTAACCATGGAACATACCCGGACACTACAATCAACATCTGGACCCTGCCTTCTCCGTGGGAGGCTCGGAGGGTGGGGACAAGCGAGAGGACCTTTTCAGTGGTGGCCCCCAACTATGGAATGAGCTCCCCACTCTGACCTGCCTGGTGCCAACACTGTCATCTTTTCTACTCCAGGCATTTAACGGCATATGATGGAGCACTTATGCCAGCCATCTAAACAGGTCTAGTATTCTATTGAAACTGTTTTTAGTTGTCTAAAATGTTTAAAATTTTGTATATTTATATTTTTATATATTGGTCAGTATAGACATAATAATAATAATAATAATAATAATAATAATAACAACAACAAAATAATATAACAGGAGGATGTAAAATAATATAACAGGAGGATGTAAAACTATACAGACATACACAATACAGCTGCAAAAATAATTCACCAACAACTGGCCATCAAATTCAACTTTATCAAACGACCTACACCATGCTATACATACTCACCCGAAACAATCTTGGAAAATGCAGATCATACAATATACTGGGACAGAACAATTCATACCAACAAGACAATCCCCTGCAACCGACCAGACATAATAGTCATAGCCAAAAAAGAAAAACACATGTACCTCATCGACATAGCAATACCGAATGACAAAAATGTTGTTGAAAAAGAAGAAGAAAAGAGAGACAAATATACACCACTGGCCATGGAAGTCAAAGAACTATGGCAATAGGAAAAGGTCACAATTATTCCGTTAGTCACATCAGTCACCGGCATCACATCAAAAAACTATACAGAAAACCTTCAGAAACTGGGCCTACCAGAATACATCCACACCAACACCCAGAAAGCAGTCATAGGCTGCCTCTACACCAGACATTTAAAGCTCTTTGAAGTCTCATTAAAAATTTTACCCCTATAAGAGTGAAGCGTAAATTGGGAGTTGAGGCGCTTTTTCTCTCCGATTATGCACATTATTGAATGCATGTTCAATAGCGAGTTTTATTTTGCTCCGGCTGTTAAAGCGCATTTTGCCTATGTGAACAAGCGATTCTCTGCATTAACTACTTGTAAAGTGCATTTCAAACAACCGGTAAGGCCACCAGTTGTGCGCTCAATTACCTCCTGCAAACAAGCATTAACGATAAAGCGCTTCAGCGATTATGCGCATAATCGGCTAACCAGGCGTCAAACGGAATCCATCTAGAGGGGGTCATACTTAAAACATGCTCAATAGCCAGGAAATTTCTGAATCAGTAAAAGACAGCATGACTTGGCAAAGTCCGTCATGTCCATCTAGAAAAAACGCCGCGAGCGAGAAAGAGATTATATAATAATAATAACAACAACATCAAAACAGAGAAAAGTGCAAACACCTGGTGGGACTTACTTCTGAGGACACATGCACTGGAATCAGGCTAAGGGGGTCCTCCGTCCCTCTTGAAGGCCCTCTTCTTCAGCCACACACGAAGCCAAGACCCACCCGCCTCCTCCCCACCTGGCAGCGAAGGGAGCTGCCACGAGGTGCGACGTTAAACCAAACAGATCTCGCTTCTCGTCCTGCTTCATCAGAAGCACATTACGTGGCCGAGCATTTGCATGGGCGACCGAGGGCATTGGCAGGGTGGGGGGAAGCGGATAGAGGAAGGCTCACCACCCGGTAGGAAGGGTCAGGCTAACCTTTCCACCCGTTCTTTGAGAGCTTTTGATTCATGTGCCAGCAGTGGCAGGTCAGAGGATCCGTCAATTTCCCCCTTCCTCCCTTCCAACACTCAGAAAAGGGGGTGGGGTGAGTGGGAAGGGGGAAGAGGAAGTGGAGAAGGAGGTGTGTGCGATGGAGTTGCAGAGATATGTATTTCTGGGCCTCGGTTAGCAGAATTGGATGTGGCAGAGCAGCCCTTCTCTGCTGATACATTGGACTACAATTCCCAGCATTCCCATGGCCCATGACTATGCTGGCTAGGGCTGATAGGACCTGTAGCCTAAACATCTGCAGAGCCCTAGATCTGGGAAGGCTGCACACAGGGGCATTGTCACAGGGGCAGCTGGGGTTCACGGTGGCCGGTGAGGCCAGGGTGGATGCTTAATATTCTACCGAGATCATTGGATGAGAGGAGAGGAGATCACATGCGGCAAATTTCCAGCTGCGTGCCATGCACTTGGAGAAAATGTACCTGGTCATGGGGGGCAGGATTCCATGGGGGAGAGGCGGAGGATCATCACCCCATTCACCCCAAATATCGAGCCGCCTCTGGTTGCTAGTCCAGGGCCTGTGGGGCTCCAGCCCTAAATATATTCCCACCAACCCTGGATCTATTCCACAGAATTTTACTGCCCATGGGGGTCAATGGAAGGGGTCTTCTTCTTAAGCTTAATTCCCATACAAGGGGCAATTTTCAAGAGGGGGGGGGATTGCAGCTTGGGGACACTTCTCACATCCTGCAACACCTCTCCCCAAAATGTCTTCCACTGCATGGGAATTACTCTTAGAAAGAAACTTTCTCCCTTGATTTGGGACGACCTGGCCGCCAGGGTACAAATTAATTGAAGAATTTATTTTACTGGAGAAGATTGGGCAAGTAATTAATGGGCTGGCTTTGCCTCCGGTGAAATTTAGAGAAACCTAGTGATTGTTTCTATATTTGCATATCTAAACGGGCATATGGAGATTTTATGCAGATCTGCAACCTATAGGTCCTGGGCTTGGAGTATTTCAAGGGCCTAGCAACAGCCCTGACTGTGCAGCTAGAGTAGGGTGACCATATGAAAAGGAGGACCGGGCTCCTGTATCTTTCACAGTTGCATAGAAAAGGGCATGTCAGTTGGTATCATTTGTATGCATGCAGCACCTGGTGAAATTCCCTCCATCACGACTGTTAGAACTACAGGAACCCTGCCCTCTTGACCAAAAACAAGAGGGCAAGGATCCTGCAGCTTTCACTGTTGTGATGAAGAGGGAATTTCACCAGGTGCTGCATGCACACAAATGACACCTGCTGAAATTCCTTTTTCTATACAACTGTTAAAGACACAGGAACTCTGTCCTCCTTTTCACATGGACCCATTGCCCAGTGACAAAAGTGGCCTTCGGCCCAAAGGGACTTGGCTGTCCCAGTCTAGAAGCAAAAGTCAGGCTAAAAGGGAGCCGTCCCATATTCATAACAAAAATAAAAATTTCTCTTTTAATTCCCTGCAATTTACAACACTGCCCACAGCCACACTCCCCCCCTCCTATTCCCCTCTCGCCAAACAAGTGTAGAAGATGTGATGAGAAAAGACACGATGGACGTTGCTGAAGGGGAAGCCAAGAAGCTGACACAACCAGTGTTGTTTTAGGGCCTTCGTCAAATCGCACAACCGCTCATTCTTGGAACTGAGTTTGGTGTGTGCTGAGTAAAGTGGAAGGGGGGGGGGCAGGAATGGCACACACTTTGCTAGAAAATGGGAAATAATGTCCCTGTGTATGTATTTCTTTTTTTACTTCTTTTGCTTTTTGTTCCCTAGTACAAAGGAAGCCATCCATTAGGGGTCTGTTTTCTAGAGAGCGATCAAAGGAACACAAATAGGTCAGAACCCTTCCAGACACGTGCCAAGACTGTCTATGGTTAATAGCAAACATTGGCTTACTCTACCCTTCCCAAACCTCATGCCCTCCCAACATGGACTGCAACTCCCATAATTCCCAGCAGGGAATTATGGGAGTTGCAGTCCAACAAATTTGGAGAGCACCAGGTTCAGGAAGACTAGTTTTGGCAAGTTCTTGCTTTCAGTTTGCTCATGTGCTGTTTGAAATAAATGGGAGGCTTTTTTCCCTGCTGAAGAAACTGCTGAAATGGGGATCCTGATATGGATTAGGACCATAAATTGGAGCAAAGGATTAAAGCTCCACTGCCCAATCCACACAAGGGGCCCGAATCCAGACTGGGCCTCAGATCCTGCAATTTGGATTGGGGGGAAAACCTCCCATGGGAGGACATGAGAGGGTTTTCCCACCCCCACCCCCAGTGCAAATTGTAGCAGGTTGGGCATGTGGGTGGATGATGGTTATGGTAGGAAGGGAAAGAGAGAGTTGGACAGGATGGATGAATGGGGTATGCCAGTTGGTGTGTCTCTGTATGAATACATGAATTAGGCTGTGGAATGTTTGTGTGCGTGTGTGTATGTGTGTGTGTGAGGGGGGGGGGTCACCCATATTTTGTTTTAGCTCCCCCACTTTAGGTTCCATCCTACCTGACACTGGAATGAGGCTGGACACATTACTTCTGAGGGAATGTGGGTCTGAAGTGAGTTGGTCCTTCACCTCTCTTTTAAAATGAGTGGGACATCAGTTAGGATGGAGATGAGGACTCTCTTTCAGCCTGAGGTCCAAATTCAATTTCAGAGGAGCTCTCCAGGGCTACATTGCAGTGGTGGGTGTCGGGCTCTTACTGCCGGTAACTCAACCTCAGAAGAGGCATTTCAACTTTTTAGAATGGGAGCTGGGATGGCAATAAAAGGGAAGGGGTGTGGCCAAGGAAAGAGGGTGTGGCCATTTGGGGAACCTCAGAAGGACAGATCCGGCCTTTGGGTGTGAGGTTTCCCACCCTTGAGTTAGACCATTAGGTGACCTAGTGTTAGTATGGGGTGATGGCTTAGAATATGGGCTCGGAGCAGAGCTGGAGTTCCTTGCTTGAACGCTTTTCGCAGGACTATTTAAGGCAGCAGATTTAAACTGGAACTCTGTAAGAACGTAAGAACGTAATAAGAGCCCTGCTGTATCTAACGCTCTGTTCACCCAGTGGCCAACCAGCTGTCGACCAGGGACCTACAAGCAGGCAAGAGCACCCTCCCAACCAGGTTCTCCAACAACTAGTGTGTACAACTAGAACCATTCTCAGAGGCATGCTAGATTTCTACATGCAGGGAAGTCTGGAAATGATACAGGGCAAGAAAAGCATTACCACTTGATTCTAGTGATTGTATTAATTAACACTTCATAATGAGAACAAACAACTCTCCCACTGTTCTTCTGCCCCATTAAAAGAAACCATCCAGGCACAACAACGTGGTGGAGGAAAGGAGCTGAGTTGAACCTCATGTATACATGACAATTGTAAACTGGTTTCAATCCGGTTTGGCTGTTCTGGCTTTCGATCAGGAGAACCAGGAGAATGAGGGTTCCAAGGAGAGCTAATGATGATCTGTAATGCATCATTCTCCAGATCCTTTGAGGGGAAATCAGAACTGAAACTGGATTCACACCAGTTTAAGCCGGCAATATACATAATGCCCCTCCCCTCCCCTCCCCAAGGATCTGTTTGAGGATTGCTAAAGAAGAAAGGATGTTGGAGGCCATGCAAAGGGGTGCGCAAGGGGTGTGCTGGGTGTGCCCAGGCACACCCTAATGTCTCAAGTAATAAGCACCAAATTGGGAGGCCATTGAGTAGGAATCTAGAGCGAGATGCAGCAGGAATGGTTCTCCAGCTGCCTCTGGCTTCTCCAGTGCCCCCAACAGCACACCGTTGCTCCTGACAACAGGAGCGAAAAGGAATCGCTCTGCCGGGAGCCTCTCTGTTGGCCGGGATGAAGGGCCCCAAAGGTTAATATCGCCTCTTAAGCCCCTCCTCTGGCCAGTGTCACTACAAAGCCCCACCGATGCTGGGGCTTGAGGAGCATCTCCTCATTCCCCCTCCCTCACCTGCAACAGCCCTCCCATGGTCAGGCAAGCTGAATGTGGAATAGGGCACCAGTGTTTACAGCATTTAAAACATAAATGAATACAAATAATGCCTTCTATGATTGAGTAGTCAAATAAATGTTCACCATTAAAAAATAATCCCTGGGTGCCCACCCTCATGAAGTGTGCTGTGTACACCTATGAGGCCATGATTTCATTGAATGGATAATTTTGGAGAGAGGAATGCTGAAGGCAGTCCCTTTCGAAGTCCCAAGTTAAGAACCTAAGACAAGCCCTGCTGAGTCAAACCAAAGGAGCCATCTAGTCCAGCATCAGGTGGACAATAGGATGTTCCCAGAAAGAAGACAAACAGGGCATGATCAAAGCAATTCCCCACCGTTTCCACCCCTAAATGATACATTAAGTGTCATATTTGCTTCCGAACATCTGTTTGATAGATCTTTCTTCCCTGGATCTGCCTAAGGCTATTTAATCCTATGGCCCCTTAACCCCAAGGACTGGGTCCATTTTACTCATTTTAGTACTTAAATTAATCTACTCTAAGTATAACTAAATCTAGATCAGTGGCGGTCAATTTATGGCACCCCAGATATTCTGGTCCATCAGCCCTTGCCAATGGGTGAGGAATGATGGGAGTTGTAGAGTAAAGTCTCTGGTGGACCATAAATTGGCCACCCAGGATTGCTCTGCCACAATAGAAGAGACTGATAGCTATATGCTACCTTCAGTATCATAGGCACTGTGCCTGTGCATATCATTTATTAGAGAACATGTGTGGGAGGGTGCTGTGTGGTGTAGTGGTTAGAGTGTTAAACTGGGAGATGGGAGTTCTGGGTTCTAGTCCCCACTCAGCCATGGAAGCCCACTGGGTGACTATGGGCCAGTCACAAACTCTAGGCCCAGCCTACCTTACAGGGTTGTTGTGAGGATAAAATGGAGAGGAGGAGGACTATGTATGCTGCCTTGGGTTCCATGGAGGAAGAAAGATGGGATATAAATGTAATAAATAAAGAAATAAATAGTCTTGTATGTGGGTTTTCTACTGACCACTGTGTGAACAGAATGCTAGACTAGATGGACCCTTGGTCTGATCCAACAGGGCTCTTCTTATGTTACACACAACACACACAAGTAAAAATGATGTTGCAAGGGTACATGGTTTATATTTCCTCTTAGTCCTAGAGATCTTTGGGTACTTAATGAACTTATATTTCTCCTTGCAGAACTGGAAATACCCCCCCCCCCCCCAAGGCTTAAGATAATAGTCCAGCTGGTTAGAGGGTGGTTTGGAAGGGAATAATTAATCTCCAGTGAAATCCATCTCAAGGAAAACATTACATAAGTGACTGTGATAGGCAGGGGGAGAGAGAAAGCCCACTCCACTCCAAAGGGAGCCAACGGCCTTTGGGGTTGTCAAATATAAAGGGGCATTTCACCGCGAGGGACACAAACAGGGAATTTAACAAAATAAAATAAATAAATGGCCAACCAAACTCAACACTACGACTCTTTGAAGCCAATCCAAGGAGAACATTATTTAGTGACATAAAATTGTGCAGGGAAATAAAAGATAAGGAGGGGGGGTGTAGTTTGTGGGTGTCAGTCTTACAAATGAGGATCTGATCAGGCTATCTTTTTTATGACCCCCCCCCCCAAAAAAAAAAACCCCACCACCACCACCGCACAACACCACAGAGACTGGAGGCATTCTTTGGTATGAATGCATAAAATTGCTTAGATTGGCTTGGGAGTCATTTTACCCCTGTGAGTAGGAAGGAGAACTAGTAAAGTGAACGGTCTACATGATTAGGATGTAGGCTCAGGGTCAGGGCCTGCATTGGAAGAGATTTGTAGTGTTGTTTTGGCTTCCTTGTGCATCCATGGATGGACAGAAGAGGCACCTCAGCTGCTGAGATATGGAAAAGAAGTTGAATGTTCCTCTTTATGGACTGAGATTGAGAAATGTGGGTTCAAATCCCTGCCTCCCCCTGCCCCCTACAAGTTGTTGTGAAAGTAAGAACACAGAATAAAATTCACAAACAGTGTTCTGAGCTGCCTGCATACAGATGTGCTGTGACCCAGCTCAATCTGATAGGCATGTTTACTCTCAAGGAACCACTATGTTCCATAGGCTTACTTCCAGGTAGAAATGCATGGGATTGCAATCATCAGCACATTAACTGGGAAGAAATTTCCTTGGATCCAATGGGGGCTCCCCCACTCTCAAGTAAGAGTAAATGCAATTGAAGCTTTCCCTAGATAAAGATTTGCTTGAAAGGAGATGTCATCCATTACAGGAGCCTGATACGTGATTTCCAAGACCTCTCTGCAGACTTCCCAGAGGATTGTGTCCAATGTAGGTTGACCAGATAAAATCCAGGTCAGGGCTCCTGTAACTTTAACAGTTGTAGAGAAAAGGGAATTTCAGCCAGTGTCATTTGTATGCAATTAGTGCCTGGGGAAATTCCCTCTTCATCACAACAGTTGAAGTTGCAGGGGCCCTGCCTTCTTTTGCATCTGGTCACTCTAGTATAGTGTATGGACCTTTAACTGTTGTGATGGAGAGGGAATATCACCAGGAACTAATTGCATACAAATGACCCTGGCTGAAATTCCCTTTTCTCTACTGCTGTTAAAGTTACAGGAGCCCTGACCTGGATTTTATCTGGTCAGCCTAGAATGCATTGAACTCAGTCAACAGGCCTTGCCAAGATCAGATTGCAGTTTAATAGCCTACACAAAGGATGGCCTTCTTTGAGCCCCTTACTTCAAAACCAAGCTCCGGCCCAAATTTCCCTGCACACACATAATCCCGAAGTTCTGGTCATGTATGCGGGCATTCAAGTATTTATGGCTTCATAAAATCATGCAACAATCCCCACAGGCCATATTAGTTTCCTTTCCAAACCAAGCTCATAGAACAAGTTCTGCTTTTAATCTGGGTACAAAAGAGAATGGGTTCTGTCCGTTTTCTCTCTTTCCTCGCAAGAATGCAAAGGGTCAAGGAGGAGGTTATAGGGAATATGGGGAGGATCCCTTTCCCTCCAAACATGCCTTGGGGCTATAGGGAATTTTTAACACAGTGATCCCATAACTGTTCCTTTCTAAAGTGGGAGGGGGGATAGAGAGACAGTACAAAGGTTTAGTCTTCCTGGTTGATCTTAATGGGTGCTGCAATGATTTGGGGAAGGAGAGGAATGGGGGATGGATGGGAGTAATTTTTTGGAGGTGCTTTATCCGAAGGCAGGAAGGCATTAGCCAGGCAAGTGAAGAGCTTCTAAAATTTCCAAAATGGAGTCCTGTTAGTTCTATTGCAGTTCTATTGCAGGAAAACAACAACAACAAAGACTAACAGATATATTCCTTTCAAGTGGTGTGTAGCCCACTAGTCCACGCCAGAAGATGTGTGTTAGTATTTAAAGTGCTACAAACCTGGCGGAAGTACTATGTGACCTCGAAAACCTAGACTGCATGGAGCTGAAGGGTAAGTCAGCTTGCTTTCCATTTGAAATAGTGACCCCTGTGATTCACTCTTCCATTGAAACGAAGGTGACTTAAAAATGCTTAACTGTGGTTGGACTGGGCCCTTACACTGTCTTTTGCTTAAGAGACTCTGCAAAAAAAATCATATGCAGTGATGATGTGAATCATCATCATAGAGAAAAATATACTCCACTGGCAATGGAAGTTAAAGAACTATGTCTGCAGGAAAGGGTCGCAGTTACTCCGTTAGCCACCTCAGACACCAGCATCGCATCAAAAAACTACACAGAAAACCTTCAGAAACTGAGCCTACCAAAATGCATCCTCACCAACATCCAGAGAGCAGTCATAAAACATGTTCAATCAATAGTCAGGAAATTCCTGAATCAGTAAAATTCAGCATGATTTGGCAAAGCCCATTACATCCATCTAGAAAAACCACCACAAGCGAGAAAAGAGAAATAATAATAATAATAATAATAATAATAATAATAATAATAATGTACACTAGCAAAATGGGACATTGATATAAAGGCAAAGAAGATGAATACAGGTGTTATACAAGATTGATTCTGGGCAAAGTATGGTCTTGCATATAAGAAAGATCTAAAGTTCTGAAGTGACTCCCCCAAAATGGGTACCTTAACAGAGGGAAGTAGCTGAACGCAGGTCAATTTCATGCAGAAACTGATGATTTCATTATTGCTATTCAAGTGTCAACTGCTACCAATTACTATTAAATATACAAGAAACTATCATATCATAATGCATATCAAGGACATATCACTATGCAAAGCTAATGATGCCAAAACAATATCAAACATGTAATAGAAGTTGACTGCCCTGTCTCACACAGTGTCTTGCTAGACACAATTAGATGGCTAAAATTACTGGTGGGATATACCGAATCAATCAATGCATGCAGACCCCTCCCCTTTTCTATCAACATTGGTTTGAGAATAATGGTTACACCTTGCATTGGGATAAATGGAAGAGGACAGATAAAAGAATAATTACAATAAACCGGACATAATTCTGATGAGCAAACACCCAACAAGCTACTAGAATAGAAGTTCTTTGCCTTTCACACACAGCGCTGAAAAGAACGGAGGGTGAAATTAAATAACTCAATACATACCACAACCTGGCCTCGGAAATACAGCGTATCTGGAAAGCTGGGCCAATTTATATGGCTTCTGTCTTTATATCAGTTACAGGGGTTGTTTGAAAACCTGAAGCAAGATGTAGAGAGAATGTATTTAAATAAATGCAAAAACAGCTACACCTGTTCTCATCATAACACAACATAGGGTCCTTTGGGTAAAATCCAGCATAAGTTCTACTCAGCGTAAACTCAATAAAATGAATGGGATGGCTAACTTAAATCCAATTAATTTCAATGGGTCTACTTTGAGTAGGACGGATAATGGATTTTGCCCACTGTTACTACTTTTAGGGTACAATCCTATGCCTGTTTAGACAGGGAAAAAGCCCTACAACTCCCAGCATTCCCCTGGGGAATGCTGGGAGTTGTAGAACTTTTTCTCTGTCTAAACAGGCGTAGTAGGATTGTGCCCCAAGACTGCGATTCTATACACACACTTACCCGTGAGTAAGTCCTATTGAACTCAATGGGCTGTACTTCTGAATAGACATGCTTAGGATCCCATTGTTAGGGCAAGTTCCGACACGGACACTATCGCTATCATGAAGTTGCGCTAGAGTAAGCTATCTTTGGCGCTAGGCTACGAGATAAAACTGGCGGTTTAGACTTTCCGAGGAAAAGCAATGACAGAATCGGTGCGATCCTGGTTTGGTTTTGTGTGTGTGTGTGTCTGTTGCAATTAATAACCCTAATGGCAAGGGAGCTGACTTCCGAATGATGAACACGGTTATTTCGGATTACATGCACCTGGCAAAATGGCCTAATCCCACGTCCCCCCCCCCCCACACACAGAGTTCATTCTGCCAGTGGTCTCGAAGCAGAACCCACGTGTGACTGGAGAGCCGTCCTCTCCCGACACATAATCATAGATAAGGGGGCACTCCAGCGAACAGTTTTCTGATTTAGCATTCTTTCAGGCCACTTTGTGGCGGAACTCTGCACTAATCCTCAACACTCCCTGCAGGAGGAAACACGGTCAAACGCAAGTTTTCGAATGCAGGCGACATTGCAGATATCGGAGTCAATTCAGTTTGTGTTTGTTTATAATTTGCTTTATTTGTTTGTTATTTAATATCCTACCTTACTGCCAAAAAAGGTGCCCAAGACACCTAGTCATAAAACCCAGAGGAACGACAACGTATTTCTTAATACGGAGCAAACAACAACAAAACAACAACATCCAAATACATGAAAAACACAATTAAAAAAAATCTCTAATTAAATATTTGATCTTTTCCTCCCCGAATGGCAGAGAGAACAGTCCCCTCAAGTATTTCTACAACAACCCCCCACCCAGTTCTGTTAAAAAACGTTGAGCTTATAGTTGCAACCATTTCCTCCTGAGTAAATACGTATTAATAGAGCCATGAGTCTGCATCCACCACTCCAAAGTCCAGACTTGTGTAGATGGCTTTGTTTTGTTTTCCCGACAGCAGAAAAACAAAACACCTTATATGACCGCGATTTGAGAACCTTTATGGGACAGAGGCCCCCTCCACAAGGATGCGCTTTTGCGCCCGGTTCCGCGATTATGCGCATTATCGCGGAGGCGCTTTTACTCCTAATCCCTCTGCACCGGAGGCGGCGAGAGGCGGCGAAGCGCATTAATTCATGTCCAAAAAGCGCTTTACAAGCAGTTAATGCGCGTAATCGCTTGTTCACACCGCGAAAATGTGCTTTAACGGCCGGAGCAAAATAAAAGTCGCTATTTAACGCGCGTTCGAAAATGCGCATTATCGGGGAGATAACGCGCCTGTACGCCCGTTTTGCGTTCCGTGCTTGTGGAGGTAAATTTTTTAATGAGCCTTCAAGGCTCATTAAACGTCTCGTGTGGAGGAGGACTTAGGTTCAAGTTACGACGCGTATGATTGATGGCGGGTTTGTTTCTGATTTAACCAGGGAAGTTATCGCAATCCTTGTATCCTGGTTCTTTGGTCATGATCGCAGATGTCGGCTAAAGCTGCAATACTATACACTTACTTGGGAGTAAGTCCCCTTGAAATCAATGGAGTTTACTTATGAGTAGGATTGCACTGGTAGGCTGCCCAATCGATCGGCCATTCATTCATTCGAACGGGGTTCGTGCTGGTGAAGTTCCTGGTGGATTGAGCCCAACCTCTCCGGCATTTCTGAGCCAGTACAGAAGACGGCGGCGGCGGCGGCTCTCCCTCACCCACGCCCCAAACCGTATTTCCGAAACTTTCCTAAAAATTCAGACTTTTACTCTGGAAAAATTATTTGGCGAAATTTTTGTCCCATGTGGTGCAAAGGGTCTTCCAACCCCCCCCCCCCTTCTGTGGCTCCCAAAGTTTGTACTTCGGGCTGTTAGTGACAGGTTAAGAACCGAGACGGTTCTTTAATCCTGATCGCCTCCATTGCAATTGCTTAAAAGTTAAAACCCCGATTCTAAATTCGAAGAATCTTTGTCCTATCCACACTTGATTTGGGACTGGCCTGGAAGTAAGTCCCATCGAACTTAATGAGGCTTACTTTTGAGTAGATGTGTAGACAGCAAAGATTAGCAGGAGTTATTATTATTATTATTATTAATTACATTTATATACCACCCCATAGCCAAAGCTCTCTGGGCGGTTTACAAAAATTAAAAGATTGAACATTAAAAAGTCTATATACAAAATTTAAAAACTTAAAAACAGCTAATATTTAAAATATGTTAAACTTTAAGCCAGGCCAAAAGTTCAGTTAAAAACCTCATCTTAAGCTGTTAAAATGAATGGGAGAAAATAAAAGTTTTGACCTGGCGCTGAAAAGATCTAGGTTACTTTCAACCTAGGATGTCTAGGTTACTTTCAATCCACTTTGATCTTGGGAGACACACTGGGCCAACCTGATCCTAGCCATGTTTACCTTTGAATCAGTTCTACTGTGTTCCATGGGCCCTACTCCAAAGTAAATGTGCATAGGACTGGAACCATGCATCACACTCAATGAGAACTTGCAACCCAAGGTAATTTATGTATCTTTCTGGGAAGGTAGTCCCATTATGTTTAGTTGGATATACTATCAAACATGTGTGTGCAGACTCACAGCCCTTAATAAAGTTTAGTGGGCTAGATTTTACCCTGAGCCTGTTCTCCTTCTCCTCGTATTTAATAAATTAGCAACACAATCTTATGCATCAGAAGTAAATACAGTTCAGTAGGACTTACTCCCAGGTAAGTGTATAGGATTGTAGCCTCAAAGGGTGGATGGGGCAAATGAATTCCCTTCCACAAAAGGGGCAGAAAGGGGCAGACAAAATGATCAAGAGGCTAGAGCAACTCCCCTATGAGGAAAGGTTACACACAGTTGGGGCTGTTTAGTTCAGAAAAAAAAAGTCAAGTAGAGAAAGGTGTATAAAATAAAGTGTGGTGTGGGCTCATAATATTAGAACTTGGGTCCATCCCATGAGTTGGATGGTGAGAAATTCAGATAAAAGGATGGACTTCTTCATACAGCGCAGCGCATTGTTAAACTATGGAATTTGCTACCACAAGAAGAAGTGATGCCCACCAACCTGGATGGCTCCAAAAGGGAATTAGACATATTAATGGAGGATACAGCTATCCATGGCTATTGTTCATGGTGGCTATACATTAAATGCAGGACCAGAGGCAGTATGCCTCTGCATGCCAGTTGCAGGGGAACATGAGTGGGAGGGTGTTGTTGCACTCTTGTGCTGCTTGGGGGCTTCCAATGGGCATCTGGTTGTTGGTCGCTGTGTGAACAGAATGGCCACTCAGATGAAGGAGAAGACTCTCAACGGCTACTAGTCCTGATGCTATATGTTCCTTCCAGTTTGCCTGTGTAGACCAGTTGCTGGCAAATATGGGCAGGAGGGTTCATGTCCTGCTTGTGGGTTTCCCATAGGCAGCTGCTTGGCCACTGTGTGAACAAAATGCTGGACTAGATGGACCTTGGTCTGATCCAGCATGGCTCTTCTTATGTTCTTATGGTTCTGGAGAGCCCACAGAGCAGGACCTGAAAGCAATACCCCCCACTCAGTGTGGGCCCCTGATCAACTGGTATTCAATGATATGCTACCTCTGAATGTGGAGGTTCTATTTGGTTTTTATGGCTAGAATTGTCCTGTATATATTGCTGCCTCTACAAGAGAGGTTTAAAGCTCTTTCAAGGCGCTTAAATTTTTTTACCTCTACAAGAACGGAGCGCAAATCGGGCGTAGAGGCGCGTTATCTCTCCGATTATGCGCATTATCGAATCCGTGTTAAATTGCGAGTTTTATTTTGCTCCGGCCGTTAAAGCGCATTTTGACTATGTGAACAAGCGCTTATGCGCATTAACTACTTGGAAAGCGCATTTTGGTCATCTGTTAATGCGCTTCACCACCTCTCGCCGCCTCTCTTGCAGAGATATTAGGTGTAAATGCGCTTCAGCGATTATGCACATAATCGCCTAACTGGGCACAAAAGCGAATCCTTGTAGAGGGGACCCTTCCCTCTTTTAGAGCCACCTATACTAGTAGCCATCCACACACCTTGTGGCAGCAAATTCCTGAAATTAAGTATGTTTTGTTTGCAGGAGTATTTTCTTTTGTATGTCCTGAATCTGCTGCTAAGGAACATTATTGGGTGTGTCCAAGTTGAGGAAGGACTTAGAGAGGAGGAAGGACTCATTCTCCTTTCCCTCCCCACACGGTACACACCATGAACAAATTTTAACCTCAATCAGCCTACTCCTTGCAATTTTTTTTTCTAAACTAAAGAAAGTTTAGTTTTTTCTAAACTAAAGAAAAAAACTTTCTAAACTAAAGGGTTTTTTTTTCTAAACTAAAGAAAGAGAGAGAGAGAGACCAAAATCATGTTTTAGCCTTTTCTCATAATGGCGTTGCTCCAACTCATTAACAACAGCAACAACAAGACGAAATTAATACCTATGAGCAGGAAAGTACTGTAGAGAGTTGTATGCACCAAGGGACTATGAAGGTAACAACTACTACCATTAAAATATATGCTCCAGAAATGTACTGACTGCTTTGTGAAGGAGGCTACTACTGTGGCATCTACTACTACTACATCTATTCCAGGAATGTATCTACACTTTGTGAAGAAGGCTGCTACCAGTGTTGCTACTGCTAATAGTATTAGTACTACTAAAATGTAAGCTCTGGAACTGTGTCATGTTCTGAAAGAGGCTAGTGTCACTGCTACTAAAATATGTAACCCAGGTATCTACCACTTTCTCAAAGGCGACTTTGCAAGTGTTGCTGTGATTACTACTACAGCTTGTTATTACTGCATATACTCCAGCGATGTATCCATGACTTTCCGAAGGAGGCGGATTCTTACAGAGGTTCCTGGCAGGAAAGACTTGGTTAATCTGTGTTAGAGTAACTCTATCAGCCCTCTTCTTTTGCTGCCAGAAACTGAAATAGCTACCCTTCTGGATTTTGATAGAAAAAACAGTTCTGTACAGACATGAATACACACAACGTTCCTGCCGGAAAATCATAAACCTTCCATTAATATTCTGGAGCTTCTGGAATTTCTTTCTTTCTTTCTTTCTTTCTTTCTTTACCAGAGGTTTCAGGGGAGACTTTTATCATTTCTCATTGTTGGAGGGTGGAGGGTGTGTGTGTGTGGGGGGGGGGAGAAAGAAGGAAAATAAAATCCAGTCCCCCTCCCAGCATGCCCCTGGAATGTACACCATCATGAGCTTGACCAACACGGCAAGGCGGGTGTGGAATATTCAACTAGTTTGGATCCAGCCTTAGTCATACTTAAACCCATTGAAATCAGTGGGACCTAAGGTCATCACAATTATCTTGAGCTACCTTGATTTCAATTGGTCTACTCTAAGTAAGACTAAAGAAAGACCCAACACGGTCTTCCACAAGAGAGGTTTAATGCTCTTTGAAGGCTCATTATAAATTTTACCTCCACACCAGCGGAGCGCAAAACGGGCGTAGAGGCGCGTTATCTCCCGGATTATGCGCATTATCGAATGCGCGTTAAATAGCGAGTTTTATTTTGCTCCAGCCGTTAAAGCGCATTTTCGCCGTGTGAACAAGCGATTATGCACATTAACTTCTTGTAAAGCGCTTTTTGGACATCAATTAATGCGCTTCGCCGCCTCTCGCCGCCTCCCGTGCAGAGGGATTAGGAGTAAATGCGCCTCCGCGATAATGTGCATAATCGCCGAACCGGGCGCAAAAGCGCATCCTTGTGGAGGGGGCCTATGTTTTTGTGGTTTCCAATCCCCACCGCTACTAGCCCAGGATGTAAAATATGGAGTGTGTTTATTGCTGAAGATCACTCTGAAAGTCAACGTTCAGGTGAAACCATTCATTAACATCCCATTTCTCTGTCTTGGGAGGGTGTAGAAGGGACTGCTGCCTCTTCAAGAATAAGGCCACCTGTTGTAGATTGCCCTCCTCCACTCCAACCCCATTATCAATGGAAGCATTTAAATCCAGACACAAGAGAAGATTCGTCTCATTTCCCTTCGATGGCACTTGGGATCAGGGGTCCCATGTGGTGAGGGTTGCCAGTCCAAATATTTGAACAAGAAAACAATACCCACACGTCAAAACCAACTGAACAAGTGGTCACCCAAAAGACCATTTAGCCTCTTTCCATAACATAATGCACTCCAGATGCTTTGGACTACAACTCCCAGCCAATAGTCTGGGGTGAATGGAGTCATAGTTCTAAAGATCTGGATGATCTAAGTTAGAGGATTGTAAATTCCTTCAGGCCCAGACTTGTCTGTCGAGAAGGACTCGGTTCACCCTTCACATATACAGAGTTCAGTCCTTGATTTCTCCAATGAACAGGGGCTCAAAAAGCAGGGGGTTTGGAAAGCAAATAGAGAAGCCATCCCCAACCTTGACAGACATGGCGCATGTTGGCCGGGGCTGATGAGGATGGTAGTCTAACACACCTGGAAGACACAAGGTTGGGGAAGGATGACCAACAGAGATGGTTCCAAATGGGAGAAAGCAGGGCTAGGACAGGAGGGAGGAGTTACCTGGGCAGCCTCAAGTTCTAGCAAGTTGTCTTTAAAACACAAACAAACACCAACAATCTCCATGCAGCAACTTGAAGAAAGGTGAACAGGAGAAATGAATTGCAAATTCCAAATCCTATGATGACCTCCTCCCCACCCCCACAGCCAAAAAGCCAACCATGGGCAGGAATTGCAAGGCTGGAATTGATGGTGCCCTGGCCTCTGTTTTTAGGTTGTACCCCTTTGGAGCCACACAAACAGTCTACCATGACACCCACCCACCCAGCTTTCTTTGTGTTACTCTGTTAAACGCCATGAATAAAATCCAGCATAAGTCCTAGTTAAAGTAGACCCTTTATAATGAATGGAACTTCGGTTTGTCATGACTAGGTTCTGTCTCATTCATTTCGATGGGTTTACTCAAACTTGGACTTATGTTGGATTTTACCCCACGTATAGTGCTTGTGTAGTAACAAGAATAAGGGGGGAAGAATCAGGCAATGGTCCTATCGCTCTACCTTTATTGATATTACATCAATATTGATATCTGTGTGGTTCTAGATATGCACATACAATGCATTTTCATATGGTGCAGGCCTTTCTTATTATTCTAACTCTTATATTATTCTTAAGCTTATTCTTATCATTGCCACATGACATTTATAACTGGAAGAACCCTGAGATATTGGCTGTCTGCCTCAAGAAGGGTTCTAATACTACAACCAGAGAGAGAGAGAGAGAGAGAGAGAGAGAGAGAGAGAGATCCTTCCTACACAATGTAAACTGAGATAAAATGGAAGAGAAGAACAAGTTCTAAATTATAGATAAAAGCGACATGGACATCAATGCCTCCCCGCCCAGCTCACCAAATTTCTGTGTGGTACCCAAGCTAACAGTTTTCAGGATCATCACAATGCATGCATGCAAAATATCCATGCAGCATGTATGGATCAAAACAAGTGGTGTGTTTGCTTCAATAGAGAGAGTTGAATGTCCATCCGTGGAGGAAGAAGAATTGTTGCCCTGTGTAGTCCTGGATCCAATGTAACAAACCTCACCAGCAGCTTAGACATGTGCACCAAATATCCCCATCCGCAGGTATATGCTGACATGCCACCACCCATCCTACCGCCCATGCGCTGGACACAGGCAATTCCCTCACTGAGCAGGATGCCTAGCAAAGTGACCCTGGAACTGACTCCAGCGCCTTCTCTCTGCCAAAAAGTCATCAGTCCTCAATATTACAGTGCCCCAGGTAACCATCTCTCAGCCCCCTCCCCAAATCCTCATGCCTCTGATCAAAACCCCCAAGGGGGAAATCATTACCTCTGAGACAAGAAGGCAAGGCAGATCCTAGAGAGCATGGAGAATAAATACTCAGTTTCCCCTGACAACAGAAGTCTCTCTTTCGCCTGTTGTTTTCTTTCTTTCTCTCTTTCTTTTTTCTCATTTGGCTGCTGGCCCTGTTTCCGGTTGTTACTACCCAGGATCCCAAGGAGGGTCTGCTGATAAGGTATCTCCAAGTCCCTCTAGCCCAGTGGTCAGCACCTAAGCGCCGAGCTCCACGGGACCACTAGCAGCCGTTCCAGGACTGTAGGGAGATGTCGAGGCATTTCTGGTAACAATCACTTCACACGAGTGCTTGCATTCCAGTTGCCTTTTGCTGTATTCCCTACCACCAAGTCTGAAGTCACACCTTCTACTGGATTGTTGAGGTCTGGGTGGTAGGGAGAAGCTGTGGGTCATTAACTTATTTCTGTAAGATTCCACTAGGCCCATAAAACTATGCTGCCAGAAATTAAATTCTCTCTTTCTTCTTTCTCTTCTTTCCCTCCCTCCCTCCCTCCCTGCCTCCCTCCCTGCCTCCCTCCCTCCCTCCCTGCCTCTTTCTTTCCTTCCTTCCTTCCTGCTTTGACTTCTTTCCCCTTCTTACGTAGAGAAATATAGAGACAAAGGGTGCCTCTACAAGAGCAATTTAAAGCTCTTTCAAGCCACAGTAAAAACATTACCTCTACAAGAGCAGAGCGCAAATTGGGGGTTGAGGCGCTTTATCTGTCCGATTATGCGCATTATCGAATGCACGTTAAATAGCGAGTTTTAATTTTCTGCGGCCATTAAAGCACATTTTGACCATGTAAACAAGCGATTCTCCGCATTTCGGCCACTTTAAAGCGTGTGTCATACTGCTGGTTATGCGCTTCACCGCATGTCGTTTACAGGATTTAGGCGTAAAAGCGATTGTGAGAAGATGCACATAATCGGACAACCAGGCGCCAAACCGAATTCTTGTAGAGGGGACCTATGTATTAATATAGATATGCAGCACTTTCTCTATTCTTGACAGATGCAACCCAAAAGTGTAGCCAGAAACATCTCTGATTTATCTCGAGGTTTTGTTTGGCCAGCATTACAGAGACGAGTCTGGCAATTGTTTCGTTGAGGGGAGAAGAGAAAAAAGAAAACCCCAACAAGTGTTTTGGAAGCCACTCTCTGATGCATTTTAAAATGATTGCTTGAAAAGGAGCTGACATTACTTGAGAGGGAAAGAAAAAAAAAAAGAAAGAAAATGTGTATGCGTAAATTTGAACACAGGGAAGGTCCTAGTAAAAATGGAATAATCAAAACAGAACTGCCCATTTGGGTACATGACATTTATATAAACACAGTGAATAGAAATGCCAAGTAAAATTAAATGACATGCTTACATTCATTCAACACACAGCACTGTATATTTATACAATAGTCACTAAGGGCCTGAGTCCTAAATCAGAGCCATTGATACTAAGTTCAAATTTGATTACAGCACACTTAATCATGCCTTCCCTCTTTCTGTGTACTGTGAGATTTCAGGTATCACTTTAATGCTCCTAGACCATGGTGCTGGGTGCCCTATGCATTAATCAATCCTTCTATTCCTACTCATCTATAAATTGCACAGAATGGTTACAAATAGATCCCCAGATTTCATTTACAATGTCACCTGCACCATCCAGACTTGGGACCAGCTTATTTAATATGTCCATGCATCCTTTCCTCTAATAGCAAACTTGGGTGGCTGAGTGCCTTTCAGCTGGGACTTAAACCCACAAATAACAGTGAACAACAGTTGTTGTGGTTGTTGTTTTACATATGCGAGGGACTTCCAAGATAATTGAGAAGTACACAATTTATCAAAGAAAAGAAAAAGATGGGTAAGAATTTCATTTCAGTTTGGTTCTGATAAGAAATAAGCCACATTTTTTGCAAATTTCTTCAGATTCAAGATGGAAAGAATTTGAGATTATAAATAAATAAATAACCGAATACAGGAGAAACAGAAAGTGACAGATTTACCCATCCCTATTTCAAGCAGCTAAGAAGCAATGAGCTTTCATGTCTTACAGAATGTTAAGGTGTCCATTGTGGAGAAGGGAGGAGGAACTTCACCTATCCAAACCCATAACAGCATATAGAAAGCATCCGGGGGGGGGGGATTAGTTTTGAAGTGGAAAACCTCCCCTCTCTTTACTTCAGGGATTATTCTGGAGAAGATGGGGAAATACTGCAACATGTTATTGCAGATCCTCTTATTGGCACTTCCAGGATTCTGAAGATATATGGTTAAAGTGTATACAGAAGTATGTAGCAGTTGAATGATACTGAGCAAGCCAATTTAACTGTGTTCCAGCATACCACTTAGTAGCTATGACACTGGCCTTCCATTTTGTGTCTATTTCTGTAAAGCTACAAGCATCCTTGACTAGGATGCTGGCATCTATAGACTATAGCCTACTTGAATGAACCCACATCTTCCCCTGGGCTTCCAAATCCTCCCAAACATGAAACCTTTAATGAGAGAATCTGGCAGTGATGGCGAAATTGAACAGAATGCTGAGTTAGATGGATGTTTGGTCTGATCTAGCACGGCTCTTCTTATGTTCTTATAGATGACTTCCAAAATCCCTCCCATGATTCTGTGATAATCTACTAGTGGGTGATTTCTGGATCAGATTTGGTTGAACTGCATTTGATATCTATCCTAAAAGTAGAATGCATGAGCTTCCAATACTCCTGTGGACACTATCTCATCTTTGCCTCCTATCTATCTTTACCTGCCTCCCTGTATTGATATTAGCTCCTGTTTGAATCCAGCCAACCATCTGCTTTTATCCCCTTTTCAAATACTGGCTTCTTGGGGTGGTGTGGCAGAGGGGAACAAAGGGGTAGGGAATGGTTTAGAAAGTATGAAATCCTTCTGAGTTTTCCTAAGAGTTGGAATGCTGTCCTGGAGAATGTTATGGGAAATTCATTGTTTGAAATCTTTAAAGATGGAAAGCATAGCAGGGTTAAGTAAATAAACCTTCTTTTCTAATAAGAGGTTCTCCACCTGGCCTGTGTAGCAGCCTCTTGTGGCTGTTTAAAACATGAAGACCCCAAAGAAAAGGAAAGTAAAACATGTTGTGATGTTTGAATACAGTGTGTGTGTGGGGATTACTAAGCATCCATATCATCTCTCTGTGTTTTCTCTTCTGAATGCAATGCTGTATTCAGAAAGCTCATAAGATAAAACATAGCGATTGGGGCAGGGATTTTGAGGCTGCAATCTTGTATCCCAGGAGAGTATATGAGTTTCACATGAGTTCAGTGGTAAGTCTGCTCCATCTAATTTCTTCCTCAGTTCAAATGCATAAAACTCAAATTCAATCTAACATAATTTCCTTTCCCCATATACTACATATTTTTGTAGATTTTTTTCCTAATATATGCCTTTTTGTACTTATTAATTGAGCTGCAAACTGCATCACAAAATATGCAATCTGAAAGATTTCTGTTCTGCATATTAGTCCAAGTAATGCAAATTAGGTGAGGTTGCTCAAAAAATTTAAATGGAAGAAATTCACAGGTATCCCTAGCGATTAAACTATTAGTCATCTAAAGAGGTTCTTGTAGATTGCAACTCCTATTAATGCTAATATCCAAGCCAACTCAAACCAACTGCTGTAGATCATCTTGAATCTTCTTTTTTTAAAGAGAAAGGCAACTCAGAAATTATTATTATTATTATTATTATTATTATTATTATTCAACTGTTGGAGATCAGAGGCCCATTCTAAAGAAGATGTTGTAATTATAGCTAAAACAGAATTTTAGGGGAGGAAGGGAATCAATACTTTGGAAAGATTTGAAGTTCAGATTTTGATGTCACAATTGTTTCAGAGAAGTAATTTGCCATTATATATATATATATATATATAATCAACATTTTCGTGTTTTGTAGAAATGTATTAATTGCTACTGCCAGATACTGCAAAATGTTAACTGCTGCATGGGAGATTCTGTCAAATCATTATTGCAACTGAAGAATCGCTGGATAACAAACGTCATTAATTGAATTATTTTTTTTTGTTATACACACACAAAACAGCAAAACGTCAACAACATCAACTCCATACAAAAAGAGGATTGTATACAAAATTAAGGTGGTTCCAGAATTTCCTCCCTGCAAGGATATATAACTGTCTTTGTTCTTGTCCCTAAACAAACAACCAGTTTCCCCCCTCCTTTACCTTAGCCCTTCTCAATAGTTGAATCCACAGATAAACAGTTCATTTTTTTTCTTGTCCCTTCAAATAGTCTATAAGAGGTTTCCATTCAGTCTTAAACTCAAAAGTTGACTTTTCCCTTATAATTGATGTAAGTTTCGCCTTCTCAGCCAGCTCCATAACTTTCAAAATCCATTCATCCATTGTGGGTAGCGCTGGACCTTTCCATTTTTGTGCATACAGCAATCTCGTTGCTGTTGTCATATATAAAAATAAAGTCCCACAATGCCTTTTCACCTGACTGTCCATAAGTCCCAAAAGAAAGTATTCTGGCTTCAGTTGTATATTAATCTTTAATTTTATTTTGCATTAAAGCATGAATTTGTATCCAAAACGCTTTTGCCTTCTTACAAGTCCACCATAAATGATAAAAAGTTCCTTCTGGTTCTTCACATTTCCAACACATTCCAGAAGCTCCCTTATACATTTTAGCTAATTTTGAAGGAGACATATAACATCTATACATCATCTTATAAAAATTCTCTTTCAGTCTGACACTTAAAGTAAACTTTAGGTCTTTTGACTACATATTTTCCCATTGTTCCATTGATATATTATATGCAAAATTTTGTGCCCATTTTATCATACATTCTTTCACTTGTTCTTCCCCTGTCTCAAATTTCAACAATAACTTATAGACTTTTGAGATAACATGTTCATCGTTTGTACAGAGCGCCCTTTCAAATTCAGACTTTGTTTGCTCAAATCCACACGTTTTTCCATCTAGTTTAAACCTTTGCACAATTTGCAAGTACGTAAACTATTGACACATATACCCTTCTTTAATTAACCCCTCCCTTTTCGGATCATAACCCTATACATATGGTATACAACAGAAAAAAAATAAAGGGTTTAGATGGAGATTAAATGAATCCTTATTACAACATGAGGAGGTTGTGGAGAAGGGCAAAGAAAAATTAAAAGATTTTTTTTAAAATGAACTCAAATAAGGGCACGGATATGAAAGTGGTGTGGGATGCAGGTAAAGCATTCATTAGAAGTTATTTTATACAGCAAAATAGTCAACTCAGGAGGAGGAGAGAGGAAAAGATGCAGAAAGTGTTGGAAGAGATAGGAGAGAGGGAAAAGGAATTAAAGAAAACTCCAGGAAAGAAAAATGTTATTCAACAAATTAAAATCCTACAGCAACAATTATCAATGTTAACAACTAGAGAAATGGAAATTAAATTAAACTATGTGAAACAAAGAGACTTTGAATGTGCAAATAAACCAGGAAAATGGTTGGCCTCTAAACTGCAAAGAAAAAGACAAAAAAAGACGATAATAAAAATACAAGAAGGGGAGGGGGAATTAACAGACGATACAGCTATACAAAAAGCTTTCCATCAATATTATTTGAATTTATATAAAGAATATGAGGTTCAACCAGAAAAGATCGAGGAATATATTAAAAAGCAAAAATTACCGAAAATTATGGAAGAGCATACTGCCCCATAGCCCAGAGAGCTTCGGCAGTGGGGTGGTATATAAATGTAATAATAATAATAATAATAATAATAATTGAATAGAGAGATAACAGCTGAAGAAATGGTGGACGCAATAAGAAAGAGTAAATCGGGGAAAACACCAGGACCAGATGGATTCTCAGCTACATACTATAAATTTTTTTAAAAGGAACTCTTACAACCTTTAAAAAATACAATGAATTCTATTATGAGTTCTGGAAGGATTGCTGAGACTTGGAATGTGGCATATATCACATTAATTCCTAAAGAGGGACAAGATTGGACAATGATGAAAAATTATAGACCAATATCTTTACTGAATAATGATTATAAGTTGTTTACAATGATCTTAGCGGAAAGGCTTAAACATTTCTTACTGGAATTTATACATGAAGACCAAAGTGGCTTTCTGCCTAAGAGACAGATGAGAGACAATGTCAGAACTGTCTTAAACATTTTGGAGTATCTGGAAAAACATCCGGAAAAGCAAGCGGCACTGATATTTCTAGATGCAAAGAAAGCGTTTGACAACCTTAATTGGATTTTTTAAATTTAAAGTGTTAGAAGAAATGGACTTTGGAGCAAATTTTATAAAATGGATCAGATGAATTTATACTGCACAACACGCACAAATAGTTATTAATGGGGATTTGTCAAAATCATGTGGAATACAAAGAGGGGTAAGGCAAGGTTGCCCGTTGTCGCTATTGTTGTTTATTTTGGCACTGGAAATATTTAACAGAGATATTAGGAAAGATGGAAAAATTGGAGGGGTGAAGATAAAAAAAAGGATCTAACAAATTAAGAGCCTTTGCGGATGACCTAGTGTTCACCTTAGAAGAGCCACTAAAGGGAATTGAAACTTTGATGTCTACATAGAAGGAATTTGGGGCAGTAGCTGGATTTAAGGCTAACAAACAGAAGACTAAGATGTTGACTAAGAATATGGGACCCCAAGAACAAACAAAGTTGATAGAAAAAAAAGGTTTTAAGATTGAAATGAAGGTGAAGTACTTGGGAATTACTTTGACAGATAAGAACTGTATGTTGTTCAGTAACAATTATGTTAAAGTATGGGATGAATTTTTTAAAAAAAGATTTATCAAGGTGGGATAAGGTTCAATTGTCATTTCTGGGTAGAATTGCGACAATTAAGATGAATGTGCTACCAAGAATGTTGTTTTTATTTCAGACAATACCTATTGTATCATCGGAATTACCATTCAAGAAGTGGCAGAGAGATACAGCAAAATTTATATGGAAGGCAAAAAAATCAAGAGTTAAACAAAAAATATTACAGGATGCGAAAGAAAGGGGGGGTTGGGGGCTCCCAAATTTGAAGTTGTATTTCTCTGCCTGCTATTTGTTATGGATGAAGGAATGGTTGTTATTAAAAAACAGAAGGCTTCTGGACTTGGAAGGTCAGGAATTTGAGTGGCATGGTTACTTGTGGTATGACGGAGCCAAGGTTAATGTAGAATTTAATAACCATTATGTGTGACAGGCGATATTGAGAATATGGAATAAATATAATAATAATAATAATAATAACGATTTATTTCTTACCCGCCTCTCCATCTAGATCGAGGCGGGGAACAACAGCATGATAAAATACATAAAACTAATTAAAACATGACAAATATTATTAAAACTGCATTAAAACATCCTAAAACATCATTAAAACATCCTAAAACATCCTAAAAACATTCTAAAAATTACACTGGATATGCCTGCCGGAAGAGAACAGTCTTTATAGCTTTCTTAAATTCTAAAAGACTGTTAAGTTGACGAGTCTCCTCCGGCAGGTCATTCCACAGTCTGGGAGCGGCAGAAGAGAAGGTCCTCTGGGTAACAGTTGTCAGCCTAGTCTTGGCCGACCGCAGTAAGTTCTTCCCAGAGGACCTGAGCGTGCGGGGCGGATTGTACGGGAGAAGGCGATCCCGCAGGTAACCTGGACCCAAACCATGTAGGGCTTTAAAGGTAATGACCAACACTTTATACTTCGCCCGGAAACTAATTGGCAGCCAGTGGAGCGATTTTAAAGCTGGCGTAATATGGTCACTCCTAGATGTACCGGTGACCAACCTGGCTGCCATATTTTGAACTAGTTGAAGTTTCCGGACTAGGCACAAAGGTAGCCCTATGTACAGCGCATTGCAGAAGTCAAGCCTCGAAGTTACCAGCGCGTGCACCACCATCTTTAGGTCTTCCAACTCTAGGAAGGGGCGCAGCTGGCGTATCAGCCGAAGCTGATAGTAGGCACTCCTGGCCGTCGCATCTATCTGGGCTGTCATTTGGAGCGACGGATCCAGGAGCACCCCCAAGCTGCGAACACAGTCTTTCAGGGGGAGTGTAACCCCATCCAGAACCGGTTGACACACCTCCAAACCCAGGTTGCGGCCTTTGACAGCAAGCACCTCCGTCTTGTCTGGATTCAGCTTCAGTTTGTTTTTCCTCATCCAGCCCATTACCGCCTCCAAGCATTCATTCAGAGGAGACACACTATCCTTAGCTGACGATGTTGTCGAAGGCATAGAGAAATATATTTGGGTGTCATCAGCATACTGATAGCACCCCGCCCCATGCCTCCGGATGATCTCTCCCAACGGTTTCATATAAATGTTAAACAGCATTGGGGAAAGGATGGCACCTTGCGGTACGCCACACAGCAGCTCCTTCTTTGCAGAGCAGCTATCCCCAAGCATCACCATCTGGAACCTGCCCGAGAGGTAGGACCGGAACCACTGAAGCACAGTGCCCCCGATTCCCAATCCCCTCAGGCGTTCCAGAAGGATACCATGGTCGATGGTATCGAATGCCGCTGAGAGGTCCAAAAGTACCAACAGGGACACACTCCCCCTGTCAATACCCAGGCGTAGATCATCCGCTAAGGCGACCATAGCAGTCTCAACTCCGTATCCCGCCCTGAAGCCAGTTTGAAATGGGTCTAGAAAATCAGTGTCATCCAAGACTACCTGGAGTTGAAAGGCAACCGCCCTCTCGATCACCTTGCCCAAGAATGGAAGGTTTGATACCGGTCTGTAGTTATTAAAGTCCAGGGGATCCAGGGAGGGCTTCTTTAGAAGCGGCCGTACCACCGCTTCTTTTAAACATGATGGAAAACTCCCCTCCCTGAGAGATGCATTAATAATATATTGTAATTGCGATCTAACCGCATCTCCTCCCTGGACGACCAGCCATGAAGGACAGGGATCGAGAGGGCAAGTCGTCCCCCTCACTCGTCCAAGCAGCTTGTCCACGTCCTCGGTACTCACCAACTGAAACCGATCCAGTATAATTCTACTCGCGGAGTCACTGGACACTCCATCGTCAGCCTCTGCTATAACGACGGCATCTAAGTCGGCTCTTATCCGAGAGATTTTATCTGCGAAATGATCATTAAAGGCATCGCAGCGAACCGCCGAAGGCTCTAAAGTCGGATTCAGGGGGGAAGGTGCCCGGGTTAGACCCCTCACCACCCTGAACAGTTCCGCTGGACGCGAATTCGCAGACGCAATGCGCGCAGAGAAGAAAGCTTTCTTCGCTGCACGTATTGCCACCCCATAGGAACGAAGATGTTCTCTATGCCGTGTCTTGTCGGATAGAAGTCGAGTTTTCCGCCATCGGCGCTCCAGTCTTTGCCAGGAAATACCGATGTAGCTATCTGCACAGGAAGCCTATCATAGAAGAGAATTGCCAAGAAGTGGTTGACATATAAGGATGTATTAGAAAGGGTACAAGGTGAATATAAGTTAACAAACATCGTTAATGAATATAAAATCTTTGAGGCATATATATGCAAAGCTTATGCTATTCTAATTCACATAAATACATTTTGAGAAGAGGCATTTTTTGCTTGCTTGCTTACTTGTTTAAGGTATTTTATCTTAGCTCGTGTCATTGACATGCTATTCTGCTATCTAGCAGTGCTATCCCTCAGTTCAAGAAATCTTAACCAATTAATCGTATGAGTTTTAGCCAATAACCCCACTGAGTGTGGTGGGACTTATTCATGGGTAAGTATGTGTAGGACTGCAGCCTCAGTTTCTAGTATATCATCTAGGCAAGAAAATGCAGAAAAAAAATAATGACCACCTTCTCCTGGCTCCCATATGGTGAGCAGAGGGTGTGAGTGTATGAGAATGGCAAGCAAAGCAGCCAAAGAAAAAGTGATTTGGTTTATAAACATCCATCTCAAGTAATGAGCCCTCTAGGAAGAAATGAAAAATAGCCCAAGTCTGGTAAAGTCAATTAAGCTGATTTTAAATAAGAGGTTACTCTTGAGGCCAAAAGTTAGCATGTAAAAGGCTTATTGCAAGCACCTGTAAAACACACACTCACACACACTCACACACACACACACCCCGGTGCTGGAGTATTTGAAGACATTTGGTTGCTATTATAGACAAACAAAGCTGAAAGGGCAGGCTCATTGGAGAAGTTGGGGACCTTAGATGAATGCCTTGTAATCAAAGCCTGCCAGGTTCTGGGATTAAATAACTCCAAAGGGCCTATTACAAAGCGACCAACACCACAATTGCGGTTGGTTTTCGGAGTGCTCCTAATGAAAACTTTCAAACAGAGGAACAGCTAAACACAAATGCCACAAACTCAAGAAGATGTCACTTCTTTTCTTTTCTTACTTTCTTGATAGTTCATGGGGAACCTTTATAATATACGTTCTTGTGATCGCTTTAAGAGAATATGCAATTGTGGCCATTATACTCTATTTGGCAAATTAGCTGTTGGGTGGAGGAGGTTGCAGAAGAAGAATGAGAGGGGGGGGGGGGAATGTGGGAGTTTAGACTCAGAACCTTAGAGTCTGGGGTTGAGGACTACACTCATGTGCTAGGCAGTAGGGGTGTGCACGGACCCCCCGGATCGGATCGGGACCCGGATTGGGACCTCCAATTTTGTCCCAGATCAGATCGGACAAAATTGGAGCCCCGCCCCAGACTGGATCGGGTCCGATCCCTATCCAAAAACCGGACATCCGATTTTTGGATCAGCCGCCATTCCCCCCCCCCCCCATAGACTTGCATTGGGGGAAAGAAAGCTTTCCCCCAATGCAAATCTATGAGGAAAAAATGGTGGCGGGTGGGTGAGGGGGGCCTAACTCCCTCCTCCTCCCGGGGCCATCCGCTGTGGATGGCCCCAACAGGTAAGCCCCCTCCCCCGCGCTCCTTACCCCCCTCCCCCTGCTTACCTTTTGTGGCCGTCCGCTCCCATCCGCCGCTGGCTGCTACTGTGAGCGGGCTTCGCGGCCTGCTCCTGAGTAGCATGCCAGGTTATGTCATCACCTGGCGCACTACCTAGGGGCAGGCCACGAAACCAGCTCGCAGTAGCGGCCAGCGGTGGATGGGAGCGGACATCCCCCGAAGGTAAGTGGCATGCGGGTTCCCTCCCCCTCCCCCCTGCTTACCTCCCTGGAAGGTAAGCCCCCTGCCCCCGTTGTCTGCTTCCATCAGTGGGCGCCCACTGGCGCCCGCCGATGGAAGTGGACAGCCCCACCAGGGAAGCCCCCCCCCCGCTGTCCGCTTCCATCAGTGGGTGCCCGCTGGCGCCCACCAATGGAAGTGGCGGCGGGCGCCAGCGGGCGCTCGCCAATCCGCCCATCCATCCGATCTGGATCGGGACCTTTCCAGATCGGATCAGATCGGATTGGATCAGCCGATCCAGCAGTGAGATCGGAAATTGGATAATTGTATCCGATTTCCCCTGGATCGGATAATAATAATAATAATAATAATAATAATAATAATAATAATAATAGTAATATATTTATTTATCACCCGCCTCTCCCAACAGATCGAGGCGGGGAACAACACCAAACACAAAATACAAAAACTGATTAAAAGCAGATAAAACCAGTACATCATTAAAATACCAATAAAACCAATAAAACACTTTAAAATTCATCTAGGTAGGCCTGCCGGAAGAGATCAGTCTTTATAGTGGATTGTGGATTGGACCCAATCCAGTGCACACCCCTACTAGGCAGGCTTTGTGAGATCACAGGAGAAAATGGGAATAGGTAGCAACAGATGAATCTGCCTGTTTTGGGTTTTCTCTCAAGTTTTCATTTTTCCAACCTTAATTTGGGGTTGTTGTTTTTTTCGTTTTAAAAAGAAGTTCACAAGAAAAAAAAATGCATTTTTGGGGGGATGCATCTCTCTTTATGCATGCACTTTATCAGCAATTTTGGCTTACACCCACACACACATAGGGGGAAGCAATTTTCCCAATAGAATGCATTTTTGAACATTGTTTTCATGAATACACATGTCTGTGTGCATTTTCCCCTAAGATTTGTGATGGCAAAGAAGAAGAAGAAGTCCATTGCAAAAATGAGAGAGGTGCACAATTAGCAGTTTCAATTAGTGTGTTGGTTCGAAAGTGCAAAATTCAGTAAATTCGCCTTAAAATGTGAACTGAACAAATTTCTGCCCTGTCCCTAGGAACAGGTGTATCAACTCCTGCAACTAGCAAGTGTTATGAAAGCTCTAGGTTGGCTATGTCTTCCTTAACCTGCAGAACATAATTAATATCTCCTCAGATTCCAGTATCTAACTCAAACTACAGACCTCAGGGATTATGAACTAGAGAAAACACCTTCCAGGTCTTGAAATACTAGGGGGCTATCTATATGTGGCCAAAAACCCATGGTGGCTGTGAATCTTCACCATGTCAGTTATATGATGCAGCTGCAGATTCACAGCCACCATAGGGCTTTCGCACGAAGCTGTACAGAAAAAAGGTCGGGGACTTACCCCACCTTTTTCGTTGGGAGTGAGGTCACCCTGGGTTTTCTGCCAGCTGACCTTGCTCTGTGGCTGATCAGGGGTGGGGGGCAGTCCTGGTGGAAGGCAACCAGTGATAGGTTGCTGGAAACCAGGAAGAGAGCAGGGGGCGGCTCTGGTACCCAGATAACCACCAGAAAGAAACCCCACACTCCCTTCTTGGCACGGGGATTACTCGATGCCCCGCCCAGGTAAGTGTCCAATTTGTGCCAAATTTGTGATCGATCCCTCCAATTCTTGATTTTATATGAATTTATTAAAGATCGTTTCTGTTCTGACAGATCAGAATGACAGCTTGTCACGTGCGTTCATTCAGACCTGTCAGAACGGAAACGATCTTTAAAAAATTCATATAAAATCGAGAGTTGGAGGGATCGATCTCAAATTTCATACACTTACTTAGGCATACCCCATAAGCACTGTGACCAAGTTTCAAGCCTCTAACTTTTAAAATACAGAAGTTATAGGCATTTTTTCTTTAAAAATAGGGCTGCAAAAAATATCATTTTTTCACGTGTGTGCTGTGTGCAGAAGTCCTTGCTTTTATCTGTCCTGAATCTCCCACCCATCAGCTTCATGGGATATGACCCCACTGAGTTCTAGTATGATGGGAGAGGGAGAAAAATGTCTCCCTAACCACACTCTCCACCCCATGCATCATTTTGTACACCTCTCTCAGGTTTCCTCTCAGTCTCCTTTTTTCCAAGCTGACTAGGAAAAGGTTCACACCAATGTAATATTCACTTGCTGACAATACCCTGGCCATTGTCTGCACAGGACCAAAACAAAAAAAAACCCAGTCTCTTTGTGCAAGAGTGTAATTGAATAAAATCTGACATCCAAAATAGCAATGTTCAGAAGCTGGGGAGGAGGGCATTTCAGTCTCCCAGGAACCACTGCTGCGGACCTCAAAGCAATGATACTCCAACAACAACAACAAAACTTCAAAAGGAAACTCCAGCTTGCAATTGCTGAAGTCAAATTTATCAGCAAATTAGTTGCTGTTTCATCTCTTCCTGATCAACCAACCTTCCAATTTAGGCTTTATCAGATTCAGATGTCTTTTACATTACAGGTGTGAGATTAGCGCGGCCTATCTAGAAAGATAGTTATAGTTATTATATCACCAAATAATTCCTTGCCGATTAAAGCATGTGTGTGCGCATACACACATACTAAGTTCCTTCAGAAAAGGATTGGGCATTTTAAGAACCACTCAATGGGGAGCTAGGATGAAAGCAGGTGACTCTTTGAACTAACCTGACCCATGTGACCCTCCAAAAAATCAACGGTCCAAATGTTTAGTACACAGAGCACATGGATTTGTCTAGTTAGGTCTCCATCAAAGAGCCCCCCTGATTTCAGTTAAATCGGATTAAAATAAAAAGAGACAGGTTGCTTGGGTTATCTCGACTAGCATCTTGCTAACTACTTACTAGAGCAAAGGGTTGGTTAGCTATTGCGTGGAGCAAAGAGACAAATCACTTTTTTAAAAAGTCACTCTCTCTCACACACACACACACACACACACAACCTACAACCCAATTAAAGAAAGATTTGTTTTTAAAAGTAAAATGGCCCTGCTGGAGCACATAGCAGGAATAGGCAACTCGTATGCCCTCCAGACGTTCTGGACTACAACTCCCACAAGCCTTCATGACCTGTTTCTGGGCTTCCCAGAGGCATCTCGCTTGCTGGCCACTGTGGGAAGCAGAACGACAGACGCTTGGATGGACCTTTGGCCTTATCCCACCAGGCTGTACTTGGGCCGGCCCTCCTTTGCTCATGGGAGAGGAAGGACCTTTGGCGTCTTTCAATGGGGAAAGACCAGGCATGGTTCTTATCGTGCCCTGGCCCATACTTCAGCTTTGGAATTGGGGTGGGAGCCATCGTCTTTCCCATCTTAAATGCTGGTAAGGAGGAAGCCTGCAGTTTATAAAATGCTGGGTATGGTTTAGGAAAAAGACAGGCAGAGAGGCACAGGTCCAGCCATAGAGCGTGTTAATAACCTTGGCAGACAGAACTTCCAAGCCTAAGGCAGCAGGGGAGCCTTTGGGCTAAGTGACCTGGATGCCACATGGCTTTGTTGAGTGCTAGTATTCCTTCCTTCCCATAATTCTTTTGCCAGGAAGGGGGAAAAACTTGTAGCATCTGAACTCTGCATTTGTTTTTGAGATTGTGCCTGCTTTAATACTCCAATCAAGAAAAGAGGCGGGCCAGGCGGTTCAATTCCTGTCCACTCATACTGAGTAAGAACAGAAGAAGAGCCATGCTGGATCAGACCAAGAGTCCATCTAAACCAACATTCTGTTCACACATTGGCCAATCAGCTGCCTATGGAGGGGGGACACCAGCATACTGCCTCTGATGCTGGACGTAGCATATTGCCATCATGACTGGTAGCCATTGACAGAGCTACTATGAGCTACCATGATATTATTACTACCCTCATCTCAGTGTCGCGGATAATATGAAAATGAGATATGAGCCCTTCAGCCAGATGTTCAGCTTCACCATGAACTCAAGTGGGCCAAGCTGTTCTTCTTCCCAACAACCACTCTACGCTATCGCACACATCTGCATGATGGGGATAATAACACTGGCCTACCTCATAGGGTAGTAACAATGACCATAGGGCTAAAGTGCTTTGAGAGCTTTCTCCAACATGTGCACTCTAAATGTTTTGGATTACATCTCCCATCGGCCCCAGACAATGGTCAAAACATCTGGATGGCACTAGGTTGAGGAAGAAGCATGCTATAAATACAGAAAGCTGCCTTACAAATGATTTGTAAGCACAGACAGCATTTTCCCCCATCCACGGATGCCATTTTAAACCGGAGAAAGCAGTAACTGAATGTGGGAAGCCTTCTGCATGGAAAGCACATGCTACGCTCCATCATTCATTGAATTGCAGTCTGCAGGTCATTGTTGGTGGGAGGAGAGCGGAATAATCCAAAAAGATGTGGCATTTTTAAAAGCGACCTTGACAATGTTGGAGAAATCTGCAATGGATTCGAAGGAGTTTGAATTTCTGTGACTCTAAGCTGTGGATTCTGCATGTGGTTGGCTCACCTCAAGTCATGCAGATTTTGCAAATTCATGGACCATTTTTAAAAAACTTGGAAGTAGGGGGGGTTGCATGAGCGCAGCTGTGCATTAGCGCATCCACACTCATGCAAATTTGCACAAGTAGAATGAAATTCTGGTAAAAAAAAGAAAACCCAGCTCTTGGATGATGGAATGAAAGACACGTGACAATCCGCTAAAATGGATGGAAAAGATTTAACAAAATCTGTACGTATCTACTTGACATAGATAGAAACTGGTACCTCATTTCGAATGTGCAAGTTAAGGAGAACCAAACCATCAGTATCCTAACTCTGGAACTGCCAGAAATTTAAGCAGGGCACCGTTGGCTTTTCAAAAGAGGAAAACACTCTGCATATGCCTAGTGGATGTTATCCCAGCAGTGGCGCTTACAGACGACGCTCTGAAAGCAATGGTGCAGTTTGGTCATTTTAGGCTTTGGGCTTATGGTCCCTAAATGTATTTCATATGGTTAAAAAAAACTTTTTTTTTTTGTAAAGGAAGGAGGGGGGAATGCCAAGCGCTCCACCCCCACCTCCAAATTCAGCGAATCTGTACTGGATATCCCTCCATGAGTGTCTTGGATTGATCTTTATTTCATTTTGTAATTCGAACACTTCTGTTCTTGGACTTTTCTGATCAAACCAGAACGCGTTTACCTACAACATGCAGCTTCTGTATGGGTCCTACCATACTGACTGCATTTGGCTTCTGGGGGGAGGGGGGCTTAACTGCTTTGATCTTTAACCTCAGCTGAATATTGAGAAGTTGATCATTTGCAGGGACAAAGGGAGGTGTCTGCCACCAGCTCTGAGTTGCCGCTTGTTTTCTTCTGCATTTCCCTAAAACAAGTGCCTTTCTCCCCTTCCCATGTCTCCCCAACACACATATTTACATCCGTCCAATGCATATAAACATCTTGGCCTTTAACCCAAACATGTTTCCTCTTCAACATAAGAGAGAGGGAAAGAAGTTCTGACTGACTCCTGCCAAAAGCAGCAAGAGAAATGGAGACCCGAAATGGGAATTCTGTTATCTTTTCATCCCGATTTTTTTTTCTGCAATCGTGTTTCCTTCCTCCCTCTTATCAAAGAATATGGGGTGTTCTTGTTTGACTGTCACTTAACCAACAAAGTGAAAACACATATACACCAGCCCTCAGCAACCACCAGCCATAGATACTACTTTATCAATCTAATAGTGCCCCCCTCTAGAAGAGGTCGGTTTTAAGCCTGATTCTCCGAATATACGCTTTAACTTACTGTCAATTTTACGCCTAATACCTATATATGAGAGACGTGGAGGCGAATTACAGGCCCCGTACAATGCACTTTAAAGTTGTTTCCATGTGTTTAATCGCATTATCAATTGCATAGATCGATGCTCGAACGGGGAACCATCGAAGTAAATTAAAAGTGGCTATTTAATGCGAAATCGAAAATGCACGTTTACGAGGATAAAAATCGCCTGCACGCCTGATTTAAGCCTCATTCGTAAAGAGGTAAAATCGGTAATGAGCCTTAAAGGAGCCGTAAATCGATCGTCTAGAGAAACCCAGTGCCTGTCTATTCAGAAGTAAGCCCCATTGAGTCCAATATAGGGTAGTTATGGGAATGCAGTTCATTGATGCCATGTGGATTTGATTTCAAGGGGACTCAGTCTGGATTGCTTAGCTGTCGAAAAGGTTGGGTAGGGATATGAAATTATTCCAGTGATTTCACTTCAGCTGGGCACTACTGCAGTGCAATGATTTTAGAATTTGAACGTAATGATCTTATGCCTCTCTCCCTCCCCCTATTTCAATGTATATTAAAATGTGTTTAAGCCACTCTTGCTGAGTTTGGGGAGGGGGGCTCCTGTACATTCTGCCCCAAAGGCCTTCCCTGATGGTGTCATTGCAGCTGAGTACCGAATCTGGTTGTGAGATTTTGAGATATCTCAGCCGCTCAACTCTTTGGCCTGCTGGAGAAACTTCTCCATCATGGAAGTCAGTGTAGCCAAAGTGATCTGTATGTCTATTCAGTAAGAATGAATGGGCATATCAGTAAGAATGAATGGGCATATCAGTAAGAATGAATGGGCATATCAGTAAGAATGAATGGGCATATCGGAAGTCTGCATCCATTGAGCTGGATCTGGTGTTGTGTTAACTGTTGGCTAATGAATGTAGAGTGTTGTAGGACTTTTTCTTCTTTCTAAACACACACAGGACAGCACCATAATAGGAGTTAGAGAAGCCTACTTAGGAAATTATTCTTATGGCATTCAGTATCTGTTCTGAATGTGTCACCTTGTTCCTAGCTCGGTTAGATGGAATACAGAGGTCTCAACGATTATGGCTAAATACACCATCAGGTTTAGGAAGGGTGGTCGTTGGTTGGCTGGGAGTGCTGTGCTGCTGGCTGAGCCTGAGGAAGTGTTTGTTTGCCCCACCCATCTCCACAGGTATTTCAGCCTTCAGGCTGCTGAAGGCGCGAGCCTGTGGGCGCGAGCTGAAGGGCGAGAGCTCAGCCGTGGGAGCGACGCCGTGGAACCAAACCTGCAGCCATCAATGAAGAGCACAAGAGAGGAGAGCCACCTACACCTACACCCCACCCTTCCTTCCAGCTGTCCACAATGTGTAGGGGAGTGGCAATTTCTGTTGTGCTGGGCAAAGGGAGATATGGCGTTGGCAGGGCGATGTGCCGTTACAGGGGAAGGAGAGATAGTTATCTAACACCTATCTTACCTTCCGATTGCTCTGCTATCCCGGGGAACTTGGAGAACGAACCAGGCCACCCACAGAACCTCTCCTTGCTCCTATGTAATGCCAGGTCAGTTAAAAATAAAACACCTGTCATCCATGACCTTCTTTCGGATGAGGCGGCTGACCTGGCATGCTTCACTGAGACCTGGTTGGGAGATGATAGTGGACCGACATGGGCGCAGGCCCTCCCAGCTGGGTACTGTGTTAGTGAGCAGGTGAGGGAAAGTGGGCGGGGGGGGCAGAGTAGCTGTGGTCTACAGGGATAATCTTAACTTGACCAGACTTCCTGTTCATGAACTGAATTACATCGAGTGTGTGTACCTGAGTCTGAAGACCAGGGATAGACTAGGGATTCTGTTGGTGTACCGGCCACCCTGCTGCCTATCAGACTCCATGGCTGAGCTCACGGAACTGGTCTCGGAGCTGGTGTTGGATTTGCCCAGGCTTTTGGTCCTGGGCGATTTCAACATCCCATTCGAGACTGGTTTGTCAGGTGGAGCTCGGGAGTTCGTGGCATCCATGACAACCATGGGCCTATCCCAATTGGTCTCTGGACCCACACATTCAGCGGGTCATACCCTCGATGCTGTTTTCAGTTCCGAACAGACAGATCTGTGGGCGGAGGTAACGAATACCTCCGTGTTGTCATGGACAGACCATTTTCTGGTTAGGGTTAGTATCACGGCTACCACCCGCCCCTGCAGGGGTGGTGGACCTATTAAGATGGTCCGCCCTCAAAGGCTGATGGATCCTGCTGGATTCCAGAAAGCCTTGGAGGGTTTTATGGCTGGTATCGTCGACGATCCTGTAGAAGCCCTGGTTGATAGATGGAATCAAGACCTAACTAGGGCTATCGACACGATCGCCCCCAAACGTCCTCTCCGACCCGCTTCTAACAGGGCGCCCTGGTATACGGAAGACCTCAGGGAGTTGAAGTGGAAAGGACGATGACTGGAGCGCCGACGGCGGAAAACTCGACTTCTATCCGACAAGACACGGCATAGAGAACATCTTCGTTCCTATGGGGTGGCAATACGTGCAGCGAAGAAAGCTTTCTTCTCTGCGCGCATTGCGTCTGCGAATTCGCGTCCAGAGGAACTGTTCAGGGTGGTGAGGGGTCTAACCTGGGCACCTTCCCCCCTGAATCCGATTTTAGAGCCTTCGGTGGTTTGCTGCGATGCCTTTAATGATCATTTCGCAGATAAAATCTCTCGGATAAGAGCCGACTTAGATGCCGTCGTTATAGCAGAGGCTGACAATGGAGTGTCCAGTGACTCCGCGAGTAGAATTATACTGGATCAGTTTCAGTTGGTGAGTACCGAGGACGTGGACAAGCTGCTTGGACGAGTGAGGGGGACGACTTGCCCTCTCGATTCCTGTCCTTCATGGCTCGTCATCCAGGGAGGAGATGTGGTTAGATCACAATTACAATATATTATTAATGCATCTCTCAGGTAGGGGAGTTTAAAAGAAGCGGTAGTACGGCTGCTTCTAAAGAAGCCCTCCCTGGATCCCCTGGACTTTAATAACTACAGACCGGTATCAAACCTTCCATTCTTGGGCAAGGTGATCGAGAGGGCGGTTGCCTTTCAACTCCAAGTAGTCTTGGATAACACTGATTTTCTAGACCCATTTCAAACTGGCTTCAGGGCAGGATACGGAGTTGAGACTGCTATGGTCGCCTTAGCAGATGATCTACGCCTGGGTATTGACAGGGGGAGTGTGTCCCTGTTGGTACTTTTGGACCTCTCAGCGGCATTCGATACCATCGACCATGGTATCCTTCTGGAACGCCTGAGGGGATTGGGAATCGGGGGCACTGTGCTTCAGTGGTTCCGGTCCTACCTCTCGGGCAGGTTCCAGATGGTGATGCTTGGGGATAGCTGCTCTGCAAAGAAGGAGCTGCTGTGTGGCGTACCACAAGGTGCCATCCTTTCCCCAATGCTGTTTAACATTTATATGAAACCGTTGGGAGAGATCATCCGGAGGCATGGGACGGGGTGCTATCAGTATGCTGATGACACCCAAATATATTTCTCTATGCCTTCAACAACAGCGTCTGCTAAGGATAGTGTGTCTCCTCTGAATGAATGCTTGGAGGCGGTAATGGGCTGGATGAGGAAAAACAAACTGAAGCTGAATCCAGACAAGACGGAGGTGCTTGCTGTCAAAGGCCACAACCTGGGGTTGGAGGTGTGTCAACCAGTTCTGGATGGGGTTACACTCCCCCTGAAAGACTGTGTTCGCAGCTTGGGGGTGCTCCTGGATCCGTCGCTCCAAATGACAGCCCAGATAGATGCGATGGCCAGGAGTGCCTACTATCAGCTTCGGCTGATACGCCAGCTGCGCCCCTTCTTAGAGTTGGAAGACCTAAAGATGGTAGTGCACGCGCTGGTAACTTCGAGGCTCGACTTCTGCAATGCGCTGTACATAGGGCTACCTTTGTGCCTAGTCCGGAAACTTCAACTAGTTCAAAATATGGCAGCCAGGTTGGTCACCGGTACATCTAGGAGTGACCATATTACGCCAGCTTTAAAATCGCTCCACTGGCTGCCAATTAGTTTCCGGGCGAAGTATAAAGTGTTGGTCATTACCTTTAAAGCCCTACATGGTTTGGGTCCAGGTTACCTGCGGGATCGCCTTCTCCCATACAATCCGCCCCGCACGCTCAGGTCCTCTGGGAAGAACTTACTGCGGTCGGCCAAGACTAGGCTGACAACCGTTACCCAGAGGACCTTCTCTTCTGCCGCTCCCAGACTGTGGAATGACCTGCCGGAGGAGACTCGTCAACTTAACCGTTTTTTAGAATTTAAGAAAGCTATAAAGACTGTTCTCTTCCGGCAGGCATATCCAGTGTAATTTTTAGAATGTTTTTAGGATGTTTTAGGATGTTTTAATGCAGTTTTAATAATAATTGTCATGTTTTTAATTAGTTTTATGTATTTTATCATGTTGTTGTTTCCCGCCTCAATCCGGACGGAGAGGCGGGTAAGAAATAAATTGTTATTATTATTATTATTATTATTATTATTATTATTAGTATGCCTCTGGAAACCAGGGGCAAGAGACATACAGCAGCATAGGAGACTGACAGAAAAAAATAAAATAAAAAATAAAGTACTTAATCATACAATGCAATGAAAATAATAATGACAATAATATATGATCCCATGACTTAGATGGTTTTAAAAGGGAGGACAGGTTTATTGCAATTTCTGTTAGGATGCAATCCTATGCATCAATGGACAGAGAGAAAAGACCTACCAGCATTCCTCACGCAACATGTCTTGGGAATTCTGGGAGTTGTAGGATTCTTTCTCAGTTTAAACATGCATAGGTTTGGGCCCTTGGCCATGGTGGCTAAATAGAACCCCATGACGGTACGATTTCACCATTTACTTGGAAATCAGTCACTTTGAAAGCCATGGCATGTATGTATGACTGGGGCTCAATTCGGACGACACAATAAACAACTGGTGTGGGGGAACAATCATCAGTTGTTTTGACTATTGTGTCATCCGAATGCTGCCATAGTCAACTCAGCGCTGATCCTAATCCACACCACAGTTTATTATTTATTACCATGTTGTGTGGGGAGCGCCCCCTAGTTGAACAACTGTAAAGTTGATTATTACCCCACCATTGACTATCGTGTCGTCTGAATTGAGCCTGGGAGTCGACTTTAGGAGGGCCAAAAGTACGTTTCTAGCAATGATGTCTTTTTCTTTTCTTTTCATTTTAGTAGGCACAGGGGTCCCGATCCAGATTAGGATCCTCGCATGGGATGCGGGGGTGGGGGGTAGAGATTTAAGTTCTGGATCGGGACTCTGCATTTACTGTAGATTTTTTTAAAAAGTGGGGTGGGGGATGTAGCTGCTAGACTACATCTCTCCTCAGTCTTCCTTAACCATGTGTTGATGAAACAGGTTTGGATGAGCTGGCATTGATTAGCTTCCACTTTCCCTGAGGTAATAATGATATTAATAAAAATAGATCATCATCATCATCCCATTTCTCTTCCTCTCAGAACCAAATTCTAATTCCTTCTCAGGGATGGGGTAACACACACACACACACACTAATATTTGTTCAGTTGGAAAAGATCCAGAGATATACGGTTGTTCCCCCAAGCTGGCTTCTTGTCAAGCCTCACTCTATATTCCCTTACTGCTGTGGCCTGCCGTAAAACCAAACTCACCCCCTCTTTCTTTTTTTTTAAACAATCCCCCTCCCACCAACAAACACACAGTTAGCTTTCTTCCCGTTCCCTTCATGTTGATGGTGAGACTCTTGAAATCTTGGAAGTTTCTCTTACTGGAGCAGGGCCCTTCATTCCTGACACACCAAATCCATGGCTGCTGCATTACATTTTATAGAGTTCTGAATTGTGTAGGAACGTCAAACGAGCTATTCTCAGTGTGGGTATATTATACCGCCAGAAAGGAGTCGATTTTAGCTTCTTATAATATAAACCACAACAAAACTAGGTAAAAGTATGCACTGCACAATGAAACTCTGTATATGTTCACTCAGAAATAAGCCTGATTGAGTTCAGTGGGACTTACTTCAAGGTCCCATTGATTCCAGGGGGAGACTCATGCTTTCCTTCTGGCTGCATTGAGTTCCATGGGTGTTTATTCCCAAGTATGTGTGAAGAAAAATAAATAAAAAAAAATATTACCGTTTCAAGTACAACCCATACATGTCTACTCAGAAGTAAGCATCGCTGGCCTCAATGGGTCTTACTTCTGAGTAAACTGTATAATATGTCCCTCCCATTCTAAGGGAAGGAACTGAAATGTGATGGCCATTGTGATAATAGTTCTTAATAACTCAGTAGAACGTACCTGGTTTGGTTGGTCAAGTATTATCAGGTCTGCTGGTTGTGGCTGCGTAAAAAAAAATCTGAATAATCAAACCACTTCAGAACAGTGCGCGATACTATGGATGTCTATATAAAGGTAAATATATAAAGATGAATATTTAAAGAGAGTGGGGCACACTCCCAGTTAATCGTGTAGAGGATTGCAATTTAAGGGGTTGTGGTATGCTCATTTACTTGGGAGTAAATCCAAATCAGCCCATCAGGGTTACGTCTAGTAGACATGCACTGGATCAGCTTGGAAGTCTCATTTATTTTCAAAAGCAAACCTCACTTGAGCATGGAAATTAATGTAATAACAATAATATTAATATTAATAATAATAATAATAATAATAATAATACTGTTGCTAGATGATGCCTAATCTAATAATAATAATGATGATGATGATGATGATGATGATGATAATAATAATAATAATAATAATAATAATATAGTTTATTCTCTTCCTATATTCAGACAATATGTAGGCTGAATTTTTTTTAAAAAATTAAATACTCTTCTGTCAACATGGAAAAGAAAATAACCTAAAATTTGCATTGAGATAAAGTGTGGGAGTCGTAGAAATCCTAACATCTGTGGCTTGAACTGTAAAAACTGACAACAGATAGGTAACGCAAATGAAATATTATAAAATATAGAATTAAATGGGCTGTAATTTAATGGTCTCTCTCTCTAAGCTGTAGCAGACTTTATTTCCCTTTAGGGGCTGAATAAAGGATCCACAACCCGGTGTGCTTGGATATATAAACTGAAATGGGACCCCAAAAAGGTAGTCTAGGCTCTGGATCTGTCCCCATGAGTTTAATATAGTAAAATGAAGTAAATGGATTTTGGATTGCAGCCAAGGGCTCGGATCCCCACGCATTTCTTTAGAAGCTGGTTCCACTAAAATAAACACTTGTAGGAACTGGTATTAAAAAATAAAATAAAAAATCTGGAGGTAAGTCTCATTGACTTCCAATGTACCTGTTTAAATGTAGGTATCTCGGTAAACTGAGTTGTGACATGCATATGTGTATATATGTGGGAGTGCATCATTATATCAACAAAGAGTCTTGTGGTACGTTAAAGACTGACACATTTATTTTGGAATAAACTTTCGTGGAGTAGAGTTTGCTACACCAATACATGCAGGACTTTATATATGCACACATACAGGCTACATTCAAGGAAATTTAAAAAATAGAATAAACTCCTTTACGCCTATAGGTGCAAACCCACCTCAGTAAAACCTGTTGCCAAAATAAGTTTGAGGGCTTGGATGGAACCCGGTTCTAAGTACACGGTGACCCGAAAGTTTTATACACAGAACCGGGAGTCAGTCCAATTGAATTCAAGGAGACAAGCATAGGATTGTGCTACCTTGGATGGAAGGACAATTGTTTTCATTAGGATTTATATCACGGTAAAAGCTCTGGTTACGATCTGGCTAAAGTTCAGGCTTTTTGGTTGCAATTGTATACCCACTTATCTGGGAGTAATCCCTATTGAACTCAGTGGGAGCTAACGGTACTGTTCCAGTGCAATCCAATGTGTGTCTACTCAGAAGTAAGCCCTACTGGGTTTACTACAATCCTGTGCACACTTACCTGGGAGTAAATCCCATTAATCCCCAGAGTAATTAATTCAGAGTAGATATGCATTGCATTGGACTGTTAGTCTTAAGTGAAGGGAATTTAAAACACGTGTTTAACTCCCCCATTGAAATCAACGAGGATTCAAAACAAGACCTTACCTATGTTTGCTAAACTAACGGCAAATTGCTAGTTCAGCAATAAACTATCCTCAGGGAAGTCTAATTGAAATCTTTAATATATATCTTCCCAGCACCATCCACAGATACAATTTCAAACCTCTTTTCTTAGAAAGAAATCCCTGGTGAGATCAATGGGACATACTTCCCAAAGCTATTTAGAATCGGGGTTCATGGATAGTTACATTTAAGGGAGTTGAATGGAAAATCATGAGCACCTGCATTTAAAATCTTACTGTTATTTTAATAAAACCATACTAAGGCTGCGATTAATTGCTCCATGCAATTTAAGCAGTAATTCCGAAGAGATGTACATAGAGTTGTACGGCAGATTTCAGTTTTCACTTATAGATCCCTTTCAGCTCTGGAGCAGTCGGTGGAGAGATGTATATGTATAAATACCATCTATATAATTTGCCTTATGTTTAGGATGTCATTGCGATGGCCGCCCCTCCCCCCACCTTGAACACAAATAATTAAATAAATGATCCGGGTTCTGAAACTTACAAATGAAGGCCAGGCAAACACCCGATCCGCGAGGAAACAGCCACTTGAAACTAACTGTTGGAAGTGGGTTGTATTTTAGCCGCTCATTACTCGCCTCCTGTCCGGCCTTATCTGGGTCCAAAGTATTGGCGGAAGATCGTCTGGGTGAGAATTAACACGTTGGCTAGGAAAAGTCTGGAAGGTACCAGCAGCGGGTCGTTCTGGGGCTTTTTTAAAAACACACACCCAAATGCAGATTATTAGGATGTAAGGATGCCGGATGAAAAATGAATGAATGAATAAAATCAGTAATCCCACACCCAATGAAATATGTTTCTTTAGAAAAAGCCATTCTACACACTGATCAGTGGTGCCTATCTGAAGACTCACGAGGTTTCCTTTCTGCTAGGGCTGAGCTCCGGAATCTGTTTTCAAGTTTAGCCCTGTGGCAGGTCTCTGAGCATGCACAGAGCAGGTTTGGCTTCGCCAGTGACTAAATACAAGCCAGACCTTACAGAACTGGGATTATAGGGGATGGCTGTTAATACACGGGCCTCCAAAGGAAGGGGATTGCCGGGATGAATATGAGATTTTTCCGGGGGACCTGGTACTTCTCAGTGCAAAGCTGTACATATCTACTCTGAACTAAGCTCCACTGAGTTCAATGGGGCTTGCTCTGAAGTAAATGTGCATAAGGACTGCAGCCCTATCACCACTCAACTGGGCGAGCGTCCCATGGAACTCAAAGGGTTTACTTAGGAGAGGACAAGTCATAGGATTGTGCTGCCTGTTAACTTGTCAAGAGCCTTCGCTGCGGTTAGACGTGGTGCGATCGCCTTCACAAGGATCCTATCTACACACGCAGGATAAAACACTTCGAAAACGTTTTGAAAACCGCATCTGGAGTGTGTCCTGGCACCCCAACAGTTCTCCAAACTGTTATAAACCATTTTAAACCGTTTTAAACTGTTTTAAAGCAGTAGTGTAGATAGGCTCCGCCCCCGCCCTTCCCCAACGCATTTCCACGGGTTGCAATCTGCGTGCAATAATTAGGCAGGATGTCCCGTTACATTCGTGCATAAGAAAGCGCTTCCGTGGTCACCGGGTAAAAAACCAGTTCTGTTTGGATCTGCAGCGCGGTGCGAGGCTTTCAGCCAAAAGGGCTGTTTTGCCAACTTTGGAAGCAGGAATAAATGAACGGAAGCAGGAATCCCTTAGCTAACGCTGATTCCTTCCCGCTTCGGGTAAGGACATAAGAAGAACCCTACTGGATCAGAGCCAGGGTCCATCTAGTCCAGCACTCCGTTGGCACAGTGGTCAATTAGCTGTTGACCAAGAATCCACAAGCGGGACGTGGTGCAACAGCACCTTCTCACCCATGTTCCCCAGCAACTGGAGTATATATAGGCATACTGCCTTTGATACTTTTCTACCAGTCTTCTCTAACCACTAGAACTACTAATCCCAGCATTCCTGACCATTGGCCATGCAGGCTGGGACTGATGGGAAGTGATGTCCGAAACAGCTGGTTTCAGAGTTGTTGTTTTTTAGGCGTAATCTCAGTGGAGGCTGGTGTCTCCGATGTCAGTGGGGGCCGTGAATCCCTTCTGGGTTTCAGTCAGAACCAGATGGAACTCTAAAAGAGCTACCCAAGATGCTGAACCCCTTTTTGAGATAGAGTTCAGCACTTTGGAGAGCTCCTTTGGAGTTCTGTCTGGTTCTGATTGAAACCCCAGAATGGATTCACAGCCTCACCGAAATGGGAGCCACCAGCCTCCATTGCATAATCTTCCACATCGACACCCCCCTCCATATTCCTTTCCTTTCGCGTCTTGCAAAGGGCCAGCTGTTACCAGGAAACACCTCCCTCCCTCCCTGAAAAGGCGCCAACCTTCTAGCTACCCCAGTCTCCCCTCAAGCCGTGCCCTCCAGATGATTTGAATTTCAACTCCCATCAAGCCCAGCCAGTCTGGCCAATTGGCCAGGCATGCTGGGAGATGTAGTCCAAAGCACCCAAAAGTCTCCAGGGTGGAGGTGGGATAGAAGACTGAGCTCTAGAGTCAAAGGCGAGCGTGATGGAAAGGCAACTTCCCTTTCATCTTGGCTACAGAAGGGCCTACAGCCTTGACCACCTCGTCCGGGATTTCCCGGGGATCACTGGCAGGGCAAAGCCAACGCAAATGGTGTGTGTGTGGGGGTGGGGGGACAAGAATACCACCGTCAGATATTTGGCCTGGCTGATCCACGCTGGTCAACTCCTGCTAGGAGGAGGTCATGAGGCCACGAGGCTTCCCGGGAGTTGGCAGTCAAAAGACATGGCTACAGGTCCCCAGCAGCCGCTCATGTTGACTCTCTCTCTCTCTCTCTTTCTCTCTCTCTCTCTCTCATGCAAATAATCAGAGCACAATTCAAGCTCACCACTTCTGCTTTTACACGGTATCCATTTCCACTCCTGCCGAAGGCTGAGTCCCTACACAATCCAAAGGGAGTAAATTTACCCCACTGAACTTATTCAGACTTACTCCTCTGAGTAACCATACTTAGGCATCAGGCTTCACATCCAGCACTTGTGGAAGAGGTTTAGGGTACTTCAAATGTAGCTTGCAGATCTCTCTCTCTCTCTCTCTCTCTCTCTCTCTCTCTCTCTCTCTTCCCTACCTAGCTGTGAATCAAAAAGTTAAAAATAAATAGGGACATGAATATTCATATCTGCAGGTCTGTTAAATAAGAATGAATGGATGTTCGGTCTTGGAACCTCTGCCGATCCACTGTATCGTATTATAACTATTTTGCAGTGCTAAAGATGTCTGCATGAAAGATGCTAATAGCATGCTAACAGCGGGCGGCGCAAGGCATGCGGGTGGGGGGGCAGGCGGCGCGGGGCGTGCGGGTGGTGCGAGGCATGCGGGTGGGGCGGGGCGGCGCGGACGCGCGGTGGGGGGGTTGTTTTGGGTGGGTGGGGTGGCGGGGGGGGGACCGGGATTTTGGTTCTCAAAATCTGGTCACCCTACTGGTGATATTCCCTCTTCATCACAACAGTTAAAGTTGCAGGGGCCCTGCCTTCTTTTGTATATGGTCACTCTAGTGTAGTGCCTGCAACTTTAACTGTTGTGATGAAGAGGGAATATCACCAGGTGCTGCATGCATAACAATGACACATGCTGAAATTCCCTTTTCTATACAACTGTTGAAGATACAGGAGCCCTGTCCTCCTTTCCATAATTGCATACAAATGACACTGGCTGAAATTCCCTTTTTTCTACAACTGTTAAAGTTACATGAGCCCTTACCTGGATTTTATCTAGTCAGTTTAGGCTTACTTCTTTGATGGAATACAATGTCCTAACTGCGAAATCTCAATGAGATAAGGAGATTTTTCAGATTCTTTCAAGAAGAGTTCTCTCTCTCTCTCTCTCTCTCTCTAATGTGCAAGAGAAAACGTAGGGCTCATCTTCACCATACTATCTAATCAGTTTTATACCCGTTTAACTCTCGTGGCTTCCCCCAACAATGCCTAGCAATTGCAGTTTACTGAGGCCGCTGACCCTGTTTTGTTCAAAGATCCCTCCCCCTCCCAGAAATACAGACTTCTTAGGCTTCCTTAGAGGGAGGGAATAGAATTATTTAACCCGGTTTAAGCCTGCAGTATTGAAATTCCTCTTCATGTTCAAATGATCTGATACCAGATGGTTTTCCAGAAGCAATAATAATAATAATAATAATAATAATAATAATAATTCAAGTTTTTTTCTTTTTACTCTCATTATATTGTTGGGAGGATTAAACTTCCATAGGAATTCTATCTAGCCCAGTATTGTAAACACTGGCCGGCTGGGCATCTCCAGGGTTTCAGGTAGGCTTCTTTCCCAGTCCTACCTGGAGGCAGTAAGCCTATATACACCAGTTGCTGGGGAACGTGGGCAGGAGGGTGCTGTTGCACCCGTGACCTGTGTGAACAGAACTTTGGACTAGGTGGACCCTTGGTCTGATCCAGCAGGGCTCTTCCTATATTCTTATGCACCTGGGATGCTCTGCATGGAAGGCATCTGATCTTCCGCTGAGTTAAGGCCCCTTCCAAACTATGTTGCTTGTGGTCAGCTCTACCTGTTAAACAGGAGGAAAGGTGCCTCTGTCCAAAGATATGGTGATGGACACTGGTTTAGGTGGTCTTTTTTTTTTTTTTTAAAGGAAGGGTGGTGAAGGGGAATCTCCATGTTCAAAGGCAAAAAATACCTCTGAATATCCGATGCAGGGAGCGGTGGGTATTACTAGACCTGGCCCGTAGGGTTCCGGCCATGAATCTATTTCCCAGGGGCCTGGATCTATTCTGCAGAACGCTGAATGTCCATTGGTGGCAATGGAGAGTTTTTTCCCCCTCTCAGCTTGATTGCTATGCAGGGGGCAGCTTTCAAGGAAGATTGCAGCTGGGCTGGGGAGGGAAGGGTTAATTCTCCCCCTTCCCACAGGCTACAATGTCCCTCACCCCAAATCCTCTGCATGGGAATTAAGTTTCTAACAAATCTTTCTGCTTTGATTGGGGTCAGGCTGCAAATTAATCGAAGGACAGATTTTATTTGAGGCGGCTTGCTTCCTGTAAAATGTAAACAAATCCTAGTATTTTTCTAATTTGCCTATCTAGAGATCTAAATTAGCATATGCAGATTTTATTCAGATTTGTGTCTGATGGGCCTGAGCACCACATCTTTTAAGTGCCTAGCAATGTCCCTGGCTGGGAGGGAGAAGATCAGTAAGGGTGGGGCACAGCAGGCATGCCCTTCTGTGGGCACCATGAGAACCAAAATCCTGGATTTGTCTGATGGTTTGATCCAGCAAGACTCTTCTTACATTCTGGTTTGCCATTGAAGCTTTAGCACTGATCCATCACAAAGATTTTAACACACCTTTCCGGGATGCTCTGCCTTTACAAGGTGGCTTCTCACACGATAGTAAAACACATGACAATAGAATTAAAGGTTCAAAAGAAAACTGGGCAGCACCTATAATTTGTCACCCCACCTCCACACAGCTCAATGTGCATTTAGGGCTATGCATGTCTCTTTAGAAGTAAACCCCACTGAGTTCAGTGGAAGTTATTCTCAGATAAGTGTGTATAACAGGATTGTATCCTTAGTCAATTAATCTGTTTGACTAAATTATTACAGTCTTTCGATTGATTAAAAATTGATTATATATATATATATATATATGCCTGATTAATCAGGAACCAGGGCACGTTTTTTAATACAAACACACACACACACACACACACACACACATTTGTCTAAGAGCAAAGTGCGCATGAGTCCTGCGGGGCTTAATTTGGAGCTGACTTGCATAGGATTGTGCTGTAAAGCTGCAGTCCTAAGCACAGGTACTTGGGAGGAAGGCCCATTGTGCTCAGTGGGATTTACATCTGAGGAAGCCTGCACCAACTTGCATTGCCTGGCTATGAGCAGCCAAGGTGAGTTGAGAGGCAGGAAAAGGCACTTGAGACTTCTCCTGAAAGTGAGAATCTGCCCCCCCATTTCCCAATTTTGGCCTGAAACCCCATTGCCAGACTTCATAATGAGCTCCCCCCTCCCCTTTTCCCTTTAATCGATGGCTGAAATGAAGAGGAGGTGGAAGGGAATAGATTTAGTGGGAGCCCTGTTATCTGCGTTCCACATGTTTTCTTTTTTCCACATGTCTAATAAACATACATAAAGGAGATGGGCTGCTTTTAAAGAGCAGCTCCTTTATTGCCTGCAAGGGAGGCCCAGGCTTTGCCGGCAGAATGCAAAACACATTTGGGCTTCCACTAAGGGGCTGGTTCTCGCCTCCCAATTTTGCCATTTCTGCCTCCCCCCCCCCCGCTCACTTTTGCTCCAGACAAATCCCTAAACCCCATTCCACATTTGATGGGGAAGCGGGGGTGGGGAGGGGAGAGCCCCTCTTTTGTTCACTCCCCCTGCCAGTGGTGCAGAAACCCCACCTGCCCAGAGGCGGGAGCTTGTGGTTTTACTTGGCCTGGGATGGAGGCTGCCCTAGCAGCCTTTCCCTGCATGAGTAGTAGCAATAATGCAGCTAGAATAATGACTTCCATGTGCTGAGCATTCAAAGGCCAATAGCAATCTAATGTAATAGGATAACAGGTACATTTTGGATCGAAACCAAAAGGCGACATCTGTAGAACGCCCAGGTTGTGCCAGAGAAAAAGAGGCTAGTACTCATGATGGACAGGAGTTCAGGGACTTTGGAGGCTTTCGAACAAGGCATCCACAATCACCCTCTGTACTTAGGGTGATAGATATACATTCGGAAGAGGGTCCAGAAAGGGGGTGTGGTCAAATGGTGAGCCAGAAGGAGGGGATTATGGGCAGAGGAGGGTCAGATTTGCCTCCTCCACCTCCCAGGCCTGAGGTTCTATGCCCCTGAATTACCTGATTTTTAAAATTAGAAACACCAGAAATTGGACCTGGAGTGTCTTGTATATAAGGTATGTGCTCTGCCACGGAGCAGTGGTGCCGGCAATGCAGTGGGCATACAGGATGATGGCAGAATATTTTCCATTCACCAGCAGTACTGACAGATGGAACTGAAAATGGCAGAATAACATGAATAGAGAACTTGGAGGAACCGTAGCTCAGTGGCAGAAGCACATGCTTTGGTGCAGAAGGTCCCAAGTTTGATCCCAGCGTCTCCTGGTGGGCCAGGGAGAATGCCTGCCTGAAACCCTGGGCAGTCAGTGTCAACAATACTGGGAGCCTTTCTACATGAGACTTTTATTGTGCACTCATGATTGCTCACTCATGGTAGTTTGCAGGTCCTTTACATGATGTCATGATTCTCCAAGGCCTCTCCCGTCCTTTGCAACCATTATCACATTTTCTGCAATGAGGAAAGTTCGGTATTATTTAGAAATGGTGGAATGGGAGTCTCCTGTAAGTGCACAATTCCGCTATACCACAGCACCATCTTGTGGTTGTATCGTGGGACATATAGAAAGGCAGAGAAAGAAAAATCCTGAAAAACAAAACATTTGTAAAGGAGCTGATCTTAAAGCCACAAAGAATCTGGAAGCAGAAGCCTCGGTAAAGATGTGGGATAAAAGCTAGATGTAGAAATTCTTACCTCTCTGGAATCTGTTCTGTTGAAGATGTAGAGTGATAGATAAATGCTATAACTAAATACACAAATAAATAAATGCCCTGGATTACATAGAGCAATGGCCTGATCCAATATCAGGCAGCTTCCCATGTTCCTAATTGAACCATGATATATCACCAGAACCTGCTGAGGTTCAGTCCAGAACTAAGTGTGAAATGCTTGCGCGGGGTTCTGTGCACTGCACCCTTACCCACATGCCATTTAGCATGCTCCTACTCCGAAGCAAGTCCTGTTTCGTTCCGTGGGATTTACTCCCCTTCCAGTGCACGTCGGATCACAGGGAAAATCCTGCTGGCTGCATTGCTAACCTCCCTTGCTGCAGCCAAGAGCCCTGCTGGCTTTTTGTAATGCTCCTCTGGAGTAAAATGTGTTCTGGCTGGCAACTGTTGACAGAAGTGGAGTTGCGGTTAACGTCAAGCGTGTGCGCCCTTGCTTGTGCCGAGCGGGAATCGAGTCAAGTATGCGCCTCGGAGGCCTGTGCTCTGTGTAGAGATGTGAATAATCATTCACAGTTGCTCAGTGCTCAGTTGCAAAGGGTGGGGGGGGGGGATAAAAGCTCTGATTAATCGAGGATTTCAAGAGACGTTTTCCCCATTCCTCTCCCAACCCCGCTGCCCAATGCCATCCTTCAAGCTCTTTAGATGTGTGTATGTGTGTGTGTTTTTTTCTTCACTGACTTCCTTTCAAGGAATTTTGAACACATGAATGGAGAGAGAAACAGAATGAATGGGACACTTCAAAGAAACTGAAAACCATTACAGGGAAATCTGTTTATAGAGGGAATGAATGATTATGAGGGAAGATGCCAACGGAGGGAGGGAGGGAATTGGTTTACTTGCTACACAGTTATTGAGCCGTGTGGTTCTCATCAGTTCGTTTGGTGAAGTCTCCCCTCACCCCCCCTCCAAAAAAAAAAATCCTTTGTACATGCTGTATAGCCCCTTCTCCATTTAGATGGCATCTAATCAGAATTCTCCTCCAACCACAGCTAGACAGGGAAAACAGGAGTGACTGTCTATAACCACATTTTATGGTTGGGTCTGTGGTTCTCTGCCATGCCCGAATTGGGGGGGGGGGGGAGGTTGGAGACATAATACCCCCCAGTACCCAATTTAATCTGCCCTCTTTTCTTGGTTTTGTTGGAATGGCAGCATTCCAGGTGCCAGGGAGCCAGGGAAAGGTAATTTCCCGAGGGCATTTAAGCCATTTGAATGGATAGCAGACACCTGGGGTGGGGAGGAGGACTACATTTCCCAGGAACCTTTATACCTGGGATTCTGCCATAGCATCATTTCAGCAGGTATGATGAAGGGAGGAAACTAGACATCCTGTGCTGTTGCCACCAAACCAGGGAAGGTGCTGGCAGGACAGGCCTGTGAGTGGTGTTCACTGGCACAGGCTGGGTCTGGCGTTTCGATCCTGCCACAGTCCTGATTATCTCATTGGCAGTGTGATGTACTCCAAATTGGGCTTAGAGTTATTTTAATATTGTGTGTGTGTGTGTGTGGGGGGGGGTGTACTTTGGTTTGCCAAGGCCAATTCTGAGCTGAGCCAAGAGGGGATTTTCCTTATCGGCATTATCAAAGCCTGCTGTAAAATGTAACAGGTGTTATAAGTGGGGATGTAGGAGAAATCCACAACAGAACCAAATGTGTTATGTTTTCTATAAATCCAACCCACAGATTTTCCAAGTTGCACAGATTTTTTTACTTTCCAGAATTTTATGACAATTTAGTCATAGAAAAATATGAAAACATAAAATAAACCAAAAAAAACCCCCCACTCATTGAAAATATGTATTTCCCACATAGACTAAAGTATGAAAACGTTCACTGGGGTGGGGGGACGTCTGCTTATTTTGGAGTGTTTACGTATTTCCGCAAGTGCCAACTTGAGCAAATATGAATTTGTGCAAATTCAGGAAACTGGAAACAAACCGATTCCATCAATGAGCAGATTACGGAACGAAACAATTGGGGAAATACAGACGAAGAGGATTTTATAAAATCCACACATTCCTAATTACAACGTACCACTCCCCCTATCCCGCCTAGAAAGGAACCCCATGTGCGCGTATGCAGAATTCAAGCAATTTCTAATTTGAATTCGCTTGCAAAGATTAGCATCCTATATACTAATAGGGATCTCAGTTCTTTAAGTGCCAGTCCTGGTGGAACCAACGCCTCATCTACACCAAGCAGGATATTGCACTATGAAAGCGGTATATAAAAAGCAGGAGCCACACCAAGCAGGATATAGCAGTATGAAAGCGGTATATGGTATGTGTCTATGAGCCCCAACAGTTGTCAGTGCAGTTCAATACCGCTACAAAGCTGTCGTGTGGCTCCTGCTTTTTATATACCGCTTGCATACTGCTTTCATAGTGCAATATCCTGCTTGGTGTAGATGAGGCCCAAAATGGTCTCACCCACACACAAGTGGGAGGTATCAATAGGTTTGTTGGAACCCTAGCCTCAGGGATTGAGGAATATGAAACATATTTGGGTGGGTGGGGAATTTAACGGTTGGGGAGAATTGCAAACCACTCAGTGCAGACTGTGTGTGTTTTGTGGTCACAGAACACTGAATGTCTTGGGAGAAAGAAAACTGGGTAGGGGAGAATGGGATAGAGTATCCTGGAAAAGACTATGGCTGGCAGTTTGGAACCTTGAACAAGAGCACTCCACACTGCAACATTCCGCTTGCTTATATTCTCATCCCCTTTCCCCCTCTAAGATTTTCAAGTAAGTGTGTCAGGCTGATCAGTTGTTGAACTAAGGGATACAATTCTTGAATGGGGCTCATGAATAGCTACCATTATCACTTTTAAATTTCACAACACCAACACCAACAACTTTGGAAAGATATTTCTTGCAGAATTTGAGATAATGATATTATATGTTTGAAACGTCTTCCTTTTGTCTCTTCTGACTGTGATAGAAGCTCTTGAGGGCCTCCAGTCATTAAGGCTATAATCTTGTTCCCACTTATGTCAGAGTAAAGCCCAATTTAACACAATGAGAACATATGAGAAGAACCATGCTGGGATCAGATCAAAAGTCCGTGTCATCTAGCATTCTGTTCACACAATGGCCAACCAGCTGTCTACAGGAAACCCACAAGCAGGACATGAGTGCAACAGCACTCTCCTGCCCATGTTCCCCAGCACCTGGTATACATAGACAGACTGCCCGTTACTGGAGGTAGAATATCACCATCAGGACTAATAGCTAGTGGTAGCCTTCTCCTCCATGAATTCGTTCCATTCCCTTTTAAAGCCATCCTAAGCCATCACTACATATTGCTGCAACGAATTGCGTAGATTAACTGTGTGCTGTGTGAAGTAGTCCTTCCTTTTCTCTGCCCAGAATCTCCCACCAATCAGTTTCAAGGGATGACCCCGTCGGTGTCTAGTCCTGTGAGAGAGGGAGAAAAATGTCTCCCTGTGTTCTTTCTCCATTCCAATGGATTGTAGTTTAAGACTCATCATGCAAAGCCCTTAATTCGTGCATCTAGGCTCTGTTTCAAAGCTCCTTTTTTTCATTCCACATCCAGCCCTGTTGGCATTTCTCCTCATGAGCATTTATGTTCCTCGAGTCACAATGTATAATGTATGGAAAGTTGCCAAGGGAGCTATCATTAAAGCTCAGGGTCTCTGGTGAGAACATAAACTCCTCAGGCCTCACTCTTGTGGTTTACTGTGATGTCGTGAGAGGCCGCTCAAGATATTTATTTAAGGAGAATATATTTGCGGGAACTGTTGAACGACGCCATTATAAATCCATCAGTGCGCTGGTATCTGAACAAATGAGATGGAAATGGTCTGTGATGTCACACTCCCAAAATGCATTTGCTGCTTAAAGATACAGTTTCCATTGTGTGCAACGATGTTTTGAAAGTAAGAGATACTTATTCAGCTCGTTCTGTGTTTCCTCCTGGATCACTCCTTTTTCCAAAGATGATTTAGTTTTTAAAATGGAAAATAAAGAACAAGACATTCCTCTCTGGAAAGTTTTGATGGCGAGTGGAATGCAGCATTGTAGTGGAACCAGGGCAGTCCCACCACTACTACTTCTTCTTCTTCTTCTTCTTCTTCTTCTTCTTCTTCTTCTTCTTCTTCTTGCTACTACTACCAGGTATGCTGATGCCATCTGCCTCCCCCCCCCTCAGAATTCCCTGCCCCTCCCAGAATTCCCTTTGAGGATTGCTTAGCCGCAATCCTCACAGTAGCTGCAAGGATATGTATAATTTTTTCCCCCAGCAACAATATCTTGTTCCTTGTCGTGATGTAAAGTATTTTGGTCCAGAATGGGCAATTAATGCCCATTCGCTTTAACAAAGGCCCGCTCAGAGGATATGAAAACTCCTAGAACTGGTTTGTTGCTCTGCATCAACATGGCTGTGCTGCAATTTTGGACTCTTCTTGGGGGGTGTGGCTATGTGGCCTGTCATGCTGAGTGCCTGAGCTTCTAAATTTACCATGATCCAACTGGTGGAATGGTTATGTTTTGTTCCTCTCTCATACTCCGAAATGGGCTGGAGCAGATTCCACAAAGCAATCTGAGCTTGGGGGAACAATGGTGCTGTCAGGCCATCCCTATGCAGAGTGCTATATGAATGAAGCACTCTTTAGAATAATCTCTTTTTATCTCCCCCTCCCTTTAAACTCCCCCTCCCTTTAAACTCTTTATCTAAGCCCTATTAGATTTGCATTCAAGCAATAAGGCAAATAGAGGATTCAAACCAACAACAACAATATGAAATTAACCACAATCTAAAAACAACAAGCAAGTCTGACAGTTCTTATTCTAATACATTGCAAAAGCACCGTGGATATATATATATTTTAAAAATATAGAACAGTGACTCAGCAAGACAGACAAATAAGCCAAGTTATACATCAGGTATCACTGCAGCAGGTTTGACTAATAAGGAATAACAATAACAAGGCAACTCTAACTTTATCACAAATCACCATGTAAGTTCAAATAAGAACATAAGAAGAACTCCATCTAGACCAGCATTCTGTTCACATAGTGGCCACAGGAAACCCACAGGTAGGGCATTAGTGGAATAGCACTCTCCCACCCGTGTTCTGCAGCATACTGCCTCTGATACTGGAGGTAATATATATAGGCAGCAGGACAAGTAACCATTGCTAGTTTTATCCTCCATGAATTTTAGCTGAGGCCTCCTGTATGACAATGTGGTTGAATCAATATCATCCCAAAAAGGTACTCACCTTTCCAGACTGAGCGGCAATTGAGGGCTGTGTGGTGTGATCCCACTTCTAAAGATGGGGGAGAAATTTATTCGTTCTGCATTTTGATGTAAACTTACCTAATTTGTACCTCCCAATCCTATATGCAAACAAACAAAATTATACTTCAATAGCCACACTTTCCCAGATTTTGTGCTGCAGTTGCCCAATTAAATAAATGCACACAAAAATGAACATATTAGGGGAAAGGGAATACAGAAATGCAATTGTTAGTGAAATAAGATGCAATTATGCATTGTATTAGGAGAAATTGCTTGGAAACCATGTGTTTATTAGGGAAACATATGTCCAAAAAAAGTATATATTAGAAACACACATGAAGATACAATGTTCACACAGAGACTTAAAAAGATAATTTTAAAACGAAAATTCCAAACCAAAATAGAAATGAGTTGAAAAGTTTGAAAAATGAGAAACTGAGCAAAACAGAAATGGACAGATTCATCCATCGCTATCCACATCACATTCTACATTAGTTGTGTAGAAAAAAGTGATGCCTGCTAGACCACCACAGATACGGGGAGCTTCCATAAACCATATTTTGAATTGGGTTGTGGTTGAAAATTCAAATTTGTCACATGCATTCTGCTTTCATGTGAACCAATAATAAAACATTTGAGAGTAAGACTTTAAAAATATAGTGTGTGAGAGTTATTCCTTTAATTGCATCCAGTGGGCCATGTCACCGTGGTAACATGATTAAACAGCTGACGCACTCCATTAATTGTACTTATGAACACAACCCAAATTCCAAGGAGAAAAATAGCAGGCTTTGGATGTTCAATGCCAATTTTTACTGCATCTTTTCCATGCATGTATTAATTGCAACCTTAATACCGGAAATCATTGAGTGTGAGATCATTTTAGCTTGAATGTTTTATTTGTCATTTACCATTTCTCAGTCAGCTTAGAGGCCTTTGGGGATGAAAGATGGCATAGCAGTAAATTATAACATAATATAACTTTGTGATCAGCTTCCACCCAAGAATGCATAGTACCTGCATGTTTTGCTATATCGGATGGAAGTCCATTTCCTAATTCTGCATTCTCAGGAGCAAAGATAGGCAGGGCTGGATCCAGAGGGCAACAAGCTTGCCCAAGACCAGCAGAGGGCCTACCCTTCTAACAGTGCTTCCATCTGTATTTTGGCATAGAGTATCCAAGAAGCAAGGCTAACCCTATCATTGAGCAGAGACAGCTGCCTCCGACAGGGAATGCTGAAGGGGGAGGAGCAAACAATGTTGCTTGGGTCATGTCATGAGCTGGACTCCTGTGCTCAGATGCTGGAGTGTTGAAGTAAGAGTCAACTGCCAGTCCAGTTGGCTTTTGTACATGGAATGGAGATGGTACCATCTTGTTTTTTTTGCCCCAGGAAGCAAAATGGCTTGGGCCAGCCTTGCCAACATAACCAGATGCAGTTTAAGAGAAGTCTCAGTTTGCATGTCCCACCTCCTCCAAACTAAGATAGTCCACTGAGGGTGTCATTCTTTAAGGCCACTCAAAATCCCAGTGCCAGAACTAGAGATAGGAGTAACATGAGGTCTTGGATAAATTGCTTGGGACTTGGTTATCTTGGGACACATCTCCTTCCTCTCCTGTATGAGCATCTCCAACATGTAATATCACATTGTGATGCTCTTTGCAGGATTCTATCTTATGTGAAGGTTCTAGAAGGTGCACAGCTTTCTCTGTTGCAACATTGATGTTATAAAGATCTCTTCCCTTGGATGTTTGCATTGCACTCTCCCTGCGGTCTCGGTCTCTCTCTCTCTCTCTCTCTCTCTCTCTCTCTCTCTCTCTCATTTGGTTTTAATGAAGTGTGGTTTTATTATTGTATTTTAAGCCTCTGTAAATGGATGCAGCATGTTTATGAATGACTTTCATAAACAAAATAAACAGGACAACAGATCTGCATAATCCTATTTCTTCAGAATTCTGGGCATATGTACTTCATGAGTAAACCAAGAGAAAGTATATCCATTTACTGTTATTTTTTATTTTATTTACAATTACTGATATCCTGCCATTTCCACCCTCCTATAAGGAATCCAAGGTGGCCTGCATGGTCCTCCTCTTCTCCATTGTATCTTCACAACAAGCCTGTGAGGTAGGTTAGGCTGAGAGTCAGTGGCAGCATTTGGATGACACAATAATCAACAGTAAGGGGGGAAACAATCGCCAGTTGTGTTGATTATCGTGTAGTCCGAGTACAACCAATAACTTACTGTCCGTTGCCTCTTCCCCTCTCCGTTGCCTAAAATGTCGTCCGAATGCTGCCAATCAGCAACACAACGGACGATTGCTTCCCCCACCGTGTTGTCCGAAACAGACCCAAAGTCACCCAGTGAGCTCCATGGCTGAATGGGGACTAGAACCCATATCTCTTGAGACCCAGTCCAACACTCAAACCACTACACCACACTGGATCTAGTAACAATGTTCTTCATGCCTATTACTAACTGCCCAATTCTGAATAAGCAGTCACTTAGGTATTTACGATGGGGTAGAAAATCCAGCTGCAATAGTGGAGCTTTAAAATTTCTGGGCTAACATTATTATTACTGCAATGAACCAGTATTACACTGGCTATAGAAAGCAACACCATGGCATGAACATGTGTTGGACTGTGAAGGCAGTTTGTGAAATTGCCTATTTCCTGTAAGAAGCTGGGATGGGAGAGGAATTTGTTAGTTTGGTTTTGATTTTTTAAAAAATAAATAAATACCCAAATCCCCCAAATTCTCCGTATCTGGGAGAGAAAGAACTTGAGATTTCTTTTTTTAAAAATCAAATATGTGAGAAAGCAAACGTGATGGATTTATCCATCCCAGGGAGAAAAATTTACCAAAGACGCCATGCAGTTCATTTCAGTTGCATGGTTAAGTGAAGTCTTTGCCTAGATAAGCAAAGCTCTTCCTGAGTTCCACGGATGTTCTTCATCACTGCAGCAGGAAGGCTTCATGAATGAAGCACCAGCTTTGCTTAACTGAAGCAAGTCCCTGAATTAGGAAGGGGCTTTGCTTATGAAGTTTGCAGACACACTGCTGCTTTCATGAATTAACTGGAGAAGTTGTTGATCTCAGGAACTGAGCAGTTCTCCTCAGTTCTCAGTCCACAGTTCTCCAGCTGAGAAAGGCATTTACGTTACAGCCCAAATGGAGATGTGTAAGTATTCAGCATTTGCAAAATGTCCAATTTTATCCCACAGGTTCTGAATGTTGAAATTCAAAATTGCAGCTTGAATGAGGAATTGTACTTATTTATGTATTTTATATCACTTTTCATTATATATATAAAAAAATAGCAACACCAAGCCATTGATGTAGTAACATCATAATAAAACAAAATAAAAATGACAACAACAATCAACAAGTGGTAATCAAATAAAATATCTCATGGAAACAACCTAAAGCACCTGGCAATGCTAGCAGCCAGGAAAACACCCAGGCAAATGGATATGATTAGTTGTTGGTGGAAATATTCCTCATTAGGAACTCAACTGATGTCAATAGGAAAATCTTTCCACATGGTGGGTGCCACCATGGAAAACGTCCTGTACTGTGACCCAAGTGAATATCACAAGGCCTTGGTATACTAAACAAGGCCTCCCCATTAGAACATAAAGACCAGGCTGAAGATCATGTCTCAGATGAACTGGTCCTGAGCAGTTTAGGGCCTTATACCACCTTGAATATGGCTTGGGGGCTAATTGGCAGCCAGTGCAGAGTTTTCAGCACAAGAGTCATCCACATGCAGTAGGAAGATCTGCTCAGCAATCTAGCTAAGGCATTCTGCATTAGGTTCTGAACCAATCTCAAGGGCAGCACCTGAACGCTATTACAATAGCCCAATCCTGAAGTTATCAATGAATGGATCACTGCAGCCAGGCTATCCCTGTACGGGCATGATCATAGCTGTCTAGGCTGACCATCTGAAAAGGAGAACAGGGCTTATATAACTTTAACAGTTGTAGAGAAAAGGGAATTTCAGCAGGTGTCATTTGTATGCAATTAGTCCCTGGTGATATTCCCTCTTCATCACAACAGTTAAAGATGCAGGCACTATACTAGAGTGACAATATACAAAAGAAGGCAGGGCCCCTGCAACTTTAACTGTTGTGATGAAGAGGGAATTTCACCAGGAACTAATTGCATACAAATGACACTGGCTGAAATTCCCTTTTCTCTACAACTGTTAAAGTTATATGAGCCCTGACCTCCTTTTCATATGGTCAGCCTATCATATGAGCCAAAGCTGTAATAGGTGATCATGGCCCCTGAGTCTACTTAACAACATAGGAAGAGCTATGATGAGCCCATCTAGTCCAGCATTTTGTTTAGACACTGGCCAACTAGATGTCCATGTGAAACACATGAGAGCAACAACACCCTCCCACCCATATTGCCCAGCAACTGGTCTACATAGGCATATGACCTCTGATACTGGAGGTAGCATAAAGTCATCAGAACTAGTAGCTATTGATGGCCTTCTCCTCCATGAATTTGTCCAATCCCATTTTAAAGCCACTTAAAGCGATATCCAGTATCACTACATCTTGTGGGACTGAATTCCTTAACTATGTGCTGTGTGAAGAACTAATTCCTTTTATCTATCCTGAATCTCCCACCAACCCTCTTCATGGGATGACCCCCATCGGATTCTAGTCTTAGGAGAAAGGGAGAAAAATGTCTCTCTATCCTAGGGTGACCAGATAAAATCCAGGTCAGGGCTCATGTAACTTTAACAGTTGTAGAGAAAAGGGAATTTCAGCCAGTGTCATTTGTCTGCAATTAGTTCCTGGTGAAATTCCCTCTTCATCACAACAGTTAAAGCTGCAGGCACTATACTAGAGTGACCATATACAAAAGAAGGCAGGGCCCCTGCAACTTTAACTGTTGTGATGAAGAGGGAATATCACCAGGAACTAATTGCATACAAATGACACTGGCTGAAATTCCCTTTTCTCTACAACTGTTAAAGTTACAGGAGCCCTGACCTGGATTTTATCTGGTCAGCCTACTCTATCCACTTTCTCTGCACCATGCATAAGTTTGTATACAACCATCACTTGGGTCTCCAGTGACACAGATGACTCCAAGAGCATCCCCAGAGTGCATCCCAGTCCGTGTAGGGGGAATGCAGCCCCATCCTGGTCAGGTGTATTACCCAGCTCCTACACCTGGGAACCACTCATCCACAATGCCTTCATTTTGCCAGAAGCCCTCATCCAGCCTAGTATTACATCCAGGCACCGGTCCAGGGCATGCATAGCCACACCTGACACAGATGATACAGAGAAATAGAGCTGAGTAGGGTGACCATATGGAAAGGAGGACAGGGCTCCTGTATCTTTAACAGTGGTATTGAAAAGGGAGTTTCAGCAGGAGCCCTGCCCTCTTTTGTATTTGGTCATGCTAGGCAGGGATCCTGCATCTTTAACTGTTGTGACGAAGAGGGAATTCCACCATGTGCTGCATGCATACAAATAGGCTGACCATATGAAAAGGAGGACAGGGCTCATGTAACTTTAACAGTTGTAGAGAAAGGGGAATTTCAGCCGGCATCATTTGTATGCAATTCATTCCTGGTGAAATTCACCCTTCATCACAACAGTTAAAGCTGCGGGGGCCCTGCCCTCTTTTGTATCTGGTCACGCTAGTATAGTGCCTGCAACTTTTATTGTTGTGATGACGAGGGATTTCACCAGGTACTAATTGCATACAAATGACACCGGCTGAAATGCCCTTTTCTCTGCAACCGTTAAAGTTACATGAGCCCTGTCCTCCTTTTCATATGGTCAGCCTAGAGCTGAGTGTCTTTGATGTATAGTTAACTCCTTGCCCCAAATGAGTTCAACTTCATATAGATATTAAAAAGCAGTGGTGGGATCATGTCCTGTGTCATCCCACAGCTTAATTGTCAACAGGCCAAAACATAATCCCCCTATACCAATTTCTGGAACTGACCACACAGATAGGATTTTACTGCAGAATTCAAACGTTTAATGTGTTGGCATCTCTTGATTAATTTTGGCAGGAATCATATATGACATCTCATAGGCTGTCTGCTATCAAATGCTAACTAGCATTTAATTGCACAGTCAAATAGTAAATACATTTAATGCAAAAACTTCCAATATGGTCAGAGAGTAAATACCATTGCAAGCCATCTGTTGAATGCTGTCAGATACTGAATATCATAACATGTCATCTTTCAAATCCTAATACCATTGCATGTCAGCTAATACCCTTAAAAGGCTAAAATCAATGCTGTTGTATGTGGCAACAATCAAATATGGAATATTATTATGTGTCAGCTATCAAACACTGCCAGATATACATTCTTGAAAACAGGGACATTGTCTGTCTTACTATAAGACAAGAGTCTCGGCAGCTCTACATAGCGATGTAAACAATAGAATCTGGTACTGTGCTCTTTCACTGAGCTACATCTTTTCCCCCAGAGCTAGCCCAAAACATTTTGCTACCTGAGGCAAAGGACAAGTTGGCACCCCTTGCCCACAAATCCACATACAGAAACTGACTGGACTGGCATTTGACTCTTATTTCAATGCTGGCTTCCGGAGAGTGTCCTTCACCGCACCTGAGATCAGCAGGGTAGGTTAACAGGTGCTGAGCAGGCTGTGTGAGGCTCATACAACTCCATCCTTTAAGACAGGGGAATAGCCAGAACACTTAGGAGGACTAGCTGGAGTACTGTCATTACTGCCCCTCCCCAGCATCTATCGCCTGAGGCAGTTGCCTAGGGTGACCACATTTGGGAAACTAAAAAAGAGGACACCCAGTGGGGTGGGGGTGGGAAAGCAGCTTTCAGGGGCCTCTGGGATGCATGTCATTCACCCCCACCACCTTAAAGGCCCCAAATGGGGTGGAGGAGGGGAAAGTGTGTCATTCCCACCCTCCACTGCTCCAATCAGGGCCTTTTCTATAATGTCTGGGAATGATACGCTTTCCCCTTTCAGGCCCTGATTGGAGCAGCGCGAGGGAAATGACCCACCTCCAGAAGGTGTGTCATTCCCTCCCGCCATGCTAATGCAGCCTTCAAAGGGAAAGCGTGTCTTTCCAGGACATTATAGAAAATTACAGAAAATCCCCCCTGACACCCAGAATAGAACAAAAACCAGGACAAATCCGGGGAAATCCTGACAGTTGGTCACCCTACAGTTGCCTCAGAACCACTAATGGTAGGGCTTGCACTGCCTTCCCCCTTCCGTCCAAATGTTATAATGTAGGATGTCTTGTAAAGATGTAAAACCTTTGGCAATTCTTTGGAGAACACCTGAAAAATATTCAATCTCCATCTCCATGTAGGAGAGCTTTGTGGGGTTCTATGCAAGCAGAAACAGGTGGGCTTGCCCATTTGCTCACAGGTATACACAAAATAACAGCATCGTGACTGGTTTTTTTTTTTTTTTTTAACAGCCTTCCAGCCTACTTGGGCTGACCTTGTCTCTCTTGGTGATTTAAGTTTTGAAGAAGGAATGGGTGAGGATTTGCTCTGACATTTAAAGGCAATCTGGGAAATTAATAGCCCTGGCAGCGTCCATCTCTCCCTCCATATATCTGTGCAACAGCATCTATTTTTGACGTAGCTGACACGCCATTTCCTTTGGCAGCCCAAGGGCGGCTCATCTTTAAATTAAACTTGTCTCCAGCCCCTTTCCAATCTGTGAGCTGTACGGAAGCAGACGCTGGTGGCTCATATTATCTAGAGACTGTGCAGGCATATCGGAGGAAGGTGATCTATAGGCCTCCTGTTCTACAGCTCGCTGGAACCAACACAAGCTCTTGAAGCATTAACTAATGACATGAGAAGTCCCTTTGGTATCTAATCACCTTTAATGTTCAGATTTAGAAGACAACTTTAAGGGAAGAAAAAGAGATTAGCAGGTCAGGTCACAGCATCAGGGGAAACAAACAATTCAGCTCTTTCAAAAACCAGCCTGATATTTGGGTTCCGTTTTATTTATTTTTTGGACAGTAAATTCCACATTGAAAAAAGAAAGGGGGAAAATCAAAACTATGTCAGGACAAAAGTTCAGGGGCCACGTTCCTAAAATAATACAATAGTGAGTGGCCATCTTGGGAAACCCTCTGTGGTCGTCACCTTCAGAGGAGGGTCGTGTTTTTAGGAGAAGCTGAGCTTAAGGAGGTTTTGCCTCTGCGAAAGCCCCCTAAAATGTAAAGATTAGTGGAATGATCTACTAGTGTAATGTAGTGTAATGTACTGCAAAGATTAGAGTTCATAATAGGCTGCTTGATCCTAGGCACGGAACTAAATTCCACTGAGTTCAGGGTGATTTACTCTCAAGTAAATACGTCTTGGATTGCAGCCTTACAAAGAATACCTTATACAGAGCATTTGTTAACAGTATTAAGAAAATAGTGACGATGTAATTCTATTTTATTCATTCAATTTTCGTTGCAGTCATTTATTCACTTACGGGGAAGCAAAGCACACTGAGCTCAATGGGATGTACTTCTGAGTAGACATATTAGGATTGCACTGTTAGTCCTTTTTTAAAGCTGAAATTAATTTTGAAGAAATTCTCCAATAGGATCTCAAAATTTGCTTCCAAAAACTTAAAATTTATATTACAATTTGATCTATTCCCCCCTCCCCCACATTAACCACTTATGAATATGGCTGTATTCAGAAATTATTATCTCAGGGGTGTGGGGGGAGGGCAGCTGTAAAACAATTAAATGTGGCTACTTAATTATTTTCTTCATGATCGAGAAGGGTGAACATTTTAACTTTTTTTAAAAAAACAATCCTCTCCTCAAGTTGACCTCCTTTTCATATGGTCAGCCTACTATAGGGTGACCAGATAAAATCCAGGTCAGGGCTCATGTAACTTTAACAGTTATAGAGAAAAGGGAATTTCAGCCAGGGTCATTTGTATGCAATTAGTTCCTGGTGAAATTCCCTCTTCATCACAACAATTAAAGTTGCAGGGGCCCTGCCTTCTTTTGTATCTGGTCATTCTAGTATAGTGCCTGCACCTTTAACTGGTCAGCCTAGCCTACTATAGTGGATTCATCACCCTTCTGACATAGGAGCCACCAGACTCCACTGCTCACTGAGATGGATCCTCCTCCTCCTTCTATCATTTCCATTTGTGAAATTTCAACAACAACAACAACAAGAAAAATAAATATATTGGGTCTTTCCTCTCAGAAGTAGTTCCATGTTCCCAAGTAGACCCTTCCTCTTGAATAAACCCTGGGAGAAAGGGCTTCCTGTTGGCCAGGCAGGCACTCCAACAACCACTAAGAACATATCACTATCACTTCAGAGAGTTGTGGAAGAAGAGTTGGAAACCCCAGCAGGGCTCAGGGTGGGGTCAACTGTGTTCACTGGGGCCCCTGGTCTTTCAGGCATTGTCAGGCACCCGCTGAGGGCCCATATCCCAGCAGGGCCCAATGACAAGAGCTTCTTGTAGTTGCTCCTCCTTTTCAACAGGTCAACCTATTTGTTCGCCTGTCTCTTGCTCTGGCTTGCTCAGCAGAGGAGGTAAGGAAGAGCAGTAGCAGAAGCCACTGCCTACTCATTCGCTGGCCTTGCACTTGTCAATCCAGCAAGTGGAAGAGATGATGGGGGGGGGGGGAAGCAAGAGCAGCTGGTGACAATGGAGGGGGGCATTGAGGACATCTTGGCCAAGGGCCCTCCAAAACTTGGAGGTAGCTTTGATATGCCCTGTGGGAAAGAAGGAGGAGGAAGGCAGGATCAGTCGAAGGGACCATCAGGGCCTACTTCAGTTGGACTGCTCTCCCCTGGGAGATGAAAGGGTAAGCAAGACCATTCCACCAACCTGGTTGAAAGTCTACTGAATTTGTTCCTCTTCCCTCCCCATCCCTGTTTCCTTAGGGGTGTCTATACATGGGGAAAGCCCCAGGATGGCTCAGCAGCGGCACTGTGTTGTTCATATGACGCGCAAGCCATTGCAGAGCCATCCCAGGGCTTTCCCCTGAAGATCCGGAAGAAAAAAGTCGGGGACTTACCCTGACTTTTTCCAATGCAGCAAGGTGACGATGGTGCATCTGTGTCTGTCGCGGCTCAGAAGTTGAGATGGGGGCGTGGCCAAGCAGATGGTGACCCCTGATTGGTCACCATCTGCCCAGACAGGGGAAGGGGGTGTGCTGGTTAGCCGAATGGCCGCTGGAACACCTCTGTGCCTCTCCAGCATGGGAAGGTGAAAATGTTTTTTTTAAAAAGAAAAGGTTTAAAAAATACATGGAGGGGCGCTTGGACATACAGAGGCGCCCGTGTGGCGATGGGCAGTGGGGCAGTGGTGCAAGGGCATGGGCATGGCAGTGGCTGCTCCAGTGCAAACCCCACACTCCCTCCTTAGCGTGGGGACAACCCGCAGGAGCGCAAGCGTAGGGTTTGGGGAGCTTGCAACACCAATGCCTTTTCGTGAAGACAGCCCCTTTGTTCGTTGTGTCTTGTTTCAGATTGTAAGCCTGTGGGCAGGGACTTCCTTGTTTACTGATTGTTCATATGCTGTTCTGAGAACCGACTTTGTCTTCATCTCTTCCTCCTCCTCCTCCTCCTCTTCCTCCTCCCCTCTTCTTCTGGCCTGAGGAGCATGAATGAAAAAAAACTGTTTTTAAAAAAAATCCCTTGCATTTCTTGGAGACCAGAATCCCCTGCACAGCTCCCCCTAAGGATACACCGCATGAAGCTTTAATAAATTGATACTAAGAACACAAATAAGGGGAAACCTTTTCCATCACTGATCAAAGTTCGGCCCAAGAGGGTTCAAAGGTCTGAGCCATGACCATATCTCCAGTGAGACAATCTGTCTCTTCCCTTTTCGGCAGAGCGATCGCCTTTGAGGAATTTGCGTCTAACCTCAGCGCCACATTTTTTAATCCTCGCAAACTGGTTTGGGTTATTTAAAGATGAATGGCAGGGATGGCATTATAACCGGCCGTTGTTTATCTTTCCCCCAAAGTGTTTTATCACTCTGGCTCATTATGAAGACATGATGAGCGGCCAGAAATTCCTCTCCCTTCAGAATTCTCCAGCCCCCTGTGGTTTTTTTGGATCCAGAGGGGATCAGCAAACTGTCTGCGACAATGAAGCTTTTTTTTGGCAGGGGTCGGGGGAAGCGGGCAGAGGAATTGGGGTAAATAGAGTGACTGAAGGCTGACAGGTTGAACTCTCCAGTTGCGCTGGTTGGAAGGTCCTTCATTTTCCTAAGTGGATGACAGAAGACTCAGAAGTCTGGGACATCGAATGACTTCTTTTCCAAACAGTGCTGCAAGTTAGGTGATATTTTAGTTTGTGGACATAATGGTCCATCATTAGATGGTAATTCATGTTATATCACTTACTTCCCAAACACTGCATTGGGGGACCCCTCTTGAAGGCTCCTCATCCCTCAGTGGTCACCACCAGCTGCCATTTCAGCAGGCTGTATGGAGGGACATGAAAAGAAGAGCAGAGCCAGTCCTCCATCACTGTGAATAAACACTGATCCCCCCCACTCCTCTTCCCTTCCTATTCCTTTTTCCTCATGTGTCGTGTCTTTTTTAGACTGTAAGCCTGCAGGACTGTCATGATGTCAGTCGTCCAGGGAAATGTTTTGGCTGAGGAGCAGCACAAAACTACTTCAAATAAGTAAATATTCTGCTGAGTGGGGCCCTCGACATCTGCCACAAAGTCCTGCCCATTTGGCACCCCTGGGCCCAAAGCCAGTCTCTTCCCAATGATAGATAAAATCCATATAGCAGAGAGTAGACCAGGTGTCATCTTCTTCTTTTGCTTTTTGTAAAGGAGTCAATGGATAGCTCTAGAGAAGAGGACAGGTTAAAGGTGCTGCATTCATGGCTGGCACAGTGACGGAGAAAGCTTAAAGCTAACTGGGTGACCTGATAAAGCTAACCATCCTCTCTTTGCCTTGCCTACCTGACAGGGTTGTTGTCAGGATAGAATGCTGGGGTGCACTGGCCTGAGCTGCTGGAGGAAGGTCAGGTTTTTGTTGTGGCTGTTGTTTTGTTTTAATGTAACAAATAAATAGTGAATGCCATCCCAAGCTGTCACTGTCCAGAGTAACTTTCAGAGTTGCGTGGAGAGGTCCCTGCCTGCAAGGAAATTGCAAATCTCAAATAGAAATTGGGGAAACTAAAGAAAAGTGGAGAGACAATGGAAGGGTGAGAGAAATGTGAGTGAATGTTATCAAATGTATTGAACACATGGCTATAGAATGTGGATTAAAAGGGTCATTGAATAACTTTTTTTTTTTAATGCTGGATTGTTAATTTTTTTGGATCACATGAAACTAGAGCTGGTTCACAATACGAGAACAAAGTGGTTCAAAATACAATATTTAAATCAGATAACATCAGTAGCACATATTTAATAACATAGAAATAAATAGCAACCAACGTTTGTTTTTAAAAACTACTCTCAGTTTAAAACTTAATTCAATGAAAGCCCTTTGGGTATATATATATATATATATATATATATATAATGTTTTCACATATTGTTTAAAAATTAGTGCCAGAGATATCCTGTGTCAGACATAGGCTGGCTATGTATCCATCACCCGAAAAGAGGGCACAAGTGGAGGCAAATCTTCATAAAATCTGCATATGTTCATTTATATAGTTGTGAATTTAGAAAGAATGACTGCATTATAAATAAATAGCAACACAGTACATCTTCTACACAGTGTGGAAACTGTGAACAAGTGACCCATGTATCTACCTGCTCTGTTTGTTCCCCAGGTGCTACTAACTGTGGATGGGCATCTCCAAGGCTCCTTCTCTCTCTTTTTATGTTTCTTTATCGTTAAACTGGGGCTATTGGACCAGATAGCCCTTCAAATAGAGCAGTTGTCCCCAATCTAATGCCCACCCTATGTTTGGGACTCCAACCCCCATCAGCCCCAGCCAATAGTCAGGCATTCTGGGAATTGTCATTCAAAACATCTGGATGGTATCAGGTTGGGGAAGGCTGAAATATAGGATGCCTTCAAATTAGGGATGCTAAAGAGATATCCAAGGATCTGGAACTCCTTTCCCAGGGAAGCTAGACTGGATCCCTCCTTGATATGTTTTTGGAGGCAGGCAAAAACTTTCTTATTCCGGCAGGCCTTTGGTGAATAATGTGGTCCTCCATTTGTGTTAGGATTTTTTAAAATTAATATGTATTTTTAACATGGCAATGTTTTAATATTGAAATCTATTTAATTATATGTTTAACTTTTCTATATTTTAGCTTTTAACGGTATATGTTTTAATTTTGTAAAGTCACCTTGAGGCCCAGTATTGGGCAAAAGGCGGGATACAAATAATAATAATAATAATAATAATAATAATAATAATTTTACAACTGATTCAACTAAGTTTGGATTTCTATGAATCCAACTTGTGGATTCCACAGCAGATGAGATTTTTTTTTCTGACTATGCGAATTCTGCAGACCAGGTTTTTTTTTTTCATCTGGGGAGTGTGTTGCACTAATTCACATTAACTAATGCACAGTAGCATTCACAAGCATTAGCAGAAGTAGAACAAAATTCTGGTAAAAAAACAAAAACAAAACAAAACCCCAAACAATTATGTCAAGGAGCATACAGTGGAATGAAAGACACCTGACAATCTGTGAAACAACAAACAGAATGGATTTATTCGAACCTGTACATCCTTAGAGAATTGCCCTCTGACCACTCTTTAAATAGAGGACTTCCCATGTTCAGAAAGAGCAGATCTGTTTGTGTAGGAGACTATCAAGAGCTTTAAGGTTTTCTTCTCTGTCCGTACCCTCCATCCATACCCCCCCCCTTTCTGCAGCCATTATCAACAGCTCTGTTAATGTTTGACTCCCAAGTGCTGCAGCAATCAATCAGTGCTGTTAATCACCTTGACTATGGGAGGGCAGCTTCCTCTTCAATTTGACTGAATCAATATGTTCACCTTTAAACTAAGCCTGCCGGGCAAAACACCCGGACACTCTATAGAATGGCAATGTGTCTGAACCAATGCAAGATGTATTTAAACTAAGTAGAGGTATGCCAAGTACCTGCATGAAGAGCTGAACTCAGGTGGCAGATTCAGACTTCCAGACAGCAGACAGATCTAACCTGTAGGCCTCAAGCAACATGGCACTCAGAGGCAGTGTGATATATTGGTTAGAGTGTTGAATTAGCACTGGGAAGACTCAGGTTCAAATCTCCGCTATGAAGCTCATTGTGTGACTTTGGGCCAGTCACTCTTTCTCAGCTTAGCCTATCTTACAGAGTTGTTGTAAGGTTGTTTAAAACAACAACAAGCAAAAATAAATGTTGTGTTTGTAGAGGGGTTGGGAAGAACCATGCATGAACGAAATAAGAACTTCGGGGGGGGGGGGTAGAATTTGGTCAGCAGTCGTAATGTGTATAATTTACAGAATCCACCATTTCCTGATGAAAAAAAATTATGTCTCCCTTTGCAGGATCTTTGTTTAAAAATTATGGAAGTTCACACATGCTAAAATATGCAAGTAAACAAAAAAATCCCATTCACAGAAAATGCACAACCCATTCCTAATATTTTAATGCCCTCTGGTGTCGAAAATGAATATATTCAACCTGGAGAGATGAGATAAACCTAGGGCTGCTAACTGTGAGGAGATCAAGCCAAAGAGCCTACATTTCTGTATGAACTCAATGGCTCAATTTGGACGACACAATAAACAACTGGTGTGGGGGAAACAATCGTCAGTTGTTTTGGCTATTGTGTCATCCCAATGCTGCCATAGTCAACTCAGCGCTGATCCTCATCCACACCACAGTTGATTATTTATTACCATGTTGTGTGGGGAGTGCCCCCTAGGGTTAGGGTTAGGGTTAGGGTTAGAGTTAGTCAACCCACCATTGACTATTGTGTCGTCCGAATTGAGCCAAGATAGTTCTAGCTCAGCTTGGGCAGTTTACAAAACTGAACAGAAGCATGCCATCGTAATAGCAAGAAACAGAACTGGACTCCAGTCCACAAAATATTATTCCATAATACATTTGTTAGTCTTTAAAGGGCGGGGGGGGGGGGATTGGCCACTGGCTGCATGCGGCGTATAACCCCCACCCAAATCAGAAAGAAAGAAAGAAACCCAGTGCTTTACTGCCAAAAATTCAGCAGCAAACATCTATGGAGGATTACTGAGGACAAATTTAGCTTGAGAACATTCTAAATATCCCTTCCGTAAGCCCTGTAAACCACCAATTTTATTTCAAACAACATGGGGTGAGGTTGGGGATCAGATGGGAATTGATTCCCAGAGCACCTGAAGTTGCCCGCCACTGTTTTCAGGTGTCACAATACTCTTCCTTGTTTTTATAATTGTAATAGATTTAATAAATCACTGTGGATTTTTCTTCCCGTTTTGGGGTGTGTGTGTGTGTGTCCAGTTTTCTCCTGCCTTTGCAATGTAAGTGACAGATGAATTAGGGTGACCAGATAAAATCTATGTCAGGGCTCATGTAACTTTAACAGTTGTAGAGAAAAGGGAATTTCAGCCAGTGTCATTTGTATGCAATTAGTTCTTGGTGAAATTCCCTCTTCATCACAACAGTTAAAGTTGCAGGGGCCCTGCCTTCTTTTGTATATGGTCACTCTAGTATAGTGCCTGCAACTTTAACAGTTGTGATGAAGAGGGAATATCACCAGGAACTAATTGCATACAAATGACACTGGCTGAAATTCCCTTTTCTCTACAACTGTTAAAGTTACATGAGCCCTGACCTGGATTTTATCTGGTCAGCCTAAGATGAATACACCAAGAGATCAAATAATGGTTTAGTGACTCTGGCTATTTCCACACCGGCCTTTTGACACGGGATTGCCTCTGGGTGATCCCTGTGAGTCCAAATGACGCACAGGGAGTCCCGGTGGCAGGGATGATGGGCACGGGTTTTCCCCTGGATAAGGGATCCCTGGGGAAACCCAATTCTTCCCGCAGTCCTGGGAATGTCCCCGAGACCATGGGAGGTGTGGGCACCCATCCCTTCTGGTGCCTGCTTACTCACAAGTAAGCGGGCACCAGAAATGGGCATGGAGCTGCGCCTCACAGCTCCATGCCCATCAAGGGAGGGGGAAAGCAAGTCCTCCATCCCCAGGATGGCAGGGTGGGGTGGCAATTTCGGGGTGTATTTTTTTTTAAAGTACTCACTTTTCCTTTGGAGCGCAAGTGTGTTCTTCTCATTCCTCGGGGGGGGGGAGGGGGAATGGCAGGTGTGACTCTGTGATGGCCTGATAGGAAGCCTGGTCATCACACTTTCCATTTGCATTAGAACGACAATCCTGGAAGCAGGTACTTCTGGGATCATCCTGCCTCCCTCCCTCCCTCCCTCCTTCTACACCCGTATGGTGTAGAAAGCCCCCATCTCTCTCCCACTCTTGTCTAGGTAGGTCCCACCATGAGAGAGAGAGAGAGAGAGAGAGAGAGAGAGAGAGAGAGAGAGAGAGAGAGAGAGATTCTTATAATGTCACATGCACAATTAAGCATTTCCTCTACATTAAAAAAACCCTCAATGAATTTAAACTGGACTAGGGATGGGGGAATGGGCTCATGGCATCACAGGAACCAGCTAAGCAATTGCTATGCACAGATTTCCCCCACTCAAACCTGTCCTGTGTTCACTGGACAGAGCACACAACACTAACCCCTTCCCCGTTCTTTCTGAAATCAAGCCTACCTAGGGTGACCAGATAAAATCCAGGTCAGGGCTCAAGTAACTTTAACAGTTGTAGAGAAAAGGGAATTTCAGCCAGTGTCATTTGTATGCAATTAGTTCCTGGTGAAATCTCCTCTTCTTCACAACAGTTAAAGTTGCAGGGGCCCTGCCTTCTTTTGTATATGGTCACTCTAGTATAGTGCCTGCAACTTTAACTGTTGTGACGAAGAGGGAATTTCACCAGGAACTAATTGCATACAAATTGCATACCAAATTGCATACCACCCTGTTCCTCACTATCCTGTCTTACTAGGCACAAAGTTCCCAGGGAAGGTGATCTGTAGCCATTGTACGTGTTATAAAGGCAAAGCAGAGTCAACTCCAATGAAAAAGGCCAGGCCTTGGACACATCTACTCTGGCTACTCAGAAAGCGCTGCTGTCTCAGCAAGAGGCAGAGGTCTTCTGAGGCTTTATGAAGCCTGGCTGATCAGGGCCTGCTGTTAACCCCATCCCCTTTGAGGAGCTGTCTGTATCTTAAAGGGCCATTGTCTGATTATCCAGCCACCAGCTCCTCTAGCAAAGGGGTGGTGAGGACGGCGGGGTGCTTGCTGACTTCAAAAACTCTGGTAAGTCATTTCCTCTTCCCTGGAAGGTCCCAAGGTGACAGTTGACAGTACACTGGATGACGCCGCCTCTACTTGGGAGCCCTCCTCTGAGCCAGAGTGGAGGGAATCAAGACCAGAGAGCATGACACTGATCCCCTGCAGAAGAGCCTCCCCACCCCCAGCCTTTGCCAGAACATACAGCAGTGCATACCCGGGATTGTTTTCAGTGGTGTGCCCACCGTTGTTGGGCCTACTTAGCTACAACAGGCACCAAAGGTGAAAGGAATTACTGCTTCACACAGCACCTAGTTAAACTATGAAGGTCACTCCCTCAAAATGTAGTGATGGCCAATTCTTTGGATGACTCTAAAAGTACACTGGACAAATTCATGGAGGAGAAGGCTATCGATGGCTTCTAGTCCTGAGAGCTCTATGCTACTCCAGAATCGGAGACAGAAAGCCTATATGCACCAGTTGCTGGGGAACATGGGATGAGGGTACAGTTGGCCTTGCTTTGCTGGTCCCTGGTCGACAGCTGGTTGGCCTCCGTGTGAACAGAATGCTGGACTAGATGGACCCGTGGTGTGATCTAGCATGGCACTTCTTATAAGTTTGAGCAGCATAGGAATAGTTTTAGCATTGCACTCTCTTCTTCCTTTTCCTTGGGACATTAAGCCCAGTGTGTGTTCCTGGTGTGTAGTAGAATGGCTTCTTTGCCCCAACAGAAATATCATCACTACCTATTGGGGACTGTTTACAGCATTGCAGTTGCTGATGTTGGGCTTATTCAGCTGGAGCAGGAGCTGAAGGGTGATTCTTGAGGGTGTTGACATTTGAGGCCCATACTTAGGAATTTGATTTTGGCAAGAGCCTTTGGGCAAGAGCCTTTCATGAATATCGAGAACATCTCCATTGGTCTTAAAGTGGTGGACGGGACTCACTACAGGGCCATACCTTGACCTCAGGTGGGTCACAACAACAGCATTGCCATCACAACAGTTAAAGCTGCAGAAGCCTTGCCCTCTAGCTATGCTAAAGTGACCAGATAGAAAAGAGAGCAGCTTTAACTGTTGTGATGAAGAGGAGATTTCTCTTGGAGCTGCACACATACAATTGATACCTGCTGAAATTCCCTTTTCTATACAACTGTTAAAGATACAGGAGCCCTGTCCTCCTTTCCATAGGGTCACCCTATTTTTGTACTTATCTTCTAGCAAAATGTGCCATGTTGTTACTGTAGTTGTTCAGTCTCTTTGAAGATCAATTGCCCCTGCTTTGAATTATGAATCACTCTTACAAGCTAAATTTCTTTTTTTAAAAAAGTTTTATTTTGTTTTTGTAACACTTTTTAAAAAGTTTGTTTGCTTGTTTTGTGGAAATTTTAACCCATTGTGCTTCTGCATAGCTGGGGAGTAGAACATTAGGAAGGCAATGATAGGAGCCCACCGCTAGCCCCCTCAATACCCTCTGTTTGCCCCTGAGCAGGCAGATCATTCTAATGACCTCACATCATTCACCCCACAGCTTGAGTTACAAAAGACGGCTGTTTGTATCCCAGCAGGGAATACTGATTTTTCATGCCGGTCTCCTTGTTCTGATGCTGTACTACAAGGCAGCTGAAGCCTGCTGGAGCGGTTTGTATCCGTTGCCCTGGAACCATGCTGTTGGGCAAGGAAGGGGTGGGGGAGAGAGGAGAGGGTCATATATTTTGTTCAAATGGGAGCTGCCAGGTAATTGCATTGTCCTCTCGAGGCCTTGAAAGTGAGCTAAGAACCATGATGTAAATGTTCCTTTAGGTCAAGTGGTAGGAAACCAGCAGCTTTGGAGCTGGTTGTCCTAAGTTCAAACCACCACAATAGATGCAATCAATTAATGGACCTCTAGCTAGGAGAGGGGGGGAATTCACAATTCCAAAGTCTCGGAGAGAGCTTGCCATGCAAAGGAAGGTGACTCTTCAGGCGGCAGGCCTATAAGATGTATCCATTACGGCTCAGGGGTGACCCTTTTGCGAAGTTCCATTTTTCAACCTTTTGAACTGCCAGTCAGTGGATCGAAGCCAGCTTAGGATGTTCATGTAGTTTCCCCATTGGCATCTTTCCAGGTGGGCTATGAGAATGGTGCAGCCAGGATTCGGCACTTCGGGCCAATTTGTATGTCGCTTTACACTCAATCTGTGCATTCAACGTGTTCCCATTTCAGTGCCCTCTGATGTTTAACATAAAAAAAAACCAGTACCACCAGGGGTCTGATGGCTATATATAGCCCATTATATTTTTTTATTTCTTTTATAATACTGTTGCAATATATTCTTATTGGGCGCAAGCTCCAAAAGATATGCAATGCATCTACCCTAGGAAGATTGCATTTCCAACATTTGTCATGAAGTCCAGGAAAGTCTCTGGCTGAATTCGGGCAACACATTAAGCAACTGAGGGGGTGGGAAACAGTCATCAGTTGTGTTGCTTATTGTGTTGTATGGAGGGTAACACGCCGCTCACAAACTACTGACGGTATGCTATTCCGCCCAAATAAGCAACTGAGAGAAACAACTGGCTTGCAAGTTGTTTAGCTTGAAGCCAGTTGTTTAAAGTGTTGTGTGGAGGGGTGAGTGGGTTAATAGCGTGTGGTGAGTGGGTTAAAACACAAGCCCATAGAGGCAGACGGCAAGAGCAACCAAAGCGGCGGCTGCCACTCTGCTACAACTGGTGCAACTTGCAGAGGCTGTTGGGATGGAACTGGGAAGACTGAGGGAGGAGGGAGGGCAGGGAGAGGGGTGGGGGCAGTGTCAGTCAAATGCTGGGTTGACTATTAGTCCACTCAACGCCAGCCCCAACCACCCACAGTTGTGTTGGAACATGTTGTATGGGGAGTACCCACAAAATAACCAACTGTGAGTTGGTTACTCAACCCACCATTGACTAATGTGTTGTCCGAATTCAGCCTCTCTCTGACTTTGTTCAGACAACATGCTAAGCCACAATGGTTAAGCATTTTGAGCTAAACATTGTGGTTTAGTTTGTTGTGTGAACCATGACTTCGCATGTCGAGTGAACCATAACTAACTATAGTGCCTACATAACCATGTTTTAAACACACTCACTAACCATTTGCTGCAAAGGGGTTAGCAGCCTAACCATGGTTTAGCTTGTCATCTGGACAGCCCTCTATCTATCTATATGGTATTGCAGTACTATATATATATATATATATATATATATATAAGGGGTGTGCACAGACCCCCCGGATCGGATCGGGACCTGGATCGGGACCTCCAATTTTGTCACGGATCGGTTCGGACAAAATCGGAGGCCCCCCGGACAGGATCGAGTACGATCCCGATCCAAAAACCGGAAATTTTTGGATCGGCCGCCATTTTTTTCCCCATAGACTTGCATTGCAATGCAAGTCTATGAGGAAAAAATGGCGGCGGGTGGGTGAGGGGGGGCCTAACTCCCTCCCCCCCCGGGGCCATCCGCTGTGGATGGCCCCGGCAGGTAAGCCCCCTCCCCCGTGCTCCCTACCCCCCTTGGGGCCGTCCGCTTCCGTCCGCTGGCGCCCGCGGGCGCCAGCGGATAGAAGCGGATGGCTCCGGGGGGGGTAAGCCCCCTTCCCCGCCACTGCTTACCTTTTAGGGCCGTTCGCTCCCATCCGGCGCCGGCGGCTACCGCCAGCCGGCTTTGCGGCTTGCTCTCGAGTAGCGCGCCGGGTGATCACCCGGCGCGCCACCCTGGAGCAGGCCGCGGAGCCCGCTGGTAGTAGCCGCCGGCGCCAGATGGGAGTGGACGGGCCGGAAAGGTAAGGGCCCCCCTCCCCCCTCCGCGCGCCCCCTCCTCCCCTCCACGCACCCCCTGCTTACCTTCCCGGCCCATCCGCTCCCGTCCGGCGCCGGCGGCTACTACCAGCGGGCTCCACGGCCTGCTCTCGAGTAGCGCGCCGGGTGATGACATCACCCGGCGTGCCACCCTGGAGTAGGCCGCGGAGCCTGCTGGTAGTAGCCGCCGGCGCCGGACGGGAGCGGACGGGCCGGGAAGGTAAGGGCCCCCCTCCCCCCCTCCGCACGCCCCCTCCTCCCCTCCACGCACCCCCTGCTTGCCTTCCCGGCCCGTCCGTTCCCGTCCGGCGCCGGCGGCTACTACCAGCAGGCTCCGCGGCCTGCTCTAGAGTAGCACGCCGGGTGATGACATCACCCGGCGCACCACCCTGGAGTAGGCCGCGGAGCCTGCTGGTAGTAGCCGCCGGCGCCAGATGGGAGCGGACGGGCCGGCAAGGTAAGCGCCCCCCTCCTCCCTCCCCCGCTGTCCACTTTCATCGGTGGGTGCTCGCTGGCGCCCACCAATGGAAGCGGCGGTGGGCGCTAGTGGGCGCCCGCCGATCCGCCGATCCGCCGAACCGGTTCGGAGCCTTTTCAGACCAGTTCGGATTGGATCGGCCGATCCGATTTCCGATTTCCCACTGGACCGGACTCGGATCGTGGATCGGGTCCGATCCAGTGCACATCCCTAATATATATATATATGGTGTTGTAGTGTGGTGTAGTGGCTAGAGTGTTGCACTGGGAGTCAGGAGATCTGGTTTCTAGTCCCCACTAAGCCATGGAAGCTCACTGGGTGATTTTAGGTCAGTCACACACTTTCAGCCCAACCTACCTCACAGGGTTGTTGTTATTGTTGTTGTGAGGATAAAATGGAGGAAGATTATGTATGCCGCCTTGGGTTCCTTGGAGGAAAAAGGGCAGGATATAAATGTAATAAATAAATAAAGCAATAAAGGATTTAAAGCAAGGTTGGAAAGAGAAAGGATTTTTTCTTAATTTTCTTTTTAAAATTCTCATTGGGGGTAATGGGTAGAACAAGCACACATTCAATAACAAGGAAGTACTACAAGAAGCAAATAAAAACAGACAGACACAGAGAGAAGCAAACCCACCCAACCGGCAAAACAAAGGAAGCAGGAGGGATCTCTTTCTGCTTGAACAGCAGCTAGAAAGCAAGAAGACACAGAGAAATCACAGCTCATTTGAGCTAAACAAACACAGCTCTCTCTCTCTCTCCTTCTGAAGGCTCTAGGTGGAATGAGTTCCAGGACACAGGTTATATCATGTGATTGGAGGAGGGACAGGGAGGAGACTGTGGCTATTGGTTAGCCACAGATGTCAATCTCAAAACAGCCCCTCCCTCACTCCTCAGCATCTTCCTAATATGGAAGTGTTCAGTTAATCGTCCATCAACATGAAATGAGCCCTCACATTGCCTAAAAATCCTTCAGATCCCTACAGATCCCTTCGGGGCTCCAAACGATCTTCTAACCACAATGCAGTTTCAGAGATCCATCGGCGATCCATCGGATCCCCAGATTTTTGGTGCAGAGCACATATCTCTCTGGGGTTTCAGGCAAGAACCTTTCCTCACCCTACCTGAAGATGCTGGGGATCAAACCTGGGACTTTCTGTGTGCAAAACATGTGCTGTACCACTGAGCTACGCCCCTGGAAAAGCAGGTTACTGCTAATTAAAGGATCAATAAAATAAATCAATAAATGGGGTGATAAAATGGCACCCATCGCAAACATTACAGGAAATGTCTTCTACCCGGTAGGTAACTTCCCACATCTAAACTCTTCTCTTTTAAAAAGATGAGTTGAGCTACAACCGAGGAGATTGCGCTATCTTCCGTTCTTCTGGGGGAGGAGGAAGTACGTCTGAGAAATGATGGGAAAATCGCAAAGAAAATACAGGAGTACAATGATTGGATGTCAATATAGTGTGGACAGACAGCTTATAAAAGCAAATGAACAAAGCATCACAATTATACATGTAATGCCTAGTGAGGATGCATCCTCACTCTCTGGTACAACTCCTGGCTCCTTTTCCCTGATTCCGGACTTTCCTCAGTCTGTTGCTTACCCCTAACAAAATGAATTAGTCATGATGGTTTTGCCTGCAGTGACACCTGCTGGGAGTCAGCGGCTTTGAGAAAATAATGTTCCTGTCCCCTCATGGCTATAGATGTCAAGCTTTAATTCACACAAAAAAGAAAAGACAACCTTCAATGCCTTGACTCCCATTTGGAGAATGTTGACTTAGTCCCAGTTCACACACCAGGGCAGCAAATCCTGGGTTAATTAATCCACAATTTAATTAAGACACAATTTGTAGGTTGTGTGCACTGTGCAAGCCACTGTCACTTCGTATGAATAATCTCTGATCAGTTTTTGTATGACATGTGAACCTGGACACTTCAGGTTATTTGTGGGTTTAACAACTCAAAGTTCACCTATGACTTGTTCCTATTGTGGGTCAATTAAATCCTGGGTTAATTAACCCATGGTTTACTGCTATGATATGCTAACCTTGTCTTAGGTTCACCATTTATGCAGGCAGTAACACCTTTGGAGTCTGTTTTGCATTCTTGGTAAACATATTCATTGTGGATTACAACCCGGTGAAGTATCTTTGCAATAAAAATCCTGGCTAATCTTTAGTGCTAACCTTTTAAGTCATAAAGGGCTTAGCAGTCTCTTTTCCCATATATTCCTGCCTGATTCCTAAAATAGACTTAAGGGGCTATTCTCTGGGTTCCACCTCCCACAGTGGTTCAATGGATGATTTCCATGGAAAGAGACTTCTTTGTGGTAGCCTCCCATCTGTGAAATCTCTCCTTGCGGACATCTGTGTATGTGTTCAGATGTTCAGATGAAGATGTAAAGATTTTGTAAAATCCATTCTGTCTGTATTTCATAGATTGTTGGGTGCCTTCATTCCAATGTCCACTCAATGGCAGAATTGATTCCCCCCATTTTTTCAAAATTTGCACAAATTCGCATTTGCATGAATTCACACTTGCAATAATTTGCAAGTCCTTCCAAAATGCACAAATCTCCCACAAAATGTGCATTTTCATGCTTTAGCCTTTGGGGGAAATGTGCACTTTGGGCCTACGTGTGTGTGTGTGCCTATTTTTCTATGACTAAATTTGCACAACATTCTGGAAGGTTAAAAACAAAACAAAAAATGGTCTGCAAATCCACATAATCTGTGGAACTCGAGAAAAGCCAGTCCACTGTGGGTTTAAAATTGTGGTTTTATAGTGTGGTTTTAAGTGTCCATATTATATTTTGGCTGTACCTTATGATTTGAGTTTTTGTGAACCATCCAAAAAAGGGATGTGCATTGTATCAGATCCGATATCCGATTCCAATTAAAATTGGAGGCTATCAGACATCCAATACTGATTCGGATATGAAAATTTGGAGATCTGATTTTTTCCAATCCGATATTTTGGTCTCCAATTTTAATCGGAAAAAATCAGATGTCATTTTGAATGATTTTCCCCATAACCTATTTTTGTGTTACAAAAATGCCTATAACTTTTTTATTTTTAAAGATAGAAGGATGCAACTTGGCCACATTACAGATGGGTTAGAGTTACGCCTCTGTGTGAAATTTCAGAAAGATAGCTCCAGGCATTTTGTGGCTATGAATTTTTTACTAATAAACCAGGAATGCCTATAACGTTTTTATTTTTAAAGATCCACACATGAAACTTTGCCACATTGCAGATGGTATATTGGGACTCTCGTGTGTGTAATTTCAGAACCATAGGTGCTTGCCTTTGGTGGCAATGAGTTTTTGAAAAATGAGTAGCAGAGGGGGAAAGGCAGTTATGCCTTCAACTTTTTTATTTTTAAATATCCAAATATGAAACTTGTCCACATTAGAGATACCATTTTGGGTGACATGTGTGAGAAATTTCAGAACCATAGCTTCAAGCATGTAGTGGCAAGGTATTTTGGGAGAAATGAGGAGAGAAACCCATTTAACTTTTTATTTTTAAAGATAGAAGCATGAAACTTGCCCACATGGCAGATGGGTATGAGGTTCTTATCTGTGAGAAATTTCAGAAAGATAGGTCCATACATTTTGTGTCTCTGAATTTTTAATTTTAAAAGTTCCAAAAGTTTCAAAACAGTGGGTTGACAGCTAACCGGGGGGGGGGGGGGGGGGGAGGGAGGCGGGGGAGGGGGTGCGGTTTGACAGCTGTCAAACTCTCAATTTTTGAACTTTTGGAACTTTTAAAGTTAAAAATTCAGAGACACAAAATGCCTGGACCTATCTTTCTGAAATTTCTCACAGATAAGTACTTCACACCCATCTGCCACATGGGCAAGTTTCATGCTTCTATCTAAAGCAATAAAAAAGTTATAGACATTTCTTTAAAACAATACTATGCTTTGGGGATAATCATTCAAAATGGCATCCGATTCGAAAATCGGACTTCCGATTTTCGTATCAGTATCAGATCCAATCCGATATGACAGAGCTCCGATTTTTCCGATACGGTACTTTACGAAATCTGAAGTTCTGATTCCGATTCCAATACGATTTTTGCATCCGTTTACATCACTACTTATTAGTGGATTTATGTCAGGCCCCTTTCCCAAAGAAATCTGTCATATAGTTTCTATAGATGAGAAATGGCATTTGGGAATTGGGCCATAAAAAAATTATAGACGTTTTTACTAGGGGTGTGCACGGACCCCCCGGATCGGATCGGGACCCGGATCGGGACCTCCAATTTTGTCCCGGACCGGTTCGGACAAAATCGGAGGCCCCCCGGACCGGATCGAGTCCGATCCCGACCCAAAAATCGTACATTTTTGGATCGGCCGCCATTTTTTTCCCCATAGACTTGCATTGCAATGCAAGTCTATGAGGAAAAAATGGCGGCGGGTGGGTAAGGGGGGGCCTAACTCCCTCACCCCCCCCGGGGCCGTCCGCTGTGGACGGCCCCGGCAGGTAAACCCCCTCCCCTGCGCTCCCTACCCCCCCTGGGGCCGCCCGCTTCCATCCGCTGGCGCCCGCGGGCGCCAGCGGATAGAAGCGGACGGCTCCGGGGGGGGGTAAGCCCCCTTCCCCGCCACTGCTTACCTTCTCGGCCCGTCTGGCGCCGGCGGCTACTACCAGCGGGCTCTGCGGCCTACTCTCGAGTAGCGCGCCGGGTGATGACATCACCCGGCACGCCACCCTGGAGCAGGCCGCGGAGCCTGCTGGTAGTAGTAGGCACCGGCGCCGGATGGGAGCCGCCGGGCCGGGCAGGTAAGGGCCCCCCTCCCCCCTCCCCCCTCCGCGCGCCCCCTCCTCCCCTCCACGCACCCCCTCCTTACCTTCCCGGCCCGGCGGCTCCCGTCCGGCGCCGGCGCCTACTACTTCCAGCAGGCTCCGCGGCCTGCTCTAGAGTAGCGCGCCGGGTGATGACATCACCCGGCGCGCCATCCTAGAGCAGGCCGCGGAGCCTGCTGGGAGTAGTAGGCGCCGGCGCCGGACGGGAGCCGCCGGGCCGGGCAGGTAAGGGCCCCCCTCCCCCCTCCCCCCTCCGCGCGCCCCCTCCTCCCCTCCACGCACCCCCTCCTTACCTTTCCGGCCTGGCGGCTCCCGTCCGGCGCCGGCGCCTACTACTTCCAGCAGGCTCCGCGGCCTGCTCTAGAGTAGCGCGCCGGGTGATGACATCACCCGGCGCGCCATCCTAGAGCAGGCCGCGGAGCCTGCTGGGAGTAGTAGGCGCCGGCGCCGGACGGGAGCCACCGGGCCGGAAAGGTAAGGGCCCCCCTCCCCCCTCTGCGCGCCCCCTCCTCCCCTCCACGCACCCCCTCCTTACCGTTCCGGCCCGGCGGCTCCCGTCCGGCGCTGGCGCCTACTACTTCCAGCAGGCTCCGCGGCCTGCTCTAGAGTAGCGTGCTGGGTGATGACATCACCCGGCGCGCCATCCTAGAGCAGGCCGCGGAGCCTGCTGGGAGTAGTAGGCGCCGGCGCCGGACGGGAGCCGCCGGGCCGGAAAGGTAAGGGCCCCCCTCCCCCCTCCGCGCGCCCCCTCCTCCCCTCCACGCACCCCCTCCTTACCTTCCCGGCCCGGTGGCTCCCGTCCGGCGCCGGCGCCTACTACTACCAGCAGGCTCCGCGGCCTGCTCTAGAGTAGCGCGCCGGGTGATGACATCACCCGGCGCGCCACCCTAGAGCAGGCCGCGGAGCCTGCTAGTAGTAGTAGGCGCCGGCGCCGGACGGGAGCCACCGGGCCGAGAAGGTAAGTGCCCCCCTCCTCCCCCCCCCCGCTGTCCACTTTCATCGGCGGGCGCCCGCTGGCGCCCGCCAATGGAAGCGGCGGTGGGCGCCAGTGGGCGCCCGCCGATCCGCCGATCCGCCGAACCGGTTCGGAGCTTTTTCGGACCGGTTCGGATTGGATCGGCCGATCCAGCTGCGGGATCGGAAATCGGATAATTTATCCGATTTCCCACTGGACCGGACTCGGATCGTGGATCGGGTCCGATCCAGTGCACATCCCTAGTTTTTACCCTGTTAATCCCAGAAGGGGTAACAATATGAGGCTGTTGTTGCAAAACCATGACAAAAGACACTTGTGGCGCCTTCGAGATAAACAAATTGGTGGGTGGTGAGAGCTATCATAGACTAAGTCAGTTTCATCACAGTCATGAAGCACCCTGGGAAAAAGGAGATGTACTTATATTGGAGAAGCATCTGCTTTGCATGGTGAGGCTTCAATGCAACTGATACTGGATCGGATCAGAAATGGGCAAGTTCCTGAGACCTATAGAAGCCTACAAACACAGGAGGATGCTACTATAGATTCATAGACAACCTCCTTGTATCTGTCTCAGTGCCATGGGAAATCTGCAATTGCAAATTGGTGCCAATGAGATCCAGGTGCCCTCATCTCATGCCAAGTAATTTTATTTGGCATGATTAGAAATAGAGGTTGCAACAATACCAACAACAGCACATAAAGGGGAATTACTACCAGTGGTAAGAAAGACAGACAGTTCGCATTAAACAAGGATTCCATTAAGGACGATTTCCTCTCACCTTCTCTACTGAGGCAGGATCTACACGACTGCTTTAAAACGGTTTATAACAGTAGCGACAACTGTTGGGGCCCAGGACATACTCCATATATAGCTTTCAAACAGTTTTCAAAGTGTCATATCCTGCTTGGTGTAGATTTGGCTCAAGTGTCTGACTTTGACTCTTGGTGGCCACTCCTGAGTAGAAATACATTAGATTGTGCTGTAATTAATTCCAATTTTTAAAGGCAATTAACTAAGACTTTTTTTAAAAAAAAATAATCCAATTATGTAGCATGCAGTGGAACCTCACATCCCCCTTTACTTCCAAGAATGTGTGTTGACCCTTGACTGGAATCTCAATCTCAAACCCCTCTCACGTGTTGGGAGATTTCTGTGGGGTGGGAAGCTTTAAACCTCCTCTACCTGTGCATGGTGGTCCCAATGTGCTTACTTGGAGGTAAAAAAGAAGGTGAGGCTCAGCTGCCTGCTATGTATTTAGCGTAGTGTGGAATTAAGCCCTTATCATCTGCCAAAGGCTCCTGGGGATGGTGCCTTGAATTAAGTTGGTAAGAATTCTGTGTTCCCTAGAAATCGTCCCTTCTCTACCCTCTCACAGATCTATGGGTCCTGGGAAAAGAGAATTGCTTTCAAACCAGTTTAGGTCTATAGCATCAATATGCTCTAAGTCAGCAACTTCTGAACCTCTTCTGAACCTCCTTTTGCTGACTCAAACATCCTGGGAGGCAGAAATATTGAGTCGCTGTTGCTGTCGTGTTCATGTCTGTATGAGTGTGTGTATTTTAAAATCAATTTGCTCCATAACACAGACGTTGCCTTCTTTGGCCTTTTAATAGTGTAGGGATGGGAAAACTGCAGCCCATGCAGGTTTTCCTCCTAAGTTGGGTGACCCTATGGAAAGGAGGACCGGGCTCCTGTATCTTTAACCGTTGTATTGAAAAGGGATTTTCAACAGGTGCCATTTCTATGAATGTGGCACCTGGTGGGGAACCAGCATCCCCTATTATGCTGATCAGTTGGAGCCTGGTTATTTGCTGAAGCAACACCTGGTTTTCAGTGCTCGCTGGTGGACAGCTCCCTTGCTAGTCTGACCTTCCTGGTCTTTGAACGTTAGGATTGTTCCCCGTGAGGCTAGGAGTGAACTTTCAAGGATGGGGTGCTAACCCTGTTCCTCATGTTGTGGCCTCACCAAGTCTGCAGCAGTGATCTGCAGGAAAAGAGCTCCTCCCTCTCCAAAACTGGCTACCAGCCTTATGCTCAGCATCCCAATGTTTTTAGTCTCTGTGGCAAGGAGCAGCTATCTAACTGCTGTGTCTCCAGATTTTGCTTTTCCCCAATTGGGGGGGGGGGTTGTATACATTTGCACTTGCACTGGTTTGCATTAGCACAAGTTCTCGTTAACAGTAATGCACATTTGCATTAATGCACACTGGTGCAAGTGGAACAAAATTCTCATACATCCCTAAAAAGTAAAACTATTCCATCATAAACCTATTACATCAATGAATTGACAATAAAAGGAAAGACACTTGACAGAGCAGATATAGCAAAATCTGAACATACCTACTCAGATATAACTCTCACCGTATTCAAAGAGATGAATTCCCGGATAATTTATTTTATTTTAAAATGTTCTGCTCTTCCCCTCGAAAACGGAGTAACTGAGAGCAGCTTGCAAGATATTAATATAAAAATATCAATAGTTTGTCTTTAAAACACAATGACCAAACTAAAAAATGGCATCAAGCAAAAAATACAAAAGCCAAAAATAACGATCAATATATTAAGTAAGGCACAGCAGAGTCAAATGCTTGTTCAAAGAGAAATGTCTTCAACTGCTGGCAGAACTCAGATGGAGAGGAAGATGTCCCAACCTGCCATGTTCCAGGTGTCTTGGAAATGTCTCCCATAATTCCTAGCCAACAGGGCCATTGACTTTGCTGGCTAGGAATTATGGTTCAAGAGATCTGGAGGGTGACAGATTAGGAAAAGTGCATCTAACTTCATCGGACAAGGAGTTCTACATACAGGGCTCTGCCACAGAGGTAGACTTCTCATGCATTGCCACAAGTAAAAACATAAGAACATAGGAACATTATTATTATTATTATTATTATTATTATTATTATTATTATTATTATCTTACTCGCCTCTCCCTCTGGATCGAGGCGGGGAACAACATCAAATACAAATAATATAAAATACATAAAACTGATTAAAACATATAAAACTAATACATTATTAAAATACCAATAAAACTCTTAAAATTCGAATGGGTAGGCCTGCCAGAAGAGATCAGTCTTTATGGCTTTCTTCACGAATCTCTTCTGGCAGGCCATTCCACAGTCTGGGAGCGGCAGAAGTGCCTGGCTGGATCAGACCAAGGGTCCACCTAGTCCAGCACTCTGTTCACACAGTGACCAATGAGGTGTTGACCAGGGACCAACAAAGCAGGACATGGTGCAACAGCACCCTCCCACCCATGTTCCCCAGCAACTGGTGCACACAGGCTTACTGCCTCTGATGCTGGAGGTAGCACACAACCATCAGGGCTAGTAGCCCTTGATAGCCTTCTCCTCCAGGGATTTACTCAAACCCCCCCCCCTTTTACAGCCATCCAAATTGGTGGCCATCACTACATGTTGTGGTAGTGAATTCCATAATTTAACTATGTGCTGAGCGAAGAAGTACACAATGATAGCTGCAAGAAGGATGCAACAGTTGATCCTAAAGGATGGGTAGATTCACTTGAGAGAAGAAGGCTGTTTGGGTTCCCTGGCCCCAAACTGTTTGGGATTTCAGAGGTCATAATCAGCACTTTGAATTGCACTCAGGAATGAGCTGGATTGCAGCCTAACAATCCATAGGGTTAGGTAGACAAATACCACAATGCACGCCAACTGTATTTGCAAGCAAGCAGCCACCAGATGGAGCTCCAGTAGCCCTAGCAAAGGCCTCCTTAACCCTCAGTTAGCATCCTTGGGATAAAAGTAAGACATCTTTGAGACGTGTTGTTCATGGCATCTAAGGGCCCAAGTAGATAAAGCATGGTTTACACAATCAAGAGATGTATGAATTGGGGACGTACGGATTTTCTAAAGTCTGTTCCATCTGTGTTTCACGGATTGTCATGCTCTGCCATCTGCCCATTGCGGGGTTCAAATTTTTGGAACGGGAATTTCTTTGGTTGCCAATGCGCTCTTGCCCAAATCCCCCGCCCCAAATGTAAAAACAAGCAAACTAAAAGCAACTGTTCCTCAAGTCTGCAGAATCACTATGACCCGAAAAATGCTAGGCTACTGTGGAATCTGCAGGTTGGATTCACGAAATTCAATTCCATACGTTGTGGATTGTCCAACTTCCCTTGGGTAAATGGCCTTTTAAAAGTAAATAGCGGGGGGGGGTGCATTTGTGTGGGAGGAGTATGCAGACTGGGATCCTGGAATGATGTCAGGGGAGCTTTAGCTCTTTACTCTCCCCCCACACTCACACACACTGCAGCCCCAATACAGCTGCCCCCCCCCCCCCGGCCACTGAAATTTGGTGGCAAACGGCTGGGTTTTGTTTTTGCTTCTGCCAAACCACCAAATTAGGTGGCACAGTGGAGGCAGCACTTGAAGACAGGGACTGCATGCAGTCTTTGAGTTGTGGGTTGCCTAACCCTTACTCGTGTATTTGGGTGTTAAGGGCAATATATTTTTATAGATTGGTTGGTGTTGTGGTAACTTTTTCTGTTCTTATTTGTTGTTGTTAGCTGCCTTGGGCATCATTGTGTGGAAAGATGGGGTATAAATTTAAATATGCACGGGCACAATCCTATGCATGCTTGTTTCTATTATTGTTGTTGTTGTTGTTGTTGTATTATCATTCCAACTTTTTCCTATTTCAAGGAACCCAAGGCAGCTTACATGGTCCTCCTCCTCTCCATTTTACCGTCACAACAACCCCATGAGGTAGGCTAGGCTGAGAGTCAGTGACTGGCTCAAAGTCACCAAGTGAACCTCATGGCTGAGTGGGGACTCGGACCCGGATCTCCCGACACCCAGTCCAACACTTTCACATACCTTTGATGAATCTCTGAAACCCTCTACTGGTCCAGAATGCACCACGTGGTTTCACAGATGGTAGCTCATGGGAGCATGCAACAGTCTTAGCACAACACCTGCAATGGCTTCCGGGTTTGTTTGTTTTGTTTTTAATCTGGGGACATTTCCAAGTGCTAGTTGATAAGGTGGCCATGCCTCCTCTTTTGCAGAGGACTGTCCTTTAGTTGAAGGACTGTCCTGTGCAGTTCTAACTTTAAAAATGAGGAATCATAAGGACTGGTGCCCATCAACAGTGAGCAGTTGGAAAGCAGACTGAACAGGTGGGCACACCACACAATAATAATAATAATAATAATAATAACTATTTATTTCTTACCCGCCTCTCCGTCTAGATCGAGTATCTAGTGACAGACTTCCCCATCATGGTGTAATGTGCTATATCCCCCCTTACATTCACTTAAGTAAACCACATTAGTGGAAATGCCTGTTACCAAATATCTAATGCAATCACTTTTGTTAGCAACTGGGCTCCTGAACAAAGTGGTTTCTTGAAGGTAATTGCAGGTCATGCAATGCACTGATTTACATTGGTGTGATCCTGGGTTGCAAATATCTTGTTTAAGTGCAGCTTTACCTAACAATGTATGCAAATTGGGTGGTTTCCTAAATGTGATGCACGGTGGAGGAGGATTAATGGTTATTTTATTTGTTTCCATCTTTAACATAATGTCATCGCATCGGACATGCATCTAGAAAATGCTGATTGTTCAAATTCAATTATGATGAGAGTGATTTTTAAAAGCCCTGGCATACTCTGAGCATATTAATATACTCTTAGCATTGAGGCTAAATCCCTCAGTTAAACATATTTATGCATGTTTATTCAAAAGTAAGTCCTGATCATTTCTATGGGAGTTATTCCCAAGGAGGTGGGTAAAAGCTGGCAGCCTTAATTCAATAATTCTTCTATTCCAACTTGATTACTGTGCATTTAAGTAAGCTTTCATTTAAAATGCTACATAAGAGGTATTGTTCATCCAAAACCCATGGGGGCATCTTCAGTCATTATTGACATTACTAAGGAATTACTGGATTGGATGCTAAGAAAAGTGATCCATAAGTAAGTCTGGTAGGTCCAGAACCAAACTCCTCCAAAGCAAACCATGAATGGCTTGAAGTTCACTCTATCAGCAAATTATTTTCTTCTCTTTTGAAGTCAGGGATGATGATGATGATGATGATGATGATGATGATGATGCTTCGGTCACTGAGATCATTTGAAGGCATGCTCCCTGGTGGTTCCACATGGCTGTTTATGGCCTGACTGGAGTCCACAAGGAGGAGAGCCTTTTTTGTGGTGGCCCCTTCTCTTTGGAACTCCCTGCCCTGGAGATCAGGCAGGTGACAACACTGTGCTGCTTCTGGCACCTCCTGAAAAAACAACTCTATTCCATGAAGCCTTCATCACAATTTTTATTGATATTCGATTTTCAATTGAACCATTTTTAATTTGCTCTTTTGCTCTTTCTATCTTTTTAACGTTGTATCCATACGTTTGCCACTCTGGAATCTGTTTTAGATATGGAGCGGTATATAAATATTGTAAATAAATAAATAGATCATAAAATCTTCTGCCAAAATGACCACTTGCCCATTCAACATCAACCCTCTTCAGTTCTACATCTTCTGTTTCTTCTTTGCCAGTCTAAGTGGGAGAGTTACACACTGCTAATTGAAGTGAGAAAGAAGCAGTCCCTGAACTTTGCACAACTTTATGAATTCTGCTCCCACTTCTGGGGAGGGTTTTGGTTGACCCTTTTTTTCTTTTTTCGCCTTTGTCCATTTGGATATCATCCGGCCTGGCTTCAAGAACCAAGAAATCACTGCAATGCCTCCAATAGTATCAGCCTAGGCCCATTTCCCAGGGCTCCAGATCCATTTCCCATGGCTCTGAGACACCTATTAGTGCCAACGGAAGCTATTTCTTTTCTCAGCTTAATTGCAGTCCAGGGGACAACTTTCAAAGAGGTTGCAGCTGGGGAAGGGAAGGGTTAACTCTCTCCTCCTCACATGCTACAATGCCCTAATTATTTTCTTTGGATGACAGTGAAGCTTAGGTAAAGGATGCAATGAGACAAGGTGCAAATTAACAGAATGTTGTATTTTATTTGCAATGATTTGAATGAGAAATAAATTCTCTGGCTTTGCCTCCTGTGAAATTTAAATAAAGCTGTGTAATGCTGTCTAAATTTCCATAGATAGATATAAATCTGCTTATGCAGTTGTTATTTAGATTTGGGGGTAGGGGGGCAATCTTGAAAGTGCCTAGCAATGCTCATCCAGAGCAGACTCTTAAAACCTTTCATCCAGGAAGAAGGTCTTCCAAGTCATCCAAAGGAGAAATAGTTGTCCCATTTTCTAGAACAACCGTAACTGTATATTTGAGCCATCGATAAATTACACAATGCAACCACCTTGAGTCCTTTGGCAGAAAGGCTGTATACAAACAAGCCAAGAGCTGTTGTTCAGGAGTAGAGCACATGCTTTGTATGTGGAACATCATAGATTCAATCCCAGGCATCTCCAGGTTGGGAATGGAATGGCTGTAGGATACAGTTTCTAGTCCTGAAGGCTCAATGCCATCAGAACCAGTATGCCTATGTACACCGGTTGCTGGGGATCATGGGCAGGAGGGTGCTGTTGCACTCATGTCCTGCTTGTGGATTTCCCATGGGCAGCTGGTTGGCCACTGTGTGAACAGAATGGTGGACTAGGCTAGGCTGACCAGATAAAATCCAGGTCAGGGCTCATGCAACTTTAACAGTTGTAGAGACAAGGGAATTGTCATTTGTTTGCAATTAGTCCCTGGTGAAATTCCCTCTTCATCACAACAGTTAAAGTTGCAGGCACTATACTAGAGTGACCAGATACAAAAGAAGGCAGGGCCCCTGCAACTTTAACTGTTGTGAAGAAGAGGGAATTTCACCAGGAACTAATTGCATACAAATGACCCTGGCTGAAATTCCCTTTTCTCTACAACTGTTAAAGTTACATGAGCCCTGGCCGGGATTTTATCTGGTCACCCTAGACTAGGCGGACCCTTGGTCTAATCCAGCATGGCTCTTATGTCCGTATGCACCTGTCTGAAACCCTGGAAGGAGCTTATAGCAGTTAATGTCGGCCAAGAGTAGGAAACATTTTCTTTTTCTTTTTTCTTCTTTATGCCAAGGGCTGAATCCTCCTCAAGGTTAATATGTAGGTGTCAACATTCCAGTAATGGGTGGAATCAGAGCCATAAGTGTATGGATTTTTTTTTCAGCCTGGCAGGATTGTTTAGCTCTGGTGTGTGTGTATGTGTGTGTGTGTGTGTGCCAGCCACCCATCTCTGTATGCGCCATTCAATTATGTTATGATGGCCATGTGTCCTATTTGACAGAGGACAGTCCCCTATTTTTAAAGGCTATCAGAGGGCAGTCCTCTTTTTGAAGTTCTTTTCCATTTGAAGGGCTGTGCAGTCAAAATCCAGTTGAACAAAAGCAAAACTATGAGCCAGAAGAAGAGATAGCAGAGACTTTGATGCCACCCATCCACTGGACAGCAGGCTGAGCCAAAGACTTCCCCATTATGGGGAGTTGAGTTGTATTGCTATATAAATTATAGTTGTTTTTTCTAAATGTCATTTCTATACCTAAACATTTGCAATGGATTCAGATGAGTTCAGATTTCTATCAATCCAACCTGCGGATTCCACAGCAGACGGATTTTTGCCGAGTCAGGCAGAATTTGTGGACTTGCATAGCGGTTTTTCATTTTTGTGCATGGGCGCTCATGTGCATGCTGGCACTTGCTACTGTGGATTAGCACATTGGCACAAGGGCATATTAGCATGAAGTGCACATGGGCGGCTGTGAATTAGCGCCAACGTCTATTCGCACAAGTTGCACAAAATTCTGGTAAAAGAAAATTGGCTTCCGCCGATGAGTGGATGACGCAATGAAAGACACCTGACAACCCACAAAGCACAGCTGGGACAGATGTAATAAAATCTACACACCCCTACTGGCAATACATAGTGATAAGAAGCTTCCAATGTCAACAAACAACTTTCTCTTCCCTGAGCTTGATCTTTTCTAAGAAGTCAGCATGCAATAACAAGGTACTGACTGCACTTTTGAGAGAGGTGTGGCTCCTACTTTGATGCAAGTCTAGACTCCCCTTTAACTCTGAACTCTTTTTCAGGGGCTTCTCTCCCTGCCCCCCCTCTTCTCCCTAGTTAGACACTCTTGTAGTAAACAAGACTGCCTCTCCTGGGTTTCAGTTACAAGGGAAATGAGGTTCATGAACTCTGACGACTTGAGCACGTTCGGCATAAGAAACATGATTTTCTAGCTTTGAAAGCTTCGCCGCGAACACAGTCAGACACCAAACATGTAGATGGAGCAGGTTCTACCCCCCCCTCCCCCATACAGGTTCCCTCATGAGAAGAAGAGTTGTCAGCCTTCCTCCCGAGGCTGTGATATTCAACCCGTGCTGCACTGAGGATGAGAAAGCAATGCGTTAGGAGGAAGGGTGTTATCTCAAGCAGGAATGAGCTGCATGTTCTTCGATAAACCTTTTCGGTGAAAATGAGGGCGGTTTGGGGGAAGAACACGTTTTTGTGAAACTGCCCCCATGGCTGTTATGAATAATAATTATTAATAAAAGAATTATCATCGTCATCAATATCTGTTGCTGTTGCTGATGCCACATCCTTGCATTTCACAACCCTGGAAATGTTGGCGCTCCCGGGTGTCTAAGTTGGCAAGCAACATCCACCCCCAAACAGTCCCTAGAGTTAAGATGCAGAAACTCAAGTTCAGGGGAGAAAACTGACCTTCTGGGGTTCCCCAGATGCCCTAGATGCCCCCTTCCATTAGCTCCATCCCTTTCTTTGACTGCTGGTCATTTGGTGCTTTACTGGCTTTTCATAGACTCATAGAATAGTAGAGTTGAAAGGGGCCTATAAGGCCATCGAGTCCAACCCAATGCTCAAAGCCGGAATCCACCTTAAAGCATCCTTGTCCAGCTGCCTCTTGAAGGCCTCTTGTGTGGGAGAGCCCACGGCCTCCCTAGGTCATGGGTTCCATTGCTGTACTGCTCTAACAGTCAAGAAGTTTTTCCTGGTGTCCAGCCAGAACCTGGCTTCCTGTTACTTGAGCCCATTATTTTGTGCTGCCCCTGCCCTATTCTGAAAGGTCAGAATGCTGCTTCTAGGGCTTAGTTATGGGTATTAACAGCTGCCAGCTAAAACTAGGGATGATACAGAAATCTGTTCGGGGATGTGGTTTCACAAGTTGTCCTAGGCTCACATCCATATTTCGTTTCAGTTCCCACAGTGGTGCTCAACTCCTTCTGCAGTAAGTCAGGCCAGTTTGCAGATTTTCCAGGAATTTTGCACCTTTTTGTGTGGGTGGGTGGGTGGGTGTTCTGCAATTTGCATCAATTTCTGAGCCATTTGCGCAAATTACAGCCAGATTTGTGCAATTTGCACACATTCTGCTGTGATTTTAGCAAATTTGGCTGGAATGTGCCCAAACGGCTCAGAAATTTGCATCAATTGCTGAACCTTCTTCTCCAAACAAATACACACAAAAAGGTCCAGGAAACAGCCTGAACCTGCTGCAGAATGCCATCAAACCAACAAAAGAACTGGATTTCCCAGGAATGGACATGCCTAGCTTAAACACGCTGCTGCTGCTGCTGCTGATGATGATGATGATGATGATGATAGACCCCTACCCTTTTGCCTTCACCACTGCCCACCACAGAAATGTGGCCCCTGAGAGCTTCTGTGAAATGGAATCCAGTTCTCAGGCTGAAAGAGGTTCAACAAGCCTACCCTGGGGTGAAGACCAGAAGAAATGCCCTCAGTTTGATTGGCTTCAGGGCGATGCTACATAATGATGTGGCACCATCACGATGCCATTCAATATGGAAGCAGTCCATCCTGTTTAGTTTCCTGGGAAATCTGTAGGAAAATAATAAAGCCCAACAATTGCCAGGACTCCCAGGAATGCCATCAGTGCTGGTGAAAGGGACTGGAGCAACTCCTCTGTGGGGGAAGGTTACAACACATGAGATTGTTTAGCTTGGGGTGGGAAAGGAGGGCTAGAAGACATCAGTTAGCACAGATTCACCGGGAATTGTCAAGATTGTGCTGGAGGGGATGTAAAGAACGAGGTTCCACCCAGCAGATATGGTGGTCCTATGTAAAAGTGTGCAAAGTTTTGGACTGAAGTCTTTGGTGAAATTGATAAGATACGTGGACAAAAGTTGGAGAGAACACCGGAGTTGGCACTTTTAGGACTATTTCTGGGAAACAACAATAATAATAATAATCCCTACCAAGCCTAAAAAGGGTATTCCTGTAGTACCATATTTGCTGTTGGTACCTTTTTCCCCCCCAACCAGCAGCTGCTTGAGGATGTTAGATCTACTTCTATGGAAAGTTCCTAAAGAAATAAAAAATATATAAAAAAGCAACTGACATTTAAACTACTGTTGAAGTGGTAAGGATTTCTGAGAACAGTTTGATTTGTCTGTGTTTTGCAAGTACTAATCAAAATTCCCAAATAACTTCATAAATGGGATAGAAAGAACTTGAGATTTGCCAAAACGCATTCTAACCATGTACTTCTCTGCTGATCTCTTCAGTCCTCTGACTGGTCCGTTCCGCAACCCAGAGCCCCTTTGTGGCATGCACACATGCTAAGCCTTCATGGATAGCCCAAAATGGTTAACCATCATGGTTTAGTGCGCCATCTGAATAGGGTCTCCATCTGAATAGGGTCTCCATTTGAAAACGACCAATGTGGTGTAGCGGTTAAAGCGTTGGACTGAAAGTCGGGAGATCCGGGTTCTAGTCCCCACTCAGCCATGGAAGTTCACTGGGTGACTTTGGGCCAGTCACAGACTCTCAGCCCAACCTACCTCACAGGGTTGTTGTTGTGAAGATAAAATGGAGAGGAGGATTATGTATGCTGGCTTGGGTTCCTTGGAAGAAATAAGGTGGGATATAAATGCAATAAATAAATGAATAAATAAATAAATAAATTTACCATAAGAACTGTTTCGAGTGCTTTTTATCCTCCAGCTTATTTTAATTTGGCATTATGATGTTGCAATGGTTTTATTCATTGCTTCTGGTTTTATCTTTTGTTTGTTTGCTTGTACTTTGTTTTTAATGCATGCACACCACCCAGAGAACTTTAGTTTCTGGGATGTTTAAAAGTACAGGAAATAAATCAGTAGGGGGGGACAGAAGGTGGGAGAAAGTCAAACTCACATATGCCTCCATCCCTACTGGGGAGTTTGAATGTGTTGATTCTTGTTCTGCTAACACCCCCTCCCTTTCCAAAAAACCCCACAAAAGTGACAAGCAAAGGACCCCTGAATCAGTCACATGCTTTGGCGGCTTCTGCTCCCTTTTGCCTTCTTGCCAAAGCGCCAGGGGGAGAGAAGAGAGAGTGAGAGATGGCAGCTTTCTCAAAGACTTTCGCAAACATCAATTCATTAATGAATTAAAGGGGAGAGAAAGTGAAGGAGGGTGTGGGCCAGGCTGCAGAGAAGGGCTGCCTGGGGAAAAAGAAGTCTCACCGCCATCTTCATTAAAGTCAAGTTCTAGCAAGCAGCTGCTTTAGTGCAGGGTGAGAACCACAGAGGAATGGGGTGTATCTGCATTACAAAGCAGTCCTGGATTACGTTCCCAGTTGCCTTCTGCCCTTTCTGGTTCCTTGCAATGTGGGGTAAACACTTCTAGGTAGGGATGTGTATCATATCGTTAGAATTTACGATAACGATACGATATGCTCTCTATCATGCCTAAAAGTTACGATGATGATACGATAGAAAAAACCCTACGATAATAATCAGAGATGATAATTTAGGGGCAATTTTATCATTTTATCGGACTGCCATATAAAAATGCCTATAACTACTGTATTTTAAAAGTTAAAGGTCTGAAACTTGGTCACAGTGCTTCTGGAGTATGCCTAAGTATGTGTATGAAATTTGAGATCGATCCCTCCAACTCTCGATTTTATATGAATTTTTTAAAGATTGTTTCCGTTCTGACAGGTCAGAATGAACGCATGGGGCGAGCTGTCATTCTGATCTGTGGGAACGGAAATGATCTTTAAAAAATTCATATAAAATCGAGGGTTGGAGGGATCGATCTCAAAATTGGCACATATGTGTAGCAACATGTGCTACACATATGTGCCAAATTTGAGATCGATCCCTCCAACTCTCGATTTTATATGAATTTATTAAAGATCTTTTCCATTCTGACAGATCAGAATGACAGCTCGCCAGACCTGTCAGAACGGAAATGGTCTTTAAAAAATTCATATAAAATCAAGGGTTGGAGGGATTGATCTCAAATTTCATACACATACGTAGGCATACCCCATAAGCACTGTGACCAAGTTTCAAGCCTCTAACTTTTAAAATACAGAAGTTATAGGCATTTTTTCTTTCTGCAAAAAATATCATATTTTAACGATAATTATCGTGAAGACGATACGAATCACCTACGATATGAATGAAGACGATATTTTTTTTGGTCCGAAATGATGATAATGATAAAAGACTATATTTTTTGGTGTGCACACCCCTACTTCTAGGACAGTGTGGGACGGCTAAATGTCACTGTAAATGGTTGGTCAATGGTGTCTTGTACAGCTTCCTCACATCACCTACCAGGGTAGTATCATAGAATCATAGAATAGTCGAGGCCATCGAGTCCAACCCCCTGCTCGATGCAGGAATCCACCTTAAAGCATCCCTGACAGACGGCTGTCCAGCTGCCTCTTCAATGCCTCTAGTGTGGGAGAGCCCACCACCTCCCTAGGCCATTGGTTCCATTGTCATACTGCTCTAACAGTCAGGACGTTTTTCCTGATGTCCAGCCAGAATCTGGTTTCCTGTAACTTCAGCCCATTATTCCGCTTCCTGCACTCCGGGATGATCGAGAAGAGATCATGTACAATTTTAGCTTGTAAACTTTTACCATTTTGATGTGTGCATTTTAAAGTACTCATAGCGTGTTGGAATCAGTGCTGGCCATGAAGGGTTATTGGGCAGGACTCCCACAATACACCTTCTCCTTCAGTGAGGCTACCCCCTCAACAGTGCCGGATTTAGGAACAAGCCAAGTAAGCCCTGGCTTAGCACCTCATATTATGAGGGGCCTCTAAATATGTTGGAGACAACTAAGATGCATTACAATTGAAATCGCTTTGGCTTAAACATGTTGGAAAGTCTGGTGTGTCTAACAGCAGAGTTGCTTTATATAGAGAGGAAGTGTGGCCATGCAGCATTTTGTATTGCAGGCAATAAGCACAGGCAAGAGCCGGTTTAAAAGAAGTTCAAATCAGCTTACTTTATTAGTGCTTTTATACACACCTTCAGAAAAGGCTATCTCAGTCTGTTGAACTGCAAGCACCCCCTAGCGCTGGATGGTACCATTTCATTGCCCTTTCTATTCTAAGGCAATGCACTTTTTCTCTCTTTATTTTTATGGTATGAGGCCTCTGAGTCATGACATGGCTGAAGGCCTCAGCATGTCTTAATTCAGCCCTGCTTCCCACCATCATTTTCACCAGTTCCTCTTGCTCCTATTCCTCTTTCTTATCATGACAACACTTGCTTGCTTGACAGGCAGAGAGCCAGGGAGCAAGTAGGCTGTGGCAAGGGTGACCATGCAGAAAGGAGGACAGGGCTCCTGTATCTTTAACAGTTGCATAGAAAAGGGAATTTCAGCAGGTGTCATTCTTATGCCTGCAGCACCTGCTGAAATTCCCTCGTCATCACAACAGGTAAAGCTGCAGGAGCCCTGCCCTCTTTTGTATCTGGTCAAGATGGCAGGGCTCCTGCAGCTTTGACTCTTGTGAAGAGGGAATTCCACCAGGTGCTGCCATGCATAACAATGACACCTGCCGAAATTCCCTTTTCTATTCAAGTGATAAAGACCCAGGAGCCCGGTCCTCCTTTCCATAGGGTCACCCTAGCTATGGCACTTACTACTACTACTTCTCTCCACAACCACTGTCTTGGCCAGAGCAAGAGGCAGGTGAATAAGCGGGTTGTAATGGTGAGGAGGAGGAGGAGGAGCAACTCCAAGGACTCTTGTTGGTGGATATCTGCTGGGTTGTGCGCCCTTGGCAGGTAGCCAACCATGTGTATCCTTCACACCAGCCCTCGTATAAAATAGCTGTTTTTTATATATTGTTTGTTTAAACTGCTTCTATACATGATAAAATACATAAAGAGCTTTCCTATACAAGGCATTTATTATGTGCTCACCATTCCTTGTTCACAGTTGTTTATGAGTTCTTTAGAAGACCTTGTGACTCTCCAGTTTCCCTTCTGTTTTCTAAGAGCGCTTTCTGGGGAGGGTGGGTGTCTGTATGGTTAGAGCAGGAGAAATGGAGCATTCTATGTGAAAATGAAAGAAAACATGCATTTCTACTTGTGCAATTGTGAAATCCCCTATAGCACAATGCCACCTAGAGGTTACGCAGTAGTAAAACAGGGAAGGGAAACCCTTATTGTAGAGCTTGGATCTCAATTCTGCAATGAAACAAACAGTAGATATAGCGGATTTGCAGCCTCATGGAGAAAAGCTCAAAATACAATATAAAAACAAATGCAAATAAATAAAAATAAAAAATACATTTTTTAAAAAAAAGTACAAGAACAGCAGAACAGAGCCATACAGTTACAAGCCAGGGAATGCCTGAGTAAACAGGTGCATCTTCAAGGGAGGTCTAAAGCTTGATACAGTTTGGGCTTCTTGGACTATACATAGGAGAGCATTCCAGAGAGTGGGTGCCACTACCAAGAAGCCCTGCTTATGTCCTATTACCTGACAACACACTGTTGGTCACTGAATGATCTCAGGGATTGATTTGGTGTGTATGGGGGGAAACAGGCAGCTAGGTATATTGTCTTTGGGTTGGATTCGGATTAAAATTGGATCAGGTAGACCTCCCTACCCCCCTCCTTCCTACAACAGCCCTTCCAGTCTCTTGAAAATGTGACACAGAGTCAGGAAACCTGGTGAATGAGGTGAGCTGTAGTGGGGGGAGGGGGATACCCCCCCAAATGGGAGGAGGGATCTTCCATGAGTAAAACACTTCTTGTCATGGAAGGTTTCTTAAGCGCTTGTTCCTAGTTGGAGAGACCTGTGGCTATGACAGGTGGCTACTAGGTAGGGTGATGGAAGACAGTTCTATTTTACAGAAGACAGTTCTTTCTTTGAAGGGCTGTCAGACGATAGCTGCCTATTGGTTACTGTGCCATTGGTCAAGGTTCTGCTATTCATGTACAAAGCATAGCAACTTCCCCTACGTGCAGCCAACAGATCTTTAAGATCTTATGGATTGAAGGCCTGCTCCCATCTACTCATGGTATGCTCCCAATCTGTCCCCTTTTTACTTCTCCTGATGCCAGAGTTCCGATGTCGGTAAGGTGCTTAATACAGACCTTTCTGGAGGGACTGAAAATTTCTACATGGTTCAGAACCACAATACCTGATGGAATGCCTCTCGTGATTCAAACGTACCTGGACACCATGATCAACATCTCTCCCTCTTTCTGAGTGCCATCTCTGAAGGAGATTTGGAAAGTGTCAACATAGGAGATGGCCTTTTCAGTGGTGTCCCCCTGACTTTGAAATGAGAGCTCCCCGCAGTGGGCCACCTGGTGCCAACATTGTCATCCTTTCGGCCCCAGGTTCAGACTGCCCTATACTCCCAAGCATTTAATGGCATACAATGGGGCATTTATGATCATCATCTAAACAGGTCTAGTATATTTTATTGCAACTGTTTTTTAGCTGTCTAAATTGTTTTAAATTTTAAATATTTAAATTGTTTATGCTGTATTTTACACTTTATTTTTAATGTTGTATTTTATTGTCTTATGGATTTTTGTGAACCACCCAGACAGCTTTAGCTAATGGGTGTTATTGAAATAATAAATAAATAAATAAATAATAAATAAATAAATAGTGCATGAGGCTGGCTTAGTTGTACTGCTGTAGCTAAGCAGGCATGGCCCTGTGCTGTATGCTGCCTAGAGGGAGGACTACCTGGGAATGATAGTTAAGTTCTCTGGAGGAAGAACAGAGCATAAATGTCATTCATCCTCATTATACTCAGTGATGGAGGAGCATTCCAATCCCCTCCAAGAGTCTGCAAAACTATTTCACAACTACCTAGTGATAGGGATGGAGGAGAAATTTATTTGGTTCTCATTTCAATGAGAACTTATTAAATTCATAAAATCATAGAATCGTAGAGTTGGAAGGGGCCTATAAATCCATTGAGTCCAACCCCCTGCAAGAATTCTCCAATGCACTCCCTGAACCTAGACATCAAATTCTGTACTTTTCAAAAGTCTGATGCAGGTTGCAAAAATAGATTTTATTTTTAAAAAAATGCATACACTTGAACCAGTACATACAAAAAAAAGTGTTTATTTGGGAAAATGTGCCCAAACATACATCTGTTCAAAAATGCACTTTATATGCAAATGTACAAGAAATGCACATTTGTATATAAGTTGGAAAATGTGCCTCAAAAGACATATGCATTTCTGTGAAGACTTCGAAAGGGGTGGGGGGGGAATCACAATCCGATGCAGAAATGAGAAGGAATAAATTTAGTAGGGGGAAAATAGAACTCTGAGTGAAATTGAGCTTGACAGATTTTGCCATCCCTAACTACTCGTAGTAATTTTCAAAGGTCTATTTGTTGCTGCCTTGAGCAATTACTGGGTGCAGCACCCAGACGGAGAGGTGCTATTGGGATCATCAGAAAGGTGAGAAAATTGAAGAGTCAAACTAGATTGCCTCCAGGAAAAATTCTGCAGGTTTCTAGTCAGCCGGAGCAGGGCACTCTCAAAGTAATACAACATGCTTCCCTGGGACTGCAGGAGGAAATGCTGCTCATGAACAGTCAGCATTCCACTCAGCAACATGAGGTTAGCACTAATAATCGTCCCACCCTTGCAAAGTGCTTTGTAAATCCATGTAATAAGGAGCCTTCAGGAGATGTGAGCGGTTAGCCTTTCATTATGTCATGTTTGCCTTGACATGTCAAATGGTGGGATGGAGTTGTCTCTTTGCATATGCAAGAACACTCATCTGGAAAGTGGATAAATCATAGGATAGTAGAGTTGGAAGGGGCCTATAAGGCCATCAAGACTGACCCCCTGCTCAATGCAGGACTCCACCTTAAAGCACCCCTGACAGATAGTTGTCCAGCTGCTTCTTGAATGCCTCTGGTGTGGGAGAGCCCACTACCTCCCTAGGTCATTGGTTCCATTGCCATACCGCTCTAACTGTCAGGAAGGTTTTCCTGATGTCCAGCCAGAATCTGGCTTCCTGTAACTTGAGCCCAATATTCCGTATTCTGCACTCTGAGATGGTCGAGAAGAGATCAGTCGAATATTTTGGACTGGCTCCATCATTAGTCGAATATTTTGGACTGGCTCCATCAGGTACATGCAGAAAGAAAGTATCTGCACTCCGCGAGCCACTGAAGTCAAGGATGTGTGTCTCAAATCAAAAGTAGGTTAGGGTGAGGATGTTTCCCTTTCTTTAATCTGGGTCACCAAACCAGAAAGGGTGGACTGTCTTTGAATGTGCCCAAATCACATAGAAAGAGAGGAAGGGATTAGCTTTTAAAGAAGGGGTGGGGAACCTCAGCCATGTGGGTTTAATCCAACACACCTGTGGTCCAAATCTGGCTCTCTAAGGTTTGTCCAGATGGCAACTCCCTCTTTCCCTGGCTCAACCCCTTTTACCCAACCACCAATTGTTTGATAACTCACCAGCTTTTTGCACTCCTACCATTGTAAAATATTAAAATATCTCTCACGGGGATTTACTTACTGGCAGTAAGAGGTTTAAAATAAAATATCTGTATATTTTTGCCTCCATCCATTTCCTTTCTTCCTTCAATCCATCTCTCTGACCCACCCCTCTCTGTCTCCTTTTTACAGGATCCTTTATACAAGGGGAAATTGCATTTCCTTACCGCGGCTCTGCTTCCAGCATCACTTCCGCATTTGCAACGAGCTGAAATTACGTGAGGAAGAGAGCAGCAGAGACCACATGGTCCACACAGTTCAATGGGAACAGCATCTTCTAGTGGGCATTTTATAGCATAACTTCTAGGGGTGTGCACTGGATCGGGTCCGATCCACGATCCAGATCTGATCCAGGGGAAATCAGATACAATTATCCAATTTCCGATCACCCCACTGGATCGTTCAATCCAATCTGATCTGATCCGGAAAGCACCCAATCCAGATTGGAGGATCGGCGGGCGCCCACTGGCGCCCGCCACCACTTCCATCGGCGGGCCCCAGTGGGTGCCCGCTGATGGAAGCAGACAGTGGAGGGAAGCTTCCCTGGTGGGGCTGTCTGCTTCCATCAGTGGGCGCCACCTGGCACGCTACCCAGGAGCAGACTGCGAAGCCTGCTTGCAGTAGCGGCCAGCGGCGGAGGGGAGCGGACCTTCCAGAAAGGTAAGCAGGGGGGAGGGGGGCCCACAGACCGCTTACCTTCTGGGGCCATCCGCTCCCCTCCGCTGCTGGCCACTACTGCGAGCAGGCTTCGCGGCCTGCCCCTAGTTAGCACGGCAGGTGATGTCATCACCTGGCACGCTACTCAGGAGCAGGCCGCGAAGCCTGCTTGCAGTAGCGGCCAGCGGCGGAGTGGAGTGGACGGCCTCGGCAGGTAAGCAGGGGGAGGGGGCCCCAGGTAGTAAGAAGCACGGGGGAGGGGGCTTACCTGGCCCCGGGACGTAAGAACCACTAGGGGGGAGGAGGGAGTTAGGCCCCCCTCACCCACCCACCACCATTTTTTCCCCATAGACTTGCATTGGGGAAAAACTTTCCCCAATGCAAGTCTATGGGGAAAACAAAAATGGCGGCTGATCCAAAAATCGGATGTCCGATTTTTGGATCGGGATCGGGTCCGATCTGATCCGAGGGACCTCCGATTTTGTCCTGAACAATCCAGGACAATCTCGGAGGTCCCGATCCGGGTCCCGATCTGATTTGGGGGGTCCGTGCACACCCCTAATAACTTCACCTGCACATGGCAGGAAAAATCTGACAAATCCTGACTTATTTCAGAAGAGCCGGGTTTTTTTGTGGCATAATTTATAACACTAAAACTGGGAAATGGAGCAGGAGATGCACAGGAAGCTGACAGCAAATGACCCACAAACATCCACGAGCGTGTTATAAAGCTCTACTGTTCCCTCTTTCTCTGGCTCGCCTTCTTTCCTTCCATCCATCTCATTGGCTCCTCTCTCTCTTTCTCCTCTCCCTATGAAAGCCAATGGACAAATGACCCCATTGGGAGAGGGAAAGCACCCCCTATTGAAAATCAGCTGGAGGGGGGATGAAAAATGAACACACATCAAGGACCCTTTGCTCCAATGGGGGGGTGGACTACCCCCCATAACCATTTTTCAGCTTGATGGCATGTTTGAAAGGCAAAACTGGGTAAAGCGCAAATTTTGAAGGATAACTGAATTTTGGTTCTCAAAGTAGTTTGAAAGTATGAAATTACTTAAGTTCACATTAAAATGGGAACTAAATGAATTTCTCCCTCAGTCCTAACACACCAAAGAGCAACAGTACATAGCATTATACCTGTTTTATTAAGGTTCAGCACCATCACAATCCTAGGCATAGTTACCTGGGAGTAAGCTCCACTGAACTCACTTCTCCAGCTGCAGAGGCTCAGCTTGTAAAACACATTGCTCTTCAGCCTTTTTTCACTATCCATCAGAAATTCAAACAGTCTTGCACAGAAGTGCTGCACTTTGAACTGCTGGCATGAAGTAGGAATGCCATCAAAGAAAAGGAAGATAATATCCAGCTTCCACTTGATTGTTTCCCTCATTCTCCAACTTCCTCTGCACTAATCTGTGACAAAACAGTTGTAAAACTTGAAAGCCTCGTTATCATCTCATTCACTAGCCAGAGTCATGAAGTCCCCATCAATTACCCTGATGCTCCAGCAGATGGCACCATGACTCTTGCTCTGAATATAGCTTTGGCTCAAGTATTCAGCCAGAGTAGACATGGGATAGGCAATACAACACCTACAGGAACCAATGCACCCTCAGATATCTTTCTTATTGCACCAAAGTACCCTACTACTCCCAATTATATTAAAAAAAATAACACATTTTCTTACCCTCAGCTGGGATGGCTATTTTATTAATTTGTTTGCAATATTTATATACCACTTAATTATCTAACACAGATTCCGTGAAATTGGTCTGAAATTGGTTTCTGTTGGGGCTCAAAACAATGGGTTCAAAAGAGTTGTTCAGAGTGCTATGGCCCAGACACTGGCTCTGTCTTGAACAGACTTGCATTTTGCCATGCCTCCTAGGGCAGCCATTTTGTGGTGGTGCCCAGGGCAGTTTCGCAAATTACCAAACGTGCCCGTAGACCAGAAAGGTTGCCTACCCCTGAAGCAGACCCATTGAAATCAATGGGAATGTAATTAGTCATGACTAACTTAAGTCTCATTGTTTTCAATGGGTCTGCTCAAAGCAGGACTAAATCTGGATCCAACCCACAGTCTGTGAGGTGTTCCCCCTCCACTCCACAGATGGTCTGTAAGTTCTGATGATAAAAGTGTTGCTGTTACCTTTGCACAATAAAAAAGTCCTTAACCAGGAAAGAGCATAATCAAATATGATACATCATCATCATCATCGTTTTTTAAAAAAACTGGGGCTTAGATGATAAAAAAAAAATCTGTGATGAGTTTGTTTTGTTTGTTTGTTTGTTTAGGAGAAGGGATCATTATATGCACACAACTCATCTGCCCTGTACACATAATTTAAGGCAAAATGGGGCTTCTAATGTAAGCCCTTCATTGGGTATTTCAATATTCCTCGAATAGGCTCTGCACCTCAAAGAACAAAGTGAGATTGAATAAATCCACTTGAGATCAGCACACAACACACATCTCCTTTCTCTTGTATCGCTCTCGTCTGAGTATTTCTGGAGCTGACGTAAATGGAGGCCCTCCTCATAATTGTGTTTACTACCACAAGCACCAATAGGCAAGGTAGGGAACGACATCAAAAAAGATTAAAACCCGATATAATCTGCTAAGAATTCTGACAGGCAAAGAATAATGCTGCAGGCTTCTCCACTAGATGGCACTAGTAAGCACCTGCAAAGCAGACACACCAGTTTGATAGGTGAATAGCACAAAACATGAAGCGCTTAATACATATAAGAACATAAGCAGAGCCTTGCTGGATCAGACCGAGGGTCCATCTAATCCAGCACTTTGCTCACACAGTCACCAACCAGCTGTCTGCCAGGGACCAACAAAGCAGGACACGGTGCAACAGCACCCTCCCACCCATGTTCCCCAGCAACTGGTGCATATAGGCTTACCGCCTCAGGTGTGTTCTAACTAGCCTGACTTCCTGCTCCTTCTCCATATTTTTTTTTTGCCTTTTTGTGGATGCTCTATTAAAAGAGCAAAGATAGCCATGTTGGTCCATTAGAGGGGGGCAGAATTTGGGCACCATCACCAGGGGGAAAACACCTGACTCAGCCACCTGCCTAACTTCTGAAGGAGGGGAGAACTCTGAGAAGAGTCTCCAATAATATGTCATTTACAGAGGGTCTCATGAGCAAGGCCAGCCCTACCATTAGGCAGAGTGAGGCAGTCACCTTAGGAAACAGATGCTGAAAGGCAGCAGCAAGATGTTGGAGAAAAGAGCTGTGTACCATGTGGCCTGCACAGCACTCCCTAAGTTAAGTGTAGTGGAGGACACCGTCCCACCATCAGTGTGGAAGACAGATTTGTCTTCCAGGCCAGTTGGCTTTTTGACCATGGAATGGGAGGGCCATCATCTTGTTATTCATTTCAGGCAACAAAATATCTCGGGCCTGTCCTATCCTAAGAAAGTAAGTGGTCTTCAGATAACCTGGCTTCCTGGCCTTATCTACTGGAAGACAAACAGGTTCCACCACCCACTCACTGCAATAAATGTATGACCAATTCATATAACATGTGGAATGAGGTGTAAAGACTTCCTAATCAGATGGTGTAATTGTTAAGCAGGATGGAGACCCGGGACCAAAAGTATATTATTCCTCCTCTAGCCAGTGGTCCAGGTAGGGTTGGACTTTAGGGTAAAAGTCCAGGTCATCACAGCCCAGCCCCCACTGCCTCCACGAACGAACACCCAGAGAATGGCAGTAAACTGCATCTTATCCTTATCATCATGATGTTTCTGTTGATTTAAGTGAGTTTAAAAATGCAAAAAGACTTATGCTCAGTATTTCCCCCCCTTTTTATCAGAGTCGGCAAACAGTTTTGATGTTATTGTTCTAACTAGAGATGTACCAATTTTGTAAATCCATTCCATCTGCAGTTCATGGATTGACAGGTGCCTTTTGTTCCACTGCTCACTCATTAGTGGAATCAGATTCTCCCCCCTCTCCCATTTCATGAATTTGTGCAAATTCACACTCATGAAAATGCACAAATCCCTCCCCCATGTGCATTTCCATGCTTTAGTTTATGGGGAAATGCACATTTTGGGGCAGTGCTTTCTTTTTTGGATTATGATTATGATTAACTTATTTTTGACAACTAAATTTGCATGAAATTCCAGAAAGTTAAAAAGAGAGAGAGAGAGAGAACTCCACAAGTCTACAGAATCATGTGACTCAAGAAAATCCAGTCCTCAGCATAATCCGCAGGTCAGGTTCATGGAAGTCGAAACTAATTTGATTCCATTGCAGATTTCTCTGACATTCCAAGTCTAACGTATCAGGAATGTAGACACAGTTTTAACACACAGAACGGCAGCTGGAGGAGAAGAAACAGAAATGTTAGCTGTGTGGCTCACAACTGAAATAATACATATGGCCACCTAAAGGGGCCCCCCATCAGACCATGATGTCCAGGTCTAAAATTCCCTAATGACATTACTGCCTCAAGCTTGTGCATCCATAACAAAAGCAGCTGAGTTCACGTTTTCAAAAGAATTAGGAAAGCCTATCGCATGTTATCGGCAAAGATTGGAAATGGTTCCATCGATCTGGGCTTGCGACACCCAGTTTGGGCCTGCGTTCTTTCGCCCCGAGCATCAAAACGCACCCCTCCCCATGTTTGATCACCAAGCCTGACCCCCCCTCCCCCCACTTTGCCGCCGGACCCCTCTGCTTCCTTCCCTAATTAATTTTCTGAAGAAGCTGGAGTCTGCCTCAAGTGCCTGGCTAAGGTGACCTCGTCTGCGTAGAAAGTGGCCCTCTTGTGAGCCCAGCTCCAGGATAATGGACCTGACATTCTTAAGCAATTTCCGCTTTACAAATAGCCTCTTCCCTATGAGGAAGGGAAAATGAAAACACAGCCTTGGGAGCTCTTAGTCATCCAGGGTCCATGCTTCCCTCTCCTTTGTTGCAAGAAGACCTGCCCCACCACTCAATACTTCTGTTCCTCTCATCTAATTAGCTGCTGTCTGTTCAAAGGAAGCTTTCCTAATTCCCTCTTCCTCCTCCTCTCCCCCCCCCTTCCATTAGTACTTCAGTTTCAGACTATACTGGATATAATTTAGGGACCGGAGCACGAAAGCAGACAGCAGGGCGAAGGGTAAACCTCCATGAGAAGAAAAGTGAGGACCTGAAATTGTGAGCAAGACGTCCAACAAAGGGTGGGAATATTTGGAAACTTCAGAACGGCCCAGACTCTCAAACATGCAAACAGGGGAGATAGCAGAGGGAGAGGATTGGCCAAGCGACTACTGATGTCACAGCAGCCCTGAACTCTGCATTCTAAAAGTCTTTTCCTCACTGCTGTCCCTAGGGACATGGGGGTCTTTGTGGGACATTTGTAGGAACGGGGGGAGCTTGAGACCTTCAGGCATTCCTCTGTTATGCTATAGTGCTAAAGGGTTCAAGTTTCCGGCCCCAAACCTGAGCCTGTTATAGGCTCAGATTTGGGTAGGGGACATATTTGGCCCAAAATATGGAAGAGAAAGTGCTCCCAGAACTACAATATGATCAGTGGCACAATGATAAATTTTGAAGTGCAGGAGCTTATCTTGATAGCCTTCATAGCTACATCACCAGGAAGAGTCCACCGTCACACACCCCAGAACATATCTATCTAGCTATCTATCTAGCTATCTAGCTATCTAGCTATCTATAATCTCCTGCTTTTCTATTATTTGTATTCAAAAGAGTTAGAAACTCCATCATAAAATGTCAACATACAACACACACAATCCACTAATGAAAGTTCGTGGGGCATGACCAGTTCCCAGCGTATTTACCTGTGAGTAAGCTCCATAGAATTCAGTGGTGCTTACTTCTGACTGCAGAGGTCCAGCTTGTGAAACATACTGAACTTTCACAGAGATCTTCAGCCAACTGAAATGCAAACTTTCACCTTCAGTTAGAAATGCCAACCGTCTTGCAAAGAAATGTTACCATTGAAACAACTAGCATGAAGTAGGAAAACCATCAAAGGAAAGGGAAGAATTGTCTGACCTCTGTTTGGCTATTGCTAATCTTATAATAACAATTTAATAATAATAATAATTTTTATTATTATTATTATTATTATTATTATTATAATAACCCTCATCACCTCTTTCACTTGGCAGGGCAAGGAAGGTTCTTCAGGTACCCTGGCACTCTGACACACGTTATCACTGCCCCTTCCCTGAAAAAAATCCCGGATCTGCATTCCCCCTCCAGTACATCAGAAAATATGATACAAACAAGATATACTGAAAATTATAAAGTTGGGCATGTTCAACATGAAGAGGCTGCCAGAAGACTAACATCTATTTTGGAGGTAGACTCTGTTTGAAGGACTCTCCAGTTTACGTCCAGTGGAAAAAGCCAGTGTAGTGTAGGAGAGCCAGTGTGGTGTAGTGGCTAGAGTGTTGGACTGGGAGCCGGGAGATCCAGGTTCTAGACCCCATTTGATGACTTTGGGCCAGTCGCAGTCTTTCAGTCCATAGACTCTCAATCCAACCTACTTCAAAGGGTTGTTGTTGTGAGGATCAAATGGAGAGGAGGATTATGTATACCATGAGATTAGACAGATAGATAGATAGATAGATAGATAGATAGATAGATAGATAGATAGATAGAATAAGTAAAGACTCCTGGGCAGTGTCAGCTCCAAGTCTGTTTGTGGCTTTGTGGGGGGGGGGGGGGAGGTTATATAGGGAACGGGTGCTCCTCCTTGCCATAAACACCACTGCCATTCCATTGCTGCCTCCCTCTAGGCCCAATCTGCACAACTGCCCCCAAAGGAAGAACAGAAGACAAATGGAGGCTGATCCTTATTTTCTTTGCTGTTGTTGCTTATTGAATTCTTGGAGAAGGCCAGTGTACAAGCAGCAACAGCAAGGAAGAGCAGGGCCAGAAGGCCTTAGCAATGCGCCCCCTGCAGGATTGTGAGGCCTCAGCAAGTGCCCAATGATGCCGACCTCGGATGCTGTTCATGCTGGCTCTATCCTCCCATGATCAGCTGCTCCAGTTACCCTCTGTTGAAGGGTGTTATTTTCTTCTGCTTCTTTCCATCTGGAGGAACCGAACTGTCCAGTCCCTCCTGATGGTAAACACAGTCCTTCTCTCATAGACATGATATAAGTGTACAAAATTATGCATGGTGTGGAGAAAGTGGATAGGGAGATACTTTTCGCCATCTCTCATAATACTAGAAGCCAGTGGGGTCATCCCATGAAGCTGATGGGTGGGAGATTCAGGACAAATCAAAGGAAGAACTTCTTTACACAGCACATAGTTAAATAATGGAATTTGCTACCACAAGACATAGGCCAGATCTACACCAAGCAGGATATGACACTTTGAAAGTGGTTTGAAAACTATATACTATTATTATTAACAACATTTGTATACTGCCCCATAGCCGAAGCTCTCTGGCTGGCTTACATAAGATTTGGAGTGTGTCCTAGGCCCCAGCAGTTGTCACTACTGTTATAAAGCATTTAAAAGCAGCAATGTAGGTCCTGCCATGGTGATGGCCACCAATTTGGATGGCTTTTTAAAGGGGTTAGCCAAATTCGTGGAGGATAAGGCTATCAATGGCTACTACCTCCAGCTTCAGAGGCAGTAAGCCTATCTACACCAGTTGTTGGGGAACATGGATGGGAGGGTGCTGTTGCGCTCATGTCCTGCTTGTGGGTTTCTTGTGGGCAGCTGGCTGGCCGCTGTGTGAACAGAAAACTGGACTAGATGGAACTTGGGTCTGATCCAGCATGTCTCTTATGTTTCCCATCCAGCCTGAAGCTTCTTCTGCTATTATTAGTTATCAGAGATAAGATGGTATTTAAATACTCTCTTATCTCCGATCGTAAATTGAGTTGTTGTGCTTTGCAGACATGGAAGCTATTACGTGAAATTGAGCCATGTGTTTGGCAGGCATGAAATGAGATTTCCCCAAGAACGTCTCCAAAATGGAATTTAGCCCTCAGTTGGGGGAGGGGAGAGAGAGAGAGAGAGAAAAGGTTTGTCAACCCTGCTATAGATAAATGAAGTGATACATCAACATCTCCCTTTATTTTATTTATATTAAAATGTGTGGGGGGGAGGAGGGAAAGGAAGGAAATGGGGGAACAGAGTTCTGTTGCATCTGTTTCTTCACCACAACAAGGACATGTGCTGGATGCCCCTGAAGTGGAAATAGCATACAGGGTGACCAACTGTTAGGATTTCCCCGGATTTGTCCTGGTTTTTGTTCTATTCTGGATGTCAGGGGGGATTTTCTGTGATTTTCTATATTGTCCTGGAAAGACACACTTTCCCCTTTAAGGCCGCCATTAGCATTTTGGGAGGGAATGATGTGCTTTCTAGAGGCGCATCATTTCCCTTCCACTGCTCCAATCAGGACCTTAAATGGGAAAGTGTGTCATTCCCGGAGATTATAGAAAAAGCTCTGATTGGAGTAGTGGGGGGGCAGAAATGACACACTTTCCCCTCCTCCACTCCAATTGGGGCCTTTAAGGTGGCGGGGTGGGGGATGACGCTTTTTCCAGAGGCCCTGAAAAGTCACTTTCCTGCCCTGCCCACAGGTTGTCCTCTTTTTTGGTTTCCCAAATATGGTCACCCTAAGATACACCTTCACAATTTCCTGCACTTCTTCTTGGCATGTTGCACCATTCTAGCTGGGGGGGGTGGGGTTTTAATAAAGTGATCTAGGCTTTGGATTATACATTAAGACATTTAAAAGATGGCTGCCTTTCCCTGACTTCACCCCCCTGTCCTGATCAGTTCCAATCAGAAGCCAACACCCAGTGCATTACGAGTAGCGAGTTGGATATATCTGAGGCTAACTTCTCGACTTCCGAACAAATTGCTGGCCATGGCGGGCATCCCGAATTCCCCCAAAGCCCTCTCAGAAAAAGCCCCTTGAAAGGTTTGTGGGCAATCTCTCTGCTTGGCAGCAGAATCTCCCTGCCCTGGAATCACCACTTCCCCTCTCAAAGAATTAACATGAAATGTTGGGGAGTTTAATAATAATAATAATAATAATAATAATAATAATATATTTATTTATTACCCGCCTCTCCCAACCCTATCAGCTGCCTTGTAGCATTTTCTAAAGCCTTCTGAATTACCTTTACAGGCATAAAGGGGGAAGGGGGGGAGGAAGAGAAAAAACCTACACAGCAAACTTTCCAAGAGCTGGGAAATAAGCCTCGCAATCTGTAAAGCAGGGGAGAGTTCCCCTTTTGCGCTTCCCCCACCCCACAGCCACTCCGAGTTCTTAATGAGAGCATGCCCCTACTTAGAAAGAACAATGGGACTTTCTGGTGAACAGTTGGGGCAAAGGCCATTGGGGAAAAGTAGGACAACTGCTTCCTTTTCTAATTTCTCCAGGCCAATCCTTGATCAAACAAATCTGGAGTTTGGTGATTCTCGCTTACCTCAATTATTTCTCTGAGCTTATCGCAAGCATTTCAAGGAGGGCAGAACGGGCTTCTGCTTTAATTCATATTATTCATTAAGAGTGTAGGGAGAAATCTGCCACAGGTTCAAGCCAGTTCAGATTTCATGCATCCAACCTGCCGATTCCATGGCAGATCGGCTTTTTTTGTGAGCTGCATGGATTCACAGGACTTGCAGATGAGTTTTGTATTGTTTTTAACTCTTCACGGGGGGGGGGGGGGTTGCACAAGTGTGCATTTCTGCAAATGCACACTTGTGTAATCGCTCCCAAAAAGGTAAAAATGCACACTTTCAAAGGCAAACACAACTTTGGGAAATTGCAAAACATTTCCTGAGACTTGCATTCCTATTTGCATTCACGGTTGGGGTTGGAAGGGGACATGTTCACATGATTTGCTAACAGGAATGAAGTTGTCCTGCATTCCTCCCACCAAAAAATCCAATCCCACCAATGAGCAAACAATGACGATCCACGAAATGCAGACAGAATGGATTTAACAAAATCTGAACATCCCTAACAGAGACACCAGTGTACCTGCTGCTTTACAAAGAATTGTGGGGAGAGAGACAGAAACAAGGATCTTACGATCAAAATTGGACACTGGAAGGACAATAATGGGACTTACTTCCAAGAAATTTGGTTTAGGAAGACTGCAAACATTGTGGTATAAGCATATAAGCTCAGAGGGAGGAAGAGAGAGAATTACTCTGAGCATTTGCCCTTTTGACATTTCAAATTTGTTTAAATCAGGACTACGGAAATAAAATAGAGTTTGTTTCTGCTGCCCCCCCACATTTTCATGGGAACAAGTGCCATTATATTGTAAAAAAAAAGGATACTATATCTTTTCAAATGAAAACATAATAAATTAAGAAGCCTTGTTGCCGTGAGCAGCATCAGTTTCAATACATTCTGGCAGGCTCAGGTGGTGATGCTGGGTTCTGCCCTATGGTCTGCTGCTCTCTTTGTGGGCCCCCAACGCTGTGGGTCCCTGGACTTTAGCCCCATGTCCAACCCTAGCTGCACTATTGCTTACATCTGAGACAAGTTGCTCAAATTGAGAAACAAGCTTGGAGCAGGAGTTATATACTCCTAGCCGGGTTCCTATTGGTCCGTCCAGTCATGTGTGCCAGTTTGGAGAACAGAGCTGCAGTTCTGGCTCTGGCCACCAGATGGGAAGTGTTGCATTCTAAAAGAGATTGAGCCAGTAACGCCCTCAACCTGGGAGCTTTCTCAGGCCCCCTCCACAAGAATGCGCCTTTGCGCCTGGTTCCGCGATTATGCGCATTATCGCGGAGGCGCATTTACTCACAATCCCTCTGCACGGGAGGCGGCGAGAAGCGGCGAAGCGCATTAAAAGATGCCCAAAAAGCGCTTTCCAGGTAGTTAATGCGCATAATCGCTTGTTCACACAGCGAAAATGCGCTTTAACGGCCGGAGCAAAATAAAAGTCGCTATTTAACGCGCGTTCGAAAATGTGCATTATCGGGGAGATAACGCGCCTGTACGCCCGTTTTGCGCTCCGCTCGTGTGTAGGTAAAATTTATAATGAGCCTTCAAGGCTCATTAAACGCCCCGTGTGGAGGAGGCCTCACTCATACAGGTGGGAGTTGCCTGGACGCTGCTGCCTAAATCAAGTCTCTGGTGTCTTACAGGTGGTTGGGCCATTGCACCATTATCATCTGTTATCAAGTGAGTGCACAAACCTGGTCTAGCAAGGACCACCCACTGCATATTCCAGTATAATATAGGTTGGTGGTTTGTTTGTTTTTACTAATTTTCAACTCACAGAGCATGGATATAGCAAAAGGGATTTCTTTAAGGAAGCATCTGAACATGGGTTGCCCTTGCTAGATGGGGATCATAGAATCATAGAACAGTAGACTTGGAAGGGGCCTATAAGGCCATCAATTCCAACCCCCTGCTCAATGCAGGGATCCACCTTAAAGCATACCTGAAAGATGGCTATCCAGCTGCCTCTTGAAGGCCTCTAGTGTGAGAGAGCCACAACCTCCCTAGGTAATTGGTTTCATTGTTGTACTGCTCTGAACAGTCAGGAAGTTTTTCCTGATGTCCAGCCGGAATCTGGCTTCCTGTGACTTGAGTCAATTCTGTGTCCTGCACTCTAGGATGATTGAGAAGAGATCCTGGCCCTCCTCTGTGGGACAACCTTTCAAGTATTTAAAGAGTGCTATCATGTCTCCCCTCAATCTTCCCTTCTCCAGGCTAAACACGCCCAGTTCTTTCAGTCTCTCCTCATAGGGGAACTCCATCAACTGCCAGAGGATACTGTTGGTGGTTTTCAATGATTAATCACTTAGATTAGCTGTTCTGATTATGTTTATGAGAGCCAGTGTGGTGTAGCAGTTTGAGTGTTGGACTGGGACTTGGGAAATCCGGGATCTAGTCCCCACTTGGCCATGGAAGTTCATTGGGTGACTTTGGGCCAGTCACAGACTCTCAGCCCAACCTATCTCTCAGGCTTGTTGTTGTAAGGATAAAATGGAGAGGAGGATTATGTATGCTGGCTTGGGTTCCTTGGAGGAAAAAAGACAGGAGATTAGATACATACATACATCTAATATCATCATCATCGTTCATGGACTTTTCAGTTTCAATTCCAATTCCAATTTTACCTAGTTTTTAATATGATTATTCAGACAAAAGCAAGTCCTACAACTCCCAGCAGATTTTTTTTGTCTAAACATCCATAAGATTGCATGACAAACCACTCACTCCTCAAGAAATATACAGGAAGAAAACATTTTTGTAGACTGAGTTGTGTTTTAATATTTTGTTGTTTTACAGCCACAGTTGCTTGCCCTTATCATGACTTATGTGGCACTTTTCCAGAATTTGAGAGATGAGGTGGTTACAGTCTACCTGGAAGATGTCCTTTCTGTCCAGGCATTCTGCATGTGCTCAGAGGCTTGCTGTTTTTGTTGTCGCTTTCACATATTCTAAAGGTGATCTTGAAACTGAGTTCTGAGGCTCATTGTATTGTTCAAACTAAAGATTACCCACCCACATGTGCAGTAGAAAGAGAATCCACAGATGTTACCAGGTTCATTTCTTATTTGTAGCATTTAAACTCCATGACCACCAGATGCCAGTATAAGAACAGATTACATATGAAGACACAAAAAAAAACCCTCACCCACAACTGGTACCTCTTGAGCCCGCCCTGCCTAACTGCAGGTAAGTTGATTTATTTCCTCTGCAAACAGCCTTGAGATCTCCATGAACCTTGATTTCAGCCTCTGAGATGCACGATCCATTACTCTATGACCTGATTTATGGGGCAGGGAAATCCATAGTGCCATGCAGCATAGGCTCGGATCCCCAGTAGCTACATCATGATCCAGATGGAAAAGACATTGAGGCTGGAATTCAACTTCCACTCATTTGGGAGAGTAAGCCCAACTTAATGGGACTTCCTTCTGCATAGATGAGTATAAGGTTGCACTGCCAATTGATATAAACAAGTCGGCCAGAAACGTGCCTTCTAGAACAGTTTCCCAATATCCAAGTCTGAATCTTTAGGCAGTGGTAGTAAATCTATTCTTACTTTTGCCCATCATCTTCCTCCTCCTCTTCAACGCCCCTCCCTCACGATATAGATCAACCTTCCCCAACCTGGGGCCCTCCATCTAGTCCAACATTCTGTTCACACAATGGCCAAACAGTAGGGTGACCAAATACTAGGGTGACCATATGAAAAGGAGGACAGGGCTCCTGTATCTTTAACAATTGCAAAGGACAGGGAATTTCAGCAGGTGTTGTCTGTATGCATATATAACCTGGGCGGCTGTTTGGTAGGATGACCATACGGAAAGGAGGACAGGGCTCCTGTATCTTTAACACAATAGAAAAGGGAATTTCAGCAGGTGTCCTTTGTATGCATGCAGCGCCTGGTGAAATTCCCTCTTCATCACAACACTTAAAGCTGCAGGAGCCCTGTCTCTTGACCATGTACAAAAGAGGGCAGGGCTTCTGCAGCTTTAACTGTTGTGTTGAAGAGGGAATTTCACCAGGTTCTGCTTATATACAAATGACACCTGCTGAAATTCCCTTTTCTATGAAACTGTTAAAGATACAGGAGCCCTGTCCTCCTTTTCATATGGTCAGCCTAAAAGAAGGCAGGGCTCCTGCAGCTCTAACTGTTGTGTTGAAGAGGGAATTTCACCAGGTGCTGCATGCATACAAAGGACACCTGCTGAAATTCCCTTTTCTATTGTGTTAAAGATACAGGAGCCCTGTCCTCCTTTCTGTATGGTCATCCTACCAAACAGCCGCCCACGGGAAACCCACAAGCAGGACATGAATGCAACAGCACCCTCCTGCCCATGTTCCCCAGCAACTGGTGCATATAGGCATACTACCTCTGGGTGCCTCTAAACCAGAGGTTTCTGCCTCCTTGATGGCGTGCTGAAGGGGAACCCTCTAAACAAAATGGCTGCCATTAGAGTGGGTTTGCCCATTCATAGAATGGCTGCCATGGAGGCATGGATGGTCACAAAAAAAATCATTTTCCAAAAGGCAAATCGGTGAGAATGAATGAAAAGTGCCTTTCCCAAGAACTCAGCCCACGGTAGATGATTCGGTCTAAGCTCCAACAGACAAAAGCACCCTATTGAACCCAAGTAAAGGTTGCATTGGAAGGCAGAAAAACTTCACTTTGCAAGATGTCAGCCTCTTAATTAAAAATAAATGAATATATAACATCTCAAGAAATGAAGATAAAATTAGGATGGGCAGCGAACCTGGTGGGGGCACCAAGTGTGGTGTGGGTGGTCACGCTGGTGGCCGATGGGAACCATGTCGGAGATGCGAGAACTGATACAAATGCTTAGATCCACTGATGGATCTCCCCAGGACATAGTAAACACAAAACATTTCCCAACCCTAGTCTGCCCATTCTTAATCTAGAAAGATTTATTATTATTATATTATTATTATTATTATTTATTACACTTATATACCGCCCCATAGCCGAAGCTCTCTTATTATGGAGAGAGAGAGAGAGAGAGAGAGAGAGAGAGAGAGAGAGGCTGCATTCGGACAACACGATAGTCAACGGTGGGGTAATAATCCACTTTACAGTTGTTCATCTAGGGGGCGCTCCCCACACAACATGGTAATAAAGAATCAACTGTGGTGTGGATTAGGAGGATCAGCGCTGAGTTGACCATGGCAGCATTCGGATGACACGATAGTCGATAAAACTGACGATTGTTTCCCCCACACCAGTTGCTTATTGTGTCGTCCGAATTCAGGCAGAGAGAGAGAGAGACAATTTAGACCCTGATGCATACATGTATACTGTAACTGCTATAACTTATAATTGTTATGATATAATCATACGTTCATATAAATCATACACATTGTGGGCCCACATTTTATCTAGTGATCCAGTTACCTCATTTTTGACTCTGGAGTTAATTGCCTTACAGTGCAATCCTATGCATGTTCAGACAGGAAAATGCCCTACAACTCCCAGCATTCCTCAGCCAGCATGTTCTGCTTCACTTAGGAACATAAGGGGAGCCCTGCTGGATCAGACCGAGGGTCTATCCAGTCCAGCATTCTGTTCACACAGTGGCCAACCAGCTGTCGGCCAGGGACCTGCAAGCAGGACATGGTGCAGCAGCACCCTCCCACCCATGTTCCCCAACAACTAGTGTCGGGGGCCAGCCTGCTCATTCTGCTGACTGGTGCCCTGGATGTCTCCCCAAAATCCTGTGCTGTTAGCACCACCACAGCTGACCCTATCTGAGAGCAGATTATTATTTTCTTTTCTTTTTATAAATGTGAAGCTAAAATAGGATGTATTGATGATGTGAACCGATAGGCAAATCAAGGGTGTGGTTGTGGACCAGTCGGTAGACAGCAACCTTCTCCAACCTGTTGCCTTCAGATGTTTTGGATTTCAACTCCAATCAGCCCCAGCCATCCCAGGTAATATTCAGGAATCCTGGCAGTTGCAGTCCAAGACATACATTTATTTATTTATTTATTTATTCATTCATTCATTCTTTCTTTTTATTTATTTATTTCATTTCCATGCCCCTCCCAATAGCCCAAACTCTCTGGGAGGTTGGGGAAAGCTGGTATACAGGGTTATGGTGTTGTTTGGTTGGTTGCTATTGTGTTGTTCCATTTCTGATCTAAAATCTAGATCTGTTACAATCCCTGAGAGCCATTTTACCCAGTGGAGGCTGGTGGTTCTGATTTCGGTGGGGCTGCGATTCCATTCTGGGTTTCACTCAGAACCAGCCAAAACTCCAAAGGAGCCACCCAAGGTGTTGATCCCTACTTCTAAAATAGGTCCATCATATTGGATAACTCATTTAGAGTTCTGGCTGGCTCTGAGTGAAACCCAGAGTGGATTCACAATCACAACCCCTCTGAAATCAGAGCCACCAGCCTCCACTGACTTTAACCCTTGTCCAGACTGATGCCCATTCAAACACCTGTTCCCTAAATGGAATTGCAAAACCTATTGAACCAAAGACACCACTATAAACGAGCAACAGTCTCCCTTCCAATGCACACTTACCAACCAGAAAGTTTGGCTGATGCTCCTCCTGCGATCCTGCACACACTTACTATGAAGCCCTTTCTATGGAATTCCATGAATCTTACTTCTGAAGAGAAGGTTGTTTAGGATGTCATCAGACTCACATATCTTAGAAGTGCAATTGAGGCTGGATTCCACTAGGGATGTGCACGCCCCAAAATATTGTATCGTCTCGTTATCGGAATTTTGGACCAAAAAAATTATTGTCTCCAATTATATCGTAGGTGAACCGTATCGTATCGTATTTTCGATAATTATCGGAAATCCAATATTATATCGTTTCTTCATTTTGCCCTAGAGAGTTGCTTTTTAAGTCAGAGAAAGGCCTAAAACTTCTTAATTTTCCAAGTTACAGGTTTGAAACTTGGTCACAGTGCAGACTGAGTGTTGCTAGTCTCATGTGCCAAATTTTAGAACAATCGGTGCAAGCGTTACTCAGAAGTAAGCTTTAAAATACATTGTTTCAGGTGGCTGAAATGTGGTCCTTTTTCAAGAGACATCGGCATCCAGTACTCATGGGCATCTCACAGATGGCCTTGAGGGGACTCATCTGTGCCCAGTCTCAGACGCACAGCTGCAGGCGTTACTCTGAAGTAAGCTCTCTACAACATGCACTGTTTCCGGTAATGCACTCCATGCTGCTGCTGCTGCTGAGACTTATAGATATATTTTTATGAATACAATGAACTTTCAAAACCTGTGGATAAACGTAGGCAGTGCCTTCCATATGCAGCCATAAAAGTAAAATGTGTTAATCAGAAGATGGTGAACTGCTGCTGCCTTGTCTCATTGATTAGGCCACGCATGTCTGCAAATTAAAAGGATTGGTGGGTAGGGAAATAGCACGGGCGTTACATTGATTTTAGAACCAGCCTTAGCAGGCAGGGCCTCATTGGGCCAGGAGACACCCCTGCGGTGCGCCAACCGGCAGGAACCCACAAGCAGCACCACACAGACAGTCAGGAATTTCGGGCATTACATTGATTTTAAAGCCAGCCTTAACAGGCAGGGCCTCATTGGGCCAGGAGATACCCCTGCGGTGCGCCAACCAGCAGGATCCCACTAGCGCCTATGCGTGCATGGCACAGTGAGTGGATGTATTCCGCTGCAGTAGAACTGCTGCCTTGCCTCTAGATTAGGCCATGCATGTCTAAGTACAAATGAAATAATAAAAGGATTGAGGGGTAGGGGAGTAGGGGAGTAGCACAGGAGTTACAGTTCTTTCAGCCAGCCTTAGCAGGCAGGTGGGCATTTCTTCATGCCAGAGCTGCACACATTGGCTGGTGCAGTGGCACATAAAACTCACGTTCGGGGTAGGCACTTTGCCAAATAAATAAAAAGTCATGTTTGGGGAAGAGGTAGCTAGGCACTTTGCCAAATAAAAGTCATGTGACTTTGGTATATTTTTATGCATACAATGAACTTTCTGAACCTGTGGATAAACCTAGGCAGTGCCTTCCATATGCAGTCATAAAAGTAAAATGAGAAGATGGTGAACTGCTGCTGCCTTGTCTCATTGATTAGGCCAGACATGTTTACAAATTAAAAGGATTGGGGGGTAGGGGAATAGCACAGGCGTTACATGTATTTTAGAGCCAGCCTTAGCAGGCAGGGCCTCATTGGGCCAGGAGATACCCCAAGTAGCAAGGAAACCTGGAGGATCCCATCAAAACAACCCTCACGCACCGCCTTCACTTCACTGGGCTTGAAAACTTAAAATGACCCAGTCTGCCTGCCATCCCCATGCAGGCAGGTGGGCATTTCTTCATGCCAGAGCTGCACACATTGGCTGGAGCAGTGGCAAATAAAACTCACGTTCAGGGTAGGCAATTTGCCAAATTAATATAAGTCACGTTCAGGGTAGAGGTAGGCAGGCACTTTGCCTGGACCAAAGTCTCAAAAAAAGGGGGGGAGGGGAAATGTGTGAGGGGGATGCTTCTGCAGTCCCTCAGTAACGGACTCCACGACCCAGGGATGTAGTGACGAAAAATAATAATATAGGAATCTCTCAACTCAAGTCTTCCTATAGCAGTCCTTCCAGACTGGAAACATTGGCTGGAGCAGCGCCTTTCAAAAAGAAATAAAAAGTGTGAGAGGGAGAGACAGCCACCCCAGAACTGCCCCCAGCAGCAACAGCATCTCTCCTAGAGCCGGAGCACCTTGCCCAATGTTTGCCTTAGAGCCGCGTTTCATACTGTTACAAAGTGATTGAAAATGAAATTATTATGTATATTAATAACAATCCTTTGCAAACAGTTTGTGTGCTGCTTTGACCAGAGATTGTGTAGTGTTATCCTGTGTAGCAGGCTACAGGACACACCAGCACACTCACAGTCAATCAAGCAAACACACACATCTAGAGCGAGAGAGAGAGAGGGAGGGAGAGAGGGAGAGAGAGGGAGGGAGGGAGGGAGATATATATATATATATATATAGATATATATATATATAATTTTTTTAAAGAAAGTTAAATAGGGAAGAGGATAAAACACACTCCCTCAGTCACAGTCCCCCACTAACACTTCAATCAAACCAACCAGAAAATGTATAAAAAATTTAAAACTATAACTCAAACACACAAGCAACACACAGCCAAATGAACCTGAGACACAAAGATGCAAGACTATAATGAATCTCTAACAATTCACCACCAAGTAACTATAAGACCTGGGAGCCAGGACAGAGCTCCAACAAAATCCTCCCTTCTCCCCTCAAGGCCTAACTCCCAACAGAGCTGGAACACCAAGTGTGCGGGTTTTATGTGGACATCCTTAACCCTCCTCCAACATTGTGATTAGAGCCTGCTGGAATCCTTGCTCCATGATTGGTCACTGTCTCATCAAGCACACCCCACCTTCTAGCTCCGTCCATGTGGCAGCAAAAGAGAAAGAGACTTCTGATAAAACGATAACACACGATAAATATCGTAGGATTTTTTATCAGCTCCGATAATTATCGTAAGCTTCCCTATCGTATCATTATCATTAATTGTATGCACGATAAAGAGCGTATCATTATCGTACTTTTTAATGATACGATACACATCCCGAGATTCCAGCAGTCAAGCTAAAGCTGGCATCCTATGCACATTTGCTTAGGAGTAAGTAGGGTGACCATATGGAAAGGAGGACAGGGCTCCTGTATCTTTAACAGTTGTATTGCAAAGGGAATTCCAGCAGGTGTCATTTGTACACTTGCAGCCCCTGGCGAAATTCCCTCTTCATCACAACAGTTAAAGCTGCAGGAGCCCTGCCCTCTGGACTAGATACAAAAGAGGGCAGGGTTCCTGCAGCTTTAACTGTTGTGATGAAGAGGGAATTTCACCAGGTCCTGCATACACACAGATGACACCTGCTGAAATTCCCTTTTCTATGCAACTGTTAAGAAATACAGGAGCCCTGTCCTCCTTTCCTTATGGTCCTCCTAGTTGAATGAATTCGGGAAAGGTGGGCTAGAGGAGTCAAAACAATGCCTGAAATAGAAAGAACCGAAACATCCCAGCAAAGCCACATCCATGCAGTGAGAGATTTCAATGGCTCCTTGATCCGGAATCGCTGGAAAGAAATCGGGGGGGGGGGGGGGGGGGTAAACTAGCACAGCCAAGGGGAGAAACGAATCGTGCAGTACCCCGCTCGCTTGCCATGTATTTGGAAATTAAGATTCATAGAAACACAATTGGGACACACAGAAAAGTCTGAAAAGAGGTTATTCCGAAGTCAGTCCCTCCAAATTCAGCAGGGCTTACTCCGAAGTAAGACTCCTTTGGCTGTGCAGGGCTCCAGTCCTTGGATCTGCATATTTACTGGGAACGGGAAGTAAGTTCTGTGGGTTTCAATACAGTTTACTTCGAAGGGGTGAAACATGGAGAGATCGTGCCCCACTTAATTCCTGCGTAAATTACTTCCCAAAAAGTTGCCATGCTTTAGAGGGTGGGGGGTGTTCTTGGAAGTAAATGCAGATGAGATCAAGGTTACTTAGCAGGTAATATATGCTTGTGGAACAGGCTTGCTTCCAAGTAAGCCCATTCAAAGGCAGCCCAATTATCTGTGCCTTTATACAGAAATAATCCCCCACACACACGAGCGATGAGTGCAATGGGTCTACTTTCCACTTAAGTGTAGTGAGGATTGTAGCCCAAATGATGAAGATGAAGATGACACGTGTGTGTGTTTTAATGGCTTGCAGCCATCGCCAGCAAAACCATAACTTCGATCACGTGTTTCCATAGACACCCCCTCCCGAGAGATCGATGGTACAATGGAAACTTCATAGAGCTGCAATCCTGTTTACACTTACCCAGGAGTAAACCTTATTGGACGTCGTAGGACTTACTTCTGGGGAAATCTGCATAAGATTGTACTTTTAGCTAGCAATCTTTTATCCAGGAGAAAGTCCCAGTCAATTCAATGGGGCTTAGCTCTGAGTAAATATATATAGACTTGCAGTCTTCTGAACGTGTAAATGCGCATTATTATTATTATTATTATTATTATTCTAAATAGCCCATCTAAACACTCTACTCTCTTATCCACTTTGAGCCAAAACAGTCGTGCTTTAAACCTGGGTTTAGCTGCAGCAGTAGCGTTGTCTGTCTCTCAGATAGAGTTATATCAGAGAATGTTAGAAATTTTCGGAGCTTAACGGGAATTAGTTTCAACCATCTGTCCTGCTTTCAGAGGTGCGTTGGGGGGGGGGGGGGACGCGACAGTGCAATAAAAACGGGGGGCGCCAAATAAATAAATAAATAAAGCTGCTTTGATTTTAAAACAAACAAAACTCAGACACACTAACGCGAAACACGCAGATGCCTTATCCCTGCACGTGTGTGCGTGTGCGTAAAATTCTTTAAACAAATAGACCACCGATATACCTTGTAGAAGGGTTATAAAACATTGTCGACATCCCTCACTCCCCCCCCCCCCCACACACACACACATTCAGCCAACCTGGACTTAATTTGCCTGGAAGAGGGTAGGAGTCTCACTTCGTATCTCAGAGGCGTTTAGGATAGTTTAGCCTGATTTTTGTTTGTTTGTTTCTTTGGTTGCAAAGAAAAAAAGGGGGTTTCAAAATCAAAGTAAAAGTCGGGATTTGTGGAAATGCTTCATTTTCTGTTTAAGGGGGTGACCGATTCCACTCGCCAATGAGGCTACTAGGATAACACCCTCATCATAAACACGGTTACTCATAACTGTCCCTATTTTATTTTATTTTATTTTATTGTGATTGCTTTGGAATGGAGGCATCCGTTGGATAGCATTATATTAGAGTTGTTGTTATTGTTATTATTATTATTCCACCTTTTCTCTCTCTCAAGGAACCCGAGCCATCTTCATTTTATCCTCACAACAACCCTGTGAGGTGGGTTAAGTTGAGAGTCAGGGACTGGCCCAAAGTCACTTAGTGGGCTTCCATGGCCGAGTGGGGACTAGAACCTGGATCTCCCCGAGTCCCAGTCCAACACTCTCACCACTACACTGGCTCAGTGACTATAGTGCCCATCATCCTTGATTATTGGCTATACTGGATGGACCTGATGGATGTTGTAGTCCAAAATGTCTGGAGGTTGAAGGCTTAAGGAAGGCTGCTTTAGCCTTGATGGTCCTAGTTGAAATGCTTAGGGAGATCATTCCACACACAGAGAGGGAAATCCGCCACCACTTCCGGATCCTAAACGTTTTTCCTTGGACGTTGGTCAGCCTGGCATTTCTTTTCAGGTTAAGCAGGTTTAAGATTGAGGTGTGTCCAGAGGAAACCCACAGTACAAGAGCCAGGGGAATTTCTGGGGGCATGGCGAACCTCATCCCCAGAGAAATGAATTGCATGTCATGAATATTTACTAGGAAGGCAGACAGATATTCCCCACCCCTCATAGACTTTACTGCCATGAAATGTGCACAGGATTGCTGAAGGAGGAGCAGAAAATCTTGTCCACTGCCTTGGGCTCCTTGGAGAAAAGGCAACCGGCTATAAATACAACAAATCAATAAATAGATGGGCCAGAAATTCTGGAGAGCACAACTTAGGAAAGCTAGGTTAAAGGAAGCCAAGCACAACCCTTTGACATCAGGGAAGAATCCCTATCCAAATGAATAGCTCGAGCTTACACCCTGGCGGTGCCATTTGCCTTTCCATGCAGGGTAATTCTAAATTATCCGTGGAGATCAAGTGTCTCTGACATCACACATGGCATCACAGGTTCCTGAAATCGCCTCCCCCCCCCCGCCCCAACTCTACGCTGAGCCCTTCTGTGGGAGCTCTCTCCCAATGGTAGCCATAAAGGACGGCACTCTGCACATGCATAATTGCACCGTTCTTCAGTGCTGAGTACAGAACTCCTATTCCTGCTTGAGGAACTTTTTAATCGAGTTCCCATTAGACATGTCTGCTCTCACCCGAGGTTTTGGGAGCGATTGTCCCATTTCAGTATATAACAGGCCAAACTGGTCACTGGAATCCACCGTCCTCCATGTGCTGGCCATGTTTACACACTGATGTAATCTGGCAGTGCCCAGAGTTTTATATAGCGATTGATTGATTGATTGACTCAGTGGAAGCTGACGGCTCCGATTTCAGTGGGTCTATGAATCCATTCTGGGTTTCAGTCAGAACCAGCCAGAAAGAAGCTATCCATGGTGCCTAACCCATTTGGGGGATAGGGTCCAGCACTTTGGATAGCTCATTTTGAGTTCTGGCTGGTTCTGACTGAAACCCAAAATGGAGTCACGGCGTCACCGAAATCAGATGAACGTGAAACCTTCCTCCACTGCCACAGGATCTGGAGAGCAATTTTCTTCTTCTTTTTCTTTGTTTAAACATGCCTCTCCTCCAAGTCTTAGAAGCCAATTTATAAACAATTGACTACATTTAGGTTTTCCAGGGCTATACCCAGTCGAGGCTGGTGGCTCCGAATCCGGTGGAACTGTGAATCCATTTTTGGTTTCAGCCAGAACCAGCCAGAACTATAAAGGTGCTATCCAAACAGAGAGCCAGCGTGGTGTAGCGGTTAGAGTGTTGGACTGGGAGCCGAGAGATCGGGGTTCTAGTCCCCACTCGGCCATGGAAGCTCACTGGGTGACTTTGGGCCAGTCACAGATGCTCAGCCCAACCTACCTCACAGGGTAGTTGTTGTGAGGATAAAATGGGGGTGGGAGGATTATGTATGCCGTCTGGAATTCCTTGGAGGAAAAAGGTTCGCTATAAATGCAATCAATCAAATCATTCAAACTAAAGATGCTTACATCCCTAACCAAATCGAGCCACCAGCTTCCACTGGCTATACCTCTGTGTGTGTGTGTGTGTGTGTGTGTTGGAGTAGGATTATTTCATGTGTGAATGCCTGGGAGTGGGGAGGAGAGGCTCCCAATCCATACTGGGAAACAAGAAGTCAGAAAGAAACCTAGGTTCGACCCTGCTATCTGGCATGCCCACACATAAACACCCTTCTCTAGCTGGAGTGCAGAACGTGCCTCCCGTTAAGCAGAATGCTACACGTTGCGGGGGAGGGGGGATTACCCTTCATTCTGCCATACAGGCATATGCTTTAATGGGACACACAAGAGGGAGAATGGTGAACATTATCCACCCAAAACACACACAGCTGGCAAGATCTCCGTTGATTTCAATGGGAGCATTAAATACAACGGGAGCTTAAAAACCACTCCCATTGAAATCGATGGGATTTCCAAGTGCTTGACTGAATCGTTCTCTATCCGTGCGTTCTCTCTCTCACGCGCTCTGACACACACGGGCGTTGGGAGGTGTCCCCTCTAACGTGTCCATCTATAAACAAAAACAAAACCCACAGCAATTCGGTGAATAATTATATTAGCCAACAACTCACCAGCAAACCACAGCCTCTAAACTTTTTCCTGGATGCAGATCTAGTAGTGACAACGGAGACCTTCATTGTCTTTTGCCCTGGCACCCAACAGGGTCCACGCGGTGTCTCTTCTGTGACAGCCCCCCCCCCCAATCTCCCCCAGTCATACAGATCTTCAATACATAGGCACCAGAATGAATTTCCATCCATCATGAAAGGGACCCATCCACCTCAGCAGGTCTGAGCACGGATTCCAATCCGGAGAACTTTTGGGTCGTCCCCGGGAGGATGTTCTGTCCCAGGCAAAGTTGAACTTCGTTGCTTCAAATTGTAGAAATCTACCATGATGAAATCCTACGCTCCTACACAACACACACAGGACACACACAGGTGATCTCTTTGAAGTGCTGGGTGTGAAAGACCAGGACACTGACCAGCAGGCCTATCCAGCTGAATTTTAAGATGTTTTTAATGATGTATTGGTTTTTATTTGTTTTTAATATCTCATCTATTGTGGTCTTTGTATTTTATATTTATTGTTGTTCCCTGCCTCGATCCGGAGGGAGAGGCGGGTTATAAATAAATAGGATGATGATGATGATGATGATGATGATGATGATGATGATGATGCAAGCTCTAAGAAGAATGTGGGGCTTTTTAAATATATAGAGTTTATATAGATGGCCGAACTACTTCCAGGTGAGCGTGGTTCGTTTGCTTGTTTAATCCGTAGCTGAGCTGCCTTTCAAGACCAAAGTTTCCCCAAGGTGGCTTACATCATAAAAGCAATACAGCCACCGTATTCATAAAATCATATTAAATGTTTTAAATGAAACTAGCTCCAGTTAAAATGTAGTGCCTAGTCAAAAGTGTGATGAACCTTGAAAGTGGTAAGGAGGCTTTAAAAAAAAAAAAAAAAGCGTGCACAAAACTACAACTTCAGGGGCAGATGTATGGGAGAATACGTGGTTGATTTCGTGGGACAGTGTGAAACAGTGAAGGCTGCTCTGGTCAGACTTCACAGCTAAAGAGGGATCGGGACACACCCAGGTACCTGGCTGGGGTTGCTCAAAATAACGTGCATTTCCGACATCCCATAGATCCCTAATAGCAAAATCCAAAACCATGCCAAGGGCGCACAAAACTATTAATAGGGTACTTAAGAGACCATCCTTTGAGGGGGTCATAATTCCACAGGGTGCAGCATGGAGCCGAAGCAGAGTCAATGTGACATTTGCACAGAGCGGTAGGGGAAAATGGCCGAGAATAGTAAGGATCCCCTGATGGAACAACCCAAATGCCACCCAGAACGTGCAGATCTTTCACCAGTGCGAGATCTAAGGAGGCATTCATTCAACAGGCAGAGAATTGAGGTCAAGGAAGGCATTATTACTATTTCTGGAAACTGTGTGTATCCCAGGTCCTGAGACTCTTCTTTCCTTCACTTTAGAAAGGATATATATATATAGCCCACTGATCCAGCTTTTGGGGTTGTCCAAGCAGCCTGCAATAACGTTTCTACAACGAAAACAGACTTTTAAAAGTTCTAACTCAATTAGAAACCCGCAACAGTAGACAACAGGAAAGCCTAAAAGAAGAGCAAAGAGGACAAGGGTTAAACCCAGTAGACCTGGTTTTTCCCCTTTCTTTTTCTTTTTTAAGGACAATATCCCCCTATTGTTATAAAGATGGGAGCAATTTTTTTCCCTCTTTTGCTTGTGATGACCAAAAGCACAGAGAACATGGAGGCTGCACACTTACGTGGGAGTGAGTCCATTGGGCTTAGTGGGACTTCTAAGTAAACATTGTGCTGTATATATGCACTGACACACTACAAGCAAAATCCCTATTGAATGAGATGGGTGGCCCAAATCCCATGCAGGTTTCATTTCTAAGTCCGTTCCACCGAGATTAATGGAAGCGACTCCCAAATAAGCATGCGCAAAGCATACATAGAATCACAGCCACAATTGTTATATTATTATTATTATTATTATTATTCCTAAACTTATGAATGATCTTACATCCTTTTCATAAACATAGATTTGATTCAGTATGATGAGTTGCTGAGTCATAATTATTTGTCTAACTTTATTGACCTTATTAGACTGAGCATTATTTGGGAGGAGTAATATTGCTTGTTTAAAGGTTCCTGTTGCTTAGTAATTTCCGTTTTGTGGTTTTAAATGGGTTATATATTGTTAAGAGATATTCTGGGAGCAACCTTGTGAGGATCTGACCCTTAAAGGTAGCTTATAGACATTACCAATACATTGCCATTGTTGATAACTATTTATCTGTTTCTTTTTTCCGCTATTGAATTTTGTTTGGTCAATGTGTTATTTTACTTGCGTTGTTGCTTGTACTTCACTTTGGGATTATAAAGAACAGCAGGTAAGAAATTTATTTACTACTACTACTACTACTACTACTAATAATAATAATAATAATGCATATTGTACTTTACAGCATAGTAAGCATAATATAATGGGCGGAGGAGCAGAAGTTGTTGAAATTGAAATTCTCTCCATCCGGATAGTGGAGATATGTGGCAATAAAGGAGTTGCCTTATGAGGAGATGGAGGGAATAAGAAATAAGGAAATCGGAAGGGAATGCAGTTACACGTACTTAACTTTCATTTCATTTGAGGATGAGGACGGAGGTCTCAAGTTTGTGAAAAAGATGGGTGTTTGCCATGAATTTGAAGGTGGGGAGAGAGAGAGAGAGAGAGAGACAGACAGACAGACAGACAGACAGACAGACAGAGAAACCTATGTAGGTGTTCTGGGAGTGAGTTCCAATCATCTGGGGCAGAAAAGGAATGAGGATGTCACTTCCAAGCACCTAACCAAGGTTAGCAATTAGCAAAGGCATCTGTGACAAAGTCCATAGCGATAGTCCTTCGCCTTCACCCTTTCAAACCATGTGCCCAGAAACTTGGAACTAAGCTTCACTGAACAAGGTGTGGCTGCTTTGTGAGTAAACATCAGCTGTCAGCGTCACATCTGTCGAAGGAAAAGAAAGAAAAAAACAACGGAGTCTTGCAACTTTAAGAGATGAACACAGGTTAGTTCCTGCAGGAAGCTTGCCCAGCCCAGAGAGAGCCAACTTCGGAAGCTTCTAAGAACATAAGAAGTGCCACGCCGGATCCGACCCAGGGTCCATCTAGTCCAGCACTCTGTTCACACAGTGGACTTCCCGGTCCGGGAAAGCTTTAGGTCACCGTTTGCCTTTCAAATGCCGCACCACCCGGGTTGGAAATGAGACCCCGTTGGAGGAGACAAGCGTAGCGAACTGTTTACACGGGAACGAGCCCTCTTTTTTCGGGCCTTTTCTTCATTCCGGCTTGCCTCGATAGGTGGCGCTGCGTCCCCACTGAATACCCGGATTCCCTGCCGCTGCTAGGGCAGCCTTGCCCATTCTTGCAGAGCCATAAAACCATTGGGGATATCAACCGAGGCGCCAGGTGAGTAATAGACAGGATAATCTACGGCGATTGCTCGCTGTTTACCTCCCCCAACAAGCGCCACAAGAGTTACTCATTAACCTAACTATATATGTATATAGAGAGACCTCTAGGCTTACAATGGCTCACTTCTTTCTTTCTAAAACATTTACTCCAGTAGCCATTTCCCAAACAACACCAGGGCTACTTATACTGAGTCGTGTTGAGGGGTGTGCGTGTCGGCTCAAGAGAAAAGCAGTTTTATTTTTGTTTTATGTTTTACAAATAAGATACTGAAGACGTACATCTAGCCGGTTGTTACTTTGACAGCCAGATCTCTCTTCCCTTGGCAGACAGTAAAGTCGCTGGGGGGGGGGGGAGGTTGGCGCCCTCCCCCAGCCACACACCTTCAGATTTCTCCATCTCCTTTGTAGGCATGTGTTATAATCCAAAGGGCAATCTTTATTCAATATCATCTAAGAATGACCTCCTTGTGTTCTCATGGAGGAAGATAGATACACCTAAAATCCTGTTCCCGGCGGTGCGGTTTGTTGATTTTAAGACTCTGGACTTCAAGTGGCATGAGGGGTTCTTTAGATGGTAATAATTTGTATCAATACTTTACTTCCTTGTAAATGGAGTGTACTGGCTCTGCTGCATTTGAGGTCCCTTCTGCTCTGAAGGCGCCTCTATCCCCACATCAGAAAGTAGATCGGGAACTATTGATAGATCTGTGTAATTTCCAGTAGATCTTCAAGAGTTTTCACCTTTAACAACAGCAACAACAATAACAAAATGACTTTTTCCTTCACCTAAACAAGGCTGCTGAATAAAGTTTGAAATAACCTGGAGTGAACATTTGTGTGAAAGGACTGTGAGCTCAGTTTATAGGCTCAGAGGCACCCTTTTCTTTCATTCAAAATATATGTATTTTGCTCTGGTGGTTGGTGGATCTTGGAATTCTACTTTTAAAAAAATCAGAACCAACTAAGAGTCTTATGGCATCTTAAAGACTGCCTAGTTTATTCTGGTATAGGTTTTTGGGGACTTTAGTCCACTTTGTCAGATGCATGGAATATTATTGAGAGTGTACATTGGGGTTGTAAGCGGTGACCTCACTGGCCACATCTGATAAAATGGATTATAGTCCATCAAAGCTACATCCAGTATCAGAGGCAGTACGTACACCAGTTGCTGGGGAACATGGGTGGAAGAGTGCTGCTCCACTGAGGTGCTGCTTTTGGGTTTCTTGTGGGTAGCTGGTTGGCCCCTGGGTGAACAGAATGCTGGACTAAATGAACCCTTGGTTTGATCCAACATTATTCTTCTTTTGTTCTTAAAGGTTATGGAGGAATAAATTGGCTCATCTTTAAAATGTCACAATATCTCTTCTCGATCAACCCAGAATGCAGGACACGGAATAATGGGCTTGGGTTGCAGGAAACCAGATTCCGTCTGGACGTCAGGAAAAACTTCCTGACTGTTAGAGCAGTACGGCAATGGAACCAATGACCTAGGGAGATCGTGGGCTCTCCCACATTAGAGGAATTCAAGAGGCAGCTGGATAACCATCAGTCAGGTAGGCTTTAAGGTGGATTCCTGCATTGAGCAGGGGGTTGCACTTGATGGCCTTAGAGGCCCCTTCCAGCTCTACTATTCTATGATTCTATGACTAGTTGTTGTTGTTAAAAAAAAATCAAGGTAAATCTGAGAAGAATGAAATCTGCTAAATCATTCTGCAGTATATTGTCAATACGAAAATTTAGATGTGTTGGAGAAGGAGGCGATAGAGAGATGATACAGCCTTTAGAATTGTGGGGGCCTAGTTGTCACTAAAATTATAAAGCTGTACTTAGGCTGTGCCATTATCAGATGACAAGTGTGTGGGGAAGAGGGTCTCACATAATAGTATATATTTTCATCTAAAACATTTCATGCATATCTGGGAGGGCTCTCATAAGAACATCAGAAGAGCCTTGCTGGATCAGACCAAGAGTGCATCTAGTCCAGCACTCTGTTCATACAGTGGCCAACTAGCTCCGCAAGCAGGACATGGGTGCAACAACCCTCTCCCACCCATGTTCCCCAGCAACTGGTGTATATAGGCTCACTGCCTCCCACACACCTCTCTGCTTCCTTTTGTGTGCAGAGATTTAATAGGGATACACATAGGCAAACCAATACGAATTTGTTTATTTCCTCAGAAGACCATTCAAGTCATCTGAGCTCCTCCACCCAGATTTGGAAGTTGTACATCCCACAGACTCAAGTCTAAAAGCTCATAGAGAATTCGGCTGTCACATGCTAACCATTTTGAGACATAGCTACCGGGAAGTTAGCCAGATTAGTCTGGGACAGGTAAACACCGGCTGAATTCTTGTGTCGCTTTTATAAATCTGTTAATTTCTATAAATCTGCTCAGTTGTATAAATCCATTCATTTTAAGCTGCAGCAAGACTTTGTGTGTGTATTCCCTCCTTTTTTAAAAAAAAAATTGTTGTGTTTTTGCTCTGCATAAGGTTGCAGTCTTACATCTTAAGGGTGCTTTCCTCTAAAGACTGTCTTGAGAGTCTGTCCTACAGAAATCAGTAAATTGACATCTCTGCATAAACCTCCTTAGGTTCTCCAACTTCAGGTCTCACCTGGTGGCCAATTAACCTGAGATTTCTTAACTTTGGGAAGGAATGGAGCACTGATCATTCTTCAGTGTTTTAGGAGGTTTTTTTGGGGGGGGTTGTTAAAAAAAGCTGAATTGTTTTACATTGTTACTTTATGGAGTGTGTATTTTTAATGGATGTGATATGTTTTATGATAGGTTCATCAGCCGCTTTGAAAGCTGACTTGGGTTAAAAAGTTAGGGTGTCAAATTGAAACAGATACAGGAGAATAATGATAAGAGTGGATGGAGAATCACATTTCTGGGTCTGTCTCTCTCTCTCTTTCTCTCTCACACACATACACACACAAGTGTGTGTATGAGATTTTGAAAAGAGTTTTAGTTTTCTTTTGGTAGTAGCCAATGATAGTCCTATGTAGAGTAGACCTATGGAACTGAATGAGATTAAATTAGTCACAGTTTTCTTAAGTCCCATTCATGTCAATGGCACCAAGGATAATGGTATGTAGGACTACCCTGGTTTCCCTACACTACCCTACCCTAATCTTGCGTAGAATACTCCTATTGAAGTGAATGAGACACGATTAACAATTAATTAAATTAATTTAGTCACAATTAACTGGAGTCCATAAGAACATGCCATGCCATGCTGGATCAGACCGAGGGTCCATCTAATCCAGCACTCTGTTCACACAGGGGCCAACCAGCTGTCAGCCGGGGACCAACAAAGCAGAACCCTCCCCCCCCCATGTTCCCCAGCAATTGGTGCATATAGGCTTACTGCCTCAGATACTGGAGGTAGCACATAAGCATCAGGGCTAGTTGCCATAGATAGCCTTCTCCTTCAGGAATGTGTCCAACCCCCTAAAGCCATCCCATTCATTTAAATGCTACACAGGACTAACATTGGAAACTACCCCTGATCTCCAAGCCCGTTTCCAGGTAAGAACCCCCACGCTCCCTGCCTCAAGTCTCACTTTGTGGCTGAGATCTTAAAACATACATGCACCACGGTTTCCACACCACCTTGCCTTTCCTCAGACAGGGCTGTGTTCGCTTTGCGCCATTGCTTGCCGCAGTGGGGCAGGAGAGAAAGAGATCCGATTCGGAACCTCTTCGCCAAACAAGGAATTCCCATCTGCTGCCTTCGGTTGTTAGGAGAGCGAGAGACATGGTTCCATAAGACAAGACAATAAGAACTCAAGCAGAGCTATACCAGGAGAGGTCCAAGCTGTTCCATTTCCATTAGCAGCGCGATCCTATACACATCTACTCGGAAGAAAGCCCAGTTATGTCCCATCATGGAACTTACTGCCAAAGAAGTGTGTATTGGATTTTGTCCTTTGTAAGGCAAAAACCCCTAATTAGGAAGGCAGAGATTAATTATCTGAGTGGATGGACCTGGGCGACAGGCGTATTGATGGATATAAGAGCAACTATCATGCCTTCGGGCAGGAGGTTTGAAATTTGTGCTCCAACCCTACTTTATGGGGGGGAGGCACTCAGGTTTTGGCTACTCGCTCTGGATCTTCTGCCCACCAAGAGACTCAGCTTCTTGTTTAGTACAGCGGTGGAGATCTTCCAGAAATTTTTGGAGTCTTCAGCCCGTAGCGGACACCTAGATATATTTTAAATAAATGAAATAAATAAACTCCCCTCGGTCCCAGCCTGCATAGGTGAAGTTCAGGGATAATGGGAGTTGTAGTCCAGCAACATCTGGAGTGCACCTTTCACTTTGAAGTTAGACCTATTTCTTTGAACAATAGTGGTTTGTCTGGGAGGGGGGCATTCAATATACATCACTGTTGAATGGATATGTGACTATATAATAAAACCGGACTGAAAAGGCACCTCATGCCCTAAAGGAAATTTCTCCCACTGTGGGACATTAATTTGAATTAGCAACAAAGGAATTAGAGGCACCTTAAAGGCTAATTATTAGTAGTAGTAGTATTTTAAGGTACCAAAAGTCTCTGGTTTTTCTTGATACAACAGACTTATCCCTCTGGAAATTGTTACTTTTGAATTAATAGGCATTCATCATTGTACAGCGCGATCCTAAACATGTATATATCTAAATAAGTCCAGCTGTGTGCAATGGGCTTCCTAGACAACGAGATTAAGGCTGCACCCTTAAACCGGGAATTCAGCAGATTTCGTGTCCTCCAGCGTACAGAGGGGGAGGGGGAGCCTAAATTCCCCTCCGTTGTCTGATCCTCGGCATGTTTACTCAGAAGTAAGAAGTGTCTACAATTAAAGCCACAGACTGCACTCGTGTACACACTTCCCTGGGATAAATTCCCATTGAATTCAATGGGGCATACTTCTAATTGGGCACAGGATTGTTCTGTTAAAAGGATCATCTGGAGCCGTTTTCCTTAGGGAATGAATCCGAAAAGCTAGGGGGAGGAAGGAGGAAGTGGGGTGGAAGGACACGTGTTTCATAGTGTATAATAACTAGAAAGAGAGAGAGGCTTTTTGATGGCATTCAATCTTTCTCCCTTTCTTCCTTAAAACTTCCGAGAGGATCAAAAACCTTGATCCACTATAAACTCTTAACATTGCTTGTAAAACATTTCTTTTTAATGACAAGATGTCTCCATCCACTACTCTGAAAAACCCAACGCTCCTACAATCCCCCTACTCTGAAAAACAATGTTCCCACAATCCTCCTCCTCCAAACCACAAAATTCCCAGAATGACCCTCTTCAAAAGTGCTCGTAAGACCCATCAAGAGGTCTTGCGGCAGGAAAGGGGGGGGATTTGTTAATGGAGATTTTGCTGTATATATTCAACTTTCGCCAACCGGACTGGTGTTTATCTCCAAGAGACACAATTCAGAGAGAGAAGGCGGTGGGGCAAACGCAACACAGGACAGAGGCGGGAAGTGAATTTTTATAATATTTACAGCTGGCTTAGGTTGAATCGCATCGCTGAGGACGCAGGGAAATAGACAAGGAGACTTCGAGCTGGTTCTAAAAACAACAATTTATCAAGGCGGGTTGCTGGCTGCCTGGCGTGCTTACAGAGCGACCGTCTTGAAAAGTTCTTATCTGCCCGTCCATTCACAACATGACCTTCAAAGCCTTTGCCGCGAGTAACTTAGAAGAAGGCGGAAGGTTACTCAATAATGAATTTTCCCTTTTGCTCTCTCGGTGGCCGTCTGGCCTTCTATAAATACCCCCCCCCCAACATAATTACAACAGGCGACTTGGATATCCGATCAAGTTTGAAGCTTCGTTGATTTTTCGTTCCCCAGTAGGTTATTTTTAAACAAATATTTAAGGAGGTGGTCGGAGACTTTACATTCAAACGTATTTGTTTTCTAATCCTGTATTATCTCCCCGCCACCCGCAACACACACAGGTAGGACGCAGAAACTTGTCATCTTCTACCGCGGGTGTGAGGACAGTAAATTTCATCGGACTGAGTCAACCACGCAATCTTGCATAGGTCTATTCAGAAGTAAGTATGGTTGAGTCCAATGGGGCTTCCCCCCCCCCCAAAGAAAGGGTGTATAGTATTGCAGTCTTACTATGCACATCTGTCTGAAAGTACTGCAATACACATGGTATTCATTTCAAACTTACTTCCAAGTAAGGAGTCTGTTCCTGTGGAGGAACCCACCCCCTGGCCGAATTCACCTTTTAAATGCATTTTTTAAAAAAACAAAAAAACTTCAAACGTGCTTATGAGTAGAGAAGAAAGATCTCCGACTAAGTGGGTGGGAGGGAAATCTATTGAAAAAACAAAACAAAACCGTATTTTGAACCCACAGTGAAAGAATTGGGGAATTACTTATGGGTTCTTTCTACAGATCCTCTTTCCACAAAATTTGCAATTCGGAGAGATGATACTCCTTGCAAGAAATGGCTGTGAATTCCTACAGGGAACCAGGAGAAGTTCCTCTAAAGGTACATCACATGAGGCGGGATAATATTTCAATAAAACTGTATTGAAATGTTAATTATCTTTAAAGGTTTCTCCCCCTCTTGGGGGTAAGGAGAATTACAGGATGGGGGAGACCCTTAAAAACTTCTCAACAGTGTGTGTGAAACACACACATATCATAAGGCCATCATATTTTCCATACACCCCCAGACTGTGGGGGTGCCATTTTTCTTTACACCCCTAGACTGTGAAGTCATGAAAATAAGCACTCCAAGTAAAAGACAACATTCAGCAGAAGGGTAATAAAACTTCAGGGGGTATTGGCATATTGAGAGAGAAAAATGGAAATTATAGATATTAATGAGAAAAAAAATCCAGATTTTTCTTCCTGTTTTTCTTTTTTTCTTTTTACAAACCCACTTCAAAAGAGCGTTGGTAGTTCATCAACATTTATTTAACCATTTCTACCGATGGTGTTAGCACTTTAGAATAACGAAGAGTCCAACAATAATACTATCATACAACCCTTTTTACCCATGTTGCTCCCTCCCCAACCCCACCACCGGGGGGAAAAAAAAATAACCCTGATCCAAATAACTTTTTTTTTCCCTGATGGCATGGTGAACCAAAATAAAACATCGCAGTTGTAAACACTATTTTTCCCCTGATGGAATTTTGCTCGGTTTGCAAGTTGAAATCCTTTTCCAGGGATCCCGATTTTGAAATGAAAACGACTTAAAAACCAGAAAGGAGACAGCTGCAGTCCTTATTTACAGACGTATGTACAATATCAATAAATTAAATTTTAATTTCGAGTATTCATATGCCACTTATTTACAAGTTATCTATTAATTACATAAATACTTTATCAATAGTGTCCACTTCGCTTCTTCTTTTTTTCCTTCACCTTATTACGTTTATAAACCTTGTTATTGCATATACAGTTAAAAGAAAAGGGGGGGCTTGAAAAACAAAGAAGTTACGAACCTTTTTCTTTTTTAAAATAATAATAATAATAATAATAATAATAATAATAACGACAATTTCTCCCTCTAACTACATTTTGAATTGTTGCAACCGGAAGGAGAATAAAAGGAGGGAGGGTTGAAAAAGATGTCCCTGGGATCTTAAGCAAGCATTTTTTTAAAAAAAAATAAGAAAAAAGGGGGGGGGAACCTCCAAAAGGAGGAGGAGTTACAATGGAACATGCAAAAACAGCCTTAAGGCGGTTGAGAGACATCACACGCGTCTTAAAGGGGCACACCCTCCCTTAACAAAGACTGGCAACAGGGCCGTCGTCAGTAGTTTTTGTTTTGATGTTTTAATGAACTGATATGCAAAAAAAAGTCATTACTCCGTGATAGTAGAAAGAAAATGCGATCGCTTCTCTGCCTCTTCTCGTTTTTGTTTTTATTTTATTTATTTTTTTCTTCTCCCTTTGTTGTGTATACAGGGGGAGGGAGGGACAAAAGGAGGAGGGGGGGATCCAACGGGCAAACCCTCCGTGTCTGCCACTCTTCCCCCTCCAGTGGACACCACAGTCTGGTTAATAGCAGCTTCCAAGCGCCCCACACACCCCCTTGTCCAGTTACCCCCCCCTTCCCTCTCCCAAGCCCAGCACAGCTTTGGCTGATCAGACCCAGAAGTGGGAGACAGAGACAGTGGTGAGTTCTAGAAAGTGGTAAGAAATTGGGGGGGGAGGGGAGAGAGAAATATAGGGGTCCCCACCCCAGAGGAAGGCAAGTGAGGGAAGCCCCCACCCAGCCCTCCCTAGGGAGAGCCACTCCTCGCTCTGTCCTGTTTGGGTTCCAATCCACTCACTAAACGCTGGATGTTCTGGAGCTCGCTGGTGGAGGAGGATTCTTTGTCGGAGCAGAGTTTGGGGGAGAGCGAGACCACCGACCCGGAGGAGAGGGTGGAAGAGCGGCTGTTGAGTTCCGAGCTGGAGTCCAAGCCGCCCGAGGCCGGGCTGGAGGCCAAGCCGCCCGCTTTGCCCTCCGCTCCGCCGACCATGGAGGGCAAGGCGGTGGTGAGCAGGCTGCTGCTGTCCGGTAAGGGCACCGGGATGGAGTAGGGGCTGTAACGCAGCCGAGGGCGCACGGCGCTGAGGAAAGGGTGCCGGTGCACGGAGCTGCTGGCAGCCGTCGAGGCGGCGGCGGCCGCGGCCATGTAGGTGTACGGGTAAGGGAAGAGGCTTCCGAAGGGAGACATGGCCAAGCCCTGAAAGAGAAGCAGCGGTCAGTGAGCAGCTGGAGCTGGGAAGAGGGGTCTGGGGCTCGATTCCAGCTCAAGCCCTATTTGGAGTAGACCCAACGGAAAGGATGGGGCTTCAGGTAGTCGTGGTTATCTTAAATCCCATTCATGTCAGTGGGGTCTTCTCTCTCGGGTAGAACCCAACTCAAGTCCTACTTAGAGTAGATCCATTGAATTGAACGCGACACTTTACACCAAGCAGGACACAACACTTTGAAAACGTTTTGAAAACTGTGTATATGGAGTGCGTCCTGGGCCCAACAGTTGTCACTGCTGTTATAAACCGTTTTAAACCGCTTTAAAGCTGTAGTGTAGATAGGCTCCAAGAGAGGACTCATTGAAATGAATGGGACTTAAGTCCCATTCATTCCAATCAGTCTCTAAGTAGGGCTTGAGTTGGATTCTACCCGAGAATACGAATACCTAGGGGGCATTCACGCCATGCAAACCGCAGAGCGAGGCGGTCTGCTAGGGACCCAGAGGGTGCGCACGCAGCCGGATCCACGTGGGGTGCAGAACTAGCCGGAGAGGGACGCCTTTCCCAGCCAAGCCCCCCCCCTCTCCCCCCCCCCGCGCTGGGACCAGCACCTGGAAGCCGAGGGCCCCGAGCCAAGCTGTAGCTACATTTAGATCCCTTTTCAATCATTCGTCTCTCAAGGCGATGAGCACCCTCCGCTGCCATTCCAACCGCCGGAGTCAACACCTCGAGAGGAAGGGAACGGAGGGAGGGGGGTGGGGTGAGGGGACGACCTCTCTCTTTTCCAAAACACGTGTCAGAAAAAGGAAACATCGGCTCGACTCTGGGCAGCCAAAGTCGAAGCTTGTTCGAAGCTGGCACTTGCAATCCTATACAGGTCTACTCAGAGAAGTAAGTCTTGTTGCCTTGAATGGGGCTGACTCCCAGATAAATGTGTGTCGTATTGCAGCCTTGGGAAAATAGCCTGCCCTATGCAAGTCCCCTAGAGATTAGCGGTAAGGGATGGAGAGATGGGTGTCTGAGGACCCTTCTCCCCTCCCTCCCACTCTCTCTCTCCCTCTCTCTCTCTCTCTCTCACACACACACACACACACACGCGCTCCTCCTCCTTACAGCTTTTATTCCATATCCCATTTCTGATCAACTCCCGTTTAGCTTCGGTTAGAGAATGGAGGGGAGAGAATGTAATTGGGGATGGGGAAGGCCTAAATAATCCGAAGACGTCGCAGGTAAAAAATCATCCTGGACGCACACAAACACGGAGACCTAATTCAACACCAAGCAGAAGCTCAATACGTGTGAGCAGAACTGATGGCCTAGTAGCAATCTTCTCGAGCGTTATAGGGAAGGGCCCCCTATTTGATCCGTAAGGGAGAGTGACAATCCCCCTTACGGAATCGACCGAGTCCTCTTCTCCAAGGAAGGAATTCCACTTTTGTGCCCAAAATACTGACCGACTCCCCACAAGCGCCCCGTGTTCTCTTTTATAGTTGTAGTGGAGGAGCCAGGGACAACCAGGCTTCCTCAGCCAACTAACAATCAATCAAACTTCCTCACTGAATCACTTGGGGAAATGGATGGAAAGGCGAGGACTCCCCAGTACCAAGTGACCGGCTATTTCCCTAGACCCATTTAGCTGCTGCTTGGGAGATCGGGGGGGGGGGGGAGAGAGCCCCTTCCCCAATAAGTTACCTGTGAGGCCAGGACGTGCTGTTGAAGGTGGAATGGCAAAGCAGCCGCCGCTGCCGCAGCTCCGGATAATCCCTGCGCTGCCGCCGTGGCCATCACCGTGTTCTCCAGCCCGGTCACCCCGGCCGAAGCGCCCGAGACGGTGGCCAGCAGGGGGCCCATGCCGGCCATGCTGGAGAAGGCGCCGCCCATGGCGAACTGGCTGGGGTGCAGGAGCAAGGGGTGCCCGCTGCCCAGCGGGTTGAAGAACTGCTGGCCCGCCAGGCCGTGGGAGAAAGTCAGGTTGGCCAAGTGGCCCTGGGCCAGGTGCCCGGCGCTGTCCGTCTGCACCGTCAGCGGCGCGAAGGGCTCCTTGGCCCGGCAGTCGTCCCGCGGGGGGCTTTTGACCTCTTCCCCGCCTAGGCTCCGGGTGCTGGAAGAGATGGCGGCTGGGCTGTGCCTGGAGTCCGGGGGAGCCCTGGAGGCGCCGCTCCTGCTGCCCGCCGAGTCCGGAGGGAAGAGCTGCGCCTTGGCGGGGCTGCTCTTCTCCCGCGGCTCACCCCCTCCACCCCCCGAGGAGCTGCTGCTGTTGGCGGCTGCCGTGGTGGTGGAGATTTTGCCCGCCTCGCTCGACTCCGACGGGTCCTCTTTGCTCTCCGAGTCGCTTTCGCCTTCGCTGGGACACAGGTCTAGGAGAGAGGGAGCGGAACCGGTTGAGGCCCACGTTCTGATGGGGCTGGGGGCGATGGGGGGCGGGGTGTGTGTGTGTGTGTGTGTGTGTGTGGAGCGGTGGGGGGACTAATTGGACTGGAAGTGGATCTGGATTGTGCCCAAAACAGCTTTTCTCATTTCTCAGTTGCCCCCTGCAAGCGTGGGGGGTTTAAACACGCCACCGCTTTTGCATTAGACTAGCTTCGTTTGCAGGGCTGACTGAACGTGGAAGAACTGAATATGTCCACCAGCACAATAAACACGTGTGCACACACGCCCACGCACTCCCTACCGGGTGTCTGACCTGGAATGTACACGTGTCTTTCTATTATTATTATTATTATTACATTTATATCCCCTTCTTTGCCTTTCTCACAGGGAACTCAGCTCCTCCTCTTCTCCGTTTGATCCTCACAACAACCCTGTGAGGTAGGTTAGGCCCAGAGTCAGCGACTGGTCCAAAGTCACCCAGGGAGCTTCTTGGCCCCATCTCCCAAGACCTATGCTAAAGACTGTGCCCTAGTTCACGTTGATGTGGCCCATCTTTATCTCTGAGCTGTGCCATTTCGTGTTGGGACCAGGCTAACTGAGAGAGCACCTTCTCCCTTACTAACCTGCCTGAAAACTTTGGTCATTGGAGGGCATTCTCCTGGTAGTTCCACATGGATTTACAGCCCTATTGGAGTCTACCAGGAGAAGAGCCTTGAGTGTAGTATCCCCTTCTCTGTGGAACTCTCTTCCCCTGGAGGTCAGGCAGGCGCCAACAATAGGCTGCTTCCAGTACCTCCTGGACACAACTCTGTTTCGAGAAGCCTTCCTCAACTGACTAGCCATTGATTTTTTTCTGGTTACTTTGTTTTTAAATTGAACAATTTTAATTTGCTTTTTTAATCTTTCTTTTGCTGTTTATACCTGTGTTCACTGCTGTGGAAGCTGTGTTAGATAATTGAGCAGTACATCAATACTGTAAATAATAATAATAATAATAATAATAATAATAATATAATATACTATGTGAGTGGTAGTCCCTGCACATACAAAACTAGCTTATGGGGGGACAGGGATTTCCCCCCTCTAGTTGTTGAAAAGTCCAACAAAACTGCCACCTTAGAATGTTTTAAAAATGGGGGCTACCACTCCCATAAGCCCCAGCTGGCATGGGATAAGGAGAGTTGGTCCAAGAAATCAGGAGGGAATCAGGTTGCCTGCTCTATCCCAGTAATTGAACTGATTCACTTCTGGTCTCAAAAGCTTCCTTATTTCCTTAGTTCCATAATAAACTTGCAATTGAAAGGGGGAGTGCAGAGTGGAGAACATAATCCCAGGTTTTATTTATCCTCTCTGCTCTTGGAACAACTCTCCAATGTAAGAAAAGTTAAGATTAGGGTCTGGCTTCTCTCTAGCTTTGGACACAGAACTTGCTACACACACAGACAGAGAGAGAAAAGGAGAGAGAGAGAGAGAGAGAGAGAGAGCCAAATTTCAAGCTATATATATATATATATATATATATATGAAATAAAATATACATTCCTTCTGCAAACAACCCGGCAGAGTCCAGGGATAAAATACCTGCACTTGAGCCTGCAAGCTTATACTCATCTTCCTGAAATTGAGCCCCATTGAATTCAATGTAGCTTCTTTCTGGGATTGCATGTATAGGATCACACTACACACTGCTTAACTCCCAAATATGAAAGGAGAAAGAAAGATGGATGGATGATTAATTAATTTGTCCCAGAATTTACCTGCCTTCTCCCTATTCTCCTTTGCATCCAGGTGAAATTTGGGGAGGCAAAAAGGGATGTTTGGAAAGACCCCCCCCCCCCTCAATAAGACATTCCAATATGAATGTTAAATGGAGTGGCTGCAGTTTTGAACTTTTGCCCTGTGGTCTGTCTTTGCTCCCCTGACTCAGTCAGTGCTGGCTGACTTCGTTCAAACCACATATGAAATATAGATACAGGGCGGAAAAGAGGTGGGAGTAGGGATGGGTGAGAAGTCGGATTATAATGTCTGGAGAATTTTCAAGCAGATCTGTTTTCAAAATCAGGGTTGTGGGGGACGTGTTGGTTACATTTCCCCCACTCCAGGAAGTGGCCTGATTTCGAGGCAAAGTCCTTTTGGCTCAAAAAGGATGGAAAAGATACTAATCCCAAAAATAGGAATGGTAAATAAGAAAGCCCTCTTGTACCGGAAGGGAAGGGGAAAACACATCACCTTTAAGATTAGAGGTGCCCACAGCAGACACAGCAGGGGACGTTGACTGAGCAAAACATTTAAATGCTGTCTGTTCGCTTGAAGACTCGTCAGACGTTCCGTTTTCTTTTTTCTGCCTCTCATCATAAACTCTCATGGATTGGAGGGTCAGCTGTTTTCTGGAGAAAGATGGTGCATTAAAACCCAGGGCAGGGCGAGGAATTCTCTCATTTGTTCTCTCCCACATTGGGACCTAAATGTGATGGAGTAAGGCTAGACTGACCCCTGGAAAACCTAGCACTTACTTTCAAGTAAACAGGCCTGGAAGTGCGGTTCACACATTGTTCAGATCGGATCTAGGCCTATAGGCTTGTAGCTCATTCTGCCGCCATGGAACCTAGGTTCCCAAGGGGGCTTTCCTCAGAGTTTATATCCAAGTCATTTACTAAAGAGGAGACCTGTAAAGGTCACGAGGACTGCTGGCAAGACCCAAGGGCTTATGGCTTTTTGTTCAGTGGGAATGAGGGTTATGCTTCTAGAGTTGGGATAGGACGATCCTTTGAAATGAATGGAGGCCCTTTTCAAGCAGAAGTGTTTAGCAAGCAACTTTGAACTTGAACGAGTTTGTGATCAGAGGTACTCAAGCATACATACATGCAGAAAACACACAACCCTTGCCCCAAAAACTGATCTTTGTTTTCATATGGCGATAAAGTCTGGAAAACTCAAAAGACTACAAGGGCTTATCAATTCAAGCATTTGAAAATGAAGCAACTGATCTTGTCACAGTCTGGAAAAAGAGGAAAATCTGGGACTTGGATGGAGCATTATTATTATTATTATTATTATTATTATGGGGTGGAGGAAATAAAGGAAGCATTTCCAAAGTGATTCGGTGTTCAAAGTGTCACCATGTTCTGAGGATATCTGGTTTCCTATCAGCCATTGAGAAATTCTTTTTGCTTAAACATCTTTAGAGAGAAATAATGTCTGCCTCATAGACCATGTTCAGAGTTTACTGCTACCATGGACAATTGCATGCTCACTCTCTGGCTGACAGTATTGCTACCTCTCTCTCGATTTCTCTACCTCCCAACCACACCCATATAGAAGCATTCTGTGTTGTAACTACAGGAAATGTTGGGCACAATCCAGACAAAATGAAGCCTTTGACCTTTAAACTGGAGATGGTAAATTCATACTTAGATCTCTCCCATTTACAAACAGGGAGCTGAATGGACTTAATATACTGGTTGGGTCCTAGCCATTTTCTTTAGCCATGAAAATAGTGCCCTGCTCAAAACGCAGGAACATTCGCATTGGAAAGGTACCTTGAGAAAGAAATACATTCTCATACACTCACACCACACTTGCTTACTACTGCATCTTAAATGCCACGTTTCTTTACAAATCCAGACTTGGCAAAGCACTTCAGCATAAAATGTGTGTTACGATCAGATTTGTGCAACGATAAGATTTGTGCAACGTCTTAGAAGATCAGATTGGATCACTACTGCTAACTATTCCTCCTCCACTTTTCTGGTGGAATCTCTCTTTTCTAGAGTTGCAAGTAGATATTCTACACTTTACCCGTGTGTCTTTCTTTGGGAGAGATTTCTCCTTTGGATGCCACGTAGCACAGCTTTGGGCATTTGCAACTAGAAATAATAATGATAATAACCCAGTTTCCAATCAGGTAGCACTACTCCATCACCCAACAATTGGGGGAAACGTTTTTGATGTTTGGCTTTGTTTTTTAACTGATGTCTGGACAGGCCCTAAAAGAGGAGCATTGAAAAACAGACCCCCCCCCCATGCAAATAAGAAGTTAGACACACTCTTACCTTTTCTCTCGCCTCCCATTTCCTGTGTCCCGAAAGCCTTTGGCAAAGGGGTTGTTGTCAATTTTTAATTGGGTTATCTGTTTAAGAAAAGAAAGGAAGGAAGGAAGGAAGGAGAGAAGGCAATGTTGTGAAAGCCAGTCATATATTCAAGGGAAGCAGCAAACCATCACGGATAATTTCCAGAGACCCGGGTTCAAATCCTCACTGCAATGGGAGGGGGTCCCCCAGTACCCTAGTATTCCAGTACACATCTCTCCGTGTTATTGTAAGGTCAGTAGGAAAATGTGGGGGGACCCTTGAAGAAAGCTGGGATAACACTCTAATGAATAAAATTTAAAAATTCAGTTTCTCGGCCTTCTAAATTGAAGCCGGAGAGGGTAGTTCTCTTGCGCAAGTCTCTACGCTTCAAGGAAAGGGAGTTGAGCAAATGACAGCGGTAGTTCTGGATTATTGCAGTGAGTTTGGCAGGGATTCCACCCCATAGATTTCTTCGCAAAGCCCCAGGGCCACATCCCTGCAAAAGACCCGCAGCCACTTTGGAGCCCAGCTTGGCGACACGGGAGGTAACATTCTGTGGGGGGGGGGGCAGGTTCTGGTGTGTGTGACGCTCCTCCGCGGCTGTGCCATGGGTTCCCTGTGGTCATTTCGCTACTCATCGGCTGGGGCTAGTCAATTATCTCGCGCGTGCTCTGCTACCTGCTTCCCCCTCGCCCCACGACCTAGGAATGAATGGAACGCGCTGCCCTGCTGTCCATTAAAGTTATGGTTCAGTTTAAACTCTTTACCTGCCATAATTAAGCCGCAAAGGAATGGTGGTCACCCGCTTGCTATAATAAAATACTTTATGCAATTACCTTCTTCAGTGTGCGTGCTTTTGTGTGTGTGTGCGTGTGCGTGTGGGAAGCTGGGGGGTTAGCTGAGAATATACCCAGTGCAAACATATGCCAGGCCTTTCGCTGGATCGCTCAGCCTTTTGCCAGCTCTTAAGAGAACGATGGAAAACATCCGCGCTCGGTTCTGGCTTTTAGTTTTTGCTTCGTTTTCAAGTCGGCATGGTCACGATCCAGACCCAGTCGAGCACGATCGAGTGCCGTAGAGATCACCGGATGAGTTAGGGAGAGTTAGGCTGCAATGCTAGACAGGGAGGGAGCTCCATTGAATTCAATGGGACTACTCAGGAGACAGGCATCAGCTCGCGCTGGTAAGCACCTGCCCGATTTTGAAACCAGGGAGACTTGAAGCAAACAGCGTAATTCTGGCTGGATCTAACCGGTCCTTTTTAGTCAGAGTCGTTGGGTGGAAAGAGATCCATGATCTCACCCTCCCCTTCCTTCTTAGTTTAGGCTGCTCTCCTGTGCACGCTTCATTTGGATGAGATCCCACTGAACAGAACGGGACTTACAATCGAGTAAAAGGGCAGAGCAGTTTGGAGCTCCTCTGGAAGACCTGGGCTCTGGGTAGTTGTAGGGATTGTTCTCTGTAGAACATTTCTTACTCAGCTGCCCTTTTCTGCTTGGTGCTTTGAACTGGGCTCGGATCCGTTTTCCAAGCAGGTAAAGCAATCGTGAGAACCAGAGCCCACTTGCCTGTTGGGGATCCAACGCAGGCCGCCTCTGGGGAGTCAAGCCCCATTACCTTCGGCTGGCAGAGGTAGCACTTAAGGGGAAGCCGACGGGTGCGCCCAGGTGAGCGCAGGAATACGGGTTCTCCAACCCTTTTGCAAGGAGATCGCTTGAGATCCGCACAAGGATAAAAGGGTGCCATTTGGGTTGGACTAGGGCTCCCCCTTTTTTGCATGCCGTTTCAAGGCAATCGGATAAAGGGGGTGGGGTCCTTCCGACGGGACAAACACCCCCAGAGGAAAGACTCCTGGACGATGAACATGAGGCCAAGATAACTCAGCCCAGCCTGTCTGACTGCTCCCTGGGATTATTCCTAAACTCTAGGAGGGCCTAGCCAGCTTTCCCTTCCTCTCCCGGCTGGCTCAGAGCAGGCCTCGAGTTCCCTAAGAGTGCGCCAAAGCCCAGGCACGAAGCAAAAAGGATCCGAAAAGCAAGAGACCGCATTAGTGCCCACGCTTCCCTCCCCGCGCCACCCCGACGCTATTTCTCTTTCCAAAACGTGCAACGTTTCCTGCCAGCCTCCACCTCGATCCCTCGCACAGACGTGAGACTCATCGATTTCGACGGAGCTAAACTGCCGAATAAACTGGGCCAGGAAGATCAGGCTTCCCCCTCCTCTCCCTTTTACACACACTTACACACATACACACCCACACCCAGAGAGAGAGAGAGAGAGAGAGAGAGAGCATAGTACACACTTGGGTTTCCACCTTGCAGGGTTGCCAAAAGTTCACACCAACCACAGCTCTGGACGTTTGCAAACCAAACGCCATTGGACTAATTTACAGCAAGAAAATAAAATAAAATCAGCCAGGCAAGACTGAGTCTCCGAGGTCCTTCGCCTTGAATTGATTACCATAAATTCAGTATGCGCCCAGCTCCTACTTATACCACTTTGGTGGGTAGTCTCCAACCCACAGGAATTACCAAGATAAATTAGGAAAGGGGTATTTTTTTAAAAAAATAAAAAATAATAATAATAAAATTCCCTCCTTTCCTTCTCTCTCTCTCTCCAGGATTGGCTCTGTCTTTCTATTAACCGCTGCTAAATTGGATTCTGCGATACAAACTATTAATAAAAAGACTGCAGTAATAAAGAAGGGGTGCGGGGGTGGGGGTGATAATAAGAAACAGACTTTCGTTTGGGTCTAGTTTGCCAATGTCCTTTCAAGGGGTGAAATAGCTTCTGCTGACTTACACACATATGCACACAAAAAGGCAACATCGAATCGCCCCCTCCTCTCCCCAATAATGCACTCACCCCCAGCCGCCTCCTAATGAGCTTTCACTGCATAGACGGAATACAGACGATCTGGAGGAATTCCCACCCCCTCCAATATTTTCTCCTAGGCATGTTTAGACAGGGGGGAGTCCTACAGCTCCCAGCATTCCCTAGCGAACCTGGCTGGGGAATGCTGGGAGCTGTAGGACTCCCCCCCCCATCTAAACATGCATAGGATTGCGCCCTTAACTTTATTTTCTAAGTGGCATAAGGGAACGTCAAAAGGAGGGGGTGGAGAGCAAACGGGAAGACAAGGCCCAAATGCTGGGGATTTTCTAAGCCAATCATGCCGAATCAAATCATCCGAGGCTCAAGGACCCCCCTCCCTTAAATACACCATTCATAATCCCCTTACCTTATCGTTCTGGTATGCAGTAACAGCGATAAATTCGGTCTCCGGGAAAACATAAGTGCGGAAGGTGCTGTAAGGCAGTTTGAGGATGTCGTTGGCCCGGACAATGTGGAACCGAGGCTGGTATTTGTGCATGGAGTTCAAGATGGTCTACCGGGGTGGGATGGAGGGAGGGAAAAGAGGAGAGAGAAAAGCGGAATGAGAATGGGTCAAACGGAAACAAAGCAGCCGCGACAGGAAGAAGTTGGCATCAAACTTCCCCCTTCCTTGCATCCTCTGCTACAGTTCTGAAACTGTGGCTTGGGAATATTTCGCAGTTTTTAAGGAACAACCCCCCCCCCTCAAAAACACACACAATATCCTCCAGCAACAACCCACCACACACAAAGCCATCAACCGAGATAAAAATTAAATCGGTGGTGATACAATGGCCCGACAGTTTCGCGGACTCCTTTTTCGCATGGAACTCCATCCAGAACGGGGGGGGGGGGGGGGGGAAGAGAGACTTTTCAAGAAGTCCCACTACGACCAGCAAAGGCCAGTCAGTCAAACGAGGGATCTCCCCTGTCGGACTCCCCAACTCCCTTTCCTTCCAAGTAAATCGCAGCCAGGACGAATGACCTCATTTCGGCATTTCAGCTGGCGAGCTGCTGGCTTGGAAAAGGTTCACTTTTCTATCATTTCACAAGCAGCGCTTGTGAAATGAGCTAGTAAAAAAAAGAAAAGAAAAAAAAAAGAAAGAAAGAAAGCCAACCACCCCCAAAACTGCAAGGAATCCTGCGGGACAAGAAAGGCTTGAATGGAATCGAGGAGGGGGGGTGTTGGTGCTTGTGAAATCGGCTGAAATCCAAACAGTTTGTCTTCATTTGGGCCCCTTAGTCCTGGGATTGGAGAGGGGGTGGATATTTCTTGCCATCCCTTCTGTTCCTGGTCTCCTATCCCACCCACCCTTTCTCATATATACACACTCTTTTCTGCCATTTGCAATTGTCTAGCAGATTTGGGGGCTTGCTGGGTATAGGCTGTGTTTTTCACCTGAGCCTCCCACCCCACCCCACCCCACCCCATGATTCAGGGATCCAAAGTCCGTGGGTGAAAAAGGGGTGCAAGGAGGTAGCCCTAGAATGGCAAAAGAAGAGTACCTCTGAGCACATGTTGGGCCTAGGAGTCCCCTCACCCCCAAGGCCTCCAGTACCAGAACTGGAGCTAGCACAGAAATATTTCCCCTGCACAACTCTGCCCCTCTCTTGAAGTAAGACAAGGAAACATAAAGAAAGTCTGGTGGCACCTTAAAGACCAAGTTTAAAGAATAATTAGCTTAACCTTTAAGGTGCTACAAGTCTATTCCTATCCGCCTTTTCTGGGTTTTAATTATTTCAGCAGCCTAATTGGGGGGGGGGAGGGGTATTTAAGTTTGCCATTGCAATTATTAAAGGACTGAGAGCCGAAAACCCTTGTGGATCATCCACAAGTCACCTGGAGTTCTACCCGTTCCCCATTCGCCTTCTGCCTCCTCCAAATTTATCTATTTATTTATAGAAAAGTTCCTCAATAAAAGATGAAGTTAATCCTATTTTCTTTCTTTCCTTCTTTCCTTACTTCCATTCACATTTGAAACGGAATTCTTTTCTTCCCAATTCATAGATAGATCCCTTCAAAAGCCGTTGGCCCTGTTTCAGGTATGTCTGAACAGCGGGGACACTGAGTTTGGGAAGATTGCTAATTGTATTTGTAGGCTCGGAAAAGATCCCCTTCTCCCACCCATGAATGCCTCCCCCATTCTCTGCCCGCTCCTCTCCACCACATTTACACACAAAGAAACAAGTGGGGATGTTACAGCAGGTCTCCCTGAGTGCCAAAACATGAGATCATTCCTCCAACACCACCTCTCCTGTTAAAAATCTGGAGTTTATAAAAATTGGACGTCAAAGTTTTTGGGGCCTTTGCAATATACACCGTATGTTGTGTGGTAGGAAGGAACACTCCCCCCTCCCAAAGTCAGCCACATGCCTGAGGTTCAATCAAAACCCTTCCTAATATATAAAGGGGGGGGGGAAGGAGGTTTAAAGACAACTTAATTTAATTAAAATGAAAAGCACTTACAAATCCGTGTTTGTCCGAAATATTATTAGTAAGTTTAAGTTTGTGGAAAGTCACGACTTTAGACATCCATTGTTCGCCTGTTGCGGGACTATCCGGATGGATGTACATTCTCTTTGGCATTTCAGGATCAGCCTTCCCAGCTACCATCCACCGGGAATTGTGGAATTTATATCTACAATCGTCAGCCGCCACAATGTCCATCAATAAAATGTATTTGGCCTTTTTATCCAGCCCTGTGCATCTCACTTTAAAGGGTGGAAACATTCTCCTAGAGACAGACACACAGACAGGCAAAACATAAATAAACAAGGCGAGTATTATATAATTTATATAGACACAGAATCGTCACAGGGTACAATTTAGCTGTTTATTCCTGTGCAAAAGAGGCACCCTCCACCCCCTCAAAAAACCACAAAAACTTATCTTCTTTTAAATAGCTTCAAATTCTCTCGATTTGGTTTCTTTTGAACAAAAAGAAGGGGGTGACTTCATTAAATAATAATATAATAGACCATTGTATTGGGGATGATATATAGGGGAAAGGAGATTCATAGTATTGCATTCAGTAGTATTCCAAGTCCATTGATGTATGAGACTGGGGGGGGGTAAATACTGCACCCCCCAACCTTCCATTTGCCTCCTTAAGGTGACTTCTAAACTGCAAGAATGGGTAATTTTGTTAGATTGAGCTGCTGACTTTCAGAAATCTTTCTCCGTAGTACCCACAAGAAATGAGAAAGCAAATAGACAATGTTCTCTGGACTCTTGAAAAACTTTGGACACAGATTTAAGTCTCCTAGCTACTGTTGAACATTCTGAGGTGCCTTTTTAAAATAATAATAATAATAATAATAATAATAATAATAATAACAGCAATCAATAATCTGCTTTGAACTGCAAATGTGATTGTCTCAAAAACTGAGGAATATTTCTCAGGCTTATATTTTCATAAATCCTCCATCTGTTTTCTTTCTTTCTTTCTTTCTTTCTTTCTTTTTAACCTGTGCCTTAGGTTAAAATAATGACCATTAAATAATAATTAGCTTTTCAATTGTAGGCCAGTCTTTAGGGAAAATATATCTTGCCATATAGTTCTTAAATAATTGCCCCGTGTAAGTACAGCTTGTAAACCTTTAACCGGCATCAGAAGCCCTTCATTTTGAACTCTGTATATTATTATTATTATTATTAATATTGCCAAGTGCATGACCTGAAGATTTTATATTGTTCCACGAAGTGTGATTCCTACACGGCCTAGTTCTTGCTGAGTCCATCTGAAAGCATGGATTAAAACATCTGGATCCTAAACACATTTATTGGAAAGTAATCTCTCTCTCTCTCTCTTTTGGAAAAAGGAGTGTTCAATTCTGCTTAAAATTACGGTTGAAAAGGGCCATCCTAAAGAGATTCCCTTGACAATAAATAGTCTAGATTTATTTCTGACCTGGAAGGGATTCCAGCCAAAGCAATCTGATTGTCTTGAGTAGACTGAAACCTTGATCTAAGGCGCATGTACCTTTCCTTGGAAGAAAGGCCCATTCCTTTCAATTACGCTGACTCCCCAGGATAAAAAAAAAAAGTGCAGAAAACTACAGCCATGACAGGGTTGTAGCCAATGCTAATTTAAGCCCCATTCATTTCAATGGATCTCTCCTCCAGGCCGGACTAGCATGGGATACAAACTCTTTCCGTGAAGGGAATGAGCGGGTCACTGGTTGTGTTCTATATTCGAACATTTCCGGTGGGGGAAGAAAAAAAGAAATCTGTCTAAGGTAACACTCAGGCATATGTAATGCACGCTGCAGCCATTTCACACCGATAAAGGTGTGTGTGTGAGAGAGCACATACGGGTCCCAGACGCACATATAAGTTTCATATGGAGTTGCGGGGGGGGGGGGGATTCAGAAAACTGAAGTTATAAGCGAGATGATGTGTGTTTGTTTGCAAGCCATCGGCCTCTGAAATATAATGCCAATTGTGTGAATGTGGATGCATTCTAGATTTACACACACACACACACACACACTTCCACAGGTCACACACATAGTGACAGGAGCCAATGGCTTGTTGCAATCACCCATCAGTTGCTTATAACTTCAGCTTTTTTATTATTTCCCCCCAATTCCACATTCAACACACACACACACACACACACATACACACGAAGGGGACACTTTTGGCCTGTTTGGAAATCCACGTGGGGGGGTGGGAATGGGGACTGCGAGGGGGGGGCAGGGTGGTCCAACAGCGACAGCCCCTTACCTTCCCGACTTGGTGATCACCATTTCGGTGCCTCTTTTGTGAAACTGATCCCAGAGCTCCTTGGCTTCCAGGTGGACTTTAGGGTCGTCCTCGACCTCTTCCTCCGGCTCCAGGGTCTTCAAAGGCCGGAGGTGAGCCGCCGCTTGGTGTCCCAAGGAGGAGAACGGGATGCCCGAATCCGCCGCCCCGACTAATTGATCCATAATCGGCTTGGCCAAAGCGCCCGGCAGCGAGAGAGCCGCTGCTCCGTTGGGGGGCAAAGCCAGAGCCGGGAAAAAGGGCGGCTGGTGTCCTCCTAACACGGCGCTCATGGCGAAATCCGGTGCCCGGTGAGATAGGAACGGGTGGTAAGCCATGCCTGTCCCAGAAATCACGGGCTCTCTCATGGAGATGTTCATCCGAAAAAAAACGGCTTCTCTCTTCCAGAGGCCTGAGCAGTTCCCGGATTTCTGGAGCGGCGCTTTAACAGCTCATCTTCGGGGCGAGCGATTCACAGAGGGAGAGGAAGAGGAGGAGGAGGAGGAGGAGGAGGAGGAGGAAGAGGGGAGAGGGAGGCAGTGGGGGGGGAAGGAGGCGAGCGACCAGACCGGAGTGGAGGGGGGGCTGTCGGAGCGTGACATACGCAGTCGCTAGAGAGTCCCCGCGCCCGAATTCAAGCTAGGAGGCATGGTCACACGGCGCAGAGGAGCTGCCCGGGCGCTGACGCTTTTCTCCCCACCACCACCCCAGAGAGGAAGCTTCTGCTATCGATTGCTTATATATATATATATATATATATATATATATAATAAAATTGAAATAAATTAAGTGGAGAAAAGAAGTATATTTGGAAGGAGTCGCCACGAAGCGCGCAAGCCGGCCGAGCTTTCGCCCCTACTTCTGCGGAAAAGGAGACGGAGGTGAGACGAGGTGGCGGCGATTTCAGTCGTGCAGGTAGATAGGTAGGTAGGTAGGTGGTTGCGGAGGCGGCTCCTTTCTTGGCAGGTTGCTTTTGTTGCAAAAGTTGAAAGCGGTAAGAGAGTTGGTGTTCGAGGCAGCTTTGTTTACCTCGTTCCTCCTTAAAGCTCCTCGCTTTTATGAATATATTTTATGATTGTTGTTATTATTATTTCCAACAGCGAAGCTGCTGAACTGGAGGGGTGTGTGTGTGTGTGTAGACAGAGAGTGAGAAAGAGAGAAAGAGAGAAGAGGGAGAAGAGAAATTATGAATTAAATCAGTCTCTAATCAGGCTTCTCACGAGCAGCGGCAGCCAAAAGTTGTAGCGCAATGTAGCTTCCGTTTCCCCCCTCCCCCTCATGAGTTGCCTTTGCCAAAGTTTGGATTCCAGCAAAGCGTCTCTCCCCCCCTCTCTCTCTCTCTCCGTCGACGTCTTCCTCCTTCCTTTTTTTTCTGCAATCCTTAAAAAAAAAAAAACACGGGGGGGGGGAACACCCCCCAAAATAGATACGAATAAAAAACACGACGAACCGGTGCGATTTGGAAACGAGGAACGCCTTCGATGGCTCTCGGCTCCTGCAAAGGAAGAGGGCGGCAGAAGGGGCGACTAGAGAGGGAGAGAGAGCGAGAGAGAGAGAAAGGGAGAGCGAGCGAGAAGGCAGAGAGCGAGAGAAAGCGGCGCGCTGGGCTCGGCGAATCCCCCGGTGCGTGTGTGCGTGTGCGAGTGTGTGTGTGTAGCTGTGTGTTTGAGCTGAGCTGCTTCGCTGCGCCCGGATTGTATGGATGTGTTTTGGGGGGTTGCAGGGCAGCTGCGGCATACTTGATTGGCTCTTTGACGCGTCCGGACCAATTGTGTGGCTCCATAGGCGTGGTTTTGACAGGTCGAGCGGAGGGGGACAGAGGCGAGTTATAAAAAGAAGGTGTCGGAAATTGTAACGCTGCAGCAAAGCATCCCCACGGCTCGGTGCCGCGCGAATATGTCAACATGATCAGAGGCGAGGGGGGAGGGGGGAGCGCGAAGGGAGGGGAGGGGAGGGGCCGCAGCCACTGGGGAGAGAGAGAGAGGGAGAGCGCGCGCGGGAGAGAGATGGAAAGGGAGAGAGGCCGAGCCAGCAAAGGAGCGAAAAGGAAAGAGCAAGAAAGAGCGAGCCGCCTCTAGGGGGCTCAGGAGAGACGAGCTCTGGCCAACACAAGGAAGCCAGTTCCAACGCGCCAGGAAACCAAGGAAAGGGGGTGGGGAGCTCTCTCTCGCTCTCGCTCTCTCGCTCTCGCTCTCGCTCTCGCTCGCTCTCAAAAGCTGACCTAGCTGTGGGACATTTTCAATTTGGACTTATCATCAGCTTTACTCGGCTAAGTTTCCCTGCCTCCCTCCTTCCCTCCCTCCCTCTCCACCCGGAGAAGAACAGCCCGCACGGGGGTGTAGGAGGTTAAAGTTTGGGTGTGCGCGGGGAGTGTGTGTGGTGGTGGTGGGAGGCGATCTACGATCCCAGCTCCCCCACCCCCACCCGCCACGCGTGCCCAGCGCATCTGCCGCCTCCTTCCTTCCTCTCCTCCTTACACACGGGTTTCCAAATTTCTCTCCCCCCTACAGCAAGGGAAGTCTGGAGAGGGGGGGGGGGGGGCAGATCTGCTTCTCTGGATTCCAACAACCTCACGCCCTCACCCAATCATACGGGCGCGCGCGCGCGCACGCACCCCCGCGTCGCTCCACAGGCAGACTCCTGCCCCTTGATTCGATGGGATCGCTGCGACACGCGCACACGCGCGCGCACGCGCGCGCACACACACACGTTACTCTCGGCCCTGCGTGAGTATTTATTTGGTTTAAATGTTTGTTGTTTGTTTATTTATTTTGGCCTTTGTTACAATTTAATCAGCGCGGAGCCCCCAGGTGGTCCTTTTAGAAGAGGAGGAAGTGTGTGTGTGTGTGTGGGGGGGGGAGTTGTGGATGAGGTTGTCTTGGATGGTTCTTCCTTTCTCTTTTCAAGAGAGGCGCCTTGAGGTGCCACAAAGGTGCCTCAAAGGGGCTGCATGGGACGCACAGAAGGATGGGTAGAGAGAGGCATAGATAGGCAGTCGAGCTTTAGGTGAGTGACCAAAGCCAGCATCAAAGGCTAAATAGCTATCAAGCGACTGCTGCCGCCTCTTCTGGAATTCGCACGAACCAATCATACCCAGGATTACGGCTCTATCACATTTTTCGACACAGGCTGATGGATGGGGTTTGGAGTCAGGGAATCTCTCTCTCTCTCTCTCTCTCTCTCCCTTCTCTTCTGTCCGACATCTCCCCCTCCCCAATCCACTTCACCCACCCCTCTCCCAAGCCGCTGATCTGTCTCCCTTATCTTTTCGCCACTTGGGCTGGAAGAAATAAAAGGGGGAAAGGCGGGGGGGGGAGAGAGGACGTGGCCCCAACTTGCTGGGTAAAGGGCGATTTGGTAGGGATTTGCAAGGCTATCGCTCTCTGCGATCGCCTTTATGGCCCGCCTGGGGCCTAGTGTCTCCTTCCTTCACCCTGCCTCTTTCTTTCTGCCTTTCAAGGTTTGTTTTTTTTTAAAAAATCATCTCTGGGATCGGCGCTGCCTCCTCTGCTGTTTGTTTGCTCCTTCTATTGTTTGTCCAGAGCGTTCGAAAGGCAAACGGTGAAATCCCACTTTCTTGAACTGACCCCGGTCCTTGTTGTCTGGATTTTCGGAGGAGGAAGGACGAGCCGGGGAGGGGAGGGGGAACCCAAGAGACGGGGGTGGGGGAGGCAGAGAGGTGTTTGCCTGTTGTTTTTCTCCTAGACTTCAGAGCCTGGAGCGATGGCTCGGCGCGCTGGCGCCGAATGGGTTACTCTCTTCATCCCAGCTCGCTTCTCACACCTCCTCTTTCCTTGGGGGTGCTCACTGAGGGAAACGGGAAGTTAGGCTTTCGGGGCGCTGGTCTTGGTGAGGCCTGGGAAGGGGGAGTTTTGAGCAGAGAGAATGTGAACGTAGTACAAAGAAGACTGGCCCTGTGCTCTTTCGTGTCTTGCTTTTCCTGGGGCTGGGGAACGCACGAGCGCCAGATCAGTCTCCCCCCCCCCCCAAAAAAAAAACCCCTCAGACCCGGCCGTCCCTCCTTGATCTCCTCCCACCGCCTACTTCTCTCCTTTCTGTCTACCGGGCTTACCTTAGGGATCCGGATCCGCTCTAATCTGCCTTGAAGTTGGAAATTCGCTAGGGAGGCATGTTTTCTTTTGGGAGACGCCAGGCACACGTGCGAACGATCGCAAAGTGCGCACCGCCGGTTGCGTGGGCAGGAGGACACGGGCTGTGCGTGGGGATGGTCCTCGGTGGTCTCTGGGCTGTTTCTTGGATGCTAAACTACACCGGAGCCTATGGGGGCTGAAATGATGGGAGCACTGTTATACTTGGAGGGGGGGTGTACCTACGCATCTGTGTGCTGAGGATGGGGCGGATTGGAGGACTGAAAGAGAGGATTGCAGCTGAAAGAGAGAGAGAGAGAGAGAGAGAGAGAGAGATGAACAAAATTATGCGTGTGTGGAGAATGTGTATATGGAGACATATTTATCCCTCTCTCAAAATACGAGAACGCAAAGGGGTCATCCTATGAAGCTGATTGGTGGGAGATTCCAGACAAATAAAAGGAAGGACTTCTTCACACAATGCATAGTCAAATTATGGAATTCGCTACCACAAGATGTAGTGATGGCCACCAATTTGGATGGCTTTAAAAGAGGGTTGGATAAAACCCTGGAGGAGAAAGCTATCATGGTTAATAGTCCTGATGGTTATGTGCTGCCTCCAGTATCCGAGGCAGCAAGCCTGTGTGCACCAGTTGCTGGGGAACATAGGTGGGAGGGTGCTGTTGCACCATGTCCTGCTTGCTGGTTGGCCACTGTGTGAACAGAGTGCTGATCCAGCATGGCACTTTTTAATGTTCTGAACTTACAACTTGGCATTCACACATATAGAGAAGAAATTTTACGCATGTATATGAGATAGTGAGAGAAGAGAGAAAGAGGGCAAGAGAAACACACACACAGCACACAGAAAGAGGTACACCTTGACATAGGTCATGCACGCACACAGATAGACACAAAACGTCATATAGAAACCCACACCGGTTCAGAAACACACATTCCACATACACACACGCGCACATATTATAGAGCGATACACACACATAGACACCACATAGAGACACAGATAATAACACCCACAGACAAAGTGTGTGTGTGTTAGAGAGAGAGAGATTCATGTACACGACTAGAGGGATTGCCATCTGTGTAGTGAAGAAACTGAGGGAGAGGGAGGTTGGTTGTTGTTGTTTTGGATATGTACAGAATTCATAGAAGGCATGAGTGTAGAATCTGATTGATTTACCAATTGGATGGGTTATTTATCTCCTTGGACACAACTCTGTCTCTTTATGCTCACACGGGTGAGGAAAGTGTCTGTCATATATATATATATATATATATACACACACACACACACACACAAAACGTGATAGAATTGCGCCTGAGAAATGGCAAGGAGGGGGTGTCAGCTAAGCGCAAACGGAATCATGTGAATCTGGGTTGCATTATCGTTCTGCTGCCCCACGCCCGCCTCAATTCCTGAGAGAGATAAAAGGGATTTTGTGTTGGGAGATAGGCAACAGTTTGTGTGTGTGGAACTCGGGGGGGGGGGGCGGGAATGAAGAGAGGGCCGGCTTTGGACGGCGAATGTGCCCAAGATAGGAGCGGAACATCTAACGCGATTAAGCTCTTCTAACATTGCATTTTTCGAAGCGCATGGCTAAGAGCTCCTGGCGCCAGGGGGGAGTGGAATTCTTGTAGGAAAGCAGCGTCTAGGATCCTTTGCATTCAGCAAAAATCTCTCCTCTTCCATCTCGGGCTAGGTCCCTTTGAAAGGAGCCAGGGCAAAGGCAGGCGGCGGCCGCTGGGGTTGGAGGTGGTGGGAGTGGAATGGAGTAGGCGAAAAGGTCACGGGAGCTGGAAGGAACGAAAGGCCCGAAGGACCGACACGCGTTTTTTTCACGACCTCCCCCCACCCCGAAGGCACGGGGGCCTGGAAGCGAGTTTCTGAGCCACTCGCAGCCCAATCCCAAATCGGAAGTAAGGCTTGGCAGGCTTCAATGGGGCAGCCTCACAGTCTCCTTGGCTCTAATGGGGGGTGGGGGTGGGGAGGATGCGAAGTGTGTGGAGGGAGGGGCGTACGGATAGAGAGGCTTCCTTCTGCTTTTGTGTTGACACCCGACCAATAGTTTATTGATCCTTGGGTATCTCCCCCCCCCCCACCCCGCCTTTCACTTCGGGACACGAGACCTGCAAGGAGAGGCGGGGAATAAAGTAGATTGAGAAATCGCTGCTTCTCTCTCTTTGGGTTGTGGTTTAACTTGGCTGAGGCCTTCTGAATCAACTGCTAAGAGCTGAGTTCTCTCTCTCTCTCTCTCTCTCTCTGTCGTGTGTGTGTGTGTGTGTGTGTGTGTGTGTGTGGTACACACACAGAGAGGGGGGAGATAAGGTACTCCAGAGTCTCTCTGGCTCTTCTTAGTTCAAATAGCTAGATAACATGAGTTTTTCGTCCGCAAACAAGAATCCTTGTGTGCGCCTTTAGAGAGTCCTGTAAACAGAACACATGTTTCCACGCAGTTGTGAGCCCGGACATGGAATCCCCCCCCCTCTTTCCTGGAGGAAAAGACTGTCAATGGCTACTAGCCCTGATGGCTATGTGCTCCCTCCAGGACCCAAGACAGTAAGCCTATATGCACCAGTTGCTGGGGAATATGGGTGGGAGGGTGCCATTGCATCCTGTCCTGCTTTGTTGGTCCCTGGCCGATAGCTGCTTGACCGCTGTGTGAACAGAGTGCAGGACGAGATGCATCCAGCAGTTCTGTTCTTATGTTCTCCCCAACGTTTTATATTCCAAAGACCAAATTTAAGATCTAGGTGCCACTGCATTTCCAGTTCCTGTGTTAAGGAACAGAGTCTTGTGGTGCCTTAAAGGTGAACGACTTTCTCACCGCACAAGCTTGCCTGGGCTGCTACATCCGATGAAATGGAGCATAGTCCATGAAAGCCTAGACCGTTAAGAATGTGTTCCCCTTTTAAATGCCACAAGATCCTATATAGCTTAGTGCCTAGACGGGCTTGAGGGGGGGCTACTCCTCGGCATGTGTTAACAATGTGGAATACCCCCCTCCCCGCAACACACACACACACACAGGCACAAAACTACCTCTTCTGAAAAGTTCCCGGACTGAAAAGTCAGACTGAGCTTGGGGAAAGTGTCCTTTTACCATTTCAGGTTTTAAAGGAGGGGGCTTAAATGAGGAAAGGGGAGGTTAATGCAACGGGGCTTGGGGACTGCTCTAGAACCGTCGCCTGTGCGTCTAAGGAAGAATGTATGCATCTATATAGAAAGGCGGAGGGAGGGAGAGAATCCAGCAGTGAAACAGTTCGAATTTTGATGGGGGTTAAAAGTTAAAGATAGATCCGATCCCCTGTGGTTTTGATGTTGCAGTCGTTTTGGCCAGGCACAAAGAAGAGATCAGCCATCATTGGGCCTAATAAATAAAACAAATCAACTTTATTCAATCCCACCCCATGCGGATTCATGGCCTCCTGCGTCCACCCACCCCCATGCTGTTTATAAAACTCCCTAGTGTTCATTCGTACTTGGTATCCTATCGATGCATCAGGCAAAAGAGAAATCCCATGCCACAATACATGCAGTAGCTTGCTTTTTTAAAAAAAGGGTGCCACAATATAGGCTTTATTTATTTATGAATTTATTTTTGGTGACCCAAGCATGCCTATTCAGAAATAATATTTCTGTTGAGTCCAATGGGGTTTATACCCCAGTAACTGTACTTTGGCTGCAATCCTTTGGAAACTTACTTAGGGATAAATCTCATAAAGTGGAGTTTCCTACTGAATAAATCGGGTTGGGCTTTGGGGAGAAACTCCCGGAGGGTAACCCTGTTAGTCTGTCTCGCAACAACGACAGCGGGAAAAGCAAACAGAGGAGGCATTGTATCATCTTAAATATACTCACATTCCAGAACTAGAGTCCACTTCTTCAGAAACTTATGACATAATAAATGTGTTAAGTCTTTCAGGTACTACAGTGGTCTTAGTTGTTGTTTTACTTGGAAGTCAATGCCGCCAAACCTAATGGGACTTACTCTCGAGGAAACACGTATAGAATGGGGAGAGGAACCGCTCCCCCCTTTGGAATGTGTCAATGTCTGCTAGAGATGTTATCTCTTGTCTGATTTTCTCCTGTTTCTATTCTATGGGAGGGAAGGAAGAAAGGGGGGAAGAGAGAGGGGGGGAAGAGAGAGAGAGAGAAGCAGAGAAAGAAAGAAAGAAAGAAAGAAAGAGGGAGGGAGGGAGAAAAGGAAAGACAGAGAGGGGGTAGGAAAGAAAGAAAGAAAGAAAGTTAGAGAGAAAGAAAGAAAGAAAGAAAGAGAGAGAGAGAGAAGAGAAGAGAAAGAGAAGAAAGAGAAAGTTAGAAAGGGGAGAGAGGTTAGAAGAAAGAGAAAGTTAGAAAGGGAAGAGAGAGAGGCCAAATCCACACCAAGCAGGATGTAGCACTATGAAAGCGGTATATGGTATGTGTCAATGGGCTCCAACAGTTGTCAGTGCACTTCAATAACACTATAAACTTTGTAAACCGCCCAGAGAGCTTCGCCTATAGGGCAGTATATAAATGTAAGAAATAATAATAATAATAATAATAATAATAATAATAATGCAGTAGTTTGGCTCCTGCCTCTTATATACCACTTTCATACCACTTTCATAGTGCTACATCCTGCTTGGTGTAGATCTGGCCAGAAAGAGAGAAAGGGGGAGGGAGAGAAAAAGAGAGAAATAAAGTCTTTTGATATGCCCACACACCCACAGGTTCTTTCTGCCCCCCCCACGACCCCCCCCCCCATCTTTCAGGCCCCTACAGTTAAATCCCCGAAAGGTTTACGAATTATGCCTTCCAGTTCGAGCCACTTGCTAATGGTGTGTAAACTTCCGCCAATTTTGACTGACCTCCCAGACTAAGCCCCCTGGAGACTCGTATTCTGAAGGGAGGCTGCGCTAATCTAGGATCAAAAGCGGGAAGGTGCGATTGCTCTTTGTGTCTCCTCGGCAGCCTCATCCACCCCCCTCCTGCGTGTGATAAATCTACACTGGCGCCGACTGCGCGTTGGATGATTAATTTGCAAGCAAACAACCCCCCTCCCCCAAAAAAAGTTGAGGGCGGGGGTGCGGAAGAGGAGAGAGGCCCGATGGCCAGACCATGGCTTAGTTAAATATTGGCCAACGCTTGAAGCATCTTGTTGGCCCTTGGCTGGCTCGCTGGAGGGAGATTTACGAAGGGAGCAGATCAACACATCTGAAGAGGGGTAAGGAGAGGGGCGGGACGGGGCGGGGCGGGGGGCGTCGGGCGGGGGAGGGAGAGAGAGACAGAGAGAGAGAGAGAGAGAGAGAGAGAGAGAGAGAGAGAGAGAGATAACGCTGGGTTTCCCTTGCTCGCCCGTTCGCTCGCTTTTTTTGGAATCTCCAGCCAAGCTTGTTAGACTCCATCTCCCCTTCAAAGAGCCATTAAAAGCATTTCCCCCCTGCCTCTTGCAAAGGTGGCTAGCAAGGAGGAACGGGAGGGCTGATTCTTTGCACTCAAGGGCAAGGGTGGTGTTAATTTGTCTGGGCCAACCATAAAACGTACACCTACTCGATGCCTCCAAGCGGCTCAAAAAACAAAAGCAAGCAAACAAAAAACCGTTCTTGTCCGCCTCAAATAACCTACAGGGGGCGTTTCTACCTAGCACAGCCTTCTCCAACTTGGTGCCCTCCAGTTGTGTTGGACTACTAGTTCCAGCATCCCCAGCCAGGTTAGAGACAGCTGCTCCAGAAGCCTAGCATCCCATTGGGGCGCTAGACTTCCAAGCTCTCCCCCATTTCTGTGAAAGAAAGCCCGCCCTTCTGGGACCACCCCACCTTTTCTTGAGATGAAAAGACGTTTTGTCCTCTAAGAGGTGCACCTTTCAATTTGGGGCTGGGTGTGGGGCTGCGTTGAGCATTTCTTTCAATGCCCGTGGGTAGGTTGAGCGAGCATCAGGAGTTAGGTTGAAATCTATGCCGTTTCGTCCAGTGTGTCTCTGTGTGTGGGGTGTTGGTGTCCTGTGTTCAGAAGAGCTTGTGTGTAAGGACAGGGGTGGGTGGGTATCTGCTGGAATTAATAAGATTCAGAAATGCACACAATATCAGGTGAGAATCCCCAGTGTGGTTTTAGGGTTAGCACGAACTGGAAAGAAATTAAAACCCTGAGCACACAAGTGCCTGCAAGCTGTAGCGATGCTAAAAACTCAGGTCTTGAAGACAAAATAATAGAGTGACCATAGATTGGACCTGCTAGTCACGGCCTTAGTAGTAGAAACAGTAACAGTAGTACCAATAATGTTGTTACTATTAGTGTTCACTGTAGTGATAGTAGTCGTAGAAAATAGTAACAATACTACCAGCTCTGTTTTTAGTACTACTATGTTTGTTCAAATGCATCACTTTATCTTTTTGTTCTCTTTATTTTATTATAAAAATGTATGCTTTGAACAACCCGTGTATTGTTCCTTCAATATCTAGATGCAAGACCTGGGTCATTAGCATCACTATAGCTTGTAGGCACTTGTGTGTTGAGGGTTTTATTTTTATTTTTTCCCAGGTCATGCAAATGCTAAGAGTGTGTCTGGATGACACTTTAGACAATGGGTCTCTGGATAAGCAAGAGAGCAGGCCGTTGTTTTTCTCCTTTGTTTAATTGCCTGAAATTGCGTACCATCAGCTGTGTGTGTGTTGTCTGTTGCCCTCCACATGACACAATAAGCAACACAACTGATGATTGATTCCCTCCCCCCACTCCATTGATTACGTGTCGTCTGAACCAGGCCTAAAAGTGCATTGGAGATTCTCACCTGATATTGTGTGTATTTCTGAATGCTCTTAATTCCAGTAGATGCCCACATTCCAGCCATTTACTTACAAACAGTGCATACAGACATATCTGGAGTTTGGGTTAATGGCTTCCAGGGCAGAGCCTATGATTCTTGGGGGGGGGGGGGAGGTCTTGAGTCCCAAAACTTTTCCTTGGATAGACAGCGTAGTCAGGAAGATACATATGTGGCATCAAGTCTTACCTTTGCCACTGGCAAGCTACCATCTCTCAGCCTTCAAGTTCTGTATTTTCAATTGCAGTGGCCTGCTTCACAGGGACATTGAGAGAGTGACAGGCCAAAAAACCAGGAGAGAGACACCCAAACTGAAGGGAATGCAAAAAGAGAAAATATTCTCGAAGGTGCCACAGGGAATCAACCTCAGGGGCAATCATATAAAATGCAAATGCCAGGTTACAGGCTAAGCCAAGTTACAAAGATGGTAAATATGATTCCTATACCACATCCTTTGGTTTTGAACACATTGGATTCCATTAAAAAAAAAGAAAAGTAACAAGTTTGCCTTTGGCACCCTTGAGAATACCTCTTCTTTTTGCAACAACACTGTGGATTGTAAAGCAGGTTATAAATGTGGAGCACAAGGCCAAGACCTGGATGAAACCTGCCCCCCCCCGTCTAAACTTGCATAGCATTGCCCCTTATCCAAATAAATCAGAGGTGTGGCCCTCCAGAGGTTTTTGGACTCCAACTCCCATCAGCTCCAGCCACCATGCCCATCAGTCAGGGGCAAATTATGGGAGTTGAAGTCCAACAACATCAGGAAGGTAACAAGTTCCTTTGCCCTGAAATATATAATGATTAGCCTAAGTATTCTGTTTCCAACAGCAATCAGTGAAGTGCTGCTGGTAAACTCACAAACTGGCTATGAAAGTGTTGATCAGCCCTTGACTTTTCTCCCTAGAATCTAGTATTCAGAGATAGACTACCTCTGCAAATGGAGGTTTCACTCGCTATCATGCCTAGTAGCCACAGAGAGGCCTATCCTTGAATTGATAAAACACACATAAACTACGGCCCTCCCCACATCTTGTGGCAATGACTGCACTTGACTTGTTAACTAATTCCTAGAGGGTTAGTTCATTGACTTTCTCTGAAGTGTTATGGCAAATTCTACAGTGTCAGTTAAACACTACTTATATGTGTTATTGTATTTGGACGCATCCCGTGTATATGGAAACTCTGGCTGAATTTGGACAACACAATAGTCAATGGTGGGGTAATAATCAATTTACAGTTGTTCATCTAGGGGATACACCCCACACAACATGGTAATAAATAAATAATCAACTGTGGTGTGGATTAGGAGGATCAACGCTGAGTTGACTATGGCAGCATTCGGACCACACGATAGTCAATACAACTGACGATTGTTCCCCCCCCCAAGTTACTTATTGTGTCGTCCGAATCCAGCCACTCTGTGTGTGTGTGTGTGTGTGTGTGTGTGTGTGTTTTCCTGGCCATGCACATCTCAAAGCTACTTGAAGCAGCAGCAACGTGTGCTGTTTTTTTGCTTTAAAAAATATGTAGGAAATTTATTTATCCTGCCCTAAAGTTTGAAAAGTCCCAATAAAACAACATGTAAAACAATCTCATTAGAAGAGTACATCTAGGATGTTTTAAGATGTACCAGTAAAATGTTAAAGTATGAATTGATACACAAATTGTGGGCACGCCTGGGACTCATAGGGCTTGATTTGGCCGGGTTGGTTTGACAATGTCGAATTTTGACATCAGGTTTCTTGGGGTAGGATGCTTGAAAGCAGATTGAGGAAAGCCAATATGCATACATTCTTCAACAACCACAACAAACAAAAACCCTGACCCGTATAGAGATATATGCTGGGTGGTGGTGGTGGTGGTGGTGGTGGTGTGTGTGTGTGTGTGTGTGTGTGTGTTTTAATGTATTTATATCAGCTTTCTCCAACGTGGTTCCCTTGAAATGGTTGGATTCCAGCTCCCATCATTCCTAGCCAGCAGGGCCTTGTAGTCCAAACACAATTGGAGGGGAGGCTGGTTTATATCCAACCTGTCCTCCAAAGTGCATAAGGAAAGTGTAACATCACAACAGGGCACAGAGTTGCCAAGGCCTCCTATTTTTATCCTCAGAGCACCCCTGAGAGGTAAGTTAGGCTGACCCAAGATCACCTAGTGAGCTGCACGGCTGAGTGGGGATTTGAACCAGGGTCTGGCCAGTCTTAGACCAAAAGTAATCACTATATGCCTTACTGGCCCTCTTCATTTTGGATATTAACCCCTACCCACCTAGTTGCATTGCAGGTGCTGCTGAACAAGGTGACGTCTGTAGGCATTTATATAGAGTTTTTTTCAATTGTTTGAAATCTCAGGTACTTTAATCAGTATAAACTTTATCATAGTAACAACCCTGGGCATTAGGTCACTCTCAGTAGCCTTGAACTGAGACAATATTCTTCCATTGTTGCATCTGTGTTTTTAACGTACTTGTTTTATGACTGTTTTAGCTAAGGCTTTTTTGTTAGTTTTCAAACAGTTCTCTTAATGTTCACTGCCTTGTGCGCCATTTCCTCGCTGGAAAAGCAGCTTATACATCCAATAAATGAAGAGTCGTGCAGATGAGAAGTTGAGGCTGTGAGGGCTACCCAGAAAGACTGGTCCCTCTTTTCATCCAGGCCAGCTCCTGTTGAACTTTCGAGCTCCTATCCTCCTTTAGCAGGCAGCGTAGTTTATCTACAACACACTGGAGGTGGGTGACGTTGGCTTTGTATTCCGCTCGTGGGGGGGGGGGTCCGGGGAGCGGGCAATTACACGCTCTCTCCAGCTCCAGCATTCACCTGCCTCCCTCACAGAACTGACAGCGGGAGAGGCATTACTAAGGAGCCACCTGTTGACACAAGGGCATCCTCCTCCTTCCTCCTCCCCCCACCTCAAACACTTCAGGTGTTCATTAGAGAAGGTTCATGGGTAAGGCAGTTCATAAGCTCTCTCTCAGACTAACTACATAAACGTTCTCCACTACAGGGAACTTATTACTTTTATTGATGTGATTTGTACTCCGCCTTTCTACCAAGGAAAAACGGCCCTCGAGGCGGCTGATACAGGAAATCCAACGTATCTCTTCTCTGCGCTGTGTTTTGACTCTCATCCTCCCTTCTAGTTCTGAAGGGATGCCCACAGCACATCTCCTTCGAGAACGGTTGGTCGTAGCCACACAGAGCTATGGATCCCCTGGCTTTGCCCATTTTTAAAGAAGGGAGCACTTGGCAAAAATCGGAAGGTGTGGAGCCTCCCTGATTGACCATGGTTAGGAAATGGCAGCTGCCAAGGGCGAATTTCTAGGCTGGGATGTTTACCCCACTGATCTGCAGGTGGCTGATTAAAACATTTTGATGAGCTGAAACTGTTGATGTTATTGATGATGATACATTTATTTAATCCTATGCTGGGAGATGGAGGACTTTCTCCTTCTTCTCTCTAAATATGCATAGGATTGCACCCTTAAAAGGTACCTCGCCTTCTGTTTTAAAATCGGAGAAATCCTGGGGGTGTGGGAGACACCATTGAAAAAGAGCATTCCTTCTGAAGAAGCATGATTTCCCCCTTTAGAACTATTGCTTTCCTCCTGTGCAAATTTAACCAAGGTTTGTGGATTGCATTTATATCCCACCCTTCGGCCAGGGAGCGTGTCCATGGCTCCTTCCCCATTCCTTTCAAACCTGTGAGGTGGGTTAGGCAGCCTGCGTTTTGGGGCAAAGTGGGGGATTGAACCTGCATCTCCTTGAACCCAAGTTGACACTCTAACCTAGAAGTGTTTCTCCAGTTGGGATGCACACATTGGTGTAGATAAATAATATCCAAAACTAAATACATAGATCTGATATTTTATCTATGCAGACTAACAACAAGCATTTGAAGACAACAGAGGAGAATACAATTCAACTGTGCAATAATATTCTATAATACCAAAAATATCCAGTGCAAAAATGACCAATTTCTAACTTAGGTTACAACCCTATGCATATTTCAACAGAAAAAGGTCATACATCTCCAAATGCTTCTTCACACAGTGCATAGTTAAATTATGGATTTCACTTGTTTAAAAAATTATTTATTTATTACATTTTTATATCGCCCAATAGCCGAATATATTCAAAATATTTGAATATTTATATTCAAAATATAAAACGACAGTATAAAAATGCAATATAAGAACACAAGCAGGATAACACCAAGCAGCAATGCAAAAATTAATACCAATTTAAAATACAGATTTAAAACAGCAAAGTTATAAATGAAACTGATAAACTGTTAAGATACTGAGAAAATAAAAAAGGTCTTCACCTGGCGTCTAAAAGAGTGTAATGTAGATGCCAGGCAAACCTCTCTAGGGAGCTCATTCCACAGCCGGGGTGCCACAGCAGAGAAGGCCCTCCTCCTTGTAACCACCTGCCTCACTTCCGTTGGCAGGGGCTCACAGAGCAGGATGTAGTGATGGCCACAAATTTTGATGGCTTTATAAGGGGGGGGGGTGGATAAATTCCTGGAGGACAACGTTGTCAATGGCTACTAACCCTGATGGTTATGTGTGGCGTCCAGTATCTGAGGAAGTAAGCCTGTGTTGCTGGGGAATATGGGAACGTGGGTGGGAGGGTGCTGCTGCACCATGTCCTGTTTTGTTGGTCCCTGGTTGACAGCTGGTTGGCCACTGTGTGAACAGAGTGCTGGACTCAATGCGTAGGCATGCAAGAGGGTGCCGGGTTTGCCCAGGCACATCCTGCCTCAAGCAACAATGTCTCTCAGCTGGGAGACACATTTCAAAGAAGTCAGGAGGAGGGAACCTGAAGGCTAATATTGCCTTGTAAGACCCTCCACTGGCCAGTGTCACCACAACACAATGCTGGGGCTTGAGGAGTGTCTCCTCATCCCATCCCCCCTCACCTGCAGCGGCCCTCCAGGAATCGAGGAAACTGAATGCAGAGTAGGACATCAATGGAACAGTGTTTAATAAATAAACAAATAAAAATAATGAGACTTCAATATATGTTCAACTTTAAAAAATAAATTAATTAATAAAATTCCCTGGATGTACCTGTAATGAAATATGCTGTGCAGGTCTAAGACTAGATGGACAGTCTAATCAAGCAAGGCTCTTCCTTTCTTGTGTTCTCCAGCCAGCTACAAAAAAAGTTGTAGAACTTTTTTTCCCCCTGTCTAAACAACATGCATAGGATTGCGCCCTTAGCCTTCCCCAAACTATGTCCCACCGTTGAGGGGGAAACAAGAGTTCCTCTAGCTAGTGACTAAGATATCCCATAAATTTTGACTCTCCAATGGACTCACGAGAGGGTATGCATGCGTTCTCGCCCTTGCTCAAAGCTGCAATTTGTGGATAATCATGCTAATATGACAGGGTTGTGGCAAGGTTTACTGAGATAGTGAGTACTATCCAAGTCTCATAAAAATAGGGTGACCATATGAAAAGGAGGATTGGACCCTTGTTTCTTTCACCGTTGCATAGAAAAGGGATTTTCAGCAGGTGTAATTTGTATGCATGCAGCAGCTGGTAAAATTCCCTCCTCATCACAACAGATATCTGGTCAAGAGGGCAGGGCTCTTGCAGCTTTAGTTGTTGTGATGAAGAGGGAATTTCACCAGGTGCTGCAGGCATACAAAGGACACCTGCTGACATTCCCTGTTCTATGCGACTGTTAAAGATACAGGGGCCCTTTCCTCATTTTCATATGGTCACCCTGCACCATAAAAAATAAGGGTCTGTCATAAGAGAAGAAAATAAAAACTCATTTTAATGTGATAGATTTCTTAGGTCAACCAAAGGTCAACCAAAGTGTGCAAGTTTTGGAGATCTCTAGATCTCTTCATTTGGTAAGAAGTCTTGCTCCCAGCAGCCCTAGGGACACCCAGGTGAAACTTGAAACCATTACAGAGGGGTTTTTTGAATGTCTGCAGGTCATTCCTCCCCAGTCTCAAGGACTTTTCTTCCATTCCATCTCAAGATTGTGATCATGTAGATACCATGATTTCAACATCAAGTCAGTCTTGGGGTTTCCCCCATCCCCTCTTCCCCCATGACCTACTTTTTTTTAAAAAAAATATTTTGCCTGACAAAGAGATCTCAAGATCACAGTAACTTGCACATTTTATGACCTTTTTGGCTAGGCTAGTAAAGGTATTTACATGAATATGGATTTTGAGATCATGAGGAATGCTTTGAACACTCCAGAACATATGTCAATCTTCTCTAATGCAAGTAACCAGGATAACTACATTTCTCTGTTAGGGCTGGGCAGAAGGTAGGTCTGGATTTACTGATAGATTTCTGGGTGATTTTTACAGTACATTGAGGGGAGGCTTATATTTTACTGTTATTTAATAATAACAGCAACAAAATGAGACACACACACCACAAATTCAATTAGATTGCTGAAATGAAGGAATGGGTATTTGTGTAGAGGATCTGTGAGCTCCATTCAGTTCTTGTAGTAGTAGTAGTAGCAGCAGTAAATAATACAAATGCATAAACTCTGAATTCTTTTAATTGTATGTTTTTTTGCATCGGGCTCTTCTAAGTGTCTGTCTTTGGAACCAGGCTCTAGTTGATGGATTTGCAGAGAGGTGTGTGTTCGTTCTAGTAAGAAGAAAAAGGGGAAAAAACATCAGCAAAGTAGCTGCAGCCCATGGCCCCACTTTGAAATTAGGAGGCAGGTTGAAAAGCAGATCACATTTTAGTAGTGTCCTAAGACAGGCAGACCACATGGAAAAGGAGGACAGGGCCCCTGTATCTTTAGCAGTTGCATAAAAAAGGAAATTTCAGCAAATGTCATTTATATGCATGCAGCACCTGATGAAATCCCCTCTTCATCACAAGAGTTACAGCTGCAGGAGCCCTGCCCTCTTTTGTATCTGGTCACTGTAGTATAGCTCCTGCAGCTTTAGCTGTGGCGATGAAGAGGGGATTTCACCAGGTGCTGCCTGCATGCAAATGACACCTGCTGAAATTCCCTTTTCTATGCAACTGTGAAAGATAAAGGAGCCCTGTCCTCCTTTTCTTAGGGTCACCCTACCAAAGGTCTTTGAGCAGTAAGACTCCAAGGTATAAAAAGTCTCATATAGTCTGAAGAGATGCATGAACTATATATGTCTGAAGTAAGTTAGGCCACTGCTGGGCATTTTCCGAGTCACATTTTTATTGACGCTGCTGGGGATAACAAGTATGATCCCTTGGCCATGGGACAGACAGTAAGATGACCTACCTGGATGTGGGAAGCCAGCTGGACCTCACATCTTCTCTTACATTTTCTCTCTCTCTCAGACACATACACTTTTCTTGCGAAGAACTCAAGGCAAGGTGCCCTTTATCTACACAATAACACCTTAAAGTAAGTTGGTTGGCAGAGAGAGAGAGAGAGAGAGAGAGAGAGAGAGAGAGAGAGGCTGAATTCAGACAACACGATAGTCAATGGTGGGGTAATAATCAACTTTACAGTTGTCCATCTAGGGGGTACTTCCCACACAACATGGTAATAAATAATCAACTGTGGTGTGGATTAAGATCAGCGCTGAGTTGACTATGGCAGCATTCGGACGACACGATAGTCAATACAACTGACAATTGTTCCCCCCCCCCCAGTTGTTTATTATATCGTTCGAATTCAGCCAGTGTCTAACCCAAGGACACGCACAGAGAACATCTTGGCTGTGTGGGGATTTGGGTCTCGCCCCTCCTGGATCGGAATTCTGCAAGAGGAAGGGCTCTGCTCCCAGAAGATCCTTCCACCCTCCATACACCATAGCTCACCCCATTCAGCAGGGTCCCTGGACTCTCTGCGTAGCATTTTCAGAAGGCTGGAAGCACTGCTGTAGGTAGGAGACGGTGGGAAAGTTTACTTCCAGAAGTGCAGGAGCCACACACCCATCTGCAACTATACTGTGCCGTACAACAGGGCATAGTCTAGGGGAGAAAGTAGATCTCCAGATGTTTTTAATTTCAACTCCCAACTGACCATTGGCTGTGCTGGCAGGGGCTTCTGGGAGTTGACGTCCAAAACATTCAGGAGATCTTCCTTCTGCCACCACTTCTGCATAGGATACAGTGGCTGAATTCGAATGACACAATAAGCAACTGAGGGTGGGGGAAAACAATCGTCAGTTGTATTGACTATCGTGTTGTCCGAATGCTGCCATAGTCAACTCAGTGCTGATCCTCCTAATCCACACCACAGTTGATTATTTATTACCATGTTGTGTGGGGAGTACCCCCTAGACGAACAACTGTAAAGTTGATTATTACCCTACCATTGACTATCGTGTTGTCTGAATGTAGCCACTGCGTAGTCTGCATGGTATACAGTTTTCTCCTTGAATACCTTGCTGCTGCCTCCTAGCATTTGCTGCCTGAGGGGACTGCCTCATCCTGCCTCATGGTAGGGCTGGCCCTGGTTTAGTTCCTGGCATCTCCAGGAAAAAAATGACCAGGTAGCAAGTGATGGGAATGCCTTCTTTCTGTCTGAGATGCTGGAGAGCCACCTCTAACAAAGTAGGCAATACTGGACTAGGACGACATGACGCCCTCTCCCCTTCCATGTACAAAGGCTGACTGGCCTGACAGTGGAATCTTTCTTCAACACTGGTGATGGGGCAGCATCCTCCAGCACACCCAAAGGCAGCAGTCTAGCTTAGGGGATGCAGGACAGGTCATGTGGACCACAGCTCTCTCCTCCAATACTTTGCTGCCACCTCCTAGCATCTGCTGCCTGAGGTGACTTCCTTACTTTGCCTAATGGTTGGGCTAGCCCAATCTGGAATGCAGCCCCTAGGAGGTTCTCCAAAATTGAATTCAGCCCTCAGAGGTCATCCCCCTATACCCTGTACTGCAGGTACCACATAAACATGTGTGTTTAACTGCTTATTAGTTACCCCTCGGTACAATTTTAAGCAACCTGCCCAACACTTAATGGCTGGATTTTTTAGTTCAGGTCGATGTAAACAAGATTCATGGGATTTCAGAATGTATTTACTGCAAATGGGTTACAGTGAACTTGGGGATAGGGAAACTGATCTTCTTTACAAGGTTGTTGTGAGGATCACTGAGATAACTGAGTTCATTTAAAGCACTTCTGAAATATATATATAATTTATTATTACATTTATATCCTTCCTTTCCTCCTCTGGCAAGTGATCCAAGGCTGCTTACATGACCCTCCTATTCTCTGTTTTAACCTCACAACAACCCTGTAGGGTAGGTTAGACTGAGAATTAATGATGGGCCCAAAGTCACCCTCTGAGCTTCATTGCTGAGTGGGGACTAGAACCCAGTTCTCCTGAGTCCCAGTCCATCACTTTAATCACTACACCATATTGGCTCTCTAATAGTGCTATATAATGCTGAACTGGCAAATGCAGCTTGCAAGGAGATAACTTTTCTTGGAGTCTGTAAAGTACATGTGTGTGTGTGTGTGGGGGGGGGACTCCCAGCCTTTTTCACACACCCTCCTCCCTCTGATGGTTAATCCTGAAGATGAGCTTCTTGGAATTCTATAGCTGGCTTCTAATATCTCTCCAACAAAAGTTGTTCTGTTCCTTTGCTCATCTTTGCTTAGTTGGGAATAAACAGAAATGATGGACAATCCCATCCAGATCCCAGTGCAATACTACAGGTATCTATTCAGAAATTCAGTCCCATTGGCTTAATGCCGCTGCCTCCTCCCTGCCAGGTAAACAAGTTTTGCTGTCTGACTAGGTTCAATAAAAGAACATTTCATTCCATTTTAGCCTGTGGAAGGGACAAGACACAGTCATCCCAGAATTTCTCTTAGGCAAGGGCTTTCACAACACAGAGGGCTTTCACAAAGATATCACTCTCTTGTTCTGGAAAGGTTTTGTTCACAGAACATCTTCATTGTACTCAGCAGTTGGTGAAATCCAACATACCTCCTATTTGGAGTAGACCCATTGATATGAATCCCATTGGGATAAATCCAACATAAGTCCTACTAAACCCATTGAAATGAATGTTAGCCCTGCTCATTTCAATGGGTCTACTCTAAGTAGAACTTCCATTGGGTTTTGCCCATGTGTCCATCTTTTTATCTCCATTTTATCCTCACACCAACCCTGTGAGGTAAATTAGTCTAAGAATCAATGACTGGCCCAAAGTCACCCAGTGAGCTTCATGGCCAAGTGGGACTAGAACCTGGATCTCCTGAGTCCCAGTCCCACTCTAACCACTACACCACACTGGATCTAGTGTGTATGAGGGGGAGGAGAGAAAGACTGAGACTCTACATACGAACAATAAATTTGTATTTGTATGTTCTTACAGTATTCAGACACATGCAGGTTGAATAGATCTATGGAGCCTCCACCTTCATGAGTAAGTTATCTTTGAATGCCAGGTCCTGCGGGCGAAGCAACAACAGAGCTGCTACCTTCATGCCCTGGCAGGAGGCATCTAGCTGATGTCTGTCTGGAACTGGAGAGATTCATATCTAAATCTGCCCCAGCACTTCTCGATCACTTCCGCATGTTGGCACATTCTTAGCTTTGGGATTCCAGGACTCAGAAACCCTCATTGGCCGCCCCCTCTGCCTAAACTCCCGGACACTGGTTTTTGCCACTCTCTTCTTTCCTAATCCTCTACCAAGAAAAAACCAAACACGTGTCCGTGTATGTGAGCATGTGTGTGTGCATGTCCTTCATATCTAAAAAGTGACCCTGCTTTCTTGTACTGTAAATTACATTTGCACGTCCTTCGATGCGGCCTCTGAATTACTGATCCTGGCCATTTAGTCCAGCACTCCGCATATTTTGTGCATGCGCAGGCCTGAAGCTATCTAGCGGGTTTGAAGCGGAGTGGTGGCGTTGCATTATTTTTAGCCTGTAGACCCGGCACTGGCACCAGCCGCTTTAGAAACCCCATAAACCATCGTGAACTAGGGCCCATATAATCCCTGTGGATTGCCTTCTCTCTTGCTTGGTACTCCCCCACCCCTTGTTCCAAACATGGTCCCTGCCCATTGAAAAAAATGAAAATAAATAAATCTGAATTAACCTACATTCTCATGTCTTCCTTGTTAATCACCTGCTGCCTACCTTGATTGTCAAGTTTGATCTTGGATTCATTTCATTTTATTTACTTTTTTTTTTTGAACCGGATGGCTTTGTGCCTGGGCAAGTTGAACTCCTAAAAGTTAATATGCAATGCTATTTTTGAAGGGTGAACTCCATACACCACACACACACACACACACACACACACAGAGAGAGAGAGAGAGAGAGAGAGAGAGAGAGAGAGAGAGAGAGAGAGAGAGAACTTTGATATCCTGTTGGGATACATTTATTACATTTCTATACCGCCTGATGGCAAAAGTTATCTGGGCGATTCACAAAAGTTAAGTAATGTCAATGGAAGAGAGTATTTGACACACAGACACACACACACACACTCCTTGAAAGGAATGAGGCAATCGTTAGCCTTACACACACTTCTGTCTAAGTCTCAGTCAACTCATTTGGGACTTATTTAGGATGAACTGACATAGGATGCAGCTGTAAAGATCCTGAACTTTGGCTACTTACTGGGACTTACTTTTTTGTGGGACTGCAAAACGCATTTTCTTGAAACCAGTGCCTAGTGAAATCAGCTGGATTGACTGCAAAGTATAAAAACAAAACACTGTCTAAAATCAGGATTAAATCCCTCTTATGCCCCTCAATGTAATCATTAATTTGCTATTAATGACCACATCCCTATTGGGGGGGGGGGGAAATCCAATGGAGGACCAAAAAGAAAAATGAACAAATACACATTCCCCCAGCAACTTTTAAAAAATAAAATGCAAAATATAAAACTTCGCTGAAGTCTTAACTCACATTTTGTGTCAGACAACTGTGGGAAATGTTGTCCTCATTGTAGTTACTTAACCAAAAGAAATCCTGGATTTAAAGTTCCATTTTAGGGAAGTGAAAACCCTTCTCCCTATATTTTAGATCGTATATAACTGATGGTTTCTCAGGAACACCTCAATTTCTGCTTCTTCTCTGGTTAGTAGTTAAAGGCCTACACGCTAGGTGTTCCTCTGAAAGGCACAAATCCCTTTTATCTTCAAATGTCTTCTATCCAGATGTTATACGGGGATGTCAGTAGTCTTGCATTCAATTGACAGCTCAAGTGCATTCCTCGTTACTATGAGTAACAGCTGCAGTCTCAGATATTCTCAGACTGTTCAAGTGTTCTAACCAACCCCTTTTCTTGGGTGTGTGCATGAGAGAAAGGTGTATTTGTGTGCACAACTATTTGGGGATGATAATATTATCTATCTATCATTTCAGCACAATACAATTTGATCTACCAGCTGCTGTTTTAATCCGTTTTATTGATAGGTTCCCTACCTGTTTTTGTTTGGTCATTTTTTAAAAGTTTTGATTATTGCATTGTGCTTCAAATTGTATTTACAGTTCACCGCCTTGAGTGCAACTGAGCAGAAAGGCAGGATAACAAACTTCACAAAACAGGAAATAACCCAGCGCCTATCTCTCTGGGCCTAGTAAGCACAATGCTCTGAAGTCGCTGCTTTTGTAATCTTGAAGAGAGGCTAGGGATGGGTCTTCTTTACTACCTTGCTGTGATACCGCGCCCCCGACCCCAACCCTGAAATCTATCATTGGGACCTCTATTTAAAATTCAAATGTAAACAGCTCTCTCGTTCACACACACCAGGCGCAAGTCTGAACTTTCCACGAGATGAACCTCGAATCCTAAACACTTGACCTTGGGCTGGGGCGGGGCTGGGGCTGGGGCTGGGCTGGGGATTCCATCTCTCTGCACCCAGCATGGATCCGGAGGAGGAGGAAGAGTGGGGTTGCTTGACCGCCTCTTTCTCCCAAGGCACATTCTCCTGGACCCAGTACAACAAGGTAGACCAGATTTTGTAGGGCAGAGACCAAAGCCTAGGCTGACCATATGAAAAGGAGGACAGGGCTCATGTAACTTAACAGTTGTAGAGAAAAAGGAATTTCAACCAGTGTCATTTGTATGCAATTAGTTCCTGGTGAAATTCCCTCTTCATCACAACAGTTAAAGTTGCAGGGGCCCTGCCTTCTTTTGTATATGGTCACTTTAGTATAGTGCCTGCAACTTTAACTGTTGTGATGAAGAGGGAATTTCACCAGGAACTAATTGCATACAAGTGATACTGGCTGAAATTCCCTTTTCTCTACAACTGTTAAAGTTACAGGAGCCCTGTCCTCCTTTTCATATGGTCAGCCTACCAAAGCCATCGCCTCTCATCATCGGGCAAGGTTTCCTTGTCAACCAAAACCCACGATCCTACCCAGATCCCCTCCCCCCAAGGGGCTGAAATGCTCAACTCTTTTTGCATGTGTCCGTGCCGGACGGTCCAAACATGCGCACACCCGATCCATTGAAGAAGGTGGTTGCAACCAGGAGTACAGAAGCAGCGGTTTCGAGAACCGAGCTCATTCAGCTCCGCTTTTCAGCAATGCCAGCTTCATGTGGAGGAAGCTCAACAAAGCGGGCATTTGATCTTGTGCTCGGATCAGCTGTCAGCCCTTGCTGATGTTTTGACTATGCCAGTTAGGACAGGCCGCTGCTAAGCAATGGATTGATACCGCTGGAGAGAGGAATGTTGTTTATTTATCTGTCTATTTACTGTCCTTTTATACCACCCAATAACTGAAGTTATCTGGGCGGTGTAGAATAGATTAAAAAAATATTAGATACCAACATAAAAAAAAAAAAAACACCTACAAATAGGGCACAATAAAATCAAGATTTAAAAACCAGCACCAAAGAATCAAACCATCCCACTACCTAAAATGAAATGAAACCAGCAGCAGAAGTACTAAAAGCATTTTAACAACTTTTTAAAGTACTAAAAAGTACCTTTTAACAATACTAAATGCATCTTTTTAAAAACAGTTCTTAGAATACCTGGGATTATGATATTAATAGTACTACTACTCCGATTAATTAGGCTGACCAGATAAAATCCAGGTCAGGGCTCATGTAACTTTAACAGTGGTAGAGAAAAGGGAATTTCAACCAGTGTCATTTGTATGCAATTAGTTCCTGGTGATATTCCCTCTTCATCACAACAGTTAAAGGTGCATGCATTATACTAGAGTGATCATATATATACAAAAGAAGGCAGGGCCCCTGCAACTTTAACAGTTGTGATGAAGAGGGAATTTCACCAAGAACTAATTGCATACAAATGACATTGGCTGAAATTCCCTTTTCTCTACAACTGTTAAAGTTACATGAGCCCTGACCTGGATTTTATCTGGTCACCCTACCATTAATACTGTCTTCACTTGGCACCGGAAAGACCATAAGGTGGGCACCCGGTCAGCCTTTCCAGAGAGAGCATTCCACAAATGGGGTGCCACCACTGAAAAGACCCTCTCTCTTGTTGCCAACGATCTTGCCTTCATGTTTTGTGGGGAGGGGGAGTTGGGGTAGGACCTCAGATGGTGATCTTAATGCTAGGGTAGGCGAATATGAGAGAAGAGCGTTTGTTCAGGTCACCTGGAACTAAACCACACACACACTTTGGAGTATGGGGAAAGGCAGGAGAGATAATATCTGTAGCTGCAGGGGAATTGCTTTTCTGACTGGGGGGTGCGGGGAGGTCAGATTTGAGAGAAGAAGGGGGGGGGCTGCTGACAATAGAAAGGAGGGAAAAAATGATAGGCTGGCGCAGGACGGAATCTTCCAGATTTGCTTAACTAAAGGCCCATCTTGTAGCCAGAGACACGTTTTCTCAATTTGAGCTCGGCATCCGTTACCTTATTGGGTTTCAATTAAAGAGACAAAAAGCATGAGCTGTGAGGGGGGAGGGGCGGAAGAAAGAACGAAAGACAGGGAAACATGTCCCGTCGCCAGGGCCAAGTTCGTTCCTTTGCCAAAGACACGTGAAATGGGCCGGGAGGGCAGATCTCTAATGGTGAAGAAGGGGCGGGGGCGGGGAGAGAAAGCGAGCGAGGAGCCAACTCGGGTGCGGTAGTTCAGGCCTGCGTGATTGACAGCTGATGGGAGCAGCGCCCGGCCCAAACATGTCAATTACACTTTGGGATACAGATGATGTCGTTTCATTCAGATCTGAAAGGGAAGGTCACTTCCAAAAACAGAAGTTTTCTTTCCCCACTCTCTCTCTCTCCCCCCCCCCCCGCGCCACCCCCTTACTTTTCCCTCTCTGCGTCTTCTCTCGCCCTTTCTTGGCGTGGAACTGTGTACTCCCTCGCTTGTCAAACAGCAAGATTCTGCTCTCCCAAATGAGAAGGGTTTGGCCCAGAAATAACTGCTGTTCGTGGAAGTCTTCCTCGTCTGATTGTCCTCCGGGATCGATGTGAGAGAAAACCCCTCACGAAACCTATCTGCCCACCTTGGGTGCTGGGAAGACCTAACCGACCTAAGGAAGAGTTAATTTTTCGGCTTGCTTTTTCTCTTTCCCGCCCCCAACACGTAAAACTAAAAGAAAAGAAAAGAAAAACCCACACAAATCCGGTCTTCCAAAGTGTGTGTGTGTGTGTGTGTGTGTGTGTATATATATATATATATATATATATAAATATTCAAAGCACTCCCATAATTTTTAGATTGAAGTTTTACGGGCTAGCTACAGAAAGGAAAATAGAATAATAATTTTAGCAGAGTAAGAGCTAACCTCTCAGAGCTGTTTTGAATTAAAGCGTTTAACGTCCACAGCCTCAAACTCCACCGAGTTTGTTTCCAAACATTTATATCTATATCTGAAGATTAAAAATGCAGAGCCTGGTATGATTGCTCCCACACACCCATGCATGTAGGCTCTCTCTGTCTCTCTCACACACGGTGTATACTTTTAAGTTACATTTCACTAAATAAGGGTTGTCTGTTGCTTTGCACCGCCAGTTTTCCTGAGATTTTGTCCATAAGCCTCAAATGCCTCATCTAGGGGTAGCTGGTTACTTTGGTCCGACTTTCTTATAAGATTTTTTGGGGGTTTTTTTTTGGGGGGGGGATAAAAAAATGAGCAGCGTTTGAGAGCCCTAATCACATTACTGTAAGCTGGGATGGTTGCAGAGAAGGAAATATTTCATAAAACAACAGATCTGGGTGAGGGTGGGGAGAGATCGAGATTACGTTTTGCCCAGGAAGAATGCTAAACTCATTAAAGGAGCTAAAAACAAGAACGGGTCCACATTTTATGGCAGGCATGAATCGTGCACGGCCCAATCCTGTGCGTATTAACCCCGCTATCTACAATGGGGTTTCCTCCCAATTTAAAGGGAGACGCTACACCATATTTTATTATTTCACACAGACTGGCACCTTAAATGAAGACAAAGATCACTCTTGCGTGTGTTTGGGAGTGCGGGGAATGTGTGTTCTTTTTTTGGAGGGAGTTCCCTTAAAAATAAACAACGCTGAACTTCTAGAACTCAAAGAAGGAAAGGCGAATCTCACTCTCCAACATGGGTGATTTTCTGTCCCGCTGTATTAGTCCCGATGGTATTTTTGGGGGGTTGAACTGCTCTTAAGGACCGCGATCCCAGGTTTTTGGACCCAAAGGGACTTCCTTCCGAATCAATACACTGAAACTGGGGCTTAAGTATTAGGAGATGTTTAGGGTAAACCCCCAAAGGAACACTTTAATGCTTACTCGAAACTTTTTTCTTGTTTTCTTCCGTTCTCTCTCCACCTTTTTCTGCTAGAGGTTGGGAGAGGGAGATATTTTCCTGGATGCATACCGGCCTGTTCCTGTCTTGGCTCAACTAGAGTTTGCTTTTCTTTCGTCTTTTCTTGTTTTATTTATTTATTTATTTATTTATTTACAAGCGGGCTTGTGCTCTAGCCTTGGTCATCCCGGGGCGAAACACACAATCACAGACAGAGATCTAAGCCCAGCAACAAGTCTCCGCGGGGTTTGCAAATCGCGGATCCACCATAGCCCGATGCTCTAGCGCTCCTACAAGGAAGTTCAACGGCGCTTACGCCCAAGTGAGGGCCCAAACAGATTTGCTTTGCTCCAGGAGGATTACACACCCACCCATCCCTTCCAGCCCTTTCACTTCTTCTCTGCGGTCTTATAAAACTTCTACCTTTTTAAATACTCGGAAGGAAGTCCTAAAATAGCATACCTGGTTTATTCTAAATAAATCAATGAAATAAATAAATGAAATACGCTCTCCCTGTCCTCATCCAAGGCTGTGTCGCGACATCAGTAAAAGTCATTTAAACGTATCCATGATGTTTTTGAGTCAATGGGCATCTCTATTGAGGACGGCGGTAAATGCGGTTTTATTGCGTACTTAGCATGCACTATTGCACTTTCCCTGGGAAACAAATCCATCGAGAAATTCCAGCGCAACTCCCGTGGGAATATTGCATTTCATAAGAATACTGGGAGGGGTCGGTGGGCTGAAGGTTACAGGACGACCTGTTCCCAAAACCGGTGGATTGCTCAAAGGTCTTAATGGGATGATGCACTGCTCCATGTAAAGCCAAACATCCATCCCCAACAAGACACGTCTTCTTTTCAAGCCATGAAAGAAAACCAGGTTAATTCTCTATTGGGTATAAACTACGTGGCTTTTTCCTCACAGTCTCTTTGAGCAATTTAAGTCGAAGTCCCTGGAACGCGATTTGCACACCAGTTGAGCACACACATCGATGTGAAACGGAAGCCCGGGTCTTCTACTGCTAGCTTCGTCCCTCATTCGGTGAAAGCAGAAAATAAAACTGCCCTTCTTACTGAAGTGTAAGCCCCATTGAAATCAATGCGCTTTCCTTCCGGAACAAAGCACAACCCAACGATGCGTAGGACTAGGGATGTCTTCCATTTCATTTCAAAGGAATTTCTTCCCCTAGTTAGGTTAATGTAATTTCGGTGGTGGCTTCTTCACAGGGAAGCTCTAGGTAAAATTCAACATAACCCTTACTAAGAGTAGCCCCATCGATATAAATGGGACTTAAGTTAGTTGTGACTAATTTGTATTTCATTTATAGCGACCGGTCTACTCTATGTAGGATTTAAATTGAATTTTCCCCTCTGGATTATTGAAATTCCTCCCTCAATCCCCTGTTAAAACTGATCAACCTTTTCCCCCTTTCCAAAATACTTGTACTTTCTTTTGTTTAAAACGTATTTCATTAATATCATTATCATTATTATTATTTCAACAGGGGAAACAAGGTAGTGGCACTATTCTTTTTAGGATTAATAGGACTTGTCCTGCAATCCTATATTAGGTAGTAAACTCCCTTCAACCTAGTGAGACTTTCTCCTGAGTAGATTTGTATAGGATTGCACTGCTAACTCAAGCAAGGAGTGCAAAGAATCAACCCAGCCAACACACCCACCCACACCCCGCTGACTTGAAAAAAGTCTCCCTTTTTTAATTCAATTTGCCGCACGCCTTCTAATTTCGCCCCGTCTAGAAGGAGATGTGGTTTGCATTTTGGCCCCTCTCGGCTCCGCTCCTTGGCTGCTCGGGCCAAAGGAAAGAATGAAGAAGGACCTACTTAATAGGAAGTCGACAAACCGCCCCCCCCCCCTCAGTAGTACCCCAAGCACGTCGCAGGCCATTATGCTGCCTGTGGTAATTACAGTCCGGGTAAGGTTCAGTGCAGCCGGCAGACTCGGTTCCTGCTTTCGGATTTCTTTTTAAAATTTCATTTATTTATTTATTTATTTGCAGGAGGGGTGTTGGGAACATTTATTAAACCCAGATGATCCTCCGGGTTTGGGCCATAAGGAAAAGATTTACAATTAGTCCAATTGGAACCGTAATATGGTCATCTTTGCAACGCAGGTGTAAATAATGTTTCCTTCAAGCCACGGGGACATTCAGGTGCCCCCTTCCTTTTGAACCCACCCCCTCCCCTTCTCCCTCCCCCTTCCCCCTCCCCCTCCCCTTTTGGCTGAGCTGATCTAAAGAAGGGGAAACAATTTCACCTTTGGGACGTGTCGCTGGATGGGACGTCTCACAGACGCTTCTAACACACCTGTATAGGATTCCTCTAGTCTCACTCGCACATTAAACCCTAAGTAGTTCCAGACGGAATTCCCTAAACACCATCCTTTTCGACACAGCCCCCTGGGTTTCAATGGGACTTACTTACACGTAAGTGTGCTTAGGTATTATTATTATTATTATTATTAATTATTTTATTGATACTGTCTTCAATGTGCATGGTGCCTGACAAAGTCCAAGAAGGTGGTTCTCTGCCCCGAGGGAGCTCACCATTTAAAATTGGACATTAGGGGAGACAGGCAGAATAAGGGGAGGGAAATCGAGGCAATGGGGAAACTTGGAAAGTATGCATTTGTTTGAATTACACTGCTTTGGCTCGGTTGCAATAGGATTTGGGGACTTTAGCAGGCTGGAGGAAGGAAAGGGGATTACTCATAGTCCGGAGTAAGTATTTTCTCACTCTCTGCACCCCCCTTCCCGTCTTCAAGGTTGGTTCTCCACATCTTCATCCCCATCTCATTTCCAGATGAGGTGGATTGGACATAATTAAGCCCCTCCCTTCAAAAATAATTCCCCGGAGGTAAATTCAATGTGAACTTCGTGGAAATTACTTCTGACACTGAGTAGACTCGCATAGGATTGCAATTGTAAGTAAGTTGTGTGTCTTTACCTGGGAGTAAGTCTCAACGAAGGGGCCGTGCTGTAAGGAAGGAATGCTATAAATCACACGCCCCGGAACCTAAATGCAGCGAGTTGGGAACAAGTTGCATCGACTTCAACAGAGGAGTTTGCTTAGGAAATCCGCCAAGGTTCCAAATCGCTTGCTTTGGCAGCAAGACGTCATAAACGTCAAAGTAACGGGTGGATGAAGCTGTAGTGAAGCTGTAGCTTCACTACAGCCTTGTGAGGTAGGTCATATGGTGAGGGGGAATTGCTTTTGTGTCTGACTACCCCAAGATCACTCTGAGTACCTCGGATCACCCATCAGGCGACCTAGAGATACTTTCAACGAGGTGGCTAGAGAAGAGATTTGAACCCATGGCACCTGTTCAACAACCCATCCGTATCCAAGCAAACCAAGGCGGTTGCTCTACTCCCATCATGAACACATGGGCTTGAAAAAACAACAAGGTGCTGCCCCCACGCAGAGATAACCCATCTCCATTGTCTTTCTACTACTCTTTGATATTCTGGAGTCACCCTGTAGCCTCGTGTCTTAGCTCCCCGCCCCCAGCCACACAGGGGAACCTGCAAGCTACGTTTTGCAGGGGGAGTCTTCAAACTCCTCCGGCTCTTCTTCCGAATCCGGGGACTTATTTTGCCAAATGAACCCGTTGGGTTTAATGCCTTGGTTGAGAAGCCGGCATAGAATGCGAGCGAGTTGAATTTCACTCTTGGGCTGGAAACGGAGGGGTGGGGGGAGGGAGGTGGTGTGTGGGGCATTTGAAGAAGCAAATCCAGATAATGCCCATGGAGAAAGTCAGAAAGAAACCCCTGAAGAAATCATAATAACAAATCCACGGCAGGAGAAAGTGGACATGTCCTGGCTTTGTCATGGCTAGGATGAGCCCGTAGTGGATGCGAGTCAGTTCTGGGGCCCATAGAAATCAAGAAGGCCAACGCCGGTTTAAATCCATATGCTCTCAGTTAACCAGGTTACCGATTGGGAGGAGGTTAGGCCTAATAGGATTGGTTGGGATAATTTGAGAATGACAGGTACCGGACTTTTTCTCTCCCCCTCTGGTCTCTTTTAATCACCAAGCTAAAAAGGAAGTGCTGGTCCTGCTCACGCTTACCCGGGAGTAAGTCCAACTGAACCCAATGGGCTCTACTTTTGCGTAAACATCACAACACATCTCCCCCCCCCCCCAAGAAAGTCTCCAAGGGACATCTTTGGACTAGGATCGTGTGTACTAAAATAATTCCTTCCTTCTTTCCTTCCTTCCTTCCGAAACAAGAATCAAGATCCATTTTATTTCCCGCTGCGCGTTTTTTAAACGGCGCGGAAAATAAATGTCCCACGAAAGGAAGGCACCAAGCAAGCAAGGATTACTCTGGGCTTTTTGAAGCGCCGGTTGTATTCACGGACACCAATTATATTTCTTCTTCAGGTGAAATCATCTTCGCCCCTCATCGTAAATCGGGTGTGCGGGCTCAGAATTTCAACTCTAAAGGTGGAGCATCCAGTCCAAATTATGCACTTTCCTGGCCCCACTGATTTCAAGGGGGTGGGCGGGTGGGGAGGGGGTTAAGCATGAGCTGAATTCTCCCTTGTGGAAAGGAGGGCGCTTTTTTAATGCTTCATTATTGCTGGAACGCGTGCTTGATTTCTACCTGCCGACCTGCCTGTAAATCTTAATCAGCAGAGAGTGAGTGTCTTCTTGGCCCCCTTCTTCCCACGTCCTTTTTGGATGGCTTACTTTTTGTGTTTGGGAGCTTGACTAATCGCCATCTTTGGGTGTGGAGAAAGGATTTCTTCTTTCTTTCTTTTTTTCCAGCCTGGTCAGACTGGCTAATGATCATGACTGGCTCTTGGCGTCTCTCTCTCTCTCTCTCTCTCTCTCTCTCTCTCTCTCTCTCTCTTTCTCTCCCTCTCTTCTGTGGCACGGCCTTGGATGCCTTGCGGGGCTCATCTCACCTTGTCATCTGTGGAGAACACTTTCAGCAGACGCGCAGCGCTCGCCTGGATGGTGTACTATGTTTGTGAATGGCTGGGAGTATAGGAGAGAGAGGAGTCTAAAACACCCTGAAAGCACGGGGTTGGGGAAAGCTGCTCTGGGCACAAATTGGGCGCGATGCTCATGCGCACAGGGCAGGCACGCACCCCTTGGGGACAGAGAGGGAATGATTTTTCCCCTGTGTTTCAGACCAGGAATCATTCTTCTGTAGGAGAAGTTCGATCCATCAGTATAAAACGTAAGCAGGGTTAGTCATATGCAAATGTACTGCTGTCTCTCTCTACCCGCCCTTAAAAATAACTCAAAGCAGGCATTTCAGCCTCGTGCACCCCTTGCATCTAAGGGTGCAATCATATGCATATTTAGAGAGGGGAAAAGGTCTACAACTCCCAGCATGCTGGAAATTGTAGGTCTTTTTTGTTTTTTCCCCTCCTGTCTAAACATGCGTAGGATTGAGCCCTGAGTCACTCTCGCCCTCCCACTGCTGAAATTTGAAGTTCTGACCCTGCAAACAGGCATAATCCAGGTCCATAGGCATCAGACCTGGATTAGCCTTCCCAAGGCAGCCCGGAACTTTCCAGTGGGTTTATTTATTTATATATTTTATTACATTCAGTCCCAGGGATGCAACACAGGCACTTAAAAAAAAATTAGCAGGGAAGTTTGTGACACCCCCTCCCAGAATTCTCTGTACCCTCTGAGTTTAGCTGCAGTCCTCACAAGAGCTTTTTGGGGGGGGGGGAGGGGGGGATGAACTTCCCCAACAACATATCTTGTGCCTTGTTGTAATGTGAAGTATTTTGGGGTGCTTTGACCTTGAATGGGCGATGAAGAAAACTTTTAAATTTTACAAAAGACCTGCTCCCTGCTCCCTGCAATTTTGGACTCTCCCTTGGAGCGTGGCTATGGGAATTGCTATGTTGAGAGGCTCCACTTCAAATTTTGCCACCACACTGCTGTCCATTCCTATCGGGCTCTTTCCTCCAAGGAGCCCAAGGCGGTGTACATGACCTCTCTCTCCTTTCCATTTTGTTCTCACGACTGAATAGCACAGGCTGAGAGTCAGTGACAGACCCAAAGTCACCCAGTGCGCTTCAGGGTGGAGTGGGGAACAGAACCCAAGTCTCTCTCAAGTCCCAATCCAACACTCTCTAACCACCACACCACAATGACGCGGATCGAGGTGGGACATTTCCAATGCTACCCTAAGCACGTTGCGCACAGAGATACATCCAAAGCTGATCAGCGAGGCTCCTTTCCACGCAACGTGTAGAATTCTAGCACTTGCCTGGACTATGTGCTTATGTGCACCAATTGCTGGGGAATATGGGCGGGTGCTGTTGCACCTATGTCCTGCTTGTGGGCTTCTGGTGGACAACAGAATGGTGGACTAGAGGGACTCGTGGTTTGATCCAACAGGGCTCTTCTGATGTTTTTAAACACGAGTGGGTTCCAAAGAGGGGGAAGGGAGCTCTGAAGTAAGTGTCTCATGCTGCCTGCGTGTGGTTTCAAGCACACGAGAATGTGAAGCAGCCTTGTTCCGGATGGCAGAGTGGCACTGTTCTGGGCGGTTATCTTCGCCAGAGTCTAACATGTACAAACACTCCAACAAGCCTCGGAGCAGTACAAAGCCTTGGAAAATCCGGAGGAGCCCACATAAAAGCCGAGCTAAGTAGGAAGTGGTGTAAAAAGCCTTGTCGTTGACTTTGCCTGGCCTCCCAGATGTTCCGCATAAATATATATATATATATATATATATATCCCCGTCTTTAATAGCGGGGTGGGGGGGTGGGAGAGAGAGACGCCAACGATGAACGTTGCGTGAACCGGCAGGAAGGCGGTGAGTGCAGATGTTGCATCGGGAACAGCAGCAGCGGTGCGAAGGGCTCGCTGCTCTCAGCATCTGCAGAGAACTTTCTCCCTGCACCGATACAGATTCCCTATCTAGAGAGATCCTCCCCCTTGGGAACGTTAATCTCCGGCCGCTGGAGGGCGCCACAGTGGCCGCCGGCTGGGCTTTGCAAACGCACAGACACGACGAAGCCCCTTCCGTCCGCACGTCCCTGGACGCCAAAAGCGCTATTATTAATCGTAGCATTTCACCCGCAGGATCTGGCGCATGACCAATGGTCCGATCCGAGCGGAAACCGCTTTGGTTAGAGTCACCCCACCCCCAACCCCCAGTGCACTGAGAAGTCCTGTGGCGCAGCGGTGTTGAACGTGCAACGGATCTCGAGAATGGTCCGACAGAAGTCTTCCTTGCGTGGGTGAAAAGCGTGCGAAGAACTGGGGCGGGATGGGGTGGATGGGGTGGGGAGAGGAAGCCGACTGCGGCGGACCGATTGACCCATGGTGAAATGGGGAGCTCGTGACACACAGTTGAATGGTTTAGCTCGGAATACAATAAAAGGTGCATTGATGGTAGCATCCTATATAGGTCTACTGAGAAGTCGGTCCCATTGAGTTCGATGGGACTTGAGTATAGGATTGTAACATAACCGATTTATATAGGAACGTAGGAGTCTGCCTTATCCAGGTGAAGAACAAAGAGTTGGTCATTACTTTTAAAGCCTACATGGTTTGGGTCCAGGTTACCTGCGGGCTCGCCTTCTCCCATACAATCCGCCCCGCAAGCTCAGGCCCTCTGGAAAGAATCTACTACAGTCGGCCAAGGCTAAGCTGACAACCGTTACCCAGAGGACCTTCTCTTCTGCCGCTCCCAGACTGTGGAACGACCTGCCGGGAGAGATCCGCCAATTTACCAGTCTTCCAGAATTTAAGAGAGCTATATAAAGACTGATCTCTTCTGGCATACCCACTCGAAGTTTGTTGATATTTTAATAATGTATTAATTTTATACGCTTTTAATCAATTTTATGTATTTTATGTTGTTTGTATTGATGTTGTTCCCCGCCTCGATCTGGAGGGAGAAGCGGATAAGAAATAAATATATTTTTATTATTATTATTATTATCCTGAGTCAAAGCATTAGTCTTTCTAACGCTGGTAATGTCGACACTGACCAGCAGTTAGTTTCCAGGATTTTCTAGCACAATTCTTTCCTGGCCCTACCTGGAGAGGCCAGAGATCGAACCTGGAACCTTCTGCAGTGCTACAGTCGCTCCGTAATCTAAGTCCATATTTCCCTGCGACAGTCCATGCAGTTTTATGAATTAGACTAGGCATAGGTAGAAGGTGGATCTCCAGATCTTTTGGACATCAACTCCCCAAATCCCCTGCCAGCAGGGCCAGTGTTTAGGAATGCTGAGAGTTGGTCCAAAATATCTACTTTTTTTGCCCAGCTCCTAATTAGACTGCAAACCTATGTACCAGCACATAAGCACACTTGTTATTTATATTTGTATTTATTTTATTACGTTTGTATCACACCCTTTTCCCTCCATGAAACCCAAGGTGGCTTAACATGGTCCTCCTTTTCTCCAGTTTGTCCTTACAATAACCCTGCGAGGTAGGTTAAGATGAGAATCAGCCCAAAGTCATCCAAGTGAGCTTTATGTTCAAGTGGGGACTAGAACACGGATCTCCCGAGTCCCAGTCCGACACTCTAACCCCTACACCACACTGCTCCCTCTTTGCGGTATGTTCGGGCTGAGCGTATAATAACAATAAACTTCCTGACCGGGAAGCAACAGCGAGCGTGGAGGAACCCAGTCCCATGGATTTCTATGGAGCGCAGGTGCTGCTTACTGCTGTCCAGTGGAATCAATGGGCGTTAGAAGTTCTTTTAGTCTCCCTTTGGCTGGAAGGAGGGATCTTGCCCATTGTAGTCCAAACCGCATCCCTATGCTATTTCTAGTAAAAACGGGCTGGAAAAGAAAAGTTCTTTATTAGCTTCGGGAGTTGATTAGATGTGGAAAAATAATGTCTCTCGTTCTAGATGGAAGAGGTCACCTGAGTGAACGGGAGCTGCTAACTCTCCCCCCTCCTTGCTCTAATTGGGCTGTTCCCTAATCTCTGGGGTTTGCAGAAGGTAGATCAGGATCTGGTGCATTTTTCCCTAACCTGATTTACTGGGAGATCGCCAGAGATTTTCAATAGATCAGCAAGGGATTCTGGCTTTCGGTGGTTTGGAAAAGATCGGATCAGACACAACCTGCCGCCCGTAACTCAGGTGGAGATTTGCACCTGCATGTGAAAATCATCCCAGTGTACTGTTAATTGGTAGGTCATTGGCTCCTTTTTCTTAACGCTCCTTTTGCACCGGGCTCTTCTTCCTCTCTCGTGCCACGCTGTTGCATCTGACGTTGGTTGGTGGACGTTAAGGAGTTCCACCAGTGAAAAGCAGCTGATGCCTCAAGGCTGAAATTTGTCTCACTTTACTCGTCCCGCAACTGTTCCTTTTGTTCTGGTTTCTTTCTCACTGGTGGGGGACCCTGGTCCTGTCGCAATCCGCGTCACCTCATCAGGGTCTGCATCCCAGGGCTGTAGCCAAAGCTTGTAAAGTGGGTGGGCTTGAAACTAGGGTGAAATCTGAATGTGGCCCAATGTCTGTAGGTGTGGGGACACCCCCCCTTGCACACAACACCTCACTCACATAACTAAGGAGATGATGATGATGATTTACTACTACTAATGATAATGGAATTAACAAGAAGCAAATTCTAGAAGAACATCCCCTGTTCATTTGTTGCAGAAAAACAACAGCTAAGCCTCCTGTGACACCTGAAAGACTGCAATCCTAAATATCTTCATTGCGGTTATTGATATCCCAACATTCCTCTAAGACATTGAAGGCAGAGTGTTGTGACGATGAGATCCTGCTCATCGTCACAACAAACCTGTGAGGATGGTTAGGTGAAGTTAGATGGCAGATAATAACTAGCCCTACTGAGAGCTTCATGTCTGGGAGGAGGGGGAGTTCAGCCCCTCTCTCTCCCCACACTCAGTCCTAGTCCAATACCCTAAGAGGCCAATATAGGACACACTGGCTTTCCACATAAAAGTAGCAGTTGGTCTTCAGCCTAAACATCCTAAGAGAAGAAACTTGCAATGTCAGCAAATTTATTTCTCTGCAAGCTGGTTCTGACATGCACGTTCATATTACTATTTGAAGAGCTGATTTTCAGCCATCCTGGATTTCAGTCAGAACCAGACAGAACTCCAAAGGGGCTACCCAAGGGGCTGAACCCTAGCCCCAAAATAGGCCCAGCACCTTGGATAACGCCTTTAGAGTTCTGGCTGGTTCTGACTGAAACCCAGAATGGATTCACAGCCCCATGGAAATTGGAGTCACCAGACTCCCCTGATCAGAACCTTCCATATCACCCACATTTCTACGCATGCAACATGTTTCAATGGAGAGAGGGGGGCGAGGGGGGGCTAGGTTGCTTGTAAGGATTTTGGTAATGGCAGGCAGCTGCTTAATGGAGTGGCCTTTCTGCTCCCATCCACATCAAGCTGCGATTGCACCTTGTCTGTAGAAATAATACATTTCTAGAAGCTCCCTGCAAACATCCCCGCTGCTACCCCAGCCTCACGACAGGAAATGTAACTAGGGAGGGGCAAGTCCCGCCCATTTGTTTAATGCTCAATTTAGCCAAATTGACCAGCCGGATCTGAGTCCACCAGCAAACTGGCGTTTACAAAACAGATTCAATGTCAATGCAATTGTCTCATCTCCTGCCCTGCCAGAGGTTTCTTCTTCTTCTTCTTCCCCCAATTAAATTGCAGCTTGGGAAACAGATACAAACGGAAGAGATTTAAACATTTTTATAGCTTCCTTTTCTTTTCCTTTCTTTCTCTTCATATTCTTTTCAGCATCCCCTCCCCCCTTCATGGCAAAATCCTTTCTTCTTCAAGTTCATTTTACTTGATCGATGGGAGAGGTCATTCGGTCCATAATTAGGTCAATAAAAATCAATGTTTATTCCTCTGATGGGCCTGAAAGCTAATAAATTCTTCTCTTGGATTTGTTGGCTGGGATGGTTTTAAAAAAAAAACAATAACTCCCCTCCCACTTTCTAACTCCCCCCTCCCGCTTTCTAGCTAATGCAAAAATAACGGGCTCGAGAACTCACCGGCGATTTCTCCCAGGCATAGGGGTGTGCAAGGGGTGTGCCGGGTGTGCCCAGGCACACCCTAATGTCTCAAGCAATAAGTGCCAAATTGAGTAGGGATCCAGAGGGGGATCCAGGCACAGCGGGAATGGCCCTCTGGCTGCTCCGGCGCCCCGCCAAAGAACCACTGCCTCCGAGAGAGCATCATTGCTCCCGGAAGCAGGAATGAAAAAGCCAGTCACCACGAAGCCCTGCCAATGCAGGGGTTTGAGGAGTGTCTCCTCATCCCCCCCCCCACCTGAAACATGGTCAGGCAAACCAAACACAGAGTAAGGCATCAATGTCTACAGTGTTTAATAAATAAATGGATAAAAAATAATGTCCTTCAAGATTGAGCATTCAATAAATGTTCATCTTTAAAAAACAAGAATCCCAGGTTGTGCATAGCATACTCTACTGAAATGTGCTGTGCAGGCCTTGGTTCCCAGGTATACACAGGGCGCTGGGTTGGAGCCAGATTAAATTATTCACATCTTGGTCCCGTTTGAATCAACGGGACTTAGGTTAGTCATGTCTAACATGTCCCATAGTGTAATCTTTTACTTATCTACTTAGAACTCCCACTACGTTCCATGGGGCTTACTCACAGGTAAATGGATACAGGACTGCAGCCTAACTTCGGCTTCTATCCTATACACACTTACCTGGGAGTAAGTCCTATTGGGTTGTTTCCATACTTAGTCTTCCATTGTTTTTTACTGGGTCTACTCTAAGCAAGATTAAGCCTGGATCCAACCCACTGAATTCAGCGGGATTTATTCCTAAGTATGTATGTATTGAGTTGTACTGTTAGATGGTGAATTCTATCCGCCTTTACCTGGAACTAAGTCTCATTTAGTTCAATAGGGCTAACTTTTGAGTAGACGTGCAGAGGAGTGTTCTCTTAGCCTGGATCCAACCCCGTCCCTTTATTTCGTCTTGCCAACGTACAGTAAACCCGCATGTCAAAACACAATGACACACACTGGACCCAAACCCAGTCAAATACTCCAAAACTAACGATTTGCAACAACCTCAAGATACTCTGATCACCTTCTTGCTTATAGAAAACTTTATCATCCTCATCCCTGACACACAGACACACACCACCTTTTGTACTCTCTGACCTCATTTTAAACTTGCATTTTTTTTAAAAAAAAAACAGCCTTGTAGGAAGGAGTCTTTAGAGAGGGACGTGGAAATTGGGCAATACAAAAATCGCATTAACTTTTGGAAAGGGTTCTTGTGGAGGCTTTGGGAATGGGGGGGAGGAGAGGGTGGATCTACAGATTTTTCAGGAAGGCAAAAGGAAACACACACACACACACTAATAAGATCAATATGGGGAGGGGGGAAATAATCTCAACAAAGCTTTCGAATGGGCTAAAGACCTTTGACATACATTGCAGATTAATTGGGCCTTGTGAAAAGGAGGGAGGTTAATTAGTCCAGAAATGAATCAAACGAAACAGTTGGGTTGAATTGTCCGGGTTTGTTAGGATGGATTGGGGGATCAGCCTTTGTGAGGGACAAATTGGAGGCAAGTAGCGTGGTGCCGCCCCGACACGGCGGATTTTTTTATTATTTTTTTTAATTTTTTTTGTGTGAACTGGCGACAGTCCTAGTCACTGGGGAAAGAGGCAGAGAGGGACTTAAAGGGGACTTGGTGAGGCTGGGGAGCCTCATTATCTCATGTCCTATCGCATCCTTGGTTGAAAGCACTTAATCAAGGCTGGCACACACTGACTCTCTCTCTCTCTCTCTCTCTCTCTCTCTCTCTCACACACACACACACACACACACACACACACACACACACACACGGCTCTTTGGCTTAACTCCCTCCGACCTCTTTCAAAGTCAAACAACCTCTTGTTTACTGGAAGTAAGTCCACTTCCAGCCGCGCCGGCTTCCAAATAAACGGAGAAAGCCATGCAGCTGTGACACCTGTCTGCCTAAACATCAACGAGTCCTGTGGCATCTTAAAGTCTGAAAACATTTTATTATGGCACAAGCGTTCATGAAATGGCCTTTGGTCCGCAAAAGCTTGTGGCGCAATAACATTTGAGTACCACAGGACTCTTCGTTGCTTTTTGCTGCAACAAGCTTACGCTGCTATCCCCCTCTCCGGAATCTAACTGTCTGTCTGTCTGTCTGTCTGTCTGTCTGTCTGTCTGTCTGTCTAATCATCTATCTATCTGTCTGTCTGTCTGTCCGTCCGTCCGTCTGTCCGTCCGTCCGTCCATCCATCCATCTATTGTTGTAGAAAGGAGTGGGGATGATGTCTAGGGGGATACGTATTTGGTGGTTTATGTGGATACAGAGCATAAAGCATTTTTCTCCCTCTCCAGCAATCGGGGTATCACACTTCGGGAATTGAGGAGCAATAGTTTGGGGATGAAAAGTAAAGCATAATGCACCATTGATGCACAGAAGTCACAGCCACAAGCGGTGGCCGGGGATGGCCACCAGTTTACAGGACTTCCAATGACAAAGCCATCTGCCAATGGCTATGGGCCAAGATGGCTGCTTGCCCACTGAAGACCAGTGGCGAGGGCCTTGCTTTCATGTCCGACTAAATGTTGTCCCGAAATAACCCTGTACACACACACACATACACACACGGGTTAGATGATCCAGAGTTCATGATTAACTATGACTAAATGTGGATCTAACCCGTGTGTGTGTGTAATTTAAAACAATTTAAATTAGTCTAATCTGAATTAGGCTAAATTAGACCAATAGGACTGAAATTAATTGTGGCTTAACTTCTTGTTGATTTAAATGGGTCTATTCTAAGGATGACTAAAACTGGATTTTATGTAAATTTCTCAGATATTTAAGGCGTGTGTGTGTGTTTAAAAAACAGATATCTTACAACGTCTATCTCTCTGGAAGAAGGGGAGAGTATACCTGCTGGGCTACAGATATTTGCATGGTCTAAAAACAAAATATGCTTTCCTTCCTTTAGAACAATTTGTTCTCGCATGTAAATGTATGCAGATTTAACCGATCACTCTACAGAACTTCATAGGATTACTCAACACACAGCTTCATGTTTTGATGCAGCTAAATCCTGTGGGCTTACTCCCATCTAAGTGGGTCAAAGATTACTGCTGCAGATGACCTTAATTGCGTATCAGTCCTAAGGGATCGTGTTTATAAATCACCCACTTCTTCCCCCCCACCCCCATTGGGATCCAAGCTGAAGGACAATCTGAAAACAACTTCCTTTTAAAATATAACCAAATCAATGTTTAAACCGATCAGCAACAGGGAACCTGGAACTACAAAATATGGAACTGGGAAGTTAGTTTTCCTACTCGCCTTTTTTCCTTCCTTCCCCAAATTAACAAGCAGTCTGATCCACGTGCTGCTGGAATTTTTGGGTAAAATCCAACATAAATTCTAGTTAGAGAGGGCCCATGGAAATGAATGGGACTTAGCTTAGTCAAAACTAATTTAAGTCCCATTCATTTCTATGGGTCTGTTCTATGTAGATTTATGTTGTATTTTACCCTTTATATCCGGATCCAAATATCTTTCCTCCACTTCCCCCCCCCCCCAAATCTCTCCAACGGAACCCATTGCAATCAAATCAACCACTTCCACGTAATGGGTTTAGCATCGACTTATCCGGATTGGCTTTAACCTGATTTAGGCAGCGATCTCCTTTGAAGGAATGGCTCGGTTGGATCGCAAACTGAAGGGGTTCGCTTGCAATGTGATCTTGCTTCTGGGGCAGATGGTCTTGAAAGCGACAAGCGTACAGCTTCTTGGTCCCATCATAGGGTATTAATTAACACGGCATAGATGGAACAATCACTTGAGGTCAATTACTGCTGTTGTAAATGACCACTTCAATTGTCTTAAACTTTACATAGAACTGTCACAGCCCAGAGTTTTTGACACATCATGGCCATTTTAAATCACTTGTCCATCTCAACTCCCTTCTTTCTACACACGCACTTGCCAACTGAGGATAACACTTCGTGCAACTGGTGAAAGGGCCTCTAACGCTTCTGCCAAATAAATCTGATCATCTTTGAGGTACCTCAGGACCTTTCGCTGCCTTGCAGCCGCTAGTGGAAGCTGGTGGCTCTGATTTCGGCGGGGCTGTGAATCCGTTAGTCAGGACCAGCCAGAACTCTAAAGGAGCTATCCAAGGTGCTGAGTCCATTCTGAGGATAAGGTCCAGCACTTTGCATAGCTCCTTTAGAGGTCTGCCTGGTTCCGACTAAAACCCAGAATGGATTCACAGCCCTACCGAAATTGGAGCCACCAGCTTCCACTGGCTGCCACTTACCTAAGGAGAAGCCAAGCTTACTTCGAAGTAAACATGCATCAGATTGTGCCATACCCACACTGGTACTTTAGTGAAGACAGCTGAGATCCTATACACCATTGCCTGGACTTATCACAATTTTATTTATTTGTTTAAATATTTCTACTAGGCTGCCTTTTGAGACCAGGAGACTTCACAAGACAGCTTATGATTACTAATATCCAGTGGGAGCCGTGTATCCAAATTTTTTGTTTCTGTCAGAATCAGACAGAATTCTAAAAGTGCTATCCAACGTGCTGACCCTGTTTGGAGAATAGGGTATAGCACCTTGGACAACTCCTTTAGATTTCTACCTGGTTTTATTTATTTATTTATTTTATTCCATTTATGTACCGCCCCATAGCTGAAGCTCTCTGGGCAGTTTACAAAAATAAAAAACAATGAACGTTAAAAACACCGAACTACAAAATTTTAAACCATAAAGCATAAAAACAAGTTATAATTACACTATCCTTTAAAACAACAATTCTGGGACAAAGCACAACAACAACACAAAACCCTCATCATATACTGTTAAATGCCTGGGAGAAGAGGAAAGTCTTGACCTGGCGCTGAAAAGATAACAATGTTGGCACCAGGCGAACCTCGTCGGGGAGAGCATTCCATAATTGGGGGGGCCACCACTGAAAAGGCCTTCTCCTTTGTTGCCACCCTCCGTGCTTCCCTCGGAGTAGGCAACTGGAGGAGGACCTTAGATGTGGATCATAGTGTACAGGTAGGTTCGTGTCAGGAGAGGCGTTCCATCAGGTATTGTGGTCCCAAGCCGTGTAAGGCTTTATAGGTTAGAACCAGCACCTTGAATCAGGCTCAGAAACATATAGGCAGCCAATGCAAGCAGGCCAGAGTAGGTCTTATATGCTCGAACCTTTTGGTTCCTTTTATCATTCTGGCCGCTGCATTTTGCACAAGCTGCAGCTTCTGAATTGTCTTCAAAGGCAGCCCCACGTAGAGTTCATTGCAGTAATCCAATTTAGAGATTACCCGGGTGTAGACAACTGAAGCCATGTTATCCCGCTCCAGATAGGGGCGTAGCTGGGCCACCAACCAAAGTTGGTAGAAGGCACTTCTTGCCATTGGGGCCACCTGAGCCTGAAGTGATAGAGATGGTTCTAGAATAACCCCCAAGCTATGAACCTGCCCCTTCAGGGGGAGTGCAACCCCATCCAGAACAGGTTGAACACCCTCCATCCAGTCAGCAGAACCACCCACTAACAGCATCTCAGTCTTGTCTGGATTGAGTTTCAGTTTGTTAGCCCTCATCCAGTCCACTGTCACAGCCAGGCACTGGTTCAGCACATCCACAGCCTCACCTGATGAAGATGAGAAGGAGAAATAGAGCTTCATGTCATCAGTGTACTGATGACAATGCACTCCAAAACTTTGGATGACCACACTCAACGGTTTCATGTAGATGTGGAACAGCATGGGGGACAAGACTCACCCCTGCAGAACCCCATACTGGAGAATCCATGGGGCCGAGCAATGTCTCCGAAGCACCACCTTCTGGAGCCGCCCCGCCAAGTAGGAGCCGCCAATGCAGTGTCTCCCACTCCCAACTCAGCCAGTCGTTCCAGAAGGATACCATGGTCGATGGTATCGAAAGCCGCTGAGAGATCAAAGAGAATCAACAGAGTCACACTCCCCCTGTCTTTCGCCTGACATAGGTCATCATACATGGAGACCAAGGCTGTTTCTGTGCCAAAACCAGGTCTGAAACCCGACTGAAATGGATCCAGATAATGTCTCATCCAAGAGTGCCTGGAGATGGCTCACAACCACTCACTCAAGGACCTTGCCCAGGAATGGAATATTTGCCACTGGTCTATAGTTATTAAGATTTTCAGGGTCTAGGGAAGATTTCTTCAGGAGTGGTTCTGACTGAAACCCAGAATGGATTCACAGCCCCACCAAAATTGGAGTCACCAGCCTCTGCTGCTAATATCCCCAAAAGATTTAGAGATTTGTGATGTTAACCTATTGCAGAAAATACAACAAAGGACCATGTGGCACCTTAAAGACAAATACGTTTATTACAGCATACATTTTCATGGACTATACATGTGCTTGTCTTCAAGGTGCCACAAGACTCTATGGTTTTAGGATTGGGATGCATGTTGGGGATCAGAAAGCTGAAACTTTCAGTAATGAAATCAAAGAAAGGCCAGGGGTGAGAAGAAAGAAAGACTGCAATTCTAGCCACTGCACTGATTTGTGTGCATAGGTGTGCACAAGGGGTGTGCTGGGTGTGCCTAGGCACCCCTTAATGTCTCAAGCAATAATGTCTCTCAGCTGGGAGCCACATGTCAAAGAGGCCAGGAGAGGGGACTCAAAGGCTAATATTGCCTCGTAAGACCCTCCTTTGGTCATGCTGGGGCTTGAGGAGTGTCTCCTCATTCTACCCCCCTCACCTGCAATGGCCCTCCAGTAGTCAGGGGATCTCAATGGAACAGTGTTTAATAAATAAATGAATAAGAATAACGAGTCTTCGATAAATGTTCTCCTTTAAAAAATAGATTAATAAATAAAATTCCCTGGGTGCGCACCCTAATAAAATATGTTGCGCACGCCTATGCTTGTGTGTGCCAGTGCACAACATGTGTAAGGATCAGGCTATAAATACCTTGAATGCAACAGCAAGGCATTTGGTAAACGGTGCCAGCTTCCTGATTCGTATTCATTTGCAAATTTGACACTGTCAGTCTTGGGCTTAATAGTAAATAGGAGTGGCTCATTCCTTTAGGTGTCTGTCTATGGAGTCCGGTGCTATTCAGCTCGTGTTGCTAATTTCTCACTTGAGGGCAGTGGTTAACTCTCCTTTGCATTTTGTTCTTGACATAGCAGTATCACAGGTTTATGCTTTGCCTGATGGTCTCATTCTGTAAAATAACTAAAAAAAACAAAAAAAAACCCCTTTCTTTGTGCTACAATTTTGTGAAACAAAAAAGTGTGTGAAACAATTATGGGGATCATAAAGATGTTTATTTAATTTAATTTAATTTTTTTCAGATGCAGTGGTGGAAGAACTCATTTCTAAATGGGACACAGTGATATTAGATGCATTGGATCTTCTTCATCTTTTAAAATTACAACACTGAAATACAACTAAGGAAAATCCAGCCAAAGTTAATCACTTCCAAGACCCATTGATTGCAATGGGGTAGATTGAAAAACCTCCCATTGAAACCAACAGGACTGTGTAAGAGTTCTTAACTTACCCAGCCTTAACTTTGAGACCCAGCATGGCATGGGAGCTAGAGTGCTGGACTAGGGTCTCAGGAGATCCAGGTTCTAGTCACCACTCAACCATGAAACTCACTGGCTGTCTTTGGTCCAGTCACTGACTCTCAGTTGTGAGGATAAAATGGAGAGGAGAAAAACCATGTCCATCACCCTGGGCTTTTGAATATTCAATTTACAGCTTGACATGTCATCCAAACCCAGTGAGGGTCAGTTGTTGGCATGGTCCGCAAGCCACTTGGAACCCATGGGATGCTTCGGGATTGTGGGTGGCTTGCCATGCCAACAACCCATCCTTGCTGAATTCAGATGACCCATCAGGGTGGAAAGATAGGGAGGTGAAGATCACCTCTACGACTTCTCCCATTCTGCATTGGATGGACGGATGCCGCCATGTTAAAAAGCTTCTGATCATTAAGGGAATAAGCAATAGTATTTCACCCCTAATGGCCATGCAGGAGGGCCATATTCAAGGGGGATTGCAGCTGGGAAGGAATAACTACTCCCCTACCCACAGGATACAACCCTCCCATCCCCCACTCCCACATAGCAATGAAGTTTAGGAGGACATTTTCCTTTTGCTTGGGATAATGTGGGCAAGGTGCAAATTAATTGACAATTTTATTGCAATTATTTGGATGAGGCTAGTAATTGTTTCTAAATTTGCATATAGAGATATAAATTGGCACATGCAGATTTGCATCCTATGTGCCTGGGCCCCAAATCTAAAGAACATCAGAAGTGTCATGCTGTATCAGACCAAGGGTCAATCTAGTTCACACAGTGGCCAACCAGCTGTCGACCAGGAACCCAAAAGCAGGACATGGGTATAACAGCACCCTCCTGCCCATGTTCCCCAGCAACTGGTGTATATAAGCTTACTGCCTCTGATACTGGAGGTAACAGAGGAAGCAAGTGCCTTGCAACACTTCTGCTTGCACAACTTCTGAATTTTGGCACCACCACCTCCTATCAGTTGCAAATCATCCCAGCACACTGATTCTGACAGAGGAAAGGAGCATCCATAAAAACATGGCAGAAAAGTATTGCAAGGAACCAAATCAAACCAAAGGGCCTTCTTGGTGGTAGCTCCCTGATCATGCAATGATCTCCCCATTGAAGCCCACCTAGTGCCAACTTTGTCATCTTTTTGGTTCCAGGTTCAGACCGTCCTCTGCTCCAAGATGATTGATGGCATATGATTGGATTTTGATGTCCATTCTTCTATCAGGTCCTTGTAACTCATTGTAAATGTTTCAACAGTTGAAACTGTTTTTAACTTTTGTTTTGTAATTTTTGTGAACTAGCCAGAGAGTTTTGGCTATTGGCTGGGACATAAATAAATAATATTAACAGCAACAACCTCCCTGCTACCCTCTTTCTGCAAAGACCTCTGAACAGAGATCCATGGCCAGACTGTGAACAGACTCAAAATTTGCATCTCTCCACTTCCTTCTATGACTCAACTTATGTTAACTGTAGAAATCACCTGGAGGATGCATGACCAAGTCCTTCCAGGCTCCTGCTTGGTCAGTTCAAATTCTCACTTTCTAGGAGCTTCCCAGCCTCCCAAAAAAATTGTACTGTGTAATCTTGCCTTTTGATTGGTGGACAAAGAGTCAAGGACATCCAGGGTTCACCCCGCCTTCGGTGAGTTATTCTTCTGATTAAGGTTTAGTAAACTAGCTTAGGGTTTCATTTCATTTTAAAGGCAGCTGACTGTTTCTCAACTCCTCTCTGCTTGGTTCTTTATTAAATATGTTGGATTGGAAACTGATTTTCTTGTCTAGCCTGAAAAATGGCTTACCTATGCACTGGACTGCTTGGAGAACATGCTAACTGTGTTGTCAAGGAGTTTAAAAGGAAGCTCTGAAAAGGGACTCTGCCCTCTCTCTCTATAAAATCCATACGCCTGCCTTCTCTTGTGGGCAGGATGGTAAACAGACACAGGAGTGGGAGGGGAATATAGGCAAAACGGTATAGAATCATAGAATAAGTAGAGTTGGAAAGGTCCTACAAGGCCATCGAGTCCAACCCCCTGCTCAATGCAGGAATCCACCTTAAAGTCTACCTGACAGATGGCTATCCAGCTGCATCTTGAAGGCCTCTAGTGTGGGAGAGCCCACCACCTCCCTAGGTCATGGGTTCCATTGACATACTGCTCTAACAGTTAGGAAGTTTTTCCTAATGTCCAACCGGAATCTGGCTTCCTGTAAATTGAGCCCATTATTCTGTGTCCTGCACTCTGGGACAATCAAGAAGAGTTCCTGTCCCTCCTCTGTGTGACAACTTTTCAAATACTTGAAGAGTGTTATCATGTCTCCCCTCAATCTTCTCTTCTCCAGGCTAAACATGCCCAGTTCTTTCAGTCTCTCCTTGTAGGGCTTTGTTTCCCAACCCCTGATCATCCTCATTGCCCTCCTCTGAACCCCCTCCAGCTTTTCTGCATCTTTCTTGAAGTGTGGTGCCCAGAACCAGACTCAGTATTCAATATGAGGCATAACCAGTGCCAAATAGAGGGGAACCAGTACCTCGTGCAATTTGCAAGCTATACTTCTATTAATGCTGCCCAAAATAGCACTTGGTTTTTTTCAGCCACATCACACTGTTGGCTCATATTCAGCTTGTGATCTAGAACGATTCCAGTTCCAAGATATCTTGCTGCCTGTCCTACCTTGCTGGGTAGAGCAACAAGCATACTAGGTTGTTGTAAGTATCTGTTTCATGGGAAGTATGTTTCATTTTTTATGCCATTTCACAGACAAAGTGTAAATAGTGATTCTCCAGCATAACAGGCAAGCTGATCCATTGGCCACTTAAAACAATGTAGTTGGATTTAATGCTCAAGCACTTACACAGTTCTATGGGAAAGTAAGTTCCTCTGAAATCTTATAAGGGGATAAAGATGGAACTGTTGAAAGTGGCAGAGTTCCAGCTAGGGCTTGTGAATCAGGCTGACAGTGTGTGGTTTGTTTGTTGGAATGGGTGTGTGCATGGCTGAATAAAGGAAAGGAAAGGATACAACCCATCCAAAGTTAACCTCTTTCACAGCACAATCCCGTGCATGTCTATTCAGAATTAAGTCTCATTGAACTCCCAGGTCAGGGTGCATAGATTCCTGCCTTCAAGATCCAATCCTCTTCATGCTTTCTTGATATTGAGTGAGTCCCGTTGAATGGAATTGGTTTACTTCCAGGTGAAACATGCATCAGACTGGGCTGCAGATGGCTATCAAGTGTGGGGTGGTGGTGGTGGTGTTGAAGCAAGTGATTAACTGTCTCTCTTGAAATCCATGGGGTGATTTAGACTGATCTTACTCATGCTTGCTCTCTTAAGCCTCATGGTGTTCAATAGGCTTGCTTCGACAGGATAGGTATAGAATGGCGGCCTTACAAAGGGTCAACTTTGGAAAGATTTTGCCTGTAAAGCTAGATGGTTTGATGCCTATCATTTCTTGAAAGCCAAACTGACAAGATTTTAGTCAAAGGATGAAATATCCTGACCCAAAAGATGTTTCTCACTCCTATCCTTCTATACTTAATGACAAAATATATTATCCTGCCCTTCCTCCAAAGAATGCAGAACAGCAGACATGGTTCTCTTTCCCTCTTCCCTCTTATCTTCACAACCTCCCTTTGAGGTCAGACAGGTAATAATAATAATAATAATAATAATAATAATAATAATAATTTCTTTCTTACCCGCCTCTCCGTCTGGATCGAGGCGGGGAACAACAACATGATAAAATACATAAAACTGATTAAAACATGACACATATTATTAAAACTGCATTAAAACATCCTAAAAACATCCTTAAAACATTATAGTGACTGGCCCAAGGTCATTCAACTTGAAGGGAGATGTGAACATGGGTCTCCTCACCAGTGGAGAATGGGGGCTCCTATTTCAGTGGAGCAGTGAATATGCTCTGGGTTTCAGTCAGAACCGGTCAGAACTCTACAGGAGCTATCCAAAGGGCTGAACCCTATCTCCAAAATGGACCCAGTACCTTGGAAAGCTCCTTTAGTGTTCTGAGTGAAACCCAGAACATATTCACCCCCCCAACTCAAATAGGAGCCATCAGCCTCTACTGCTCCTCACCCCAAGTTCAATTTGATATATCCACTGTGACACAGTGGGCTGTCTAAACAACTGATGGTCACATCACCCTCCATCGTTGTACATCCCTACACTTCCTTAGCCAGCCAGTCTTTCATTTTGCCAACCATCACTGTGGGCTGGTCTCCTGTTGTCTCATGTGAGCATTACCATCTCACTTTCTGTGGCTGCTATCTCCTTGCTTCTACTTGTCCATCCAGACTGGAGTTTCAAGTCTCCTATCAGCGAGCTCCCTCCTCTAGCCTTAAGATGCTAGGGTAGAACTGTGCCCTCACAGTGGTGGATAGTGCTCACTGGGGCTGGTGGGATGGAGGTCAGATATTCAGCGTTCTTCTCTGATTGTCAGAGGAAAGCAGGAGAAGATCATTTATGGAATTAGCAATTGCATGCCGTGTGTTGGAGCAAATGCACCTGGTTGTGGGGGGATTTCTCTGCTCTAAGTGTGTGTGGGGGGGAGGCAGAGCATCGCCCCCACCCCCCACCCCCACACCAAATATAGAGCCACCTCTGTCTGACACAATCACAGGTGAGGATTCTGTATCCCAAAAGTTACAGAATCTTTTCAAGCTCAATCCTCTTTTGATCAAAAGGTGAAGTTGTTGATTTGAAACCAAAACTGATAAGTTCTGGCCAAGCGTGGTCTAAGCCAGCCTTCCCCAGCCTGGGGCCCTCTAAATGTGTTGGACTACAACTCCCATCATGCTGGCTGGACTACCAGCTGGGGAAGGCATGCAGTCAAGCCTTTGCCAGCTTATTCGGGAGTGAGTCCCACTTGCATTCAGTGGTATTTATGCCTGAGTAGCGGCCAGAAGATCAAATCCATAGCTGCATTAATACAGTTGAGGTCCTTTATTTTAATTTATTGGCAGAGGTGGCAATGCCATTCCCTTCTCTTGGTTGTAGGAAATTATTATTATAATAATAACAATAATAATCATTTATTTCTTACCCGCCTCTCCATTTAGATCGAGGCAGGGAACAACAATATAGGCGGGGAATAACAATATTATGCCGCCTTTCCTCGAAAGACACAACCAAATTGGATGGGCCAGGGGAACCGTGGTTTTGGATTAAAATATTGATGGTTTTCATGCAGCAATCCCATAAACCCATACTCGGGAACATGTCACCTTGGACATAGTGAAGTTTACTTCTGGGTAAGCTTTCATAGGAATGCAGTGTTAGCTTCACATTTTCTGGCTTTTTCATTTTGATCATTCAAATCCTTACATTTCTTTATTTGTTACATTTCGATCCCGCCTTTCCTCCAAAGAGCCCAAGGCAGTGTATATCATTCTTCCCCCCACTTCCCCTCATGTTATCCTCACAACAACCCTGAGAGGTAGAATAGGCCGAGTGTCAGTGAGTGTCCCAAAGTCACCCACTGAGCTTCATGGCTGAGTGGAGATTAGAACACAGACCTCTCGAGTCCCAGTCCAACACTCTAACCACTACACCACATAAGGACATGGAATTACACACCCACACATGGTTAACTGTTAGCCTTTTAACCCCCAGTCCAATTGTTTTATGTTCTAGTCCCTTTGGTGCTCGGTGCTCATGCAGACAAAGTGACAGATAAGTCAGAGAGAGACAAACGGGTGGATGGACAGAAGAGACAGATGAATTGAAAGGCATTTGGCAATATCTGAGGAGCCTGGGTTTGTTTTGTTTTTGTAGTTTTTGAAGTGTTGATGTGGTTTTTAAATGTATAGATTGTGTGTATGTTGTATGTTTTTGCTGTTTTAACTTTTGTATATTGTTTTTAATTGTTTTTAATCCTATGTAAACCGCCCAGAGAGCTTCGGCTATGGGGCGGTATACAAATGTAATAAATAAATAAATAAATAAATAAATAAAAGACACCTAAAATGAAGGCGATAAAATAAAAGTGAATGTATGAAAGACAAATAAAAGGAAGAAAACAAACGAACAGTGTGATCCAATGCATGTCTACTCAGAAGTAAGCCCCACTGAGTTCAATGGGAGCTCGCTCCCAGGTAAGTGGGTATAGTATTGCAGAGGATGAGTGGATGGATGGAGGAAAGAAAAGTGTAAAGGAGGATGAAATACAAGTGGAGGGAAGGGAAATAAGTCTGCGAGCAGATGGATGAAGAAACTAAAGCGCATGATTCTTTAAAGTTCCATTTCCTACCGAGCCGCCTTTCTTGCTGATGTGCCACTTAACATGCCTATCCGATTATCTGGTTCAACATTAATGCAACAATTAAATCACAATTTAGTAGCATGAAGCTCTGTTCCCAGAGTGCTTTTCTCTCTCACACACACCCTGCCTCTCCAAGGGAGGAAAATGGTTTCTTAAACAGAAGCAAACGTCTGATGCTGGCATGTTAGGAAGCAAGTTGAAATTAATTAGGGTTTGCTGTGGCCATAGAAGAGTTGCGCTGCCCTGGTTTGGGGCTGGAGATGGGGTGGTAAGAAAAGGAGGATTTGCTCAGTTCAGTATTGTTGACGTTCGTGATAGGCTAGTTTTCCAGGGCAGGAAAGATTAAAGTCAATTTAGAGGGAGGGTTTACTAACTTTCCTGTTAACTCACTGAGCCAGGAAAGAATAGACTCCCAGTAGGTGCACCTTTCCTGGAAAAGATATTTGAAATGCTTTATCCTACCATTTATTTATTTGTTTGTTTACTTATTTACTTATTTTATTTATTTATTGCATTTATATCCCATTCCCCCCCCCCAGGAACCCAAGGCAGCATACATAATCCTCCTCTTCCTCTTTCCCATTTTATCCTTTCCACAACAACCCTGAGAGGTAGGTTGGGCAGAGAGTCTATGACTGTCCCAAAGTCACCCAGTGGGGACCAGGGCAGTGCAGAGCTGGTAATATGCCCAGGCCAGATGGGAAGTGTGAGCCCCCCATTTCAAATTGCTCATTAAGTCTGTTTTAATCAGTGGCACTGTTTCAGTGCTAAATACATATATGAACCAGAACGATTTATAAAAAAGGTAATGGGAAGCACTTTTATTCAAGACGTAAGGCATCACTCCTTCACATTCAGAATTTCACGACAGACGGCTTCTGCACTGTTTCTGCAAGGCGGGCTCCTCGCTTCTCTATTGGCCACTTACACTACAGAAGCAATACCCTAAGCTAGGGGGAGACCTCCTCGTCAGAGTGCCCCCTCAAAATCGTGGGCCCCAGGCCAACTGGCCCCACTGGCCCCCCACCCTCTGCACAGCCCTGGTGGGGATTAGAACCCGGATCTCTGGATTTCTAGTCCAACATTCTAGCCACCACACCACACTGGCTCTCTTATTTGCAATGGAATTTCATATATATATATATATATATATATATTTGCCATGTGCCAACCCATAACGTGTAGCCCAAGCTTAGGGGAATTCAAAGGTTTGCACACACAAAACCACCTCTCCTCCCAAAATAATCTTAACTCACTGAGGATTAATCATATTCAGTGTGCATGGAATGCTGGCTGACTGGAGGGAGAGGGCTGGAAAAACCAGGTGAAGGGGCAATGGAATGGAGTATCTGTGAGGTGGGCATGGCTGGCAGAGGGAATGGAATGGACTTTCTGCAAAGAGGGCAGGGCTGGCTTGTAGTGACTGGAAAGACAGACCATTGGTCTATCCAGGCTAGCATTGTCTACACTGAGTGGCAGTGGCTCTCCAGAGATTCAGATGGGGGTTATTTCCTGCCCTACCTGGAGACCACAGGAATTGATGCTGGGAGCTTTTACATGCAAAGGATGATGGATTCTAGTGGAAGGTGTGATGGATTCCAGGAAGATAGACTCCAGTGGAGGCTGGAAGCTCTGATGTCAGAGGGGCAGGGAATCTGCTCCTGGTTTTGGTCAGAACCAGTCAGAATTCTGAAGGAGCTATCCAAGGTTCTGAAATAATTTCCTCCTCCTCCTCCTCCTCCTCCTCCTCCTCCTCCTCCTCCTCCTCCTCCTCCTCCTGCATATCAGGAATCTTAAAGCAGTTGTAAAACATGGAATGACAGTTGCCGATGGGCAAAGGGAAGTGTTAGCAGTATGCTTCACAATTGAAATAACATGCATGCTTATCTAAAGCCCACCACCATAAGCCTAAAATTATCAAGCTGCACTACTGAATCTACTAGGAGATCCAGGCAGAACTACTTTCTGGCCACCCCTGTTCTAAGCAAACCACTTAGGGTACTATCCTATGCATGTTTAGATGGGAAAAAATACTAGTCCTATAATTCCCAGCATGCCCCAGCCAGCATGTCTAGCTGGAAGGATTCTGGGAATTGTAGGACCTTTTTTTCCTGTCAAAGCACACATAGGATTGTGCCTTTAATGCTAAGTAGTACTGTGGCATCTCTCTCCATTCTTTATTCCTTTCTGTTTTGTTTTTTGAGAATGTATGAGATTGTGGGGGGGAGGGGGAAGAGAAAAGAAAAGAAAAGCCCAGATGGATATTGAATTTTTTTTAACTGCTTCTGCAGAAGACACAAGAGAGCTGGAATTGCATGTATTTACTTTGCTTTAACAAACAGCTGACAGGGATTGACTTTAAGGTACGCCATAAAAACCCATCTGCGGGAAGGTTTCTTCTAAAAAAAGAAAAAGGAAAAAAAAAGAAGACAAAATGCTTGCTGGGTTTATTTGCTCTCTGAGTAATAAATGAGTGCCCTTCAGGTGAGGAGATGCTGGGAGGTAAAACGTCAAGAGAGATTTACACCTGTCCCCTTATAGCTGAAATTGACAACCCTTATAGCCTACAGAAATGACCAACTGGAGACAGGCAGTCTAGGCTAAAGCGGCAGGTTAGCTTGAAGAACAACTCAGCAGCAAAGGGAGAGATTACCCAAACTGATAGACACAGTATCAGAAGTGCCCCCCCACCCGTTCCCCTCTGATAGACCCTCCTTTGAAACCATCGGAGCTGTGCCATCAATTGAGCTCTTACACCTCTCACAAGAGAACCACACCTGGGGTGGGGAATCTGTTTTCCTTGCTGCCTCTTACCATCACCCTCCAGCCAGCTCTGGGCATTCAGAGAGAGAGAGAGAGAGAGAGAGAGAGGGTGGGGAGTGAGGGAGAAAACCTCCCCTGCCTCCCCTCTCCAACATTGCTGACAGATGTTATCCAGATGCCCCAGGAATCCAACCTAGTGAAGTTACCTTCCTCATTGGGGTGGGTGGGTGGTGGGGGCGGAAAGAGGAATGTGTTCCTATCCCCCTAAGGGCCTGTTGCCACCCCCTGCAGCCTGCTGAAACCGGCCTATCTCGTTGCCCAGGGCTCCTCCAAAGACTCTTGGAGCCATGGGCCACTCAACTTCTGGATGGAAAAGCTTGCATGACTCTCCACAGACTTTGACACCCTTGAGAGTCTGCAAATGCCAGAGATCGGATGATGAGAGAGTTCAGCATAACTCGCCGGCTGCCAGCAACAACTCCAGAACAGACCTTGAGAACTCGGTGCCGCTAGCGGCAAAGCCTGCATACACATGTATCTGTCAAAGGCAGCGGTTTTGGCATTTACTTTGGAGTGACTTCCAGACCAATAGCTTGTTCATTTCTTGCAGCAAAAGAACAAGTCCTGCAGCACCTTAAGGAGTGACATTTTTAGGATAGCACTGGTGAACAGACTTGGCTTCAGCTCAGGTGGGAAGAGTCCTTAGTTCCTTACATGAATATAGTGAAGGCAGCAAGTAATTTACAAGTTGTCAGGGTTGGAGATATTGAGTCTGCCCTGCCTGGTGGCACCCCTAGGTAGGGCCTGTGCCATAATGCACTCCTACAACCTCTGAGGGAGAGTTCATCTAACTAAGGTGACCACACGGAAAGGAGGACAGGGCTCCTGTATTTTTCACAGTTGTCTTGAAAAAGGAATTTCAGCAGATGTCTTTGTATGCATGCAGGACCTGGTGAAATTCACTCTTCCTCACAACCATGAAAGCTGCAGGAGCTATATTAGAGTGACCAGATACAAAAGAGGGCAGGGCTCCTGCAGCTTTAACTGTGGTGATGAAGAGGGAATTTCTCCAGATCCTGCATGCAAACAAATGACACCTGCTGGAATTCCCCTTTCAATACAACCGTTAAATATACAGGAGCCCTGTCCTCCTTTTCATATGGTCACCTTATATAGTGGTGTACACACCGGCAATTACTGAAATAAAAAAGTGAAGGGTAGGCAAAGCAAGCATGTAACAGGGATGATAATATAATGTAGGAGGGAAAGAATACACCTTTAATCCCTGGGGACACACCCACCCACATATATATATACATCTACAGCTACAGCTACACCTATATCTATATCTATCTGTCTATATATATTTATATATAGGCTTCACTTCAGGAAAGGAAAGCACACACACATATTTTGTAATCTGATGGAATAACTAAATAATAGTAGCTGATCTGCTGTATGTCAATTACAGAGCTCACTTTGTGTTAAGTCCTTAATTTAGAATGGTTTTCAGTAATATATGGAGTATACAGATGTTTCTCACACTTTTGTGGAATCACACCAGCCATCCCACATTTCTGAGATTTCCTAACATGGTACGGAACTCAAAACCACAAAAAGGTTACTAAGCAAGTGCTATTGCATTTCTACAGGGGCCTGGCACTTTGCCCTTTTAATTTCAGAAGTGAAATGTTGATTAGCTGCAGGAGGAGAGATAATAATCACTTGTAAGAATTGAATGGTTCCAAGTGTAATTTCATTTGCATGCAATAGAGTTGCCACCTTTTTCCACCCCTCTCTTGTCCTGATATTACCTGTGTTTTTCACACCTAAGATGACAGGCTGAAATTAAATAGGTGTAGCACATGTCAGCTCCAAGTTTTTGAGGGCCCTCTGGGCAAGACACCCTCAATGTCCCCCTCCGGTGAGTCTTCCTGCTCCTCATCCTCTTTTTCATCATTGCTCCTGCTCACTTACTTCTTAGGTAGGTCGCCAGTGAGCAAGTAGGCAGGGGCATCTCTTCATCCTCCTTCTCACCATCTCCACTGTCTGGGCCAGAGCAAGAGGCAGGTGAGCAAGCAGGTTGCAATGGCGAAGAGCAGGAACAACTCCAGGGTGGCTCTTAATAGTGGGCTCCTGTTGGGGTATGGATCTTTGGCAGGTTCCTTACCACACCTGATCTTAAACACAGCCCGGGATCCACTTTCTGCCCACCTTTCTTTTAGATTTTAAGCTCCTTGGGGTAAGAACACACCTTCTTTTGGTTCCTTTCCAAAGTGCCATGCACTTTAATGGTGTAAAATATCACCACCACCACCACCACAACCACCACCACCACCACCACAATCACAATGTGCAGTGTTGAATATGTCTGTGCAATGATGAAGAGGAAGAGGAACTCCAGGGGCTTCTATGTGAGTAGGCCCCTACTGGAATGTGAGCCCTCGGCAGGTGCCCAACCATGTCTACCCTTGATACCAATCCTTAGTGTTGCTTTTTGTAGCATGAACATAGGAATCTTGATGAATCAGATTGCAATAGTCAAGTAGTTGGCTACCAAACAAAGACAGAAGTCGAAAACGTGGAATAAATACAGATAAAGGTATTTTTTAAAACACACACATACACACACCCCAACACACAGATAGGCAATGATACTGGCTACTTTCAGAATGACACACCAATAAGACAGGAATAATAGTGGATAAGAATATGAATGTAGGGTGACCATATGAAAAGGAGGACAGGGCTTCTGTGTCTTTAACAGTTGCAAAGGACAGGGAATTTCAGCAGGTGTCGTTCGTATGCATACAGAATTCCCCCTTCATCGCACCAGTTAAAGCTGCAGGAGCCCTGTCCTCTTGACCATGTACAAAAGAGGGCAGGGCTCCTGGAGCTTTAACTTTGTGATGATAAGGAAATTTCACCAGGTTCTGCATATATACAAATGACACCTGCTGAAATTCCATTTTCTATGAAACTGTTAAAGATACAGGAGCCCTGTCCTCCTTTTCATATGGTCAGCCTATGGTTTATGCAAAAGCAAAGACGAAGTATTATTTAAAAAGAGGTGATTATCTGTAGGACAATGTAACAAATTACACCAAGTCTTCTTTTTGAGAACATCAACTATGACAGTGTGATTGATTCTCAAAATTATTATTCTCTGCTTCAACTCTTGCTAATAATATTCAAGGGCAACCAGATTTGAAAAGTGACAAAGGAGAGTGGTGAAATATATATGAAAAAGTAAAAGACTGCAGATCACATCATTCCTTATTCAGGATGATGAAAGGAGAGAAGGGCCATTTTGTTTATATAAACTGGTTAATAGTTGTCTGGACTGATAACTCTCAGGCATATGCTGTCTGTGTCATTGGATTAGAAATCTACCCATCCTTGAGAAATTGAGCACATGTGCAAATATAAGTTTCAGCAAGTGAAATAATATATGGTGAAATGGATTCGAGATGTTGGAGATAATATGCATCTTCAAGTATGGGGGTTATTTTATTGGTTTTTGAAAAGTGGGCATCGTTTCTCTTTGAAAATGGACAAAAGAGGGGGGAAATCAAGATGATGACAAGATGGTACATTACCCCCTATATGCTAAGTAAGATAAATATGAATAATAACCCCAAGGAGAAGGAGAAGGAGAAATTATTTCACTTATGGTAAAAATATTGATTAAAATGCATTTCCAGTCCTTACACAAATTCACCACTGTCAAATTTGCTAGTGAATCTCAGTTCTGCAGCTCCAAAATGAGATCCTCTATTAAATTTGGCCTTGTTAAAGTATATGAAATGATATTTAAATTTATTTTGTATACCTAGTAGTAACCCTCAGGGTTACACCTATGTGTACAAAATTATGTGGAGAATGTGGATAGGGAGACATTTTTCTCCCTCTCTGAAAATACTAGAACCCAGTGGGGTTATATCATGTAGGCTGACCATCTGAAAAGGAGGACAGGGCTCATGTAACTTTAACTGTTGTAGAGAAAAGGGAATTTCAGCCAGTGTCATTTGTATGCAATTAGTTCCTGGTGAAATTCCCTCTTCATCACAACAGTTAAAAGTTGCAGGGGCCCTGCCTTCTTTTGTATATGGTCGCTCTAGTATAGTGCCTGCATCTTTAACTGTTGTGATGAAGAGGGAATATCACCAGGAGCTAATTGCATACAAATGACACTGGCTGAAATTCCCTTTTCTCTACAACAGTTAAAGTTACATGAGCCCTGTCCTCCTTTTCATATGGTCAGCCTAGTCATATCCCATGAAGCTGAATGGTGGGAGATTCAGGACAGATCAAAGGAATGACTTTTTCACACAGTGCCTAGTTAGTCTATGGAATTCACTACCACAAGACATAGAGATGGCCACCAATTTGGATGGCTTTAAAAGGGAATTGGATAAATTCATGCAGTCCTTATAACTCTATGCTACCTCCTGTCTTAGAGGCTGTATGCCTGTGTAGACCAGTTGCTGGCAAATATGGGCAGGAGGGTTCATGTCCTGCTTGTGGGTTTTCCATAGGCAGCTGGTTGGTCACTGTGTGAACAGAGTGCTGAACTAGATGGACCTGTGGTCTGATCCAGCATGGATATTATGTTCTTCTTATGTTCTCATGGATATTGGTGAACATATGAAGATTCCATCCAGTTCTGAGTCACACACACCATCTTTTTCTAAAGCCATGTGGACTCAATGGACTTGCAGGCTCGTTTCTTTCTTTCTTTTTACTTTGGGGGAAGGGTTGTACAAATTCACACTTGCACTGATGTGAGTTAGTGCTGATGTGTGTTATGCAAGTGAAACAAAATTCTTGTACCTCCCTTAAAAACCAACCCCCCCCCCCAAAAAAAAGAACCCTGATTCCATCAGACAATGGTATGAAAGATGCCTGACAATCTGTGAAACAACGACAGAATGGAGTTAACAGGATCTGTGTATCCCTATTTACCACCAGGAGGACTTTTGCCTTCTTCCATCCCTAAAGCCAGGTGGCCTGTCTTCTCCTACTGGCCATGTGTTGTAACTCCAGGTATCTCTGCATGGAACTGGGGCAGAGTTCAGGCTGAAACACGAAGCAAACACATGCAAGCATTTGTCGCAGGGTGTAATTAGCTATGATGGTGGCATCCATATTCCTTTAATTATATGTCTGCTACATTCAGGTATAGCAGGGATAGGCTCCAATGTTAACTTCAAAAGGGGAATGAGAGCAAAAGGAGTTGATCTTTACCTTCTTAATCACTATGCCTTTCAATGTTTCATTGTCCCAAACTCTTTTCTATCAGATGGCCTCACTTTTGGTATCTGTCATGTTTCCCAACACCCGCTATATTGGGAGACGTAATCTACAAAGCTTTATTCAGGCAATAAACTTCTTCTCCCAGCTGAAAGGACTCTACGGTTTGAAGAACTTTTCTCTAGGCAAGAATATGTAAGTTAGGGTGACCATATGAAAAGGAGGACAGGGCTTCTGTGTCTTTAACAGTTGCAAAGGACAGGGAATTTCAGCAGGTGTCATTCGTATGCATACAGAATTCCCCCTTCATCACACCAGTTAAAGCTGCAGGAGCCCTGTCCTCTTGACCATGTACAAAAGAGGGCAGGGCTCCTGGAGCTTTAACTTTGTGATGATAAGGAAATTTCACCAGGTTCTGCATATATACAAATGACACCTGCTGAAATTCTATTTTCTATGAAACTGTTAAAGATACAGGAGCCCTGTCCTCCTTTTCATATGGTCAGCCTATGTAAGTAAGCAAGACAGTTGTCTTTTCAAGAAAAAGAGAAAGCCCTTTTCCCAGAATGCATTAACTTCAGGGAGGCTGGTTTTCATGAAGCTTTTGGCGAAAAGCTAGCTGGGCCGACCTTCTCTCCCCTTCCTTTGTCTCAGCTTGCTTTAATCTCCAACAGGTCCTCAGATTCACCAAACTTCTCATGTCCTCCCCCTTGGAAGAAACCTCAGTCTCAGCTTGGGAGTTGTTTACCCCCTCAGAGATAAGAGCTGGCAAAAGTTCATTCCCAGCTGGTGAACAACCCATGTGAACCTACTCTCCCACTTCCCATTCAGGCTGGTAGTTTTCTAGCACCATCTCTTCTGCATCAGAATCTGACTCTGATTGATCATCAGAAAACTCTTCTCCCACCCCAGGGGAAACAAGCTTAATCCCAATGGTATCTCAGGCAGGATGTGTGTGTGTGTGTGTGTGTGTGTGTGAGACAGAGAGAGAGAGAGAGAGAGAGCGAGCAAGCGCAGAACAGAGTTTAGGTCATGGACCATCGGGAGGTAAGGGGAGAAGGTTTGGGTCCACATACATACACACATGTCTGTTTTGATTAGGCTGACCATCTGAAAAGGAGGTCAGGGCTCATGTAACTTTAACAGTTGTAGAGAAAAGGGAATTTCTACCAGTGTCATTTGTATGCAATTAGTTCCTGGTGAAATTCCCTCTTCATCACAACAGTTAAAGGTGCAGGCACTATACTAGAATGACCATATACAAAAGAAGTCAGGGCCCCTGCAACTTTAACAGTTGTGATGAAGAGGGGATTTCACCAGGAACTAATGGCATACAAATGACACTGGCTGAAATTCGCTTTTCTCTACAACGGTTAAAGTTACATGAGCCCTGACCTGGATTTTATCTGGTCACCCCAACTCAATGGCCTTATAGGCCCCTTCCAATTCTACTATTCTATGATTCTATGAAAGAACACATCAGAGCTCAGGAAGACCAGGGTGACCAGATAAAATCCAGGTCAGGGCTCATGTAACTTTAACAGTTGTAGAGAAAAGGGAATTTCTACCAGTGTCATTTGTATGCAATTAGTTCCTGGTGAAATTCCCTCTTCATCACAACAGTTAAAGTTGCAGGGGCCCTGCCTTCTTTTGTATATGGTCACTCTAGTACAGTGCCTGCACCTTTAACTGTTGTGATGAAGAGGGAATCTCACCAAGAACTAATTGCATACAAATGACACTGGCTGAAATTCCCTTTTCTCTACAACTGTTAAAGTTACATGAGCCCTGTCCTTCTTTTCACTTGGTCAGCCTAGTTTTGATGACAAAATCAAATTCACTATGGCCTCATCTACAAGAATTCGCCTTTACGCCTGGTTAGGCGATTATGCGCATATTTGTAGAAGCGCATTTACGCCTAATACCTCTGTACAAGAGGCAGTGATGCGCATTACTGGACGACCAAAACGTGATTTAAACTGTTGACATGCGGAGAATCGCTTGTTCACATAGTCAAAATGCGCTTTAACGGCTGGAGCAAAATAAAACTCGCTATTTAACGCGCATTCGATAATGTGCATAATCGGAGAGAAAACGTGCCTCTACGCCCGATTTGCGCTCCGTTCTTGTAGAGGTAAAATTTTTAATGTGCCTTGAAAGAGCTTTAAATGCCTCTTGTAGAGGCAGCCTATCTCTCCTGCACTACTATACCTGAATGGGGCTCGGGATGTCAGAAAAATCCTCAATGAGTTTGGATGCTTATGAATCCACCTAAACTGTGGACATGGCAGAGCCATTGTATTCCCTCTTGATCTGGTTCAAGTTTGAGAAACTAGCTAGTCAAATGGCGCGAGAAGCAGTTACTGGTCTCAAGAAAAGAGGGAATTTTCTGCGCTCACACTGAGCAGGCTGGGAAAGGTGTTTACACTTCATCAAACCAGAAGATCCTCTTTCAGGAAGAACGGCCATGGAAGGAATTGCTTGTGTTCAGACCTTTCACTGAGCAACAAAGTGTGAGTTTTCCTACAGGCATGGATGTGTGCAAGGTAAACACATGTGCCAGTTAGCTTTTCCATCTCTCCCGCCCCCGCCCCCAATCTCCTTAGCCCGAATGTTCCTGAGAAAATGAGTGACAGCTAAATTGGCCAGCTGTCCCCCTTCCCCACACTCTGTACTCTTTCATTGCCGGTTTGCTCCGTGAGCAGGTGTTTTTTCACACCTAGCAAATATTTCTCTCGCCTGACTGTTAACAGGGGAAATCAAACCATTCCCTTTGAGCCTGGAATTTTGATGGGAGTACGGGAGGGTGTCAGGACGCCTTGCTTCAGAGGGGGCGTGTGACATCTTTCGGCAGAAACATCCATCATTTCTCAGTTGAGAAGAGGGCCAATAAAACATGCCCCGTGTGCCTGTTATTACTCAGTCAATTCAAAGGTGTCTGGTTTTTTTTTTTTAAAAAAAAAATAGGCCCTTAGCGATCATGCATGCCTCTCATCTATCATCTTGCCATGGCGTCTTGCCTTGATGAGAAGGGATCTTGAGTGATGGGTCTAAATGGTGACTGACAAAGGACGCCTGTACCAGGAAATGCTTTTCCAGCTGAGGTCCAGTTCACACAAACATCAGATGAGCTAGGGGGAAAAAACATGTTCCTGGAAAGATTTATTTCAGGCTGCAGGTGAGTTGTAGGATCATAGAACAATAGAATTTTAAGCTGGGATGGACCTTGGAGAAGACCTACTCCAAGCCCCTAATCTAGGCTGACCAGATAAAATCCAGGTCAGGGCTCCTGTAACTTTAACAGTTGTAGAGTAAAGAGAATTTCAGCCAGTGTCATTTGTATGCAATTAGTTCCTGGTGAAATTCCCTCTTCATCACAACAGTTAAAGGTGCATGCACTGTACTAGAGTGACCATATACAAAAGAAGGCAGGGCCCCTGCAACTTTAACAGTTGTGATGAAGAGGGAATTTCACCAGGAACTAATTGCATACAAATAACACTGGCTGAAATTCCCTTTGCTCTACAACTGTTAAAGTTACATGAGCCCTGACCTGGATTTTATCTGATCACCCTACCCTAATCTGTGCAGGAAGTGCAATGCAGGATACAATTATACTTGCATAGGTGGGCAGCAGATAGATCTTTAGATGTCTTGAGCTACAATTCCCAGAAGCCCCTGCCACCATGAACAATGGTCAGGAATGCTGGGAGTTGAAGTCCAAAACATCTATAGAGCTAGGCTGACCATATGAAAAGGAGGACAGGGCTCATGTAACTTTAACAGTTGCAGAGAAAAGGGAATTTCAGCCGGTGTCATTTGTATGCAATTAGTACCTGGTGAAATTCCTTCTTCATCACAACAATTAAAGTTGCAGGCACTATACTAGAGTGACCAGATACAAAAGAGGGCAGGGCCCCTGCAACTTTAACTGTTGTGATGAAGAGGGGATTTCACCAGGAACTAATTGCATACAAATGACACTGGCTGAAATTCCCGTTCCTCTACAACTGTTAAAGTTACATGAGCCCTGTCCTCCTTTTCATATGGTCAGCCTATACAGAGCTCCCTTTTTCTTGTCAATTGTTCCATGCAGGGGACAAGGGGAATTTCAGCCACACTCCCCCAACTTGTTGCATGGAAATAAAGTTTAGAAAGCCCATTTGCCATAGTAGTTTGAGTGTTTGACTGGGTCTTGGAAGATATGGGTTCTAGTCGCCACTCAGCCATGATAGGGTGACCCTAAGAAAAGGAGGACAGGGCTCCTGTATTTTTAACAGTAGCATAGAAAAAGGAATTTCAGCAGGTGTCATTTGTATGCATACAGCACCTGGTGAAATTCCCTCTTCATCACAACACTTAAAGCTGCAGGAGCTATATTAGAATGACCAGATACAATAGTATATATGTTTTAAAATACCAGTTGAAAATCTGTATTTTCCCTATAGGCTAAAACGTGAAAATGCACATTTTGGGGGGATTTGCACATTTTCACAAGAGTCAATTTGCACATATGCGAATGTGCGCAAATTCAGCAAATTGGAGGGAAAAAAATCTGATTTGGCCAATGAGTGGACATTGGAATGAAAGGCAACCAACAAACCCTGAAATGCAGATGGAATGGATCATACATCTCTAGCTCTGTCCCAGATGCACATTTCCATAGAGATGCCAGGGTGCCTTTGGGCAAACCATTTCCCCCAGGCACTTCATGTTCCCCATCTGCAAAATGGGCTCACTGGCCTCTTTTTTTTTTTTTTTTTTTTGCAACTACTTTGACTCCGGAGATTAATTTCAGATCATGTTAGCAGGTTAGTTCATTGCTGCAGGTGAATTCATGGTCTGGGTTCAAGGATATACACATTCATACGAAGTTTGGCGCTCAGCAGGCAATCCATTAACCCAATATTTGATGACAATGACAATTATGTTAATAATTATATAGATGTAGCCTGAATATGAGATTCTGCTCTGTGAATTCCATAATCAGATCTGCAAGTGCTGTGTTTGTGTGTGTGTGTGTTACATTTAAGAATGATCCTCTATGTAAAGAAATCTTCCTCCAAGTAGAAAACTAGTACAGCAGAAAGAGTGCTTTTCCCTTGTGTGCTAGATTTCTGCATGAAGGGAATTGTTGTTTCTTTTTTGGAGTGGGAGAGATTTTTTTAAAAAATATATATATCTCACCCACTGTCTGATGTAATACAGTCTATGTTGCCATCTCATTCTTCTGTGTGTATAAATTGGGCCTCATAGAAGAGCTATTTATTCTTTTTCTCACAATTCCCATCCCACCGTCCACCAATCTGATGTAGCTTGGTGTCATTACAAGGAATGTATTTCCCATTTCATCAGCTGAAACTCCTAATGATCAGTAGGCTAGAATCACTCTCTGCCTGGCATCTTTCTATTGAACCAATTCCAAACTGAGTCCAATTGAATTTTCGTTCGGGCCAGTTCTGATTTATTATTACTGCCATTGATATTTGTTTGCCTCGGAAATAAATTCCTGTTATGTGAAGGGTGAGAGAGAGAAATTAAAACTTGTCAATTGTCAAGCTGAAAAAAAGGAAAGATTTCAAAGGCTATTAATGTGTAGGGGAGTGCTTTTGAAATTAAGCACATAACATACACACAAACAGTGCTTACGGGTACCTTTCTCAGTTGACCACTTTACTTACCCTTTAACTGTTCCATCAGTCAATCAGTTTGTATAACTTCAACTGTGACGGTGGGTACTATCAGACCCCTCTCTCCAGCTGAAGTGTAGTTTAACTTCATTCCCCCTTTTGACTTTGCCTGCCTCCATCCCTTTTCCCTGTAGTCTCACTATTGAAATGCAGGTTTTTGACTGCTGTTTTTATTCATGCAATCTAAAGATCTTATTTATTTACGATGCTGTAGAAGTTAACCGTGATATTACTAATCACCATTTGCTAGGCTGACCATCTGAAAAGGAGGACAGGGCTCCTGTAACTTTAACAGTTGTAGAGAAAAGGCAGTTTCAGCCAGTGTCATTTGTATGCAATTAGTTCCTGATGAAATTCACAACAGTTAAAGTTGCTGGGGCCCTGCCTTCTTTTGTATATGGTCACTCCAATATAGTGCCTGCAACTTTAACTGTTGTGATGAAGAGGGAATTTCACCAGGAACTAATTGCATACAAATGACACTGGCTGAAATTCCCTTTTCTCTACAACTGTTAAAGTTACAGGAGCCCTGTCCTCCTTTTCATATGGTCAGCCTACCATTTGCACCACTTGAAAGTTGCTGACTTCCCATTGAGACACATGTCCTAAAGATTGAGAGACGATGAGAGGGGGGGGGGGGAAATCACATTTTCCTAATAGATGAATTCTCTGCTCTTCGCAGGGCCGGCGGAGGTTTGTAGAATGGAATGTCCTAAGTTTGGGAAATAGTTTGAGTGTGTGTCTGCTCCTTTAGCTCTTGAAGCTTGCACAAACTAGATGTGAGGGATAGTTTGATCTGCACTGGCTCTGTCTCATTCCATGCAGCCTAGAATGGGTTGAGACATGTACGTTCATCAGTTGATGACTAACAAGTCACTCACAGTTATGAAGGAGCACTCATGGATCATAGGTCTTAGATAGAGCATTTGTATCACCTTAGATCACCCATTTTTTTCCCCCCAGCAAGGGCAGGCCATATTTCAGCCAAGCGCACCATCAAATGCTTTGCGTAACAATCAGTGATGAATTGCTAGCTCTCATCACATTGGTCCATGCCTCCGTGTCATCATATACAGCCCTGGAAGCTTTGCCAAAGGGAAGTATATTAATCATTAGTGTTTAAAAAAGAAAAAGGAAAAGAAAATATGTAGATAAGCTGATGCAATTCTGTGTGGCAGAATACAAATAAGGTGACTACTATTTATTGATTATGTTTTTATTTCACTCAATAACTGAAGATCCCTGGGCGGTTCACAACAGTTAAAACCATAAAATACAAGACATTAAAATACATATGGTAAAATGCAATATACAAGTTTCAAACTATAATACAAAAATAATAAACAAACAGAAGCTGGAAGCAGTACAAAAAATAATATATAATATAAGATATAAAACAAATTAAAACAACAACAACCAAACCCTAAAATGCCTGGGAGAATAAAATGGTTTTCACCTGGCACAGAAATTATTATATAAAATACTACTAATAATATTAATATTAATGCTAATAATGAGATGTAATGGAGAAAACGGCCAGATCTTCACCAAGCAGAAAATAGCAGTATGAAAGCAGTATGAAAGTGGTATATATCCTGCTTGGTGTGGCTCATGTCTTTTATATACCGCTTTCATACCACTATATTCTGTTTGATATAGATCTGGCCAGTGTCAGATTTTGACCTGAAAGCTCTAGGTTCTCCCCGACGAGGCTCACCTGGCGCCAACCTTGTTATCTTTTCAGAGCCAGGTCAAGACTTTTCTCTTCTCCCAGGCATTCAACAGCATATGTTGAGTTTTAATTTATCTATTCATGGCTGATTTATCTTTGGCTCAGAGCTCAACAATATTGTTTTAAATGGATATTATCTTTGTATATTGTCTGCCTTTATATTTTTATGGTTTAAAATTTTGTATATCAATTTTTAATGCTTAATGTTTTAACCTTTTGTAAAACGCCCAAAGAGCTTCGGCTATGGAGCGGGACAGAAATGTAATACAACATCAGCATCACTATCATCATCGGTTCAAATCCCTGCTCAGCCATAATGCTCCTTTGCAGTTCCAGTTTCAGGTTTTTGAGGGTCCTCAGGCCAATACTATTCATTGATTCCTTCCCTCAGTGAGTCTATCTTCTGATCTGGTTGCTATTGCTCCTCATCCTCTTTTACATCATTGTTACAACTTGTTTGCTTGCTTGCTTGCTTGCTTGACAGGCAAAGAGCCAGTGAGACATAGTCAGTGGTCAAGTTTTCTGAGCCAAAGCAAGAGGCAAGTGAACAAGACAGTTGCAATGGCGACAAGGAGAAATAACGCCATGAGTCTCTTATCAGTGGACCCCTGCTGGGCTCTGGGCAGGTGTCCAACCATGCCTACCCTTCATGCCCGTCCTGCTCCCTTGAGTAGCTATTACTGTTCAGGTTAACATGAGCTTTTTGAAGAAAGGGTAGGATTATCCTGCGATGACTGGGTCGAGCTCATCCCTGGAGCTAACTGTGGGGCAAATCCATTCAGCAGAAGTCAAAGACGGACCAAGATTAGAAGATCAGTATTATGAGTGACGAAGAACGGCAGTCCAAAAGCAGGGTCTGAGGCAGAGCTAAAGTCAAACTCAAAGTTAGCTGTCCAAATCAAGCACAATCCAAAGAGCAAGGTCTTGTCGGGAGTCCAGAGGTCAGAAGCACAAGAGATCAGTCCCAGGAAGAACCAAGGTAAAGAAAACTAGGAGCGTCATCACACTGGAGGTATAATGCACATCTGCCATGACTTTGATCCACTTTTTCAGTGCTGGACTAGCATGACATCATTCCTGTCATGCTGTTCTCTCACCCTGAGTGAGTCCAGCTCTGAAAAAGTGGATCAAAGTCATGGCAGATGTGCATTAAACCTCCACTGTGATGACGCTCTAGGTTGCACGGTAATGGGAGGCAAAGTAAAAGTGTTGTTGCAGCAACCATCAAGTCTCAACTGAGAACTTATATAGTAAAATCTCCCAGCCCACATCCAGGTCCCGTTTCAAGCCGTTAGTCCTGGCTTCAGCATCTCCCTTCTTCCAAGGAGACCCTTGCTCTTGAGTGGACCTTTAATCTTGAGAAACCTGGTGGCTGAGGGTCTTGAGGTGTATGCTTCACCTCCAAGTGGCAGCCTATGCCTCTCCACTTCCTGGTGTTGGTGCACTCTAGTGTTGGGATCCTCAGCCTCTGACTCCACAGGGAAGGTGCAACCCTCAGGGGCCCCATCCCAGGTTTCCTCAGGGTCCACCATTGCTGAAGGGCCTGATGTAGCTTCTCCACAGCTGCTGGAGATGCATGGGATATCACTAGAGTTAAGGGGTCCCATGGGATCTTTAGGCTCTACAGTGTCAGGGTTGTCATCTGAAGAATCATCCAGGCCTGGGTCAGGCATGACAAAGATACAAATGAAAATAATAATAATAATAATAATAATAATAATAATAATAATGCAACAACAATGACAATGTGTGTTTGAACAATGAACTGCCCATTTCCACAGAGATGTGAGACTAGAGGCAAAAGCTTCTGGGGCGTATTTTCTAGGCAGGCTTCAGTTCCAGCACCTCTCTTTTTAGATTGTTTTTCAAAAGATGCCGGAGCTATTCTTACTTCATTGTAAATGGATTACAGATTGCACAGACCACTGGTATTGATAGCTGCTTGCCAGCCCCTTTGATTCTCCATCTGTGCCTAACCAAGCTAATCCCTGTGTTGTGAAATTAGCTGCATGTGCTTCGCTCTCTTTTTGGGGTAGGGATTACTCCAGGTTAGGAGGTTAATGCCCTAGCCTTTCTTGAAAGTGTCCTGTGGATTATCCACTTATTAAAAGGATTGTCTCCCAAACAGCAATGTCACTTCTCAATGCTTTTCCTTGTCGTTATGCCAGAGCAGAGTCATTTACGTGTGCAGAAAGTGCTCTGATTTATGTCAAGTCTTCTTCACCTTTTCACCTATCTCTGACCCCCATTTGGTTTCCTGGCAATGAATGGAGTGAAAGGGCGGCTTCACAGGATCAACCACCACCACCACACACCAACTTTCGTGTGGTGTAGGTTCACCCATGGACATGTTGAACACTAGGCTGACCAGATAAAATCCAGGTCAGGGCTCATGTAACTTTAACGGTTGTAGAGAAAAGGGAATTTCAGCCAGTGTCATTTGTATGCCATTAGTTCCTGGTGAAATCCCCTCTTCAGCAGAAGAGTTAAAGTTGCAGGAGCCCTGCCTTCTTTTGTATATGGTCACTCTCGTATAGTGCCTGCACCTTTAACTGTTGTGATGAAGAGGGGATTTCACCAGGAACTAATTGCATACAAATGACACTGGCTGAAATTCCCTTTTCTCTACAACTGTTCAAGTTACATGAGCCCTGTCCTCCTTTTCATATGGTCACCCTGCCTATTAAAGACCTTCCTCAGGGGGCTGTAAGCATTAAAATACATTTTAAAACATTGTGGGACAACACATGGAATTAAAATATGTTCGTGAAATAAAGTAAATTAGACATATTGCCACAGGGGCCCATGTACATATATAGGTTTTAAAAATTCTATATATTGCATGGGGCCACTACAGCCTGTATACATGTGTCCAATTAAAACATTCCAATTGATAGCCTGAAACCCCTTCCCCACACTAAGGGGACCAGGCCTAATTGTGACAGTAACCATGGACTTCAAAATGGGCAGTCCACCAAGGTGTCCGCCTTCCACCTAGTTTGAGGACTTTTAGCTTTCAAGACCTTTTTTTAGTATTATTTGTCCCTGGTGTTCATAAGTAACTATTTTCATGTTCCTGCTGAAAATTTTATTTGTTGATTTTATTCAAACTTATTGATTTTATTCTCTCTTATTTTAAGGCAGAGTTAAGCAAACCAATGCCCCCCAGACCCATTTGTTGGCATGCAACAAAACGCCCTACCTTTCCTACTTTTCCTTTTAGTTTTAAATAGAGATTGTTACTTACCAGATGGGATTGCTGTGAAATAAGTTTTTGTTCGTGCTGAAATCTGTAGGTTGAGGAGCTGCTGAGTGTGTTGATACTCAGCCCCTGCTTCTGCGTAGTGGGGTCCTACAGGGATCCAATTCTTTTCTACTCTATAAAGTGTTGGTCATTACCTTTAAAGCCCTACATGGTTTGGGTCCAGGTTACCTGCAGGATCGCCTTCTCCCGTACAATCCGCCCCGCACGCTCAGGTCCTCTGGGAAGAACTTACTGCGGTCGGCCAAGACTAGGCTGACAACTGTTACCCAGAGGACCTTCTCTTCTGCCGCTCCCAGACTGTGGAATGACCTGCCGGAGGAGACTCGTCAACTTAACAGTCTTTTAGAATTTAAGAAAGCTATAAAGACTGTTCTCTTCCGGCAGGCATATCCAGTGTAATTTTTAGAATGTTTTTAGGATGTTTTAGGATGTTTTAATGCAGTTTTAATAATATTTGTCATGTTTTAATTAGTTTTATGTATTTTATCATGTTGTTGTTCCCCGCCTCGATCTAGACGGAGAGGCGGGTAAGAAATAAATCATTATTATTATTATTATTATTATTATTATTATATTATTACTCGTTCATAACTGATCTGGAATTAGGAGTGAGCAGTGAAGTGGCCAAGTTTGCCAATGACACCAAATTATTTAAGGTGGTTAAAACAAAAAGGGATTGTGAGGAGCTCCAAAAGGATCTAACCAAGCTGGAAGAGTGGGCATCAGATGTGGTTCAACATAAGCAAGAGTAAAGCGATGTATGTTGGGACAAAACAATAACACAACTTCAAGTATAACCTGATGGGATCCAAACTGGCGGTGACCAACCAAGAAAGAGATCTTGGGGTTATGGTAGACAGCTTGATGAAAATGTCAACCCACTGTGCAGCCCCTGTAAAGAAGGCAAAATCCATGCTAGGCATAATTAGAAAAGGAATCAGGAATAAAACTGCCAATATCATATTGCCTTTATACAAATCTATGGTGCAACTACACTTAGAATACTGTGTACAGTTTTGATCACCACACCTAAAAAAAAGATATTGTAGAGCTGGAAAAAGTGCAGAAAAGGGCAAATAAAATGATCAGGGGACAGCCAACGACAGCTGGGATTGTTCAGCTTGAAAAAAAGGAGACTGGGGGAAGACCGGATAGAGGTGTTCAGAATTATGCATGGTATGGAGAATGTGGATAGCGAGACATTTTTCTCCTTCTCCCATAATACTAGAACCCAGTGGTGTCATTCCATGAAACTGATTGGTGGGAGATTCAGGACAAATCAAAGGAAGGACCTCTTCACACAGTGCATAATTGAACTATGGAATTCACTTCCACAAAATGTGGTGATAGCCACCAATTTGGATGGCTTTAAAATGGGATTGGATAAATTCCTGCGGAAGAAGGCTATCAATGGCTAGTAGACCTGATGGCTATGTGCTACCTCCAATATCCAAGGCAGTAAGCCTTTATGCACCAGTTGCTGGGGAACATGGGTGGGATGGTGCTTTTGGACTGTGTCCTGCTTGTGGGTCCCTGGTTGTCATACCATCACTAGAGGAATCCTCCTCAAAGGAGGAAGTAGAGTCTCCAGAAACCAGGAAGACACCACATCAGTTACTGGCACCAGACCTGGAGGAGCCTGGGCTTCCAGGGAAGATAGCTCCAGGTCCTTCCCTATCAGGGGAGAGGCCTCTGGCTCTGGAATAGATGTTGAACCCCATACCCCCCAGGAGCAACAAGCCAGTAGGCCTAGTATGAGAAGGAGTGCTCCCTTGCAAAGATGGTCTCCTCAGGTGAAAGCAATTCCTTTTTGAGTAGGGCTCTGGCCAGAGAGCTATAATGGACAGCAGCTGAGCCTGGGTGGGGCTCAGCTAGGGTGACCAGATTTTGAGGATCATCATCACCTGGCGCGCTACTGAGGGACAGGCCAGGAAACCTGTTTCTCAGTAGATTCTGAGCACCGGAGGGAAGCAGATGCCCCAGCAGGTAAGTGCCTCACGCCGCCGCCCCCCCACCTGCGTTGCCCCCCACACACACCGTGCCACTGCCCTCCATGCCGCCCCTACCCGCGCCGCCCCCCCACCCGCACTACACTGCGCCGCCCACCCGTCCCTCGCTGCAGTGGGGACCCAACACCTAAATCTGGAGTGGGTAATTTGTGGCCCTCCATGTGTCTTGACCTATAATTCCTATCAGCCAAGGTCAAAGTAGATTTCACAGTCTATCTGTCTCAGGTCTTCCTCCCTCAATTTCCCTCCACGTCAAAAGTCTATCTCAGAAGAACTGCTGATTTGAGTCCCATTCATTTAGATCAGGGCTGGGCAACAATATCTCCCATCATCCTTCATCATCGATGATGGCCAGATCTACACTTTGTGTCCAATCATTATGAATGTGGAATAAAAAGCAGGAAATAATGCTATGAAAGCAGTATATGGAATGTGGATTGTGCCCTTACAGTTATCAGTGCACTTCAATATAGTCATAAAGCAGTAATGTAGATCTAGCCCATAATAGCTACAGCTGATAGGATTTGCAAGCCAACAATAGAAGGTCCGATTTAGATGGAGGGCTAACCATGCGCTGGCCTCTTAAAAATGCTCAATTTTGACTAGATCATGCACAATGATCCAAATTAAGAACATAAGAACAGCCATGTTGCATAAGACCCAGCATCCATTTAGTCCAGATAGTTTCTGTTCACACAGTGGCCAACCAGCTGCCTGTGGGAAATCCATAAATAGGGCATTGCACAATACGGGCAATGTTTTGATTTTATTCTGCACTGGCTTTATTCTTTAAACATTTGTATTTCATGTTTTTAATGTTTTAATGCCACCCAGGAAACTTTGGGTTCCCTGGGTGGCATTTACAGTAAGTAAATAATTATTTACAGTAAGTAAATAAATTAAATACATATTGAAGCTGAACTCTTTCTTCTCTTCCTTTTGAATAGATGTACTTAGCAAAAGGGAAGATTTGGTCGCTCCCAATCTGAGATGGGTTGGGGGTAAAAGAATAGGAGAGAGAGAGAGAGACTTTTATTCATAATCAATCCCATTTATTTCTATGAGACTTATTTCCTATGAACATAGGAGTTCAGCCTTAGTATGTATTTAAATCCCACCACACAGAAGAAAGCCACACAACCGAAGAAGTAAATACTTTATCCATCCATCCTTCCTTCCTTATATGTTTAAAAATGGCAATACTCTAATTTATATTTTCATCCCTGTTCCTCTTGGATTTCCTTTATCTTCCATTCACTTTGGGGTGTGTGTGTGTGTGTGGGGGGGGGTTCTCTTTGATGTGAATATTTCTCTTCCTCTGGCATTTTGTCGGAATCTCTTCTCTCTTCCATGGAGTTCGAACCAATCCCACTTTGACCTCTTTAATATGAGTAGTGTTCTGCAATATGGGTAATGGTTGAGTTGGTCTGGAAGGAGGCAACAGAGCCTCTCCCTTGTCAATGCAGCCTGGGGCTCTGATTGAATTGCTGGAACTTCTCTCTGCTTTGGAGTTGCCCTTGGCCTTTTCCCCCATGTCCTTGGATGCTTGTAAATTTCATTCGAAGGCTGGCTAGGGCTCCCAGGCCTTCGGTCCCGGCTCGTGAGGCTGCCATATTTTACAAATGGATCACTGAGGATAACAGACAGGCAGTCAATGCCTTCGCAGGGCAACAATGAATCACATTTGAATCCAAAGCAAATGAACGAGAATGATACTTCTTTCCAAATGAATGAGACTTATTTCCAGTAAATGTATTTTTATTATTATTATTTACTATACCTCGCTGGCTGACTGCAATGATGCAGCCAGGCAATTTTAAACCCTGGACATTCAATGCAATCTTTGCATGTAGATATAGATGCACTTTACTTACTCTGAAGTAATTGTGTATAAGCCTCATTGATCTCATGCCCCCTGCCCTTTTCGATGGTCATGTGTATTATTGTAGTTGTGAAATGACTAACTTCTCTCTTTATCCCCTCTCCAACTGCCTCCCATTCTTTAAAACTGATTCAAAGTCCCCTCTACAAGAATTCGGTTTGACGCCTGGTTGTCCGATTATGCGCATCTTCTCGCAATCGCTTTTACGGCAAATCACTATACGTGGGAGGCGGTTAAGCGCATAACTGGTTGCCTTACCAGTTTTATGAAATGTGCTTTAGAGGTGTTTAATGCGGAGAATCGCTTGTTTACATGGTCATAAGGCGCTTTAACTGCCGCAGTAAATTAAAACTCGCTATTTAACGCGCATTCGATAATGCGCATCATCGGACAGAAAAAGCGCCTCAACCCCCGATTTGCGCTCCAATCTTGTAGAGGTCAAATTTTTAATGCACCTTGAAAGAGCTTTAAATCGCTCTTGTAGAGGCACCCTAAGTTCCTGATATGTTAGAACAACAGCCAAACAATTTGCCAACCCTGCTATAATCATCATCATCGTCATCTGAACATGTGCATTTTTTTTGCATTTTAAACTCAATTGAATCACTATTTTATACACAAGGCAGTTAAGATAAGAAGGGATTCACATGCATGAATGTGTCTACCGCTAAGTAGAACTAGTTTGAAATAGTTTCTTATGCTGTATAGAAATGGTAATGTAAGTTGTGGCATGATACTTTTCAGGATATGTGAACTTCTGTTTAAAGGTTTTTTAAATGTGTTTTCTGTATTGTACTTTCAACTTCCCCTTGACAAAAAGGAACACATCTGGAAATGCATCAGGTGCAGCTGTTTTCTGTCCTGATTCTGACTTTACAGCTGGTTTTTGATCATCATCATTGTTATTGGATTATAGAGGAGGCCTTCCCAGTGGGTTACGTTCATGGCCCATATTTGCCAGACATTTTAGACATATAAAACAGACATGGTCCAGGCCCATAGGCACAAGTCTGCATAAATCTGCATATGCTGATTTATATCTATATACAGAAATTTAGACATAATTACTGTGATTTATTTAAATTCCACAGGAGGAAAATGCATGCATTTAATCTCCGATCCACATCTTCTAAAATAAAATACATTCTTCAATTAATTTGTGCCTACATCGTGATCATCCCAAACCAATGGAGGAAAATAAATATTTTTTTTTCTCTCAGCTTAATACAAGAATCCACCATGGGTAAATTATCCTGCAGGGCTTCTTGGCCCAGTGGCGGCTGCCATTTTGAATATACAGGGCACGGTAGGGGCATGGCATAGCTTCTTGTTATGTGCGGACCCAGCAGGGGCGGGTGGTTGACAAAACAAGCCACCTACAGCCCTAGAACAGCCCATGGGTTCTGGATGGCAACCCACCCTAGCTGGGTCCACATGTAATGCGAAGCCATGGCAGCAGGCACTGCACCCCATCGCAGTGGTTGTGTGAACCAGGACAAAGAGCTGGAGGGTGGTTGCAGCATGTAGGAAAGGGGGGGGAGTAAATCCTTCCCAGCCCAACTGTAGAATTGACCCCTAAATGGCAATTGGACTGAGGAAAGGGCAGGGGAAACTTCCATCAACATCAATTGATACTCAGGGTTCTGTATATATCCAGGGCCCTAGGAAACAGATTTGGGGCTCAGGCCTCATGGGCCCAGTCCTAGCAACACCCCTGCCCACCTGTTCCTCCACCCCTGCTGTCAGAACACAAGAAAGGTTCATGGCAGTGCTTTGGCTAAGTGGTTTGGTTCAGGATAGGTGTGGGCTCCATGCAGTCTAGGATCCTGCTTGTGAAATATAAGTAAAGGTGGAGAGCTTGTGATGAGGAAAAATGACCTCCTCCACCCCCAACCCCAGCACAGTAAATGTCTTACATCTCCCTCCCGCTCCCTGGCCAGAAAGAGGGTATTTTTGCCCACATTATGTGTGGAAAGGCAAAGCCAGGATACATAACTTGGAAATTATAAAAGGAAGTAAATCCATCAAAGTAAATCCTTTGGGGAATACAATTAGGCATGGGGACAGCGGATGGGGGTTGGAGGCAGGAGGAGGCTGCTGCTGCTACACAAAGGCGCCCAGATTGGAAACCTGCACCACCGTTGAGTGATGATATGCAGGCGAGCCGGCTACAGACGCATGCTGTGTGTGTGTGTGTGTGTGTGTGTGTAAAAAAGGATGGGGCGGCCAAAGCAGGGGCTGGAAATCAACAAATGTGATTAGTAGGAGTCTCTGGAAAGGCAGCCAAATCGATGTAAACTCAGTTGAGCTTGAGAGGGATTTGAAAACAGTTGAGCCTTCCTCCTGCATACATCCAGAGCAACTTCAGCACATCACCTACCTTGTCCAATGATGTAAAGCCTCTCCTCTCTTTTCCTTTCTTTTTCTTTTCTTTTACTTCCCTTCCTTTTCTTTGTCCCCATCTTTACAAAAGAAATGAGTTAAAATGATTGTTCACCTGCACACCCTTTGAAACGGAAGGAGAATGTAGGGGGCGGGGCAGGAAATTTCATCAGCATAGTAGCGACATAGGTGAAAAGAAACATGAGCGCAACAACACAGAGACATGAAAGTGCACATCACTCGCTAAGGAAATGGGGGGGAGCCACGGAAGCATACTGGGGGGGGGGAAGTAGGTGAGATGGAGCCTGAACCTTCCCCAGCCTATTCGAATTCTGAGGTTCTGGCAACCTTGGATGGTCTTTGGCTCAGGTTTTGATGCTCTCAAATCTTATCTCAACACCATCCTCTTACGCAGAGTTGGAGGGAAGGCACTGGCTCTCTTAGCTGGTAAATTTCACCTGGCAACTGTAGGGATGGGAGAGGTTGCTTTGCAACTGGGAGCGTGATTCACAATTGATGTCAATTCATTGAAAACTTTGAGCTGGTGGAGGAGGAGGATCCTATCCCCTGAAACCAACTGGTGGAGCAGTGTGGGTGTGCAAATGCGCTCCAGAGTTTCACAACACGCTGTGCTGCCAAGGTATTCACCCTGGCGGAACACAGTCAAAAACCTAGGCAGGCTATATATGGAAAGAGAGAAAAAAATAGAAAGCAAATTTGAATAACCCACAGCATGACTTAACTTAAGATGGGCAAAAAGTAGATCTCTATATGTTTTGGACCTTAGCTCCAAGCATTCCTACCATCCTGGCAGGGGCTTCTGGGAGTTGAAGTCCTAAAACCCAGAGATCTACCGTCTGCCCCCCCTTGACATAACCAATTAATTAAGGGTATAATCCTGTGCATGCATAGAGAGAGAGTGTCCTACAATTCCCAACACACCCAGACAGCATGGCTAGCTGAGGCAGGGTGGGAATTGTAGAATTCCTCCCTGTCTAAACAGGCATAGGATTGCACCCTAACTTACGAATGAACTAGTTTTTGTGTAAATTTGTTTAGCAAGGCACTTCAGGTCTGCTGGATTCCAAACACAGGGGTGGTTGGAGATGAACCCTGCAATCCTGTACTCATTGGTTTGGGAGTCCAGTTAAGTCCCCACTGGAAAGAAATTGAATGGTGCTTAATTTTGGCTGGACTGCAACCTTAGTGTAATGCTAAACAAGTTTACCCAGAAATAAATCTCATTCTGGGGGGGGGGGGGAATGGATTTACTCTGTTGTAAAAGTTGAGTAAACTTTAGTAAGCGATTGTAGAATAGAGTTGGAAGGGGCCTATAAGGCCATCGAGTCCAACCCCCTGCTCAATGCAGGAATCCACTTTAAAGCATACCTGACAGATGGCTGTCCAGCTGCCTCTTGAATGCCTCTAGTGTGGGAGAGCCCACCACCTCCATAGGCCATGGGTTCCATTGTCGTACTGCTCTAACAGTCAGAATGTTTTTCCTGATGTCCAGCCAGAATCTGGCTTCCTGTAACTTGAGGCCATTATTCTGTGTCCTGCACTCTGGGATGATTGAGTAGATATCCTGGCCCTCCTCTGTGGGACAACCTTTCAAGTACTCAAAGAGTACTATCATGATGGCTAAGTGCAACCTCCAGTATCAGAGGCAATAAGTCTGTATGCACTAGTAGTTGGGGAACATGGGTGGGAGGGTGCTGTTGCATTGTGTCCTGCTTTGTTGGTCCCTGGCTGACAGCTGGTTGGTCACTTTGTGACCAGAATGCTGAACTTGATGGACCCTCTGTCTGATCTCTCTCTCTTCCATCCTCAGGGCTCCCTCCTTCCCTTTTTTTCCTTCTCACCGATGGAGGACTGAAATGGACTCATCTCCTTCAAACATAACTTCTCCATTTCCTTCTCCACCTTCCCTTCACCCTTCTCTTTGCTTCCATTATGCCGGCGGCTTGTTCCAGTTCATTTCTGTGCCTCCGTATCACTTTAATAGCTCTCAAAGCATCTGTGGGGGTGGGGAGAATCCTTAAGGAACTTGATTTCTGTCAAGATTATTTTTTCATTAGTGTCATTTGAAGAGCTACGTAAATATTTTTTAATCTGGTTCAGTGAGGGGGCAAAAGCCTTGAAGGATCTCCTTCCCCCACCCCCATTCCAGAAAAACACAGACACACTAATTAAAATCCACTTGTGTAGAACAAACCGCTCCTTAAAATTGTGGTCTTTGTCTTTGCTGGTTGTTAGGAGAGAAAAACTGATTTATTGCCTAATATAAGGGGTGTCCTCCACCGCTACCCCATTCAGAAGCTTCGTTGGTCTAGCCACACCTGATGCCAGGATAAATACCTAACCCTCCTTTTCATCAAGGGGGACTCCGTTGCTTGTATTCCCAATGTAGGATAGATTGTAAATCGGCTTTCCATAACCTGATACCCTCCAGATGTTTTGGCCTACAGCTCCCAGAATTCCCCAGTCATCGAGCTGAATGTGAGTCACAAAGCACAGCAAATATAGGAGAAAAATATGTGAGTCCTTCTTTCCTTGTTTACATTTATTGATTGATTGCATTTCTATACCGCCCTCTGGGCAATTTACAAAAGTTTAAACCATCACGTACAATTCAAGGTATAAAACAAACCACAATATAAAAACTAGTAAAATTTAAAAGCACAACCAGGATAAAACCAAGCATATATAGATTTAACAAACAGATGGCAAAGTTAAAAGACAGAGAGCTGATCTACACAGTCCTTTGGAACGTTTTAAAAAGTATTTTAAAACGTTCCAAATAGGTGCGTTCTAAAATGTCTTAGGCCACATTACTGAGTACTCACGTTACAGGAGAACAGTCTTCAGTCTTTAAAGTGGTGTGTGCGGTCACACACTGTTCTGTAGGGTGTCCAGATGGCCCGGGGTTTCCTGGTCCTAACCTGGAAACCTAGGCCGAACCGGGGCAACCGGGGGGCAGCGGGGGAAAACCGGGGTGGCGGGGGGTCACACGGCGGTGGCGGGAGGCGGGCAGCGCGAGGCACTTACTTGCTGGGTGATGACGTCATCACCCGGCGCGTACTGAGAGACAGGCCAGGAAACCTGTTTCTCAGTAGATTCTGAGCACTGGAGGGAAGCGGACGCCCAGGTAAGGAGTGTGGTGCGGCGCGGCGCGGGGGGGGGCGGTGCGGGTGCGCGGTGGGGGGGTTGTTCTGGGTGAGGGGGGTGGCGGGGGGGTGGGGGTGGGTCCGGGATTTTGATTGTCATAATCTGGTCACCCTACTGTTCTGCCCTGTCTCTTTCTGTCTCGTTTTTACAATGAGTTTAGGGCAAGGCATTGTGGGCATTGTAGTTCAGTCACCCACTTCCTTCTTAGTTCCTCTGTCATTCCCTAGCGAGTATAGGGCTAAGAATTGTGGGTGTTGTAGTTCACTCGCCCACTTCCTCTTTCTTCCCCACCAATCAATTGCTAAGCATTTGGGCACTAGTAAAGGAAGCACAGCCCCCATGAATCACAAACGGTAAGGAAGAACACATTATTTTACTTAAAACGATTTATTAAAAGTGAAACCGTTGTATATAACTGAAGGGAGTTTTAAAAAACCTCAGATATACAAAGTTATAGGGAGTGCGTCATGTGGCCCAAAGAGTTTTCATAACCCTTATAAAACATCAAAAACCTCGTATGTAGATCGGCTCTAAGATGGTAAACTGTTAAAATATTGGGCAAATAAAAAGGTCTCCACCTGAGGTCGAAAAGAGTACAACGTAGGCGCCAGGCAAACCTCTCTGGGGAGCTCATTCCACAGCTGGGGTGCCACAGCAGAGAAGGCCCTCCTCCTGGAAGCCACCTGCCTCACTTTCTTTGGCAGGGGTTCACGGAGAAGAACCCCTGAGGATGATCTTAGGGTCTGGGCAGGTGGGAGGAGTCGTTCCTTCAGTTAACCTGGCCACAACCTGTTTCGGGCTTTGAACGTTAATACTAGCGCTTTGAATCAGGCCAGGACCTGGACGGGCAGACAGTGAAGCTGGAAAAGGACTGGCTTGATATGGTCTCGTTGGCCAGTCCCTATTAACAATTGTGTTGCCCTGTTTTGTACCAGCTGAAGTTTCCAGACCATTTTCAAAGGCAGCCCCATGTATAACGCATCACAGTAATCCAGTGTATGATATCATGCCTCATCCCTGCCACCACTGCCGTATCGGCACAACCATCTCCCAATAAAGTGGAAGTGCCTCTACTGGATTTTCGTGGCGTGATCTTGAAGTACATCAGCACACACTTGGAGATGAGGATGAGTTGAAGATGATCAACAGCTCTGCCCCATCTCCTGCCCCCATGCTCCTATGCAGAGTACAGGCTGGGGAAAGAGAGGATGGGAGAGGGAGAGAGCTGGGTTAGGTAAGCACAAAAGAAAAGAAAGCACCAGAGAGAGAGAAAGGGAGAGAAAAGGCTCAAAATGGTACAGAATAAAAGTAAATACATTGCATTTATATTTTCATTATATACAGATAGATAAAAAGATATGCCCAGCACATGTTGATGGAAAACTACTTTCTTGGTTTCAGAGTAAAGGCCCAACATCTGGTTACATACCAGAGAGGTGTAATCTTTCAACATACTACATAGATCACCCTAGGCGACTAATAACCATGATGATAAAAAATACAAGACAAACAATTTAACAATATTTTAAAAAAGAAAGGAAGGAAGTGAGATGGAGAAGACAACCAGTCAAGAACACCAAGGGTGGCCACAGTAAAATATATGTTGAGTGGACTGGACCAGCGGTATGATTTTTGGCCACTCTAGATGCAGTTCTCCGTGGTAGTTCCTTGTTACTCACATGTGCTCACCAGATGAAATGGTAAGCCACCTTGCAGCATGCAAATCCTTCTGCAGAACGAGGTTTATGAAGATGACTTAATGGAGGTAATGAATCCCTTGTGGGTGGGAAGAATGCTCCCCCTCACAATGTGTTAACCTCTTGTGGACCACTTCCAGAAGTTACCCACGACAGCTTAGCGTGCCGTGTGAACCTAGCTATTATTTCCTAGCCTTGTCATCAGTGATCCTTTATTATTTTAAAATGGAGATGCCACAGACTGAACCTACGACTGTCTCCAGAAGGATCCAAACTAATTTGCTAAGGATTGGACCTGAGATCAATTTCATTAAAACTTGGGACATTCATAAAAGGAACTGTGATGGATTAGTAAGGATTGGATCCACATCCATTGGTTTTCCTTCCAAGTCACTGAAAAAAATGTTTGTTTCTACCTGTACTTAATTAACCTGGATCTTACCACCTCCACCCCATGTGTAGTTGCTTGGTACATTTCATGATGACTTACATATAGTAGTGTAAGTCGAAGAAAAATCATTTAGAGGTACTGATGGTCTTGCAGAACTTAGGTCCAATTTTAAACCCCCCCCCCATTCCCCACATCTCCTTCCCATCATTTGCCATGTTCCTCCTTTAAAGAAATAGATGTTTTCTCCCAAATGTGCTTTTACTATGGTATAACCAAGCTAGAAATGTAGCCGTGTTAGTCTGTTAGCAGGAAGATCAAAGAGTATTGTGGCACCTTAAAGACTAATACGATTCATGATGACATGAACTTGGATGGAATAGAGTTAATTTCATCATTCGTTTCTCATGTTCTTTTATTTCACGGGTTTGTGTTCTGTTCTGTTCTGTTCTGTTAAATTCACAATGAAATTCTCATTTCAAATTTGGTATGCTTTAGTTTCTCATGTTCTCGGAGACCACTTCTAATGACGATGACGCTGCCCTGACGCTGCCTGAAATTGTATCCATGTGCGATTTATATCACTGTTTCATGTATACTTAGGAGGAAGCATGTCCTCACAACATGACTGGTCTCCAGAATACCGTCACCAAATGTCCCCATAGGCAACTTGTGGTGCCATGGAAAAAGCACATGGGGCAAGCTGATTCATGTGGCAAATTGACACACACACACACACACACACACACACACTGATCTGTATGATAGTCATATAGTGAGTAATGATACTCAGTGAAATTTTGTAAAGACTAATTGTGGTCTCTGTATTGCCTGGAGTGCCACTTTGTCCCAAATGTAGGACAATACACAATAGCCTGTTTCACCTATTGCACTGGGACATTTTTTATTATAATTTTAGGGGTGGGTAACTTGTGGCCCTCCACATTTTGGGCTTACAACTCCCAACAGCCATGACCAGCAGAGCCCATGGTGAGGGATGATGGGAGTGGTAGCCAAAACATCTGATGGGTCGCAAGTTGCCCATCCCTGCATCATTATATTATTATTAGCATCATCTGTGAAAATGTTCTAGATGGTCCATGCTTATTGTTCCCAGGAAGAAGTTCCTAGCTCAGTGGAAGAACATTATGTTTTGCTTGCATAAGATTCTAGATTCAATTTAGGGCTGGCCCAAGACATTTTGCTGCCTGAGGCAAAGGACAAGATGGTGCCCCTTCCATTCCATGTATAAAGTTGACTAGACTGGAATATGGATCTGTCTTCAACACTAATGATAGGACAATGTCCTCTACTGAACTTGAAGGGAACAGTCTAACATAGGGATTGACGAGTAGGCTGCATGGCACACAGTTCTCTCCTTGAACACCTTTCTACTGACAGCCTCACCCTGCCTAATGATAGGACTGGCCGTGGTTCAGTTCAATCCAGAGGCCTTCAAGATGTAGCTGGACAGCCATCTGTCATGTATGCTTCAATGTGGGTTCTTGCATTGACCTGGAGGGTTGGACTCAATGGCCTTTTAGGCCTCTTCCAGCTCTACTATTCTATGATCCTATGACCCTGGCATCTCCAGGCAAAATGATCAGGTGATGGGAACACCCTTTTTCTGCATGAGATGGTGGAGACACCACCAGTGGGACAGACAACACTGGATCTGATGGACAAATAATCTGCCCTGCTATAATGCAGATTCTTGTCATGGAGGAATGTAACTGCTGCTAGGAATGAGTTTAAATTGGTGATGTACAAAAAAAACAAAAATTGCACATCCCCCCACTATTCTCATTCATATATATATATATATATATATATGGTGAAGAAAATTCCAGAGATATTCTCATGGCGTGGCTTTGGGTTTCTTATACTTGCCTTACTTAGAAGGTGGCTTAGGATGGGGTGCAAATGTCCAGATTCATTTTACAATCATCTTTCTGGTGGCATGCAGCCGGCTTGGCTTCCCACACCTCAGTTAAAGCTAATTCTTCCCATAGAGCTTTTTTTCAGATCAGAAAGTGCAGGCAGCCTGGGAGGGTGCAGAGCAATGGAGAGCTGTGTAATAGGATGAAAACACACACACACACACTCACACACTACTCTTAGCTGACTCTTAGGCAGCCAGTACACTCAAATACATTGCAAAAATTAAATGATAAAACACCCCAAGGATGAGGCCGAATAATGGAAGCTCTTTCATGGGAGAAGAAAAGTTTCAGGAAATTGAAGGAGCGATTTTCAAACATCACTAGTTCCATCTCTTCCCTGGAGCTAAACACAACACTGCCCCCCACACCTGCATAGTGGTGCATGTAAGATGGGAGGGGGGGTCACCCTGCCAACACAGTTGATGCTGTTTCCACAGTCTTTTATGGGGGGATGAAGATGTTGTGCTGTGTCCCTGACAATGGTTTATTCAGGTAAACATTTATAAAGGACTCAGAGAGAGCGTGCAAGTGTGATTTACAAAACAATGAGGTTGAGAATGGTGAAACATGGGACCTTATTGGGGTGAGATGGATATTTCATGTTCAGCTTAATTTGCAGTTAATGATTTTGGGATTGTTTTATCATGATTTTAGATTGTGCAATACTTTGAGTACAATGCTCTGGTTGGGGGGGGGTTGTATTTGTTTATTTATTCATTTCTCGACCACCCAATAGTTGCTGGGGAACATGGGTGGGAGGCTGCTGTTGCACTCATGATCTGCTTCTGGGTTTCCCACGGGCAACTGGTTGGCCCATGTATGAATGGAATGGTAGCCTAGATGGACTCTTGATTTCAGCCAACATGGCTCTTCTTCTATTCTCAAAATGGCTGAGAGGGTGAGGTCTTCACCTGATGCTGAAAAGACCACAATGGGGGAAGGGGGAATCTGTAAGAGGGCCTCTGAAGATGGCTTGTTAGGGTCTGGGACTTTATATATGGGAGGAGACAATCCTTCAGATAATTTGACCCCAAGCCATTTAGGGCTTTAAAACTTACACCTGAAATGGACTGCTGCCTGCCATTCCACTTGCAAATAAAAACAACAAAATGATTGTCTCCAACCTCCATCATTAAAAAGAGAAGGGAAAAAAAGTCAAATTAAGTGAATTGCAGAAAAAAAATACCCTTCCTTCCTTCCTTCCTTCCTTCCTTCCTTCCTTCTTTCCTTTTAATGATGAGTACTAATCAGGAAAGAAAAGGGAATGAATGTCTTGACTTTGATCATTCAAATGGTCTTCCCCATGCACCCTATATTTAGGACCTTTCCTTTTCAGATGTTATCCAGGATTTAGTCAGCATGACACCACTCTGGCCATTTGTATATACACACACATCCACATGTATTTGTGCATGTGCGCACACACACACACACAGAGGAAATACAGAGAGGGAGAGAATGACCTATGAGCTTTTCTGAACCTTCCACCCTCCCCCAAATATCCAAAGAATCTTACATTAAACCAGGCCCCTTCTGTGAAAATGATCCCTCTTTTGCCGGAATTCAACTTTTGATCTAATTTGTTGCCCCATCCAACTGACTTAAAACGTAAAGCGGGGCATTCAGTTGACATCAATCACGGCCCCGTCTGGGGAAGCATGGGGATAGAATATCAGAGAGGTGACCAAGCATGCCACATGATTCAAATCAACTCAGCATTGATTAATTGGGTTCAGTCAGAGTTTCTGGATCATAACAACTGTTGTTCTCCCTCACATAACATCAACAGGCCCTTGAAAGGGAGGGTATCCATTTCTTCTTCTGCCCCATCGAGGCATGTGGTTACATCGAGACAATCATGTTGTATTAAATCTTAAAGGTTGGGTGAATTTTAAACAAACTCAATTTGCTCAAGATGGCCCAAAGGGTGATTAGACAAGGTTGGCTCCTTCCCTTCATCAACGATTCTTCATATAATCAAAGCGGTGTTTTGACATATGGAAAAAGATGGGTGTGTTGTAGAGATGTGAGGTGGGGGAGCTACTGAAGATGGGTTTTGAAAACATAATGGAGAAGGGAAAGCATTTGGGAGGTTCAATGATGCATGAAACAACATTGAAATGCAACATGTATCTCCTTTGAGGAAAGAATCTCTAGCTACCAACCTGAAGCGCTGGGGGGAGAGAGAGAGGGGGACAGATATATTTTTTAAAACAAATATATTGTTTCGACTGAGGTTGGCTGGTATGGTGTCTTCTATTACCAAGGGATCCTAGATAGCTATTTAGAGCCTCCCAGTGGTACAGCCAGTTTCCCCAGTCACTACTAAGCTGGTATGTAGCATTATTATTATTATTATTATTATTATTATTATTATGTAGCCCTTGGGAAATGGGTAGCACTTTTGCAGCTGCAGTCAATGGCTAAGTCTTTATCTTTCCAGGACTGCCAGCAAAGTGGAGACTTTCTCCACCCCCAAATGCAGAATTAGCAGGGCCGGCCCTGTCATTTGGCAGAGTGAGGCAATTGCCTCAGGCAGCCAATTTGGGGTGTCATCAAAGGGCACAGAGTTGTTAGTTTATCTATCTTGTTGCGATCGATCGTACTTCTACTGCCATAGAAGGGAGGAGGTACATATGACATTTTCTGTCACCTGTGCCAAAATAATCCAGCTAACTTTGGGTACTATGCACCTTGACTTGGAAACAGCAAAATGAAAGCAGGAAAGGTAGTGAAAGCATGGCATTCCATTTTCATGCTGATTTTAGTAATGATATACTCATTACACACACACAAACACACATATATGTTCTGTCTTTCCTCCAAGAAACTCAGGGTGGTATGCATCCCCCCACTTATTTTATTACTCTTAGATCAGAGCAAAGGGAACCATGAGACAGGAGCTACTGGAAGGGGGGAAAGATTAGGTGGTGCCCTTCATGCCCCCCCCCCCAATCAACCATTGTTCCACTCAACTGTGCTGAACATATGAAGGTCTGTGACTTAGCCAGGGATATTGGATATATCATATGGAAATGAACACAAGTCAGCCCATTGGGCTACTAACTCCATGAGAGTATCTCAATAAATTGGGATTCTGGTGTCCTGGGACTTTTAGCTGTAACATTCAAAAATAAATTATATCAGAAAAATCGTTTGCAAAAAAAAAAAATGTATGTGAATTAGGCAAAGATGCATACAAAAAAAATGCATGTATTCAGAGAAATGTCCCTTATCAGCTTTATATCACATCTCATCCTGTCACTGAGGTTATCAGAGGGCATGCTCCTGGTGGTTCTGAATGGACCTATGGCCTGATTTGAGTTCACCTGGTGAAGAGCCTTCAGTGTGGTACCCCTTTTTATGGAATTCCCAGCCTCTGAAGGTCAGTCAGGCACCAACATCTTGTTGTTTCTGGCATCTACTGAACAGCTTTTTTTCAAGAAGTGTTCCTTCACTGACCAGCAACAGTTTTTAATCAGAATTCTTCGCAACAACAACAACATGGATTCAACAACATGGATTTCCATTCATTTATCTTTTTAGCTTTTATTGTTCACCGCTTTGGAAACTGTCTAGATGTGGAGCAGTATACAAATGTTGCAAATAAAGAAATACATAAATGTGCACAAAATAAAACCGCTTACTGATTTTCATGCAAAAGTTTTAAACAAAACTTGTTTTTACTCTGCTAACTGCCCTTTTAACAGGAGGAATCAATGCCATATAAAACCCATTACCAAGTGGGTGGGAAAGGTTATCCCCAAAAGTGATCTCTGTCTTGGGCAACCAGCCTCAGGAATTGTTGTAAAACACTGGAGTTGAGTGATAAGCAGCAGCTAGAGTTGGCCATTAAATAGTCCAAGGTCAATAAGCCAAAAATATACACCTGAAGCCAAAGAAAACAAAGCCATGTATAGAAATGGGCTGAAGAGTAGTCGGAGTCATTCTTGGTTCAAGAATAATCCAAGCTGGGTCCAGGAGCTGGAAGGGACATTTACGGCTATGGATGAGCATAAACAATTACATCCAGCACCTGAATTGGGCTTGAGGCTTGTCCTTTATGCAGAAGTTGATGGATGGGTGAGTCCAACTGGGGCGAGCTGCAGATGTCTTCTTCTTGCCCATGTGCAGGGCTCTTGTGTCCTCCTCCATCCCCAAAAGAGGTGCAACAGGTGCCGCAGGTGCTCACCTGATAAATGCCCACACACCCTTGCATGCCCCCTGGGTGATAGTGGAAAACAGACCCAGCTGCGGTCCATGATATGATGAAAATGGGGATTTAATGTGGAAGAGGAAAGAAAGAACATCATGGATCTCAGGCATAGCTGAAGAATACACAAACAACAGGGTGCTAACCTTAACCAAAATCCTCAAAACAAACCAAAAAAAGAAAGTTAAGGGGAAAATATGTAATAAATTTTAATACTTAATGAAATAATATATTTATCACCAAAGAAAACTAATAGAAATACATATGTATAATAACAAAGTAAAAACAAGGCTCTTATGATTCTGGCCAAACGCGTTTTGACAATAATGTCTTCTTCAGTGGCCCAATCACTGAAAATAAACAACAAAGATAATAAGACATTTAGTAGTGCCCCAGATGGAGGATTTTTTTTGTCTTTTCAATATATAAGGTTTTTTTAAAAAAATAAACAACCCACCTAAATGGTTTGAGTAACAGGCAAAGGTTTTTTCCAGCGGGGCTGATTTATATATATCCCCAATAATGGCATTGTGTCACTCCCCACATTTGGTGTATATGATGCACCCTGGAAGAAATATATACAAAAAATAATAATTAAATGCCCAATTAACTTTAACTCCACAGGGATGTACAAAAATTCAATTTTTGGTGGAATTGGATGTACATCCCTGTGGAGTTAAAGTTTAATTGGGCATTTAATTATTATTTTTTGTATATATTTCTTCCAGGGTGCATCATATACACCAAATGTGGGGAGTGACACAATCCCATTATTGGGGATATATATAAATCAGCCCCGCTGGAAAAAACCTTTGCCTGTTACTCAAACCATTTAGGTGGGTTGTTTATTTTTTAAAAAAAACCTTATATATTGAAAAGACAAAAAAAATCCTCCATCTGGGGCACTACTAAATGTCTTATTATCTTTGTTGTTTATTTTCAGTGATTGGGCCACTGAAGAAGACATTATTGTCGAAACGCGTTTAGCCAGAATCATGATAGCTGAAGAATAGCCAGAATGAATTTCCCTGCCCTCCACTGAGGGTGCAGTTACTATACTTCTGTATTATTTCCCTATTATTGTAGTAGTCCGAACAGCATCTTCCCATGAAATCTAAAGCTTTTCTCTCTCTCTCCCCCTCCCTCCCTCTCTTTCTCTCCCTGTGTGTGTGTATGTGTGATCCGTCTCTCCCAAACCCCTCTACTTGATCTGAAAGGTTTCTAATAAAACAGAGATGTAACACTATCTGCAATAAGTGCAGCAAATGTTCAATGGAGAACTTGTAATTAATAACAGAAATCTTTCTCTCTTATTAAATTGGGGGGCCCTCTAGCCTTTCACTTCTGTATAAGTGTCTTTAGTTTTATGATGGCGACGGACAAAATTATTCCCTGAACCTATGAGTGTGTGTGCACATGCGCACACTTCTGTCTCTCTGGCAGAAAAGTTCACATCACTTCTGCTGTGACTGGTTTTGTGGGGGTGATAGCTGTTTTCTTTTCCTTCCTTTTCAAAATTTCCTGCAGTAGTGTACACGGAAGTTGAACCCCGGAGGAACTCAATCAGGGTATGAAAGCGATCCTGTCCATTTGAGTCAAGATCCTGTCTATATATTTCAGTGGAACTGCATCTATTTACACCCAAACAGACCATGAGGGGAAGAGATGGGGTACCTCCTGACGGTCACTTTCCCTCGTCCCTCGTGGCGGCTTCGGAGTGGCGGCAGGTGGATTACACGACGTTGCCATCATTCCGAAGGCTTCTAGGGGCAAAGTCCCAAAGCAAAGTCCCAAAGCTCCGCGCTAAAAAAGTCAGGCATTTAGCCCGACTTTTTTTAGCTTTCAGCGACGTGACGACGGCTTTTGCCATATGTCGCTGTTGCTCCAGAGCTTCTGCGAGGCGTGCCCAGTCTATGGCGACCACTGATTGGTTGCCATGGGTTGGGCAGGGAAGGGGGTGGAACAGTGAGCCATAAGCTCACTGCACCACCTCTGTGCCTCCATAGTCCTTCCCCCATTTTACAAAGTAAAATTTAAAAAACTAACCTCCGCGCCTCTGCGGTCCTCACCCACCCTCCCCATTTTACAAAGTAAAAACAAAAACAAAAAACCTAACCTTCAAAGAGGTGTGGCCGCTGTAGATGGGTGGAAGGAGCGCAAATGCGCATCACGCCGCCTGAGGCCCGCCGGTGCGAAGCCAACCAGCTGGCGTCAAAAGGAGGGCATGGAGTATGTAAACAATTGTGCAAGAAAGAGAGAGAGAAGGAAAGATGTACTCAGTCTAATGAAATGCCAAACCTATCTTATTCATTTTCTATTTATTTAAAGATTTATAAGCCACCAAGGCAGCAGCAAACTATATATATTATAATGAAGCTGCAGTTTATGGAGAGGTAAGTGCTTTATGGCCACATATAACATAAAATGTTGCCCTTATTTCCCCACAATAGTCTAATGGCAGCCATCCTTAGCATATCGTGCCTTTCATAACAATGGAGAGTGAAATCTGAAGATGGACAGGGAAAGGGCGGGGTGGGGGTGGAATCCAACCTCAGTGGAGTCTGCAGCAGATTTCTCCAGGCTCCCTACATGCAATAAATAAATAAAATCTGCAACATGAATATGTTAGGCTGGACTAATTTACATCAAGCAGGATATTGCGCTACGAAAGCAATATGGAAGCGGTATATAAAAGGCAGGAGCCACACCAAGCAGGATATAGTGGTATGAAAGCTGTATATGGTATGTGTCAATGAGCTAGGGTGACCCTATTTTGGGAACCAAAAAGGAGGACAGCATGGCCAGCCCTCAAGGAGGTGCCCATCCTGACATGACCGCCCCCAAGGGGGCATGGCCTTGGTTACATGTCCTACAGCTCACAATTCAGACAAACCTGTTCTACATAATATCTTAATGTTAAAATCACTAAAATTAAGAACAAATGAGACATTCAATGTAGCTGAAATTAACTTCTACCTTTGTAGCTTTTGCTGTACTTTGTAGCTTTTGCTACACTATGTGTGGTACAGTCTCCCCCTCCTTCAAATATCTTTTCTTAATGCATGTCCTTCACTGGATGATCATAGTCTCACATTTCCTAACATTTAACACTCTTTCCCCATCACCTTTCTCATAGCCATTTTAAGTCAGGATCCATACTCACAGATTCAGCACACTATCACTTTACAAATGAAGCAGTTGACAAGTGCAGAAAAATCTAGTACAACCTAGCATTCAGAAAGGGTATTACCCTGCGAAGGTTAGCCATGGAACAAAATGACTAAAGGCTCATTGCAGCCACTTCCAAATAGCATCTCTTAGCTTGTTTCAACTTCTGGTTTATCAATGAGAAACTATCACAATGCTAGACAAGGATTTTCCCTCCTTTTTTTCCATATATCTCCTGAATTTACAATGCCTCAGTGTGCAGAGAACAGAAATCCCAATCTGGGACCCAAAGGAAACTGCCCAAAGAAACCTCAGAAACAAGTCCCATTGATTTCAATAAAGCTTACTCCCAGATAAATGAATATAGGATTGCAGCCTTAAATGAAGGTGCTTACAGGGCCATTAGTATTTTATTGCTGTTCATGATAAATCTTCACTGTGATAGAAAATATGTTTACTCAGAAGTCCCATTGACTGCAATAGGCCCTGCAATCCCAAAGTGTTAACATAAACATAATTATAGGCTGACCATATGAAAAGGAGGACAGGGCTCATGTAACTTTAACAGTTGTAGAGAAAAGGGAATTTCAGCCAGTGTCATTTGTATGCAATTAGTTCCTGGTGAAATTCCCTCTTCATCACAACAGTTAAAGTTGCAGGCACTATACTAGAGTGACCATATACAAAAGAAGGCAGGGACCCTGCAACTTCAACTCTTGTGATGAAGAGGGAATTTCACCAGGAACTAATTGCATACAAATTACACTGGCTGAAATTACCTCTTCTCTACAACTGTTAAAGTTTTATGAGCCCTGTCCTCCTTTTCATATGGTCAGCCTACATAATTATAAACACAAACAGGATCATTGACAGAGAAGGGAGGGAAGTTGTTAGGAGGGGAGGGTTCTGCAGTTGTGGAGCAAGTTGTCAGTCACAAACAAGATGAACATAGCTGGTGAGCGTTCAAGGTGCCACAAGACAGTTTGTAGCTTTTGCACACAAATTACCTTGCCCCCTAGTCCAGACATTGCTGCTCACATCCCTTTTGCGCAGCAAAACCTGGGCTGGCTTAGAAGGAGCAACAAATGAGGAAGGCCTCTGGAACTCCATTGAACGTGTCAGCAGCCAATGTACCTGCTCACCCCTTGCAAGCAGCCTCACTGACTATGATGGCAAAATGCAGTGTTTGGCTGCTGGGCACCTCCTGCAATTGTTAAGCAATTTTGGATGCTGGACATAATGGTCTTATGCCGGCCCCCTTTATATCTTAAAATGCATCACTTCACTTCCACATTCCACAGCTTCTACATTTCTTATGTTAAAGCAATAATAATAATAATAATAATAATAATAATAATGGCAACCCTGTTTAAAAAAATTAATGTTTCCATATATGTGCAGAGTTTCACATTTTAAACTCACTTAAGGTGCAACCCTATGCATGGTTAGAAAGAAAAAAATCCTGCAGTTCTCAGCATACTCCAGCCAGACATGCTGGCTAGGGGATTCTAGGAGTTATAGGACTTTTTCTATTTAAACATGAATAGGATTGTGCCTTTAACTCATGAATACATGAATCAAATAGGATTTCCTTTTGCTGTGGAACACACTTACTTAGGAGTAAGCACCATTGTCCTGTCTTTTCTTCACCCTCCCTTCTTTTTCAGGCTGAATCCTATGCACATTTAAATCAGAGTAAATCCTATTGATCTCAGTGGGACTTACTTCAAAGTAGACAGCCTTAGGATTGTGCTGTAGCTCTGTTTTTAAGGTGACACAAGATACACACATACCATGTTTACCAAAAGAATGGCTTGCTGGTTACTACATCATATCTGCTTGAAAAAGGGGGGTTGGACACCCTAAAATAAGCAAGGGCAGATAGGATTTGTTTCAGCAAGCATTCCTCCCCCTTCCCCTTTTTAGTGATCCCATGCAGGGTTACTCAAAAGTAAGCCTTGCAGAGGCAAAGCACAATGTGGCTCCCTCCCCAAGAAGTGTGGTTAGGTAGTAGCCAATGTCAGGCCTATCTAGAGTAGATCCATTGAAATGAATGAGACTTAAGTTACTTACAACTAATTTAACTCTCATTCTTTTCAATACGTCTATTTACGTAGGACTAACATTGGATACTACCTGTTGTTGAGAACACATTTCCTTTCTGTTTTTCTACCCCTTACATTAAAGCTGCAGATCATAAATGGATAGAAAAACCGAAAGTAAATGTGTTCTCAAATGGACATTCATGTATCTTTTAGCTTCATACCAGAGAAATGTTTTTAAGGGACCTAGTTTTTTCTCTGTAAATTCAAAATACATACACACACACAAAGCTTATATAGTTTTACATCTTTTAACGCCGCTACCTGAAGAGGTGTCCTTTTTCTTTTTTGGAGACCCAGGCGCTCTGTGGCTGGGAGTCGCTGGACAACAACAAGTTGGGCTGCGCTGGCTGGGTCAAGGAAGCCCAGACATGGCCCCCCCAAAAGTCAAGCCTCTTGCGTACATGAGGCGGCTGAAGAAATGCCGGCTGGAGCAGAGCATGTCTGGGCATGCCCTCCAAATCAACCAATTCTCTCCCCCCCCTCTCTCTCTCCCCCCTCCCTTCCTTCTTTTTTAAATTTACCCCCATTTTTTGGTTCTCTTATTCTCACACTTCTAAAAACATTGATTTTTTTAAAAAAAAATAAGATAAAATTAAAAACACATCCTACCTATACAGACAAGGAAATTCCACACCCTGAATAAGGCCCAGGCGCGAGAGAGGAGGACAGGGTAGGGGCAGCCAAGCAGTGTGCAGTCCCCGGCAGGAGAAAGACCTACAGCAGCCGAGTCAAAAGCATGAGGGGGGCAGCTAGAGCCCAGGAGAGAGGGAGGAGGCTGCTAGGGCAGCCAAGCAGCATGCACGCCAGGGCTGAGGAATGTGCTGCCCAGGCAGATGGGGAGGGAACACATGGTGCCCCTGCCACAGACACGCTTGTCCCGCCGCCGCCGCCTGCACTCCCATGCCAACATCTGCCGCCTTGTGGATAAGCGCTGGGTGGGGGTGGGGGGGGCAGAGGCCCTAACTTGGAAATGCCCAAATGAGCCTCTCTCACGCTGCACAGCACCTATCCGGGCTCCTCGTGCGTCGTCGCAATGACGACAAGCCCAGGGGAGCCCAGACCCAGCACAGAAGAGGCGGCAGAGGCCCCAAACCGGAAGTGAGCAAATCCGCCTCTCCCGCCTCTTCCGCCTGGACATCCGGGCTCCTCGGGGCTTGTTTCCATTGCGACAGCCCACGGGGAGGCCGGGTAAGTGCTGGGCAGTGCGGGAGAGGCGGATTTGGGCACTTCCGGGTTCGGGCCTGTGCCGCCTCTTCTGCACTGGATCCGGGCTCCTCGTGAGTCGTTGCAATGGCGACAAGCACCGGGGAGCCCAGACCCAGCACGGAAGAGGCGGCAGAGGCCTGAAATCGTCCTCTCAGGCCCGGACATAATGGAAATTCAGAAAAAAATCCCCCCGGACGCCATTTTGCCCCCCAAATTCCTGACAGGTCCGGGGGGATCCGGACGTCTGGTCACTCTAAATGAGCCCCAACAGTTGTCAGTGCACTTCAGTACCTCTGTAAAGCAGTAGCGTGGCTCCGGCCTTGTATATACCGCTTTCATAGTGCAATATCCTGCTTGGCGTAGATTAGGCCTCTAACTACACCAACATGTATTTCCTTTATTCTGCATGTCTTATTCTTTCACTGACAGCTGCAACAAGGGAAAAAGATCTATGCAGAACACCAAGGCCCCCATCCCATCCACTGCAGTTCAGCTCAGTTCAGCCACCCTTTGACTTTTGAAATTACAGCAAACACCCATTCCGCTCCCCACTCACCCAAAACTCTGTCCTCCTCCTCCATGCAAGCTGAAATCCTCACAATGCTGAACCATCCTGGGGTGGGGTGGATCAATTTAGGGGAACCCTGAAGGTCAGGCACAATGGAGGAGGAAAGTGTAAGCAGTTCATATGAGCCAGGATACTAAGAAAGATGTTTTCAGGAGGAGCCGGAAGCATCACAACATTGGCATCTGCCTGACCTCCAAAGGCAGGGAATTCCATAGGAAAGGGGCCACCACACTGAAGTCTCTTATCCTGGTTGGCTCCAATCAGGCCAAAGATCCACATGGACCATGCTCTCAGATGACCTCAGTGACTGGGCAGGTTCTTATGGGAGAAGGCATTCTCTCAGGAATCCTGGTCCCAAATCGTTTAAGGCTTTTGTACACTAATTCTAGAACCTGAAACCTAACCTGGTAGTGATGCCCAATTAAGGAACAATTTCCCCAGTGAGGCCTGCCTGGCGCCAACATTGACATCTTTTTGGTGCCGGGTTAAGATTTTCCACTACTCTTAGGCATTTGACAGCATATAATAAGTGGGGAGGGGGGTTTGAGGTTTTTTAAAAAAATAATTTTGGGATTTCCTGCTGGTAGTTTCATATTGTTATATTTTTAGACATAGGTTTTATAGTATGTTATTATATTGCATTCTTAGGGTTTAATCTTTGTAAAATGCCCAGGGAGCAGTATAGAAATGAAATGAACGAACAAACAAATATTTGGTGCAGTCATGCTTATTCACAAACAAACACAATAACAGTGCAGTTACGAGACATAGGGTGCCTCTACAAGAGCGATTTAAAGCTCTTTCAAAGCGCATTACCGATTTTACCTCCACATGAACGGAGCGCAAATCGGGGGTTGAGGCGTTTTTTCTGTCCGATTATGCGCATTATCGAATGCGCGTTAAATAGCGAGTTTTAATTTACCGTGGGAGTTAAAGCGCCTTATGACCATGTAAACAAGCGATTCTCTGCATGTAAACACCTTTAAAGCGTGTTTCATACTTCCGGTAATGCGCTTCACCGCCTCCCATGTATAGGGATTAGGCGTAAAAGCGATTGCGAGAAGATGCGCATAATTGGCCAACCGGGCATCAAACCAAATTCTTGTAGAGGGGACCATAATGTGAACAGAGGGCCTATGTATCTCCTTTCTGGAGGGTCGAACTTCCAGATCTAGATGTGCGTCCAGGCTGACTCTTGTCAGAAAGTCAAATAGAAAGTGACAGGCGGGTCCTTCAGAAAGAATGTTGCAGAATATCCTCTGCCCCAATCAGGAATGATTCTGTTCAACATTCTGGCTAGCTGTGTCCCCCACTCTGCTTGACATTACTATCACTTTTAAGGAGCTCAAGATGGGCATTCTATTCCCCCCCCCCAATATTCCAGTTCTTGCTTTTCCCCATCCCACATTCAATATTGCATTACAACTGCGAAGTGATGGGCGAACTTCCCCGAGTGATTTCATTACTTACTCGGAAAGTAACAGATTTGTCCATAAGAGCTCAGATGAGAGAGCTTCTCAAATACAAACTCTCGTTCCATGTATACCAGCTTTTACATCTGCGCAATATCAATGGGCATCTTGGGAGCTGTAGTTTGGAATCACAGAGTACATCATGACATCATGTGCCACCACCCTTTCTGATTGGTTGTTTTGAAGTGGCTTCCCTGCACGATGATGTCATGTGAAGCTTACACAGTGTCGCTGTTTGCTGATATGAATGTCTCAGAGCCCGACTCCTCATGGAGGCAGAGATGCAGCAATGACTGTTTGAAGTAAGTTCTTCTAGCTGGTAGGATGGATGATGGTGGGGGATCTGTGTACAATTTTACTGTGCATGATCCAAAGCTTGTATTTTATTCTGAACTTAGTAGCTAATTCAGGATGCTGGGAAAATCTGAAATAGACTGAAATAGGGATGTCCATGGTCCAAAAAATCGGATCGGGATCGGGATTGGAACCGGACCCGAGGCCTCGGATCGGATCAGATCGGAGTCCTCCCTGGTTCGGTTCAGACCTGATACCGATCCGAAACTCAGACATCCGATTTTCAGATCGGACGCCATTTCCCCCCCCCCCCCCCATAGACTTGCATTGGGGAAAAGAAAGCTTTCCCCCAATGCAAGTCTATGGGGGGAAAATGGCGGTGAATGGTGAAGGGGGCCTAACTCCCCCCTTCCTGTCCCTCCCTCCGTCCCTCCCCCCTACTTGCGCTGCTTACCTGCCAGAGAGGCTGCTTCCCTCCGGTGGCGCCACCGGAGGGAAGCAGCCGCCTTGGCAGGTAAGCCTCCTCCTCCCCTCACACACCTTACCGGGCGGGGCTGTCCGCTTCCATCGGCGGGCACCTGCTGACGCCCACTGATGGAAGTGGACAGCCCTGCCAGGGAAGCCCCCGCCCTCGCACACCTTACCTGCCAGAGCCATCAGCCCTGGCAGGTAAGGAGCGCGAGTGAGGGGAGGGGTACCAATCCGCCAATCTGGATCGGGTCCTTTTTGGATCGGTTCGGATTGGATCAGCAGATCCAGGTGCTGGGGATTGTAATCGGATCGTTTGATCTGATTTCGGTTGGATCGGGCCTGGATCGTGGCTCGGGTCTGATCCAATGCACATCCCTAGACTGAAATGAATCTGTATTTCTCATTATCCAGTTCTGTGGCAAACTGGCATCTGCCCTCCAGGCAGATTCCATGGACATCGGGTTTAAAAAAAAAAAAAAAATCTGAAATGAACGTAAGCAAATTCGCAGGCAAAACTGCAGGTTTGGTGAAGAATGTTACACAATTCACATATCTTTATGATAATGAATACACAATACACCAACTACCTAGATATATAAATTCTGTAAATTGTCATGCAGTTTCCCTATACCTGTAACTTGTTGCCAAGTCATTTATGTAAGTTCTGAGAAGGAAAAAAACATGGGTTTGCAAACCGCAGACCTCAAAACTCCATCCAATCCATGGGACTCACACAAAATTAGGGTGACCATATGGGACGGAGGACAAGGCTCCTGTATCTTTAACAGTTGCATAGAAAAGCGAATTTCAGCAGGTTTCATTTGTATGCATGCAGCACCCAGTGAAATTTCCTCTTCATCACAGCTGTTAAAGTTGCAGGAGCCCTGCCCTTCATTCCATATGGTCACCCTAAATTTGTGTGTGTTCCATGGATTGGATTGGATGGAGTATCTGGTCACTCTAGAGGGCTCCTGCAGCTTTAACTGTTGTTATGAAGAGGGAATTTTACCATGTGCTGCATGAATACAAACAGCACCTGCTGAAATTCCCTTTTTTGTACAACTGTTAAAGGTACAGGAGCCCTGTCCTCCTTTTCAGATGGTCACCCTACACAAAATGGATTAAATACAATTCGAACATCCCTATTTATAATACATTGACCCAGACTCTCTACAAAGATGAGGATTATGAACGGATGGGTTTTGATCAATGACCCAACTAATTACGAAATTTGGAAGAATTTCTACTACTATTGAACATGCTGTGTTTTCTGATTGAGCTGTGTTTCGTTTTGTTTTTTTTCAGGGGGGAGGAACATTACCCTCCTAGTTTCCCCCCACCAAAGATTTGTTCCTACTTCTATAAACCTTGGTACTTTCTTAAGCATGAAAATACAGCCCTCTTATTTCTCAGCAGCTTGTACTTGCTATTGGAGGAAGTGATGCCACATTTTTGCAGCTGAAAGCGTAAATAAATAGGAGCCATCTCAAGCTGTCATATTTGGAAATAATTCTCAATTTAGCCAGGAGCGCTGTATAGTTTCAGGAGTTTGTAATTTTAGTTTACAGGGAGGGACCGGTCATAATCTTCATCTCCAATTTTACTTACCCCATATAGACTCAATGTAAATCAGATCCTTTCACAACCGTCTATGGTATTGCTTTGGATTCTTTGTAGCTAACATTTCATGCGCAGCATTACAAGGAGGTGATTTCTTCAAACCTTTGGGTTAATAGAACCCATACCTGACCCCTAATCCAGTAGCTTTGAATTCCGTTATTTGCACTGGCTGTGGAGGTGGTGTGGTAAAGCCCTACACATCTAGGGTCAGGGGAGTTGCTTTTGATCATCATAAACAGGGCTATGAACCAGAGGTCATGCATTTTCCACCAGTCTTCTATACCTGCTTGACAGTGGGAAACGCAGCTGAAGTATAATGTGAGCCTTTTCTCCTACATGTTTTTTTTCCAAGAATTGCCCCATTGGCTTGATTTTTTTTTCATTCATACATACATTCATTCCACTATTTATATGCCATTTTTCAGGGCAAAATCTTCCCAAGGTGGCTTTCATGAAATTAAATAGTTAAAACATAAAACAAGGTTGGTAGAAGAATAAAATACCATTATTAAAACCAAACAAACAAAAGGGGACGCCACCCCCAAAACACCCCACTATGAATTGGCCATTCTCAGTGGGCACAGAATATTGACTGCAACATCAGATGAAAGACTTATCTATGGTGTCTTATTATTCAAGAAATACAAATCCAAGCCTACCTGAGTGCAAAGATCTAGGTGTATGTGTTCTTGTTGATTTTGGATTGCAATGAATCAGTTTATTAAGGAATGAATGTGCAATTTCTGTTCCTTTGCTTCATGGACCCCAGGCATTGTTTCCCCTTCAGTATAGTCAAGAAGATCTGGAGAGATTTAGAGCTAAAGGAAATAATTTCAGATATTCAGAACCAAATATTTCAGTTTTGCTGTTCTGATTTTGAATGCATGATTCCAAAAGCAATAAAACGAATAAATGAAAATATGCAATTGAAATAAGAAACATTAACTCAAAATAAAAAAAATGCTCTAGACTTTGGTATCACTTTCATGGTTTCCACTGGCTTTGGGGGACCAGAGAGTCTTTTAATGCCTGAACCTGCCAAAACTTTTAAAATGTTCCTCATTCCTGCCTGTCCTACTTGCAGGTTTTTCCAGCCTAATTATCAACTTACTATCTATATCTTTTCTCCAACCTTCTCCAGTTTATAGCTAGATATTCCCTAGGACAGGTGTGGGGAACATGTGGCCCTGCGGATGTTCAGTCTATCAATGGCTACTAGTCCTGATGGCTATGTGCTACTACCAGGATCAGAGGCAATAAGTCTGTGTGCACCTGTGGGAGTGTTCTGTTGCACGGCGTCCTACTTCTGGGTCCCTGGTCAATAGCTGGTTGACCACTGTGTGAAGAGAGTGCTGGACTAGATGGACACTTGGTCTGATCCAGTAGGGCACTTCTTATGTTTTTATGTTGAACTCACATCAGCCCTAGCAAGAAGAGCCATTCCCCTACGTCCAGTGCCGGTTCCAGGTTTTAGAGGGCTTGTGGGCTAGGTAGTCTGAGTAGACTTGGTCGCTTGACTGGCAGAAAGCCAGTGAGAAAACAGGCTGTGGCATCTACAGCTCCTCCTTATCACCACCGTCATTGTCTGGGCCAGAGTGGGAACCAGTGAACAAGCATATTGCGGTGGTAAAGAGGAGGATCAATTCCAGGGGGCTCTTGCCAGTGGGTCCCTGGTACAGTTTGGGCCCCTGACAGGGGCCCATGTACGCTTACCCTTGATGCCGACTCTGCCTATGTCATGTGATTTTCACTGATTACATTTATTTATGAATTAATAATAATAATAATTTATTTCTTACCCACCTCTCCGTCTGGATCGAGGCAGGGAACAACAATATGATAAACTACATTAAAACATAACACATATTATTAAAACTGCATTAAAACATCCTAAAACATCCTAAAACATCCTTAAAACATCCTAAAATTCCACTGGCTATGCCCGCCGGAAGAGAACAGTCTTTATGGCTTTCTTAAATTCTAAAAGACTGTTAAGTTGACGAGTCTCCTCCGGCAGGTCATTCCACAGTCTGGGAGCGGCAGAAGAAAAGGTCCTCTGGGTAACGGATGTCAGCCTAGTCTTGGCCGACTGCAGTAAATTCTTCCCAGAGGACCTGAGCATGCGGGGTGGATTGTATGGGAGAAGGCGATCCCGCAGGTAACCTGGACCCAAACCATGTAGGGCTTTAAAGGTAATGACCAACACTTTGTACTTCACCCGGAAACTAATTGGCAGCGAGTGGAGCGATTTTAAAGCTGGCGTAATATGGTCACCCCAGATGTACCAGTGACCAACCTGGCTGCCATACTTTGAACTAGTTGAAGTTTCCGGACTAGGCACAGAGGTAGCCCTATGTACAGCACATTGCAGAAGTTGAGCCTCGAAGTTACCAGTGCGTGCACTACCATCTTTAGGTCTTGCAACTCTAGGAAGGGGCACAGCTGGCATATCAGCCGAAGCTGATAGTAGGCTCTCCTGGCCGTCGCATCTATCTGATCTGTCATTTGGAGCGACGGATCCAGGAGCACCCCAAAGCTGCAAACACAGTCTTTCAGGGGGAGTGTAACCCCATCCGGAACTGGTTGACACACCTCCAAACCCAGGTTGTGGCCTTTGACAGCAAGCACCTCCGTCTTGGCTTCTTCTTGCCCATGTGTCACACTTTACATTTATCTTTGATGAATTGATCCCATTCCCAAGCAATCATTAAAATGCTTAATGGGAAGGAGATATCAATAACTGCAGGATCAGGATGGGTTTTTTGGTAAGGAGGCCCCAGCATGTGTCTGCATGGAGTTTCAGAATTTTCCCAACATTCCGGAATGCATTTATTCCTTTATTACATTTCTATACCACCCAATAGTCGAAGCTCTCTGGAAGGTTCACAGTGATTTAAACCATGAAGCACAACATGATAAAATACAATATAAAAGATTTAAAACCTCATATACAAATATAAATCAAACAACAAGCTAGCAGCAGTTTATAGATTTAAAATAATCAGAACTGAAAGAGGAACGAAGCCTGGGAAAATAATGTTTTTGCCTGGCATCGAAGACAGCACAATGTAGGTGCCAGTGAAACCTTTCTTGGGAGCTCAGTCCACAACCGGGGTGCCTCAAGAGTAAATGTCCTCTTCTTAGAAGCCACTCACCAGACTTCCTTTTGTAGGGGATCCTGGTGAAGGACCACTGAAGACGATCTTAGAGTCTGGGTTATACATGGGAGGAGGGGAACCTTCAAGCCATTTAGGGCTTTGAATGTTAATCCCAGCAACCCCTCCCCCTTCATCCCTTATCCTCCTCTTTCCTTCTTCATGACTTCACCACTGACTGATGGAGATATGACCAAGACATAAGATCCTAAGAGCAGCCCTGTTAGATCAGGCCAAGGTCCATCTACTCCAACGTTCTGTTCACCTAGTGGCCAACCAGCTGCTCACAGGAAACCCACATGTAGGACATGAGTGCCACAGCACCTTCCCAGTTGTGTTTCCCAGCAATTGCTGTCCATAGGAATATTGCCTCTGATACTGGAGGCAGTATATAGCCATGTTGACTAGTAGACACAAGACAGGATTCTTGTTTCCACATGGAGGAAATCACCAGGACCAGAGGCAATTGCAACAATGATGCTATTGTGACCCAAATAATGGTAAGTGAAGAATGAAGGAACATGATCAAACAAAGGTCTCTGAATACCGTCTTGATCCGGCCAAAGAAAACAAAGCATTAAGAACCTTGATTTTTTTTTTTAATGCTTCCATGGGCTACTGAAACCGAAAAGGCAAGTCCATTGGTTTCCTTGCAACTCTTCACCCACAATGGGGGCAAGCAAGCTCTTACTCCGGGCTAAGCCCCACAATGTATTTATTTACTCATATTACTTGTTAAATATATTTATATTAAACCCTTGCAAGTCAACTTACAACTTACAAAAGAAACATCCTATATCATACGAAATGCAGTTTTCAAACAGGCTAAAAACCTTAAAGCTGAACATGATTACAAACTGAAGCACCTGAAATATCAAACCAGAACAACAAAGGATCAACATTTACTTGACTCCTGTGTGATCGCTCATCTTCTCTGCCTCATCCTTAGAAAAACCCTTGAAACGGTAGAAGCTGAAGCCAGATTTGCATAATTTGTGCAAATTCAAAAACACCAAAAGTTGCTAGCTGGCCTGCCTCGCTGGCCGGCAGAGTTGGGCCAGCCAGTGGAAGACAGAATGAAGTCCAAGGGCTGAGGCAACGATAGCTCATTGAGCTACACCCCTCAACTGGATCCCTTCAACACCCTTATTGGAACCACTAGGAGCCTTTAATTGCCATGTAGAGTAGACTTTGGGGGGGGGGTGTTCACAGTGTGTGGAGAGGTTATCCCTTCCCTACCCAGCTGCACCCTACCCCATTAAAATTGCTCACTGCAATGAAATTGGGCTTGGAGAAAGTGAGGCATTTCCCAAGTCTAATTGCTGAGGAAGGGGGTGGAGCTGAAGAGGGGGCCATGGTTCAGTCAAGGAGGCACCGCAAGCCTCATTTGTACTGCAAGCCACCGGCTCTCCAGCCGTAATATATGCACCAATATGTGTGAGGAATGCAGGAGAGAGACGTCTCTCTCTCTCTCTGTGTGTTGGAGTGTGTGTGTTATCATTTCCATAAATTGGAAGAGCAATGGTTCAATATCTTCACTTTTCCTTCAAACCATGAGTGGCATTTAGACATCATCCAACAATAGGAAGCCCATAGCAGGGCATGGATGAATGAAACAGCCCTCCCCCACTCTCCACACCCCACATCGCAGCAACTGTCATTGTGATGTGTATCAGCGACAACCAAAACTATTATTTATGGTCTATTAGCTGGGGGGGAAATTCCCATCCTGCCGTTCCTCTGAATGCACTACTGTTGCAAATGATCCTTTTTGCACACTTGAAAAATGATACAGACCGAACAAAATAATTTGCCCAAATCACACACACACACACACACACACACACACACACCCTACATCACCATCACACACATCCTCACTCCTTCCTTTCTGTTCTTTTCCTTCAGTCATTTTGTTAAAAAAAAGAAAAGAAAAAGAAATCTTCGACTACAGATCTCCAAATATTTTAATTGGGGGAAACATACTCCCCCTCCCCCTCCCCACAGATCAACAGCCTCCCCCACTTTGCTGTGTGCTGACGGGTCTGATCCCCTCCAGAGACTCCAGTGGGAAAGAACTCCATACCCTGAATGAACTTTCGAACTTTACCCTTCAACTCCGGCAGATCCGTTATCCTCAACACTCCGTCAACAAGTGGCGGTTGACCATATGAAAAATAGATAAACAAGCACAGACACAGCTCTGAACCTCGGCGTTGCAAATGGCAGGGCTGTCCTGTTTCAGTGGGCCCAGTAAAATACCCATTGGTGGCTGTTTGCATTTTTTTAAAAAATCCATCTATACATGGGCATTGGGCAAGGGAAGTCTTTTTGTTGGTGGACGAGTGCCATGAGTAACAAGAACAGTCTGCCATCTGCTCGGCTACTTGATTGAGTTACAGTAATAAATGCCTGTGAATTTCCGGAGCATTTCGCTGCTCTGTTGCTAATGTTTCCCTTAGAATTGGGAGTCCCTTTGTGTAGATGCTACGGCCCATATTTCTCATTCACATTTGCTAGCGAAACAAACACCTCCGCCAAATATCGGTCATGTATTTCTAATTCCAATTTCTGGCTGTTGGATTCAGAAGAACAAATGTGTCAAATGTCACATGTGGGACAAGGGCTATGAGAGCTTTGGGCAAGGCAAGTGGACTCTTAAAATTCCCCCTCCCTATTGGTGGGCAGAGAAATGGGGGGTGGGGGGATTTCACTGAATATCTCCAGCAAGAGGGGAAATGCTCAAACAGTTTTTCAGAGGTAGGGCTCACCATTGGCCAGATTTATACATAGCAAAGCTTCTTTCTTTCTTTCTTTCTTTCTTTCTTTCTTTCTTTCTTTCTTTCTTTCTCCCTGCAAGGGGTAACAGCAGCAATTGTGTTGGTTGCCTAGCCCTCATTTTGAATCCTTGACAATTCAGGTGTGAGGGTGGCAGTGTTGTGCCGAGCTTCACAGAAGAGGTCTCTCCTCCAATTTCCTGAACATTTCTTACCCCATGAGACATAGGAACATAGAGAATTGCTTTATAATGTTGGAAGTGTGGGTGCAAGTTAGCTAGCTTCAAAAAGAAAAGAGAAAGGTTGATGTGTCTGCATGGAAAGAGAATAAATGGAAGACTTCCACACTTCCGAGACTGTCCTCTGATCTGTACTGACCTCCCTTCTCATGGGAGACTGATAATCTTAGAGTTGCTGACCTCACATCCTACTTCTTCATGTTCTTGTCTTTCAGAGATGAGACATCTCTTTGGGTCTCCCTCCATCTTGGATTGGAGATCCTCCTATACAACATGTATTTCCACATTAAAATGCAAGCTTTCTTATCCTTTTGACCGAGTCTCCAGTGTGATGTATCCACGCATGGTGTGGAGAATGTGGATAGGGAGATATTTATCTCCCGCTCTCATAATACTAGAACCCAGGGTCATCCCATGAAGCTGATTGGTGAGAGATTCAGGACAGATAAAAGGAAGCCCTTCTTCAAACAGCACAAAGGCAAACTATGGAATTCACTACCACAAGGTGTAGTGATGGCCACTAATTTGGATGGCTTTAAGGGGAGTTGGATAAATTCCTGGAGGAGAAGGCTATCAATGGCTCCTAGTCCTGATGGCTAAGTGCAACCTCCAGTATCAGAGGCAGTAAGCCTGTATACACTAGTTGATGGGGAACATGGGTGGGAGGGTTCTGTTGCACTGTGTCCTGCTTGTGGGTCCCTGGTTGACAACTGGTTGGCCAAGGTGTGAACAGAGTGCTGGACTAGATGGACCCTTGTTCTGATCCAGCAAGGCTTTCTTATGTTCTTATGTTCTTAAAGTGTGCTCCTTCAGCTAGGATTCCACACAGCTCAGTCCTTGTCAGGTTCTTGCTGTTTTGCTAACATATCCTGAGTCAGGCCTTTGGTCCATCCAGCCCACTATTTTCAACACTGACTGGCAGCAGCTCTCCAGCATTTCTTTCCTTGCCCTCTCTGCATGGAGAAAGAAACCTAGTAACATGCTTCACTCCACCCTCCCCTTTCCCAGTTGGAGGAAAGCAGGGAGCATAACTGACTCAGGACTCAGTCACTTCCACAAGACGATGGTTGAATCTGCAGCCAGTTTTGCTCCTCTCTTGTTTCTCCAAGTGGGGTGGCTTGGTGAGTTGATTCAGCCCATGGGTTGAAAGTTCCCCACCTCTGTCCTAGAGAAAGGTATTCTCTCCGATGTGAGTGTGAACAGGAACATCTTTGTGAAAATGCTGCCCGCCATCTTCAATTTTTATAAATACTTGCATTAAAAAAAAAAAAGTAGACATCAGTTTGTTTTAAAACTGTTGCCCAGTTAATCAGGGATGCCTTTTTAGTCAATTAAAAATGTTTTCCATTGATCACCGTAACTTGTTTTAAATGGATTAATGCTATTGATTAATCAATGAAAGGTTGCAACAGCCCAAGTAGCATTCTCTGCAATGTTTTCTGTTTCACTACAGATTTGATCTGAAATTAGAGGGGGGGTACTGTGATGCCTGGAGAAAGAATAATGTTATGCCCTTCAGGCTGTAATCCTATGCACTTACCCGGGAGTCAGTTCCATTGAGCGCAATAGGACTTACTCCTGAGTAGACAGCCATGGGATTGTGCTCGCTGATAATGGACTTTCCAGTGGAGGTGTTGAGACTTAGCATGTGACGAGAGAAGAAAAACATGCTGGAGAAGATCCTGATTGTTCACTCCTTCCAGATTTACAGCTTTCGTCACAAAGGAACTGGATTATGAACACAAGTGTCAAGAAAACAGACTCACTTTGAAGACCTAATCCAAACCATTCAAGCAGACATGAAAGGCCTCGATCTTAACTCTGTACCACATGCAGACAACAGTGCTCAACAGTAAGTTAAGTTATAAGACATGCTGGGAAATGAATTTTGTTGCACCCACAAACAGAAAAGACCAGAGGTTTGAGAATGGCCTGCCATCTGGGAACGGTCTCTCGGTACGACCTACAAAGAAGACAACTTGAGCATCTCAATATATTGGTCATATCTTCCTCTCCCAATGGTCGGAGCATATCTTTCAGAACCACTGAAGATTCTGCCATTATAGATACCAACACAACGGAGCCTGCTTACCTCTGTTGGTTAAATGCCCTGCAACACTCAACTCAAGGGCACACGAACACAACGCGTATCCTTCATCTCTGTATGATGGTCTGGTTTGTTTTGAGTCATGAATCCTGCTGCCATGGGCCCTAACTTGCTGCTGGGACTTACTGAAGGAGACATCAGTTGCTTTGGTGGCATCATTAGCAGCAGCAGTCACACCTTCTACAGAGAGGGCATAGCTTAGTGCTAGAACACCTGTTTGCATGCATGCCCTTCCAGGTTCAACGCCTACCAACTCCAGTTAAAGGATCAGGTAGAAAGAGATGGAAAACACCCTGGTTTGAAAAAGAAGACCATCTTGGGTAGATCAACCAATGTCTGACCTGGTCTAAGACAGCTTTCTATCTTCCAGTGGTCACTATTCCCAGCCCAGGTCTGACCTTATGGAGAGGCTTAAAGAACTGGGCATGTTTAGCTTGGAGAAGAGAAGATTGAGGGGAGGCATGATGACATTCTTCAAATACTTGAAAGGTTGTCACTCAGATGAGGGTCAGCATCTCCTCTTGATCATCCTAGAGTGCAGGACACAGAATAATGGGCTCAAGTGACAGGAAGCCAGATTCCGGCTGGACATCACGAAAAACTTCCTGGCTGTTAGAGCAATAAGACAATGGAACCCATGACCTAGGGAGGCGGTGGGCTCTCCCACATTAGAGGCATTCAAAAGGCAGCTGGACAGCCATCTCTCAGGTAGGCTTTGAGGTGGATTCCTGCATTGAGCAGAGGCTTGGACTCAGTGGCCTAACAGGCCCTTTCCAACTCTATTATTCTATGATTCTATGACCTGATCCAAGACAGTTTTCTATCTTGCAGTGGTCACTTACCTGATCCATTTGTCAGCTAACATCCTTATGAACAGGAGCACGTTTGCTTTACAAGCGGAGAGAAGATCATAGCTATGAATCTGCCAGTTTTTTCCAGAGTCATGTGGATTCCCCGGACATTTTTAAAACTTTGTGGGGGAATTCCTGCAAAATCACATGTGTGTTAATGCACGTTAGCACTAATTCACAGTTGGGCTGATGTGCATTTAGCACAAGTGAGCATTAAGCGTTAATGCAGATTAATGCAAGTGGAATGGAATTCCCATACATCCCAGGGGGGGGATCTGATTATGTCAGTTGGTGGATGGCAGAATGAGAGATCCCTGACAATTTGCGGAGCACAGGCAGAATGAATAGCAAAATCCATGCTTCCCTAATCATTGCGCCCCCCCATGACATTTCTGGGTCTGTTAATGTTTGAAAAAGGGAGAATATTTGGGGCAGTCCTCTATTTTTGTCTTTCACACTCTTACCCCCCCCCCCCCTTCCACTGATACCTGGCCAAACATGCTCGGCACCCATGTGAAACAAAGGGCAACTGGTGCAATCTTCATTCCCCAAAGGAACTGCCTGTTGCTGCAGAGGGACTCATGGGTGGTGGTGGTGGGGGGAAAGGCCTGTAAACCACCCAAGCATCTTTCTCAGCTGGTCACCACTTTTAAAGTGGGAGACATCTGTTCTTAACTCCTTCAGAGGAGACGAGGAAGGGGTGGGGGTGGAGGGGAATGGAATGGAATGGAAAGAAGAGCATGGGAATTGTCCCTCCTAATACCGACTTAAAATATTGCTGTGACGTGCTGAGCTGCAGAGATGAGGTGCTTCATCTAACGATGGGCCGGGCGTTGATCAATGCTCCACCTCAGCGCGCCCTCCTGCTCTCCTCTTTTCGGCCTCTACATCTTTTTTTTAAAGAAAAACTTTCCAGGTTCCAGCCAGGCATGTAGATTTATTATGTGTTTTGCATTTTGAACACCCTTGGATCACATTTGGGTGATGAAAACCTGATAGCTCTGTAGATAGGGAAAAGAGTGGAAGGGGGGGGGAGTTTGCATTTTCCCCCCTAGTTGGTGCGCATAATGAATAAAGTATTATATCCTTTCTCTCTTTCTCCCTCTCCCCACCTCTTTTCTGCTCTCTTTCTCTTTCTCTTTCACACACACACACACACACACACACACACACACACACGCACAAAGAGAGAGAGAGAGAAAGAGGCTGTGTCTTTTCCCTATGGTGTTCAGCTTTAGTTTGTGATCATAAAACACATTCAGAAACACCCAGCGCCAGCGACCACAGCTTTACCCCAGCCCACATGCTTAACAAGACCGCAAGGAATATGAAAAATGAAACACAGCCACATAAGCAGCACTTGGTAATAGAATCTGCATGGACTTGGAAGAAACAATCGGCGCATGTTCCTGGCCTGTTTTGAAGCCACGGCTTTCGGCTTTACACAGCTGCTCTAATAAACTTCCCAGAAAGTATTACATACACAGGGGGGTTCTCCCTCTCTCTGTTGTATATTACTAAAAACTTGAGCAGGAACTGAATGGAAAAGATATCTCAACTGAGCCAAGCCGAGATACCTGCTTCGTCTAATAATGAGGGACCGCAATTGGTTCTCTTGACTTGGCTGGAACGAAAAGCAAGATTTTAAATAAGGATCCTTTTGTGCACTTTCTTTCCTTCCTTCCTTCCTTCCTTCCTTCCTTCCTTCCTTCCTTCCTTCCAAAGTAGTCCATTACCTTGCCTTGAAACCTCTGCTGCATATGCTTCCTTTAAGGAAACAACTAGATGTGACAGCAGGCATGAGGCTACCACTGAAAACAAAATACGATCTCCTTGACCATGGAACCAGGAGTCAGCAAAGCCAACACAGAGAAGGAGTTGAAATCCATAGAGCCGTGTGAATTAATCAGCCACGCTTCGACCTGTGCGTCTCTGCTTTATTTCATTGTTTTGCTTTTTCAGATGAAGAACCTACGCAGAGAAGCTGATGACTACCTCTTAATGAGGTTCTGTTCAATCTAGACAAAGGGCAGTGTTAATGACAGGGGAGGGTCTGTTACGACCCATCTATCAATATCTCTATCTAAACCAGTTTCCAAAACCCTGTCCAAGAAAGAGATACCAGCAAGGAGGCCCTGCAGGTAAGGGCAGACTTGATCCCAGGTCCACACCTAAATATGTTTGTTTGGGGGGTTTCGAGGGATTATAGGTTTGAGGAAATTGTGCAGATTACAGACTGCCTGATCTGTTTAGAGTGTATTAATTACCTCATTCATTATTGAACAATTATTTATTTATTTATTTTATTTCTAACCCGCCTCTCCATCCAGATCGAGGCGGGGAACACAAATAAATATAAATTTTAAAATCATAAAATAGATAAACCACTAAAACAGATAAAAACCAATACATTATTAAAAACATCTTAAAATGGGATTTGCAAACCAACGAAATGTCTGCATGTGAAGAATGCCTGTTCAGGTTTTGGGTTCCTCCACTAAAGATGTCTTATACTTCTGCACTGATTTGGGGTGGGGTGGTAGGGTCCACAAAAGAAGGGGGAAAGCAGGGGGACATGTGGCCGAACCCTGTATTAGGGTATGAAGGAAAGGTGGGATATTTATTATTTATTATTACATTTATTACGCACACATTTATTTTCCATTTGCAAGGAACCCAAGTGGCTTACACGGTCCCCCTCTTTTTCATTTTAGCCTCACAACAAACAAAATGAGCCCTGGCAGTGAGCTTCACGGCAGAGTCTGGACTAGAAACCGGATCTCCTGAGTCCTGGCCCAGTACTGTAACCACTGCGCGACACTGGCTCTCCCCACACTAGATATAAAGGTAACAAATCCAGAAGTGACACATGCCTTCCCTTTACACACCTACACTCTCTCCAATGATGAACAGTTCCCTAGAAATGTATAAAACCTCCAGCAAGAAGATTTCCTTGTTTTTTGTCATTCATGTCTGTCCAGCATTTCTCCCCTGCAGAGTTGGCAACTTGATGCAGTATGCCGGTCTGTGCGTGTGGGTCTTCCCCCCTTCTGGTTGGGTGTCTTCTGCGCTTGGCCTTCCTCCCAAAGCAGTGCCAAAGACCCCCGTCACTTTCTGAATAGCAACACCTCCTGGTTCTCAGCAGCTCCGCCGACTCATACGCCTGCAAAGAGCTGGAATTTCCTGCCTGTGCCGCGGTGCGGTTTCGACTGCTGTGGGGCTGCAGAGAAGTTCTTTAATCTCTCGCCAGCTGAGCCTGTGTGTTAGTGTGGAAGGCAAGAAGGCTGCACTTTTGCCAGAAATCTCACCAGCGGGCGGAACAGTGCTCTCCCCCCCACCCCCCCGCCTGCCCGCCGCTCTACTCCTTCTCTTCCTAAAGACTAGTGCTCCACATGAAATACAATGTAATGTGTCTGCCCTTCCTCTCTTCCAAAAGGGGAAATGCAGCAAGGCCAGCTCAGACTTTCCGTCAACCCAGCAGTGTGGATGCAGCCAAGATTGTAACTGGCCAGGGGTGCTGTTAGGCTTGGTCCCAGGGATCTATTCCACAGAGCGTACGTTGGTTCCAGTAGAATTTCTCCCCCCCTACACCCACCCAAGGGGATTAGAGCTGGGCATGAAACTCAGCAATAAAAAAAATAAAAAAGAGGAAATCTTCCCATGCATGACAATTAAGCTTAGAAAAACAAAGAAGCTAATATTGGTTTGAGGTCATCTGGGCCAGAGTGCAAAGTAAAGTCATGGATGATTTTATTTTAATTTGAGATTAAAAGCCAGCCAACTGAGAAAGCAATTGGCTGGCTTCGCCTCCTGTGACATTTAAAGAAACCCTGGTCTTAATTCTAAATTTGCATGTATAGATATAAATTAACATATGCAGATTTGAGGCCTAAGGGCCTGGGCTCGGGATTGTGTCAGTGCTTAGCAGCAACGCTGCTAGTAGCTGGACAATCACGGTATGAGTCACCCACGGCCTCTGCCATTACCTCCGATTTCAGTGAGGCTGTGAATCCATTCTGGGTTTCAGTCAAAGCCAGCCAGCACTCTAAAGGAGCTCCCCAAAGTGCTGAAAGCTAGTAGCAAAATAGGTTCAGCACACTGGATAGCTACTTTAGAGTTCTGGCTGATACCCGGAATGGATTCCCAATCCCACCAAAATCGGAGCCACCGGCCTCCACCGGCCTCTGCCTAGTGTAGAGTTTGGCAAACTGATGCCTTCCCAATGTTTTGGACTCAAATTCCCATAAGCCCCTGTGTTGCCAGCATGGCCACTGTTCAGGGAGTTGGGGGATCCGCGTCCAAGATCTCCAAAGGACTATATTTGGGTGGCATAGAAATGAAATAGATAAATAAAACGGCCATTTGGTTTTAAGATGTGTTTTCTTAAAACAATTTTGGGGAGCTGTGGGTGCAACACGTGGCCTGCAAGTTGCATGTTGCCCACGCCTGAGGGGTCCCTCTCCACGCAGAACTTACTATAAAGAGAAAACTTTTACATGGGGTGGAGGGCAGAGTTCAAAAATATAATCTCGGCATGCAATCCAATGTGGTACCCTTCTGCTTTCATTTCCCAACTCATTCTGCATAATACGTAGATCGGAGCTCAGTGAACAGAGAGGCAACAGGACCTTCCCATCACTGCTTTCTTCTTTACCTAAAAGGGGAACTCAACGAGAAAAAAGAAAGCCGAGGAAGCAAAGCGCTAACGGCTGAAAAGTACGAAAATTGCCACTGTCTGGAAATTCCAATTATTTATTTCTTGCTTAGGGAAGCAAGTAGGTTTCGAAGATGTTTGTTAAGCAGCTGTCATTAAGACCGAAAGAGACGTCTCCGTAATGGGGCATTTGCCATTTTTACATCCACGTCCCTCCCAGCCATTTGTCTTTTCCACTACGTTAGCTGATCATGCCATACGGCTGGAGCCTTCGGAAATAAATGAGATCTACATCCCCACTCTCATTCCAGCTTCCACATGTGGTTCTGACTACTTCTGTGGGACCAAGGGAGTATTTTTAGCCTCCTTTTGTATGTACCAAAATGTTTTCAATCAGCGAAATAATTATGATGCTAGGAAATCCTTATGTAAAATGAAAAGTCAGTTGGGCAAGAAGAGTGCGTTCTCAGAGGAACATGCGGAAGCTGCCCTTATCAAGCAAACGGATTGACAAAGCATTAAACAAAAGCCCAACACATGAAATGGAAAACATATTTGTGAAGAAAGACATGGCAGCTGCAGGGAAATTGATGGCATATCAATGAACTCACAAGGAATAGAACTGCTGCATTTTTTAAAAAAATGTCTTCTCTTTTTTTACTGTTGCAATCATAATACTTCTCCCTGAAGAATGCTTTTGAATGCTCAAAGAACTTCATGGCCATTCTCTTACAACACACTTGGAAGGTAGAACAGTGTGGCTTCTATTTCCATATTGGACATGAGTGTGTGTGACTTAGGGGCAATCTACATCAGTGATTTAGTACAGAAGGAGAGCAGTTTGAGGTCCTTTGCAACAGGCGGCATTCTAGGGTGACATATGGAAAGGAGGGCAGGGCTCCTGTATCTTTAACACTTGTACAGAAAAGGGAATTTCAGCAGGTGTTAGTTGTATGCATATAGCACCTGGTGAAATTCCCTTTTCTATGCAACTGCTAAAGATACAAGAGCCCTGTCCTCCTTTCCATATGGTCACCCTACATTGTCACCAACCAGCAGCTTCCAACTTGGAAAAGCTGCATTTTCTGAAAGTCCTTTTAGTCTGTATTTTTCACTTAAAGTGGCTCCCAGGCAGTTCTACAGCCGGGTACCCCATCCTTCTGCATTAAATCCTGGGCATGCCTCTACGACCTGGCAGTGACGTACTCGAGGCTTGTCATGACCTCACTACAGGAATCCTCCTCAGAGGAAGAAACAGAGTCTCCAGAAACCAGGGAGACACCACATCAGTCACTGGCACCAAATCAAAAGGAGCCTGTCAGGGGGAGGGGTCTCTGGCTCTGGAGCAGATGTTGAACCCCTTGACCCCCAGGAGCAACAAGTCAGTAGGCCTAGTTTAAGAAGGAGTGCTCCCTTGCCAAGATGGTCTCCTCAGGTGAAAGCAATTCCTTTTTGAGTGGGGCTCTGGCCAGAGAGCTCTAATGGACAGCAGCTGAGCCTGGGTGGGACTCAGCAGCCTTTGTGAGGAAAAGCCAGCAGTCAGAGTTTGCTGGTTGTTGGAAACAACATCTCACCAGCTTCTCCTGGCTTCCTGACCCTGCCTTGTTCTTGAACCCCTGTGCTATCACCATGGACTCCTGCTTGACTCTGTGTCTGGATTATGTATGTATTGGGCTGCTTAACTGTGCTTTGATTTTTTGCCTATTTGACCACTCCTGCTTTGCCTGAACTCCCTTGAACAGAAACCTGTTTGCTGGTCCATTGGCCTTGGTTATTACTTGGCCTTGTGGTCAGCCCGATAGCTAAGACTGCTACAGCCAATGCAGGACAGGTTAAGGTTAGGTTGTCTTAGGCCACCGAATGATAGCAATGGCAAGATTTGAATGGGAGACTTCATAATTCGTAGCGGTGCCCAAACTAGACATGACCCCATTTTCACAATTAGCAATTCTGTGAATAACTTTTTTGAAAGTTAATAGGTGTGTATGTGTGTGTAATCCAGATTGGACTTCTCTTGGGGGTAGGGAGATTTAACCATTTGCCCCTGCTGTGGTCTGGATCTGGATTTCCCCACCCTACCCTTGCCTTCTACTTGCATTGGTCAATAAGCTTCCATTGGCTCAAATGGAAGCTTTCAGACTGGTGTGGGGGTCTGAACTGGTTCAAGACCTCAGTCAGGGGCAAAGTACCCCTCCCCCTCCTTGCCACAGTCCTTATCTGAATCATGCCTGCTGTTCAAAAGAGCAGTTCACACAATTGTCAATTGAAAAAAGATCGTGTCTGCTTTGTTTTTCAGTATCTTAGCTATTATGCTTGACTAGGGTGGATTAGGGTAGCAGGTTTCTAAATGTGTTCTGAGGAAACACAAAATCCTTCAGATGCTTATCTATGGTTTGTCAATGAGTATTATTATTATTATTATTATTATTATTATTATTTACATTTATTTACTGCCTCATAGCTGAAATTCTATGGTCAGTTTACAAAGTTTAAAACATTGAACATTAAAAACACATATACAAAATTTAAAACCACAAAAGCGTAAAACAGATTATTATATACCAACTCAACATATGTTGTTAAATGCCTGGGAGAAGAGAAGAGTCTTTACCTGGTGCTGAAAAGATAACAATGTTAGTGCCAGGCGAGCCTTGTTAGGGAGATAGTTCCATAATTGGGAAGCCACCAATGAAAAGGCCCTCTCACTTGTTGCCATTCTCCGAGCTTCCCTCAGAGTAGGCACCCAGAGAAGGACCTTAGATGTTAAGAATAGTGTATGGGCAGGTTCATGTCGAGAGAGGCATTCTGTCAGGTTATGTGGTCCCAAGTCATGTAAGGCTTTCTAGGTTAAAACCAGCTCTTTGAATCGGGCTCGGAAATGTTTAGGCAGCCAATGCAAGCGGGCCAGAGTCGGTCTTACATGTTCAAATCTTCTGGCTCCTGATATCAATCTAGCCAAGTAACAGCAGACAAGCTGCTCTGCAAAACTAGTCTTGTCTCTTTCAAAGACTGTCATAGAAAAATAAAAGCAGAACCCCACTCTCCCATCCATCCACACTTCATAGCCTAAAATGTGCTGAAACATCACGCTTTTCCCAAAAGCTGCACATCCAGAAAGACCTTATGCTTCTTCTGAGGCACAGCACGTATTACTCCTCCTTCCTTTCCTGTGATGACAAACTGTTTCCGAAAAGATAAAATTTGATAAAGTTAACCCTGTATATGTCTATGGAGGAAACACACACATTCACAATAGAGAATATCTGTCAACCTACTGGTATGCGCTAATCAAACTTTAAACTCAAATAAATTTGCTCTTTCTACTTCAAAATTGGCATGGACTATCCTCAGACTTGCTTCTCCTCTTCTGCCAAGTTTCAGATTGATCAATTCAGCCATTTTCCCTCTCTCTCCCCCACCCAATTTCCGGTTATTATGGCAGAATGAGATTCAGTTGACTCACCCTTAACAAAGTGTTATAACTGTGGCCCCAAAAACTGAAAGATTACGAGGGTGTTTGGATTATTGGGGCACATTCCCAAATGGGGCTTGCTCAAAATCATGGCTTAAGTGAGATTGAGAAGTTCCCAGTGGACTCGGCTGTTGCTTCTGTCATTGTTGGGAACGAAGGTGGGGGGAAGCTTTGAACTGTGAACTGTTCATGTCTTGAAGGCTTGAAGGGCAGAAGGCACAAGGGAACAGCTCAGTTGAGCATTTTATTACAACCAATCTCATGATCACGGAGGGCAAGAGTTGGTTGTGAAAGGTTGGAGGTTAGTCTTTTGGAAGGTGTCAATGGCTTCCTCAGGCTTTTTCCCCATCCAGGTATTCTTCCCTACACAGTTGGCTGCCCAGCCTGGGGACTCTCCTGAAGCAAGAGGAACTCCCCAGCAGCGAGATCCACCTTGTTCTACCAGTTCCTTTGCATGCCACAAGGTTAGCAGGACAAGGTCCAAAGTTGCTTGTTTTTTTTCCTCTCCTTCTGTCCCTCATTTTCTCAATAAGTCATTCTTTCATTTACGCAAGTGCAAGGACTGTTTCTGTTGTTCTATATACAGCATTGGTCATTCACAGATGATACATGGTAGATAATTAATGACCATCAAAGGGTTGGTGTGTTTGCTGTCTGCAGCATTGCCCAATTCACTAGTTCAAGTTGGAATGTTCAGACATGCAAATGGGGGAGAGGGCAGATGGAGTGGAATGGTTTTTTGGGTACTGATGTCACGCTGACTTTTAACTATGCTTTGAGGGTGGGGGTGGATTTTTCCTTAAACTTAATGGAATGGGGACATTTGAAGGGTGGAAATTCCAAGTGAAAGATCACAGATTCCCCAGATCTGTTACGTGCCTCTCCTCTCAGCATTCTGATTATTTCTCTCTTGCCCATGCTGCTGAAGAGGTTTGGGAGCAGAAAGCTGTCAGACGCCTGGAATGTGATGATGGAAGGTACTCTCTGTAGACCCCTTTCCTTCAGTGGGTCTACCTCCTTTACCAGCATTGTTGCCAACTGCTGCTGCTGTTACTCCTCATCAAGGTGATCACCTTCTTGCTTGACAGGCAGAGAACCAATGCAGATAGGCAGTGACATCTATGGCTCCTTCACATCCCCACCATTTTCTGGGCCAGAACAAGAAGAGGTTGAACGAGTAAAGGCAAGAGGAGGAACAGGTCCAGGGGGCTCCCATCAGTAGGCCCCCTGCTGGATTGTTGGCCCTTGGCAGGGGCCCAACCATACCGACCCTTGATGGTGCAGCTTACAGAGATTAGCAGAATGTGCCAAATGCCCCATCCCTTTAGGAACAGTAAAGAGAAGGCTTGCTCAAAACACAATTATTGTGACTAACCTGCTTCCTCTGCCCTATTTGCCTGTTTAGAGATGGTGAGAAAATGCATGGAAATAAAGCCATAGAGTGATCCTATAAAGGAGTGACTGAGATACAGCCCACCTCAATATCACTTACTGCCTGGGTCTTGAGTAGAACCTGGGTCTGCCATGGTTGAAGCAACGACATTGCTTGGGAACTGAGGCTTGGATTCTCCAGGCCTGCTTGAACTCCTCCCTTATGTCTTAGATCATGTGGACTAGAAACTTCAGAAGAAGAGATGTGCATGAAGCTCAACTTAGCACCCAATGCCCACTTGGGTGCTAAGGATGTTTTTAGGATGTTTTAGGATTTTTATGCAGTTTTAATAATAATATGTGTCATGTTTTTAATCAGTTTTATGTATTTTATCATGTTGTTCCCCGCCTCGATCCAGACGGAGAGGCGGGTATGAAATAAATTATTATTATTATTATTATTATTATTATTTTGCGAATTAGTTTGGCAGGGGTAGTCAACCTAGTGCCTTCAAGCTGTTTGACTACAGCTCCCATTATCCTCAAACAGCATGACCAAAGGTCAGGGATTATGGGAGTTGCAGTCTAAAATATCTGGAGTGTACTGAGTTGCCTACACTTTTATCATGTTATTGCAGTTAGCATGCTGAACTTTGATGGTGGGAGCCCTGCGTTCAAAACTTTATTCAGCTGTAAAACTGATAGTGACTTTGAACTAGTGACTCAACCTGACTTACCTCACATGGCTAGTGTGAGGATCAAAGTGGGGATAAATTTTATCCTGAGCTCCTTGGAGAACGAGCAGGATCACAATGTAATAAATATATGTTCTACTTTTCTGTAGTGTACAGACCCACTTAATATTTTCTAGTAACTGTTGACTTACACCTCAGCTAGATAGAAAGACATCTTACTGGCCCTTTGCCAGTAAGAGTTGTGTTAACTCCCTTGGCTAGCTGGCTTCAATAGCTTGCTCCAGACACTGCTGCTAATGCTGCAATGGCCAAATTCAAAGGGACATCCATGTTTTACATCCCCCAAAGTCATGATGTTTTGGCTACTAAAATGTAGCTTTTCCATACCTTTGCTGCATTATTGATCTTAGCGTTCATCTTAGTCCTGCTCTTTAAGGGGAAACTGGTGAGCTCAGTAACAACAAAACCAGTCTGGTTCAGAAAGAGTTTCCTAGAACTTTGGTCCCTCTTTTTCACTCCAAGATGAGATAAACTCATTCATTGTTTGGCTTGGCTGCCTATAAACTCATGTGGCCGACAGCCGGCTTTGATCACAGGGCTATCAGCACGCTGACCCTTGACAACAAACTCGCTCCCTCCTCTTTCACTGTGCTGCCAGGCCAGTCTCTGTTATAAAAACTGGATTGTGTAGGGCTTTTTTTCTCCTTGCTGGGAGGTGGGGGCACCAAATCCAAATTCCACCCACCCACCCCCAAAGTCATTTGAAGCTCTCCTAATTAGTCTGCAAATTAGATTTGAGAGCTCAGCCGGTCGGCCTTTTCTGTAAATGACCAGAAAAAGAGGCCATTTCCCCAAACTTGGTTACTGCCTAGAACAGTAAAATGAAATAGATCTGGTCCAGAATCAGGGCTGAAAAATGGCTTAACAAAGTTTAGAATAAAACAAAACAAAGAATGCACATTTCATTTTCTGAAGTGCAAACATGGTGCTTGTCCTTCCCCCTGTCATTTTTATCTTCACACACACACCCTGGTGAGGTAGATTAGTATGTGGGCAATGATGACCCCATGAGCTTCATGAGGAAGTGGGGATTTGAATCTGTGTCGCCTTATCCAAGTTTCTAACCACTGCAGTATACTGCATCATCAGTGTGCCTTGGGAGCAAGGAAAATAATGCAGGGTTAAAATTGTGGCAAACTGAATAAGAGGAGGAGGAGGAGGAGGAGAAGGAGGAGAAGAAGAAGAGCAGCAACAACATTAACATATTTCTTACCCGCCTCTCCCTTTGCATCGAGGCAGGGAACAACATTAGTATAACAATACAATAAAAATCAAATATATAGAATTAATTAAAAGAGCATATAAACCAGTACAATGTAACAATCGACACATTTTAAAATTCTTGGTTTAAAGTTCATCTGGTAGGCCTGCCAGAAGAGGCTAGTCTTTATAGTTGTCTTAAACTCAGAGGAAGAGTTAAGAACGAATCTCCTCCAGCAGGTCGTTTCACAGTCTGGGGATGACAGAAGAAAAGGTCCTCTGGGTAACAATTGTCAGCCTAGATTTAGCTGACTGAAGTAAGTTCTTCCAAGAGGACCTGGATGTGTGGGGCAGATTGTACAGGAGGTAACCTGGACCTACACTATGTAGGGCTTTAAAGGTAACGACCAACACTTTGTACTTGGCCCGGAACTAATTGGCAAACAGAGGAGTGAAATGTTCCAGCAATTAAATATGGAAGATTGCTTAGTACAAACAAGATCAGGTAACTAGAGCTACACCAAGCAGGATATAACACTCTGAAAGCAGTTTGAAAGTGGTATATGGAAAGTGTCATGGGACTCAACAATTGTCAGTGCGCTACAGTACCATTATAAAGCAGTAATGTAGATACTGCCTTTGACTACCAAAATCCATAGATTAATTTGGATGGAGAAACATATGCTACCATCCCAAGGTGTGTGTATGATGGTGTTGCTGTTTTAAATCATGGACCAAATAAAGCTGTCTTTAGGCTTGGCTAGATGTGGCCCATAGACCACCATTGGCAATCTCTGTTTAAAAGTTTTACCTGTGAAATGGGGGAAGAAAATTAGCAAGCCCCCTTTTGAGAATTAGTATGGCAGAGGTAATCAACCTGGTGCCTTCAAGCTGTGTTGACTACAACTCCATTATCCTCAAACAGCATGACCAATGGTCAGGGATTATGGGAGTTGCATCCTAAAACATCTGGAGAGCATTGAGTTACCCACCACTATCAAGATGTTGCAGTTAGTGAGTTGGACTTTGATGTGGGGGAGCCCTGGGTTCAAAACTGTATTCAACTGTAAAACCGTTAGTGACTTTGAACTAGTGACTCAACTTGACCTACCTCACAGGGTTAGTGGGAGGATCAAAGTGGGGGTAAATGTTATCCTGTTATGCAAACAGGCACATATACACACAACTTCACACTCCATAGCTTAAAGGTTGTGTGCATGCATATGTGTTTGCTCTAGCATTGTCTTTGAGATGAGTAGAGAAACTTAAGTTTTCTCTGAGGAAGAAAACATCCTGAAACAATCTGACAAAACCCGTTTGCCGAATGGCTTAGAAGGTGAGCATATATTATCAGTGATGTGCATGGTAAGCGCATGTTTTTCTCATTAGAAACTTGCCCAGTATATGAAACGGCCCAGGGAAACCGTAAATAAGACGGCACAAAGCTACTTCAGGTTGATGTTGACATGACGGATCGCCCCGCCACCCTGCCCCCATGTACCCTGTTGTCAATGGGGCTTTTATTTGTAATCATCTTGCGGTGTTATCCTTACAACCACAGTGGTCTGTGTAGCTCAGGGAGAGCAAATGCAAATTCCCTATTTTCCATGTTCCTCGTGCGGAGAGGGGGCAGGAGTGGACAGGAATGTCTTAAGGGACAGTCTCTTATGGCCATCCTTCTACGGATATGTTTGTGTGTTGTGTTTCCATTGGTCAGGGCTCAATATCCTTTGTAAGTTGAAATGACAAAGGCTTACTAAATTTGTAGAAAATTATACTGTTCCACAAAAAAAGATGACACAAACCGGAGGACACATAAGGGGTGGGACAGGAGAGGGAAGTCTGTGTGACTTGCAAGAGAAATAGGAGAGATTAAGCATGCATCCCATCCATACAGCATATTCGAATATGATGTGGGTTTCCAGTTACCCTCCTCACTTGCCTGAATGGCAAAGTGGCTGCAGGGGAAAAGCCTCTGTAATAGGGATGGGCAACATGTTATAGGCTAAATTCAAAAGGCTGTTGTAAGTAACCAGCTCGGACCTTGGGCTAAAATGCTCTATCTCTCCTTTGGCAGCTTGTTGGGCAGGTAGGATAGTGTGGCAGAGAGGGAAAGACAAAGTGTGTGTGTGTGAAAGAAAGGATGTGTTGGAAAGAGAGGGTGGTCAGAGAGAAAAGGGGGTGTTGGAGGGGGAAAGAGAGAGAGAGAGAGAGGAGAGCATCAGAAAAAAAGAGAAATGTTATGTCAGAGAGAGAAGGGGTTGTTGGAAAGAGAGAGGGAAAATATGTGTGAGAAAGAGAGAAACGGGTGTCAGAAAGAGGGAGAGAAGGGGGTGTTAGACAGAGGCAGAGAGAGAAAGAAGGGAGTATCAGAAAAAGAGAAAATGGGGTGTCAGAATGAGAGAGAAAGGGAATGTCAGAAAATAAAAGAGAAGGAGGTGAGAAAAAGAGAGGGTGTGTCAGAAATAATGTGACGGAGAGAGGGCTGTGTTGGGAGAAAGAGATGGAGGTGACTCAGGGAGACAGTAAAGGGGCTGGCAGGAAAAGGGAGAAAGAGAAGAGATTCAGAAAGAAATTTAGTTTCACTTCAACTCCGATAAGAATTTATCCAAATGCACAAAGTTCTCCATATTCAGGACAAAAAGAACTGGAGAGTGAAAAACCTGCTTGGACAGGTTTGTGCAACCACCTCTGTACTGGATCCTTGCCCCTCTTGGCTAATAAAAGCTAGCAGGGATGGAACAGCTGGCTGGGCCATGGAAGTGATTAATGCCTCTCTACGAGAGGGAGTGGTCCCAGATCATTTGAAGGAGGCGGTAGTGAGACCACTCCTGAAGAAATCTTCCCTAGACCCTGAAAATCTTAATAACTATAGACCTGTGGCAAATATTCCATTCCTGGGCAAGGTCCTTGAGCGAGTGGTTGCGAGCCAGCTCCAGACACTCTTGGATGAGACTGATTATCTGGATCCATTTCAGTCCAGCTTCAGGCCTGGTTTTGGCACAGAAACAGCCTTGGTCACCCTATATGATGTTGGGAGAAAGACAGGGGGAGTGTGACTCTATTGATTCTCCTTGATCTTTCAGCGGCTTTCGATACCATCGACCATGGTATCCTTCTGGGACGACTGACTGAGTTGGGAGTGGGAGACACTGCATTGCAATGGTTCCGCTCCTACTTGGCGGGGTGGCTCCAGAAGGTGGTGCTTGGGGGACATTGCTCGGCCCCGTGGATTCTCCAGTATGGGGTTCCGCAGGGGTCAGTTTTGTCCCCCATGCTGTTCAACATCTACATGAAACCGTTGGGAGCGGTCATCCGGAGTTTTGGAGTGCGTTGTCATCAGTACGCTGATGACACACAACTCTATTTCTCCTCATCTTCAGCAGGTGAGGCTGTGGATGTGCTGAACCAGTGCCTGGCTGCGACAATGGACTGGATGAGGGCTAACAAACTGAAACTCAATCCAGACAAGACTGAGATGCTGTTAGTGGGTGGTTCTGCTGAACAGATGGAGGGTGTTCAACCTGTTCTGGATGAGGTTACACTCCCCCTGAAGGAGCGGGTTCGTAGCTTAGGGTTCTTCTAGAACCATCTCTGTCACATGAGGCTCAGGTGGCCTCGGTGGCACGGAGGGCCTTCTACCAACTTCAGTTGGTGGCCCAGCTACGCCCCATCTGGACAGGGATAACCTGGCTTCAGTTGTCTATGCTCTGGTAATCTCTAAATTGGGTTACTGCAATGCACTCTACAATGCTGCCTTTGAAGATGGTTCAGAAGCTGCAGATCGTGCAAAATGCAGCAGCCAGAGTGATAACAGGAACCAGAAGGTTCGAGCATATAAGACCTACTCTGGCCTGCTTGCATTGGCTGCCTATATGTTTCCGAGACCAATTCAAGGTGCTGGTTCTAACCTATAAAGCGTTACATGGCTTGGGACCTCAATACCTGATGGAACGCCTCTCCCGACACGAACCTACCCGTACACTACGAACTACATCTACGGTCCTCCTCCGGTTGCCTACTCCGAGGGAAGCATGGGGGGGTGGCAACAAGGGAGAGGGCCTTTTCAGTGGTGGCCCCCCAATTATGGAATGATCTCCCCGACGACGCTCGCCTGGCGCCAACATTGTTATTTTTTTCGGCGCCAGGTCAAGACTTTCCTCTTCTCCCAGGCATTTAACAGCTTATGATGAGGGTTTTGTGTTTTTGTGTTGTTGTTGTGCTTTGACCCAAAAGGATATTGTAATTTTAACTTGTTTTTATGCTTTATGGTTTAAAATTTTGTATATTGGTGTTTTTAATGTTCAATGTTTTTCATTTTTGTAAACCGCCCAGAGAGCTTCGGCTGTGGGGCGGCATATAAACAGAATAAAATAAATAAAATAAAATAATAAAAATGAAATTATTATTATTATTATTATTATTATTATTTCAAATCAAATGTGGGAGAAACAGAAATGGACAGATTCATCCATCAAAGCCCAAGTGTTCAGTTTTTAAAACTCTGAATCCCTGTGTATTCAGCCATGTTGGTGCTTAATTACAGCTGACACCTCAGTTTTCCCCCCTCTCAGTTGCCTCATCTTTTACAGCTGCATGGCAGACAGGTTCATCATTGCCCTCTCTATACTGCGAATTGGTCTACCTACTGAACGTGGCTGTTGCAGATAGGTGAGCATTTTGTGTAGGTTCATATTTGGTAAGAATTTATCGACATTCACCAAGTTCTTCATATATGGGAGAGAAAGAATTTGAGATTGATAGAATTCCAATGTAGGAGAAAGTGAAACAGATAGGTTCTTTTATCCCTAGTCTGGGCACACCTTTAATCCATCCCTGAATGATGTATACATACCTGAATGATGTATACATGAGTCAATTGGACAAGGGCTTCTATTGCCCAACTTTTGGTACAGCATTTCCGGATGTTTCCTTTGTCTGCAAGCCTATGCAATTCATCATGAAACAGGCAGGGTTTCCCCCACATTTTACATGCTTTTCTTTAGTAAAGAAAGTTGAACACTTCTCCCATTTTATAAAAATGGACATACCTTCAAAGAGGAACATTTCTTTTCTGCTGCAGAGTGTGCTCTGCTTTCTCCACACACACACAACTTTTGTTTTTGTGGTAACACAACAGGTGTGTTGGAGAAATCTGCAATGGATTCCAGCAAGTTCAGGATTTGATGAATCTAACCTGTGGATTCGCAGCAGGCCTGTTTTTCAGATCATGCAGATTCTACAGGACTCTGGGGTAGGTTTTTGTTTAGCTTTGCTTTTCACATTTGAGGTGTATCTGCACTAATTTGCTAATTTGCATTAGCACATTTGTGCAAGTATTCCTTAGCACTAATGTGAATTAGCACCAGTCAAATGACATTCTGGTAAAAAAAACAAAAGAAATCCATTCCATCTGGGCTTCATGGATTATCAAGCCTTTCTTGTTCCATTTTCTGCTCATTGACGGACGTGGGTTTTTTTAACCAGAATTTCATTCTACTTGCACTAATTTGCATTAGTGCTAATTCACATGCATTAGCGCTAGTGTGCAAAAATGTGTGGCTGTTTGGATGCACAATACTTAATGTGAATTACCACAATTCAGCACTAATGCAAACTAGCAAAATGGAAAACTAGTCTGCACAACTCGGAAAAAGATAGTTCAGTGCAGAATCTGATTCAAGGAAATCTAAACTCATTTGAATCCATTGTGGCTGTCTCTGACATCCCTATGAACAGGTCACTTCTTACCCAATGCTTTCATAAGTTCATTGTGCCTTGTGCAAAGTGGGATTCCCATTTGCCAATCGATTTTACTGGGGTAATTCTGCGTTCCAGTGTATCGGAAGACAATCTCTGTCCATCTGCTTTCTCCACACCAGGCATGAACTTATGAAACTTCTATCATGTGGTCAGATAGTCCCAGAGGAGGACAGAGATGGACAAGAAGAGGCTGTTGAGCTCAGTAGGTTCCATACATGTGGCTGCATCCAGACTTAGACATGTTTAGAGAAGACACTCTTGACATCAGTGGGATTGAAGTTAGTCATGACTAACCCGCCCCAGTGATTTCAATGGGCCTGCTCTAAGCACGATCAGGTCTCGATCCAACCCATTGTCTTTGAAATCACAACAGACATTATAGTGGATGAGGGGATTTAGCTATGAGCTTCATGTGAAGGTCAGAAGCACCTCTTCACAGTCCCAGTTCCACAGAGTTCTATTTACATAGCTCTTGGACAGGAACTCTTCACAAATGGCCTTTGATCTCTAAAATCCTTGCTCTGTTTCCATGGCAATGGCTGTAGGCAGCACAATTATGAATGAACTCTATTGTGTGCCACTTTCTCACACACCCAGTCACCAAATTACTGGTATTTATTCATGGGAGCAGGAATTGTGCATTTGGCTACCTCGACAGAGAAACACACATCTTTATTTATTTATTTATTTACAACATTTATATACTGCTCCATATCTAAAATAGTTTCTGGAGCAGTGAACATAGGAATAAAAGAGTAAAAATGTTTTTTTAAAAAAATAAAACAGCAAATTTAAATTGGTCTATTTAAAACAAAGCACCAAGAAAAACAGTGGCTGGTCACTTGAGGAAGGCTTGAGGAGGTGCCAGAAGCAGCCTAGTGTTGGCGCCTGCCTAACCTTCAGGGGGCATGGAGTTCCAAAGAGAAGGGGCCACCACACTTAAGGCTCTTCTCCTGGTGGTCACCAAAACACATGTGCATGTATTTTTGTTTTGGAATTATCTGTCATTTTTAACTGCAAACATCCAAAGTAGTGTGCAAAGACACACACCCCAACCAAAAGGAAAGCTTAAAATACATAAGCCCATGAGAGTCAGTGTAGTGTAGCGGTTAAAGTGCTGTACTTGGACTGAGGTAGGGTGACCATATGAAAAAGGAGGACAGGGCTCCTGTATCTTTAAAAGTTCTATAGAAAAAGGAATTTCAGCAGGTGCCATTTGTATGCATGCAGCACCTGGTGAAATTCCCTCTTCATCACAGCAGCTAAAGTTGCAGGAGCCCTGCCCTCTTTTGCATCTGGTCAGCAGCATGGCCACACTGACTTGTCTATGTGTGGAGTTCCCTTCTTAAGAACAATGCGCAAAAGGAGCTAGAGTTAGCTTCTCGCTGTAATCGGAATTCCACAAAACAGGCCAAGACTTATAAAGTCCAGACCATGCCAGAATCCCATATAAATTTGTTATGAGAATGACCATCATTCAGTGGTGGAGTTGGGGATCTTGGAGAAATCTGCAGCAGATCCAAATGAGTTTGGATTTCTATGAATCCAACCTGTGGATTCCACAGTAGACCGGTTTTTTTCCCGAGTAGCAGGGATTCCACAGAGTTGTGGATCAGCTTTTAACTTTTGGGGGAGGGGATTTACACAAAGGTGCATAACGCAAATGTGCAGTTGCAGACAGTAATGAAATTCTCGTACATCCCTAAAACAAATCAAGTCCCATCCAGGAGTGGACAATGGCACGAAAGACACCTGATGATCCGCAAAATGGACAGAACAGATTTGATAAAATCTATACATCCTTAGGTGTAGATGCAGGAGATCGCTGGATCAATCCCTGGCCTCTCCATCTAGGACTAGTAAAGAACCCTGCTTGAAACCCTGGAAAGTCACTGCCAGCCAGTGTTAGGAATACTGGGTCAGATGAATCAATGGTCTGACTTGATATACAGCAGCAGCCTTTGTTCCTATGGTGTGTGAATTGCAGCCTTCCCCATATCTTAGGGAAGAGCTGTAGCTCAGTGTAGAGCACCTGTTTTGCATGCGGAAGGAACCCAGGTTCAATCTCCAGCATCTCCTGGTAGGGCTGAGAAAGAATCCTTCCTGAAACCCTGACAGCTGTTGCTGCCAGTCAGCGCCGACAATATTGGTCTCGGTGGACCAAGGATCTGACGTCATGAAATTCCCAATGGTGCATCTAGGTAATTGTAGACCCTGGATTGGATGGTTTTATGGGATAGCCCCTTTGGGATGGCCATGTGTATGATTTCAATTGTGTAGCCCACCCTCACACTCCGTCTTCCTCCCCTCTCTCCAACCACCTTCCACACTTCAAAACTGCTTCTACAAGTCTGATATTTTAAACGACAACAAAAGTGTCTGCCAGGTGGGCCCCACAATCCTAGGCTGAGCTGAACCACGGTGTGCCCCCATGGCCTGTTTCCGGCGCCATGGGGCCGCCTGTGAAAACAAAGGAGAGCAACCCGACGGCAAAAGAACCCATTGACTCTCCCTCCCCCCATCTTATCGTGCATCACTAAATGGAGATAAATGAGGGATTAAAAAGGGAGCAAGGATTTGTGCTGGGGATGGAGGGAGGAGACCCGGAAGACTGGCACTGGGGAGGGGGAGCATTTTCATGCAAGGCAGCTTCATGACCTAGCAGTCCAAGCTTCTGAGCAGGAACAGAAGGGCCATTCAGGACAAAACTGGATTGTATCTCGGGGCACCAAGGACACTAGTAAGAGGGAAGTTTTGACAGGTGAAATGACCTTAATATAATTAGCCCTCTTCCTTTAAATAATGGTATATTCTTCACTCGGGTCTCTCCTCTCCCCCCTCCCCAGGTAATGCAATCTGACAGATTGGGGGGCTCATTTGCTAATGCTTCCTTTGCAGCTGGAATGTTCTTACCTATCGTCGCTGTTCATCCCCACCCCCGTTTCCACCACCATGCGCAGACACACATTCTGCGCCACTAGATAGACATACATAGCGATGGCCATTGATCTCTCTGCCACCGTCCGTGCGTTTTGTCAGCGAGGAGGCTGGAAAGGAACTGCTCCTCCCTTCCCCATAATAGAATGATTTGTCCTGGAAGCCCAATCTCCCTTGATGAACAATCAGACACAAATGTCAATAACAATTAGATTGTCTTGGGGAACCAGTCACTTAGGACTCCAGCGGCCTGTCTGCGTCGCTCCCCACTGAAGTCCTCGGATCTGCAAATCAGGTTTGGCATCAGCAATGAAAAGACATCAAATATAATAGCATTAAGAGGTTGATGGGAGAATAGGAGCGAAAGCCCCCCGCGTACGCCCAGCAAACGACGTCTCTGAATTACCCACATCTATTCAGAAGCAAGTTCTTGTCTTCTCAATGGGACTGATCCCACATGTGCATAGGACTGTATCCTTAACTTTAGCTCAGATTAAACGTCCTTTGTATTTGTGTGTGTGTGTTTCTTGCCTGGTTGAGTGTTAGTTCCAAACACTCAACCAAGCAAACCAATGAGTGAAGTAGTGAAGGAATCTTAAATTGGGGGGGGGGGGGGGTGCGCACGCGCTTGTGTACATTTTCCCCTGCCCTGCTCCAAAATTATAAATACACAGTGAAAGGAAGAATGCCCAATGTAATTAAGACCAGTTGAGAAATATGGAGACAGGACTCTCCCAATGGGAATGCTCTGGGTTAAAGAGGTTAAAAAGAGGAATGTTCTGCATAATAAGAGAAGCTCAGTGCTATAGGCCTGCTTTCTCCATCCGGTGTTCGAGGCAAATTAGTTGATGGGGTTAAAGAGCTATGGAAGAGAAAACAATGGCCATGAAGGGAAGGGCCAAATTAGTGTTGAGTTTACGTGTCTATTATCTTTCGCCCACCTCTGGAATACAGATCAAGAGGCGCAGTTAATTAAGGAACAAAACAAACCCAAAATGCTCTACAATTAGCCGGGGAAAGGAAAGTTGGCCACACTTGCTTTATGTTTATGGTGTCAAGGGTCTGATTATTTTGTGAATAATTGTAATGAGATTAATTTGTCACCGAAGTGGAAACATTTAAAATAATGCAATGAGCGCAACTCCAATAAATAGAACATAACAAGAACATAAAAGGAGCCATGCTGGATCAGATTAAGGGTCCATCTAGTCCAGCATTCTATTCACACAGTGGCCAACCACCCGTTGACTAGGAGTCCACAAAGAAGACACAAGTGCAACAGCCTTCTCCCATCCCTGTTTCCCAACAACTGGTGTACATAGGCTTACAGCTTCGCGGCTGGAGGTCGCTTCCTTATAAGGAATCAGACCTTGGGTATATCCAGGTCAGAGCTGTTTACTTTGGCTGGTCCTTTCCAGAGTTTTGAATAAAGCCCTGCTTCCTGAGATACTTGTACTGAGTGAAGGTCTTGCTCAACCTTGCTTCCTGAGGTCTTCCATGCCAGGGATTGAATTTGGGACCTTTGACGTGGAATTAGCATGCTTTGAAATAAGGAATGATCGTTTCCAGCATTGTCCCCAAGCCAGGGAAA